>CM028132.1:302457500-304857500 GCA_016271365.2 Neoceratodus forsteri
ATATCCTTGAAGCTCCCAACACTCTTTGCCCCACAGTACCTCTTCTCTCAGGTGGGTTTCAGGCATCTACCACCCTTTCTGTGAAGAGGAATCTCCCCCGAAGTTTCATTGCATGCTCCTGTGTTCTGGTGCTTTTCCGTCTCTGAAAGACACTCTCCATCTGCACCTTGTTCACCACTGTGAGGTACTTATAGGTCTCAGCCATGTCTCTCTCACTCTCCTCTCTGAAGTACATGTAGAGATCTGTAAGCATTTCCTTGTCTTGCTTCCTGTCAACCCCGGCACCATTTTGGTAGCGCTCCACTGGATTACTCCTAGCCTGTCAATGTCCTTGCAGAGACCTGGCCTCCAGAACTGGAAACAGTACTCTAGGTGGGGTCTCAGCAGTAGTAAGCAATACAGTTTAAAAATCTTTAGGGTCAAAGAAGGAATCCTGCTCCCGATACACCTTTCAAAAATGTGCTTGATCCCTTCCATAATTCGGCTGGTCCTCATAGTAGCAGACTAGTTCCTATTGAGATCAAAGACAGGAAGTGTTTTGCAGCTGTGCCACTGAAAAACCATTGGTGGTGGGAGAAGATCACCCCATATTAAGGAACACTGAGTGGGGCTGCACACTGCATAGGTGGGAAGAAGAGTGATGCTTGTTCAGTACATACCTCTCAACCCCCTGCCTCAAAAATCATTGACACAATCAGGGACACATGATCAAATCAGAGATACTGCCTAATAAAGTGTAATACAAGATCACAAAACTGTTACAATAAGTAGTTTAGTTAGAAAAGCATTTTCTGATGGAGAACAAGACTGTAAAACTAGTATCCGACATGATTTTATGATTCAAATCTTTACTCTTCACTGGCATAAATGCCAAATTTAGGTGGGACAGAGGAAATCTGTAACACAAAATCAGGGACATTCCTGAAAATCAGTGACTGTTGTGAGTTATGGTCCAGCATGCCCGGTGGTTAGGTAGGTAGTACCTACCTTGGCCCCAGTACAGACACTGTGTGCTTCAACAAAAGGGGCCGGCGTTACACCTGGAAGCCTGGAAGTAATAAAATTTGCTGGTCTCTACTGTTGTATAGTTTTGTTTTGCTGCTTCAGTTTAGAAGTCCACCTGCCAAAGGTGTGGGGAGTGGAACTGTTTCAGGAGCTGAACTGTTTCAGAAACTTTTTGGTCAGTGGTTGAAAGAATTGCTGGTATGAGACAACTACTTGATCTTTCAAAAGCCCACATTTTTATGTTGCTTGCACGCATGTGCAAGAAACATAGTGCCATCATCCGAGTTTTCGGAGGTGTGGCACCCATCTTCCAATTCAGTCAGTGTGTTTGCAGGCACGGCCCCAGTTCCCCAATCACTGCTGCAGGTTGAAAATGCAGTGGTCGTACAGTTGAAAGGGAGAGCACCACTTCAGTGAGCAGAGCTCCCCCCATCCACACTCACACACACACACGCACGCATACTGCGTGCTCATGCGCCTTCCCCCTCCACCACAACGCACACACTGTACGGCCGACGGGGGTGCCCAATCCCATCGCCTCCACCCCAAAGCTTTCCAGGTGCCATGCTGAGAGCCCACCCCATCATGGCAAAAATGTTATGGCCGACGTGGGTGCTCAATCCCCGTCGGCTCCAGCCCCCAAACAGCTTTCCAGATGCCACGCTGGGAGCCCACCCCAGTGTGGCAAACGTCTCGTCATCTTATTAAAAAAAAAATAAACCTGCAAATACAAAAACTGTCCCTCGGCACTTCTCCCTGCCCCTCTCCCACAACCCGCACCCACCCACTGTGCACCCTGCCTCCCCACACCCCCCACACCCCATACTTACCTCTTGACCATGATGTGACGATCTTCGGTGGACCGGGAACACGCCTGCACTCTTCAAAGCTGACCGCGAACTGAGAAAATGCAGGTAAGCTGTATAATGGGATAGATAGGGTTTTTTCAACTTTGCTGCATATCTCAGGCATTTTTTGGAATTGTGGCACCAAATTTTCAACATGGGGTTTTTGGGACCCCTCGTCATGAATTCTGTCACTGTCATTGCGTTAATCGGACCCAAAGGGTGATTTCACTGTCACTGCACAAAATCACCTTTCAGGATCAATTAATGAAACAACAGTGCCAGTGTTCATAAGGTGGGATCTCAAAAAGCCTATGTTGCAAATTTGGTGAAAAAATTCTTAAAAATGACTGTTTTACGAGCGTGCGTTGTGCAGTTCCTACACATGCTTGCAAGTTCGCGAATTTTTAATATTTGCACTCCGGATTTTCAACATTGCCATTTTAACACACTTTCTTATGAGCAGTACAGCTGTCATTTTTCACATCTCACCCAAAACGTGTTTCCGCGCATGTAGCGCACAATGGCGCAGTTGGTGTGTGAAATCAATGTATGGGACACATTAAGAAAATCACAGTGTCACTGTTCATGAGCAGAGGTCTTAAAGTAGCTATGTTGAAAATTTGGTGAAGAAAATTCATAAAAATGACTGTTTTACGAGCGTGCGTTGTGCAGTTCCTACGCATGCTCGTAAGTTCACAAATTTTTAATATTTTCACTCCAGATTTTCAACATTGCCATTTTACCACACCTCCTTATGAGCAGTACAGCTGTCATTTTTCACATCTCACCCAAAATGTGTTTCCATGCATATAGCACAAAATGGCGCAGTCGGTGTGTGCAGTCAATGTTTGGGACAGATTAAAAATCACAGTGACACTGTTCATGAGCAGAGGTCTTAAAATGGCTATGTTGAAAATTTGGTGAAAAAATTCCCAAAAATTACTGTTTTATGAGCATTTGTTGCGCTGATCCTATGCACGCTCGTAAGTTTACAAATTTTCAATATTTTCACTCCAGATTTTCAACATTGCCATTTTACCACACCTCCTTATGAGCAGTACGGCTGTCATTTTTCACATCTCGCCCAAAACATGTTTCTTCCCATGTAACGCACAATGGCACATTCAGTGTGCGCAATCAATGTTTGGGACAGATTAAGAAAATCACAGTGACACTGTTCATGAGCAGAGGTCTTAAAATGGCTATGTTAAAATTTGGTGAAAAATTCCTTCAGACATTCTGCAATGTTACTAATGAAGACATTGAACAGGACTGGCCCCAGTACCGATCCCTGCAGCACCCTACTGGTCACCCCCTCTCCCTAGACTGCACACCATTTACCACCACCCTCTGCCTCCTGTCTGTTAGCCAGTTTCTAACCCAGTTTACTACCCTTTCCCCCATGCCCAGCCTACCCAGCTAGTTTATCAGCCTCCTATATGGGATGGTGTCAAAGGCTTTGCTGAAATCAAGGTAAGCATTGTCCACTGCCCCACCCTGATTCACTTCCTTTGTCACTCAGTCAAAGAAATCAACCAGATTTGTCTGACATGATGTCCCCACTGTGAATCCATGTTGTCTATGGTCCTGGGCTCCGATGGCTTCTAGATGTCCCACTATCCTTTCTTTAATCAGTGTCTCCATGATCTTCCCCACTACTGGGGTGAGGCTGAATGGCCTATTGTTCCCCGCCTCCTCCCTGCTGCCGGACTTCTGTAGAGAGACCACATGTGCCCTCCTCCAATTCACTCGTGTTGAATGACTCAGTGAACATGGCTGCCAGAGGTACTGCTATCTCCCTTCGCAGTTCTCTTAATATCCTTGGGCGTATGCTATCTGGTTCCATCGCTTTGTCCACCTTCAGTTTAGTGAGCTCCTGCAGGACTCTTTTGCCTTTGAATGGACTATTGTCCACCTCTTCACCCCCTTGGCAACTGCTGTACTGCTGTGGCCCTTGCCCCTCCCACTCTTCTGTGAATACTGAATGGAAAGACTCAGTGGATGTCTTGGGAGGAAGGCATGGAACTATCACTTCCAAATACCTAAACAGCACATACAAGCACACAACATTTGGCATTGACAAATGCTTGTTAACCTTGCTGTTCTATTTCACTTTGTCTTTTGTTCTGGAAAGAAAGTAAAATTGTTCTTTCTCTGTTTCTGTCTGGTGAGAGCAAGTGGTCATAATGGATTTCCTTTAGTGCTGGGAGGTTTGAAACAAAACATTTTCAACTGGGAAAATGAAAAGAGGAAAATGGTTTGGGCAGGGGCGTAGAGAACATCTGGTGTGAAAAAGCTACTTGCTCCTTCAATATTCCCCTTTGTCTTCCTGCTGTTTTGTGTCACTTTATCTTCTTTTCAGGAAAGGAAGCAAAATTGTTCTATCTCCATGTTGTCTAGTAAGAGCAAGTGATTATGGTGGTTTTCCTTTCAACTTGGGGTGGGCGAACCTGTGTTTATGGTCGGGGAGCTCAAAGCATGTCCAAAGCTAGTGGGAGGTTGAACCTGTGTCCAGTACACAGAAGCAGACTATACATGATCCAGTGCTTTGGGGGGGACTGTAATTGTCCCTGGTGTTGGGGGTTGATCCTTTGTATGTGGTTGGTGGGAACTAAAAGAACATTGAAGCTGGTGGAGATCAAACCTGTGTCTCAGATTCCTAATGGGATCTGTAAGTGGAGCTAGTGCTTGGGGGGGGCTGTAATAGTATCTACTGTTAGGGGCTTGAACACGTGGGTGCTGTTGGGAGGAACTAAAAAAGTGTCCAAAGCTTCTGGGGGGGTTGAACCTGTGTGTGTGCAGTGCATAGAAACATAAAATCTGATGGCTGCCCACTTTCCCTACCTGTTTCATATACCACAGATCCCAAATAATCTGTAGCTTACCATCTCTTTTCTATCACTAGAATTCCTTTATGCCTGTCCCATGCACTTTTTAATTCCCCTACTTTTTTCCCCCACAACCTCTGCAGGGAGGCTGTTCTATGCATCCACCACCCTTTCTATGAAAAAATACTTTCTCACGTTACCCCTGAATCTACCCTCTTCTACTTCCATACCATGGTCACCCTCTATTTTCATATCATGGCCCCTTGTTCTTGAACATCTATTTTTTTCCGAAAGATGCTACCCTCTTGTACCTTATTTATACCCTGAGGTGTCTGAATGTTTCTATCATATCCCCTGTCTCTCTCTCCTCTCTTCCAGGGAATACATATTGAAATTCTCTAGTCTCCCCTCATATGACTTCTGGTGCAATACCTGCACCATTTTTGTTGCCCTTTTCTAAATTGCCTGTACTCTGTCAATATCTTTCTGGAAATGCGGCCTCCAGAATTGGACATAGTACTCCAGATGAGGTCTCACCAATGTTCTGTACAGTGGCATCACCACCTCATTCCTTCTTCTGGAGATACCTCTCCCTATGCACCCTAGCATTCCATTGGCTCTCCTTATGGCCTTCTCACATTGTTTGGTAATCTTTAGCTTGTCAAATATGATATAGAATCTTTAATGAGTATAGAGCTATGGGTGGTGGTGGTGGTGGGGAAACTGTAATTGTGTCTGATGTTGGGGGGGCCTGTGTGTATGATTGGATGGGAAGCTAAAAGCATGCCCAAATCCAAAACTGGTGAAAGGATGAACACGTTTTTCCAGTACATTGCAGTACTATAAATGGGCCTAGTGCTTTAAGGGGGAGTGAAACTGTACTTCTGTCTAACTTTTGGGGGGGTAGAACCTATATGTACAGTGTGGGGGGGCATAATAGTGTGTCCGAAGCTGTTGGAGGGCTCGAACCTTTGTGTTCAGTGATTGGGAGGGGATCTATAAGTGGCTCTGGTGCTGGGGGAGATGAACCACTCTATAAGGTGTAGGTGTACAGCACTGCTGCTGTTTCAAAGCCCTCCCCTGTTGCCTCTGTATCAAAAATGCAAAAGTAGGGCTGGCTTTGGTTCTCAAGAAAATAAAATGGAGACTGTTGACTAGTAAGCTGTTTTACAACAAAAACAATTAAAACGTACACTGCTGTACTCTGTTACATAATTGTTATACTATCATATGTACATATACTAGGAAAAACACAAAGATTACAGACAACAGAAACAAGTCCAGACTTGTTGGTACCTGCCAGATTTTGTTTTTATATTTTCACCTGTTTGAATTTTTTTTAATTTACTGTTGAAAGTTAAGAATGGATCAATTCAAACTGCTGAAGTACAAGTCTCTCGTTTGTTTGGGGAGGTGTTAGTTGTGTGGGTGGAGCACAAAAGGTGATAATAGACTGTCAGGAGCAGAGATCTTCCCTGGCCAGAGTCAAGAGTCAGATAGACAAATTGGGGTTGATCCTGAGGCAGAAGTGATGCAGCAAAAGAGAGTGCCAGTGGAAATTATTTCAGTGCAGGAGCCGAGCGGAATACCAAGGCATACTGCAGGCAGCAGCAGTAGCCCGGCTCAGGATGGGACCCCAGGCAGCAGTAGCGGGTGGGCAGACGGAACCCACAGGGCATCCTCATCACACAAATTTAGTGGAAGGGCAGCTCACTGCACCCCAGTGTGGGCCAAGATGGGCAGGACTCATGGAATGAGGTAAAGGGGATGGGGTAATATAATCGTGGCAAAACTTGCCCGGCAGCCATTGTTAGTGCAAGATCCCAGCAAGGTCTGTAGGGACTGGTTCGGACCACACAGAGTACAGTTCTCCAGTGTAAAAAAAAATGTGAGCCACTGCATTGAAAGCTTTGAGATACCATTTAAAAATGAGAACTTCTTTTTCACAGATATGTCCTTACCTAGGACTGCAACAGTTCCCCTCACAGGGTGTTACATACTTGTGGGTTTTTTTTTTTGATCTTGGACAATGATAGCAGCCACCATGGTCACCATGTTGTTTCAGCAGGCAAGGCACACCCTGCAATGACGGGGCACTCCCTCATTCCAGCAGCAAAATTCTTTCAAGTTGGTGGCAGGCTTCTTAAGGGCTGTCATAGACCTCATGCTCATTCATTGGTGCCACAGAGACCAGCCCAAAAAACAGTGGTGCCATTGGCCACAATATGGCCGCACCTCCAGAACCTGTTGCTCCACCAAGCTGTCACAAAATGTTCCTTGCGCTGAGCGTGCAAGACAACATAAAAAGGACTTAATCTTTGGCCACAGGCCCCCAGCCCATAAAATGTCTTAAAACAGGTTTCTGTCCCAGTCTTCAGTGCCACAGCCCTTAAAAAGGATATTATAATCAAATTAATTTGTCAATAAGTGCATTATCCATAAGTGGCACACTGGGTGGCTCTTGGCTTTACAAATCAAGGGTCAGAGTTGTTTTTTTTTTGTTTTGTTAGGTGGTTGGAGACAGATGGTAGTGGTAAATGGAGTTTGCTCCATGGAAGAGAGAGTGATCAGTAGGGTACATCTAGGGTTAGTGTCGGGACTGGTCCTCTTTAATGTCTTTATAAGAGGCATAGTGGAGGAGCTATAATGCAAGGTCTGCCTCTTTGTGGGTGACACCAAGATCTGCAGCAGAGTGGACACTCTGGGTATGTGCAAAGGATGGGTAGGAATCTGAAAAAGCTAGAGAAGTGTTCAAGGGTATGGCAGCTGGGTTTTGGTGCAATTAAAAAAAGTGTAAAATAATGCACCTGAGCCATTGAAACCAAGGGGCTGAGTACAAAATGGGAGGAGTTATACTGACATTGACCAAGCAGGAAAGAGTCCTGGGTGGTAATCATATTGCATGATCTAAAGGTGGCCAGGCAGTGTGACAGGGCAGATTAGAATGCTATTGGGATGCTAAGATGCACAGGAAGGGGTATCACCAGCAGGAAGAGGGAGGTGGTACTGCCCCTGTATAGATCGCTGCTAAGACCCCACCTTGAGTACTGTTTCCAGTTCTGGAAACCACATCTCAGGAATGACATTAGAAAGAGCAGAGGTGGTCCAGAAAAGGGCTACCAAAATGGTGCAGAGTCTGCATTAAAAGCCCTCTGAGGAGTGGCTAAAGGAGCTCAGTATGTACACTCTGGAGCCCGGTGGAGGGACATGACAGAGACCTTTAAATACATGACTCACAGAGGCTAATAAGGTACAGGTGGGGTACATTTTTCAGAGAAAAAGGTGCTGTAGAACAATGGGGTTTCCTATGAAGCTGGAGGGAGGTTGATTCAGGCGAGATGTGAGAAAGTACTTCTCAAAGAAAGGGTGGTGGATTCCTGGAACAGCCTTTCAGTGGAGATGATGGTTGTGAAAACGGGGGCGGGTCAAAAATGAATGGGACAGATACAAGAGATTTGTTTGGGTAAGGGGGGAGACAGTGCTGATCATGTTAGGTCTGCAGTAAAATAAAGGTAATTAATATGGGGAGACTGGGTGGATCTGCCATCAGTTTCTATCTTTGCGCTAATGCAAAGAGGTGCTCAGAAATAATTTCAGAGCGCCTCTTTGCATTAGCATTCTTAATACACACAGTCGGCGGCTGGCCGTGAGGTGAGAGGTGGCTGTGCCAGTCGCTGGCTGGGAAAGGTGGAGGGATGCTGGGTGGGCTGGCACGGCTGTGTGGGGGTGGGGGCCACTAGACTACCAGGAAATTGCTCATCCTTATCTATTTTATTATGATGGAGGGGGGGCCGCTAGACTACCAGGGATATGAACAATAATTATAATTTAATACAGATCGGGGGGGCCACTAGACTACTAGGGATATAAAAAAGCAATATTTATCAAATACACATTGGGGGGCCACTAGACTACCAGAAAATTGCAGATGCTTATATATTTTATTATGATGGGGGGCGCGAGACTACCAGGGATATTAATTACAATTAATTACAATTACAATTTTATGCAGATTGGACGGGCCACTAGACTACCAGGGATATAAAAAAAGCAATACATATGACATAGACATTGGGGAGGGCCACTAGAGACCGTTATCTATTTTATCATGATGGGGTGGGAGCTAGACTACCAGGGATATTTAAAACATGATTTTTTTTATTCAGATGGGGCAGAACGAGGCTCCCTGGGCAAAACCCACCCTGGGTTAACTTTCTAGGGCACCCCTGGGCTGAGAAAAGACATTTTTAAATCTGGCCATCTCGTCCATTGGTCTTCATGAGTGAGCAATTTCTTCGATCGCAAGCCTGCAAATTCTTTGATCGTGAGATTCTTTGATCGCGATAGTGCATTGCGAGTGAGGGACGAGATCGCCAGATTAAAAAAATCAATGTTCTCAGCCCAGGGGTGTCCTAGGAAGACAAATGAGGGCGGGTTTTACTCAGGGGGGCTTTGTTCTGATGAACCATGGTGGTGGTTTACCACAATTCTTTGATTTTTTAAGTTAGAATAGTTTTTATTCTTTGGTCATGAGCCTGCAAATTCTTTGATCATGAGATTCTCTGATTTCCATCTTTGATCATGAGCGAGGGACGAGATGGCCAGATTTTTTATAATGGAATAGATAGGGACATTTTACCAAGATTGAATATCTCGGAAACGGTTTTGTCTTTTTACTTGAAATTTGGAGGGTGTTTATGGCATGTCCTGTAGATGTGAATTATGGTGTTTACATGTCGGAGAAAGTTTTGTTCGCGGCGATATTGCATGACATACTTTACGTGTTGCGGACAGTATTTTGGATTGTGCTGGTGGCTTGACATTGATAGGGTGCCTAGCCTTAGTGTCATGGATGTAGTTTTCAGTTGTTGTGTTTGTTAAATGTCAACAGGTGTGAAACTGTGCCACTCTGATGAATGAAAATTTCAAATTTTGACATGTTATATCTCGGACAAGGCTTGGTCTTTTTACTTGAAATTTGGAGAGTGTTGATGACATGTCATGTAGATGTCAATATCGATATTTATGTGTCAGACAATATATTTTTTGAGGAGATATAGTGTGGTGCAGTTTACATTTTGTGGACAGCATTTTCTATTGCTCTATACATTTTTTGTCATTGTGTGTGTAATGTGGTCCGACACTTACAAGTTGGTGGGCTGGCCCTGCGCTCCTACCAACTTGCGCAACTTTATACTTTTCTATTCTTTCTTAAAAAGTAAGGAAAGTCTATGCAAAAAACTTCATTAATGCAGCGGTTAGGGGTCTTCTACAGTGAAAAAAGTAAGGAAATTCAATTTTAGGGTTCTCACCCCTTGCACCCCACCCCCACCAACAGGCATCGGGGTGTGTGTTGGGGTTGTTAGCCCTGACTCTCACCCCATTCTCCTACACTGCACCCCCTCAGCTTGTTTACACATGGGATGGGGTGAGAGTTAGGGCTAGCAACCCCAACGCACACCCTGATGCCTGTTGGTGGGGTGGCTGGGGTGGGGGGAGGGGTGGGAACCCTAAATCAAATTTTCATTTTGTCGCTGAGAAGAACCCTAACTGTTGCATTAATGAAATCTTTGCATAGAATATATATATATATATATATATTATAGTGGCACGGTACTGCCACTATTTTTAGGGTTGAGTACCCCATTTAAGGTTAAAGTGTGAAATTTTGCATTTTAATAACTTTGCCACCATATGACGGATTTGCCTGAAATTTGGCAGTCATGTAGTGGTGCCATAGATCTCTGGATCTGCCAAGTTCATACTGGTCGGATATACGGTTGCAGAGTTATAAAGCGACATTCCATTGTGCATTTACGCTCTTTTGTGCATTCTTTGCTCGCACCTACAGGTTGCAGAGAACATGAGGCCAGGGTCCCTGATGTGCCTTTCAAATATTTCGTGAAAAAATATTAAACGATTCAAAAATTATTCAAAAAACAAGTTTTCCATTATAGTCAATGGGAAAAGTTAACAAAAAGTTTGACAGTGTCAGAAATGCAGTCTTTAGTGTCGCAAATGACCCCTGTAGTGTCGTGAGTCAGCCATTATTTTTTTCAGTTAGTGGTCACAGAAATGCTTGGCATTTAAATTTGGGACCCTCTAGGGACAGAATTATTTTTGTGTTCACCTAGTCGGACCCTGAGGATGCTAGCCATGTCTTTTTTGGGGGGTTAAACACCCCAGAAATATGTTTTTGAAATGTTTGTAAGCTGTAGAGTCGCAAAGTAGTTTCGCATCTGAGACACTTTTGTGTTTTTTTTGTGAAAGTGTCGTGATTTGTGACACTACTTTGCGACACTATGGCCAAAATAACAGGAATTCTTTTCCACCCTGTTGCAAAAGAATGGTTTGGTCTTTTGGGCTGAAATTTGGAGGGACGAAAGCCAACATCTGAAAGATGCACCTTTTGGTGGTTTGGTGACAAAATATTACAGGAATGAAACGTTATGGTACTCCGAAGTTGATGCTTTGTCCCATAGACTAACATTAAGGCATCCGCCGCGCCGCCTTTTGGGGCCCGTATCTCAGAAACACTTTGAGATACGGACTTTTAGTTGGGAAAATGCTTAGCCCTCTACTAGGAGGCCAAGTACAAAACTAGCCAGGAAAGTCATAATTTATATGAAAATTTAATTTTTTTTCTACGTCATACGGTTCCTGAGATATAAGCAATTTAGTATTCCAAGCGCTCATTTTCTGCTCCGAGGCCCATTATTATGCATACATTCTTTGTATTCACTGTGTTTTTCTATGCAGCTGTTGGTGAAAAAAAGGGTGTGCGCTCTTGTTACTGTCACAGTTAGCGTTTCCACTTACATTTCCATTACCATTTTCATTACCGTTCCCATCTACGCCACTGTGCATTACTCTTTGCGTTTTCATTTGTGCTTGCATTTGCATTACAGTTACCATTTGCGTTTCCATTACTGTTTTCTGTTTATATTTCGTTTTGCATCACCGTGTGCATTACCAATTTCATTTGGGTACGCATTTCTGTTTGTATTTGCGTTTCCTTTGGCGTCTTCATTGCTGTTACCGTTAGCATTTGCATTTCCTATTGCAGTACTGTTACTGTAGGTGCGTTACAATTTGCAATTGATGCGTTGCTTATGCTTTCCATTTCTGTTTGTGTTACCGTTCCGTGTATGCCAGCATGTGTGTGTTACCTTGCATTTCGTTTGCACTTGCATTTTGCGTTACTGTTAACATTTGCATTTTTCATTACTGTTTTTGTTTGCGTTCCATTTTGCATCACCATGTGCATTACCATTTGCATTTGAGTATGCACTTCTGTTTGCGTTCCTTCGGCGACAGTCGACCCCAATGCACACCCCGATGCCTGTTGGTGGGGGCAGGGTGGGGTAGGTCAAGGGTGGGAACCTAACATTGAATTTCCTCACTTTTGTCACTGTGGAACAGCCCTAACTGATGCATTAAACTGAGATTTTGCCATGAATATATATATATATATATATATATATACACATATATATACACACACACACACACGTCCCACCCTGTTTTTCTCTCTGAAAGAGTAAATTTCCTATTTTATGTAATACTCAGGAAAACAGAAAATGTTTTGGGTTGTGTGATAAAAAAAATTTTACTGGATCCCAGCTGCTAATTAACCTCCCACCCTGATGTTACAAACAGTTTTTTTGTGTTTTGTTGCTAGTAAATGTTACTCAATTAACTTTTTAATTTTTTTGTAATTTAGTATATCTTTTGCCCGTTGTGTCACCTGACTGGCCCATCATCAGTCCTAACCAGCTCACCCAGCTCCATTGCCCATCTTCCCTGTGCTTGCCTCTGTTCAGCTTCTACCCTGACTGGTCCCCCTAGTGTGGGGCTTCCAGGAGTAAATGCTGGCCCCAACAGAGTCTTGGTGACTGGTCACTGGTACTTGGAAGTGCCATGGTCATGGTTCGGGGCCTGCGGCAGGAGGTGAATGCCTTTCTGCTGTATTGGGGGGAATGTTTCCACTTTGCAGTCAGAGCCCTCAGGATGGCACTGTGGAAGCATGTGACCTGACCATTGTCTGGTGTGCATTTACAGTGTTCTGGCACAGTGTCCAGTTGTAGTGTTTATGTGGCCCTCCCCCTCTGCTGGCTGAGCTCTGTAGGGGCTGGAGTTGGTGGCACTGTGGCAGATGCACACTGTCGGCGTTGTTGCACCTACAGTATCTGAAAGAGTACAGTGGCACTCACTTTCTTAACCAACTCTCCCAGCACACAAGAAGCTGGGAAGTGGTGAACATACAGGGAAGCAGCCTGGGAAGGAAGCAACCCTTCTGGGAGCACTAGACTACCAGAGGTAACTATTTAAAACAAAATGTGGTCCCAATAAACCGCAGAGACCCTCTCCACCAACCACTAGGACACCAAGGAGCACCAAATAACCCATGTAACCTCCCGGACCTACAATAAAACACCACAAGGCCCACACACTACCACAGGGCACCTGAGACCTAACCTCTGGTCACTAGAAAAATAACAGTAAGCACCCATGAGTGCTGAGGGTCCCACACCGCCTCCCCCAATTTTACTTTATTTCTGTCTCTTTGCCTATCTCTATTTATTTTATTGTCTAGTTTCCACTGCTACCCTTTTTATGATGATTGCGCACATGTGCAAGAAACATATTGCAGCAGCTTTCCAGAAGCAGGTTGTGGAGGCGCGGCACTGTTGTGGTAAATGCCCCCACAGCCTTTAAAGGCTTAGCCCGCTTTCCACAATGCCGTGGCATGCTGCTGCTGACACTAGTTCAGCCAGCATGCCACAGCCTTGTAAGGTTTCAGCCACTGCAATCAGAGGCTGCCTCGTCATTGCAGCATAAGCCATCCACTGCGATGAGGGAGCGACCCATCATTGCTGGGTGGAACCTTGTTACAGTGATATTGTTTGTGAACATGGTGGTGGCTTGCCACCGTGTTCTCAAACAATATTAAGTCCCCCTGGTGAGGGGGTGCCCAGTCCCCCTCGGCAGCATGTGCCCCCCCCACCATGTTTGTTTGCTGAAGGGGGCCCCAATCCCTGTTGGCTTCAGTGACCCCAGGGTGATGTTGCCAACAGGGACCCCACTCCCCATCGGCATTATGTAACCCCCCACCTTTGTTGTGTGCCAATGGGGTGCCCAATCCCCATCAGCATAATGTCACCCCCCCCGCTTTTATTGTGTGCGACGAGGGTGCCCAATCCCTGTTGGCATAATGTAACCCCCCCTTTTGTTGTGAGCTGGCGGGGGTGCCCAATTCCCAATCAGCTACAGCTGCCCACCCCAAAAAAAGACTCAGCTGGCATGCTGAGAGCCCACCCCTACATGTTACATGCCCCTGTAAAAACAATAACGGTCCCGCAATTTTTTTTTTTCCCTGTGGAAAAAGGAAACGGCCCCTTGGCAGTCTCACTGCCCCTTCTCCCACAACCCTCACCCACCCACTGTGCACCCTGCCTCCCCACACCCCCTCACCCCATACTTACCTCCGGAGTCTGGCGCAACCATCTTCGGTGGACTGGGAACATATCTGCTCTCTTCAAAGCCGACTGTGAACTGAGGAAATGCTGGTAAGCTGTATAATGGAATAAATAGGGTTTTTTTTCAACTTTGATGCATATCTCAGGCATTTTTTGGAATTGTGCCACCAAATTTTCAACATGGGGTGTTTGGGATGCCTTCTCATGAATTCTGGCACTGTCATAGCGTTATTCGGCCCCAAAAGGTGATTTTGTGGTCACTGCACAGAATCCCCTTTCGGGACTGATTAACGAAACGACAGTGCAGTGTTCATGAGGTGGGCTCTTAAAGAGCCTATGTTGTAAATTTGTGGGAAAAATAAAAAGACTGTTTTATTAACGCGGCATTGTGTAAAGAAGCATGACGCTAGTAACTTTGCGAATTTGCAATATTTTGGTGCCAGATTTTCAACATTGTCATTTTTCATACCTCCTTGTGAACAGTATAGCTGTCATTTTCCATATCCTGGTTGAAATATGTTTTCACACTTCCGACGCAGAATAGTGCGATCGCTGTGGGAAATCAGTGTTTGGGACAGATTAAGAAAATGACAGTGACACTGTTCATGAGCAGAAGTCCTAAAATGCCTATGTTGAAAATTTGGTGATGATACTCCATAAAATGACAGTGTTTCGAGCGTGTGTTGCACAGTTTGCACGCATGCTCGTACCTTCGCGAATTAATATTTTCACTCCAGATTTTCAACATTGCCATTCTTCTGCACCTCCTTATGAACAGTACAGCTGTCATTTTTCACATCCTGACCAAAATGTGTTTTTGCAGTTCTGGCACAGAATAGCATGGTTGCTGTGGGAAATCCTTGTTTGGGACACATCATGAAAATGACAGTGACACTGTTCGTTAGCAGAGGTCCTAAAATGCCTATGTTGAAATTTTGGTGACGAAAGTCCATAAAATCAGTGTGTTATGAATGTACATTGCACAGTTTCCACGCACACTTGTACCTTCGCAACGTTGCAATATTTTCACTCCAGATTTTCAACATTGCCATTTTTCCACATCTTCTTATGAACAGTGCAGCTGCCATTTTTCACATCCTAGCCAAAATGTGTTTTTGCTCTTCCAGCGCACAATAGGGTGGTCGCTGTGGGAAATCAGTGTTCGGGACACATTAAGAAAATCACACTTACACTGTTCATGAGCAGAGGTCCTAAAATGCCTATGTTAAAAATGTTGTCTACAATCGTAGTCTGCCCTATGAAGCCCCTGAACCATCTTAGTAACTCTCCTCTGGATCCCCTCCACTCTCCTGACACCACCACACAGAAAGGGGCTCCACAATGGGGAACAGTAATCCAAGATGGGTCTTGCATAGGCTCTATACAAGGGAATTATACAATCCCTATTTCTGGAAGTAATTGAATGTCTAATACAGCCAATAAGTTTATTGGCATTTTTTATTAATTCAGTGCAATGATTGCTGAATTTCAAATCCTTTGATATCAAGACACCCAAGTCTTTTTCGCGTTCCACAGACTGTAATTGTTGACTGTTTAAAATATAGTTGTAGCATGGGTTGTTGCTACCCAAATGCACAACTACACTCTTATCTAAATTGAAGATCATACCAATAGTAATTGCCCAGGATTCTATTAATAGAATATCTCTACAGAGGTCAGAATATCCATCCATTGTGCTAATGTCCAAAGCAATTTTTGTGTCATCAGCAAACTTAACCGAGTGTCCCTTGATGTCCTTATTAAGATCAGAAACAAAAACTGAAAATATTAACGGGCCCAAAACTGAGCCCTGAGGGACCCCACTGGTGACCCTACCCCTAACAGAGGTATACCCTCTAATTCTAACAATTTGTTCTCTGTTCATCAACCATTCTTGAATCCATTTAATAATAAATCCATTTATCCCAAGGTTTATCATTTTTTTAATGAGGGTTACATGTGGAACCTTGTCAAAGGCTTTACAGAGGTCCAAAAATATAACATCCACCGTCTTTTTGTCCTCTAGTATTTTACTAACTTTTTCATAAAAACAAAGATTTGCAGTAAGGCAAGATCTTTGGGACTTAAAGCCATGTTGTGTGTCATCAACAAAACCTTTTATTTTTAAATCTGATGTAAGTATGTCCTTTACAATAGACTCCATGATTTTACCCAACATACAGGTCAGGCTAATCGGTTGGTAGTTTTTCATACTACCATGGTCTCCCTTTTTATAAATAGGGACCACTAAAGCTTGTTGTTTCCAATCATCTGGAACCTCCCCTGTAAGTATAGATTTATTGTAAAGGACATATAGTGGCTCAACCAGCCACCATCCTATAACCTTTAAGACACGTGTTTGCAGTACATCTGGTCCAGGTGTGGTATTTATTTTAATCTGATTTAGTTAACAGCATATTTGATCCCTAGTTATTTTAATTTCATCAATAGGATTAACACCAATATCCTGTAAAGGATTATTATCCTTATCAGAGTACACTGAGCAGAAAAATTGATTAAACTCATCCACCATATCAACTGGGTTACTCAGGATGTTAATAGAGACTTTAATTGGACCAACTCTATTTGAGTCCTTCTTTGTATTGTTTACATAAGAATAAAAGGATTTCTCTCCATCCCTTACATATGCCAATCTGAATTCTATATTTCGCTTTTCCTTATTAACGGTATACTTACATAATTTTAATGCCTCTTTGTATTTAAGATTATTATAGTTGTTAGATTCTCTTTTCATAAGTCTGCATGCTCTCTTTTTTGCTGAAATTAGTTTACGTACTTTATTTGTATACCACATAGGCAATTTCCCTTTATTATTATACAGGGTACGTTTAGAGATGTAGTTGTCAGTTAATTCATGAATTGTTAATTTTAATTTATTCCATAAATCGTTTACAGGAATGGTATTCTCATTCTGGGAATAATTTTGTAATGCTTCATTAATGGCATCAAAATTAGCTTTATCAAAATCCATTACTTTTGTGATTCCAGTTTGCTTAATATGTTCATTTATAATAGACAGAGTAATGATTTTGTGATCGCTGTTAAACAGTGGATCACTAATCTCCAAATCAGTAATATTTTCAGGAATATTTTTGAGGACCAGGTCCAATATATTTTTACCACTTGTAGGTTTATTGACTACTTGTTGGAGACCATTAGCAATACAAAGTTCCATCAATTCGTGTTCCTGAGAAGTAGTTGCAGTATAGTCATTCCAATCGATTCCTGGGACATTGAAGTCTCCAAGTAACAAGACATCCTTATGGTTCAAATTATCTGCAATATCTTTTAATAGGGATGAGTAATCAAGCTGGGTAATATCTGGGGGCCTATAGCACATACCTATCAATAGGTTTTTGTTAAAACTAGACTGTATTTCAACCCAAAGGGTTTTGTTTTTATCATTAGAGGTAAGATTTAATTCTCTAAATGCTAAGTTCTTATTAAGGTAAATTGCCACCCCACCTCCCCACCCTTCTATTAGCTCTATCCTTGTGAATAAGATTATAACCAGGGATAGAGTTTTTCCATGAAGAAGTTTCATCCCACCAAGTCTCAGAGATTGCAGCAATATCAACATTATTTTTAGCTAATATTAACTCAAGTTCATCTTTTTTTGTATAATGGAGACTTCTAGCATTAGTCGGCAAAACTTTTAACTTCTGATTCTTGTTTTTAATTCTGTTCTGCCCCTGTTTAATAGGAGGAATTGATTTGGTTTCTGAATGGTTTACTAACCCTTTTCGCTCCTCAAATACCATTTTTTTGGAACTTCACTTGTTCTATTTATTGTTTGGTAAAAAAATATTCCCCAATAGCTTAGAACCTTGTTTGCTCAGATATAAACCATCTGAGCAAAACAGATGATCATTAAAAGAGAACATTTCCCATGTCTGTAAGCATTTAATATTGTTTTCCAAGCACCACCTACGAAGCCAGTTATTAAAAGATTTTTTTTTTTTTCATTTTAGCATTAGATGCTCATGGAACTGGCAAAATCTCCAAAATAATAAACTCAGCATTTAAGTTCTTTAATATAGACACAGTTTCAATTAGCCCATTAATCATATCCTGTATTTCAGATTTATTTATATTATTCATGCCGGTGTGTAATATGACAGTATTATGATCTTCAGTCTTTTTTAGAATACCAGGCAACATTTCAGAGATGTCTCTAATTGTAGCACCACTGTAACTACAGCTAGTAACTTTAGATTTATTTCCTCTGGTAGAATAACAATCTGTAAATCGTGTGATTGAATCTCCCAAAATGTAATATTGTTTATTAGAATCACTTTCAGGATGATTTAAACCCTTAGAATCTGAAGATGCCATAGAAGTTTGGGAAATAGTAAAATTAATGGGATTTTGTGGACCCCCATCAGGCCTAACTGCCTCAACCAATTGAACATGAACTAAGTTATTACTAACAAAAGTACAATGGGCCTCATTAGTTGTATAACTTGTATCACTAGAGTTTTCCTTCTGTACAACTGTAGGTGCCAGCTGGTAGTTGTTATTCACGTCTGCCCTGTTTAAAACACCATTGTTGATTTCCACATCCTGATCACATAGACTAAGGGGATCGAAACTACTGTATAGCAGCTTATATTGGCGCCCTCTTTATTTAGCGCGGAGTGGGATGCAGTACTATTTAGCACCCTGTTAAATTAGCGCATCAGCTTCATGTCCCATTACAGCACTATGCTCCCTGTAATATTAGCGATCAACTGATTTTAGCGCTTTTGTCAGTTAAGCTAATATAGTGAAAATAAACTGAAAACTAATATTTCCTGCTATACAGTATTTAGGAGAGGTAAAACGAAGTTTTCAGCTTTCCTTCCTTTCTTGGTTGCTCTCTTGCTCTGAACCTCATACCAACCCTCATCATTTAAAAGGCAAGAATCATCATCAGAGGCTTGCTTCCTCTTACTGCCTTCACTCATTTAAATAGAAGATTGCCAAAATGAGGTAGATTCATTGATAATAATATTGTTTTCCCTAGATGTATTTTCAGTATTTTGAGTAATTTTCAGGGGAGAAGGGGTGACAATGTATTCAGGGGTAGATATCTCCACGTGAGAAACTTTATTTAATGATTGTTTTCATGTAGGTAAAAGATTTACTACACCTCCAGAGACAGGGATGTACTGTGTAAATTCAAGACACCTTGATCTATTATAAAATCTGGCTAACTCCTTAAACAGAGTCTCGTATTCAATGCATTAAGTGCATTTGTATGGTGTCTGATGTACAGGAACTAACATTAGGCTATACATCAAGCAACAGGATCATTTGAATCCAATATCCCCTCCAAAGTTTTAATAGTGCTTGACATTTTTAGCCCACTTAATTAGACAAGTACAAGCAATACAACAAGTAGATTAATACCAGCCCTTGGTACTCAAAACCACAACATATTTGTAACAATGGGTGTACTTCCAGTGCTTACCCTCAACTTACCCTACTTACACTGCTTAACACATGTAACACACGTGAGGACGCCATGTCTCAGAAGCGCTGGGCTCACAAGCAAGGCCGCTCAAGACTGTGCTTGCCTGCCCACGGGAGCAACTTAAACTCCTTGACAACCTGTAAGTAGGAATGAGGTCACCTAACCCCTTTAGTGAGTGTATAGTCTCCCCAGCGACAACAGGTGTAAATTCAGTTTTTATAATGCCCCTTAGTGTTATACGCAGCTCCAATCAGCTGTTCAAGCTGCAGTTTGGATACTAGGACACTGCGTAGAATGAAATAACACACCCCAAGGCTATAATGATGCTAATGAGTGAAGAACCCACACACACTTAAAATAAATGCCACAATTGCTTGTAACAGCTAAACGTTTTTGTATAAATGCGAATGCTGGTGTCACTCTGCCAAATCTGTCTCACATCAAGAAGGTGTTCCACAGCATATGGTCAGAGCTAGTGAAACCGACAACTCGCACGGAGCAACTTAAATCCCTCACAACCTGGAAGTAGAAATGAGGTCACCTGACCCCTTTAGTGAGCGTATAGTCTCCCCAGCGACAACAGGTGTAAATTAAGTTTATATAATGCCACTTAGTGTTATACGCAGCTCCAATCAGCTGTTCAAGCTGCAGTTTGGATACTATGACACTGCGTAGAATGAAATAACACACCCCACAGCTAGAATGACGTTAATGATTGGAGAACCCACACACACTTAAAATAAACGCCACAATCACTTATAACAGCTAAACATTTTTGTATAAATGCGAATGCCGGTGTCACTCTGCCAAATCTGTCTCACACCAAGAAGGTGTCCCACAGTATATGGTCAGAGCTAGTGATGGAATATGATGACAGACAGTGCCATGGTGGATGACCCCTCAGATGAGAATAATGCTGAGGGGAATTTTGAACACACTTAATTAAATGCAGCCTAAAAACACAAAGTACTTATAATTTATGTTCAGTTTACACATTTTTTTACATATTTTTTGCCCCAAACAAAAATGTCATGCTTGACAGTACATATTAACTCCCATTTTAATATGTATAAGATACCATACATACACCAAAGTCTTGTTTTAGTCTTAACTTTAAAGTTAAAGTATTATTATTAGTAATACACCCTGTAAAAAGCACATTTTGACTAACACACAGGCCACATAGGTAGAGGCTAGGATATCTCACCCTGTACATTCTATCTATCTGCTGCGATACACTGCAAAGACAAGTGAACTACAGATATCTGCCCTGCTGCTGTTGATGCTGTCAGTGGGCTGACCCTCCTCATATACTGTACCTCCTGCTCCCTCCCAACCATGTGTTATCCTGCTGTGACAATGAACCAAATTTATAGTGAAATATTAAACAGGCAATGAAATCCCTGTGTCCTGATTGACTGTTATTCTTTGTTTCTAAAACTACCCACGGCAGTAATAGAGTACTTCCAATAAAAGCAAGCCTTTGTCAACAGTGGCAACTCACATAATTCATGGGCCACTTACTGTGCTTCCGAATCTCCATCACAAACATGGCTGCACTGCAGCCTTTAGTTTTATATATATATATATATATATAAAAACTCAACTAGGACCTCACAATAAAGTCCATTAAATAAAATAAAGTAAGTAAACTAATCTGATTTAATACTATTTACACTCATAAGTCACCCTTTTTAAACACTTACGCAAATTTTAAATAGTAAGTACTACACAGAGTTTCCTTTAATGGTGTTTCTTTGATACTAACATACTAAAAGCCAGCAGAATAGGCCTAACGGTCTTTCGTTTCTGCTCGGTAGCCAGCCCCTATTGGGCGCTAGCTTCTCCTTCCTCCCTTGTCCCCAAGAGGGTCAACTTTGGCTTCAGTACACCCATGCATCTGTCCCACCCCCTTTTGAAGCCCTCCACTGTGCCCTGCTCAACTAGACTCCTGGGCAATGTATTCCATGGCTTCACCACACTCTCAGTGAAGTAATGCCTTCTATGTCCTCTCCTGTAGGTTCCCCCTCCAACTTCCATTCATGCCCCCTGGTTGTGCCCCCTTTCTTTAGCCTGAACATTTCTCTGGCTCTGCCCCTGTTAATCCCTTTCACATATTTGAATACCTCGATCATGTCACCCCTGTCTCTCCTCTCCTCCAGCGAGTACAGCCCAAGGACTTCCCATCTTTCCTCATAGGTCCTTTCACTCATGCCCTGGATCATCCTGGTTGCCCTCCTCTGAACCCTTTCCAAGAATGCTATGTCCTTCTTAAGGTGAGGTCTCCAAAACTGCATGCAATACTCAAGATGCAGCCTGACCAAGGCATTATACAGAGGCAGAATCACCTCCCTCTTCCTGGACGTTATTTCCCAGGCTATGCAGCCCAGAATCCTATTTGCCTTTGCCGCCGATCTTCTGCAGTTTTCAGTGTTGTTCATTCTGGTGTCTAACACCACCCCCAGGTCCCTTTCACTCGATGTGGCTTGCAGTGAGACCCCTCCCAGGGTATATACATGACCTGGGTTTCTGACCCCCAGATGCAACACCCTACACTTTCCCGGATTAAACTTCAGTCCCCACCTCCTTGACCAACCCTCCAGGGTATCCAGATCCCTCTGGACTGTCTCTCTCGCTTCCTCTCCATCAGCCAGTGCTCCCAGTTTTGAGTCAACCATGAAGAGGCTCATCCTACTCATAACCCCCCTCCCTATATTGGAGACATAGGCATTGAACAGGAGTGGCCCCAGTACTGAACCTTAGGGAACCCCACTGAAGACCTTCCTAGGGGAGGAGACTATCCCACCAACCACTACCCTCTGTGTTCTATCTGTAAGCCAGTTTTCTACCCATCTAAGCAACTGTCTTCCCAGCCCCATCCCTCCCAACTTTGCCAACAACCCGATGTGGGGTACCGAGTAAAACGCCTTACTGAAATCCAGATATAGGACATCCACTGGTCTTTGTCAGTCCAGGGTCCCTTTCACCCAGTCATAAAAATCTATGAGGTTGGTCTGGCATGATCTCCCCGGGACAAAATCATACTGTTTGTCATCCATGTGCTCCAGCCTTTCCAGTTGCCTCCCAAACTTCCCCTTGATGAAGCCCTCCATTAATTTGCCTACCACCGACGTTAGGCTGACAGGTCTGTAATTTCCCATCTCCTCTTTAGACCCCCCTTTGTGGATAGGCACCACATGAGCCACCCTCCAATCCTGAGATGCCTATCCTGTCTTCAGAGAGGCACTGAAAAGCACAGGTAGTGGAGCTGCTAGTTCGTCCACCAGTTCCTTCAGGACTCTCGGATGCATCCCATCCAGTCCCAGTGCCTTGTCAATTTTCAGTGCCCGCAAGGCCTCCCTCACGGTGTCCTCTGTGATTTCTCCCTCCCTACCCCCCCCAACAGAGCATGCATCCCCTTCTAGGCCTGATGATTGGGAAAAATCCCCTTCTCATCCTGAACAGTTTGCCAGACTACTTCTAGTGCCTGCATCTTATCTGTCAACAAATAAAATTGAGGTTCTGGTGCAACTGGAGATCTGTGTGTGTGTGTGTCGTTGTATGTATGCCAGTGTATCTCGGACATATTTAGAAATCTCATATTCCATTTTGTTAGTTACCATTCTGTGTGTATGTGTTTGGGTGGGAGGGATTGAATTAGTGGAATAACGCAGAGCTTAAAATTCTTCCATTCCTTGGTTTGCAATCACACAGTGCATTCAGTTTGTACAAAGACAGATGACTGAAGGGCGAAAACCATCCCGGTAGAGACTATTTTAGATTATTTAGCAACCTTTAATATATTTCTTGTGGCTTTGAAAACTTGTAGAATGTTATAGAAACATAGAAACATAGAATTTGAAGGCAGATAAGGACCGCTTGGCCCACCCAGTCTGCCCATTTCCCTATGTGATGGATAAGTTGCAGATTCTAGTTAATCAACAGCTTACTTCCTCCTGCCCCCCACTAGAATTGCCTTATGCCTGTCCCATGCATTCTTGAATTCTTCCACTGTTCCTGACTCCATAACCTCCTCAGGAAGGCTGTTCCATGCATCCACAACTCTCTCTGTGAAAAAATACTTCCTAACATTAATTCTGAGCCGTCCCCCCATCTTCAAATTGTGCCCCCTTGTTCTTGCACATCTCTTCTTCTGAAAGATGCTACCCTCTTGTACCTTGTTAATTCCCTTGAGATACTTGAAAGTTTCTATCATGTCCACCCTCTCCCTCCTTTTCTCAAGGGTATACATATTAAGCTGCTTTAGTCTCTCCTCGTATGTCTTCTGGTGCAGACCTTACACCATTTTGGTTGCCCTCCTCTGAACAGCCTCCACTCTGTCTATGTCTTTGCGGAGATGGGGTCTCCAGAATTGCATGCAATACTCCAGATGGGGTCCCACTAACTGTCTGTAGAGAGGGATAACAACTTCCTGTTTTCTACTGTTGATGCCTCTCCCTATGCATCCCAGTATCCCCTCAGCCCTCCTTACTGCCTTCTCAGATTGCTTGCCCACCTTTAGGTCATCTGATATAATTACTCCTAGGACTCTTTCGATTTTTGTTGTTGTTATTAACTCACCCCCCATTGCGTACCCTTCCCCTGGGTTTTTGTTTCCCAGATGCATTACCTTGTACTTCTTCACATTGAATCTGAGCTGCCACGTATTTGACCATTCCTCCAACCTTGCCAAGTCCCTTTTCATTCTTTTCACCCCACCTTGCGTATTAACCCTGTTGCAAATCTTTGTGTCATCTGCAAAGAGGCATACCTTTCCTTCCAGGTGCTCTCCAATATCACTTATAAAAATATTCAAAAGGACCGGTCCCAGTACCGAACCCTGCGGTACCCCACTAGTTACTCTCCTTTCTTCACTGAGGACTCCATTTACTATTATGATTTGTGTCCTGTTGTCCAGCCAATTTTTTTATCCAGGCTACCACCTTGGGACCCACTCCAAGGCTGGCTAACTTGTATATTCATCTTCTGTGTGAGACTGTGTCAAATGTCTTGCTAAAATCTAGGTAGGCCATATCCACAGCTCCTCCCTGGTCTACTACTTTGGTCACCCAGTCAAAGAAATCTATTAGGTCCATCTGACATGACCTTCCTGCTGTGAAACCATGCTGCCTTGGGTCCTGTTCTTTTTCAAAAAGTTGACTATGGGTCAGTTTTATTTATTTATTATTTTTTTTTTGTTTGCCACAGTTCTGCTCCTTTGCTCTACAGCCCTCTCACTCTGGGGGAGTCCCAGCCCTGTCTTCCCAATGTCTACCAGCCAGCGCCAGCTATACCCCCAGGGCTTGCCCCACTGAGAATAGATCCAGTGTGCCAGTGCCACGGCTAGTCAAGGGCAGGACCTGTGAACTCCACCTTCATCCATTGTAAGCAATTTTTCCTCTGGTTTCCTTGCCCTTTAGGAGCTGAGTGTGCAATGGTGCCATGCACGTTCCCATGCATGCACCCCATCAAGCGTCTGCCCTGCTCCCAATCCATGTTATACAGCATCAGTGTGCCATCCCCAGCCTTTGCTAGGGGCCAGGCATGCACTGACAGCTAATCACCCCCCTCCCCGGAGAAGGAGCGCAGTCCCTAGGATGCTTAATACTTCTTCTCCCCTGCCGACCCCTGACAGCCCATGCTTATTCTCGACATGGGTCACCGGCATGGCATGAGGTGTGGCGTCCAGCATCTCAACCCTTAGCACCACCGGGCCAGCCTATGGGCCCATTTTAGTTAAGCAAAAAGACATTGCTGTGTGATGGTAGTAAAGAGATACCCGCAGTTGCACACCTAGAGGCTGAAGGCACTCTGTTTGTGTGGCTGATTCTCACTATGCCTGTTGGTGTGTGGTAATTTCTGTCAGTAGCACTATCAACACACAGCCATGTCTTACTGCATACTTGAAGTGGGCCCATAGTCAGCTTTTTAAAAAGAACCTTCTAAAACTGGTAAAACCCACTATAAATATACTAAAAGGTTTATAAATAATCTAAAATGGTCTGTCCACAGATGTTTTCACCTGTCAGTCATCTTTCTTTATTGACACTAAATACATTGTGTGATTGTGTGCTGTGGAATGGAACAATTTAAAGCTCTGCATTTATACCACTTGTACAATCCCCCCCCCACACACACACACACGCACCCTCACACTCACAAATAATTATATCATGGAATACTCAATTTCAAAATTTTTGAGAGTTCCACTGGCATGCACACAAAGACACACACACACAGGCCTCCAGGTGAGACAGAACCTTATTTTTATCTGTTGCCAGGTAAGGAGCAGGGAGATCTCTGGCCAAGTGGTGCATATAGGAGAGAGATGTTTCATGATCATCAAAGAAACACCTGCAATGGAATCTAAGAATAGTACTTGGGGCTTATGAGTGTTAAGAACATCAAATTTCTTACTTTATTTCATTGAATGTCTTTTAATTTTAGGGCTTACTTGATAATTGTTTATATATGCATAAAAATGCTGCCTCCATGTTTGTGATGTAAATTAGGAATTAAGTGGCTTATGAAGCCTGTGCCTTGCCTTTCTTAGCAGTGACTTTTTTGGGGCCACTGGTGGTACTTTCTTACTGCCATGGCTTGAAACAAGTGTCATACAATCAGGTCACAGGGATTTTCGTGCCTGTTTTATACTGCTGCGATAAAGAACCAAAGCCAAGTGAACTGATATCTCCCCTGCTACTGCCAGTGGACTGTTCCTTAACACGTACCTTATGCTTCCTCCCATCTGCGCGGGATCCTACTGTGACAAAGAACAACTTTGATAGTGAAGTAATATCTGTCCTGCTGGTGCTACTGTACTGATGCTTGTGGCCTGTGCTCCTGTGACTGCTCCTACACCACGAACATGTGTGATGATGCTGTGATAAAGAGCCAAAGCCAGATGACTTGACACCTGCCCTGCTGGCACTGCTGATGCCTGTGGCCTGTGCTCCTGTACCTGTTCCTACATCATGACCCTATTTTCTGATGTTTATTTATTAGCTTTTGTTGACCAGGTAAACACGCTAGACAAAACATTTGCCAATTTTCAGATACAACCTGGGAGAGTACAATGAAAGCCAAGTTCATACAGCGAACTTATGAAATGCATGACTGTAAGTGCAGTATTTTTATTTGAATTTTCATTTTTATTATCTGTTACTGAAAGCCACATTACAATGTAGCATGTCCGTGATGCCAGATCACAAACTTAGGGTTTTCTCATTCTTTTCTTCACAGGTCTGTGTCTCAGTGGTATTGTATTTACCTCATCCAGCTTGGTACATCCCATTCTGGAGCCGGACTGTGCCTTCACAGTCTTCGGTATTCATTTAAGTATTTTTTTTCCAGCATTGTGTTTGATTATGATTATTACCCACATGCATGATGCATCATATAAATGTTTTGTCTGAGGCCAGCCCGCCAGCGCAGCAGCAAGACATCCATCTACAGCGTCGACATCCTGGGTTCGGGAGCTGACTTGGGAGGCCAGCTGTGGGAAAATGACTGAGCATCCCAGGGACTGCTCTCCTTCTCCGGGGAAGGGGGAAGAGTATCCGATGCTATGTGGACCCTTGGTGGAGTCTGGGGGTACCACCATGCCCTGTGCCATATGTTAGGGGCGGAGCAGATACTGGCATCATTGCACATCCCCAGGAAACCACTTATCAAAAAATTCTGAGCCCATACATGATGGCCCCCGCCTCCGTCACCTCTCCCATAGTGATCAGTGTCCACTGGGATGGGTCCCACTCCCATGACACTGCCCCGGGGGGCAAGCCAGGGTAAGCGACTGTGTTCCTTGAAGAGGGGGCACTCACCTGGTGGTCCCACTGGGGTGCGTAAACCCAGGCATGGGGGGGGCAGTGAGTGGGGCAGGGGGCTGGATCCCCCAGTATGGACAGGGGTGAACAAAAAAAATAAATGTTTTGTCTGAAAAATTTTCAAAGCATCAATTTAAGAGAAGCTGTCAGAAGGCATTCACCTGTGTGGGGTGGTACAAGTTCACACAGTAAACCATCAAATGTGGTGTACATTCTCGTAAATCATCAACTCTATTAAGGTACACTACAATTCAAATAGTGCTTGCATGATAGATCTATATCTTATCTCAACTACTGTTATATAATCCAATCATATATATATATTAATACAAGCTTTAAAAAATATATTGTAATTTAAGAAGTGAAGCAATTCATTAATAGACAGTCATGATTTCAGACAATTTACACCACATTTCATGACTTTGTATTTACTGGCATACAGTTCTGTTAATGTCTTCCAACGGCTTCCCTTAAATTGACGCTTTCCTTGTTTTCAAGGAACAAGCAAATTAAGCTACAAGAATGTATGATTCTGACAATCCAAGTGTTTCACCTCACAAAAGCCCTGTTTAGGGCCAATGTGCTGCAAAGTTGGCAGTATAAACACTGTCAGGAGCACGTATGTGCCCATCGGATAATTTTTTTGATCCAACTCAGTTGTAGGATCAGTAGCGGGAGCAAGCGCATTAAATGGTAGTGTAAATGCTTTGCTGCGCTCGCTCCACTACAAAGGCTGTTTTAAAAATCAGCCTCTGGAGAAATTCACAGCTCCCCCTCAGAGCAACCTGCAGTGCTGCGAGGTTGGGCTGTGTAAATGGGACAGCAGATGGCACATCAGGAAGGGAGCAGCGTGCATGCCACAGCGCTGCCGCCATGTAAACATGGCTAAAGACACACCATCAATCATGAAATAACAATACTGGTATCTAGGTAAAAAGGAGAGTTGAAATAAAATGAGTCACTCTTTCAAATATTAAACAAATTTAACTTAAACAGATGAAGAACAACAATGACAGGAACACAATCAGAATGTAATAACAACAGTAACAGTAATAATATAATTTGAAATTACAAAATAGATTAAACTATTTACAATTACTCATGACATATTGCTGAGAAACAGCAGCACTTATTGGGCCTCTTCTCCCTCTGTCATTGGTGGCAGTGGGGGATCTGGTGCAGTACCTTCAGGCGTAAGAATGTCTGGCAGTTTTAGCAGGGTATCAAGCGTTGTGTTCATCCCTTGCTGTGTTCCCCTCATTTCCATTATGGTTTTCTTTAAATCTATAACCTCCTTCTCCACACGTTGCATTCTTTTATCAATTGACTTTATCCACCTCTCAAGTGTGTGACCTGCATGCTGCCTGCTCCGTTCAGATAATCTGGTGGGCCCAACACTACCTGCTTCATGTTGATCCTGGTCCTCCACCTCTGCCCATACTTTAAAGGCAGCCTCAATTTTTCTCAGGTGCTCGGCTGCCCTCCGACTTATGGGTTTCTCTTTCTCTGTATGCATTATAAGTTAATAATTACCGTTATATTGACCAGTGTCAACCATCAAGTTGAATGATCATTATTACAGTCATCACTGCTTTTAGGATCTCTTGTTTTGAGTCCCCCATCAAGTACCCGTGACTGTAATGTATGCAAAGTGTACACCAGGCTATGGGTATACTAGGCAACAATAACTGGTCAGCAACTTTTCCTATGGGTTGAACCAGTTGATATTTCCCATAACAACCGGCTGGTTTTTTACAGCATTAATGAGCCATTTCAATCAAAGTATGCCACTCCCTCATTGGCTCTTATCTTCCTTGTGGGTGGCTGTAACAGTTCAAAAAACATGGCAGTTCCGTTTCTGGCTTACCGTGGAGTCTCCACAATATGACCCATCTGTTAAATATCGGTTGATGCTATCTTTCACAGCTTTTAAAAGCTGTATCTGCTTGCTCCTGCAATATTTTCAGCGTGCCACCACATTTTTCCTTTTTTATATCTGGTTGATCCTGCCATTTGTTCAATCGCAGGTGTGAACGTTAAGCTGGAACAGAGCCCTGCATTCAAAGCGTGATCAGACAGACTGTAAATTGAAAAAAAATTGCAGTCCAGTGTATTACAAAAAATAAAAGAATGGGGAAGGGGGTGCTATGAGAATTTTATGAACACCCTCATTGTGGGATGCTTTGATAAACCCCTCGGGCTTCGCCCTTTGGGTTTGTGTAGCATCCCACAACTCGGGTTTGCATTAAATTCTCATAGCACCCCCCTCCACATCCTTTATTCTCTATTTACAGTATGATCCATTGTGCATTGTGATGCATGAGGTGCAATCCCGAATGACATCGCAACACCTGGAAGGTGTATTACTTAATTAATAAGGCAAGACAAGGGGTTAGATTAACAATCTGTTACCTGCCACAGGAAGGGGTGGCATCCAAGACAGTATACAAGTTAAAACTCGCGTAGGACAGACACTGTGGACACATTATGGTGCAGTTTACATAGGGAAGGTGGCAGAAACACAGGCAGGCTAGATGGACCCTGCAGTCCCTATCTGCCGGGCACGATTCTTATGTTGTTATGTTCTGAATCAACACCTTTGGGTGTAATTTTGCACGAAGCACAGCCAAGTGACATATTACCCATTAGGTGTTATAACGATGAACTTACTGTGTCAATCTAAGACCTGGGAGTGCCTTATAGGTATTATTAAAAACTTGTACCTGATCAAGATGAGAAAAAGTATACTTCTTCAATGTTTTACTCATGTAGATGGACAATTTTCATAAAATACTGCTTCCACTAAAAGCTTTACAGTGTTGGTTCACAATAAGAATGCATTGTTCCAATCCTTCAGCTGTGATACTACAGTATGGCAGTCTGATAGGAAGAATCCATGTCCCTTGATAACTGTTCATAACCTACCCCCTGTACCCTTAACTTGTGCCACGTGTCTGTAATGACTGTACTGTGCTACACGGGTCTGTAATGATTGTACTATGCTACATGGATATGTAATGATTGTACTGTGCTACATAGGTATGTAATGATTGTACCGTGCTACATGGGTTTGTAATGATTGTACTGTGCTACATGGTTATGTAATGATTGTACTGTGCTACATGGGTCTGTAATGACTGTACTGTGCTACATGGGTATGTAATGATTGTACTGTGCTACATGGGTCTGTAATGACTGTACTGTGCTACATGGGTCTGTAATGACTGTACTGTGCTACATGGGTATGTAATGATTGTACTGTGATACATGGGTATGTAATGATTGTACCGTGTGACATGGGTATGTAATGATTGTACTGTGATACATGGATATGACATGGGATTACTGTTGTTGTTCTCTAGCTTTATGTAACTAATCCTGGGTAGCCCCTGAAAAAGGGACTGTTACGGTCTCAGTGGTTCTACCCAGTCACCAAAATGTAAATAAACAAATAATTAAGCAAATAGATAAATAAGTAAACACATGTCGCTTGTTAGGTGTGCTCAGCCTAAGTGCACGTCAACCATAGCAAAGTATGCGCTAGTTAAATATCCAGAGATCCCTTTGTACAGGAATGGAAAATCTCTTTGGAAAAACTGTTCTGTTCATGTTTGAATTTCAGTACTGACATAAAGTAAAGTGTGTGCCTGCAAATTGTTGTCTTCTGTCTATTACAGTACACCCTTGGGGGAACACCCATTCTGTTATCACCTTGTTCAGCAGTAAAGCAATACAGTAAAATCCCCAATGTTATATAGAAAGACACTCTCTTGGAGTGACCTGTCTGATGTTCTTAGGGACACAGAGATGGGAGACACACCATACATTTGAACCTACCTCTGTCTCAACCTGTTTTAAATAAATAGATATTTCACTTTTGGTCCACCCTCCCACCCGCTTTCTAGATGCCCTATCAATGATGTCACCAGAATGCCGGGGGATGCCCTTAGTTATTGTTGGAGCAGCCTTGTAAATAAGCCTGCCTATACAGTTAAAGCAGGGTATGGTATTACAAAGTGTGGGCCTGGATCACACAAACACACAGATGGTTGCAGTAGCCCTACCCCCCCCCACACACACACAGAGGAGGACAGCAGTCCCTGTGACACTTGATCCTACTCTAAGTAGTGCTACCATTTCACCGGTGGGTCAGCTTAAGCTGATACATTCCTAATGCTTCTACAGGCTGAAATGAGAACCAGTCAGGTAGTAGTGCAGCGTATGTAAATAATTTCATACCAGGTTGTCCCTCCTGAACAGATGATGATGTTGACTGCTGTTCGGCACCACCTCCGGATAACTTCTCCTGGGCCTGTCCAGTTCCACTCTTTTCTGGAGTTGGCGTGCCTGTCTGTTCTTCAATCTCTGTAGTTGACAAACAAAACAGAATGTTTTGGTCAGTCAAAGATAAGGACTTAGTGATTCAATATATTATCAAATAAAATAAAAAATCCTCACTGACAACACAGGGACATGGACGTGCATGAGCTGTTTGATACATTGAGAAAATTAAACCTAGCAGCCAGGGAAATTTGCACAATTTTGAAAAATAAACATTTGCAGGTGACAAATAGTGAGTAATTTATCCATGTTTCGATGGCTGCTTATAAAGTGAGATATGTAACAGTATTATCTGGATGTGTGGAACAGCAGTGTGCTTGACTGGTGGCTGTCCAGTGTACAGATCAACTTTTATCACCCTCATTACAACATCAGTACTGTGAGTTCACTGATTCTGACACATAACATTGTCCAGTGGCAGCTGATGTATGTTGCTTAGTTTTTATTTAGCTGCTATACCACACACTCCATGAGGTTACCATGCAGATAATGTAGAGGTGATGTATTACTACCAGTAAGCACAGTACAGGTTCCAATCTCATTTCTCTTTCACAGGTCAGTCTTAGTAACCTGTGGTCTATATCTACCATGGACAAAGGAACAATTAATACACATGCAATAGACAACAAAGTACTATTGTTATGTGTTTAGAAACAAATATTTCTAAGATGATCTCTGAAATGTCGCTATCTGACTGGCTGTTTGGATTCCAACAGTCTTACATTCATCCCTGTTACACTATGTACAGCCTGATCACAATGGCACATGGATTCTTCCTGTCAGCATTCCATCCCCTACCACTGCTGAATGACTAGAAAGATGCATTCTGCTTTTGAACCAGCAAGCATTCTTAAACTGTTGGTTGCAGAACTATTTTATTAAAAGTCTCCCTGTAAATGAGTGATAAATTCCCAAATTATACTTTTAACACTTTTTTGGGGGGGAAAGAATACTTTAGTATACTAGCAGTAATGCACTACTACGAGTTACAATAAAAATCAGTTAATCACTCCATATGGACAATATGACATTGGTCTGCACCTAGTACCACATTAAACCTCTGGCTGATGAGGACTAACAGACTATTAATATAAACCCTGCTCAGAGATCATGCCTTATTGCTTAATTATGGTTAGTCTGCACACACCAGCATTGTAGGCAGAGAAATATAAACCAGTAAGAATATAAGTTATCAGTTAAGCAACACTCACAGCTCACACTGCTTTTGCTCTCTTTTTCTTGGGCATTTCCTTTAGGGTCTCCGTACCACCAAGAATTTCAACAATGTACCGTTCCCTTCTCTGCAAATCGTCCCAGCGATGTTTTAATTGTTTAGTGGTTCTCCATCCCCACTGACCATAGCAGAAATGGCTTCTCAAATAGCTTCCCTTTTAGCAAGGGTAGCTCTCTTGGGCACAGATAGTTCTGCGGTCTTTTGGAGACCTCAGTGATCAGAATTGATGTCTCCTGAGCTGAGAATGGTACTGAAATTGTCCGGGTGGGTTTTTGTTCCATTTCACTGAGGTCTTGTGCTGCTGGCTGCCTTCTCAGCACTAGCTGCAGTATCCATACTGATAAAGTATAGTAGCCGTTTTCTACAGCAAACATCAAAGCCGGAACCAGAATTAAGTCCACGTGTGGATCTGTAGACTATAACTACGCGAAAACAATGAAACTTCCGCTGCTACATGCAAGCATAATGAACATCCATGGAATAAGATTCTGGTGGCTTTTTGAATTGTCATCAAAACTGCACAGTGGATTATTATTCTGTGGAACTTAAAATCAGCAGAATATTATTCCGTGGAATGGTATGTGGAAACAATTTCATATTAAAAAAATTAAAAATTAACTCTGGGCCTCCTAATGACCATATAGGCAGATGTGTGGTCATGTTACCACTGCTTGCAACCATATATCATGATTGATTAGTATTGAAAATCACTTCTTCCATTCTGAGAAAATTGCATGTAATGGCTGCAGAATTCTGTTCAGTGGAAAAATGTGGCTTCCACGGAATAGTATTCTGCCAGTTGTACTTCAGTTGGTTCTCATCATTGTAGACGAAAGAAAAACACCACTTGTACTATAGTAGTTAAAAGAAATCAAGAAGATTGAATGTTGTCCATGAATTTCAAGATAGGCATGGGGGAATGAATAGACGAGATGGGCCCAGCATTGTCGTTCTGCCCGCCATTAATTTATACCTTTCTCTGTTGCTGCAATGCGGCTTATTAAGCAGCGCTGCAGCAACAGAGAAAGATATAAACTGATGGCAGGCAGAATGACAATGCTGGGACCATTTTATCTGTCCTTCCCCCCCCGCCTATAAGGAAAGCCCCGTAGCACAGTCGATCATCTTGATTTCTTTTAACTAAGATAACCATATGTATGCATATTTATTTCCTTCTGGACAGTGCCTCTGTCTACTGATGTTCAACTTAATGTTTTCTCTTCTCATGCTTATCTACACGGGTCTGTCTCTCTTGGATTTGATCACCCCATGCTGGCTGCATGCATACCTACTGGTGTTCCTTCACACAGTCTGCTGCAGTAAGATAAGTATTTTTTGTTATACACTTTGTTTTCTGTAAGGGTAAATAATTTCAGTCCCTTTTTCAAATGGGTCAGATTACTGAAAATATATTTAATTTCTTGCAATTGCAATGTGCATTTAAATGTATTTTTTGTCATGCCTTTCTTCACAGGTCTGTGCCTCCCCGGTATTTATTCAACCCTAATATGTTCATCATAATCTGATGATGCTGCTGCTGCATATTATCTGTCCTCCACAGCCTTCTCCTCCATCTCCTCCTAGTGTGCCTGCTGCAATAATGAACCATCTCATGTCTCTGGTGCCGTTGATGAGCTAAAGAACCTCAGCTGAGTGAACTAATATGGTCCCAGTGGTGCTTGCTGCTGCTTTAGGCCTGTCCTCCTGTGTCTCCCCTACTCCTGCCATCTCAGTTGTCTGGTGCTGCCATGCTAAAGAACCTCAGCTGAGTGAACTGATAGGGGTCCTGTTGTGCCTGCTGCTGCTTTAGGCCTGTCCTCCCATGCCTCCCCCACTCTTGCCATCTCATGAGTCTGGTGCTGCCGTGCTATAGAACCACAGCTGACTGAACTGACAGTGTCCCTGTTGTGCCTGCTGCTGCCTTAGGCCCATCCTCTCCTGCCATATCATGTGTCTGGTGCTGCCGTGCCAAAGAACCTCAGTTGAGTGAACTGATAGTGGCCCTGATGTGGCTGCTGCTGCTTTAGGCCCATTCTCCCGTACCTCCCCCACTCATGCCATCTCATGTGACTGGTGCTGCCATGCTAATGAACTGCACCTGACATCTGATAGTGGCCATGATGTGGCTGCTGCTAATTTAGGCCTGTCCTCCTGTGTCTCACCCACTCCTGCCAACTCATGTGTCTGGTGATGAACCTCAGCTGACTGAACTGATAGTGGCCCTGATGTGGCTGCTGCTGCTTAAGGCCCATCCTCCTCTGCCTCCCCCATGCCTGCCATCTCATGAGTCTGGTGCTGCCATGCTAAGGAACTACGCCTGACTGAACTGATAGTGACTCTAATGTGGCTGCTTTGGCTTTAGGCCCATCCTCCTGTGCCTCACTCATTCCTGCCATCTCATGTGTCTGGTAGGGAACCTCAGCTGACTGAACTGACAGTGATCCTGTTGTGCCTGCTGCTGCTTTAGGCCTGTCCTCCTGTGCCTCCCCCCATCCTGCCATCCCATGTGTCTGGTGCTGTGGTGTTAAAGCACCTCAGCTGAATGAACTGGTATTGCCCCTGTTGTGCCTGCTGATGCTTTAGACCTGTCCTCCTGTGCCTCCCCCCTATCCTGCCATCCCATGTGTCGGGTGCTGTGGTGTTAAAGCACCTCAGCTGAATGAACTGGTATTGCCCCAGTTGTGCCTGCTGATGCTTTAGACCTGTCCTCCTGTTCCTCCCCCCACTCCTGCCATCTCATGTGTCTCATGCTGCCATGCTAAAGAACCTCAGCTGAGTGGACTGATAGAGGCCCTGTTGTGCCAGCTGCTGCTTTAGTCCTGTCATCCTGAGACTCCCCCACTTTTGCCAGCTCATGTGTCTGGTGCCGCCATACTAAAGAACCTCAGCTGAGTGAACTGATAGGGTCCCTGTTGTGGCTGCTGCTGCATTAGGCCTATACTCCTGTGCCTCACCCACCCCTGCCATCTCATTCGTCTGGTGCTGCTGTGCTAAGGAACCTAAGCTGAGTGAACTGATAGGGGCACTAATGTGGTGTCTGAGTTGTTTTAAGGAATGTTCAGGATGCTTGTCATCATCGCTAACTTTAATGTCAATCTAGGACAAAATATTTTCTTGCGAGGGGTACTATTCCTCATTATAACATCACAATGGTGGGGATTCTCCACAGCAGATGCACATGGCGCCCATGGGGCCATGAACCCCTGCACCTGTAGAACAATGTGTGGTGGCCAAATTCACAGCCACCGGCCACTGTGCGGCCCCCTTCCATGGCCCCACCCCCAGTGCACAGATGCGTGGAGGCAGTTCTGCAGACACGGGCAGGCATCCATTGGGATGCCTGGACCCAGTCAACCAATGGATCACCTGTGCCTGTGGAGTGCTACAGCTTTCTGGTTACTGCAGTACAGCCATGGCCCCGGGGCAGGTGGGTTGGCCAGCAGTCGCCCTCGGCCTTCCATGTGCATCACGAGGGCTGGTGTGGTGTACTGGGGGGTTCCCAGTGCCCCATCTGCACTGACATGGATGGCAGTGGCATTCCTGGGGGGGCACATTCTTGCTACATCTGGTGCCAGTTGGTGTAGTCTGCACCCCCCTCGCCCTGCGCTCTGCGCTTTCAAGACTAGTGCAGAGCACAGGTACACCCTCCTGCACCACTCCCAGACTGCCCCCTCATAGAACTGACAAGCTGGATGTGAGATCAGGTGCATGCCAGCCCCTTGTCCCCTTGGAGAATCAAGCGCAGGGGGCATGGTGACTGCAAAGTGTCTATGCGCCCCAGATACACGGCACGTAGACACTTTGTGCAATGAAAAATAGGGCCCATCATTTCCACATTTTTGGTTAACACTGAAATGAGGATACATGTTTATGGGTGAAAATGGGGCAGCAATTGACTTTGACCTAGTGGCATCACAAAAGGTGGTGGCAGCACTGGTGGGACTGGTGGCACTGTTCTCAGCCTCAATTTCTATTTTGAATTATGTTGTTATTGTTAACTCTGTCACTATCTCTATCACACAAACAAAACTGTATCTCCCTCTGTGTTCTCGATATCTGTCTTTAACTCAAAGTCAAACTGAATTTCTGATTTTTGTGGATTTAGTCTGATCCACGGGATACGATCATGCGGATACAGGCAGTATTTAGTCACCTGCATTAAAAATTCTAGGATCCACAGAATAGTATTTTACTGCAGTCAAAATTGCATGAAAAAATATGCTGTGGAACACTATTCAGCTTTTGTTATCAATTGTGGGATAATATTCTACAGTTTCTGCAATTTGAAAATAGGTAGAATTCCACCCAAAAAAGTTGTTTTCCAATGGAAATTCTTCAGTGGAATGGCCATTCTGCTGAAATTCCACTGGTAGAATTTCGCATTCTGCACAGCACTAAATCATACCATTTTGCAACCTCAAAGAGGCACATGTCTTCCATTGCACAGTGCACTTTAGATGATATGTGTCAATCAAGTTGTTCCTCAAAATATTTTTTGAAGAAGGTCTTGTGAGTGCCAGTTCTTCAATCTCATCATGTGGCTTCAGGACTGTCCTGCATTTTTCATTGTAGTTCACACTGAGAAACTGAATAGGGTCAGATTTCCTATACAACCAAATCCCAATGAGGTGATCACTCACTTCATATGCACCACATTGCCTATGAGACAATGTCTTCAACCCCAGTTACCACAAATGTGATGAGATGGATCTGCTGGTGTTTGCAAGTTCCTCCCAAAGTTCTGGCAAACTTGTCTGCTCATGTTTCATAATGTACGATAAGTGACATAACATACAAGAGCCAAAGAACTGTCAGTGACAAACCAAACATCAGTGTTAGCTTGCCACATCAAGAGAAGAATAGGGCTGTAGTCATTGATGCACACCTCATTCTCCTTTCTTGGTAACTCCTATACCCACTTTGTAGACATCACTTTCAAGTGATGGTGCATTGCTGAGAACAAGTCATTCATGTGCCTCTGCTCACAAACATGCCTAGGAAACCCAAAACCAACATCTGGCGTACCACTGAGCATGACTTTTCACTGGTCGGCAACAATATTTGCTACACAAGTGACACTGAAACTTCTGTACGGCTTCCACAGTGTACAGCTCTCATACTTGATTGGTATGTGACAAGTAATGTAGCACTTGATTAAGTTCAGAACTTCTGCAGCTTGGTTTCCACCAATGTGTGGTGCATTCTTAACCCACAGCAGCATATGGATATGAGGAGTTCTATGTGCCTGATACTCCATCCTCCAGAAATGGTGTTCAACAAGTCCAAGAGGTGGGTTCTCTTTTGACAAAATGAACTTTAAAATGTCATGAAAGTGGTGGTGGAAATATTGTGACACAGACACTGGGTCATGTGAACACATCTCGCCTAGAATCAAAGATGAAATGCTGTCAGCATCTACATTTGCCCACTTTAGTAGGTCTATCAACTCATCCCAGCCGTATTCTGCACAGCTAAGGGTGACAGACCATGTGGCTGCACCATACTCTCGGAGCATACACATAACCTCAGAGTGTCTTCGGTACTAGTATTCCTTCATTCCGTGCATACTAGACAGAATAGAAGTCAGGTAAACCTGCAGGGTCTCATCCTTCATTTGTGCAGAAACTGAACAGCTGGCATACCATCCAAAGAAGTTGTGATCCGTAGAGTATATGCAGTGGATGTGGTGAGTATACTTAGCTCACTCCCCCACAGCAGGTGGAACAAATACTGAACATTCCTCCTGAACTTACCATCCACATTCAGTAGATGCACAATACTTAGCACCAGGGACCTGCACTTCACATACATCCAAACATCCTCCTGTACCATGTGGAAACAAATCAGGGAAACATAGCGCTTCCAATGTGCTCTTCCAGATATTCACAGGATTACCATCTACCTGTTTCATCTGATAGAGGACACTATTGTTTCCAACTGGATCTGTACTATGTAGAAGATGAACTGTGTACTGTTCATACACATTCTCACTTGTGGTGACATCAATCTTTTCGATCATTGGCTTTCTTGTCTCCACTATTCCAAACTCTGCACCTATGTTAGACAGTTCATCAATGTTGAGGTCTTCATAGAAAGGGTTGTTGCTCTTCAGATATCTTAGAGCACTCTTCACCTTTTCAACATTTACAATATATTGCCATATAACTTTGGACTTTGTGGGGAGACGATTAACCAAAATTACCGAGCTGTTTTCACGAGTAATTGTTTCCACGTCCTCTTGAAGAGGAAGTGGAAGATACATAATTGAACCCTTAAGAGATTTCACAAGCTGTTTTTGGGATAAATTCTTCATCCCTGTGTTAAGATGCAGAATGATTTGGAATGGCTTCATAGTTTGTATGAGAATCAGTTTGAAAATTTTCAGTGCAGCAATCTATCTCTGCAGGAGTCTTATCTGCCTCCATGTTGCTTAAAACTGACCTAGGAGGCAAGACATTACATTTTATCTTGCCAAAGCAGTACTTACAAATGTGTCACATTTGGATCCAAGTTTAAATCACACTTCAGGTTTAGGTAAGCTATCTCTTACACAACACACAAACACAGTCAAATTTCTGTCTTTGACAACTTGAACTTTGCAATGTACTTGACAAAACTTCGAATAATGTAACTTTCCATGAGAGAAACGGAGGAAAACTCTTCATCTCTAGTACCATCTGATACATCATATGAATAACATGTATCTCGTTGTGCTTCTTTTATTAAAACAGCAGCAACGTACATGTCACCTTCAATTAGTAAGTTATCGAGATGTGTAAATTTGGCAACAGCATGCCTCACTCAATAGATCTTGAGAACAAATGAGCACATAGATGTGTTATGTACAGTAATCATGTGCATGTGGTGGAAAACTCTGTTACATTCACTACTGTCCAAGCATGCCAAAGAATAGCCCATCAATCCAGAATGTGGCCGCACTTCACAGTGGTCACTATTTTCAAACAAATTTGTATCTTTCTGTCCTCTTAGTTATGACAAAAAGGTTTATAAATTGCTTTACTTCATCGAATGATGTCTGTCTTATGTTGCAAAAGTCATCACAAGGCCATTTCAGACAATTACATCTAAGCTGTTCATCTGCAGACTGACTTTCTTCTTCTACATTATCTAGGACATCATTATGCGCAAGAGGCAAAACATTGCATACTTTTTCTCTCGCATCAGTACACAAAGTAATCTGTTTTCTGTGTGGATTATATGCGTCCTCCAAGAAAAATGCCTCTGAATGTTCTGTATGTAGCCACTGTCCCTCAAAAATGGAACAGAAGTTGTCTCTGTTCAGATGAGCAACTTCTTGCAGTTTAATCTTTATTAAGTAAAAAACTTTCTTAAACAGCTCAGTCTGATGCATCATTTGCCTCCACAAATGTGCACACACATTGATGGCCATGTTCACAAAAATGGGAACTTAAAGCATCAACTTCATCAAAGCAAGTTTATTCTTCATTTTTTTTTTCCAGTCTGTCTCATTATGGCTGATATTATCCATTTAATTCCTAGCTTTGGATGCTATCATGCGGAAGTACTTTGCCTTACTAAGATGACTACTGCACTTACAGAAGAGATATTCTGCCTTTTACTTCCCTTCCTACTCTTTGAAACAGTAGGTTTTCACTTGCTCCTTTTCAGTCTCTTCAAAGAAGGAACATCATGTTTCTGTCCCTCTGGTAGTGAGACACGTTTCAGTGAAAGTGAAATTGAAGGCTTTTGGAATGACTGTTTTGTGCACGCAGACAAAGCATCACTTCATTGATCTGCACTCAGTGACACTACACACTTGTTGTTGCTGTGCAGCACAGTACTAGTATGATACCTGTCCCTTCAATGTACACTCTTAGATCTCTGTTTTGCTGGCATCCCTACAGGTCACAGCATAAGCTGCAGTATAAAAATATACTGTATCACATACCTAAAAAAGAAAAGAGAAACAGAAAACAATTAGAATCAAAACAGAAAAGACACAGTCAAACATTATGGCCCAGATATTCAAAAGGGTTGCGCATGGCACAACAGTGTTGCACCATGCATAACCCACTGATGTGCCAGTCTGCGATATTTAAAGGGGAAATGCTGCTACCAAATCCGATGCGGCTGGGGTGCATCAATGTAGGCGCAGGCACAGGTGGGGGTGCGTGCTCCATGCACAAACTGCACAGCACGATATTCAGCCCGGCTGCAGAGTTATGCAGGTGCAACTCCTACCTGCGCCTGCACAAAGTTACCCAAAAAGGGGAATAGCCGAGGGCCACTCACAGGTGAGCTGCCGCATTGCAGGGCACAACACAGCAGCTGCCACCTGTGGGTGGCCCTCGACTTGTTCCCGCCGCACCTGGCGGCACCTCATGCCCCGATCGCGGGCATCAGTATCCACCCCCAAGTCCAATATCCCTGGTGGTCCAGTGGACTGCAAGTAGCCCGATCACGGGCATAACAGTATCCCCACCTGAGTAGCCTGATCACAGGCATAACTTTATCCAACCCCCCTCCCCAAGTAGCCCGATCATGGGCATAACTTTATCCAACCCTCCCGAATAGCCCGATCGCGGGCATAACTACCCATTAGCCCGATTGCGGGCATCAGTATCCCAAAGCCCAATATCCTGGTGGTCCAGTGGACTGAACAGAGCCTGATCGCGGCATTCCTCACCCCAAGTCTGAAATCCCTGGTGAGCCAGAGGACCCCACCCCACCCACCCACGGAGCCCCACCACCGCTCCCCCGTCAGCCGGCGGGCGGCAGCACCCACCCACCTGCTCGCCGACGACAGCTTAGTAGCTGCCGCCCATAGCCTGAGTCAATGGGCATGTAGTTCATAGCCAGATTAGTCAGTCCAGATATGTGAATGAATTTCATTCACATATCTGGACCGACTAGTACGGTATGGTTGCATGCCCATTGGCTTCTGCCTGAACCAATGGGCGTGCAGCCATACTGAGCTGTCAGTCGGTGGGTGGCGGGCAGCAAGCAGGTGGGTGCTGCCGCCCACTGGCTGATGGGGGAGCGGGCAGGGGCTCCATGGGTAGGTGGGTGGGGGACACTAGGTCACCAGAGATTTCAGACTTGGGGTGAGAAATGCCGCCATGATTAGTCTCGCTCGTCCACTGGACCACCAGGGATATTGGGCCTTTGGGGATACTGATGCCCGCAATCGCTTAATGAGGGGTTGATAAAGTTATGCCCTACGATCGGGCTACTTGGGGAAGCAGTTATGCCCGCAATCGGGCTACTTGGGGAGGGTTGATAAAGTTATGCCCATGATCAGACTTTGGGGAACACTGTTATGCCCATGATCGGGCTAATTGCGGTCCACTGGACCACCAGGGATTGGAGACATCCCTTACGGGATGTCCCGCGATCGGGCTGCAGGGAGCGTCGGTCCCCGATGGCTGCTGCCTGGCAGGGGCCAGGTGCAAGTCATTGGGGATTGGTGCACCTGCATGCTAATGGCATGCAAATGGGGCCATAATCAGATGCAAATGGCCCCCCGTGCACCTTGCATAAATTATGGCCCCATTTGCACGTCACCCTTTGAATATCGCAGGTGCTGTGCATGGCGCAATGGAACTTGCGCCACCGCATCTCAATGTGCCACTCTGACCACTTGCGCTGGTGCAGTTCCACTGTGCCATGCACAGTGGGGGTGGCCAGGGGGCGATATTCAAAGCAGTTGCACCATAGTGCAACTCTGTTGAATATCACCCTGGCCACACACCACCACAACTATTTTGAGCAGCACATGGGTTTGCGCCACAAACTGGTGCAGTTTGAATATCTGGGCCTATATGTATTAAAACTTCTTACTGTTCATGTTTTTCCTTTTTTCATTAAAGAGTGCTTTGAATTATAATAATAATAACAAAAAAATATAGGAATTGTTTCAACGTACTCTGTGATGGTATTGCAAAAAGTGCAATTGTCTTTCAAGAAAAAAGGATTGTTGATCAAGTAGTACAAAAGATTGCTATGGTACTGCCATGGAATAGAGGTGGCCTATGCAGAGTAATCCACGAATTCCACCCCCCTTTATGTGTAGTGAAATGTGAAATTTTGCTGCCAAATTTCACCTGCGGAACGGTGAAATTTCACCATGTAAGGCGAAATTTCACTTTCCAAGGTGAAATTTGGCTTTTAGATGTGAAAGTTCACCTTCCAAGGTGAAATTTTCTTTTCCACAGGTGAAATTTCACCTTCCAAGGTGAAATTTCACCTTGGCAAAATCAGGCTAAAATGGGAGAAATACGTGGATTACTCCATGCGGTGAAATTGGCTATTTCGCTGGAACTGGTGAATTTTAAATTCACTGCATTTCTACTATGGAATACAATACTGTGTCTGGATAAACAATGGTTATTCATGTAATACCATAAGTACAATGGCACTGCCGCAAATCAGAATGACATCCTGTGAAGAAGGATCTTTGATCATGATATGCAATTCACTATAACACAGATGGCATGATTCTGAATCCTACTTAATGAAAATAAATCCTTGTTGGAAGTATAGCACAGACTGCATTTCAAATGGCATGATTCAGAATCCTATTTTGTGAAAAAAGGATTCTTGTTCATGTTATGTCATTGACTACAGTGGTATCCACACAAATTAGAATGCTATTTCTTGAAAAAGATCCTTTTTCGAGGTATATCACGCAGTTCAATGGAACTGGCATGATTCAGAATCCTTTTTCATAAAAAATTATCCTTGTCCATGGTATGCCATTGACTACAATGGTAGTAACACAAATCAAAATCCCACTTCAAGAAAAAGATCTTTGTCCATGCTATTTCTTTGACTACAATGGAGCTGACACACACAAGAATCCTATTTTGTGAAAAAGATCATTGTTTGAGTTCTACCATAGACATCAAAGGTAATGCCACAGTTCAGAATCCTATTTTGCTAAAAAAGATCCTAGTTCATGCCATCCCATTGCTAACAATGACAATAGCATGACTCAGAATCCTATTTCATGAAAAAAGGATTCTAGATCAAATGTCAGCAACACATCTCGATGGAAATCTCTTAAGAACAGTGCGAAAAAGAATCCTGTTTCTCGAAACAGGATTTTGGGACACGAAAAAGGATTCTTTTTTGTGACTCGATCTTTATATTTCAGTCACATAAACCATTAGAAAGTCAACAAAACCCATCCATAGTGTGATCAGATGCACATAAATGGCAGGATCAACCAGATAAACAGTAACAGGGCAAATAATCAATACAATAGACTTGTACTGCTAGCCAAGCAGTAAGTGGCTTACTAACATAAATGGTAGCGATTTTATTTCAGAAAAACCCTCCCAATGATTGACAACCCAGCCTAACAACAATAACACAGACCATAGCAACTATAGCTAAACTCACAATAAAATGAAGTAATGCAATAACATTTTGCAAAACCACAGTGAAACAAAACCACATAACTATAAATAAAAGGCACCATGCAGCACCACAACATTCATTTCATGAAAAAAATATTAAATATTCCATCAAAGGCTGCATCATTCAAAACTAAGGCACGACTACAGCTGGAAATGTAACAAAAATGAACCAATCAGAAACATCACTTGGTGGAAAAGAAGCAGGAAGACTTCCATCTTGACTACAGCTACAGAGACACTATACTGCAGGTGCTGTAAGTACCAGAATTTTAAAATGAATTTTCTAGCTGACTAGAACCACTTATGATAACTAAAATATACAGTTTAACAAAACATTTTTCATCCTCTAACTACTGTTATAACTATTATTGCCTTTCTATGTCTCATTACTATATAACTGCCAGAGTAAAGATAAACCGCATGTGCACCTTACCAGCAAGAATAACAGCTCAAAAAGGAGGGAAAACAGATTGTAAAGGAGTGTACATACAGTACAGTGGCGTCCCCAGGATAAAACCAACTTTTAAAGCCCTCGTAGAGCAAGTTGCAGCAGACCCATTAAATAGCAGAGCTAATGAGTATCAATCCCTTTTGTCATTCAGGAAACTGTGACATTCACGCCATCCTGGCAGTGTCACATTTTCCTGGATAACAAAAGGGACTAATTGCCATTGAAATTACATTGCTGTATTCAGTAGGTCTGCTGCAGCATTCTGCAGAGTGCTGCAAAATACTGCAGAATTAGGTTTCGTCCTGGGGATGCCACTGTAGGCATACCACAACCAATAGAATTATGTAACCCCCCTGCAAATGGGGGTTCCCAAAAGACTTCCAGGAGCTTGCTTGAATGCTCCAAGCCTGAATGGTGTTTGGTGTTTAAGCCATTTATCTGTGAGTGCTTTTAGAGCCTCTGGCACTGTCTCTTTAAGAGCTGTCAGCTTGCAGACATAATTAGTTTGTATGGGGGGACTGTGTGTTTCTCTGCTTGAGTCCCACTCGAGCTGCTGCCAATTCACTCCATTTTTTCAGTCGCTAGGAGTGCAAAGGGAGCCTATCTGAAAGATGTAACTGTTTGCCAGAAAATCATTTAGAGTAATAATGAAAATACAGTTTGTCTAACCTGCTTTTCTTTGCAATCAGAACTGTGTTTGCCTAGTTCCCCATTCTAGTTTTGAACTGCTGAACTGACCAATCAGTGTGGGTTAAGGGAGCTCTAAAATGGTGCCTGTGGACGAATCAGAACTTGAACTCATAATCTGAGCCAGCCACAAGAGGATTGTATGGGCAGTGACTCTGGGAAATGTAGTTTGGACTTCGGCACCTTTTTGCACCAACAGGGGGAGTCTATTGTGAGTGACAACCAATCCAGCCAAGAACTGGGAGGAACTCAAAGGAAGTGCCCATTTTTGTCTCCTGTAGTTTGAGTTTAGCTCTGACAGTGAAGTGGGAAGGAGTCCTGTGCTCCTTCGGTGTGCAGCTTTAGTCAGGAAACGCGTGTAAGGCCCCAAGTTTTGGTCTGCAGCTTGTGCAAGTGCTTGTTTGGACTGAATCTGACCTGTGAAGAGAATCAAGGAGATCTGAAGAGTAGAAACCAGCCTCACCCTGTAGAAGACTGGAGAAATTGTTGATTCGCGCTTGGTCTGTCAGGAACTGAATCTGCTGTGTGTTCTCCCTGGTATTGTGCAGTAATTGCGATCGGGATAGAGAAGCAGCCTGCCCGGTATAGTGCTTTCTTTTTCCGTATAAATGTGTGTAGTGCTTGTGGGGACTCGAGTTTCAAATCCCCTGTACAGTGAATTGAGTGCATGAAGCTGGAAGTAAACCCCAGCTTAATCCAGACTACATCCATTTGCTCTGAACTGCCATGGGGTCCAGTCACAAGGACCTTGTCCATATGGTCTGCTCCTCCTGGCAATCCAGGACAATCTGCCTTCCATTCAGTTTCAGCATTGAATTTGTGAGTACAAATCAGGGTAGCTCCCTGCCATCATCTAATTGCAAGTGCTCCATCTGATTACTTTTCCTTTCTTTCTTCACGAACTGAGCCTACCGGCTCCGGATTACAATTTGGGTATTGTGCATGCATTTTCCATCTTCAGGGCCCCAACCAGCTACACCAAATAGGCTAGCCTCTTATTGCCTGGGTACCCAGTAAGAGTGACATTTGGGACATTTGGGATTCTGAAATATGTGCACAGTACTGTGATTATCAATGGGTTTAAACTAATTAACCTGATTTCTCCCTGTCCTTGTTATAACCCCCCCTTAATAAATCAGATCTGTTTGTTTCAGCAAAGTTACACTGCCTGAGGTCATTTATGTTAAAGTATTGTACTGTGGTTTTTGCGCTGTATCATCTTGTTTTACAGGGAGTCCCCAGAGTCCCGCTGACCGAACCAGTCCTGGGGGCAAGTGTATACGGTGAAGGTAATTCTGATATATTGTGTGGGCCACTAGTGGGAAGAAAGGGGGGTCACAGTGTCCCAGAGGGCTGTGACCAAATTAGTTTAACTATTGCAAACCCTGACCTCTGGGTGGAGGCACTCACCATTAGACCTAGGCTCCTCAACCTGTTAGTAGTTAGGCAGGTAGAGGTAGTAGCCCTTGGGATAGCGCCACCTAGGGGTTACAATTATAGGATGCAATGATGTATATAAAAGCTAGCTTATCAGCTCTCAGAACATTCTCTCCTAAAAACATATGCCTGTTAACAAATCAAATGTTACACACTGTATAAGAGATAGTTTTGTTTTTAATTGGGACAGACATACCAGTCTCAGACAATGAAAGTTTTTAAAATACACTGTTTCTATGTTGTTTGTTTGTTGTTTGTTGAATTTGTTGACCCAGTAAGCCCACTGGGCCCAGAAGTCCATTTTTCAGGGGTGACGGGAAGGGGGAGGGGGAATATAGATGGTAAGCAACTGAAATTGAACCGGATTAAGCTGTTGGTGGCATTTTTAGTGAATGATGGAAATTTGGCCAGGACACCATGGAAATCTCCCTACTCTTTTCGATAAGTGCCATGGGATCCACCTGAACTACCACCAATCCAGGCAGATGGGACCTCAGTTTAACGTCTCATCCAAAAGATGGCACCTCAGAAGTGCAGCACCCCTCTCATGCTGCACTACAGTGTCTCCGCAAATTTCTCCTGCATAGTGAGAAACTGAAACTTTGACAGACATATCTCACAGGCTGCTGAGAGAGAACAGACACATTTCTGAGACAGCTGGCATTTCTTTTGTCTATAAAAAGACAGAAGATGGGAGAAAGCTCCAGAACCACTGTTTGGATAGACGTCAGTTCACTTATCCATAGGGCTGCACAGTTTGCTTGAGAAAGTCATTTTGGAAATGATTTACACCTGCCAAACTGTACCATCTATTGCTTGGGAAGAGAGGTACTATATGAGGTGGGAGCAGCTCATGAAAACCATGTACCGACTTCTAGACACCCATCCATGGCCAGACATACTGCTCATTCATCTAGAAGGAAACAATTAGGGCCACAAAAGATGGATAGACTTAGTCCAAGAATTAAATCAGATTTGGTTTCCCTTGTCAGAATGTTACCCACCTGTAAAAGTCTGTTTTCAGAAACTACAGAGCGCATGGTCTGGCAAGTTGATGAACACATGTGCCTGCTTGACAGATCTAGAGAGAAGGTAAACATTCAAATATTTGGCTTCCTTCATGATCTGGGGATGTACACTGTATGACACAAACAAATTAAATATTACAAACATTGGCTATACATAAAAGATGGTGTGCACTTCTCAGATGCCGGCAATTGCCTTTTTCTGGGGGACCTCCAAGATGGGATCCAAAGAGTGCTCTGATGTATCCTGTCCAACATTATCAGCTAAGGCCTACAACAGAACAACAGCTTAGACACCTTTTACTTGGTCAAAAAATAGATGCAATACACCTACAGTACACACAGAACACAAAATTGTGTTTTTTTTTTACACATTATATTCCAAATACTCATCCTTCACAAGACAGACCACTCAAACCAGAGGAGAGGGGTGCATGCAATACCAGATGCACATTCTGTTGACTCATATACAGTATGATTACGACTCACTGCTTACATGTTAATATACTTAAAAAAAATTATATTCCACATACTCATCCTTAACAACACAGACCCCTCTCCCCAACCAGGGGAGAGTGGTGCATGTGATAACAGATGTTCATTATGTTGACTCATATATGGGAATGACTCACTGCTTGCATGTTAATATGTTTTTAAGCATTATATTCCACATACTCATGAATGACAAGACAGCTCCCCAATCATGGGAGAGGGGTGCATGAACATACCAGATGGAGATTCTATTGACTCATATATCAGTATGACTCATTACTTCAGATCAATAGTTGCAAGCCCTCCCTCCCACATACACCCTCCCAAACCCCCAACATGGACACGGGAGGCAGAGTTCAGGCATGAGCAACACTGCAGTTACAATTAATATACAATGAAAACCTGCACATAATCAAATGCTATAATGTACTGTACAGATCCTCATAACGTATGCATGTCAAGTCAAGTCAAGTTTATTTAAAAGACGCTCAATCCTGGAGGCTCTGGGTGCCATACAATAATTAAAACATTATATAAAACATTCAAATATGATTAAATTAAATAAAACATTCATAAAGCTATAAAATCATATTCTAAACATCAAATGCTTGTGAAAATAGTAGTGTCTTCAAACGGGCCTTAAAAACATCTATGGTAGGGGCCTCTCTGACCGCAGCTGGTAGTGAGCAGGAGCCGCAATGCTAAAAGCGCTGTTGCCGGCTGATTTCAGTCTTGCTCTAGGAACAGTCAGGAGGCCACTACTAGAGGATCGAAGAGGGCAGACAGAGGGAGTAGGTATCAGGAGAGCTGACAGGTAACCAGGGCCCTGGCCATGTAGGGCCTTAAAGGTGAGAAGACCCACCTTAAAGAGGACTCTCCACCTGACTGGCAGCCAATGCAATTCATGCAGTACTGGTGTAATATGACAGAATTTTTTCTGCCCAGTCAATAACTGGGCAGCTGCATTTTGCACCAGCTACAGTTTTCGGAGAAGTCCCCCTGTGACCCTGAGATAGAGCGCATTACAGTAATCCAGCCTAGATGTGATTAAGGCATGTATCAAGGTAGGGAGGTCCAGAGGCAGAACAAGGGGCCTAATCCTGGCAATGTTTCTGAGATGGAAAAAACAGGTACGAACCACGGAAGATACATGAGCCTCCATGGTCAGATTTGTGTCCAGAATCACTCCAAGGTTACGCACCCAAGAGGAGGTCTTCAATGACACAGCCCCAAGAACAAGTCCAGTTGCTGAGTCAGAGGCCATCCTATCACGAACTCTGTTTGACTCCACTACCAATACCTCTGTCTTATTAGGGTTCAGTAGCAGCCAGCTGGAGGCCATCCAATCATTTATCTCGGACAGACAGATATTTAGCACATCCACTGCATTAGATGTTCCTGGGTCAAAGGACAAGTATAGCTGAGTATCATCGGCATTGCAATGAAAACTCAAGCCATACTTCCTAATGATCCCCCCTAGGGGCAGCATGTACACTGCAAACAACATTGGGGCCAGTACCGAGCCCTGAGGGACTCCACAGGGAAGAAGGCAGGGTGTAGATGAGAAATTACCCATCATAACCCATTGCCTCCTGTTAGTAAGAAAGGACTCAAACCAGTTGATGACAGTTCCGGTGAGTCCACATAGCTCCCTGAGGTGGGCAAGCAACACACAATGGTCCACAGTGTCAAATGCTGAAGAGAGATTGAGAAGAACAAGAATTGTCCTGTTCCCCTGATCCCTAGCCCTGAGGAGATCATTCTGTACCAGAACAAGTGCAGTTTCTGTGCTATGTCTGACCCAAAAAGCTGACTGGAAGGGATCATACAACTCGTGAGTCATGAGGTGCTCTTCCAATTGAAGCGCTACCACCTTCTCCACTACTTTCCCCAAAAATGGGAGGTTGGAGATAGGACAGAAATTTGCCATGATCTCCGGGTCCAAAGAAGGTTTCTTTAAAAGGGGTCTCACCAGAGCCTCCTTCAAGGCATCCATGAAGACTCCCTCAAGTAAGGAACACCGTATAATCACGGCAAACACTGGGCCAACAGAGTCAACGCATCTCATTAAGAAATGAGTTGGCACTGGGTCCAGCTCACAAAAGGTATGCTTCAAATTGGTTGCCACCTTGATGACCTCACTCATCTCCACTGGTCTAAACTCACCCCAACTCAGCAGAGTGCTCTCAGTACACATTTGGTGACCACTGTCAGCTATAGTATTGCTGGCTGAAGAGGCCTCCTGCTGGATCACAGACAACCTGTCCGAGAAGAACCAAGCAAACTCTTCACAATCTTCGTTGGAAAATACCCTCCCAGGCTGCAAACAGACAGGATGAAGAAGCCTATTTACAGTCCAGAAGAGAGAAGCTGGTCGGTTCCTCCCGGCAGCAATCTCTCCGGACAGGAACACTGCCTTCTTATGGTTGATTGCCTCCTGATATGCACGATAGTGCACACGCAGGACCAGATTGTCCGCCTCCAAGTGGGACCTTCTCCAGCAGTGCTCTAATCTCCAACCCATCTTCATCTCCCTGAGGTCCCCATCAAACCATGAGGACTGCAGGTACGAAGTTCTGGGTCGTACACGGACAGGTGCGAGGGAGTTGATGGTGTCAGAGAGCACCCTGTTATAGGTATCAACCCCAGCACCAACACCTCCGATGCATGCATCACCCACACTAGACAATTTAACTGCTGCCAAAAAATCCCTCAGGGGTAAGACCCCGCAAAGGGCGACAGCTAATCATCTCAACAGGGAAAGGGCTTATAGCGGGTGCCCCAAGCGTGAACCTCACAGTGCAGTGATCGGACCAAGAAACCCGATCAATCCTGAGATCAGTGATCTCAAGCCCCAGTGAGAACACCAGGTCCAGTATGTGGCCGTCCTGATGGGTGGGTGCAGCAATGACCTTTGTCAGTCCTAAAGAGGACATACTCTGCAAAATATCGCCGCTGCATCTTTGGTCTCTATCATCCACCCAAACATTGAAATCCCCCAGAAAAAACACATCTGGGGGATCCCAATGTTTCACCCACGGTGAACTTGGCAAACTCCTGCAGGAAATTCCCCATCAGGCCAGAAGGGGAATAGATGAGGAAGATCCTGCAGCCCGTACTGAGGCCACCATGGACAGCCACACACTCAAAAGAACCTGGATTTTCCACTGGGTGCACGGTGAAGGCCAGGCTGGATCTAAAACAGATGGCTACACTGCCACCCCTGCGATTTACTCTGGGGCAGTGCACCATGGTATACCCGGGAGGGATTGCGGCCTCAAAAATGGGACCTGCATCATCACTCACCCAGGTCTCTGTAATGCAAGCCAGATCAACCAATGAAATCAAGGCAGCAATAATTGCCGTCTTGTTTCTGATCGACCTGGCATTGCACAGCACTGCCGTCAGAGAATTGGAGGGTGGTGCAGCCCCTCGGGATACTTGACCACTTGATCTTGTGGATTCCCTGGGGACAGGCACCAACCATGTCTGGCCTCTCCCAGATGCCCGTCGTAACCCAGGATGCCTCCTGAACCCAACAACCTCTATCCTACCATCGCCCATACCCGAATCACTCCACTGCAAATGACCAACACGGCCTCCTACAATCCCCACTTCCTGACAGCGTCTGATAGTAGTGTCAGACACAGGGAGCGGGACCGAGGGATGTAAGTCACATAGCAGTGAGTGGCAATAGGTTATCCTAGCCCCCATAGATCCTCCAACATAATCCCTGCTCATATTAAATAATGAACACAAACCACTATTTAAACACAAATTAAACAGCAACAAAATGACTGCCTAACCTACTCAGCCTAATAAAACTAATATGTTAAATAGGCTCCAACTTAGCATTTCTTACCACAAATATATCTACGGCTAATTAATTTAACACACATTTAAAGCTGTACCACAAACCAACCCATTTCCCTTCTTTAATAAAACCAAATTTCCAATATCGAGTGGCGCTCGCGCCACTCACAACGCTCGCACTTGTGAGCAGTGATTGATTTTATGGTAGAAATGTCCCCGCCCCTTCAGCAGCAATTACAGCTCCCCCGCACTCACACCTCCAAAAGGTAGAGAGTATCAGCAAGCTACAGCACAGCCTCTCACGCCGTGCAGACTGTCAGAGGGCAAATGGGCAATTCGCCCGCGAGCAGAGGAGAGAGACTTGCAGGTTCCAGGCAGAGACTCAGATGAAAAAGGTAAACGGCAGTCAGTACATCCAGCCACTAACGAGCGGCGTTAGGATAAAACAAACAGATGTTCCCCAACATGCATGCCATAGAACCAGTTGACATCCTTCCCCTCCCTCCACCCCACCCCCTCCACAACTCTTGTTGTAAAACACAACAACAAAAATACAAATCTGTGCTAATATTCTCTCCCAACAGGTTTTTGATTTTGTGTTTTCTTCTTACATACCATGCCCAACATATGGTAAACTACTTGACACTGTCATAAAACAGACCCAGATCCACAACAACAGTTCCACATAACCACACACCAAAAATTAACAAAGCAGGCGCACAGATGCATGTTATACATCACTTCATCAGTCTACCTATATGTAGCACAACCAGTGAATAAAATGTAATCATGTTCTGTAACAGTATTACTGCAACTCATATGAAATACTGTTTTACATGCTTATTTTCTTACTTTCTGTGTTCCCCTTTTACTCTTTCTACAGACAATGCCAAAACTGTGGACAGATGAGGAGGTGCCTCTCCTGGTTGAGGCTATAGTCCAGTTAGGAGACCTCAATGTCATGATAAGGCCGACCAACAAAAACTAATATAAACGTGGAATCAGGTGGCCAAATTCCTGAGGAAAGAGAAAAAGCTTGATAAAAAGGCAAAGCAATGTAAGACAAATTGGAAGATGGTGAGGGAGAAGTTTTACCAGTTTAAAAAATGGGTATGTCCCTGAGAAATATCAAGGCTGGTTCCAGGTGGTGACAAACATGTGGGAGAAGGCAGGCTTGCTACCACCAGGAAAGAGAGTAGTCCAACATAAGTACTACTTCAACAGTAATACAAAAATATTATCAATTATAATGTGAGTTATAAAAAACACAAAGCCTTATTGGTCCATTAGCGATACATGACTGTTGATTAAGTTCCTCACTTAGTCAATGGTTACTCAAACCGACTCAGGGAAAGTGCAGGACTGCACTGTCAGCACTCATTATCTGCTCAGGAAAGTGAACCAGAAAGACGGCCATGAAAGAGGTTGGAGTGGTCTGGAGCTTGGCAGCTTAAAGATCAAATGCACATATTTCATAAAAACCTTGAATTCACTTGAATTCACATCCCTGTATCATGATTAGTGTTTCCTGAAAATATGCTGTTTGGTTTTGTGATTTTCTTAAAATTAGCATTTGTTAATGTGCTCTGCAGTAACTGAAAACAATGAAGAAACAGTGAAGATATTTCTCAACCTACCAGTGAGTGATGACATCATTGTTGTCTAGCATGCTGCTTCAGCAATTAAGTCCCTGACTGACTGAAGAAGCTGTTGCAGTTCCCAGTCAGAGCAGTCTGTAGAGCTAATTGTTTTCACTCAAAGTTTGTTACTAACCCATCTGGTTTGTGTTTAGATAGAGTAGATTAAAATCTATCATTCTGTTATCATAAAAAGTTGATCATTTGGGGTTCAGTGCTGAACTGAAGTGGTATGAATGAATGTCTGTAGGAACTTACCTTGTCTGTATCACAACTGTCAAATCTTTGTCATCAAAACTCTGCATTCTGTTCTGGCTATATAACACAGGGTTGTTTAACAGATATAAAATAAAATCTAAATTTTTGTTTATTCATAGAAGCAGTGTGTCTTTGATGTAGCATGCCTCGAATCAGAATCCTATTTCGTGAAAGATAATCCTGCTTCATGATATACAACTGACTACAATATTACTGCCAAAAATCAGAATCCTATTTCAAGAAACATGTTCCTTGTTCATGGTATGCCATTCACTACAATGATACTACCATGAATAATAATCCTACTTCGCAAAACATGTTTCTTGTGCATGGCATACCACAGAGTACAATGATACTGCCACTATTCAGAATTGTACTCCTCAAATAGAACCCTGGTTCATGATATACCATTGACTACAATGGTACTGCCACAAATCAGAATCCTGTTTCGCAAAACACAATCTTTGTTTGTGATATGCCATTCAGTACAATGAAACTACCACGAATCAGAATCTTATTTTGCAAAACTGGATTCCTGGTCATTGTATACCATAGAGCAAATGGTACTGCCACAAATCAGAATCCTATTTCGCAAAATAGAATCCTGGCTTGTAATATGCCATTGACTTCAATGGTACTTGCACGAATCAGAATCCTATTTTGCGAAACATAATTCTTGTTCGGGTATTTCATCCAGTACACTGAAACCACCAAAAATCAGAATCCTATTTCGACAAATGGGTTTTTTGATCATAGTATGTCATAGAGCACAATAGTACTGTACAAATCAGAATCCTAATTTGCAAAAATAGAATTCAAATTCGAGATATACAGTACCATGGCAATGGGACATACTCCTGACTCACCAGCTTCCACTTTCTCTTCTCCTTCTGAAGGAATTTGTCAACCTGCAATGCTCTCATCATGACACTGGCAGAAAGGCACCTCCCTTCCATCCACTGCAGTATTTTTCTTGTAAAGCATTTCCCAAAAAAAAGAAAGATTTTTTTCTTATGTTTGTTTTCAATGTAATACAAAATATAGACCACGTAAATATTTTTATTTTAAAGTAACAACATGTTCAACAAATAAATCAAACATAAACTTGTTTATTTTCCAGTAAATTAAAAAAGCAAAGTTAATTTTCTTTTTTTCCCTTCATTTTTCTTGGCATACACTAAAGTAATTTTTTTTAAACATGAATAAAAATAAATGTTCAGCACTTAAACTTTTTTTTTATGTAAGTAAAGAAACACAGTTATTTGTTTTACTTATGGTAAAGAAACAAAACAATAAGATAATATTTTGTTAGAAAAGAGCAATGATAAAAAATCAAACATGAGCAATTTTGTGTATAAATAAAATAAATATTTATTTATATGTATTTTTATGTAAACAAAAAGCACACCTTTGTTTTTCATATAATAAAGAAAATATACAATAAAATTGCATTAAAATAATCAAACATGAACTTTTTTATTTGTGTATAAATAAAAGAAGTATTTGAATTGTTTAAAAATGACTCATGTATTCATTTTCTTATACCATTCCATTAAGGGAGGGGTTGAGGAGAGTGTGGGTGGAAAATTGTGGGGAAGAGAGGATGCAAAGAATTTAATTTCATTTTGAGAAAGTGTCATCATACCCAAAAGTATGGCAGCTTAGATTCAGTGCAAAGAAGTGCAAAGTAATGCACCTGGGAAACAAAAACCCAAGGGAAGCATACACAATGGGGGGGGAGGTATTAATGAAAACAAAAATGGAAAGGGTCCTGGGGTAGTCATAGCAGATGACCTAAAGGTAGGCAAGCAATGTGAGGAGGCAGTAAGGAGGGCTGGGGGGATACTGGGGTGCATAAGGAGAGGCATCACTGGTAGAAAACAGGAAGTTGTTATCCCTCTGTACAGACAGTTGGTGAGAGCCCATCTGGAGTACTGCATGCAGTTCTGGAGACCACATCTCCATAAAGACATAGACAGGATGGAGACAGTCCACAGGAGGGCAGCTAAAATGGTGCAGGATCTGCACCAGAAGCCACACAAAGAGAGACTAAAAGAGTGTAATAAGTATACCCTAGAGGAAATGAGTGAGAGGGCGGAACATGATAGAAACTTTCAAGTACCTCAAGGGAATCAACAAAATCCAAGAGGGTAGTATCTTTCAGAAAAAGGGATGTGCAAGAACAAGGGGGCACAATTTGAAGATAGACGGGGAAAACTCAGAGGCAATGTGAGGAAGTATTTTTTCACAGAGAGGGTGGTGGATGCATGGAACAGCCTTCCTGAGGAGGTCATTGGGTCAACAACAGTAGGGGAATTTAAGAATGCAAGGGACAGACATAAAGGCAATTCTAGTGGGAGGTAGGAGGAAGTAGGCTGTTGCTAAAACTAGAATCTGCAGCAGCTTATCTGATAGGTAGGGAAATGGGCAGACTGGGTGGGTCAAGCAGTCCTTATCTGCCATCAACGTCTATGTTTATATGTTTCTATTTACTGGTGGGCATGCAGAGCCCTACAGGCCCTGCACTCCCATCCATCCATAAGTTTACAGAAACTGTAATTCATACAATGAGAGAGGGAGGAAAGGGGAGCATGGGTGAAACATTGGTGGGAGACGGTGACACAGATGATTTCATTAGATTTTGAGAAAGTGTTACCATAGCCTAATCATACCATTATTTGATGGTGGGAGCACAGAGCCCTCCAGGCCTGTGCTCCCATCCATTCATAAGTTTACTGACACTGTAATTGTATCCTTATACCCCTGTGAGAACACAGAGCCCCCTGGGTCCAGTGCTCCTATCAGTTCATAAGGCGACCGATAAGAACAGATTGTAACAGAGAATAATAAAGTGGGGGAAGGGGACTGTGGGTAGAGCATTACCAGGAGTATGGGGTGCAAAGATTTTCATTGAGAAAGTGTTATCATATTGTAATCATACCCTAATTTGATGGTGGCAGTGCAGAGCCCTCTGGGCCCTGTGCTCCCATCCATTCGTAAGTTTACAGACACTATAATGGTATCCTTATACACCTGTCAGAACACAGGGCCCTCTGGGTCCTGCACTCCCATCAGTGCATAAGGTAACCAATAAGAATAGACTGTAACAGAGAATGACAGACCAGGAGAAGGGAGTGCAGGTGTCACGTTGATGGAAGGACAGGACACAAACAATTTCATTACATTTTTAGAAACTGTTATTATGGCCTAATCATGGCCTTATTTGCTGCTGGAAGTGCAGTGCCCTCCAGGCATGCATTCCCATTGGTTCATAAGTGGACCCATATGTACATTGATGAAAATTGTAACAGAGAATGACAGACCAGGGGAAGGGGAGTGCAGGTGGCACATTGCCAGGAGGACGGGATGCAAACAACTTCATTACATTTTGATGTTCGCTCACGCATGCACAGCCAACATATTGCGGTAGTAGCAGATTTGGATGTGCAGTCACTGTTGTACGAATGCAGGGCACACACCAGTAGGTGCGCCCCTCATTCCCCAATAAGCCTGCATGCTGGCGCCACACCATGAATACAAAATGTGGCGAGCACATCTAAGGAAAGGTCCACTGCAATGTGAGCAAAGCTTGTCATATGCAGTGGCACCTCCCGATGTGCTTGCCCTGGTGAAAAACTAAAATAAACATGGCGGCACACTGCCTGCCATAATGCCAACTTTGGGGCACCCAATCCTCCTGTCGGCATGCCCTAACCCAATGTATGTGCCGACGGGGGAGCCCATTCCCCATCGGCATCATGCACCCCCCCAATTTGTTATGTGCTGAGGGGGGTGCCCAGTCCCCTCGGCTCTTGTCCCCCTGCTTTCGTTATGTGCTGATGGGGGTGCCCAATCCCCCATCGGCTACAGGATTCCCTTAAAAACACTTAGGTGGCATGCTGGGAGACCACCCCAGTGTACCAAATCCCCTGAAAAAGAAAAAACATCCAGCAATGGTTTTTTTTTTTACCTCTGTGAAAGAAAAAAATGGTCCCTTGCAGTCTCCCTGCCCCTTCCCACAACCCGTGTCCACCTTCTGTGCACCCTGCCTCCCATCACCCTCCCTCACCCCATATTTACCTCTGGAGTCTGGCATGATGATCTTCAGTGGACCGGGAACTTGTCTGCACTCTTCAAAGCCTGAACTGACGAAATGCTGGTAAGTTGTATAATGGCATAAATAGGGTTTTTTCAACTTTGGTGCATATCTTAGCCATTTTTTGGAATTTTTGCACCAAATTTTCAACATGGGGTTATTGGGACCTCTCCTCATGAATTCAGTCACTATCATGGCTTTATTTCACCCTGAAAGGTGATTTCACAGTCACTGCATGGAATCATTTATCAGGACCGAGTAATGAAAAGACAGTGCCAATGTTCATGAGGGGGTCTCTCAAAAAGCCTAAGTTGCAAATTTGGTGAAAATAATCCAAAAAAATGGCTGTTTCATGAGCATGTGTTGCGTGTTTTCACGCACGCTCGTAACTTTGTGAATTTGTAATATTCTCACTCCAGATTTTCAAAATTGGCATTTTTCCACACCTCCTTATATAGCTGTCATTTTACATATCTTGGCCAAAATGTGTTTTCACACGTCCGGCGCACAATAATGTGGTTGCTGTGTGAAATCAGTTTTAGGGACAGTTTGAGAAAATGACAGTGACACTGTTCATGAGCAGAGGTCCTGAAATGTCTATGTTGAAAATCTGGTGCCAAAAGTCCATAAAATTACTGTGTTACAAGCGTGCATTATGCAGTTTCCAAGCACCCTTGTAACTTCACAAATTTGCAATATTTTCATGCCAGATTTTCAACACTGGCATTTTTTCACACCTCCTTATCAACTGTACAGCTGTCATTTTTCACAGTCCGCCCAAAATGTGTTTCTGCACCTGTGGTGCACAATGGCGGGGTTACTGTGGGAAATCAACTTTTGGGACTGATTAACAAAATCACAGCACCACTGTTCATGAGGGGAGGTCCCAAAATGCCTATGTTGAAAATGTGGCTAAAAAACTCCCAAAAATAATTGGGTTACGGATGTGTGTTGTGCAGTTTTTGTGCATGCTCATGACATCACCAATTTTTCATATTTTCACTCCAGATTTTCAACATTGCCATTTTTTTATGCCTCCTTATGAACAATACAGATGACATTTCCACATTGTGCCCAAAATGTGTTTTCATCCCTGTGTCACTAATTGGCATAGCCGCTGTGCAAAACTACCTTTCAGCTAACAAACTAATAGTGCCGCTTTTCATGAAGTGGGCTCACAAACAGCCCATGTTGAAAATTTGGAGTGAAAATACGAACAAACGCCTACAGTGTTAGGGTTTCCAACTGTAACACCCCACTCTGTAGAGACTGACAGGAGTCAGGGGTTTGAATTGGGATCATTAGCTGTAATGCTCACTCCATTCCACCCCCACCCTCCCTACAGCCAGCATCAGGCATCGAGGTGTGCCTTGGAGTCTTCAGCCCAAAAGTACACCCCACTCTCCTATACTGCACCCATCTCAGTGTATTTCCTTATGGAACGGGGTAAGTATAAGGCCCAAAGACCCCAAAGCACACCACGATACTTGTCAGTGTCTACAGGGTAGGGTGAGGTACAATGGTATGAGCGTTATACCTGATGACCCAAAGGCACACCCTGATGTCTATCGGTCTCTAGAGGGTGGGGGTGGGGTTGGCATCACTTCAATACTTCACTGCCATTCCTGTTATGTGTCTCTAACTCCAGCACTACCATTGCCAATGCCAGTGAGACAACATTCAGCATTGACAAGTGCTTGTTAAAAACTGTTATCATGGCCTAATCATAGCCTTATTTGCTGCTAGGAGTGCAGTGCCCTCTGGGCCCTGCCCTCCCATCAATTCATAATGGGACCTATATGTACATTGATGAACACAGGGCCCTGCACTGCCATACAGGCATAATTATTCAGACAGAAAAGTGGTATCCTTTATCTGTTATATATATTTAATACCTAATGTATTTTTCTCAGACCACTAAAAGGCACATTGGTGGCACACTTCCCTTGTACCCTAGAAATTTCAGACCACAATTGCAAATTGTTTCTTAACAGCATAGTGACAAGGAAACAACTCAATCAACCTCTGATTACAATGTTATCCTATAGGAAATAAATCAAAATTTAAATGCATAAAACTCCAACACACAGTAACATATTTTTACCAAACCAGAAAAAGTCACATCTGTGTAGCAAGATCTTTCTACGCTGAGAATTTTTAGCCCAAAATTCCAAACTGTTCCTTTCCTCTGAAGTGACAAAGAAACACCTATATAAAATTTATTTTTTCAAAAATTGCGAAAAATGATCCTTGTTAGAGCTTCCCTTTTCACAATTTGCAGGAAAAGAAAATCCTTTTCATCAAACTGCGAACAAGGATAATCTTTCACAGTAATTATTTTTCGCGATTTGTGGCAAAGGATTTCCACAGATAAAATAATCACATTTCTGAACATTTTTATAAAAAAACTGACACCAGAATCAAATTCCTTGCACCTCAATTAAGTAAACACAACCATCAGTGATTAACAAACCACTGTATTATTTAAAAACAAGCATTTGTCGATGCCGAATGTTTGCTTGTTGGCATTGGCATTGGTAGTGTAGAAGTTAGAGAGCTGCATAATAGGAATGGAAGCGAAGTATTGAACTGAAGCCAACCCCACCACCACCTTGCAGAGAGTGAGAGGCATTGGGGTGTGCCTTTGGGTCATCAGGCATAACGACCATGCCATTTCACCACACCCTACTGTGCAGACACTGACAAATGTCATGGTGTGCCTTGGGGTCTTTGGCCCTTATGCGCACCCCATTCTATTTGGGGCCGAAGAGTCCGAGGCACACCTTGATGCCTCTCACTGGCTGCAGGGTGTGGGTGAGGGTGGAATGGTATGAGCATTACACGCAAGAATCCCAAGTCACACCCCTGATGCCTGTCATTCTCTACAGGTGGGGCGTTATGGTCGGAAACCCTAATGCCTCAGGCATTCATTGGTATTTTCACTCCAAATTTTCAACATGTTTTTTTTGTGACCCCCACCTCATGAACAGTGGCAATATCAGTTTGTTAGCCAAAACTGTTTTGTACTAGCGTATCACGGCATTTTGCACCATAGTTGCAAAACACATCCCGAACAGGATGTGAAAATGACAGCGTACTTTTCATGGGGAGGTGTAAAAATGGCAATGTTGAAAATCTGCAGTGAAAATATTTAAAAAAATGGTGAAGTCACGAACGTGCATAGAAACTGTGCAATGCACACCCGCAATGTAACTAGTTTGGGGATTTTTTTTTACAGCAGATTGTTAACACAGGCATTTTGGGACCTCCGATCATGCACAGTGTCAGTGTGATTTTCTTTATTTGTCCCGAACAATGATTTCCCACAGCGACCATGCATTTCTGCGCTGAAAGTGTGAAAACACATTTCGGCCATGTTGTGGAAAATGACAGCTGTACTGTTCAAAAGGAGGTGTGGAAAAATGCCACTGGTGAAAATCTGGACTGAAAATATTACAAATTCATGAACTTAGGAGGGTGCGTGGAAACTGCACAATGCTCACTCGTAACACAGTCATTTTATGGAGTTTTGTCACCAAATTTTCAATATAGCCATTTTAAGACCTCTGCTCATCACCAGTGTCACTGTGATTTTCTTAATCTGTCCCGAACATTGTTTTCAAACACCGACTGTACCATTGTGCACTACATGTGCGAAAACACATTTTGAGCAAGATGTGAAAAATGGTAGTGGCACTGCTCATAAGGAAGTGCAGTAAAATGGCGCTGTTGAAAATCTGGTGTGCAAATATTACAAATTCACAAACTTGCCAGCGTGAGTAGGAACTGCGCAATGTGTGCTCCTAAAACAGTCATTTTTGGGAATTTTTTCACCAAATTTTCAACATAGCCATTTTAACACCTCTGCTCATGACCAGTGTAACTGTGATTTTCTTAATGTGTCCCATACATTTATTTCGCACACCGACTGCGCCATTGTGCGCTACAAGGACGGAAACATGTTGTGGGTGAGATGTGAAAAATGACAGCTGTACTGCTCATAAAGAGGTGTGGTAAAATGGCAATTTTGAAAATCTGGAGTGAAAATATTGAAAATTCGCGAACTTACGAGCGTGTGTAGGAACTCTGCAATGCATGCTCGTAAAACAGTCATTTTTAGGAATTTTTTCACCAAATTTTCAACATAGCCATTTTAAGACTTCTGCACATGAACAGTGTCACTGTGATTTTCTTAATTTGTCCTGTACATTGATTTTGCACACCGACTGCGCCATTGTGTGCTACATGGGCAGAAACACGTTGTGGGCGAGATGTGAAAAATGACAGCTGTACTGCTCATAAGGAGGTGTGGTAAAATGGCAATGTTGAAAATCTGGAGTGAAAATATTGAAAATTCATGAACTTACGAGAGTGCATAGGAACTGCGCAATGCACACTTGTAAAACAGTCATTTTTAGGAATTTTTCCACCAAATGTTCAAAATAGGCTTTTTGAGAGCACATCTTATGAACACTGGCAGTGTCATTTTATTAATCAGTCCTGAAAGGTGATTTCACTCAGTGACTGCAAAATCACCCTTTGGGCCCAATTAACGCCATGACAGTAACAGCATTCATGAGAATGGGTCCCAAAAACCCCATGTTGAAAATGTGGTGCAAAAATTCCAAAAAATGCCTGAGATATGCAGCAAAGTTGAAAAAACCCTATCTATTACATTATACAGCTTACCAGCATTTCCTCAGTTTGCGGTAGGCTTTGAAGAGTGCAGACGTGTTCCCGGTCCACCAAAGATCATCGCGCCGGACTCCGGAGGTAAGTATGGGGTGGGGTGCGGATGCAGGGTGCACAGTGGGTGGGCATGGGTGGGCTGGGAGAATGCCTAGGGAATGTTTCTTTTTACAGGGGGCGTTTGCCACGCTGGGGTGGGCTCCCAGCATGGCAGTTAGAAGGCTGTTTGGGGGGCTGGAGCCTATGGGGGATTGGGTACCCCCATCGGCCATATGGACGTGTGCCATGCTGGGGTGGGCTCCCAGCATGGCACCTGGAAAGCTTTTTTTGGGGAGGCGTGGAGCCGACGGGGCATTGGGCACCCCCGTCGGCTATACAGTATGTGCGTGGGGGAGCGTGAGCATACAATATGCATGCATGCATGTTGAGGGGGGAGCTCTGCTCACTGAAGCAGAGCTCTCCCTTTCAACTGTATGCCACTGCATTTTCAACTGCTGTCATAGACAGCTGGAGCAGTGATTGGAGCACTGTGACCGCGCCTGCAAACACACTGACTGAATTGGAAGAGGCTGACACACCTCTGGAAAACTAGGATGATGGCACTATGTTTCTTGTACATGCCTGCAAGCAAACATAAAAATCAGTTTCTTTGCCTCACTAATGGAAAACAAGATGGGGCAGCACAAACTAGGATTTGGCATTTGTGGAACAGGATTCTGTGTTTGTGAACTAGGATTCCACATTTGTGATCAAGAGTCCTATTTCAAGCCTAACATCTAACTTTTCCCATAAGAAATAATGGGAAACTTTAAAATTTAATAACTTTTGAATGGTTTAATATTTTTTCACTAAACTTTCAAAAGGCACCACTGTCACCCAAGACCTATATTCCCTAAATATTACTGACCAAAAGCCCACACAGTTTTTGTGCAATGTGGTGACAAAGAATTTGACAAAAAAACACAGAAATCTACACATTTTTGGCACTCTGCATCTCTGCACCCACACATTAGACCAGAAAGACAGTTGCAACATGAAGACATCTTTGATACGTGATGGTGCATGCCAAATTTTATGCAAATTGCTTGAACAGTTATGAAGTTATTAAAGTGTAAAAGTTTCACTTTTAACACAGAAGTGAAAATGTACCCCTAACTATAGTGGTGCAACCGCGCCCCTATAATATAGAAGAGATATGCAGGGGTGACTGTGTAATACAGCATTTATCCTGTATAGTTGCTATTGACCTCAAGTAACCTCACAACTGGCAAAGTCACGAGTGAGGGTTACAAGATGTCAATAGCAACTATATAGAATAAATGCTGTATCACAAAGTCACCCCTCCACATATTTTATTTATGTAACAGGAAAAGACTGTGTGATAATTTAAGACAGTGAATTGTTTTTAGTTTTGCCTTTCTTTTTTTATCTGCAATATTTATGGGTTTTTTATTTGTGTATTTGTTTCTCTCTGTGTTCTGGTTGCTGAGATCATTGTCAAGTGTGTGTGATTGGTCACAACAAGTGTACCCACTGATTGGTTGAGCAAGCAGGATTTGAATAAAGTGAAGGGAACATGACAGCTCCACTTAGTGAGTGCAGCTGCTTCCTGGTGCCACTAGGGTCTTCCACTGGCATAGAACAGTTTTCTTTTGTTTTTTGTTTTAACATCAGAGTTTGTGAAAAGGGTGTTGTTTTGTAATTTTGTGCCCGAGAATGAGGCACCATGCAGAATGCAAGTGAGTGATCGATCCTGAATGAAAACAGGGAGTGAGAGCGCCACAGCAGTTTGTACCAAAGAAGAGTGTGTGAGTAACCATTGATCCTGCTGGAGAAAGAATGAAAGCAGGTACCAGTATTTGTTTTTTAAGTGGAAGAACTTGGAGAGGTAAGCTTAGGAGGGGGACTGGGGCAGCGGAGTGAAAGGGTGCAGGAACAGTAGTGTTTTTCAACTGACCAGGGGGGAGGTCCACCATGACAAGTGAAAGTGGATGGAAGTAGTGCCAGCTGGGCAGCATGGGGGAGGTGCAGTGATGTAACTACTATGTACATAAACACATTGTAATGTAATGCTGTGTACATAAATAAATTTCCACAATCGGGATGAACAGAAATGGACTGTGAGAAATCCATATATCTGAGTAACTGTGTACATAAATTTCATTTGTGTAGATGGTTATCATTTATGTACATGGTTATTATGTCATCATGCAATTTATCCACACAGTTGTTATGTCAGTAGGTTTAGTACAAGTGCTCAGAACTCATTTAGAATGGTGGGTCTCAGTAGCAGTACTAACCATATTCAAATGCAAATAACTTTAAAACAAAAAAATGGTAGCATGGTACTGTGTGAATGAATGTTGTTCAGCACAAAAATATCTATAAAATGAGGGGTGTTTCATGTATGGATACCTTCTAGATTTTTTTATAATTAGCAGAAAACAGCAGAAAATTAAATTTGGTTGTACTTCTCTTGACAAACAAATGCAAATAACTTTATAATGAAAAATGATAGCATGGTATTTTGAGCACAAAATTTGTCCAGCACAAAAATATCTACAAAATGTGTGTAGTTTCATATATAGATACCATTTAGCATTTTTTATAATCAGCTGAAAATGGCAGAAAATTAAATTTTTCTCTCACTTTTTTGACAGATACTCCTCCCTCACAAAAATTAAAAAACAAAACAATTGTGCATCAAACTTTTTCATTATGTACTGGCCATAATTTAAAGTTGTAGCATTCATAGCATCAGGAGTCAACAACCAGATGTTATGTTCCCCCAGAGCCCCAGACTCCACCCCAAGTCTAACCTGTTAAGATTTTAGTGACAGCTACAGCCTTGTGATAATAGGTGGCATGTAACCCCCCCACATCAGAAGCAGGGGAAGCATAGTGCCCCCAAGGATCTTTCAAGCATCATACATTGACTGCTTATTCAGGGAGGTTTATTGGATCCTTTCCAGTTTCATACATTTAGAAGGGATGTCACCCATTGAACAATGTTCTGGGGCTAGCTGGATTTCAAATTTGGAGCTAGAACATTTTTCTCTACTACAACCTCTAAATTCCATAACAGGCGACTGACTGGGCCTACCCCTAGTAGGATTTTCTCTGGGATAACTTCCAGGGTGAACTCCAATAGTCTGGCCAGGAAACCATGACCTCTCCCCAAAATCTGATGATTTGGGTGCACTGCCATACCATGTGAAAGAAAGTTCCACCACTATCTGGCATTTAAGGAATCTATCAGACTGCACCTCATCAATTTGGTGGGCCATGACAGGTGTAAAATAGGTCCTATGTAGTGAGTTGAAATGTATCAGATATAGTCTACTGTTGACTGATTATAGGTTAATGCATTTTTCTCTCTGAGGAATGACCCCCCAAGTGTCTCTCCAACTTATTATATACAAGCTGGGGAGGTTGGGGTAATCCTCCCAGTAGCAGGGAGTAGATTTGTTTAGTTGGTTTCTGATAGCCCAGGGAGCCCAACACTACGTCCTCTCCTGGTGAGCACTGGGTAGGGGTGGACAGCGAACCAATGGAATTCTTCTATTTGTGCCATACCTATAAGTAAGTAAAAAAACCTGATGGTTGTAGACCAAACCTGGAGGACAACTGTTGGTAGTGCATGAGAATTCACCCCTTCATACATATGGACCACTCTATCTAGCTACTTTTGTTTCCCTGTCCATAGGACATTTATCACTACTGATGAGGTGCTCAAATGCATCCAGAGGGCCTTTCTAATGTCTGCCTATGGAGAGAGGCGTTTTCTATGGGCTATGGTTTCTTGCATGGTAAGTCAGGCCTGGATGGTTGTTCTAAAGAATGGATTTTGATTGCATTTGACTAGTCCACATAGCAATGCCAGAGCACATAGATGGGGAAAATGTTTTTACTATCTCCTCCTCCTCCTCCTCCCACTCCTCCCATGTTGGCTGGTCTGGCCCTGGGACTTGTCCTTTAGAAAGGCCAGTTTGGCACCCAATAAGTAATAACAGAAGTTTGGAAAACCAAAATCACCCTGCACCATACATCACCAAAGCATCTCCTGCTGTACCTTTACCAGTCTTCCCTGCAACAAGAAGGGCATGAGACAATCTCAGATGGAGGCAAAGTATTTCAACACAAGATACATTGGCAGGACCTGAAACATGTACAGCAGTTTGGACAGAATGCCACATCCACCAATGGATTGCCTTGGACTAGGGTTCAATCAGTTAGTTTCAGGTAGATGGAGTTACTCTTTCCCAGTGGGAGCCACTCACATTTTGACTAGTTAATTTTGTTCCCTGAAAGGGGTCCATAGCCCTAGAATATACTCATCAGTGCAGTTACCAGTTTTTGAGGGTCAGCAAGGTACAGTAGCATGTCATCCTCAAAGAGGGAGATGAAGAGATGTATTTCTTTGTGGTGGATGACTTGAATATCTGGGTGGGTTCTTACTGCAATGTCCAGAGGCTCTATTGTAAGAATGTAGAGAAATGGGGAGAGATGATAGCCCTGGCAGGTCCCTCACAAAAGTGAGAATGGTTGAGACAAGGAAATATTGGTCCTTAGAATGTTGCAGACCTCAGCAAGGGTTGAGATGTCTACCATCTTCTCCCCCTTGGAGCACATCTGGACTCCACAGCACCCTCTCCTGAACCTAGAATGCTGCAGACCTCAGCAAGGGTTGAGATGTCCACCCACCCTTCCCCCTCAGAGCACCTCTGGACTCCACAGCACCCTCTCCTGAGTCCAGGTAAACAGCCTGTCTGATCCAGTGGCTCTGCTACAGCACAGAAAATAATAAGCATCAGTGGATATTTTTAAATAATGGCTCCAACTTGGACTGGAACACATTGAATTAAGGAACCCTATATAGAGTATCTGACTCCCTTAATAGTTGGCATACTGCAACAGTTTGATTTTATACTACTATCTGTGGCCTATAACACAAGGATTTTAACTGATTTATTGCCTAGATGCAGTATTTTCATGCCTTTGTAAATCAATGCCAGAAATTGCCTACTTTCTAGTCTGCAATGTTTATTTGTAAGCAGATGTCCTTTTGCTAGATAGTGAGGATTTGATTCAAACATATCCTGCCCATACAAACTGCATTTAATAATCTTAATTCTGTACTGCCACTCTGTACCGTCTTTTGTCCTCCAGCAGGCTGCTTGCCTCCTGTCCCATCCCCTCACCTCCCTCCATCAGCTCCCTCACAACAGATCAAAATCACTCAGTTTTCTCTTTATTCCACAGAATGCTGCAGTCCTCAGCAAGGGTTGAGACATCTACCTTCCTCGCCCCCTTTGAGCATCTCCAGACTCCATAGCACCCTCTCCTGAGCCCAGATAAACAGTCTGTCCACGCAAAAGGCTCTGCTACAGCAGAGAGAGTAAACAGCACCGGCTGACAGTGAGTAGCACCGCTCTTTATGCAGCACCGTTCCCTCATTCTTACCCAACCCGCCTCAACCATCCTCCCACCCATAAGTGTGTTTCATTTTATAGGGGGTCCGCAGTTGGATTCAGTCAACCCACTTTTTCACCCCTGACACTATATGCGATTGATCTGCCTCTCCAAGTAGTCCCCCCCACCACCACCATAATAGTTTTATCCAAGCTCTTTTTTGCACAGATTCTCCCCGCACTGCTCAAATGTGTGCCATTCACATAGCAATATGCTAACAAATGCTCTCTCTGGGACGTTGTTTCAACACTCTATGCCTCCTTACCTTTACTTTCTGTAATCTATTTGTTAAATTGTTGCTCTGGACTTGATCTTAACTTCAGCCTTGACCTTCTCTCACTAGTTTCACCCTGAAACTTCAACTTAGCCAGCCCCTCAACTGCAACTCCTTACCTAATTTCCTTATTCTGCCATGACTACCCTTCTGTCATTCCTTTTCACAACTCTCTCTCTCTCTCTCTCTCCCCCTCTTCTCTTTCCCCTGTCCTCTCAGCATACCTCTTCAAACACCCTGTCTCTGGCTTCACCATCCTCTCTGTGTACCCCCATGCCATCTTCCACCCCTCCCCTAATCAACCATTCACTTATTCTCACCACCACCACCCCTCACCCCATCACCTCACAGATGGCATCTCACCTTCCTCACCCTGGCCTCATAGCCTCCTGTTCTCTCAACCTTGAACTCCTCCATCACCTATCCTCCTCTCTTCAGAACATACCCTTCTCCTCCCCTACCCCAAAAAAGGAATCTCTGAAACTTAAGCATTACCTCCTTCTCCTTATCCTTTCTGGCAACATCCACCCCAACCCTGGCCTCCTCTCTCACTCCCTCTCTAATATTCCCAAAGGTCAAAAAATCTGACATTTCAATGTCAGGAGCCTTCTCCCCAAGATTGACTCAGTCCAAGTCTGGATCTTCCAATACTCCCCAGACCTCTTGTACATAACAGAAACCTGGCTCTCATCACGAATGATCTCCTGACTCCCAGTTATCCATCCCAAATACTGCATTTTTTGCCAAGACCAAGAAAAATGCAGTAGGTGGTTGGAAATCTATGCTCTATCAAACCTCCCATTAAGCATCTTTCAATGAGTCATCTCCCTCCTCCCATGAAGGTCTGACTGTCACCCTAAATTTCCCATTCTCCTTCCCTCTCTCTATTGTCCTGCTTTACACCTCACCCAAAATCACCCCTTCCTTGCTCATAGATGTAATCACCTCCTTCGCCTCAAATGCTTCTTCAACAGAGATTCCAATTCTGGGTGATTTCAACTTAAACTGGACTTCATCTATGTATAAGCCTTTTACTGAACAAATTAAATCCCTAAACCTGACTCAGCTAATCCAGGATCCAACACGTCCAAACCCTAATATGCAAAACCACTCCCTCCTTGACTGGATTCTTTCCTCCCACCCTTACTGGATCATTACACCTCCCAGACATCTTTAGTGATCATCTCATGACTTTCTGCATCCGCAAACTCCACACTCCCCGCTCAACTCCAATCCACAGATGGATTTGTTCCCATAGATCTCTTAACCTTGAAGCCCTCCTACATGATCTCCACTCTACTGACTGGTCCCTAATGTTCTCAGTTCCAGACATAGACTCTACTCTCTCCATCTTCAACCATCTCATCCAAAGTATCTGGAACCATCATGCCCCCTACAAAGATGCAGAGTTAAACAACACCATCAGCTCTGGATCGCTGCTGATATCTTAAACCTATGTAGATCTTGTGATTAAGTATGGTCCTGCTTCAAAGCTACTAGTGCCCCCGCTCCTACCTAGAACTCTACAGGACCCTAAGAAATTCCTGTACCAAAGCTTTAAGGTCTGCCAAAGCTACATACTTCTGCTCCCAATTTCATCTAAACTATAAGCCCCTGGCATATTTCTGGCTCACAATCCACTCTCTCCTTGACTCTCCCACTCAACAAGCTACCCCCACGCTCATTGTTAATGGTGTGCTAGTTTCTGACACTGCCTCAGCAGCTGTGGAACTAAACTCCTTTTTCATTACCTGCGCACTTCCCACTGATCCCTCCCTCACACTCCTTCCTCCCCCTTCCACTGGCACGCCAAACTGTTATGCCTGCCTCCCAATCTCTCCAAACTGTTATGCCTGTCCCCCAATCTCCAGCCAGTAAGTCTATAATGCCCTCCTAGCCTAGCCCTCAGCACAAATAAGTCTAGCACAGACAACCTTGACCCTCCCCTCCCACTCATATCTGCACCTACCATCTCTCTCCCAATTACCCATCTACTGAACCAATCCTTTCTCTTTGGTGAGGTTCCCCAGGCTTGGAAAACTGCAAATGTAATCCTCCTCCACAAGGGTGGAGTTGCATGCACACCAGGGAACAATTGTCCTATATCCCTTCTTCCTTCCCTGGCAAAACTTCAGGAATCCCTAATCCTCTTTCATCTTACTGATTTCCTCAACTCAGCAGACTATCTTCCCCCTACCAATTTGGCTTTCAATCAAACCACTCTACTATCTCTTCCCTCTGTCACGTCACCAACTCTATCCTCACGGGTACGGACAAAGGCCACTAAACAGCAGACATTTTTATAGATCTAGCCAAGGCCTTCGATGCAGTCCCCCCACCTTACTAACTAAGCTTAGTTCTTCTGGACTCTTCACCCCAGTGGTTAATTGGTTTCAATTCTACCTCTCCTGTCACACTTAATGCATCTGAGTTGGTGATGCCCTCTTCCCCCTTCCCCATCCATGCCAGAGTCCCCCAAGGCTCTGTCCTGGGCCCATTATTCTTCTCTATATTTTTAAATGATCTCCCATCAGCTTGCCCCACATCAAACATCCAAATGTATGCTGACAATAACATTCTCTATGTCTCTGGTCCTTCCACTTCAGTTATTTAAACCCAGCTCCAAGCCGAATTATACTCTATCTTAAAATGGTTCCAAGTCAACCATCTCAACGTAAATGTCAATAAAACTGTATCTATAATCTTTGGTTCCCCTCACAAACTAGTCAACCTCTCCTCCCCACCCAAATTTTCAACCTTGGATGGAGCCCAAGATGAGGATGTCCCCCACTATAAAAACCTGGTCATCTGGCCTGATCGCCACCTTGATTACTCCAAACACATCAGTCATATTTACTCTAAGCTCCACTCCAGGCTAGGTGCTCTATACCTCAACAAAGACTTCTTCCCCCAGAATGCTCACCTTGTACTCCTTACAAAAATGATTCTACCCACCTACGATTGGGCTCACATCAACTATGGCACCACCCCACCTCTGCTCTTGCAAGGCTTGACTCCCTCTACATTATCTTCTGTTGATTTGTTCTGAACGCTCCTCCCACACACAGCACTGCACTCTGTACTAATCCTTTTCCCTTTCCTCACTTGACTGTCATCGCAAGCAGCATTCTTCTCTCTTCTTCTCCAAATACTGTTTCAGCTCTCTTCCTTCTTATCACTTGTCTCTCCTCTCCCCAGAGGCTGAATTATCATAACCTCTCTAGTCCAGGGACTCTCACACCTTCTCCTCCCTCACCCGGTTTCTTGCACAGGCACTGCTACCTTCTCCAATAGGCTTCCCTCGCTCTGGAACTCTCTTCCTCCAAATTCATTCTCCTCCTCTCTTCCAGTCCTCAAAAGAGCCTTTGCAGAACACTTGCCTTTCATGGTCACCTGCTCCTGCTAGTCCCTCACCGACTGCTCCCTTACCTCCAACCCTCATTATTCTCCCCTCATCAAAATTAAATCTTAAATTATCCCTTTTGTTTTACTATATATGCCAACTGAATTACATTATTGAATTACCTCTGTTACCAAATGGTAATGTACCTGTAAAACAACTTCTTGTGAATTACACTGTATTTTCTTGTATATTACCTATGTATTGATTGTATTACTCCTCTCTCCCCTTCCCCCAGTTGCACCTGGAAACAAGCCTCAGCTCAGTGTGCCTCTCCCGGTCACTCACTTTAACTAAATAAATAAGTATATAAATAAATAAATAGTTGAGCCCTAGGATCACAGTATAGGTGGCTATTCAAGATATATCCCCTGTGCCAAAGTCAAACTGCCTCAGAGTGGCAAATATAAAGGGCCACTAGACTCAGTTGAAGGACTTCTGTGCATCCAGTGCCAGGTGACTGGGTCAAGCAGTCCCTATAGACCATGTCCCCATGGGATTTAGGGATCTTCTAGTATAGTATTTTACCTGTCACCCTTAATGAAGCACCCCAATCAGGTGGATTAAGCTTGGGATGACCCCAGTCCTCTTCATCAGAAATCTGGCTATGCCTTTATAGTCTGCATTAAGTCGAGATATTGGGCAATAGGTGCTACTAAGAATGGTGTCCTTCCCGGGGCTTTGGGAGTACAGTTATAGTGGCAAGGGTCATAGAGATGGGGACCACCCCCATTCCAGTGACTCCAGGACTATGTCTGTGAAAGGGGCCTGCAAAATATCCCCAAAGGTTTTGTAAGTTTCAGCCCAGAGGACTCCTGCTCCAGCACCTTGCCCGCTGTTGGGTAGTGGGCAGCTTTACCCAACTCCTCCTGGAAGAGTGTCAAAGTCAGGGTGTTTCCAGCATCCATAGGGAGTGATGGCTTTGAAAGCTGGTTCAAAAAAGTGGATAAAGACAGAGTCTCCTCAGTAAATTCCATCCTACAATGGTAGTTATCCTAAATGTCCCTCTTACTGCAGTACTGTACATCATTAGATAACATTACTTTTTTGTGTTTAGGAAGCAGCTGCACGATTTTGAATTGTCTGTAATTGGAGTGATAATGAGATGTGAATACTGCTTTGTAGTAACTTAATGTGCTACCATGAGTTCTAAGATAAGAGGGAAGTTAGGTATACCACTGTATAAAAGGTCTCATAGAATGCAGAGAAGGCCTGGTCTATGGCCTCCTGCAGAGAGTGACTATACTTAGAGTGAGCTTGTCTGACTCCAGTGTCCCCTCTCCTACCTAGAACTCTACAGGACCCTAAGAAATTCCTGTACCAAAGCTTTAAGGTCTGCCAAAGCTACATACTTCTGCTCCCAATTTCATCTAAACTATAACTCCATGGCATATTTCTGGCTCACAATCCACTCTCTCCTTGACTCTCCCACTCAACAAGCTACCCCCATGCTCATTGTTGATGGTGTGATAGTCTCTGACAGCCTCGGCAGCTGCAGAACCAAACTCCTTTTTCATTACTTGTGCACTTCCCACTGATCCTTCCCTCATACCCCCTCCTCCTCCTTCCACTGGCACGCCAAACTGTTATGCCTTCCTCCGAATCTCTCCAAACTGTTATGGCTGCCCTCCAATCTCCAGCCAGTAAGTCTATAATGCCATCCTAGCCCTCAGCACAAATAAGTCTAGCCCAGACAACCTTGACCCTTCCTTCCCCTCATATCTGCACCTACCATCTCTCTCCCAATTACACATCTACTGAACCACTCCTGTCTTCTTGGCAAGATTCCCCAGGCTTGGAAAACTGCAAATGTAATACTCCTCCACAAGGGTGGAGATGCATGCATGCCAGGGAACTATCGTCCTATATCCCTTCTTCCTTCCTTGGCAAAACTTCAGGAATCCCTAATCCTCTTTCATCATACTGATTTCCTCAACTCAGCAGACTATCTTTTCCCCTTCCAATCTGGCTTTCAGTCAAGCCACTCTATTATCTCTTCTGTCTGTCACATCACCAACTCTAGCCTCATGGGTATGGACAAAGGCCACCAAAGGGCAGACATTTTTATAGATCTAGCCAAGCCCTTCGATGCAGTCCCCCCCCCTTACCAACTAAGCTTAGTTCTGCCGGACTCTTCACCCCAGTGGTTAATTGGTTTCAATCCTACCTCTCCTGTCAAACTCAACGCATCTGAGTTGGTGATGTCCTCTTCCCCCCTGCCCATCCGTGCCAGAGTCCCCCAAGGCTCTGTCCTGGGCCCATTATTCTTCTCTATATTTTTAAATGATCTCCCATCAGCTTGCCCCACATCAAACATCCAAATGTATGCTGACAATACCATTCTCTATGTCTCTCGTCCTTCCACGTCAGTTATTGAAACCCAGCTCCAAGACGAATTATACTCTATCTTAAAATGGTTCCAAGTTAATCACTTCAACATAAATGTCAATAAAACTGTATCTATGATTTTTGGTTCCCCTCACAAACTAGTCAACCTCTCCTCCCTACCCAAATTTTCAACCTTGGATGGAGCCCAACTTAAGGATGTTCCACACTATAAATACCTGGGCATCTGGCCTGATCGCTGCCTTGATTACCCCAAACACATCAGTCATATTTACTCTAAGCTCCACTCCAGGCTAGGTGCTCTGTACCTCAACAAAGACTTCCTCCCCCAGAATGCTCAATTTGTACTCCTTACAAAAAATGATTCTGCCCACCTGCGATTGGGCTCACATCAACTATGGCACCACCCCACCTCTGCTCTTGCAAGGCTTGACTCCCTCTACGTTATCTTCTGTTGATTTGTTCTGAATGCCCCTCCCACACACAGCACTGCACTCTGTACTAATCCTTTTCCCTTTCCTCACTTGACTGTCATCGCAAGCAGCATTCTTCTCTCTTCTCCTCCAAATACTGTTTCAGCTCTCTTCCTTCTTATCACTTGTCTCTCCTCTCCCCAGAGGCTGAATTATCATATCCTCTCTAGTCCAGGGACTCTCACACCTTCTCCCTCCCTCACCCGGTTTCTTGCACAGGCACTGCTACCTTCTCCAATAGGCTTCCCTCGCTCTGGAACTCTCTTCCTCTCCAAATTCATTTCTCCTCCTCTCTTCCAGTCCTCAAAAGAGCCTTTGCAGAACACTTGCCTTTCATGGTCACCTGCTCCTGCTAGTCCCTCACCGACTGCTCCCTTACCTCCAACCCTCATTATTCTCCCCTCATCAAAATTAAATCTTAAATTATCCCTTTTGTTTTACTATATATGCCAACTGAATTACATTATTGAATTACCTCTGTTACCAAATGGTAATGTACCTGTAAAACAACTTCTTGTGAATTTCACTGTATTTTCTTGTATATTACCTATGTATTGATTGTATTACTCCTCTCTCCCCTTCCCCCAGTTGCACCTGGAAACAAGCCTCAGCTCAGTGTGCCTCTCCCGGTCACTCACTTTAACTAAATAAATAAGTATATAAATAAATAAATAGTTGAGCCCTAGGATCACAGTATAGGTGGCTATTCAAGATATATCCCCTGTGCCAAAGTCAAACTGCCTCAGAGTGGCAAATATAAAGGGCCACTAGACTCAGTTGAAGGACTTCTGTGCATCCAGTGCCAGGTGACTGGGTCAAGCAGTCCCTATAGACCATGTCCCCATGGGATTTAGGGATCTTCTAGTATAGTATTTTACCTGTCACCCCTTAATGAAGCACCCCCAATCAAGGTGGATTAAGCTTGGGATGACCCCCCAGTCCTCTTCATCAGAAATCTGGCTATGCCTTTATAGTCTGCATTAAGTCGAGATATTGGGCAATAGGTGCTACTAAGAATGGTGTCCTTCCCGGGGCTTTGGGAGTACAGTTATATTGGCAAGGGTCATAGAGATGGGGACCACCCCCATTCCAGTGACTCCAGGACTATGTTTGTGAAAGGGGCCTGCAAAATATCCCCAAAGGTTTTGTAAGTTTCAGCCCAGAGGACTCCTGCTCCAGCGCCTTGCCCGCTGTTGGGTAGTGGGCAGCTTTACCCAACTCCTCCTGGAAGAGTGTCAAAGTCAGGGTGTTTCCAGCTTCCATAGGGAGTGATGGCTTTGAAAGCTGGTTCAAAAAAGTGGATAAAGACAGAGTCTCCTCAGTAAATTCCATCCTACAATGGTAGTTATCCTAAATGTCCCTCTTACTGCAGTACTGTACATCATTAGATAACATTACTTTTTTGTGTTTAGGGAAGCAGCTGCACGATTTTGAATTGTCTGTAATTGGAGTGATGAGATGTGAATACTGCTTTGTAGTAACTTAATGTGCTACCATGAGTTCTAAGATAAGAGGGAAGTTAGGTATACCACTGTATAAAAGGTCTCATAGAATGCAGAGAAGGCCTGGTCTATGGCCTCCTGCAGAGAGTGACTATACTTAGAGTGAGCTTGTCTGACTCCAGTGTCCCCTCTCCTACCTAGAACTCTGCAGGACCCTAAGAAATTCCTGTACCAAAGCTTTAAGGTCTGCCAAAGCTACATACTTCTGCTCCCAATTTCATCTAAACTATAACCCCATGGCATATTTCTGGCTCACAATCCACTCTCTCCTTGACTCTTCCACTCAACAAGCTACCCCCATGCTCATTGTTGATGGTGTGCTAGTCTCTGACAGCCTCAGCAGCTGCAGAACCAAACTCCTTTTTCATTACTTGTGCACTTCCCACTGATCCTTCCCTCATACCCCCTCCTCCTCCTTCCACTGGCACGCCAAACTGTTATGCCTTCCTCCGAATCTCTCCAAACTGTTATGGCTGCCCTCCAATCTCCAGCCAGTAAGTATATAATGCCATCCTAGCCCTCAGCACAAATAAGTCTAGCCCAGACAACCTTGACCCTTCCTTCCCCTCATATCTGCACCTACCATCTCTCTCCCAATTACACATCTACTGAACCACTCCTGTCTTCTTGGCAAGATTCCCCAGGCTTGGAAAACTGCAAATGTAATACTCCTCCACAAGGGTGGAGATGCATGCATGCCAGGGAACTATCGTCCTATATCCCTTCTTCCTTCCTTGGCAAAACTTCAGGAATCCCTAATCCTCTTTCATCTTACTGATTTTCTTAACTCAGCAGACTATCTTTTCCCCTTCCAATCTGGCTTTCAGTCAAGCCACTCTATTATCTCTTCTGTCTGTCACATCACCAACTCTATCCTCACGGGTATGGACAAAGGCCACCAAACAGCAGACATTTTTATAGATCTAGCCAAGCCCTTCGATGCAGTCCCCCCCCCTTACCAACTAAGCTTAGTTCTGCCGGACTCTTCACCCCAGTGGTTAATTGGTTTCAATCCTACCTCTCCTGTCAAACTCAACGCATCTGAGTTGGTGATGTCCTCTTCCCCCCTGCCCATCCGTGCCAGAGTCCCCCAAGGCTCTGTCCTGGGCCCATTATTCTTCTCTATATTTTTAAATGATCTCCCATCAGCATAACCCACATCAAACATCCAAATGTATGCTGACAATACCATTCTCTATGTCTCTCGTCCTTCCACGTCAGTTATTAAAACTCAGCTCCAAGCCGAATTATACTCTATCTTAAAATGGTTCCAAGTTAATTACTTCAACATAAATGTCAATAAAACTGTATCTATGATTTTTGGTTCCCCTCACAAACTAGTCAACCTCTCCTCCCTACCCAAATTTTCAACCTTGGATGGAGCCCAACTTGAGGATGTTCCACACTATAAATACCTGGGCATCTGTCCTGATCGCTGCCTTGATTACCCCAAACACATCAGTCATATTTACTCTAAGCTCCACTCCAGGCTAGGTGCTCTATACCGCAACAAAGACTTCCTCCCCCAGAATGCTCACCTTGTACTCCTTACAAAAAATGATTCTACCCACCTGCGATTTGGCTCACATCAACTATGGCACCACCCCACCTCTGCTCTTGCAAGGCTTGACTCCCTCTACATTATCTTCTGTTGATTTGTTCTGAATGCCCCTCCCACACACAGCACTGCACTCTGTTCTAATCCCTTTCCCTTTCCTCACTTGACTGTCATCGCAAGCAGCATTCTTCTCTCTTCTTCTCCAAATACTGTTTCAGCTCTCTTCCTTCTTATCTCTTGTCTCTCCTCTCCCCAGAGGCTGAATTATCATATACTCTCTAGTCCAGGGACTCTCACACCTTCTCCCTCCCTCACCCGGTTTCTTGCACAGGCACTGCTGCCTTCTCCAATAGGCTTCCCTCGCTCTGGAACTCTCTTCCTCTCCAAATTCATTTCTCCTCCTCTCTTCCAGTCCTCAAAAGAGCCTTTGCAGAACACTTGCCTTTCATTGTCACCTGCTCCTGCTAGGCCCTCACCTACTGCTCCCTTACCTCCAACCCTCATTATTCTCCCCTCATCAAAATTAAATCTTAAATTATCCCTTTTGTTTTACTATATATGCCAACTGAATTACATTATTGAATTACCTCTGTAACCAAATGGTAATGTACCTGTAAAACAACTTCTTGTGAATTTCACTGTATTTTCTTGTATATTACCTGTGTATTGATTGTATTACTCCTTTCTCCCCTTCCCCCAGTTGCACCTGGAAACAAGCCTCAGCTCAGTGTGCCTCTCCCGGTCACTCACTTTAACTAAATAAATAAGTATATAAATAAATAAATAGTTGAGCCCTAGGATCACAGTATAGGTGGCTATTCATGATATATCCCCTGTGCCAAAGTCAAACTGCCTCAGAGTGGCAAATATAAAGGGCCACTAGACTCAGTTGAAGGACTTCTGTGCATCCAGTGCCAGGTGACTGGGTCAAGCAGTCCCTATAGACCATGTCCCCATGGGATTTAGGGATCTTCTAGTATAGTATTTTACCTGTCACCCCTTAATGAAGCACCCCCAATCAAGGTGGATTAAGCTTGGGATGACCCCCCAGTCCTCTTCATCAGAAATCTGGCTATGCCTTTATAGTCTGCATTAAGTCGAGATATTGGGCAATAGGTGCTACTAAGAATGGTGTCCTTCCCGGGGCTTTGGAAGTACAGTTATAGTGGCAAGGGTCATAGAGATGGGGACCACCCCCATTCCAGTGACTCCAGGACTATGTCTGTGAAAGGGGCCTGCAAAATATCCCCAAAAGTTTTGTAAGTTTCAGCCCAGAGGACTCCTGCTCCAGCGCCTTGCCCGCTGTTGGGTAGTGGGCAGCTTTACCCAACTCCTCCTGGAAGAGTGTCAAAGTCAGGGTGTTTCCAGCATCCATAGGGAGTGATGGCTTTGAAAGCTGGTTCAAAAAAGTGGATAAAGACAGAGTCTCCTCAGTAAATTCCATCCTACAATGGTAGTTATCCTAAATGTCCCTCTTACTGCAGTACTGTACATCATTAGATAACATTACTTTTTTGTGTTTAGGAAAGCAGCTGCACGATTTTGAATTGTCTGTAATTGGAGTGATAATGAGATGTGAATACTGCTTTGTAGTAACTTAATGTGCTACCATGAGTTCTAAGATAAGAGGGAAGTTAGGTATACCACTGTATAAAAGGTCTCATAGAATGCAGAGAAGGCCTGGTCTATGGCCTCCTGAAGAGAGTGACTATACTTAGAGTGAGCTTGTCTGACTCCAGTGTCCTCTCTCCTACCTAGAACTCTACAGGACCCTAAGAAATTCCTGTACCAAAGCTTTAAGGTCTGCCAAAGCTACATACTTCTGCTCCCAATTTCATCTAAACTATAACTCCATGACATATTTCTGGCTCACAATCCACTCTCTCCTTGACTCTCCCACTCAACAAGCTACCCTCATGCTCATTGTTGATGGTGTGCTAGTCTCTAACAGCCTAGGCAGCTGCAGAACCAAACTCCTTTTTCATTACCTGTGCACTTCCCCCTTATCCTTCCCTCATACCCCCTCCTCCTCCTTCCACTGGCACGCCAAACTGTTATGCCTTCCTCCGAATCTCTCCAAACTGTTATGGCTGCCCTCCAATCTCCAGCCATTAAGTCTATAATGCCATCCTAGCCCTCAGCCCAAATAAGTCTAGCCCAGACAACCTTGACCCTTCCTTCCCCCTCATGTCTGCACCTACCATCTCTCTCCTAATTACACATCTACTGAACCACTCCTTTCTTCTTGGTGAGATTCCCCAGGCTTGGAAAACTGCAAATGTAATACTCCTCCACAAGGGTGGAGATGCATGCACGCCAGGGAACTATCGTCCTATATCCCTTCTTCCTTCCTTGGCAAAACTTGAGGAATCCCTAATCTTCTTTCATCTTACTGATTTCCTCAACTCAGCAGACTATCTTTTCCCTTTCCAATCTGGCTTTCAGCCAAGCCACTCTATTATCTCTTCTGTCTGTCACATCACCAACTCTACCCTCACGGGTATGGACAAAGGCCACCAAACAGCAGACATTTTTATAGATCTAGCCAAGGCCTTCAATGCAGTCCCCCCCCTACCAACTAAGCTTAGTTCTGCCGGACTCTTCACCCCAGTGGTTAATTGGTTTCAATCCTACCTCTCCTGTCAAATTCAACGGCCTGAATTGGTGATGTCTCTTCCCCTCCCCATCCGCGCAGAGTCCCCAAGGCTCTGTCCTGGGCCCATTATTCTTCTCTATATTTTTAAATGATCTCCCATCAGCTTACCCCACATCAAACATCCAAATGTATGCTGACAATACCATTCTCTATGTCTCTCGTCCTTCCACGTCAGTTATTGAAACCCAGCTCCAAGACGAATTATACTCTATCTTAAAATGGTTCCAAGTTAATCACTTCAACATAAATGTCAATAAAACTGTATCTATGATCTTTGGTTCCCCTCACAAACTAGTCAACCTCTCCTCCCTACCCAAATTTTCAACCTTGGATGGAGCCCAACTTGAGGATGTTCCACACTATAAATACCTGGGCATCTGGCCTGATCGCCACCTTGATTACTCCAAACACATCAGTCATATTTACTCTAAGCTCCACCCCAGGCTAGGTGCTCTTTACCTCAACAAAAACTTCCTCTCCCCGAATGCTCACCTTGTACTCCTTACAAAAATGATTCTACCCACCTACGATTGGGCTCACGTCAACTATGGCACCACCCCACCTCTGCTCTTGCAAGGCTCAACTCCCTCTACAATATCTTCTGTTGATTTGTTCTGAATGCCCCTCCCACACACACCTCTGCATTCTGTACTCTTCCCTTTCCCTTCCCTCACTTGACTGTCATCGCAAGCAGCACTCTTCTCTCTTCTTCTCCAAATACTGTTTCAGCTCTCTTCCTTCTTATCTCTTGTCTCTCCTCTCCCCAGTGGCTGAATTTTCTTATCCTCTCCAGTCCAGGGACTCTTGTACCTTCTCCCTCCCTCATTCTGTGTCTTGCACATGCACTGCTGCCTTCACCTATAGGCTCCCCTCTCTCTGGAACTCTCCTCCTCTCCCAATTCATTTCTCCTCCTCCCTTCCAGTCCTCAAAAGAGCCTTTGCAGAACACTTGCCTTTCATGGTCACCTGCTCCGCTAGGCCCTCACCTACGGCTCCTTTACCTCCAACCCTCATTATTCTCCCCTCATCAAAATTAAATCTTAAATTATCCCTTTTGTTTTACTATGTATGCCAACTGAATTACATTATTGAATTACCTCTGTTACCAAATGGTAATGTACCTGTAAAACAACGTGTTGTGAATTTCACTGTATTTTCTTGTATATTACCTATGTATTTTATTTTTATTTATTGAAGAGAATCGGAATTACAATCCTTTGAGTCATAGACTCCTTTGCAAAGGCTCCACATAAGTACAGAAAGAACAAACATAACATTTATTGATAATTTACATAGGTACAGTATATACATTGCGTCATAGACCTGAGATTGGATTTTAGGTCTTAGCTGTGGCCAAAGGTAGTTTACAGAGTCGGGAGGCCTAAATAGAACCCTGAGTCAGATATTATATACATAGTGATTGTGAAGCCTGAGGAAGTTGACAGGAATAAGGCACAGTGTCTCACAATGTATTGATTGTATTGCTCCTTTCTCCCCTTCTCCCAGGTTACACCTGCAATCAAGCCTCAGCACAGTGTGCCTCTCCCGGTCACCCACTTTAACTAAATAATTAAGTAAATAAATAACTAAATAAATATTTGAGCCCTTAGATCACAGTATAGGGTGGCTATTCATGATATATCCACTGTGCCAAAGTTAAACTGCCTCAGAGGGGCAAATATAAAGGGTCACTAGACTCAGTTGAAGGACTTCTGTACATCCAGTGCCAGGAGACTGGTTCAATCGGCCCCTATAGACCATGTCCTCATGGTATTTAGGGATCTTCTAGTATAATATTTTACCTGTCTCCCCTTAATGGATCACCCCAATCAAGGTGGATTAAGCTTGGGATGACCCCTCAATCCTGCTCATCAGAAATCTGGCTATGTGTTCATAGTCTGCATTAAGCCAAGATATTGGGCAATAGGCACTACAAAGAATGGGGTCCATCCCAGGCTTTGGAAGTACAGTTATAGTGGCAAGGGTCATAGAGATGGGGACCACCCCCTGTTCCAGTGACTCCAGGACTATGTCTGTGAAAGGGGCCTGCAAAATATCCCCCAAAGCTTTGTAAGTTTCAGCCCAGAGGACTCCTGCTCCAGCACCTTGCCCGCTGTTAGGGAGTGGGCAGCTTTACTGAATTCCTCCTGGAAGAGTGTCAAAGCCAGAGTTTTTCAAGCTTCCATGGGAGTGATGGCATTGGAAGCTGGTTCAAAAAAGTGGATAAAGACAGAGTCTCATCAGTAAATTCCATCCTACAGTGGTAGCTATCCTAAATGTCCCTCTTACTGCAGTACTGTACATCATTAGCTAACATTACTTTTTGTGTTTAGGGAAGCAGCTGCACAGTTTTGAATTGTCTGTAATTGGAGTGATAATGAGATGTGAATACTGCTTTGCATTAACTTAATGTGCTACCATGAGTTCTAAGATAAGAGGGAAGTTAGGTATACCACTGTATATAAGGTCTCATAGAATGCAGAGAAGATCTGGTCTATGGACTCCTGCAGAAAGTGACTATACTCAGAGTGGCCTTGTCTGACTCCTGTTTTTCAAAAGGGAACTCCCATCTTCAGGATTTATTAATGTTAAAAATTCATAAAAAGCTACTTTGAGTGAGCTATTGTGCTTCCCTGTAAGTTTTAGCAGTCCATAGTTATTCATATGTAAATCAGCCTTTAATTAATGGCTGGGAGCAGCCATGTGTTTTAGGCTTCTGACAGGCAATGATGTCACCGCAGTCTTGGCCATACATTGACTGCAGATAATCCAGTAGGTTATATTGGAAGTTGACTATTTTATTAAATGTATTTTAAGGTGTTATTACAACACTTTCATCATTTACAGTAATTTTTTTTTTATGTACAATGAAACTAGTGAGTTATCACCTTTACATTTCAAACTGTTGGTAAAAATAATCCAATAGAATCCAGTAGAGTTCTTGTATTATTTTAGGAAATACCATGACTATCCAGTCCAGAATATTTCAGTGAGAATCTGTCATACTTTTAACTTTATTAAAAGAAATAAGATACTCTTTTAATAGTGCATCAACTCAGTTACCCCAGTGTTTACTCTCATAAATGCACTTGCCATTGAAATATGTGTCTGTAACTGTTAGCGTTGGATGTATTATGTAAATCAGTGTAATATAATCTCATACATCCAGTTTTGTAACATTGTCATGTGTAAGTTTGTAACATTGTTTGACCAAAATTAATGTAAGTGTCATCTATCTGAATATCATGAACATCACTGTAGCAAAGCAGGACAACTTTGTAAACAGGGCTGCAAAGTCCTGATAGTTCTATCATGTTTGAAAAATAAAGATTTATTTTCTATATCTTCTATTTACACCAGTGTGAGCTGCAGCAGTGTCCCCTCACAGCTACATCAGTTTCTAGTTCCAGATACTACAGTGTCTCCTCTTCCCAGTTATGCCCTTGTGTGAAGCAAATAAACAAATCAAAACAAAAGAAAAAGCCACTATGGTTCTCAAAAAAGGTGGCGGGGGAAGTCAGGGAGAAAAAGATAGCATTCAGGAAGTATAAGGAAATACAGAAGGGGCAGGGCAAAGAGCTGTACCAGTTAAGGCAGAAGGAAGCAGGGAGGGAAGTCAAAATAGCAAAGGCCCAAACTGAGGAAAGGATTGCCAAGTCAGTTAAGAAGGGTATAAAACCTTTTATAGGTACATCAGGGAGCGTAGAAAGACAAAGGGAGGGATAGTGAGGCTGAATAGAATGAACGGTGGATGGGCAGAGGGGGATAGTGAAAAAGCAGGGATACTGAACAAATTTTTCTTCTCAGCATTCACAAAAGAGGAGGGGGAGGTGCCTAATCCAATTAACAGAAGCACTATGGATAGGGGGGTCTATCCCAGTCCTTTCACAGAAGAAAGGGTTCTGAAAGAACTCCTAAAACTGAAGGTGGACAAAGCAATGGGGCCTGATGGAATTCACCCCAGAATTCTAAAAGAATTAAGGGGAGAACTAGTGAAACCACTGACTACCCTTTTTAACAAATCATGGGAGGATGGTGTGGTACCCAAGGACTGGAGGAAGGTGGATGTGATTTCCGTTCACAAAAGTGGGACCAAGACAGAGGCAGGAAACTACAGACCTGTCAGTTTGACCGCTGTGGTAGGGAAAGTAATGGAATCACTTCTGAAGGAAAGAATTGTTGAGTACCTAGAGGCCAGTGGGGCACAGGACCCAAGGCAGCATGGGTTCACAGTGGGAAGGTCTTGTCAAATGAATCTAATTGATTTCTTTGACTGGGTGACCCAAGTAGTAGACCAGGGAGGGGCTGTGGACATGGCCTACCTAGACTTTAGCAAGGCATTTGACACAGTCCCACACAAAACATTAATAGTCAAATTAACCAGCCTGGGAGTGGGTCCCAGAGTGGTAGCCTGGGTAAAAAATTGGCTGGACAACAGGACACAGAAGGTAATTGTAAATGGAGTCCACTCTGAAGAAAGAGGGGTTACTAGTGGAGTACCACAGGGTTCACTACTGGGTCCAGTCCTTTTTAATGTCTTTATAAGTGATATTGCAGAGGGACTGGAAGGAAAAGTATGCCTCTTTGCAGATGACACAAAGATCTGCAACAGGGTTGATACACAAGGAGATGTAGAAAGGATGAGAAGGGACTTGGCAAGGTGGGAGAAATGGTCGGAAGTATGGCAGCTAGGATTCAATACAAAGAAGTGCAAAATAATGCACCTGGGAAACAAAAACCCAGGGGAAGATTACACAATGGGGGGGGAGGTAGTAACAAAAACAAAAAGGAAAGAGACATGGGGGTAATCATGCCAGAAGACCTTAAGGTTAGCAAGCAATGTGAGAAGGCAGTAGGGAGATCTGGGGGTATACTGGGATGCATAGGGAGAGGCATCACCAGCAGAAAACAGGAAGTTGTTATCCCTCTGTACAGACAGTTGGTGAGACCTCATCTGGAGTACTGTGTCCAGTTCTGGAGACCCCATCTCCGCAAGGACATAGACAGGATAGAGGCAGTCCAGAGGAGGGCAACTAGAATGGTGTAGGGTCTGCAAGAGAAGCCATATGAGGGGGGACTAAAAGAACTTAATATGTATACCCTTGAGGAAAGGAGGGAGGGGGGGACATGATAGAAACGTTTAAGTACCTCAGTGGAATCAACGAAGTCCAAGAGGGTAACATCTTTCAGAAAAAGAGACATGCACGAACAAGGATACACAATTTAAAAATGGGTGAGCAGTTCAGGGGCAATGTGAGGAAGTATTTTTTCACAGAGAAGGTAGTGGATGCATGTAACAGCCTTACTGAAGAGATTGTGGGGTCTAAAACTGTGGAATAATTCAAGAATACATGGGACAGACATAAATCAATTCTTGTAGGGGTAGGAAGAAATAGGCTGTTGGTTAACTAGGATCTGTGGCTTATCCTGTAGGTAGGGATATGGGCATACTAGGTGGGCCAAGTGGTCCTTATCTGCCCTCAAAGTCTATGTTTCTATGGTCCCAGTTACAACAGCTACTGCTTACTAGATCAAAGAAAACAAGCATTTGTCAATGCCGAATGTTGTCTTGCTGGCATTGGCATTAGTAGTGCAGGAGTTAGAGAGATGCATAATAGGAATGGCAGTAAAGTATGGAACTGAAGTCAACCCCCACCCACCCTACAGAGACTGACAGGCATTGAGGTGTGTCTTTGAGTCATCGGCCATAACACTCAAGCCATTTCACCTCACCCTACCCTGCAGACTCTGACAAGTGTTGCATTGTGCCTTGTGGTCATTGGGCCTTATGCTCACACCATTCCATAAGGAAATACATTGAGATGTGTGCAGTATAGGCAAATGGGGTGAACTTTGGGGCCGAAGAGTCCAAGGCACACCTTGATGCTTGTCACTGGCTGCAGGGTGGGGGTGGGGGTGGAATGGCATGAGTATTACAGCTGACAATCCAAAGGCACACCCCTGGTGCCTGTCAGTCTCTACAGGGTGGGATGTTATGATTAGAAACCCTAATGCCCTGGGCTTTTGTTGGTATTCGCACTCCAAATTGTCAACATGGGCTTTTTGTGACTCCATCTCATGAAAGCATTTGGGACCTGTGCTAATGAACAATGGCACTGTGATTTTGTTAATCTATCCCAAACATTGATTTCCCACAGCAACCTCACCATTCAGCACCAGATGTGCGAAAACACATTTTGGGCAGGATGTGAACAATGACAGCTATACCATTCGTAAGGAGGTGTGCAAAAATGGCAAGGTTGAAAATCTGGAATGAAAATGTTAAAAATTCTTGAAGTTACAAGGGTGTGTGGAAACTGTGCAACACACACTCATGACAGTCATTTTGTGGAATTTTTTTCATCAGATTTGCAACATAGGCTTTTTGGGATCCCACTTCATGACTAGTGACACTGTCATTTCATTAAACGGTCCCGAAAGGTGATTCCATGCAGGGACCGCAAAATCACCTTTTAGGACCGAATAATGAAATAACAGTGACTGAGTTCATGAGGTGGGGTCCCAAGAACCCATATTGAAAATCTGGAGCCAAAAGTCACAAAAATGACTGAGATATCCATCTGAGTTGAATTCTTACCCCCGCATTGATGCCATTATACAGCTTACCGTGATTTTCTTCAGTTCACGGTCAGCTTTGAAGAGTGCAGATGTGTTCCCATTCCATTGAAGGTTGCCATGCCAGGCTCTGGTGGTAAGTATGGGGTGAGGGGAGGTGTGAGGAGATGGGGTGAGCAGAGGCTGGGTGCTGGTTGGGGGAGGTGGCACCGCAGACAACGAGGGACAGTTTTCTGTTTTACAGGTTAAAAAAAAATGGGAACATCGTGGGAAGGACATTTTTGCACACTGTGGTGGGCTCCCAGTGTGCCACCTCTGTTTGTTTGGGGACTGAAGCTGACTGGGATTGGGCATCCGGTTGGCTAAGAAAGCATCTCTGTGTTTGGGGGGGGGTGATGCCAAGAGGGATTGGGCACCCCCTCAGCAAACAAATAAATGGTGGGGGACTTTATGCCTTCAGGGATTGGTCTCCCTTATTGGCAAATAAACTGGGGAGGGGTCATGCCAACAGGGGGATTGGGCATCCCATCAACAAATGAACTGGGAAGGGGGCATGCCAACAGGGGGATTGGGCACCCCTGAAGTCGGCTTGCTGGGGATTGTGAGAGGCAGACGGGACGGTCAACAGCCGCCACCATGTTTACTGAAATGTTACACCAGGCAAGGCACGCCCTGCAATGATGGGTTGCTTCCTCATTGCAGGGGCGAAATTTTTTCAAGTTGGTGGCACGCTTTTGTAGTACTATCATAGACAGTGTGCTGTTTCATTCAAGTCACAGAGCCCAGCCTGAAAAAGCAGTTCCACAACACGACCACACCTCCAAAACCTGCTACTCCATCAAGCTACCACAATACGCTGTTTGCACTGTGCACTCAAGACAACATAAAAAAGCAGTACACAGAAATATTTTCTGAAACTCACTATGTTATTAAACAATTCATGCCAAAATTTCACAGTTTAAGTCAAAATTTTATACAGTTTACATAACATTTTGCAACTGTAAATTCTGTACTTCATGATAATTTCACTGGTCAAATTTAGATTTTACCCTGGCCAACCACATATAGAAACATAGAAACATAGAAGTTGATGGCAGAAGGCAACTGCTAGGTCCATCTAGTCTACCCATTTGTTTTACACCTATTTTGACACTGTAGTTGCCTTTTGTAGTCAGGGCTCCCTTGTGTTTATCCCATGCATTCTTGAATCCCCCCCCCCACAGTGTTGACTCCACAACCTCTTGGGACAGGCTGTTCCAGGCATCCACCACTCTTTCTGCGAAGAGAAACTTCCTGGTGTTGGTAGAGAACCTCCCTCCTTGCAGCCTGAGGTCATGTCCCCTGGTCCTTGAGCCCTTCTTGAAGTGAAAAAGTTCCAGTGCCCGTACCTTGTTAATGCCTTTTATGTACCTGAATATTTCAATCATGTCCCACTCTCTCTTCTCTGCTTCAGAGAGTACATATTCAGTTCACTAGGTCTTTCCTCATAGGACATGTACTGCAAACCCTGAATCATTTTTGTTGTCTTTCTCTGTACTGTTTCTACCCAGTCAATGTCCTTCCTGAGGTGAGGCCTCCAGAACTGGACTCTGTATTCCAGGTGAGGCCTGATCAGTGATCTATACAGTGGTAGTACCACCTCCCTCTTCCTGCTTGTGATTCCCCTCCCAGTGCAGCCCAGCATTCTGTTGGCCTTCAATGTTGCCTTCTTACACTGCTTACTAACCTTTAAGTCACCTGAGATTATGATTCCCAGATCTTGTGCCTGGTTTTGAGGCTGCCATTCTTTTGCCTCCTAGGTAATACTCCTTTCTTGGATCAAGAAATCAAGAGCTTTGTAAATAAACTTCTTCATCTTAGCAATACAAACAGCATAAATCAAATGGTTGCTTTAAACTCTGGGGCAACAATGTTCACACACTCCAAAAAGATAAACAAAACAGCCATTTTATGGCAACATGAACAACTCTGAATTCACTTTTTAAATTAGTACTAAAATATGTTTTCGATTTTCAAAAAACAATCATTTTATAAACTCCCTAAGCTCCTTCAGGGGGGGCATTGTGGAGAATTAATACACTCCAGAATGGTTGAAGACACTCAGCAGTGCCTCATGCCTCACAATATGCCTGAGGCATGCATTGATCCTTCACAATGTCTACCTTTGTATGGCATATTGCTTTCATACCGCACTACTACAGTTAGGACTGAGTTAGCATTTACTCGGTTATACAGTAATTGGCCAGTTAGAACTCAGTCTTCTCTGACCTAGGGACGTGGATATTGACAAAAACACAATTTTTGGCAAGACCTGCAAAACCTATAAATTTGGTAAAATCGGTCTGGTAGTAATTAGTTTGGAATGTCAAAAAATGTAAAACAAAAAACAATATTTTCATGATTGTAGCAACATTGGCTGCACATGCTGGGTAGAGATTTTTAGAGATTTTTAAAAATATATTTTTCTCGTGCCTGTGATTACATTGATGGGCGATCACCATTGCCACCACATCAAAGTCACATAGGGAGCCCATTTCCAGTCTTGAGAGATGTTACAATAAATTTAGTCATGGAGAGGTAATGCCCAATGCCTTGCTACAGTTTCCAGACACTCAAAAAGAAATGTGGCCACAGGTAGCCATTCTTAGTTTCTGATCACAGTGCCTTAACCCCCGAGACAAAAGCAAGTACTGGGAGACCATCTGCAGTGCCTTGCTAGTGCCCTTTGTCCTGACACAAAAATTTAAATGTAGCCATGGCAATTTCATCCACCTTGCCTCACCAGTGCCCAGAGCACTGGATGTCATTGTCCACCTGGGGATTAATGGCCTAATGAGGGATGAAGCAGGGGTAGTGCAAGGTAAGTTCTGGGAACTGGGGAGGGCCCTTAAGCAGGCTGCACATACAGTGCAGTGGCATTCACCCAGGTACTACATCTGTACAGCTAAGGGCAGGACAGGACACTCTGCACCAAGGTCTTGAACAGTTAGTTGAAGGCATGGTGCTGGGAGGAGGGTTTCAGCTTCATTAGGGACAGGGAGTCAACCTTAAAGAATATGGGCCTCTACAGAGGTAACAACCTGCATCTGTCTGAGAAGGGGACCCCAGTCCTCAGTGAGAGGTTTAAATGTGAACATTTAAAATAGCCAAGGGGGAAGGTTGTATTGCCAAGGGAGGCATAAGCTGCCTCCACCCAGCAAGTTGAAGCAACAATGAAGGAGGGCACATGGGGAGAAATTCCCCCCAGGGCAGGGGTGCAAGATAAAGAGGTGTAGAAAATGTGGAGGATAAGGGGTAAGAACAAGGGAGGCAGAAAGAGAGGTGTAGAGGAGACAAGAAACAGAGAAAGTAATCATTGACAAGGGGAGTTGGGGGAGTTACAGGGAAAAGCACAGACAGAAAGGGGGAGGAAAGGAGGCTTGCAGGGGTATACCATCGCTACAACAACTTTACAGCGACATGGTCAATGCCGACAACATCACCACGTCACTGTAAAGTCCGCCTGGGATCTCAGCTCCCTTTCCTAAGGTCCTGCACACCATCCCCGAATCAGCTCCATCTCAGAGTTAATAATTATAAATGGAGAGGGGTGCAGGGGGCACAGCCCCCTGCATGAGCACCCCCCACAAAACAACAACTTTTAATTTGGCGGCACCATGCTGACCACAATTATGGTCGACGTAGTGGTGTCCGGGAAACATCACATCGACAAGAAATTGTCAATGCAGTGTCGTAGATCCATTTGCATCGGGGAGAGATAAAGGTCTGGAGTACCATGTACACCAATGCAAGGAGTCTTAGAAATAAAATTCTGGACCTGGAGGCCATCATGATGGAGGCAGTCCTTGATGTGGTGGCCATAACTGACTCATGAAGCTGGGACATGTCCATACCAGGCAACATTAAGTTTAGAAGAAATAGGGAGGTGATGAGGGGTTGTTCTGTATGCAAGGGAGGGCATCAGGGCTATAGAAGTGCAATGGAACCTAGAGGCAAAGGAAGGGGTAGAGGTGCTGTGGGTCACCTTGGACACTAGAGCTTGTATTGTCAAATAATCCCTCCCAGGGGCAGCACGTACACTGCAAATAGCATAAGTGAGTGAACAAACCTTGGGCCATGCTACAGGGCAGGGGCATCTGGAATGATGAGAAGGGACCCATCACGACCCTCTTCATCCCATCCCTGAGACAGGACTCAAACCAGTGTATGACAGTGCCAGTGAGTCCAACGTACTCCCTCTGATGATCCAGCAGCAACCCATGGTCCACTGTGTCAAATGCTGAAGAGAGAGATCAAGGAGAATGAGAACTGGCTATTCACCACTGACTCTTGCACTGAGAAGGTCATTATGCACCCTGATTAATGCGGTCTCAGTGCTATGTGTGTGCTTTGTAACTGGTGTAGAACGCAGCAGCCAGGTTGCTGACTCATCTTTTGAGGTCTAGTCATGTGACTCTAGTACTGCAGGATCTGCATTGGCTACCTGTGAAGTGGTGAGTTACCTTCAAGGTTGGCCTTCTGACCAATGAAGCCCCCTATGAGTTGGACTCTGACTACCTGATGTAGGTCCTGCATCCTGTTGCATCCTTGCACCCCCTCTGCTCCTCTGATGAAGGCCTGCTTTTGGTCCCGAGGGCTGGCTAAAGTCATCAGGAGATCATACATTTGAAGAAACTGTCTCTCTTCTGTGGAATTCCTTGGCCGAGGGACTGAGGGAGGTCCCATTGGTGGAGGCCTTTAAAAGGGAATTAAAAATCTATTTGTTTAGCCAGACATTTGGGGATTGAAAGAATAATCACTGCCTTACCTGTTTCCTTCTGTTTTACCTGGTGCACCTCCCTAGTTCATCCTTCTGTGTTTCTTTGTACCTCCTGAATGCCACCCTTTTTCGTTCACCTTCATGGCCATATTCCTAGAGTACCATAGTGGTCTTTCTTCCTACTGCATTTACTAGCTGAGCTGGCAGTATAGGTTAGAGGTTAGAGTAACAAGCTGTGAATGAGCTTGGGACATCCAGCAGGCCTGGGTTTGATTCCCACAACATCCACTTGCATACTGTGTGACTCTGAACAAGTCACTTAACCACCCCAGTGCTCCTGGGCTGCCCCTGCAAACAGGCACTTGGGCTTAGTGGGCCTTACCCAGTTACAAAAATAAAATAGCTACCTTCACACAGATGCTGGTTGCATTCACTATGCATTTCATTAATTTTCTCCACTGTTCTTCTACTTCTTCCCAGCAATCCTCCCCTGCCAGGCTGCTTCGGAGGCAGTCTTCCCTTTCAATACAACCTGTCCTCCAAAAGTCCAGGACCCTCATCTTTTTGTGGTTTGCCTCTGCACCTGTCTTAATGTTGAACCACATTGTATGGTGATCACTGGTCCCCAGGGGACAGCCCAATGTGACGTCTGTAATACTGTTTCTGCTAATATGCACCAGATCCAGTATTGTTATGCCCTAGTGGGTTCACTAACTAGCTGCCTGAGAAAGGCTCCCTGCAAGGAGTCAAGGATGGCTCAGCCTCTAGCTGGAGCTGCAGTTGGAAGGCTCCAGTCCACATCTTACAGATTGAAGTCCCCAAAATAGTAGCACCTCCCCCTTTGTTGTCATCCCACTGATGGTTTCTGATGGTTTCCTTGGTGCATTACCCAACTACTCCACTTGTACTGGCAGTCTTCGTATCACCCCAGTATGAATAGTGGCCCCAGCTCAATGTCTTCATAAGTGACATTGCAGAAGAACTGTAAAGGAAGGCATGTCTTTTTGCAGGCAACACCAACATCTGTAACAGGCTGGATATTCAGAAAGAGGCAGAGAATACGTAGGAACCTTACAAAAGCTGAGAAGTGGTTGAGGGCACTGCAGTTGGGGTTCAATTCAAACAACTGCCAAATCATGCACCTAAGGCACAGGAACCCAGGAGTGGAGTATAAAATGGGGGGGGGGTTGTGGGTGGAGGACTGACAGTCACTAAGAAGGAAAGAAACCTTGGGGTTATCATATCTGAAGACCTTAAAGTGGAGGAGCTGTGTGGCAAGGCCAGTGGGATGCTGGGATACATAGGGAGAGGTATCACCAGCAGGAGGAAGGAGGTGCTGTTACCACTATATCAGTCACTGGTGAGCTACAACTTGGAGTACTGTGTCCAGTTCTGGAGGCCACATCTCAGAAAGGGCATAGACAGGGTGTAGGCACTCCAGAGGATGGTAACTAAAATGGTACAGAGGTTACATCAAAACTCTACGAGGTGAGACTGAGGGATCTCAACATGTACATCCTAAAAGAGAAGAGGGAGAGGTGAGACATGACAGAGACCTTCAAGTATCTCATGGGGATGAAGAGGGTAGAGGAAGGGAGTCTATTTCTAATGCAAAAGTGCAATGAGACAAGGGGGGATGCAATGAAGCCTGAATGGGTGAATTTTAAGAGGGATGTGAGGAAGTACTTCTTCACTGAAAGAGTGGTGTATGCCTGGAACAGTCTGCCAGCTGTGGCAGTGGAAATGAAACATTGTGGTGGGTCTTCAAACATACATGGGATAGGCATAAGGGAATATTTGAAAATAGATAGGCAGGGGAAGGGTAGACAGAGACTAGGTAGGTTCTGTGAAGACAGAATAGGCAGGAAAAATCTGGGCAGACTGGGTGGGCCCAGCAGTCCTTTTTTTGCTGACAATTTCTTGTTCTATGTTCTGTCCTCTTCCCCACCAAACAACTATAGTCACTGGAAGCCCATCCTCAGTGGCTCAATAGTGCATTACATCCTGACCCCCCCAAACTGCCAAACATTTCACGACCCAAATTGCCCCCCCCCCCCACCGAGGACATCTGGTACAAACCTTTCACTTGCCTTCTCATCTTGCTGTCTTCTGAAGACAATACCTCAAAGTGTGATTTAATAAATATGTACAGTGAGCACATATTTCTTTAATTGCACTTTGCAATTTTGATTTGAGACAGTGGCTGGCTGAGGAGGTGAGTGGAGGGTTTGTGCTGTACACTGGGGGTATTTTATGTAGTGGGTGGACACTGGATGCCAGGGATTACTTGGCATGGGGCTCACTTGTGCTCCAAGAATTAACCCCATCAAATGTAAATGTTGCCACCAAAAGCCAATCCCCAGTAACTCGTTAGTATCCTGAGTCTCACTCAAAAACCAATATAGCCACCAGGATCTCATCCTCAGTGACTTGCTATGGTGCCCAGAGTCTAAAGCCTCCTGAAAAGAAACGTGGCAAGTGGGAGCCTATCCTCAGCAGTGCACTAGTGACTCCACAGTAACTCGTTAGTACCCTGAGTCTCACCCAAAAACAAATATGGCCACCAGGATCTCATCCTCAGTGACTCGCAATGGTGCCCAGAGTCCTAAAGCCTCCTGAAAAGAAATGTGGCAAGTGGGAGTCTATCCTCGGCAGTCCACTAGTGACTATCTCTGATGCCCCCATACTGACAGACAGACACTAACAGCACATTCCCACCGAATGTTCCCCTCCTAAAACTGCACCACCCATCACTCATCTTCTCAGCCATCTTCCATCTGATGTCAACATTGCGACAAGTGATTTAAGAAACATATGCATAGAACATGTACATTACTTCCTAAAGAGCTACTGACATCACAGGAGAAAATCTGAAGAGACATCATTTTAGACACATTTATGCTTACAATTCATATATTTTCTACACTTAGTTTCCCACATTTCTTTACAACCATGTACATTAACATAAAAACAGGAACACTGCCCCTAGACTCCATCTGCTCTGGGTGCTTGTCTTCACCTAACATGACAGTCCTCTGTTTATGAGATCAAAATAGTTGCCACACTAACAGATTATGATGCCATAAGCAGAGGAGTGTGATGTCAGGTGTAGACAAACTGCCAGAGCATATGGAGTCTAGAGAATGTTAATCCTGTTTTCATGTTAACATGCATAAGTAGGGATCATGAAAAATGGGGAAGCTAAATACAAAGAATATGTCAATTATAAGCAAAAGTACATCTAAAGTTATGTTTTACTGCTGCCTACTGCCTCTTTTATCTTTGCTTTTTCCTCCTTGTTTGTTGGTTATTTATTGAGGGGGAGGTAACTCTCAACACAGACTGGTAACTTGCCTTTCTTGGCTTGAAACAAGCATTGTCATGCAGACTTTCCAACTTCTATCCAGGCAGTTTTTTACCCATTGGGCTTCAGTATTTGGAGCACTTGGTCCCCTATATCCATCTTATCTGTTACAGATGTTCTGTCTTAGTCCTGTTACGTTGTTCTGGATATGTTTGAGATATATATTTGTTATACTTGCTCTTACGCTTCCACTGGTACTCGTAGATTGTATTTCCAAGGAGCGTTATCTACAGCCAGCCAGGCAACTGTTAGAATGTTGTTTGGATCATTGTATACTTGTTCTTTGTTATAAATTGTTCTTAAAATATCAATTAAAAAAAAATATTATATTTTACTGTGGCTAGCCCATTGGCACAGAGGTAAAGCTACCATACAAGAGGCTGGCAGCCCAGGTTCAGGAACAAGCTTGAGCTGTGAGGGTCCAGCCAGAGGATGAGGCTCAAGCAGCCCAGCAAATGCTCTCCACCTCCAGGGAGGGTGGACTGTGAGCTTTGCTGCACTACCAACACTTGAGTGACCAGAGGTGGTGGTGCAAGCAGGCGCCTCATTGGTGAGGGAGAGAACATTATGACATTTGTACAAGCAGCTTCTTTACCAATGATGTGCCTTAGGGGTTGGTTCAAAAGCATAAAACAATTTCCTGGCCATGAAGGAAGTAGCAGTGCTCCTCCCATAGCCCCAACACTGCTAACTGTGGCACCCACCTCCACTGCACAAAGAGGCCCAGAGAGGTTAAGGAGGAGATCTTCAATGGCCTTGCATTGTGGGGCAAGCCTTAGGGTCCATGAGGCAGGACTAGTAGACCCAGCTATGGAGCAGTGTAACATCTGCTACCCCTTTGGACCAGCTAGCAGCAGCTGATTTAGACTATTATGTGCTTTAAAAGGAAATATTTTATAGTTTCAGTACAACTTCTATCCCCTTGAAAAAAAATACAAGATCCACCCTCTATCAAAGGCATTGGTATGTTCCCAGAAAATGTAGGTGGTTGGGCTGAGGAGGTGCCAGCTGAGGATGACGGGTCAGGGACATAGGGGCCAAAAACAGATAACTAACAAATATTTATTTTTGTCCCCCAAAGTTTCACCTGCAATGTCTGATGTTCTCTAAACTGCGCATTATGCCATTGGATTTAGACAAGAGCTGGCTGAGGAGGTGAATGAAGGATCTGTGATGGCTGCTGTTTGGGGGAGTTGCATACAAGTACAAGTGGTGTACAGAGTGCCAGGGGCTACTTGACATGGGAAAGGGTGTGGGAGGGGATGCCACCAGATTCCAGGAATTGGTTTGAATGGTATGGGGTGTGGGAGGTACGATGCCACCAAATACTAGGTGCTGCATGGGTGAGGCCAGGTCAAGGAGGGGGTATCAATATATGTCAAAGATTTCTTGTATTGGACCAGGATGAGAAAGGTGTTACCAATCAAGGGCTGTGTGCATATGTTTTCAATTATCCATTTTAAAAAGAACAGAAATTCATTTAAAAAAAATGCATTAAGGCATCAGTTATGGTTGAAGCACAAAGTTGTAAAAGTATGAAAATGTAACACAAGAGTAAATAGTCATTAAATATTTTTGTGTCACCATCCATGCCCACAGGAGCCTCACTTTTTCAGACCCCACATTGTTCCAGTCCTCTGCCCTCTGGATTCACTTTCACCAGCACCATTCACCATCAGATCGAAGTTTATCCCCTCTGATACCTGGGTTAGTTCTATCTCTCCCGGAGCCCTCTCCTGTTGTAGGGTGAAGGGGAGGGGGGAGAAGCACACCACTGAAGTCAATACTGTGCACTAGGAACTGTGTAACAGATGGGCCAGGTGGTGTGGTGGGCACGCATAGAAAGGCCATGATGGAAGGCGTCCTGTGCCAGCATTTTTGTCTGTCCTCTCCACCCATCTCAACCTCCTCATCTGAAGCACACATCATATTGGTACCTAGGAGGTTGGACCCAGTGCACATGGTCACCCGGACTAGCAATAGCCACAAGCAGTCACCAGGTACCACCCTCTGAGTGGTGCACACCTCCCCATTCCCCAGGAGGAGACTATCCTTGTGAATACTATTTTCTACCCTCCCTGTCAGTTTCCACTCCTGATATCCTGGGTTTGAAGTGTGAGCCCAGGTCTCAAACTTGCCAGAGGGGTTCCTCGCCACTCATCATCACATAGCGAGAGATAATAGTTGAATCTCTGTGAGTGTGTAGTGTTCTTTTGGGTTCTAATGATTGCCTGAAGCAGAACTGACAGTAACCTAACTTTGGCACCCTCTCCTAAATCCTTGGTGTGCAAGTAAATTACCATGTCCACTGCCTTGAAAGGCAGAGCCAATGCTAGGGTACCGCAAATGTCTTGATTGATCATTCCAGCCCAGAAGAACACTACACCAAGCAATCATGAAAATGAGTATTAAGGTGACTTTTACCCTACTTTTTGATTTTATGCATTATCCATAACTGAAGCGTAAGTGTAGCTTCTTGCAATTAATTTTTCAATTCAAAGGAAATTTAGAGATCCCTAGGAAAACTGTCTATATCTACTTGTTTAGAGAACACCTGCTAATGGGAATGTATTTATAATACATAGAATAGTGTATGAGTGACCATACACAACAAGGCTGTGTTTTCATCAAGAGTATGTGATTACATCATAGATACCTCAACAGCGGAGCTCGAGAGGTCTCCATGATGTCATCATATGCCTGAGATGGAAACACAGCCTTAGTTGTGTATGGTCGCCCATACACTGTTTTATATAGTGTATGGATTTTATGGATAGCCTCTATTGAAAAGCTAAGTTGCTTGCTTGGATTAAATCCTATACCATAACTTGCATCATTGCCCCTGCTCACTTCGCCACGTAGCTCTATGACAGCATCACTCCGGACCATCCTTTGCTCCCTCATCTGACCCTCCATCATTGTAAGCATCAGTGATCCATGGCTACATTATTTAAAAAAAGTGATATATAGGTACGTTTTACTTGAGCACCACAGAGCCATCTATGGCTGTCCATGTTTAAACTGACTGGGTCACCCGCTTGCTAAATGGTGCCACCATTTCCCTGTGGCTTTTTCTGAAAGCCGTGTCTTAACCAGTCAGCTGGTATGTCAAGGCTGAAAAATTGTTGTGGCATGGTTCTGATATCAGAATGTACCAGAACAACATTTTATGACCTTTGAAATGTACCACAGTAAGAATATTGAGTGTATGGAAATCCATACGCACTAGGGGCTAATCATACACTATGTTTTGATGTTGGTCACAATTTTGACTATTTTGCCTTCTAGTGGAGTTGTCAGTATTCCTGTAAGCAACAGCACGTGATAAAATATGAGGCATATGTCCACTATGTCTGTCATACCTGCCCAGAAGCTGCATTGATTGCATGGCCCCATCCTAGAAAGGAGACCTACAGCTTCCATCCAAGCTTTTTCATTTACACATCTGAAGAACTGTTGCCATAGTAGCAAGCTTCAACAGAATTTACTCCCCCTATTTTATGTAGTGTACTGCATTTCTTTTTATGATTGGAAAATGGTTGGAAATATCAGAGGAAATGGGCCAAACAGAAGCTGTGCAGCTGCACATGACATTATCACAGAGGGATGGGGGGATTTACAATGCCCCGGGCAGCCTTAAACAAACTCACTGTGTGTGGCAGTCTCAGTCTCTTTGTGGTGAGGAATTTCCAGGCTGGGAGTTAAAAAGGGCGAGTGAGAGGAGCACTGCATAATCAGGCAGTTTTCTAACAATAGCTGGTCATGGTGGCAAAATGGAGAGGGGGGGGCAGAAAAGAAGAGATAGAGAGAGTGAACCTCTTCTTTGTGCTGTGTGTGAAAGATGAGGAGCCATAAGCTGTAGCAGACTGAATTTTGAGCTTGCATAGAAAGAGGGGGGAGCAAAAGCAAGAGCAACAGAGAGAGAGAGAGAGAGCAAGAGAGAGAGAGAAGGAGGAGGAAGACTACACTGAGCCATATCTAATCTGTAGCAAAAGTTTAAACTCAGATTAAAAGTTTGAAGACAAAGCTGTTCCTCCATAAATATACTTCTACTCAATAAATGCTTCTAAAGTTAGTCATCAGCATACAGTATGCAGTGCATTTTGCACACAGATGTTTGATCCAGCAAGGTGGTTACAAAGTTTAAGGTGACCTTTCACCTTTACAATGAAACTTACACTGCCTATTAAGGGCATTATAATATTAAGAACATTTCTTGTAGTCCCTAATACAAATTCTTCAGCATTGTGTAACCTGCATATTTAGGACACATTTATATCAAGAACAGATTATATGGTCCCTAAGGTGTCCTTATAGACAAGTTCAATTGCATTGTTCCCCAGCATTATTTTTCTTCTTCATGTTCCCGTCACTAATGTTTTAAAATCTATTGCTCTGGAATTACCATGCACTGCAACACCCTCTACTAGTGATACTGCAGTGACCTTTGCTACAGACAGTGTTTTGCTACCGTATGCTGTGACCACAGCAACATGGGCCAATTCAACTGTGCTTCTCTGCCAGGTTTCCTTTCAGTCGACCACTTCACAAAGTCTGACTCCTTTCCCTGCATTGGCCTGGAAACCCACAGCATTAAGCTCACAGTCTGCATGATACCAAGCTGCCTTACAAGGGAGGCCTGCCAAGATGAACTTGACTTCAGTGGCATCTACTGTCTGCTCAGTATAAGGTCACACAGAAGGTAGAACCATCCTTCTGCCCCCCATACCCTGCTCTGTGAAGAGTGACCTCCTTGCCTGGTACATTCAGACAAGGAAACACTGCTACTGCAGTTCATCTTTGGTTTGTTTGCAATTGCTTATCAACCAAGGACAAAGGTGGCCCAGTGGTTAGAGCACTGGACTGTGAAACAGGAAATCCTGGTTCAGATCCCTCTTAAAAAAATCAAAACTTTTGGCAAATACTGAATAGCGTCTCATTTGCTAGTAGCTGAACTCATTTTATTTTCAAACAAATCAACTAGCCACTTCATGCTCTAACATTTCAAAAAGAAATTGTGCATTATCAATGAGAGTGGAGCTGTATAGTAGATATCAAAAAATGACATAAGTATAGTTATATAAAGCAAGGCATATTACACTCCTAGAAATGACTTGCAGCAGTTTCTTATAACAAAGTTTTACATGTTAAGACTTGCAAGCAGTCCAAAATAATATTACTTACAATTTCATTAGCAAGCACATCCTATAGATGCTCAACCTCTTTCTGATGTCTCCACTTTGGTTCATGATGGACGCTATGCCAGAAAGTCATGCTGGATTGTAGTCTAAATTCCTCCATTTTAAAGAAATTTGCAACCTGCAAGTGTAGGCACATGCACGATGCTTCACATGGTGATGTTGTGACACCAAACACGTCATGACATCACAGGCTCATGGCTCAGCCTACCGGGACAAAAAGTCTTACAATTAATAGCATACAACAAAATTCCAAAACAGAAACAGCACAGTATAGGACAGCGAGAGGGTGCAATACCATGAATGGGTCTATGCGCAGTACTGCACCCTCTCACTGTCCAGGCAGAGGATAAGACCTCTGCTGGGATGGGGATCTGCTAAGCAGCCACCTTGGCTCTACGGGAGGAGCCACTGGGAGCAAGGGAGGCAGGCAGTACATTTGGGACCAGGTTCGATTTGTGGTCCAAGATGCATGGAATTTTTCTCTTTTTTGCACTTTGGGTGATATTTACTTTTAACTTCCCTCCAGTGTTACTTATTTTAGTTTGGGGGTGTTCAGGGGTGCAGTCCCCTCGAAATAGGGGGTGCGGGGGACCGAGTCTGCTGCAAAAACAAGACTTGTGCTGCATGCAATATATTGTGCTGTATTGGCAGTGTGGTATATTGCTGTGGTATAATGTCTTTCGACATTATGACTCCATGTCATGGCTGAGTGCCAAGCGCTAAAAAAACACAAGTCCCAAACATCCAGGGCTCCTGGATATTCAGGCTGATCCCACCCTTAGCAGTTCATCCATTGTTTTATAAGATCCAGCCACATTTAAACAGTAAGAAAATTACTTGAACAATAAGATTATTCATTAATTATTTAAATAAACCAGAAATAAAAAGCTATCAGCCAGTTATATGAAAGGACATACAAGGTTTGTTGGTGTCAGGCTATTAAAAAGGTAAAGAGGTATTATTACAACACACCTTCAGAGGAAAGAGTGCGTGAAACACCTAGTCCCACTACCAGTGGAATAAAAAAATTGCCATTTATGAATCAAAACATAGGAAGGTCAAAAGGTCAAAATGTGCATATCATTTCAGAAAAAAAATGTTTGGTACATGAAAAAAATGCTCCCTCATGTGACTCTACCTGTCCATGGATAAATTATGAGAATCAGAGCATACCTTCCAAATGACATAAAAGTAATAAAATAGTCAAAAATTAACAAAAACACTAATAAAGAAAACACTGTACAGACAGTGTTATATCAAACAGCTGGGACCCTATAATATTGGTGTCCAGTCTATAGGCTCATTAAAACCACATTTAGGTAATAAAGTGTCAAATCTTTGTATCCACTTTGCCTCTCTCTATCTAATAATCTGCAGTCTCAGCTACCTCCACTCTTGAGTTTAAAAACATTTTCCAGATACCCCCCCACAAAAAAAATGGCAGTGAAGTAATAGAAAGTCTTTTCTCTTCCCCCATCTAACAGCACTGGATCTCTGATCTTTTGCCCTGATAGCAAACTTACTGTCAACTGAGCATCCTAGGGGTTTTCCCTATGTAACACAAATCACAAAGGCATTTCAGCAAATACATAAAATGAGCTGGATTACAAATAATATGCTGTCTGATCAAAATCTCTTAATTTTGAAACTTATTATTTTTTAAGCCTCTATGTGTTGATTCATTGGGCATAGCACCCACATGGAAAATTCTCCTGTGGCGCTGCACCAAAATGCTATTCTGAGTCCCTTTGTTCTGGAAGCTTGTAGTCTGTGTGTTGCAATTTGTCTATAACAGTTTGGCACTTTTTTGCAATAATTTATTATTATTATTATTATTATTATTATTATTATATCAAAATTGTGCTCGCATATAGTATTGGATCTAAGAATGTTCCAGTTCTTGTGTTGAATATTTTTCACTTTTCCGAAACTAAGTGAAAAGGGTGTAGAAAAGACTACATGGTCTCCTATGCCATCCTTGTCTCTTGTAGTATGAATAAGGTCTGATCTCTGCCTACTATCTGCTTCTATAATGGCCTCTTCTGAGGTACCATGGCTTCTTCATAACCTATTCTACTGAGATATTTAAGCTAAGGCTAAAAGCCCACCTCTTCCGCCTGGCCTACCCAGAGTAGACCTTCTTTCTACCTGACTGTCTGAGTGATAATATCAGTGACCTATGATTTTGATTATGAATTTTAGTATTTTATATCTATTTATTAATGTCCCCTGTTTTGTATTACTTTTTTGAATGATATTATCTGTACTGTTTATAGTGTTAGGTGCCCAAAGCCTCCAGGATTGGGTGCCATAAAAATAAAATTTGCCTTGCCTTGCCTTTTAATCACTTTACAATGGTATCCCTTTGCACAATGTCCATTTTCCATGTCAGTTTTTTCCATCTGATAGGTATTCTCACTAGAACAGTTCCTCCAAGCCTGAAGAAACTGTCCCAATGATATGCCATCCTTTTGCTCTTTGGGACTGTAGCTTTGATAATGCTGATATATCTGTAAACATGAAGAACAGTGAAGAGGTCTATAATGGCCCCATCTTATGTTAATGTATATATGTATGTATTTGACCAGCATTTTATTGTGAATCCTAATGTGAATAGATTTTTTGACAAGATACTGACAGTTAGCCCTTACATATAGTAGATGATTTATTATTTCTGTGGATAGGGACAGAAACTGAACTTAAAGATTTACATCAATATCTGAATGAGTATAAGGACAATCTTATATTCTTTCTAGAATATAGTCTGGAAAGAATACCATATTTAGATATTGAGGTTTACAAAGAAGATTAGGGCCTTCATACCAGGCTATATAGAAAGAATACCAAATGTAACATGACACTGCATTATCAAAGCTGCCATCCCAAACAGCAAAAGGATGGCAAAGCATACCACTAGGACAGTTCCTTAGGGCTCAGAGGAACTGTTCCTGTGAGACTTACTATTATATGGAAAGAACTAATATGGAAAATAGACTATGTGTGAGGGAATACCCTATTAAAGTGATTAAAGTAGCCATGGTAGAGACGGAGAACAGGTAGAGGTCAGATCTTATTCATACTATGAGGCAATGGTGGCATAATGGACTGTATAGTATTTTCTACACTCTTTTCTCCTATCTTCAGAAAAGTGAAACGTGTTCTACACAAGAATTGGAACATTCTTAGATGCAATACTATAAGTCAGTATCATTTTGATAAAGCACCTCTTACAGTTGCCAAAAAATGCCAAACTCTTAAAGACAAATTGCAACAGACAGACCACAAGCTTCCAGAACAAAAGGATTTGGAATGGCATTTTGACGCAACACCACAGGAGATTTTTCCATGTAAGTGCTATGCCTAATGCTCAGACACAAACAGACTTAAAAAAATAAATAATAAGTTTAGAAATGAAAAGATTTTGATCAGGCAGCATATTACTTGTAATGCATGTAATTTATTTGCTCAAATGCACTTGTGTTTTGTGTTACATAATGAAAACTTCTAGAATGCTCAAAAGAAGATTATTCAATCATAATTCATTCTGCTATTAGGATGAAAGTTTAGAAATTCAGTTTTGTTAGACAGTGGAAAGAGAAAATACATTCTATTGCTTCACTGCATTTTTTGGCCTGGAAAAGGTTTTTATGCCCAAGAGTGGAAGTACAGTAGTTGGGATTGCAGATTATTAGGGAGAGATTCAATTCAATTTATTGGAAAGCAAAACTGAGAGAAAATCTCTTATTTACAATTGCATCCTTCAGTACAAAATATAAAAACACACACATACAAATAATTACAAGTACAAAAAACATATTCAGTTACATGGGTTCACAAAATTGAACAGTTACAGTTCACTTAAAAACATCTACATTCATATGCCATAAATCTGACAAGCAATCATTTAAAATGTGACAATGTAATAATAATTGTCAATTTTAACTTTTTTTTGAATAGATAACGATGTCATTGGGACTGCAACTGCTAACTTATAGCTACCAAACCTAGTTTTACATTTTGGCAAGAAATATTGGGGAAAATCATCAGATCTAAAAGAATATCTATTATGTTCTTTAGTAGTAACTGATCCCATCAAACATGAAGGCAATTTATTAAGAACAAATTTACAAACATAGTGCATCCAATGAATTTGTCTATGAACTGATACAGGTTGACAACCTGATTCTAAATAAAGTTTGATGCAATATGGATACAAACATTTGGTACTTTGTTACCTAAATATGGTCTTAATGAGCCCATTGACTGGACTCCAGTATTACAGGGGTTTTGGCTGTTTGCTGTTACACTGCCTGTATACTGTTTTCTTAGTGTTTTTGTTATTTTATGACTGTTTATTTTATTTAATATTCTGTCATTTGGATGTTGTGCTCTGATTCACAATAACTGTCCATTGGCGGGTAGGGTCACATGAGGGGGAATATTTTTATGTACCAAATTTTTTTTTCTGAAATAATATGCACACTTTGACCCTTTGACCTCCCCATGTTTTGATTTTATAAATACAATTTTTTTATCCTGCTGGTAGTGGGGCTAGGTGCTTCATCCTCTCTTACCTTCAAAGGTATGTTATAGTAATACCTCCTCCCCCTTTTAATAGCCTCACCCCCAACAAGCCTTGCATGTCCTTTTAGTCCTTTTAAATAACTGTCTGGATACATTTTATTTCTGGTTTACATAGTTAATTACTAACCTTATTGTTCAAGTAATTTTCTTACTGTTTAAATGTGGTTGGATCTGAGATACTCTTTGGTGTTTGCCACTGTTTTGAATGTTTTGAAGTAGGGTCCATTAACATACACAGTGTGCACTAGTTTCAAGAATGAACTCCTATGAACTTCAGAAATAATTTCTGTTGCATTCGGATCCCTCCTAGCCATTAGTTGAATGGGTGACCTAGCGCTAGACCACTGGCTTTATTGTACTTCTGTCTTCTCAGCTGAACAAATTGAACAGAGCAGAATCCCAATAGAAATGATACAGTTTATCTAATCTGAGCTATCCTGAGTAAATAACTGATTCAAATCACTTTCTGACAGATCTTCAGGGCCAGTTCAAATTGACTAATGCTATGAATGAAGCTTAGATTTTGGGGTAGTCAGTTAACCATAATAATTATTATTTTACCTCCAGAAGCCTATGATACATTAGTTATTAAGATGTGCTGTAGCAGTTTAAAATGCTAAAGTCTACGGGTTTGATTTTCAAAGCCCCAATTGCCGCAAGCCACAATGATATGGTGCGCAGAGCTTGTGGCAATCACCCAGTTGGCGATTGTGAGTTTCGACATGTGTTCCAGGTGCCACAAGTTAGACCAACTTTTTCTGGTCTAGCTTGCTGCTGTTTTATAGAGCATGCTGCGGATATTTGATACAAGCTGCTGTAAAATGCTGAAACTGTTGCAATGGCACCCTAAATTTGAGACCCATGTGCCTTTGTGCTAAATGGGTTCAGTGCACTGCCAGAACCTAAAATAGGGATGCCGTATAGCGCAGTGGTTTAAGACTCTGAGCTGCAAATCTGGTGACATCCAGCAGACCAGACCTGGGTTTAAACCCCACAGCTTCCACTTGCATACTGTGTGACCCTGAGCAAGTCACTTAACTTCCCTGTGCTCCCAGGTCACACCTGTAAAATGTCCTGGTTAAATAACTAACATGGTGTGGGGCTTGGTGCAAGCCTTGCACATGGTTTGAAAATTGAGCCCTGTGTATTTATTTATTAAGTTGTTTAGAATTTCTGCATTTCAGTATATCTCCATATAGGCCACATGTGTAGTTTTCAAGAAAATTCTGAAGGGACAATTAGAGCAGCAGACATTACTAACATCTAAACTAAGTAATTATATAGACAGCACATAATTTACAGTACAAGAGAAAAATATATACATTACAGTATATGCATGCAGTTTTTACAGTTAAAGGATATTTTTCAAGATTCCAGAAAATAGGTTTGAAATATAATAATCAGAAACTATTCAGTTTATATTTCATTGATTTTAGTACAATATTTATTTCCTTCATGCTTTATCCTGGAAGATATTTTCATGAAAAAAGTATCACCCCGCACAAGACATGATCCGCTCCTCTTGCTTTAACCTCTGATGAAGTCTCTTTCAACCATCTGTTTGTGACATCACAACATGTTACTGTGAAAATGATTGTGATGTCACTAACAGAGGATTATTACTGCATAAGAGCATAAAGCAGGAGATCAAAGGACAACTATCTTATTTTAATGCAAATATCATCAGTAATAAAGAATACAGTTGGATAAATAAGAGAATGAATGAAAAATAAGCTGAGCTGTATCTGCATATTAGAGGTTTCCAGGATACTGGAAAACCATTTTAAATGTAACTATGGGGCTATAAATATTTCAAATGTGACAGTCAAGTGCTTGTCCCTATTAATAGCTTTTGTGTTGAGGAAAGCAGCCAGATTACTATCAGATAAGCAGTTTGCACTTTTGTAAATAATTAATTGAACTATCATTTAAACCCATAAAATATTTGAACAAGGTTTGGGGTTAGAACTTTTCAGACTCAGTGCTATGGATTGTATTTCATTCTTTCTCCCTTAATCAGTCCCTTGGTGTGCCTCCTGAAGTGTTCAGTGTAGAATAAAACATATGAAGTGGGGTTTAAAAAAATGATCATATCTAACATCTTCATTGGTTAAAGCACATCAGCTGACCATTGATTAATTGCCTAGAAACTGCACGATTCAAAACTAACCTGCCCTAATCTACCTATCATCCACCTAACAAAATGAAAATAAAATCGTTTTCCATTGAAACAAAACATGTTTACACTTTTTGAACACCAAAACCCAAAACATGACATAGGTTTCTTCAAAACAAATTGTGTTCATTTAAAGGCAAACTGCCTATTTTACAAAATTCACATATTCTACCTCGCAACAACCTGTCTGAAGGAAAATAAAACCTTTTCCCATTTTTTTTTATTTTATAAGTACAATAATCCACTCTGGGGCATGGATTTCTTGAGAATTAATGCACTTCTCAGGTGTGTTGGTCTTGTGCCTTCCAGTTCACATTAGGCATTCAATAATTCTTGAGAAATGCATGTCCTTTTGGGGGTTATTGCTTACATATTTGTTTTGGTATAGTTTTATAAATACCCTCCCCCAAAAGCTATTTCACTTACTTTCAAAGTGAAATGTTAATACACAGGACTCATCTTTAAATTCGCATGCTAAACATATCACCACTCAACAAAAAATAAATAAATGAACTCAAGCAAAAGTTCTGCGGCACTAGAATAATTTATCAAATAACAATAAAATGCGTGATTTTCATTTGCCTTTGTAAATTCTAGGTGTGTGCACACCCTGAATATTCATTCCTAAATACCACAAATAATACGGTCCCAAGTACACAAGACCAGTACCAAATAGTTTTCATTATATATGCTATGTGAGGAAAATACATAGATGAATAAAAAAAATAATAAAATAAAATAAAACTTTTTAGCATTCCCCAGACAGCCAGGTCTACCTCCCCTTACTTTAGTCATTTCATATACTCTACCCTGTTCCCTATCTTCAAGGACACTGTTAATGAAATAAAGTTGATCCTTGGTCAGCATCGAGCCAGGAGCTGATAACATCATATTGAGATCACCCTCTCCATAACCAAAGTTCCTCAGTCTCCCCAAGTAGTTTTGTTTGAAATGTGGTCCCTCATGATTTCTGATCCATGCATTGTGGTGAAATGACTAAAATATGGATGGGCTGGCCCGTGGGCAAGCACTGGTTGCCTTTGGAAGGCTACATTTTTTTTTTAATTTACACAAATACTCGAGTACAAAGTAATAAATACTCACGTATAAAGGGTGGGAAGGATGAAATACTCACTGAGGTTTAACAAAAAGTATCTGAACACCTTTAGCAAATTCCGCTGTTCTAACTGCAATGATATTGTTTACTTTGTACCTACTGTTCAAATTACTACATAACAAGCACTGAATTCAATCTTTAAACTTGATTAACCATGCCTATAAAATTTTTCTTTATTCTGACCACATTACTTTACTAAACTTAAATCTGTAAAGGTGCTTTCATTTAACAATTATTGCACTCATTTTCTGTTTAAAGGGCCCCAGACACTGTAATGACAGCTTTGAAAAAATGTAATATTTAGGCACGATTCAGCTTATACTTGATATTTTTTTTCTGTAATTCTAACCCTTACTTCTTTATTACTAGAGACATTTGCATGTAAACAGGATTGCTGCCCTAGGTGGTCTGGCTGTTTGCTTGGACCTGACATCACAGTCTCTGTTTATGAAATAAACAATCTGTTCCTTTTGCTGTGAAGATAGTTATGATGCCATAAACGGGTGATGATGACATCAGGTGTAGGCAAGCAGAAAAAGCAAATATAGTCTAAGGGACAGTAATCCTTTTTCATACAACTATCCTCAGTGATAAGGGAAAAAGGGGAAAAATCATAGAAAATCTTTATTTTAAAATTTTGGTAACCAGGAAAGGCAGTCCAAGCCAAGGCTTATTTCCAGGTGTGACCTGGGGGAAGGGGAAGAGGAATATTATTTATTTATTTATTTTAAAAGATTTACCAGGAAAGGCTTACTGAGCTACACTAGCTCATTTCCAGATGCATCCTGGGAGGAATGGAAAGGAGATACAGCATTTGAAAATACAGAATAGAGAGGGGCAACATAGGATGCCATATTAATAATTACATTTTGGCAGGATGCATAATATTTTAGAGTGATATGCGGACAGAACATGCCATCGTGTGTGGACTAGATGGAAATATCCAGTTTACATAATACAATTCTAAGCATATAATACATTTTATGTATATATCCAATTTACATATACACATGCAAAATCATATAATCTATTATACATGAACGTACTCACACATGGTTAGAGCCATGTCAAACAGTATTATATTGGTTTATACACTATGTGAGGAAATTGAGAACATTTGGTGGATTGATACCCTTGGTTTGGAAATTAGAGAGCATTTGATGGTTAAATACACTTGGGCCCAGATATTCAAACTGCGCCAGTCTGAGGCGCAAGCCCCTGCGCTGCTCAAAATAGTTGCGCAGGGGTGTGGCCGGGGTGATATTCAGAGCGAGTTGCGCTGTTGAGCAACCCTTTGAATATCGCCCGAGCCAGACTCATGCGATGGCGCAGTGGAACTTGCGCTACCGCAAGTTGCCAGAGTTGAGCATTCAACTTGCGGTGGCGCAAGTACCATTGCGCCATGCGCAAATTTCCGATATTCAAAAGGTGACATGCAAATGGGGCCATAATTTATGCAAGGCGCAGGGGGGGCCATTTGCATCTCTTTATGGCCCCATTTGCATGCCATTTGCATGTAGGTGCGCCGATCCCCGAGGACTTGCTCCTGGCCACCCTGCCAGGCAGCAGCCGTCGGGGACCGACGCACACTGCAGCCCGATCGCGGGCATCACAGTTACATGCCCCCCCCACACCTCCCACAGCCCGATCGCGGGCAGAACACATACATGTCGCCCCAACATCACCCACAGCCCGATCGCTGGCAGCAGTTGCATAGCCCTCGCGGGCAGAACCTTTGTTCTTTCTGTCGATCGGCAGTATGTTCTCAACTCGGTTTCAGAACATAAAAGCCGATCGGGCAGAATGTCAGTAATTTCTCATGTCTTTCAGGTCTTTCACGAAAGCTTGCCGCAGACGGCGGCGACAGCATCTGTTTGCTCGTCGCTTCTGCACGAGCGCCGATACGCCCATTGGGCAGAGCTACAGCCACGGCATGAGTCATATCGGAGATGACAGTCCAGACGAATGATCATCACAAATCTGACCGTCCGTAGGCATGGGCTGCACCCCATTGGCTGTAGCTCTGCACCAATGGGCGGCAGCCCTACCGACAGTCAGTCGGCAGGCGGCAGGCGGCAGGGCGGTGGATGCTGTCGCCCGCCGCCGCGGGGAGCGGTGGAGGGGCTTCGTGGTGGGGTGGGGGACACTAGACACCAGGAGATGTTTGGGGGTTGCTATGACATTCTGCCCGCGATCGGGCTTTACGTCCACTGGACCACCAGGGAGTTATTCGGGTTGGGGGGAGGGTTACATTCCGCCCACGATCGGGCACTGGGGTTTGCAGGTTCTGCCCACGATCGGGCTGTGGGATGTGGGGACATAGACGGTACTGCCCGCGATCGGGCTGGTGGGGGGCACAGGAGCAGTTGGGGCCAGCCAGGGTGGCAGCTGCTGTGTTGTGCCCTGCAATGCAGCAGCTCACCTGTGGGTGGCCCTCGACTTAAGCCTTTTTTGGCTCAAGCTCAGCGGGCGCAGTTTGGTTGCGATATCTCGCGCAACCCGACTGACATCGGCCGCGAGGTTATGCATGATCCTCCCTCCTGTTGAGCATGCATTCATTTGCATTGCTCTCTTGCACAACCTGGTGCCAGTGGCATAACTGCCTCCTGCTGAATATCGCAGAATGGCGCATTTTGGACTTGCGCATGGTGCAACCCTGTTGCGCATGGCGCAACCCTTTTGAATATCTGGGCCCTGCTGGTGTGAAAACTGAGAACATTTGGCTCAAGGAATGGAGAGGGGGATCATAAGGAAGCCAGATAGGCCAGCACCACTTCGGGATATAAGAACCCTGCAAGGGGATCAGCGTAGGATAAGTTGGGGCAGTAATTGCCAGACAGGAATGCTGATGCACAAGGCCCCTTGTGAAGAGGGGCCAACTGAACAGAGAGAGGTTGGTGCTAAGGGCATCGTGAAAGAGAGGTAGAGGTGGGCTGACAGAGAAAAGGGAAAAATAGGGGAGGAGTATGGGTACTAACAGAAGAAGGAGGGGAGGATTAGGTGCAATTGCAGGCAGGGGATATGTATTGACAGAGCAGATGGGATAGTGAATGAAGAGAAGTGGCAGAGTGGATGTCTAAAGGGATGGTGTTACAAATGGTAGGAAAGTGATAAGAGAATGCAGCTCTGCCTGAAGAGGAAGACAGGAAACTGAGGGCAAGGGTCCTATGGTTAAGTTGTGGAGAGGGTAGATGGGGGTGGGGGAACACAGAGGAGGGAGTGGTGGTACAGTGGCAGACAGCCAAGTCAGAACTTACCAATTAAAGAAGTGCTATGTGCAAGGTGTCTGGTACTAAGGGAGTGTACATTCACAACCAAAGACATGGTCAGATATTTCCAGAAATTTCTGCGATATTTCTAGTGAAATCTCCTGTTTTCTGCATTTCCAGAGTAGGGGCAGCAGACAGAAACTCTTTAGAAATTTTTTGAAATATCTGGCCATGTCTGTGGCTACTGTAAGGAGAGAGAGAGATGTAAAGGTCACAGTGGTGGGTAAGAGGGAGACAGTCAAGAGCAAAATGGTAGAAGGAGTTGAATAGAGTGTCCAGTCTGGAGAGAGTGGATTTGAGGGGCAGAGCTATAGACTATATGGGCCAGATATTCAAAACTTTGTGCTGGATGCAAACCATTTGCGCAGGTTTAGTGCTGGGTTCGCTCGGGTCTGCCATGTTCAAAAGGTCAAATAGCGCACACAAACTGCATTAGCACCGGGCAAAATTATAATGTATGCAAGGGGCAAACTGAGGGTGCGTGTCAGCACAATGCTATATTCAGTGAACAGCACCATGCAAGATGGTTTTGCGTGACATTAGTGCAACACTTTACACAGTGCAAATTGCTGCCTAGGAAAAGGTAGTCTTAACTGTGGGCAAACCAGCTTTGTGTGACTTTGTGGCTTTGTGTGACTTTTGTGCAACTTTTGCGTGACTTTGTGCTACCCTAACCAATAAGTATGACACATAGAAATAAGTCAGACATAGAGGAAACATGCTGCTCACTGATGGCATCACTGTGATGCCATCATCTGCCACCAGTCCCAACCATGCCAGGCAGTAAGTGGTGACGTGGCTCCCAGTGGACACCATGGCAGTGCAGCCATGCAGCACACACCTGCATACCACTCTTCTGTGGACACCAACAGATGCCAACACACACATGTAGCACTGTAGGCATGGAGGGTGTTGAGGGAAGAGTGTACAAGTGGCCAGGTTGCATCATAGACTGGGTGCAACCAGAAGGCTGGGACACATCATGCAGTGCACATGGGCCAGTGTTGGGAATACCCTAACACCACTGTGCCCATCTGAAAATATGTGCCCCCCCAGCCACATACTGCTCGGCTGTACAGACATCACAGCACACACAGCCAGCCATGTATATGTCACTGTGAGCATCCCATGCCAGTGGTGCAGCATCTATGGGTCACACAACAGCATAACAGTAGTGTCCACTGTCAGTAAACACCTGTAAATTGGGCCTGCCACTGTGTACACTGCAGTGGTCATCACTGCCCTACACACCATAGGCATTGCTGTGTCCCTCACACTACTGGCCCCCTTGCTACTTTAATGCCTGCTGTGCACTGTAGCATGAACTGCAGTTTGACAGTTGCATGCAGCACCACCACCACCTGTGCCTGTGCTATGTAGTCACCTGGGGCACAATATGCTATGCTGTACTGTATAAATGTAGTCCCCAGCTACCACCATGCACTCCCTGACTGACCTACCGGTGGAGCTGTGGGCAGACCCAGCCAACCCTTCTACTTCCAGACTGACCTACAGGTGGAGCTGTGGGACCCTGCAATGTCGCTGGGCAAACTGCATGCAAAATAGGGTCATAATGAGATGCTAATCTGGATGTTTGCCCAGAGACTACCTAAGTAGACTCATTTGCATGTCACTTTTGAATATAGCAAAGTTTAGCCCCAGGCAAACGTGATTGCACCGGCAAACGGTTTGGTTCCACACTAAACCTGCGCAAATGTGTTAGCGCCGCACAAACATTTCAGAAATATTGCATATTTTTGCATAATGTAATTTCACATGTACTGCTGCTTGCAGCTTTACTGACTCCACGCCTTGGCTGGCACACACATTGGCCACATAGTTCACCTCAACCTTCCTTTACATGGCTGTGAACTTGGCTCCTGTTGTGGTGTGCATTTCCTGGTTGCTATATTCAGAGCTGTCTTATTCCCAGGCTATGTTTGCACTGCACTCCCAGCACAGTTTGCCTGGCTTCCTTAGCATGCTATATTCAGCAGGTTTAGCACTGGGGCTATCCCTTTTGAAAATAGTGGGCTATTGGGTCTGGGCTAATTTAGTATGCTGGGCAGTGCTAATTTAGCCCTGGGGCAAAATTTTGACTATCTGACCCTATGTCTCTAAAGTCAAAGATAGGGAGGATCATCTTTTGGATAATCTCCCAGCAGGCCAGTGGGGGAAGGCAGCTGTGGTGTATATGCAGAGCACCAAGTTTGGGAAGAAGCTTCTTGTGGATTTCATCCACATACCCCGCAAAGTCGAGGTTCCTCTTGCACCAGAGCCTGAGGTATTTGAAAGAGAACTCTTCCAGTAAGGAACTGTCAAGGGTATGGAAGGAGGGGTTGGCAACAAGCCTGGAGAACTTTTGCCTGGTGCCAATGGTCATAGAGATAGTTTTTTTGGCATTTAGTTAGAGCTGATAAGTGTGGAACCAGCACTGGACATTGTTGAAATCCAGTTGGAGACTGGTTGCTACATCCAATGGGGAAGTATCGGAGACATACAAAACAGTGTCATCCACGTACATATGGATACTAGCAGTTAAACAGGCATCAGGAAGTTCATTAAGGAAAATCAAAAAATTAGATCAAGTACTGAGCCTTGGGGGATGCCGATGTTTATGGGGGGGAGAGAGAGTTTCCAATCCTGATTGACTGGACTTGACCCATGAGATAGGAACAGAATCAGTGAGTGGCAGACTCTGAGAGCCCTGCCACAACAAGCTTGCTGAGGAGAAGGGGGTGGACAACAGTGTTGAAGGCTTTGGTCAGGTCAACAAAGATGGCAGAGGTGATGCATCCTTGATCCCTACCAGAGAGAATGGAGCCAGTGAGCCGGAGAAGGGAGGTGGTGGTGGAATAGGCCTTATGGAAACTGGACTGCAAATGGGTGAAGGAAGAGGAATCAAGACAGGGAGAGAGTTGAGTGACAGTTGAGTGCTGTTGTAGTTTAGCAAGGACAGGGAGTAAAGATATTGGACAGAAGTTGCCAAGATTAGAAGAGTCGCTGCCTTTATGAAGAGGGATGACAGTGACAAGCTTCCAGGTATCAGGGACAGTGGTAAGTGAGAAGGATAGGTTCAGGACAGTGGTTAGAAGTTGGGTTATGGCATGGGCCAAGAGGTGCAGTAGCTTAGGGTCTAGTCCACCCAGGCTTTTTCCCTTGTGGGGGTTAAGGGTTAATAGAATTTGTAGGGTGTCAATGGGGGAGACTGTTTGGAAGGAAAAGTGTGAGGAGGAAGAGGAGATAGGTGTGGAGGATGCTGGAAAAGAAGGAACAGAGGGGGTAGGGAGGCAAGGAGGGAGAAAGCACATTTGGTGAAGAAGCAGTTGAATTCAGCAGCTATGGGGGGAGGCTGACATGGTCAGGTCTCCTACCTTGAGGACAGGGGGAGGGATTTGGACAAGGGGGGAAATAGGGCATGGACAATCTTTTAAGAATTTGGAGAGGTTGTTAAGGTTTTCCTAAAAGATGGAATTGAAGTATTCTGCTTTGGGTTAGGTGGATATCTCTGGTACAGGTGTTCCAGAAGAAGTGATACTTAAGCCAGTCCTGTAGTGCACCAGATGCTTTGTGAGCTGACCACACCTGATCATGAGCTCGCTGGCACACCAAAAGCTTGGCCAATTCCCAGGGGAGGTGGGAGCCTCGGACCCTAGTCTTTCTCATAGGAGCATGCCTGACCCAGGTGGTCAGAAATTGAGTGGTGAAGTGGCTCAGGGCAAAGTCTATGGAGGAGGCATTGGTAATGGGGGACCAATCAGTTTCAGTAAGTTCCTCATGTAGGCAGGACAAATCTCGAGAGCTAAAGCAGTGGAGTATAGTAGGTGGGGCTTTGGGGTGGTGGATTTTACACACAGAATAGACCGTGTGGTAATTACTTAGTGTGTCCAGAAGGATTCCTGAAGTGACAACTCAGTGCAGGTGTGACAGCAGTACCCAGTCTAGCAGGGTATGTTTACCTGATTTGAGGTTTACAAAAGTCAAGTAGCAAACATTGCAACGATTACAGTAAGGAAACAAACTAAAGCAGCATACAGTATTGGCAATATATACAATGGAGTTGCACACATTGCAGCAAGCATAGTAAGGGAAAAAGAGCATTATACAGTTATTACAATATATACAATTGAGTTACAGATTGTCATGGGTATCATTATATACAGGTGCAAGAGCCATTTGTCAAAATGTAAAATAAGTTTACAATGTGCATAGTAGATAAAGGAAAAAAGAGAGATAGAGGTGCCAACTAGTGAGGGGTATCCTCACCTGGAGGACGGGCTGGCACATGTGAGGGGTATGTGAGAATAAATATAGGAGATAAGGTAGGGGAGACAGCAAATAAGGAAAAATGGGGGGGTGGGGAGTGTAGGAAGGAGTCAAGGTGGGCCAGTTGGGGATTAATTGCAGGGGGAAGGTGGGAGGAGCTTCAATTGTTGTTTTAGCATGGTTAGAGTGGGAGCAAGGTGGATGGAGTGGGAGAGTTGATTCTGTAGATCTGAGAGTCTGTAGGAAAAAGCAGCCTTGCCAGCTTGGGTGTGTAGAAGTGGGAGTTTGAAAGTGCGGGAGTCATGGGATCTGAGGCAGTAGCCTGATGTGGGTCAGTGGAAAAGAAAAGCAGAGAGATATGAGGGTAGGGCTGTGAACCAGTACTTGCCAATGAGTGGTGAGTTGCAAGGGAGAGGAGGGCAAGGGCGGAGTATAGGGAACAGTGATAATTTCGGAAGGGGAGGTTTGAAGCAAAGTGACAAAAAGCATTGCACAGAGGGTCTAACTTAGAGGGATGATTGTGGGGGCGGCTGAACTGTATACAACATCGGAGTAGTTAAATGGGGGGAGAATTAACTTGGTGATTAGTTCTTTATGGATCGGGGGGAGGCAGTCCTTGATTCTATATAAGGCTCCCAGTTTGGGCCACAGTTTAGTGTGGATGTAGTCAGTGTATTCAGCGAAGTCTAACTTTGAGTCCAATCAGACCCCCAAGTACTTAAAGGACTACACAGTACCAATCATAGTACCATCCCGGGAGAAGAAAGATGGGGGAGTTGAGAGTTTGACCAACCACTAAGTGAAGCCAAAGGCCATGGTGACGTTCTTTTTTGGTACTGCACCTCAGGTCTTTAGCCTCAAACCAACTGAGGGTTTTTACAATGGTCTCCTGCAGGGATGCCTGGATAGTGGTAAATGAGAGGCCTGAGGCAAAGACGACAGTATCATCAGCGTATATGTGCATGTGTGTTGGTGAGCAAATGCAGGAGAGGTCATAGACAAAAATTGAGAATAGGGTGGGGCCCAAAATAGAACCTTGAGGAACACCAGTAATGATGGGGAGGAGGGTGAATATGACTTAGCCTAATTGCACATACTGGTTTCTGCCAGAGAGATAGGATCTGAACCAGTCTGTTGAAGAGGAGGAGAGACCTATGGTTGCAAGCTTGCTCAGGAGGAGGAGGAGGTTTTGGAAACAGAGTCAAATGCCTTGGCGAGATCAACAAAAATCGCCAAAGTGAGGTGGCCTTTGTCCATGAAAGACTGGATATGGTTAGTGAGGCAAAGCAGGGGGGAGGAGGAGGAGGTAGAGTGGGTAAGCCTAAAAGTGGATTAGAAGGGGCTTAACGTGTTGGCAGTGTCTAGGAAGGAGTTTAGTCTGTTTGAGATGAGCGTCTCCTGGATTTTTGAGAGAGTGAGAAGAAGCGAGATGGGCCTGTAGTTTCCCTGTAAGGAGAGATCCCCTCCTTTGTGGAGAGAAATGACCTTGGCCAGCTTCCATGCTTTTGGGGCAGTGCACTGAGTGATAGACAGATTGAGGAGGTGGGTGATGGTGGGGGCTATGGAAGGGGCCAAGATGTTGAGTAATCTGGGATCAAGGCCATCAGGCCTGTATTTGGAGGGATTTAGGGCTTTTAGAGCATGGAGAACTTCCGTGATGGTGATGGGGAAGAACCTGTCTGTGGAGTGGGTGGGAGGGTGGGGGTTGGAGGTGAGGACATTGAAGGGGTCCAGGGTAATAGCACAGGTGGTGAAGAAGATACTGATAGAGGAGGCTGCCAAAGAACGGTCAGAGCCAGCAGAGTTGGGGAAAGCAGATGAGGGAGAGGGGGCAGAGCCTAGAAGGGAGTGAAGGGTTTTCTAGAATTCAGTGGGTAATGTCCTATTGTCATTCAACTTGTTTCTGAAAAAGTTGGCTTTTGCAGTGTGCACAGCCTTCATGCAGGCATTACACAGTGTTCTGTAATATTGCAGGTCAGCTTGACTAGAGGAGGATTTGTAGGTGTGCCAAGCCAGGTCTCTGGATTTGAAAAGGGAGATTAGTTTATCAGCGATCCAGGGGAGATGTTTGCAGCATAGCCGTGGCCTTTTGAGAGCGGCATACAGATTCCAAATTCTAAGGAAGGTGGTAGTGAAGGATGTGAGAGCAGAGTTCACATCTGTGGCAATGAAAACACCTGACCAGTCAAACTGGTAGAGGTCAGATAGGTGGGCTCGGGTGTTTAGAGATTTGAGTGAGTAGAACCACAGATACTTGAGGGGGGGTTGAGGGATGGTATTTTCTACAACAGTAGGTCATGCAGTGGTCACTGAAAGCATCAGGCAGGGTCCTGGCAGATGAGTATTTGAGAGGGTGGGATGTTACCATCCAATTGATTAAGGAATGGATGGAGGAGTGGGGGTTTAGTCTGATCAGCTCAGATAGCAGTTGGGCAAGGTATAATAAATATAAACTGAATTGTGTCTAAAGCTCACATTTTTTTCAAAGTTTTTCTAATGGTGTCAGGGGCTCTTTAAAGACAATAAAATTTACTTTCTCATTCTCTGTGCAGTCTTCTACATGAGTACTTAGAGATTCTTTAACTAACTCATACTGTTTGTTTTATCACATTGTCTTACAACAAAGCACCACCCATTAACTCTTGGCTTTAACATCAGTTATTATTTATTGTCCAATTTGGAATATAGTTAACTTTCATATTACATATTTGGGGTGGGGGGTCCTTTGTATAGTCAATATTGCTCATGAAGAGGTTATATGTTCTAATTTATTAATCTGTAATCATAATCAGTAGTTCAGCAATTCTTACATCTATTTCAGCATTTCTTTTCTCACCAGTTCTCTTTCTTTAATGCTTAATGGTTGGAGTAGATTTTGTTCAATATTTTATTTTTTATCCGGGTTTGAGCTGCTTTCCAGTTTTCAATTTGTCCTTTATCCTTTCTAGAGATATGTATAGGTATTTTTATATTTGCTCATTATTAGTCTGTTGCTATGCACACATGATTTCTAGTATTAAGGTTTTGCTATTCTTTACTTGTATACCGCATCTGCTACAAAATGCAATGCTTAAAATTATTTCACAGCACTTTTAGATTATGTACTCTGTTGTTTTATACCAGTTTACATTTCATGCTTGTCAATTTCAAAAAAAATATGACTGTTTGTTCTGCTATATGCAGTCCCACCCTCCCCACCTTTCTTTTTTTACTGTTTTGTTTAATATTCGGTACTTATTTTGTTAGTCTTGTTGTATCTTTTTATATACTAGAATCCATTATTAAAACAGCCAGGCTAGTTTAAGCCAGGCCAGAAAATAACATAAATTAAAAAGTCCCAATGCCAATAATAGTGTACTACTCCTCGTCCATAAATAAACTTCAAGGAACAGAATCCAGCCCAGAGAATATTATTTTTTTAGATTTAACATTTTTGCTAATGTAAAATAATACATACTGTTCACAATACATAACTTAAGTAAACTTAGAAAGGAGGTCATGTTGAGCCACCAAACAAGATGGCTTCCTGTCCTGTGACAGGAGGCCCTGCCATCATTATATTCTATGGAATCCTTCACACATATTGTCGATACAGTGCCTATAACTACAGGGTATGGCAGCATGCAGTGAGGTGCATACGAACATCTAGTTATTTGTTTTCAGCCCTGTATCCATAAGAAGTTCACACCATTTATCAGTGACAATCTCAAGCTGGCAAGATGGCAGTGACTCCAGTGACAAAATAAGTCCATGACAAGTCCGTGAAAACAAAGGCAGTGGGATCAATAATAGTGAAGGTAAAATGCTGACACCCCTAACCATGCTTCACAAAGACAGTGCACAGTAATGATAGCATGGCAACTTGGGGGGCAATTTACTTACTGCCAGCTCCAGAGGAGTGAAAGTTGGGGGGGGGGGATTTACAATTGCCAACTCCGGGAGCACTATAATATCCTGACGCTATCATGTACAGGTCCCCATTTTCACTGACGGTATTTCCTCAGCATGAATTTCACTGTGCTGTTATTCCAACCCACCCTTAAGTACATCACATCCCTGCTTGAAGTGGTTGTGGACAGAGATGCAGGAAACTTAAACTTCGCTACTAAAGTTGTTGCAAAGTTGGGTAATGGCAAACCTTGTAAAGCTTCATGAGTGCATTAACTTTTGCCATCCATTATTTTTGTAAATAGACATTTTTTATAAAACTTGGCACCCCCTTCCACTGTGCTATCATCAGTGCCCCCCCACCACCACACATATTCCTTAAGGGACACTGTCAACCCTTTTTGCATCATAGTATTTCTAGCTCAAAACCCACATTTTATGATTGCTTACTGTCACAAACCCACTCAGCACGTCAGGCCCTCTACTCCCAAAGTGCCAACCTCTGACCACAGTCTTGTGAACAGTGTAACAGACAAGGTAACCCTCTTGTCTGTTTTTGTGAGTTCGGATCAATCTTTGGTCTCAAGTTCTGGAAGGATTCAAACTGTTAACCTCTTGTTAGCATACCCAATGCACAGGCTCAGATATATCTGTCTTTGGGGGGCCAGATATCTTTGCCTATGGGCACCTAACCAGGTGTACAGAGATGAACCCTTTAAAACTTTAATAAAGACCTCAGATTAAAACACTTCTCTTTCCAGTTTGGTATCACCATTCAAGCTTATGTCTATTGTCTGCTATAACCATGTACTTTTCTTACAAATAAAAATAGAAGTCAAAGACAGACCAAGTAAGTTCTAAAAAAGAATTTTACTATAATAGATAAGAATATGTAAAACACAACAATACAGAACTATTATATCACAAGACACACATATCTTTTAAAAGAACAAGGTTTAAAACAGTACAATTCCTACTACAGTACTTAATCTCTAAATACTTGCTTAAAGTGCCCCAAAGATGTGTCCTTGTCAGAGTCTAGGTAAAAATGTTTCTCTGTGAAGTAAAACAGACTAAATTAAATGCTGGCTTTTACGGGACACACAAACAACCCACTTCTTTTCTAGCACCCGGTTGTGTATTATGGCTCTCCTCTTTGGTTCACTGTCTGGCAATATGCCCAGTTTCCTTACGTAACCAACATTCATTTCTTCTCTTGGAGAAATCTTTTCTCTGAAACCTGGGACTAACTGGTTTTGGTGGAGGCAGTGAGGGTTTTAGCTGCCCTGAAGGTACGCTTTTCTCTTTCTGCACTGCCATGCCCACCCCATTCGCTCTCAGGGCAGGTCTGCTCTTAGCATAGCGTTCTGAGAGTTCAGCAGCCTCTTGCACTGTTTTGGGATCTCAGTCCTCTAGCCAGGTTTTTAGCTCTGCTGGGCATGCCCAATAAAACTGTTCTAATAAAATCACATTTTCAATTTTGTCAACAGAGTTTGCCTCAATTCCTTCCCACCAACGTTTTAAAAACTGACATTGTTTTGTGGCTAGCTCCTCATAGCTCATATCAGGGCTTCTCCTGAACTTATGGAATTTAACTCTGTATGATTCAGCAGTTAATTCAAACTTTTTTAACAGTGCAGCTTTTAGTTTGCTGTAATTATTATTGTCCTCATTGTCCATTTGACCCAATGCATCCTGAGCTTTCCCAGTAAGTAGCTGGGATAGCTGGAAGCTCCAGGACTCTCTAGGAATTTTAGCCTGAATATAAACTTTTTCAAAAGAATTTAAAAAGGCATCCATATCCTCCCCCTCTTTAAATTCAGCTATTAATTTGGAGTTCAATTTGTAACCCAGTCCTGCAGCCCCAGTTAAACCCAAACCACTTACCTGCTCTGTTGCCGCTGGTAGGAGTCGTAGCTTCTCCAGCTCTTGTTGCCTCTGGAGCTCCTCTCTCTCTTCTCCTCTGCAGCTCGCTGGTGCTCATGCTTCTCCCACTCTGCCTCTCTGTGTTCTCACTCTGCATCATGGTATTCTCACTCTCCCTCATGGTCTGCCTCTCACTCCTCTCACTCCCTCTGCTCCTGGTACTCCAGCTCCATCCTGCACAACTCAGTTTGCAGCAGGAGTACCTCTGGATTCAGCATACTGGTGACCTACCCCTGCTGATGTGGTCCTTCACTGACAGTGACCCCGTTGCCCTGCTCATCAGATCTGGACACTGCACCGGCAGCTAGCCCTGCCACACTCGAGGTTTGGTCCTTTCCAGTCATGGTCTGTGACTCACTGCTCTGGATATCTGCTACCATCAGGGCATCTATGAAGTTCTGCTTTTTGGCTGTCACCTCAAATGGGACTCCTCTGTCCCTGCACAACTGCTTCAAGTAATTTACAGTGTGCCTGCTGTAGTTGGAAGCCATCTTTTTCTTTCCTCACTACTGCTACTCTGACTTGCACTATTAGAAAAAAAATAAAATGGGTAGGAACTGGACTGTACACCAAGTGATATAGTTCTGTTTCCTTTTTAAAATAAAACTCTGCCTTTTTTCTTTCTTTGCAAGTGAGCTTACAGTCTCAAGCTGATACAGAACAATAAAAGCTTGTGATGCCAAAATTATGCCACCGCTGCCAACCAATCTGTCAAAAACCCATTCAGCAGGTCAGCCCTCTACTCCCAAAGTGCCAACCTCTAAGTGCAGTCTTGTGAACAGTTTAACAGAACAAGGTAACCCTCTTGTCTGTTTTGTGAGTTCAGATCAACCTTTGGTCTCAGTTTTTGGAGGAATTCAAACTGTGAACCTCTTGCTAGCATACCCAATGCACAGGCTCAGATATTTCTGTCTTCAGGGGGGCCAGATATCTTTGCCTATGGGCACCTACCCAGGCATACAGAGATGAACCCTTAAAAACTTTAATAAAGACTTCAGATTTAAAATGCTTTTCTTTCCAGTTTGGTATCACCATTCAAGCTTATGCCTAGTGTCTGCTATAACCATATATACTTTTCTTACAAATGAAAGAAATTCAAAGACAGACCAGGTATGCTCTAAAAAGAGTTTTTACTAAAAATATGTAAAACACAAAATACAGAACTATTATACCACAAGACATACAAATCTCTTAAACGAAACAGGTTTTAACAGTGCAATTCCTACTACAGTACTTAGTCTCTAAATAGCTGCTAAAAGTGCTCACAGATGTTTCCTTGTCAGAGTCTAGATAAAAGTGTCTCTGTGAAGTCAAACAGAATAATGTTTAAAATCTGGTTTTCCCACCTACTTGCATGAGGTCACCCAGCTCCTCCTTGTCAGAATATATATAAAAATATTTATATAAAAAACAGGATGTCTTTTCCAAGTATTTAAATTCTGCAACCTCAGCATGACTCATGTCCTCCAAATGACATTTCTTTGATCTCATGATAAGCTTCCCCCTTCCAGGACATGAAAGCATCTTTATGATTTTGCACCAGTTTACTAAACCTGGTTTCCTCTACTAACATCATAAAATGGATATGCTCAACTCAGACCTCTTCCAGCCTGTAATTAACTTTAGATAAAACAGGATACCCTTGATCAAGGTCTGTTCTACTCTGCCATTAGTTTCAGGCCTGCCATATAACACCTGGTATCTAAAACCTGTGTGTGTGTGTGATCTCACATGCTGTTTCAGCATTTTCTCATGGCTTTCATCTTTCAGCTGAAACCTGGGGGGGGTGAGCGACAGATTTTCAGCATCTCTCATGACAGACAGTCCATAACCCATTTTGATATTACAAAAAAGGGAAAAGAGAAAAAGGCAAAGAAATAAGGGAGGGTAAGACTACAGTCCTAAATTTTAACAAAGCGGATTTTACCATCATGAGGGAAGCTATGGCATCTTGGAAGTGGGAAAAGGAATTTGAAGGACTTTCTATAGATGATATATGGGAGCTATTTGTAAAGAGGCTGAGATCAACAATAGAAATAGGTATACCCAAATATATAAAATATGAACATACAAGGAGTGCTCCAAAATGGTTATCATCAAAAATAAAGAAATTAATAAACAAAAAGTATAACCTGTATAAAAATACTAAAATCACAACAATATATAGGCTTTAAATAAATATAGAAATATGGTTAAAAAGTCAAATGGGAAATTAAAAGGGCCAAAAAAGAATATGAATACAAACTTGCAACACAAGTCAAAGGAAACTATAAGGCTTTCTATTCATATATAAATAATAAACAAAAAAATAATAACACCATTGGACCTTTTAAGAATGCACAAGGGGATATATTAAATAATAAAGAAGCCGCAGAAACTCAAAACAAATACTTTTGTTCAGTTTTTAACCCAGCTACTTCAGATAAGGAAGAAAATAAATTTAACTCTATACCAGGACATATACAGATTACAGTAAAAAATGTACTTGATAAATTAAAAATGACAAATAGAAATAAATCACAAGGCCCTGATGAAATTCATCCAAGAGTATTGTATGAACTGGCAGAACAATTAGCTTCACCACTAACTTACATTTTTCAAACTTCTATAGATTTGGGACATGTTCCACAAGGGTGGAAGAAGGCATTAGTGAACCTATATTCAAAAAGGGATCAAAAACTGATATACAGAATTACAGGCCAGTCAGCCTAACACCAGTTGTGGGAAAAATCATGGAGTCAATATTAAAAGATTATACAATGGATTTTCTAGATACTAGAAAAATGCAGGATCCAGTACAACATGGATTTAGGAAAAATAGATCCTGTCAGACAAATTTGTTAGTGTTCTATGAGAAAGTGAGAAAGGCATTGGATGAGGGAAATAATGTAGATGTTGTCTTCCTGGATTTTTCCAAACCCTTCGATAAACTCCCACATCAGGAACTAATAAACACACTTAAAGATTATAATTTTAACAATAATATAGTTAATTGGATTGATGCATGGCTGAAGGAGAGAAGACTGAGAGTGGTAATTAAAGGAAATACATCTGGCTGGGAGGCAGTGACTAGCAGAGTCCCCAGGGATCAGTTTTGGGCCCCTGTCTCTTTCACATCTATATAACTTCATTAACTGTGCAAAATGAAAATATATGGGTAACGAAATTTGCTGATGACTGCAGAATTGAAACCATAGTAAATGATCAAAAGAATACAAATGATCTGCAGGATGCACTAAATACTATACAAAAGTGGACAAAAGTAAATAAATTAGAATTAAATAGAAACAAGTGTACTGTTATGCATTTAGGAAAGAGAAATAACTCATCTTATAAGACAGACACCACTGAACTAAGAAAAACAACAGAGGAAAGAGACTTAGGGATTATAATTACTTCAGATCTAAAATTTAGTTCCCATTGTGATAAAATAGTGAAGAAAAATAATCAGATACTGAATTGCATATTGAGGCATATTGCCAGTAGAGATAGGCAAGTGATTATGCCCCTCTATAGTGCCCTTTTGAGACCCAACCTGGAGTATTGTGCTCAGGTATGGGCTCCATATAAAAAAGGGGATGTTCATAGCTTGGAGCGTATCCAGAGAAGGGCTACTAGATCCATTAAAGGGTTAGGAGATATGTCATACTCTGAAAGGTTAAAAGAGCTAAACTTGTTTACTCTGCAGCATAGAAGAACCAGGGGAGATTATTTTGTGTTATTTAAGTGCTTACAAGATGATGCTCTATTAGCCGACCTAGGGTTGACCCCCAAAAAATCAAAATATGAATCCAGGTGACATCAGTTTCAATTAACAATTCAAAAATGGCGTACTCTTCCGAGAAAGCATTGGTTTAGCCAGAGAGTGGTTCATGGCTGGAACGCTTTACCGGCAGAAGTGGTAGCCAGTACTAATATGGATATTTTTAAATCTAGATTAGACAAGTATCTTCTTGGTAAATAAAAGACATGATAGATTAATGTTCAATACATAAAATAAAGGCAAGCTCTATGGATGCAAGTCTAACTAGCTTGAAATTACTTATGAACATATGAACCTATACTACAGCACTCAGAACTGGCTGTCTATATCACAAGTACCACTCCTCTCACACATAGTAGTGTTACCACAGATAGTGCTCTCTCTTTCTCTCTCATTCAAGTAAGTTATCCTTACACATCCAAATTACTTGTTTACCAAGAGAGTGCCTCCACCTCCTAATGTAGTTTACATGGTGAACACATTAAATAAAATGTAAAACAGCACAGTACTTCACTCCAGCTGCTCCCAAATTGCTGTACCATGCTGAAAAATGTACAAATCTATTAGTCAAAGAACCTTTGTATAAAAGCACTGAGTCAAGTGTTACCCTAAAGGGTATTGGCCATAAAGACAAGTTTCAAAGAAATACAAATTCACACATACCCCCATAATGCAAAGCATCATGGGCTGTATATGCAAATCACCATGAACCTTTAGGCTGGATCAGCTTTAAGCAGGAATGCATGGTGCCAAAGGGTCTATCACACAATCTTCAGAAGGTGCAAACAGAAGACACAGACATGTGTTTTGCTCTACCCAGGACTCATCAGTGTGCTTCATCTGTATGATACCACAGGAAAAATTAACCAGCTACCCTAATTTGGTCTTATGGGTTTAGGTCATGGTGAGCCCTGAAAAAAACAAAAAAGACACTAAAAGACAAAGAACCTTAGTGCAAAACGGTACACAGTTAGAACTGCGCTACCAGAATAGCACAAGGAAAGAGAGTGCTAGTCTGGATAATGTTGCCATGGACAGAGAGAGGGAATTGACATCGCTTGCAGTAAGAGCTGCCCTGGTCACTGTCCATGGTGCTAGTACAGCACAAGGGAAGAAGGAATCAGGGGTCCAATTCCAAGATGGACTATGCTGGCGTAAGGTGGGATATGCCAATCCCCATGGTGTATCCTGCATCTTATGCCATGTGATACACCCATTGCTATTCCAGGAGGGCACCTACGCCATTGCATCTGTGGGCTGCAACAACTGTAAGATATGACCATACATAACACTGCAGCCTGCAATGTCTGGTGCAACTGTGGGTTGTAACAGCAACTTAGCCCAATTCCAGAAGGCCCGCTGTCGCAACCCACAATTGCGATTCCAGGACACACAGTCGCATAGCTGACTTCCAACAGCTCAGAGCTGTCATAACTGGTATCTGATTGCTGGCACCGTCAGATGCAGGCTTGCAGCACCATGGCAATGGCATTATGCTATCCCCCCCTGACCTCCACTAGCACACCCTTACCCCCAAACCCCCTATCATGAGGAACCCCAGGGGTTCTGTGTCAGTAGCACCCCCGGATGCCTGTACCATCTGTCCTTGTTCCCCATGCCCCTGATGTTTTCTGCAGTGGTCCAGGGTGGGGGACTCCAGGGGGACTGCCTGACTCTCGCTGTGAGATGTGAATTGTGGCATTGATACACCATACATGGGCTACGACCACACGCAGGGTGTACCTTGCAAGTCGCAATTTGCTGGGACCCTACCACTTCTGGAATGCAGCGCAGGGTCCATAGCATAGAGGCAACTGGCGTAACTCGCAACTGCATGTGAGTTATGCTGGCCATCTTGGAATCAGGCCCCAGGACACTGGCCAAGCTGCTCCCATGGCGTGGAGAGCTGAGGCATGGAGCAGCTTGGCCAGGTGGTAGTAAAGACCAGAGTTCTAATCCTGGTCTCCCTTTTTTCATTTTCTGGGACTTTATGTTTTTTACAAGGGGCAGAAGAAACAGTATTCCATGGCCCCACACATTTCCTCTTGCTCTGTGATCCACTCCCCTTGGAGTAAGGATCTTTTTGTTTGGGGGTGCCGCCCCCACAAAAAAAGAAAAGTATCAGCATTTTTGCCACCTGGTTCTTGGCCATGCTGTTATTGCCTGTGATGTTCAAACCCAGTGCCATGCAAAAACACTGAGGCAAGGGTTACCCAAAGGGCATTGTTCATACAGATGAGGCACAGTGAGGAGTCCTGGGTAGAACAAAACACATGTCTGTGTCTTCAGTTTGCACCTTTTGCAGATTGTGTGAGAGGCCCTTTGGCTCCATGCATTCCTGCTTAAAGCTGAACCAGCCTAAAATTTCATGGTGATTTGCATATATAGCCCATGATGCTTTGCTTTACGGGGGTATGTGTGATTTTGTAAATCCATTAGTGCTGACTACCTTTTTCAGCAACCCAACCTTGTTGTGTGTGTGAGAGAGGGGGAACCATGACAACCAGCTCCAAAGTCAGAACTACAGAGGCTCCAGTAGGACAAAAGATTCAACCATATTGGTACAACAGTCATTTTGTTGACACTGATATGGGTGAAGGCAATATGCCACCTGGCATTACAGTGCCAGACATTGTGGCTCCTGGGATGTGTAGTCCCAAAGCACTGTCCCAAGAAACAGTCCTGTTTTGTGGGGGAGCTTTCACCCCACATCCCGCAATGTAGAAGGCTTTGCCCCATGCACCCCCCAAAACTGAAGATAACAACATCTGGGGCAAGCATGCCATGGAGGAGGCAGAAACAGTGCAGGTGCAATGGGTGGCATCAGTGAGGGGTGATCTAAAATCAAGATTGCCCCTTTCACTGGCACCCCTGTTGCAACTCCCTAATTGTGGCACCAATTTTAAGTCGCAGCTCTAACAGTATACTGAACAAAAGACTCTAGCTCAAAAAAAAAGCACAAAGCATTGTAATGTAGGGGGAGGAACTTTTTTTTTCTATAAATAAATGAAACATCTAATAGTTAACATTATTTATTTTTAAACATAAATAATACAATGGCCCATTTTCTAAGCACAATAATATCCTCCAGGGTGGGTGGTATTGTGCTGTAGCACACCTTCCAGGGGCTGTAAGACCATCAGCCTGTGATGTTGGGCCTCATTACACCCCGGGCGGTCCAGTATATCACAATACTGCCCACCTTATTGGGTATTATTGCTTACATAAAGAATGTCATAAATACTGTACATATTGTTATGGTGCTTTATTCAGGTTCTAACATAACAAATGAAGAATTCTGAAGTGGTGTCTGCTTCTCAATTTGACAATATAACTAGTGTGTGCACAGACATCAATAGTGAAGAACCAGTGCTATCTATGTCTCATAACTTTAAAAAAAAAGTCTTTGTAGTTGTTGTAGAAAATATGTGCGGTTGATACAAAAAAGAATTACATAATCCTCTCAGTATTGTATTGATAACCAGATGGATACAGGTCATGATTGGCTGATTTACATGGTCTGAAGTTGTTATCCTGAGTGCCAGTCTCAGTTAAAGCAGGCATTTATTATCGAGGCATGGTTTTATACTTTTGAATTAACACACTGATACAAGCCATGTGGCAGTTATCCAAAACAACTAGTTAATGACTTTTATTTTTTTTGTATGCGACTAAGGGATAAGGCTGAAGGCCCTGTAATGCACACCTTGAAGTGGGTTATCACACTTATAAAATGGCTTGTATGTGTGCTTGAACTGTGTTTATAATAAAAATGCGTGTGACAAAAGTTGCATGCTGTTTGTTTATTGTAAAACTTGCTATTGTACTGATCTCAGATGTTAGAAAATACTACTTTCCACTAAATGGTTAATTTTTGGTGTTTTCCTGCTGTTTTATTTGTCAGAAGTGATACCCAGACAGTTTGAAATGTTAGTCTGAAATTTTCAAGGTAGAAAAGGCCTGCACCACAGATGCTCCTTTTGCTGATTTGGTGAAAACTATTACTAATCCATTCCCAAGACGTTTAATTTTTATATCTTGGTTATGACCATGCTTAGTAAGCACTTCAGAGAAGCAGTATAAAAGGAAAAAAAGGAATCCTTTGCATTTGGGGACAACCCTTACAGAAATAATTATATGAAATTTTTGCATGCTGCGAACATAAAACTACCCATGTGTCATGTGTGCTGCAAGCACTTTTGTGTTAAATTAGAACCAATTGCATGCATGTGACAAGCATGCAACAAGCATATGAGGCAAGCATGTTTTTGATGTTAAATTGGAACAGATTGCATGGTTGCAAAAGCAAGTGATCACTAATAAATGCATACATAAAAGTTAAGTGACTTGCTTAGGATCACACAGTACACAAGTGGAGGTTAATGAGATTCAACCCAGGTCTTCAGGTTTGCAGATCATTGCCCTTAACCACTACTGTATACTGTCTGCATGCATACAGGTCACTTGTACTTCCATACAAATCTGGACATATCTGTACACATGTAGCATGCTTATAGCAACTAATATACTCTTTAGTTTTCTTGCTCCCCTCATCTCAGCAGCACAGTTGAACCATAGCACACATACTACTGGAAACACATGTGGCTCTTCCCACCCCCCATACACACACTTACCCAAAGAACTACTGAATTACTTCTGTCTGGCCTGTACTCCTACTATTTTCTCTCTATAGTTTTGAATGCTTCCATGGAGACCGACTTTAAGGGGCAAACACAAATATAACAATAACTTAGCACCCTCCCACATGGCCAGGTCCCCCCACCTCCCACCCACATACATACATACACACTGTAGCAGGTGCAGCCACACTGTTATTGACAACCCACCAAGTATAAGTATAAGTCAAGAGACTCTTACCTGAGTGCTAGGGAGCCAGAGGCAGGAGTCTTTAAGAGATGATATCCATGGGACAGAGTGCTGGGGTGTGCCCCTTTGAAATTTTGGATGAGATGTTAAACTGAGGTCCCATCTGCCCAGATTGGTGGTAGTTCAGGTGAATGTTAAAGATCCCATGGCACTTATCAAAAAGAGTAGGGGAGTTTTTATTAAATAATAAACATAAATCATAACACGAAAGAAATAAAAATACAGTATACAACTGTTCGTATTTCAGACTCAGTTAAACATCAATCACTATCTAAAGTATAAATTGACATTTCATTTATACTTGATAATAAGAGAAAACCCTTTTCACCAGTTTTTCACCTTATCAGAATTATACATTTGAGTCTCTTTTAAATTTATTTTCAGTAATTCATTTATAACCATTATAGAATACCCCTCATAGGAAACTTTTGTTGGTAGATAACCCATTGGCATCTTACCTGCCACAAATAAAATCTTAAACATCTGAAAAAACATTTAATGTTCTGTGATTAAAAGCTGTTAAACTAGGGGGGTAAATACCTGGAACTAAACTCTCATAAGTAATTATCTTAAGCCAAGGAAATTTCCATTTATTAGCTAAATAACCCCACAAATTTGTAGCATAGGAGCACTGCAAAAAAAAAAAAAATTCCATAGCCTCTTCTTGGTTAATGCATTCAGGATATGGACAATTCCATTCTTTCTTTACTTTATACTTAGCATTCACCCTAACATTTAATCTACCATACATAATAAGCCACTGCATTTCCCACATGTAGGACAGGATTCTGGAATTATTAAGTTGTCCCAAGATGTATGAATTCTGAGCCGTAGGACAGTTTTTAAAACTAGGTTCTGTTGGGTAAATCTGGTTCATAATAATACTACATAATGCTTTAACTTTATTTGTACAAATCATTTCCTTAGTAATCTGCCATTTATATAGTTTTTGAACAGATAGTCTAAAATAGGTAGGAATAGAATTATGAGGATTTCATTTTTGGGGCCATATTTTGCCATGCCCGAAAGTAACGTCCTAATACCATCCATATCCAGTCGCCCCCTCCATCATCAGATCTAATGAGTCCTTTTTTAATCATTTGAGTAAAAAATATAGCATGGAAGAAAACTATCGGGCCAATCATTCCTAGACATCCCTTTTTTTCTCCAGGTAAGTAAAGCATCTTTTCACTGGATTTAACCTATTGCCCCAGAGCATCTGAAAGAAACCACTATACAGCCTAGTCTCATACTGAGCTGGCAAAGGGAAGATCATTGCCACATATTGTATACAAGGCACCAAAAATTGTTTTAAGGCCTGAATACATTTCTGTTTAGAAAGCTTCCACTGCCGCCATCGGAAAACCTTTATTTCTGCTTTTTTCAGTGCATTATCCCAATTATCTTCTGGGAGATTTTGTGAACGAAAAAGAATTCCCAAAATTCAAAGTGGTTCTGTAGAGATGTGAATGTTATTTTTACTTATATTCCTGTGATACCCTGCACCTATAATCTGGCATTTGGTTTTCTCAATATTTAATTTGGCATTAGAAACCCCCCAAAATATTTTGAATTCTGCAATAAACTCCTGAACTTGTTCATAATCAGAAAAAAAACAAGCACGCATCATCTGCATATGCTTGTAAAAGGAGTTGCTTTCCCGGGTCTTGACCTAAAATACCTTTCCACCTTGGTGAAAATATTAGGGAGTGTAATAGAGGTTCTAAAGAAAAAATATATATAAGGGGACTTAGAGGACATCCCTGGTGAACACCAGTCTGTAGTTTAAATCCTGTTGTTTGAACTCCTTTAATAAAGGGAAAGACTGAGGCAGAAGTATATAATGACTGAATTAACTTATGATCTGAGTGAGAATCCCAAAATATTGTAAAACTGAAAACAAATAAGGGAGATAAACTTGGTCAAAAGCTTTTTCAAAATCTGCAGAAATTAAATACCCAGTCTTACCCTCTAGTGACAGATGCTCTATCACATCCCTTATAATCATAATAGCTGATTGGATACACCTGTCCAGTAAACCACAATATTTATAGAGAGATATAACCTTCCCTGTGTAATGTTTAAGTCTATTATTTAAAATCATTGCAAAAATCTTGTAATCAGAATTTAAAAGTGTGATTGGTCTCCAATTTTTTATGTTACCCTAGTCCCCTGACTTAAAAAGATGTATTATCAATCCATCCATAAATGCGGGAGGCTTTTAATTTAATTCCCTTTCATAAAAAATTGATATACCAAATGTAGACATACCACTGTTTCTGTTTTGAAAGATTTATAAAATAAATTTGGGAGACTGTCTAATCCAGGAGAAACTTCATTTTTTAAGGTTTGAATGACTGTTCCTATTTCCAAATTGGTGAATGGCTCTATCAGCTTGGTAGCCTTCATTGGTAAGGAAGGGAACTGAATAGAATCTAAATATACTTCAATATCCTGATGTAAGACGGGAGAAATTGGATGTAAAGATTCATAATGTGATTTAATAACATTCCCAATATCATTAACATTATCCACTGTAATACCTTCTGACGCTAAATAATCAATAGTAGTTGAATCCTTTAGTACTTTGCAGGCCTCAAAAGAATCACCTATCAGGGTTTTCTGAGTGCTACTAGAAAGCATGGCTTGAATAGTTTGAGCTCTATCATATTGATATTGTCTCATTTCCAATTTTATGTTTTCAATTTGTTTTGAATAATCTAGCCTAAAAGTGAAAAGAAAAAGAAATTAGCTTCTGTAACTGCCTTCTAAGCGATAAATATTTAAAAAAATTTAAGATTTCTCTTAGTGGTTCCATATTTTTAAACCAAATGCTTAAGTCTGTTTTAGTATCCATCCACCATTCCCCCAAGTCTGAATACAAAAAAGCCACTGACAGACGAGCTTTAAGTATGGTTTGAATTGTACCTCTAACTTGGGGGTCAGTAAGAGTGGAAGTGTTCAACTTCCATCTATTTTGCATGCATGATTTCAAAACTATTGGCTTTAATGAACAAATTAAAAGAAAGTGATCTGAAAATTCCACAGGAAACGTTTGACATACTCCAACTGGGACCGGTGAGATACCAACATGTAATCAATTGTAGTCTGAAATTTCCCTCTTATAAATGTGCAGCTAGGCCCAGAATTCAAAAACTGAAGACAATTTATGAGACCAGCCAAACTAATAATGGTTTCCAATGCATTCAAGTCACAATAGAGTTTCCTATTGGTTTGTCCTTTATCCAACAAATTGCAGTTAAAATCCCCCCCCCAAAAAAATCCTATAGCAAGATACCAAATAAGGTTGTATCGCTTTCATACAGGCTACTCTGTCTGCTTTTGTCTGTGGATTATAAATATTAATGAACCTACAATCAATATTATTCCATTTTCTATCAAGAATTAACACTACCTGGAATCAGATCTATTAACTTATAGAGAGTGAATTGATATGAATATAACAGAACTCCCACCCCATCAGCATTATCAGTAGCAAAGGACCAATGAGAGGGACCCCAGGGCAAATCCCTTTTAAATGTTGTAATTTGCTCAATTGAAAACAACCGTGTCTCTTGAAGGAAACCCACAGAAATGTTTTCATCATGCAGATACTGAAATAATGCCTGCCTTTTCACAGCATTCAAAATACTGTGTGTATTCAATGATCCCCATTTCTACACTACCATGATCTAGTTGGAAAAGTAGCAACTCATTTTTTCCTTTTTTTCCTTTATAATCCTCCACAGGTAATCCTGAAGGATCCTGGGCAGATTTCTGTGAATCAGAATCACCAATATCCATTTCAGCATCTCCCCAATTAGTAAATAAAGCAGCATAAGAGTTGTGAGATTCAAATGAAGCAGGAGTAGGGGGAGATTTAGGCTTTTGATTCTGGGAGGACCTTCTAGGGGGTAATGGTGAAATAGGTGCAGAAACTACTGGGTTTTTGTCAGGGCCAACTGGATCCACATAATACACTGGAGTCAAAAGTGAAGAATCAGAGGTATCTGCTGGAATAACTTCTTCCTTTACAGTACTAGGTACAACAACTAGTTCATTCTTGGAAGGGGCAGAAGAAGGGAAGGGGGGTGCAGCCTGCACCACCTGCTGCAGGGAAGTTTTTTCAGACACAGAAGGGGGGGTACTTCTGGCATTGCATCCTGAGCTTGTTGGATTAGCAAGTCAGGACTGATGCAGGAAGCCTTATTTTTTCCTGCCCAGGGACATTCCCTAAACACATGAGCAAATCCATCACAAAGGTCACATTTTGTGTGATTAGCACACTGCATTGTCACGTGCCCTATTTCCCCACAGTTATCACATCTAGGTTTATCACAAACACTAGAGAGGTGAGTCTTAGAGCCACATTTATAACAGGCCCTAGGTTGTCCTCCATAAAAACAAACCCCCCTATCTCTGCCCAATAAAAAAGAAGTAGAAATATGCTCAATCCATGAATCTGTTTGTCTCAATTTCACTTTATACTTCCATCCCCCAGTCCAAAACTGTTCTGAATCTAGGATGGGTTCAGGTGCACTCAAAACATCACATTTTTGTGAAAGCCAGTAGGTTATGTCCTCTACGTGGCCACCCTCATTCCGATACATAACAGCAACAAATTTTATTAAAGGTTTCATAAGAGGAATGACCAAAAACGGGGTCCACGAAGGGGAAAACTTCACCTGCCCGTACCTTTCCCAGAATAGATCTAAAGCATATGAGATTCTGAAGCTCACATCGAAATTGTCCTCTCCTGAGGTATTTATAAATGCAAAAATGTATTTGGGGAAAAAAATGTAGAGTCTTTCAGCAAACACTTCCCCACATAATATTTATCCGGACACTCGGCCAATCCACCTTTATAGCGAATACGGACAACATTCCTTCTTAGGGCTGCTTCTCTTCTGGATTTTGTGAAAGGTCTGACATTAGGGTTTTTTTTATTTAGTGTAGTAAACCCCTCACTAGCTGTAGGAGGAACAACAGGATGCATAGCATACCTTTGTTCTTCACAGGTATCTACATAAATAATTGTTTCTTTAAGGGGGATGATACTGGATTAGGTAGCAGAGTTGGTGTTGAGGCAATAATCTGCTCCTTAATATTTGTACTCTCTACTGTGATTGTTTCTCTCAGTTTCCAATCAGGAGCAGACTGAGTTAAATTAAATTCTGAGTCCCATATTGGGTTAGAAGTCCAAGTCCCGGATGCTGTTTGTTCCCAACCTGCCCCTCGAAGCACTTTTTGTGTCGTCCAAGTCTCATCATGTACAGCAGACGATGAAGTCGTCGTCTGGTCTATTCGGAAAGAATCATTATCATGCTGCACTGCAAGGTTGTGTTTCAAATTTACTCCTATGTCTCCAATCTTAGTAGCTTGCAGTTTAGTGCAATTATCAGGTTTCCCAAAACTGAATTCCATAACTCCAGTTTGCTGAACAGTGTCAGACTGAAAAATTATTGGAGGGGTTGTTTCATGCAATGTCTCATAATGCACTGGCGATTTAAAAACAAATCCGGTCTGCTTCGACAACGGATTATTTTTGCCAGTAACAAATTGTGTCACCACTAGAGGCTTCTCCAATTCACTTTCTGCTTACCGCATTAAAAAGTTCAGGTAGCAGTTACCCTTTGTAGAAGTAGCAGCAAGAATCACAGGCTTTTGGCCCTCATTTAATAAAATGCTTTGTCTGCCAGCCTTAAACAGTGCATCCTTCCTTTGAGACTGTGTGAAATTTGGCATAGTAATAGGCAATGACTCACCCTTTACCGCCCGGCCTTTTATTACATCTGCGTCATCATCACCGCTGTCAGGTCAGTTCAAAGGTTTGACAAGCAGAACAGCTGATATCTTAACAGGCAGCGGGATTGAGTCAGGTAAAGTTGCCGATCATTGACTAGAAGACTTATAGATTGTATATCTGTTATCAAGGCCTCTTCCCCTTTTTTTTGTAGAAATAACATCAGGTCCAAGATGCTCACTAAAGTTGCCAAAATTATCAGAAGAAATAAATGCCTCATGAAAGATCTCCTCAGAATCCATCTCCAGGCTTGTGGCCTGGGTGGCCTCTGGCAGAAGATCAGTGGGAGAGGAGGCCAATTCTCCCACCAAACGAACATCCTCCTCCTCTGGAGTCTCACCCCAAGTGGCCATCTTGCAGTCAGACAGCCTGTCCACCTACTGGACAGTAGGGGAATTTCACCGGTGTCCTGGCCAAATTTCCCTCATTTGCTAAAAATACCACCAACAGCTTAATCTGGTTCAAGGTCAGTTGGCACTCATCTGTATCCCCCTCCCCTGGGTCATGCCTGAAAATAGGCAGGATTTGTCTAGTCTACTTACCCAGTCAACAAAAACTAAATAAATAAAAAATAATAAAATGAATGGAGTTATTTTTTAATACTGTTTTATACATTAGGATGGTGAGTCAGAGATTAATGAAAGCCACTGTTCTACTAACAAGGTCCTTGTTAGTCAAGCGGTGGCATTCGTTAATCTCCAACTTGCCATCATAATTTATATAATAGCAATTAAAAAATAGCCCCCCATTAATTTCAATGGGGTGCATCCATACACTCTCCCTTGCCCTATGTCATGACGTGCCTGAGCAAGAGAGTGTGGAAATCAGTTTCACTGGGGGGGGGGCATAAACCTGACTATAGTGGGGGCTCCAATAGTCTGTGCATACCATACCACTTAACTGTCCCTGATTGCAAGCAACAGCCCTCATTTTACCTCGGAAAACTGCTCTGCTCTGTTCCTCATCCATCCCTCATGGAAAACATGCTACTCACACAGAGGATGTCCTATAAATTTAGACTTTATGGCAGGGATGCCATTTCAGATTTAAACAGAAGGGAGCCAATAACCAGTATAGGCCAGATGCCACTTAGCTCCTAGAAGGCAAGCTCTGGAACATCTGGAATGTCTCTAAAATGCAAAACTTATTTGTTGTGATTGAACAGTGGTATGCAAATCAGGAAAAATTCAAATGATTCTTCTATCTATACCCCAGAGCAGTGCATCAGATATGGGCTTAAATCCACCCAGTTACTAATCATTTTTTTCCTTGCTACAGTTCTGACCTTCCCCCAAACAGTCTTTGCCCTGATCTCTCTCTCTTTGACTCCATTCCATTCAATACTCATCCCATATGGGTTGTGAAGTCACCCAAAGGTGCAGAAACATGAAAAGCACATCAATATTTCAGTCCTTTCTCCTTCCCCAATCCCCCTATCAAAAAAAAACAATTATTTACTTTTACTTACCCGACCATCTGACTGGAACCTGCAGCCTGTCCAAGTGTGTCACCAGCCCAGTTTTTAGTCTGCTCCTCCTCCTCTGTCCTTCTTCCAGAAGCTAGATGCTGGAACCAACTATCCCAGGTCCTCACTGTGGTCCACGACCAAGTAATCTCACTGACTGAACCCACACAATCTGTGTTGCTTGCTTCTTGCTTGGTTGCTGCCATTGCTGCCACACAGCATGGATCAGGGCCTGTGAAGGCCACCACACACAGCTGTTGCCACTTCTGCTAGTCCTAGCTTGCCGTCATTTGGGGCCAGCATTGTTTTTATTGCAAGGTGTGCCTAATAGTGTAGGTAGGTAGCCTAGTCATCGAGCTAGCTTCTAGCTCACCCCTACCCCTTCAGACACCAAGGGAGGCTCATTAAGAGTAGACTAACAAAAATATGTTGTCACACCATTGCTATTGAGAGCTTAGTTCACACCAACTCCTCCAATATGTAGTGTGTAGCCTATCTACTCTGTGGTGGGAAAGACAGTGTTGCACTCATGGAACACCTGTGCTCTTGCTTGGTTGGAGATCCTCCATGTCACATGTGATGGTGCCACCTCAAATATGTATAGAGAGTGGACAGCACAATACTGACACAGTCAAATCAAGACCACACCTGCAGCGTGAGCACACATAGGCCGGGGATAACTCATTATGCAAAAGATTAAATCCAATTTAATGCCATTAATGCCACACTGTAAGAACAACCTAGGCACACATACAGGGGGAGCAACTGCACCCCTCTGCCCTACATAAATGGCACCCCTGATTTATTTTAGAAATTCATTCTCAGATGCTAATATCTGTACAAATAAATACAATGGTTTCCACTGTGTTCTGAGGTACTGTATCTCCATGTTTGAGGATGTGTCCCAATCATTGTGAGGGTTAGTGTCCCTCATTTTGAGTGCCCATGTTCCTCATTTCAGTGACAAAAAGTGAGGTATGGTGCATGCTTCCAAGGCTCTACTCAGCACAAAGTGTGCTGAGCATGGCTATAGAGTATATGCTCCATACAGAATGACAAAGTAAAAACAAGTATGCCATAACAGTCATGGAGAAACTCATATGCAGCACTAAATATGGATAAGGGGATTTGCATAAACCAAAACAAAAAGGTCAGACTTCACACCACAAGGCCCCTCTTCACACATCTGGAATACGGGGTGTTGTCTGACTATATGTTAGGCATTTAATGAAATAAGCAAATAATACTTTACAAATTAATGGTAATTTAATGACAACAATTAAAAGCCAATAAAAAATTTGCAAAAGGATTTAATGGTCAGAATTAATGAGTTTGCCTAATGTTACTGGGAAATCAATGGAAATTATATGTTAATGGCTCTAATTGCTATCAGTAGTATGAGAAATAGAAACTGATGTGTTTTTTAAATGAGATTTGCACCAGCTTAGCTGATGCACGCATGGCAAGCATGCAACATGTGAACCTGGTGTGATTTTGAAATGATGTTCACACTAGCTTAGCTGCTGCACTCATGGCAAATGTGCAACACGTGATCCTCATGTGATTTTTGAATTATGTTCACACCAGTTTAGCTGCTACAATCATGTCAAGAGTGCAAGATGCAAACCTGATGTGATTTTTAGAAGATGTTCGCACCAGCTTACCTGCTGCACACATGGTCAAGCTTGCAGCATGTGAACCTGATCTGCTTTTTAGATCTAATTCACTTAGGTTCATTTTGTGTATGCTAACCACATAAAAACATGGCACAATTAAGCATGGGGCATACATTGTACATGCACGCAGCACACTCATATTTCTGTAAGGGAACCCTTTTACATGAGGGAAAAAAATCTTTTTTTTGTCATTTCCCTCCATCTTGCTTTCTATTTTTGTAAAAAAAATAAATACATAGTCAATTACAAAACCAAGAAAAATGACATCCTGCAGTGAAGCCAACACAAGTATCTTGCTCAGCTGGAATTTGTTTGGTGGATTCCATACTTAATTATTGAAGAAATTAGCACATTTATTGTGTACATATTTTACATCTCATTGTTGTTACTCGCCCCTGGGTTTTTTCACATGTGTTCATACACAAATATTGACCATATGAACAAAAATCTTCCCATAATCCAGTAGTACCCATGCCATCCCACTGCTGTACCTGTAATTGTTTCATTATTCCATGGTACCTAGTGGTATCCCCTACCTTCCACTTGCTGTACCCATTGAAATTTTGTCATCATCTGTGGCTATTAACACCACACACCTGTAGATAGCTGTATTGTCTCTAATATAGAAAACAATCCCTCAGTGTCTTTTGTTTTGTAAATCATGTTAATAAATACATTGAGCAATCCCACGCCCAATACCTCATCCTCCCACTCAGCACACAGCACCTCACAGCACTCCCCCACACATCCCACACAACCTCCCTCACTTGATCAGGTCACGGGGTGAAGAATCACTCACTTTGAGCTGTGTGTTGTTCCCAATCTTAACAACCCCCAACCCCCAAGAAGCAAATGGAAATTGTAGTAGGTTTTGTGTCTGTAGAGTCTTGGCAAATCAGTGAGGGTGGGGGATCTTCCTTGTGGGTTGTTAACCATAATGTTCATCCCTCCACCCCACATGGGACATGGGTGAAGAAAGAAAATAATGTATGACGTTGTTTGCTCACAGAATAGGGTGGACAGCAAGCTTGACAACCACAAGGAAGGCCCCATCACTGATTTGCCAAGACTACAGAGTCCCAAAACCCTGATTTTTTCTGTTTGCTGTTTGGCCAGTGGGGGTCATTAAGGTTGGAGACCCCAACACTGCATTTGCCTATGTGTAGCGTTAAGTTACTCTAACTGGTTATAGCCACTGCCAGGTGTCCACTCCTAAATTTAAAAATTCAAATAATTTCACTGTTTCCTGCATGAAGGGAACTACTGAGAATGCTCAGCTGAGCTCATTTGTGTAATTATACAAAAACCCAACTTCAGGGAAAGAGCATCAGTTAGTCATGGAGGGGTAACACTTTTTGTTTTTTAAAACCCCAAACTCCAATTATTTTAAAAAATAAAACATATATAACTGTGTGCTTATGAGTTTTTTTGTACAGTAACTACTTGGTGTGTGATTACTGTATATACCTCTTGAGCTTTGCTCCCAAGATTTATGTGTCATCACACACTTCAGGAGTATAAAGAAAATGCATTACACACAGTCACATATGCATTATTCTCAATATATTGCTCTGGTTGGGCATTATTTTGTTTAGCATTCCATTCGTCTCCAAATATTGTTGTGCCACAGTTCAAATGTCATGGACCTGGATTGTATCCTTCTGTTGTAGAATAGTAATCTGAAACCTCTGATGATTGCACAATCAGTTTTGTGCTAAGGGTGAAAGACTCACAGTACGCACATTTCACATAATGCTATACACTTTTAAAAACACAGGAGGAACAATGTTAAGAACATCCAGTGTGTCCACACCTTGGTGTTCTGATTCCCATTGACAAATAGAGTTTCGCTTTCATGGTTGGAGAGAAAAAGAACACCTCTGTGGTGGATTACACTTGTAGTGCACAGCAGGCCATCCAGTAGTTTCTATGTATGTATTATCATTTATGCTGTTATGCAATACCTTGATGAGTAAATTCTTACTGTGTTTAAGATCCATCCGCAGGCTACCCATGGAGCAATGTTGTCCTGTATCACTGTTTGATTTACTCATGATAGGGTCACTTCTGCAGTAAACCGAGTATGTTTATTATTGCATCACTGCAGTGTAATAGCTATTTTTCATGTGATTAATATATATCCATTTTGATGTAACAGGTTGCTCTGTTGAACAACAGCAACAGCAGAAAACGCCATGCAGGATTGCTATCAGAAACACAAATGCTCTGACAGACTGGTTCAAGGAGCATCATAACTTTTTATTGCAGCTTGAAGAAAGATGACACCAATGGATGGAGAGGAAACAGCAATCCAGACAAGAATGGGAGAAGAAATTATTAACTTTTTTTGTAAAGGAGAGTGGAAAAAACATAGAGAAGGCTGTTAAAGATTTATTTACATTAGTTACCAATGTAAGCAGTCCAAACTCCCAATACTCACAATCTTTCACAAGTACACAAGAAATGTATGCCCCTATACAGTCAGTACCATATAATTATTATAGTTCTCAGCAGGAGTGACGTGAAAATGCAAGACCTCTGTGTAATACAGGGCAAATATCGTACACTGTTAAGTCTTCAGAATATGTTAAAAAAAAAAAAAAACTGTAACAAACTTTACTGCTAAACTTCCCAAGTTGTTTTATGTTTAACTAGTTACACAGCATCTATTCCCATTATTTTGATTTTGAACATAGGGGCCAAGAGTTTATTTAGATATTTTAATTGTTTTGAAACAATATTGGAAATTACAGTCAGGAATAAATCTAAAGTGTTGCTGTTTTGCTGTTGCTTAGAGTTATTTTATCACAAAGTGTTTGAGTCCTGTTTAAAACATTCATTGGAATAAAGTTCTGCATACCAGCAATAAAATATACTGATATTAACTACAATTTGAATTTGTTTATTGGTGTAATATCACAACAGGGTCTAACATTATGGAACAAAAAAAATATGTTAAACAAGATTAAACACTATAAAGTAGTGTAATTTTATCATAGAAGTTGAACCATTTCTAACATTACAAAGTACTTCAAATGACCAATGAATTCATTTAATTCCCCCAAAATTGTGATACATGTTAACAAGGTATCCAAATGTAGCGAATGATGGCTAAGACTTCAAACAACTTACACCCTTGTAAACTGATTAATTTCTCAAAGTACATCAATGCATGAATACATATTTAATGAAGCAAGTAAATAATATTCTTAAAGTAAGCTGTTACACTGTGATTTAAATGTATTTAATTTGCAAGTAAAATTTTCAAAATTTATTAAAACAAATTCATAATCTCCATATGTGGTTTATTTCTTTGAATTGTTTAAATAACAATACACACTGCAAAAGTGACAACTAATCCGTTTATCAGGATGTATGCATTTCATTTTTTTTTCTACTCTGACAATGAGGATTTGTGTACTGGGAAATTTTGTAGCCATGTATGGTTAAGTGACCTCTAATAGCTTCAGCATTGGACTCAGCATGTTGAGATGCTGGTGCAGTAGGCTGAGGAAATTCTCTCTCAGTTTGGTTGACAGTTTCTATCCTCCTTACAGTATATGTATAAGTTTTTTCCTTCCCTCACAGAAGTTATGCAATGCACAGCATGTGATTGTGACATATGGTTCTAATGTGTAGTGAAAGTCAAATCTCTTCAGTAACACTCTCCATCATCCTTTCAGTCTCCCAAAAGCATGCTCGACCATTATTCAGGCAGTGCTGTGATACACATTAAAAGACTCCTTTTGTGGTGTCAGTCTACCAACACCGGTGTATCCCTTTACTAACCATTGCAACAATGGGTATGCTGGATCTCCAATAATGTACAAAAGAATTAGCCTGTTGCCAATCAATTCTGGATGTTTAGGAAAGCTACCTGATTCTTTGAATACAGACACATTTCAGAGTACGTTTGCATCATGCATGCTTCCAGACAAGCTGCAATTTACATTCCTTAAACTGTAGTAGACATTCTAAGCTAAATCACTTGGAATGGCGAGGAGCCAGGAGTTTTATGATAATGATAATAATAATGATAATGACCTCGCAGCTTTGGAGCATTTTGACCCCCTAGTAAGTGAGCATGTATAACCTAGCAGTAAATGACAAGCCCAGTGACAACTTGGGACCTTACAGAAACAGAAATCATGGTATGTTGCCATAATTTTTTATAATGAATGTTTTTTATTTTATTGCAATTCAATTATTTTTATGTGCCAAGAAAAATAGTTGTACAGTAGTATAACAGTATGCTTCATTGGTTTGCTGTAGAAGATTGTAAATAACAGTGTGTATGTGGCATTCATGTGGACTCATCATAGGAAGGACCATTGTAAAGGTTGCTTATTGTGCACTTTGGAAGCCTGTTAGTATGGTGGAAGATGTGGAATAAGCTGTTAGAATCACTGGTCAGCAATTTTTCCTGTGGGCTGGACCAGTTGATGTTTCCTGTAACAACCATCTGGTTGTTATGGCATTCACAAGCCATTTCAGTCAAAGAATGCCACTCCCTCATTGGCTCCTGTCTTGCTTGTGGGTGGGTGTAACAGTTCAAAAACCATGGTGGCTCCATCTCTCGCTTACCACGGAGCTGCCACAACATGGGCCATCTATTTTAATTTTGTTTAAATAGCTGGTTGATCCTACCTTTCACAGCTTTTAAAAGCTGTATCTGATGGCTCCTGCAATGTCTTCAGTATACCAAAGCATAGTATTTTTTATATCCAGTTGATCCCGCCGTTCATCCGATCATGAGTGTGAGCAATAAGCTGCAATGCTGCTCTGCATTCAAAGTGCGATCAGACTAGACTACAAACTGTAAGTAGAAAAAAATGTTTTAAAATAAAAGAAACAACATAAAAAAACAACCTGGGGAGACAGAGTGGTGTGTGTGTGTTTGTGTGTGTGTGTGTGTGTGTGTGTGTGTGTGTGTGTGTGTGTGTGTGTGTGTGTCTGTGGTGTGTGTGTGTGTGTGTATGTGTGACATGCTCACAGAAATAGGGCCTGAAAAAAAATTGATGCCCAGTGTATTATAAAAAATAAAAGATTGGGTAAGGGGTTACAATGAGAATTGTATGCACACCCTCATTGTGGAATGTTTTGATAAACCCCTAGGGCTTCGCCCTCGGAGTTTTTGTAGCATCCCACAACTCGGGTGTGCATTAAATTCTCATAGCACCCCCTTCCCCATCCTTTATTCTCTATGTAGCAAACACCATGGCATACGCTAGCTAGGCCTGGCATGTCTGGACAAGTACACACCATGGCATACAATAGCTAGGCCTGGCATGTCTGGACAAGTACACACCATGGCATCCACTAGCTGGGCCTGGCATGCCGAGACAATATGAAGCATTTTGGAACATTTTAGTTGTACTTCAGTTCTTCATGCAAGCATCTTCCAAAGTGTGGTGTTTTCTTCAGTGGAGAATGGCTGAAAACCAATAACCATCATCATCATTCCCCAGTGAGTTGTGAAATGAGTGCCAGGACACCAATTCTTGTACTTCTTCTGGTACTGTCAGAGCAGCGCAGAGGTTTGTGATACCAGGCCATGAGTGACAACACAACAAATTTACAGAAGTACATGATAGTAAAATAAATTTGTTCTAATACTTTAGATGTATTTTTTATGTTGGCTTGCGCATGAGCAAGCAACATCTTGTGGTAGTAGCACTTTCAGAGGTGTGTCAGTGTTGTGGCAAATGCAGGGGATGCTTCAGTGGGTGTGTCCCTCAGCCACCAATCAGTGAGCATGCTGGCAATGACAGCAGTTTCAAAGAGAGCCATGGAGTTGAAAGAAGTCTGGCACTTCAATGAGGTGCAGTTTCCTCATTGGAGCGTCAGATGACAAGGCTCCATTACATGCCTTTCCTGGTGAAACATTCCAATAAATATGGTGGCTTCTGCTGTCCACCACACAATCCCCACAAAGCGGAAATCGGGGATGCTCAACCCCCGTGTTGACATGTCCCCCCCCAGTTCAATTTGTTTGCCGACAGGGTTGCCCAATCCCTGTCAGCATCATGTGCCCCCAAACTCGTGGCACACTGGGAGCCCACCCTAGTGTACCCAAAATCATTTTGTTTACCTGTAAATAAAGAAAACCTTCCCCTGAAGTCCATTTTTTACCTGTAAAAAAAAAGGTTCCTCATCATACCGCCACGACCCCTCCCCAACCTGCCCTCTGTGCACCCAACCTCTCTGCACCTCCTCACCTCATACTTACCACTGGAGGGCTGGCACTGTGATCTTCTGTGGAGTGGGAACACATCTGAAATCTTCAAAAGCTGACCGAGAACTGTACAAAATACAGTAAGCTTTATAATGGCAGGCAATGGGTGGGTTTCAACTTAGGTGGCTATCTCAGTCATTTTTTGGAATTTTGGCACCAGATTCCAACATGGGGTTCAGGAAACCCCACCTCATGAACACATGCAATGTCATCTCATTACTCAGTCCCAAAAGGTGATTTTGCAGTCACTGCATGGAATCACCTCTTGGGACCAATTAATGAAACAACAGTGTCACTGTTCATAAGGTGAGGTCCCAAAAAGCCCATGTTGCAAATTTGGTGAAAAAAATTTCAAAAATTATTGCATTACGAGTGTGCATTGCACAGTTTAAATGCACACTCATAACGTCAACAATTTTTAATATTTTCACTCCAGACTTTCAACATTGATATTTTTTCACGTCTCTTTATGAACAGTACAGCTGTCATTTTTCACATTATGTCTGAAATGTATTTTTGCACTTGTGGTGCACAATGGCACGGTCGCTGTGGGAAATCAAGTTTTGGAACAGATTTACAAAATCACAGTGCCACTGTTCATGAGGGGAGGTCCCAAAATGCCTATGTTGAAAATGTGGTTAAAAAAAGCTCAAATATAATTGCGTTACAGACATGCGTTGTGTAGTTTCTATGCATGCTCATGGCTTCACCAATTGTTCATATTTTCACCCCAGATTTTCAACATTGCCATTTTTTACACTTGCTCAAGAACAGTACAGTTGTAATTTTTCACATCCTGCCCAAAATGTGTTTTTGCACCTGTGACGTCAAATGGCACAGTCGCTGTGCAAAATTACCTTTTGGCTAATTAACTGATAGAGCCACTGTTCATGAGGTGGGGTCACAAAAGCCCATGTTGAAAATATGGAGTGAAAATACTAACAAATGCCCAGGGCATTAGGGTATCCAACCGTAACACCCAACTCTGTAGAGGCTGACAGGTGTCAGGGGTGTGATTTGGGATCATCGGCTGTAATGCTCACACCATTCCACCCCCAACCCCACCCTGCAGCCAGTGACAGGCGTCGAGATGTGCCTTGGAGTCTTCAGCCCCAAAGTTCACCCCATCCTCCTATACTGCACCCATCTCAGCATATTTTCTTATGGAATGGGGTGAGTGTAAGGCCTGAAGACCCCAAGGCACACAGCAACACTTGTCAGTGTCTGCAGGGTAGGGTGAGGTAAATCAGCATGAACGTTATGGCTGATGACCCAACAGCACACCCAAACACCTGTCAGTCTCTGCAGGGTGGGGGTGGGGTTGGCGTCAGTTCATTACTTCACTGCCATTCCTGTCATGCATCTCTCTAAGTCCTGCACTATCAATGCCAATGCCAGCAACACAACATTCAGCATTGACAAATGCTTGCTTACTTATATGACAAGAAAACATGATTTCTGAAGAAACACCTGATGTGTCATGAAGACGATAAATAGTACTTTGTGTAGTGCCTCAAGGCAGACAGGTACCATTTGTTTTGTAAAGCTCTTATGAGGGCATGATTAGTCAAGAAAACCATATATGACTATAAAAGAAAGTTTTGACTTAACGCGTCCCCTTAAGAGCATCACTCAAATCTTATTTTTTATTCTTTGTTAACCAAGAAAGGTCCACTAGGCACAATTCCTGTTTTCAGGGGTGACCCGTGAGCACTGGGAAGGTTAAGTAAGTTGCTCAGAGTCACACGGCATGCAGGTAGAGGTTGTAGGAATCAAACCTTGATTTAGTAGATGTACCAAGCTCATACACAGCTCATTACTCTAAACTCTAGGGTATACTGCCAGTCAAATATGTGCCCTACTGGGAATTGAACCCAGCGCACCAGAATACTGTTCTACCACTGAACTATAAACTCACATAAGTTAACAGGTAAGTCATGACTGGACTATATTTAAATGGTTTCCATGATAAAATGGGTTGTGTAACACATCAACCTATCACTACAAACAAGAGTTCAATACATGTAAATAACACATCTCAGATAACAAAACATGTCTGTTTCATATCACCTAAGCCCTAATATTGGCAATGTTCACTACAAGGAGTCATAAATTAAGCATTAAGGCACTCCAGGGTGTGTGTCATTGCTGAGTAATGTCACACTTTGGTGTGATGTTATTCATGGATGACGCACACCCTGGAGTGCCTTATTGCGATTATAATATGGCTATAAAACATCTGACAAGGCTTTAGCGATTAAGCAATAGACATAAGAAACAAATCAAAAGTTATAATTTTATTATAATTAATTTAGACATAAAATAGAGATAAAATGGGCAATTCAAGAGCTTTACTGCATCCCTCCATTTTGCTTATACTGTCTTTTTCGAGCCAATTTTATTACTTTGAACTTAGCAATATTTTTTATACTCCTGCTTTTATCTTTACTTTGCAGAATTGAAGACATTAATATTGTCAGTCCAATTTAGTGTCCCTATAGAGATCAATCGTGCTGCTGCAGAGGCATCCATATGATTATTTTCTGAGTTTCCTTTTCTTTTTTAACAGGAGTGAAGACTGTCCTAAAAATATAAAAAAAAAAAAAAAACAATTAAGCAATAAGTTATGACGGGTATGCATTGTGGTTGGATAGTGCTCCCATCAGCTTTTTCTCAACACCAAGAAAACAGTCTCTGTGACCTTTGGCATTAGACAGAGACTCTCTAGGCTACCAAAATTGCCCTCTTTAAACACCCTGGATGGTACAACTCTAGAGGACACTACCCCTTTTAGATATCTTGGGGTCTGGCTAGACCAGCACCTCAACTTTTCTGGACAAATAGACTCCATTCTGAAAAAGCTGTACCCCAAATTAGGTGCCCTGTACAGAAACTGAAGCTGCCTACCCCTACCATCTAGGCATGAGCTTGTCCAGAAAATGATTCTACCCATCTTTGACTACTGCAGCATAGTCTATAGTGCTGCACCACAGTCTTCTATAACCAGATTGGACACCCTCTTTAATGCCTTCTGTCGCTTCACCCTCTATGCCCTTCTTCTCACTCACCACTGTTTCCTCTATTGATCACTTGGCTTTCCCTCTCTGGCTAACAGGCAACTAGCCCACTGTATGCAACTCATCTTGAAATTCTGATTTACTTCCCTACCCCCCTACCTATCCGCTATTATGATCTCATGCCCACAAGCACCCCTGTCCCTCTGATCCAGTGACTCATGCACCTTGGCTATCCCACGCTGCTCCACTTCTATAGGCTAATCTGCCTTTTCTCATAGATTTCCAAAGCTATGGAACTCTCTGCCTTATCAAATCAGGCACTTCTCCTCCCCTTGGTCCATATCAGCCTCCCTCATCAACTTCCTCTATGCTGCCTGCCACTGCTCCTAGCCCCACCACACCTTCCTCTTCTAAAGCCCTTAGCTCTTAATGAAATGTAAGCTCCAAGCTGCTTTATTGTACGCTACACTTCTACACCTAAGTATATGTTAAGTTGACAGTATATGTACTTATTCTTGGTAAGTGCTTCACAGTCTTTGCTCCATGTCAGTCCACTCAATGGATAAACTCAAATTGTACTCCACGTACTCATTTATTTTGCAATAAGCTTTACCTGTATGTTTTTAAAATGCTGATGTATTTTCCAAGGCCTGTTGAGCATATCACCAATGTCTCATGTATTTTATTGAGGTATGTATTGTTTAATGACTACGTAAACACGCTGGATATGGGGGTTGATACCAGCCCTTTTACAAAAGAAAGGGTTCTGAAGGAACTCTTAAAACTGAAGGTGGACAAAGCAATGGGGCCTGATGGGATTCATCCCAGAATTCTAAAAGAACTAAGGGTAGAACTAGTGACAACACTGACTACCCTCTTTAATAAATCATGGAGGATGGGGTGGTACCTGAAGACTGGAGGAGGGCAGATGTTATTCCACTTACAAAAGTGGGAGCAGGGCAGAAGCAGGAAACTACAGACCTGTTAGTTCAACCTCAGTGATTGGGAAAATGATGGAATCACTTCTGAAGAAAAGAATTGTTGAGTACCTAGAGGCCAGAGGAGCGCAGGACCCTAGGCAGCATGGCTTCACAGCAGGAAGGTCGTGTCAGATGAATCTAATGGATTTCTTTGACTGGGTGACCAAAGTAGTAGATCAGGGAGGGGCTGTAGACATGGCCTACCTAGACTTTAGCAAGGCATTTGACACAGTCCAACACAAAAGATTAATATACAAGTTGGCAAGCCTGGGGTGGGTCCCAAGATGGTAGCCTGGGTAAAAAATTGGCTGGAGAACAGGACACAGAGGGTAATAGTAAACGGAGTCCACTCTGAAAAAAGGGGGGTTACTAGTGGGGTACCGCAGGGCTCAGTACCAGGACCAGTCCTCTTTAATGTCTTTATAAGCAACATTGCAGAGGGACTGGAAGGAAAAGTACTGTATGTCTCTGTGCAGATGACACAAAGATCTGCAACAGAGTTGACACACAAGGTGGGGTGGAAAGGATGAGAAGGGACTTGGCAAGGTTGGAGGAATGGTCAAATGTATGGCAGCTTAGATTCAATGCTAAGAAGTGCAAAGTAATGCTCCTGGGAAACAAAAACCCAGGGAGAGAGTACACAATGGGGGCTGAGATACTAACAACAACAAAAATGGAAAGGGACCTGGGGGTAATCATATCAGATGACCTAAAGGTGAGCAAGCAATGTGATAGGGCAGTAAGTAGGGCTGGTGGGATACTGGGATGCATAAGGAGAGGCGTCATGAATAGAAAACAGGACATTTTTTTGGCCCTCTGTGCAGACTGCTGGTGAGACCCCATCTGGAGTACTGCATCCAGTTCTGGAGACCCAATCTCCACAAAAACATAGACAGGATGGAGGCAGTCCAGAGGAGGGCAACTAAAATGGTGCAGGGTCTGCACCAGAAGACATATCAAGAGAGACTTAAGGATCTTAATATGTATAGCCTCAAGGGGGGGGACCTGATTGAAACTTTCAAATACCGCAAGGGAATCAGCAAAGTCCAAGAGGGTAGCATCTTTCAGAAAAAGAGGTGTGCAAGAACAAGGGGGCACAATTTGAAGCTGGGGGGGGGACGGCTCAGAGGTAATGTGAGGAAGTATTTTTTTCACCGAGAGGGTTATGGATGCATGGAACAGCCTTCCTGAGGAGGTTGTGGGGTCAAAAACAGTGGTGGAATTCAAGAATGCATGGGACAGACATAAGGCAATTCTAGGGGGTGGAGGTTGGAAGAAGTAGGCTGTTGGTTAGCTAGGCTCTGCAGCTTATCCATTAGGTAGGGAAATGGGCAGACTGGGTGAAATTCTATATTTCTATGTCTATGTTATGTTTCTATGTACTCCTATTGCCCCTTTGCCCAGGATACTCCATGAGATGAGCAATTTTATATTGTTCAGTGTGCCTTTACTGGAGAAACTTTTTAATAAATAAATAAATAGGGCACAACTCAGGTGTGGCATGAGGCATAGCAACATAGAAACATAGAATTTGACGGCAGATAAGGACCGCTTGGCCCACCCAGTCTGCACATTTCCCTACCTAATAGGTAAGCTGCAGATCCTAGTTAACCAGCAGCCTGCTTCTTTCTAACCCCACCCCCTAGAATTGCCTTATGGCTGTCCCATGCATGCCTGAATTCAATCACTTCAAGAAGTGCCATTACCCAACCACAATGTATACACTGGAGTGTCTAACTGTGATTATAAAATGGGTCCAAGATGGGTTGTTTTATTTCTTTTTTGGGGGGGGGATGCACCAAATCAAAAAAGAAACATTTTTATGTTTTTTTTTAAACAGTCACAGCACATCTCAGCACTGACATGCCATCTCAGGTTTAAATATTATGTGCAGCAAAATTCATGTATTTTTAATTACTTCTTAAACCCACTAGTTTCCCCCAACCCACACCCTTTTACCCATTCCCTCACCTTTATTTCTTCTTCCTTATAATTTTCCCTCCCTTTTCTCTGTCTTGTTTATTTTCTGTCTTGCCAACATTCAAGAGATGGAATGTTTACTACAGATAGAATGCAAGAATTCAGACTTCTGCTCAGTTCTGCTCACAGAATGTTTACTGCCACTAGCACACAACAGAAGGCCTCAGATGGAACCAGGGCTTTTGCTTTATCTGTAACAGCTTAAACTACACAGATTTCCCTAGTATGCAAGTGAGGATAGGAGGGGGATTTTTCGTGGTCAGTAAAGAAACACCATAAATTACAATTTTAGGTAATGTAGTACTTAATTTTTTAAGTTATGTATGTGTGTGTGTAACGAGTATTATGAGGGCAAATAACATTTAATTCTTATGTTTATAAATTTAATACAGTTTTATTTATAGGCCTAGTTTAAGGTTTTTACTAAGTAAAGGTGACAGCCACATTTGTGATTGTAGTCAGGAATGGCTGGTACTATTGATTTTATTGTGAAGAGGCTACTGGACCTTCTTCCAGTGCTGTCATCATGGGATATCAGCACTGGGTTCTGAACTCCTCAGCCAATCAGATTACTGGATTTTTTATAGCCATATTATGATATAACACACTGTTTAGCGGGCTGAGTAAAAATAAGCATTAGAAAACATTTCATGAAAACATTTAGTGAAATGAGTCCTAGTAGAAGGGTGTGGGTGGGGAGAAATCAAGGCTGAGAGCAGACATGCAGCCTGGGCCATTTTAAGAATGGATATACCAGTCTCAGACCTTAAACCACTACAATATATACAGGTTTAAAAAGATATATTAACCTGAATTTGTAGGCACCGCTGATACCCTCCAGAAAGCACTCCTTCCCTCTTCACTCTTATCCCTATCTTACTATAAAGCCTCAGCCAAAATGATTTAAGAGATAAAGAAAAGTTCACATCAAGCAGTGGATTGATTTTCTCCCAGAAAGTCCTTGGAGCCTAAGTCCAACTCCACATACTCTGGAACCTACTTCTCTCCACCTCTACACCTCCCCTGGCTCCCTCAGGCACCAGTTGAAACTATTACCCCTGCCTGGTCCTGTTACCCATGCTCCTGACCCCCCCTTATCTTTAGCCCTAACCATCCATGTGTCAGGCCTTTATTAGGGTTTCCCCAACCCCTGTACTGGTTCAGTTTCCTCACTACCTAGGCACTCCCTTCCCCCATGAGGGACAGGCATGCTCCAGCCTGCCAGGTCTCCCATCAGATAAGTTTATGATTTTTTGTGTGTGTGTGCCTGCTGATGTCTGTTTGCACTTGAATTGATATTTCTTTATGTACTGCAATTGCACTTTTATTTCTGCAACAATTCTTGTACCTACTATTGTAGGACTTGTGTAACAATTTTTGTACCATTGTAATTTAATGTTATGTAGTACTGTACTTCTAATTTCTCCTGTTCCATTCCCCTGGGTCACACCTGGAAATGAGCCTTGGCTCAGTGTGCCTTTCCTGGTTACCAATTTTCAAATAAATAAATAAATCCACAGGACAAGTGTCCCTGCCCCTCCAGAACTCTATATACACATGCCTTGCTAAAGTAGATGATTTTCAGCTTTGCTGGGTATGGTGAGCTACCGCACTGTTAGTCCTATAATTCTGTTGTATATGTGTTTCTTTTTATGTAATCCTATGTATATATACATGCCACTAAATGCTAGTGTTAATTCAAGTGGACATAGAGAAAGGACTGGATTTAAAAAAAATGACCTTCCTTTGACTTGGAAGGCCAACTTGCTTGCCAGGAATCTGACAAGTTATTGTCAAAGGGTTTGGGGATAACTGATCAAAGGGGTCTTTCCAATAGTTAACTGACCAACGGAAACAGAGGTGAATAAAGTGTTCAGGAGATAGCCTTTTTAACATCAAAAATCAAGATTCTGTATTCCAAGATATTGCCTTTGATAAGATGAAAGGAAACAACAGGAAACTTCCTTCTAACAGACCTGTGTGAGACTATAATGTCAGGTGTCATAAATGTAGGCTGGGTAACATCACCAGGTGGCAGAACATTGTGTTGGGAAACAGCAAGAGTGACACCCGGTGACCTAAAATGGAAGGGCCAGCCTCTATCCACAAACAGGGGTATAAATAGCCCCAGTTCAGGGCATTTGGACACAATTTTCATTTTGATGCCACCTGACACACAAGAAGCCAAACTACTGAGACTCAGTGGCTGTACACACATTTTCATCTGGACTAAAGGAACTGAAAACCTTCATCTACTATTTCTGGACTTTAATTCACTGCAACTATAAGGTAGACTTAATTAACAGTTTAGTGTGTTTTTCTGTATATAACTTTCCCATCATGTTTCTGCATACTGTAACCAAATTAGAGTATTCTCTTTTTAGTTGAACTGTATTTATTTAAGTATTTTAGTAAAACTTTTGTTTTGTAAAGAATATCTATCTGCCTGATTGAGAATTTCTTATATTTGTGTGTGACTGTAGAAGGTTTATTAATAATCTGTGACATCTATTAATTGCTTAGAGGGGCTACCATAAGCAACCAAATTGAGAAAAGGATCTGTAATGGATTTGTAAGGGTAGGGAGATTACCAAAGTCTCAGAGATGAGTTGGCAGGGATTTTGAACCAGGCTGTTGCATGTTCTATAGGAAGAAGACCAAATCAGGCTTACACAGCAACCCTGAAGAGAGTGTGATGCCTGGGTCTTCCTTCTTTGTGTAATAGCCAAGGAAGGGTTCATATTTTTCCACAAGACTTGAGACTGGTATTGTGCTCTTATCCAGTGCTAAAGGGATGCCCTGAGTCCTCATGGCAGAAGTGCAGTTGTGACCTCAGCGAGCATTCTAAAAGCATGAGGAGGGTATTCCTGTTCCCCCCTCCCTGTTATGGATTGTAATTAAGTTGGGCACTGTGAGTTCAGTAGACCTGACCTCAGGAGTGGGTTCATGACACTGGATACTGCAGTGAGTGCAATACCCACAATTCCTGAGAGTCAGTCACAAGCAGTTGAAAGATTTGTGTATGTCTAATGGCATAGCTCACATAAGAAAATAAAAAAAAACTGCTGTACATCCTTCATTGTTTTGAATATCAACCTCCACACCACTTCCAAGATCCAGTCCTGAACTCGCCAAGATGCTATAATGATCAGCAGGGTCCCAATGAGCTCTGTCTGTTAAACTCTGGGGATGGGGAGGTGGGGAGTAATCATGTAAACTTTCATGATCTCCTGTAAGTGTTCATCTTTTATTTTGTCTTGAAGCCACTGAACAGCAAATTTAACCAGCTCAGCCACTTCTAGTGTTTCTGTGAGGCCAAACATGCAGATATTTTGTGTTCTAACATAACTTTCAATGTTTTATTTTTTTGTTTGTTTGTTTGTTTAGTTCTTTAACCAAATAGGACCCAAGAGTGCATACCCATTTTCAAGGGGGACCCAGAGATGTCAACAAGAGCAACAATACAAAATAAATTTGCAATACATCCATGTACACAATAATCAGGTGACATTACACTTGCAAATAAAGTCCAAACAGTATTTTTAACACCATTTTAAATGTATTCTGCAAATTGATGAAGCCTAATGAAGCAGGTAAGTTATTCCAGAATGTAATGGCTTTATAAATAAAAGAACATTGGCTCAAGGAGGAATGGAATAGTGGAGTCCTTATGAAATGAGTATGAGCAGCAGATCTAGTACCCAGGAAACCAGTGATGAGGCAAGCATCAGCCATAAACAAAACTCTAATCAGACCTCTTAGGAAACATCTAAAAGTGATGAGGGTGAACTAAGCAGTGCATGGGTCAAAAGAAAGCCAGCCAAGGTGTTTGTAAAGAGTGCAGTGATGAGAAAATCTGGGGTTTTCGGCAGCATATCTGCATATGGAATTGTATAGAATTTTAACTTTTGGCAAGTCAGTGTAGTAGCATCAGCACTGGCATTGTATGGAAGCTCACAGTCCACTAATGACAGGAGTAGGGACTGAGAAACTTGAAGTTTAAAAAAAGAAAATGGAAGAAATAATCAATTTTTTAAGAATATACCTATAGTATGGAATAAAAGTATGAAAGTAATTGGTCTGGATAATAGCTTATGTAAAATATCTCCTCCTGTTTGTAAAAGTTGTCATCCCTTATTTAGCCTTCCCCTGGTTAGGATATGGTTAAATTATAATGTCCTATTGAAGGTTTCAATAGCATACTTTTTTTGAAAGGCATGTTATAAAATCTTTCCACCAAATGCAGATGCAATATGATTTATCCAGGAACATGTTTTTTTACCTGTTTACAACTGTGCTCAACCTTTTTGGACCTAACGGGTAAAGAGAAAGTGAATCTTGACAGTAATCTGGTATATGATTTGTTAGATGTAGCTCCAAATAGATCTAAACAAATTTCAAAGCAGTATAAATTCATTCTTAATACTATCAATAGTAATACGCAACCCTTAAAAAAAATGGAAAGCTGATTTAGAAATTAATATCTCAGACCAGAAATGGGAAACATTATGTGCAATGTGAAGCAGTGCAACTAATAACATAATTAATCAAATTCAGGTTGTTATTACTCATAAACTGTACTATCCACTTTATGTTTTGAATAAGTTTAAAACGCAACTCTCTATTATAATAAAAAGCTTAAAAACACTAGTTACACAAATTGTGTTTTAACTATATTGTTTTCTAGTTATTTGTTATTTTTATTCCTTTCCCCTGCTGTTAGTCTACTGAATATTGTAGGTAATGCAGCAATTATTTCAGAGTCTTTCAAAATGTATCTAACTTTCCCCTGCTAGCCACACAATTGCTGCTTATGACATCACAGTCTGTTGCCATGGTGAGCACTATGATATCATAAACAAAGGCACTGTGAGGTTAACAGGGGAGAGGCAAATGTTTTTGAATGTTTTCTATACAGACTTTATAGACAGACTACCACAAGGTTCAGCTCTGGTTTTTTAACCATCAACTTTTTCTCAACGCCAATAAAACTGTCTCCATGACCTTTGGCACAAGGCAGACAATCTCTAGATTTCCCTCGCTGCCCACTTTCCACATCCTTGATGGGACTTTACTTGAAGACACATCTTCCTTCAGGTTCCTAGGAATTTGGCTGGATCAACACCTAAACTTCTCCAGACATATTGACACAATCCCAAAACATTTGCGCCCCAAGCTTGGTGCCGTGTTCAGGAACCACAGTTCTATCCCCCCTACGGTTAGGCGTGAACTTGTTCAGAAGATGATCCTACCCATCTTTGACTACTGCAATGTAATCTATGGTGCTGCTCCCAAGTCCTCCCTGGCCAGATTGGATACCCTCTTCAATTCCTTCTGCCTTTTTGCCCTTGATGCTCCCTCTCGCTCCCACCACAGTGATCTCTATCGTGTCCTATCCTTCCCCTTTCTAACAAACAGATGACCTTCCCACTGCAATGAATTCACCTCCAGTCATTGGCTGGGTGAACTTCCTTCCTACCTCCTCCCTAATTTATAACACTCCCCATTCCCTCTCACTTCCTTAGATCATCTGACTGCCGTACTTTGGAAGTCCCCGCTGAGCCACCCTCATCAGCCAATCCGGTCACTCTCACTGCTTCCCAAAAATGTGGAATTCCCTCCCCCCTCGAATTCATCACTCATCCTCCTACTACTCCATCAGCTCTGCCCTCAAATACTTCCTTGCACCTAGCTGTTCCTGCTATGACCCTCTCTGACTCCCTCTCTAAGCCCCTGACAAACCCTAACCCCTCTTCTGTATCCATGCAATGCCCCTTTTTCAGCTCCACCTCCACCCACCTAAAAACCAGCATTCCTTCCCTTCCCCAGATTGTCTCCATTGAGACCATCAATTGTTCTCTTACTGTGATTTCTCAATCATCCAAAGTTGTACCAGGGCCTGTCCCTACCCTATCCTTACAACATTAACCCAACTCTTCCCTCCACTTCTCCGCATCCTGAAGGGCTGGGATTCGGCCTCTCTTCTCTCTCACCTTCACCCTCTCTTCTGGTCTTCTTAAGCCTATCCCCCCTTGCTGCCTACAACCTGCTTCCCTTCTATCATACTCTACCTCTCAATGCCACAACCTGCTCCCTTCCTGTCATGCTTGACCCCTGCCTTGTGAAGGCAGGGTTCTCAGCATACTGGAGGGGTCAGGCACCAGCAGACCATTCTCCTCCTACCTCTTCCTTCGCCTCCTCCTTCAATCCCCTTCCACCCCCTGCTTCTCTGCCTACCAACACTAACCTCTCACCTTCCCTTCTACCCCATACATAGCCCTAGCTACGGTGACCCCTAATCTCTACTGCATTTGTAATTGACTTGCACATCTGTTTACCTTAGCCAACCTGTTCTGCTTGTATTTACTCCTCACTAACTTCCCTAGCTCAAACTACAACAATTCTATTCAGTCGTTTTCTAGCTACACAGTTATGTGTCATTTAATGTACACCTAAATGTTATTTTGTGTTGTTGCATCTATCTAGTCCAGAAGTGTTGGCGTAGTATCTATCTAGTTCAAAACTGTCAGCATCCCACTATTTGATTACTCCTGTACAGTCTGCTCAAATTATTTGAATGTAATCTACTGTAAATTTATATTGTGTACCAAATCTCTGTAAACTATTCTCATGTTCCCTTACCACTCAGGTTGCACTGGGAGACAAGCAACTTGTTGCTCAGTGTGTCTTCCTGGTGAAACATTTTAATAAATGAAAAAAACTACCAAGATGTACATTAACTCTTGGAAAAGAACTCTGCAAATTAAAAAAAAATGTATTATGTAGTAAACTGTAACAATTCAAACATTTTACTTCTGAAAACACATGCTGAAATGCTGAGTTGCTCTTTAATAGTGATATATTCTCATATTGTAATAGAGGAAGTGGAGAAATAGCTAACTCATTGCATGTACTGTTTTTGTGTCCTTATTTAAAATTGTTTTGGACACAGGTTTTGAAACAAATACATGTCATATGAGGGACCAGGTTTATAATTTAACCTGAGTTATGTCTGTTAACTACATCTACTTTAAAAGATATTAACGAAGGCCAGAATATGTTTTTTATTTCACAAAGCCCTATTAAATGCAAAAGATGCACTACTCATATTTGGAAGGAGTCATCAGTTCCTAACATTAAATTGTGGAAAAACTTATTTCTGGAAAGTATGAAGTTGTAAAAAAATTGTTACCTTACCAATAAACAGATTGCAAAAATACTGAGAAATATAGGGCCCAGTTCAAAAAGCTGTTGTAGAGTGGTGTTTTTTAATTAACCTCTTAGACCGGGGGGGGGGGTGGTTATAAGGAAGAAAAGTGTTAAAAAAAGATGCATACTGTATTTACGTATTGTACAGGTCTTATGTCCCTTTGTACATAACTTTTTAGATATATTAATGCTGCTATGTATTAAGTGCTTTACTTAAATGCATGTCTCATATGTGTGCATAGAGTTGTCTATAACTCAGTGAAATTGTATCTGTAATGATTATTCATATTGTATTCCAATATTTGACCTTTTGTTCTTTTAATGTACATATTTAAAAACCAATACACGCATTATGTCTAAAATAGGAGTAGGGACTGAGCCAAGATTATCTTAGAGTGAGTGGAGAAAAAATGTTTTAGTCTAAAAATCTGATGAAGGGAAACATGTACTGACTTAACCAGTGTGGTGATATGTTCTTTAAAAGACAGAGTCTGGTCTATAGTAAAACATAGATATTTCAAATTGTTCACTTTCTCAACAAAGGTGCCACTTAAATCTTTGGTTAACTCAGGTGGGGGGTGGTTAAAACTCTTCATTTGTTTTCAAGGTGATAAGACAAAGTGCAGCTTTCGTTTATCATGGTATTTATTTTAATGTAATTATTATTAGTTATTATTATGATCCTTAAATTTGGCTTTATTTATATGCCAAGAAAAGGTGATATGATATATGAACAAATAATATTATGTGATATAATGTTGATTTATTCATTTGAAAATTTGGTGACTGGGAAAGGCACTCTGAGCTAAGGCTTGTTTCCAGGTGGGATAGGGGAAAAGTGTATAATAATACAGCATGCTCAGCATCAATGAAACAGTACAAAGTAAAATGCAAAAAGTGTACAACTTACTATGATACAAGTACACTAACAAGTAAAAGAGCCAAACAATGGTATACCAAGCAACATTGACAAGTAAATAAAGTGACCAGTACAGGTAGAAAAATAACAATGCAGTAGTTGTTGAGAGGAGACTGATTTAGACAGAAAAGAGAGGGACCAATTCTGAGATGGTAAGGGCCTTAAAGGGGAAGGTCAAGTATAGGACTTACAGGAGCAGGAGGGGTGGGGGACATTTTAGTTGGTGCCTGAGGGAGAAAACAGAAGTGGAAAGATTTAGAGAGGAGGGGAGCAGGTTCCAGATGAAAGGAAGTTGATATGAGATGGGAGGCTGCCCAGGAGAGGAGTGCAGGTGTGGAAGGAAGAAGGTGTGAGGACCCCTGGAGTAGATGCAGTATGAGGCAGAGGGAATGGGAGAGCGGAGTGAGGAGAGATATGAAGGAAGGTACTGAAACCAATATTTGGAAATGAAGGCAACACAGTGTGACTGGTGATATGAGGGTAGGGGGAGGATGGATTGGGAGTAGCAGAGGGAGTAGTTGTGAGTTGGGGTGGGAGGTAGTAGCAAAGTGACAAAAGGCATCACAGAGGGTGTCCAGTCTGGTGAGGGAAGTAGATGGGGCAGGGCCATAGCCCACATGCACATAGTCAAAAGCCAGGAAAAACATTTTGGTAACCAGCTTTTGACAGACTTGGTGAGAAAAACAGTCTTTGTTGCAGTACAAGGCACGAAGTTTGAAGCAGAGCATGGAGTGGATTGCATCAATGTCTGTAGACAGGTCAAGCCTACTATCTAACCACACACTGAGATGCTTGAAGGAAGAAACCATCTCAAGAAGGGTGCCATCCAGGATGGCAAAGGATTGTTGGGGGGGAAAGTCTGGCCAGTTTCTGATTGGTACCAAAGGTCATGGACACAGATTTGTTTGTGTTGACCTGGAGCTGGTTGGAGTGGAAGCAGCACAGGACATTGTGGAAGTCTTGCTAGAGTAAACCTTCTGCTGCCACTGTCAAAGGGCCAGAGGTGTAGTTAATCATGTCTTCTGCATACATATGGATATGTGAGTTGATATAAGCAGAGGGGTGCTCATTCAGGAAGACAGAGAAGATGATGTGTTCTAGGATGGAGCTCTGTGGCATCCCAGCCTGAATTGAAAGGGGAAGTGACAGGATGTCACCTTCTTGTACCAACTGTTGACAGCCCATGAGGTAGGAATGGGACCAGTCAACAGTGGGAGCAGAGAGAATGGCAGTGTTCGGCTTGTACAAGAAGAGCAGATAGGCCACCAAACCAAAGGATTTGGACAGATCAATGAAAATAACTGGCTATTGTGTGCTCCAGATCCATCCCAATGAGGATGAGTCAGTGACACGTAGTAGGGAGGATATGGTGGAGTGGTGCTTCCAAAAACCAGACTGGAAAGGGAAGTGGAACCTGGAAGAGTAGAGGAAGTCAGCAATGCTAGAGAAGACTAGTTTCTCTTTCAGTTTTGCAAAAGAAGGGAGGAGGGAGATTAGACAGAAATTGCCATGAAGGAGGGTATAATGTGGTATGATATATGATAATATAATATAATATGATGTCATATATGATATATGGTAAAATAATATAACCTGAAATATGATGTAATATATATATATATATATAACATAATGCAATCTGATGTAATATGATATACAGTACAATGACATATGAGAAGATAAATCTAATATAAAATGATAAGAAAGGTCAAACTGGTGTGCCTTGAGGTGTGCAGGATGGTTTCAACAGATCCACTGAATGACCATCAGGGAAGGCTATTTGCACTGCACTGGAAGTCATACCAGTAGATTTCTGGGGTCTAATTAACAATAGATTCTTTGGTTGTACTATCATGCACCTAGCCCCTGTGGTCACAGCCCCATGCACATGATTCCCAGTATCTTTTTCACCATGCTCATTTCCTTCTCCATCACCACTGTTGGCAAACCTTGTACAGTATTTGCTGGAACTGGCATGGTGGGGCATCTCTTTCTCCTCTTGTTCTTGTCTACATATTTTCTATATGCACTGACAAAACAGGCCAAACAGATGATCACTCGATTAATATGACACCACCCACTAAAAATAATGGTTCACAATAATCACTGATGATTCTTAGATACTCACTTAACATGCACAGCTGGCACACAGATAAGCCACTGTGACATATAACCTGTGAGGTAATATGGAAGAGTGATACAACCAAGCCACCCCCACTGACAGACCACACTCCCTTACTGAGAGACCTTGTGACCTTGTGTCTCACACAGCAGTCTATTTTACTTTTCAGTCACTTCAATCGCTGATTAACAGGCAGGCTAGGCAAAAAATAAAACGATGGATTTCTGTGCCTTGCTGAACCAGCAGTAGTCAGAAGGAAAAAAATGGTGAAATAAATCCATCAAATCCTCCCTGCACTTTTTCTAGTATGCTGAATTCAGTCTGCCCTGCTCTTAGTTGAGGGGGAATTAAAATAATAAGTAAATATTGATTTCTGGGCCCTCTACATCATTAACACACAATACATAAATTGCCAAATAAATGTTTCAAAATTCCCCTATGCACCTTTTGCAGTCTTCTAAATACACTTTGCCCTGCACCTGCTGCAAGTCCTGCAACTGCCATTGCAGGCTCATACTGTGCACTCACTTCATTCCTCTTCAGTTCAGTTTCACTAGCCTGTCTGTTTGACACTACAATTAAAATATAGTGAGAAGTGGCTAACTGGAATGATATAAAATCACACATGCCCACACAATGCAAAGCATCATGGGCTGCATATGCAAATCACCACAGAATGTTATGGTGGTCCAACTTTAAGCAGAATTGCATGGTGCCAAAAGGCCTCTCACACAGTTTGCAAAGGGTGCTAACAGAAGACATAGACACGTGTTTCGTCCTACTAGGACTCATCAGTATGCCTCGTCTGTTTGACACCCCAGTGGAATGGACCAGCTACCCTAAGGCAGTGTGCCTTGGATATGTTGTGGTGAACCCATTAAAATAAAAAACTATCTAAAAGACAAAGAACCTCTGTGAGCAAACACCGAGGCAAGGGTTACCGTAAAGGGCATTTGGCTGGGAAGCCAAGTTTCAAGAAAATACAAAATCACACATGCCCACACAATGCAAAGCATCATGGGCTGCATATGCAAATCACCACAGAATGTTATGCTGTTCCAACTTTAAGCAGAATTGCATGGTGCCAAAAGGCCTCTCACACAGTTTGCAAAGGGTGCTAACAGAAGAAATAGACACGTGTTTCGTCCTACTAGGACTCATCAGTATGCCTCGTCTGTTTGACACCCTACTGCATGATTAGCTAATGATTTCTAAACTGTTCTAAACAAAATTCACTCTTTTTTACTTAAAACAAATCCACTTCCTTCCACAGGCTCTTCTCCTGTGAGAGAGAACTGTAAATGGCACTGAGCTATGTGCAGGAGTTTGTGATCTCCATCATCGTTGATTGGCTACTGTAGGTCATGTGGGTTGCCAACAACTTGGACATGTTTAGTATGCACCCCCAGTAAAAAGTATTGTATCATGATATCAAAGGACTGAAATGCCAGTGGTGTAGGTTCCATTTGACCTACTATACCAGTGTCCAAAATGTCAGATTTTGGCATATTCACTGTATGTAAATTTGTCTTCAAGTCATTCTTTCCTTTTTCTTCTATCACAAGTGGCATTCCACTAGCAAGACCTGTAGATTACGTAATTACAGTTGTATATGAAAAAGTACAGCCTGTACAAAGCAATGTGCCATCTAGTACTAAAAGATGTGATTAACAGCCGAAAATATTTATTTTAATACTAGCATTAAGGTACTTCAGGGGCTGGGTTACCTTTGTTTATCTAACTCTAGGGGCAAACGGCCTTAAACTGTACCTTGGCCCTAATGACCCCTAGAGTTGCATAAGTACAATACATTAACTGACAGTAAACTTACCCACGAGTGTGCTTTAATGGCTAGAAACTATTTGATACTATTATTCTGACTGGATTGCTATAAGGCCTTTAATATAATAGAAAGACAAACAAGTAGTTTTCTGTTGCTGATGCCAATATTCCTTCTTTGGTTGGTCAGATCAGGGTGTTACAGCAAGATGAGCCACGCACTGCTTTGTCTGAAGCATATGGCACACTGTCCTCTTCCAGCTGCACACACCAAGATTAGAACCTCTGCCCAAACACAGGTCTCTCATTTTATTTTGCATTATGTTGTTGCTATGCTACCGTGCCCATTGATTCACTTTACTTTTAAACACTTAACCTGCTCTGAAAAGATATCAAATCTATCTCTGAGCTGTACATTATGGCTGATACTTTATCTTCTTTATCACCTGGGAAATGATGGTGCCTTATCCATAGGCACATTATCAGTAGAAGAGTAATTGAAAGGGCAACAGATAACGTTCTACCTTCTATAAAATGAAGCACTCCTGTCATTCTGGGGCAACTGATAAAATTAATATCTATAATTTCTTCTTAATAAGGTTGCAATTGCTTCCCTGTCTTCACCATTACATTATACTTCTTTCTTTCTTTCTCAGTCTCCCTCTCCCTCTCTCCATAATCTTCCTGTGTTTTCTTTACCTTCCCTCAAACTCATGTCCTCCCTGGGGTTCTCAAATTACTGCTGCAACTGCTCACAGCTCATAATTGTAGTATGTTTTTATACTGTGCCTATATTATATAAAGATAAACTTGCACCTTTGGCCAGATAGGGACTTTAGACCTGAGTATATGGGAATTTCAGTTTAAATTGAGATTACATGCTTGTAAAACAGCATCATCTGATGCATTTTGACACTTAAACCTTTACGGTAATGATAATAATTAAGTAAGTCTTACATTTTAATTGATGAAACTGCATTTTTGTTCTTATAGGCACACTTTCAATAGAATGGAGACTACCATGTAGTAACAAGGTTTATGTGTTAGCTAGATTGCATTATCTACTGCACTCCACTGCTGTATCAATAAATAAGTATGGGTCATAATTTTTTTTTTAATATTAAAATAGCTGTGTAATAAGAGAACCAAAGGGATGATATATCTGGTTGTCTATTTATTAAATGTGCTGTGTAATTGTTATGTATTACAGAATTTGCCAAGGGCTCTATAAGTACTTTTATATGTATATTTAATGTAAAATTGTCTTTTCTGTTTAGTATGCAATTGGTAACTCTTGTAAAGACTATTTTGCCGATCAATAGAAAGACTGAACTATTCCTTTTCTTGCCATCCTGTCAAATTCAATAATGTCATGACATATCCTTTTTTATTTTGTGTGATACATAGAAACATAGAATTTGTCATCAGAAAAGGACTGCTGGGCCCACCCAGTCTGCCCAGATGGTCCCTGCCTAGTCTATCTCAGCAGACCCTAAATGGTCTATGGTGACCATACCTCCTCCCTGCCTATTTACTAATATTCCCTCTGTCTATATCATGCCTGCTTAAAGCCCCCTACTGTTTTTCACCACCACAATTTCTGCGGGCAGTCTATTCCAGATGTCCACCACTCATTCAGTGAAGTAGTACTGACATCTCTCTTAAACTCCCCCATCTCCATTGCATGCCTTCTGGTCCTGGTGGCCCTTCTCATATGAAAGACTCCTCTCCTGCAGCCTGTTCACCCCCATGAGGTCCTGTTAGGTCTCTATCATATTCCTTGTCACTCTCTTCTCTTTCATGTGTTCAAGATGAGGTCCCTCAGTCTCTCCTCCTAGGGCTGTTGATGCAAACCCTGCCCCATTTTAAATGCGCTGTCTGGACCATCTCCACCCTATCTATGTCCTTTCTGAGGTACATCATTCAGAACTGGACACTAAACTCCAGGTGGGTTCTCACAAGTGAGCGATACAGGGGCAACACTACCTCCCCTCTCTTGCTGGAGATACCTTTCCCTATGCATCCCAGCAACCCACTGACCCTATCCCACTGCTTTATCACACTGCTCTGCCACTTTAAGGTCATCAGATATGACAACCCCAATTTCCTTTTCCTGCTTAAAGACATTCAGTACCTGCCTCATTCCTATACTCAACAACTGGCTTTCTATGCTCAGTGTATGATTTTACATTTCTGGCATTGAACCGCAGCTGCCATACTCTTGTTCCCTCTTTACGTTTCATAACTTCCTTTGCATTCTCTCCCCTCCCGTCTCAGTGTCCATCTTATAATAGATTTTGGTTTCATCTCCAGTTATTCTGCAATGTCACTGATATGGCCTTTGAAGAAGTCTGGTATTTGTACAGAAACCCTGTGACACCCCACTGGTCACTCTCCCCTCATTAGAGTGAGTGCCTTTAATCACCACCCTCTGTCACCTTTCAGTTGACCAGTTCATTACCTAGTTCACCCCTTTGGATCCCACCCTTAGGCTGCTCAATGTCTTTCTCAATGTCATGTGAGACACAATGTCAAAGGCCTTGCTAACGGCCAGAGTGGCCATGTCCACTGCCTTCCCCAGGTCTACTTCTCTGGTCACCCACTTGAAGAAATCAAACAGATTCATCTAGCATGACCTCCTCCCCACCATGAATCCGTGCTGCCTTTAGTCTTGTAGCCCACTCGATTCAAGATACTTTAACAACCTTTCCTTTAACAGGATTTCCATTAATTTCCCCACCACTGATGCTAGACTGACTGGCCTTTGGTTGCTAGACTCCTCCTTGCTGCTGCTCATGGAGAGGGACCATACCTGCTCTCATGCAGTCTTCTGGAACCATGCCTTTTTCCATTGAGTTGTTGAATAAGGCCATTAGTGGGGCAGCTAGTATCTCCCTAAGTGCATTTAGTATCCTTAGATGTATCCCATCTGGTCCCAAAGCCTTGTCCACTTTCAGGACTATTTCCTCTAAAAATGGACTTGTGTCCACCTCCCCACCCCCACTTTGTTCCTGCTGCTCACTGGTAGTCAGTTCCGCACTCCCTCCACTGTGAAGACTGAGCATAGTGCCTCTTTAGGATGTCTGCTTTTTCTTGATCCTCTTCTGTACACTCTCCCCATGCAGCCCTCTTTATTCTCACTATCCCCCCCCCTTGATTTCCTCTTCTCAGTCATGTAACTCAAGAAAGTCATATCTCCTTTAGCTACCCCACTTCGCTATCCTTTCCTCTGTCTGCACCTTTGCTCCCCTCACAGCCTTTCCTGCTTCACTCTGTTGTACTTGGCATACCTCCCTGTCTTCCTACCTCTGCATTGCCTTATACAGTACCTCCTGAATGTCACCCCTTTTTCCCTCACCACCTTGGCCACTTTCCTAGAGTAACATAGCAGTATCTTTTTCCTTCTACTTTTACTCACTTCCTCCGCACAGAGTTCATTTGCCTTAATTATGCCCTCCCTTCTTTTTTCCCATTATGCCTCTATCTTTCCCTGACAATCCCCACCATGAGGCAGTGTCTGAGGCAGTCTTCCATTTCTTTAAACTCTGTCCTCCTAAAGTTCATGACCCCTATCCTCCTGTGGTTTGCCTCTGTTCTTGTCTTAATGTTAAACCACACTGTATGATGATCACTGTCACTGGTACCTTGGGGACTGCCCCACTGTGACATCTGCAGTGCCATCCCTGTTTGTAAGCACCAGATCCAACACTGCCCCATCCCAAGCAAGCTCCTTGACTAGCTGCCTGAGAAAAGCCCCTTGCTGGGAGTCAAGGATGGCCCTGCTCCTTGTCGAAGCTGCAGTTGGAAGGCTTCAATCCACATACCTGTAGCCAGTTTTTAAATGGGGCTTGCAATTGCCACAAGCTGTTATGAAATTGACCTACCTAGTCTGATGAAGCATGGGGGGGGGGAGCCTGAGATAAGTAGGCTCTGCAGTGGCTGTATAGGCAGGGGAAAATAGGCAGACGTGGTGGCCAAGCGGTCATAATCTACCATCAAACTCTATGTTTCTGATAAATTTTTCTTTGTTGCATTTGATACTGTCTTATATTAATTTATATATGTTGTACACATGTAACTCCCTTTGATGTGTCTGAATTCCTATGGAGTTGATATAGGGCTGTATTTTTAGACACTCATGTCCATTTGTTTGGGTGGAAGTGTGGAATTCTGCCCAAGAAATTAGATAACAAAAAGCTCCACAGTTGTGTCCAAAAAACTAATGTGAATCCCTCAGATTTAGTGGACATTACTGTAAACTGTGGGAATTGTTGCAAATGCATCCAGGTGTGTGAGAATAGGACACAGACATCTGAACGCATTTGCGTGGTAGACACAGCATGCATCGGAAAAATGGATGCAAGTGCCATGTCCACCCCTTTGAAAATCCCATCCATAGAGTTTTCCTTCACAGTAACTCAAAGTCTGACAATTGACACTTTGGTCCTGGATGTCATGTACAGTCCTGAAAATGTTTAACAGCTGTGCCTCTTTCAGCTCCTTGTAAGGACGCTGTACCTACAACAGTATCTAAAGCAAAGTACACACTGCAAATTGAGGCAGTTTAAGAAAGTAGCCTGCCAGTTGCAGTCATGCCGCTCTTGATGTATCTACAGGGGTATCTTGTGGATCATTTTAAAATCTGGCCACTGGTCTCTTTTTCTAGATTACCCATCAACTAGTGTTGCTCATATAGTGCTTTTTTGGATCCTACGACCCACTGTCAGCTAGTGCTGGTATCCTACCTAGGATCCTACCTGAAATCCTACCAAAGACAACTGTAGGATCTGGAGTCAGATAGCGATGGATCCTAGGTAAGACCCAGATATCCTAGGTTGGATAGTTGGGATCCAAGCTGTATCTGTTGGTCTGAACTGTGATCCGGTTGCTAGGATTCACAAGATCCACAACATTTGTCGGATTCATGCATTAGATCCTAGAGGGTCAGATCCATGGTCAGATAGCACTGCTATCCTACAACAGCAACTATCTGTCCAAGTGGGAGGTATCTGTTAATATCCTAGTTTCTGGGGTACTATCTGAGCAACACTACCATCAACCTGCCCTTGGCTCAGTTCCACTAAATTGTGTATGTGGGGCATCATGTACCATTTTACCTCTTTATCGTGCACTCTTGTGTGGCACACTATGCAAAACCTTACCTCTGGTTGGTAAGGTCAAAGCCAAGTGCTCCCATGCCCTGATGGCAATGCCACCCATGAGTTGCCTTAAGCAAATATTGAAGTAACAGGTAACCTCCTTAACCCTGGCTCAATGTTCAAAGATGTCACTCCAAAAACTTAAAATGAAGACTCAACTCCTGATAGGCCAGTATTGGAAATGCTATTTCTTGCACCAGAAACAATTAGCCATTACATGAGAAATGCCACTTCATCAGGAAAAGGTGGTCACTATCAAAAAAGTATACGAATAGTGAGAAACTATATTGGGAACTGTTATTTGAAAAAAAAAAAACACCACCCAGATACCACACCATATACAGTCTTACGTCTATATTGAATGCACAGCTATAGTATAGTTCCCATCACCTAATCATGTATAGTGCCTTACAACTGCAACTTTTAGCACATTATACTGTAGATGCAAAAGGCTCAGGCCATTTGAAAACTCTGTTATAAGGCACAACAGAGACTTCTCAGGTAATAAGTGCAAAAAATATATAAACAAGCTGGTATAACCAGTGTTTTGTCTGTTTCATTGATAAATGTGACATACTGAATACAAAAAGATAGATATAGTGATATACAGTATTCTAGTTAAAAGTCCCCTAATCAACTACCAGATAATGGCGCTATGCACAAACAATAGAAATGCCTATGTGCCGCAAATACGCAGCACATACGCAACCCTAAGATGTAAAGCCATACATTGGGGGTCCTGCAGAGCTTCACAGCATGCACCAAAAGGGCACGCACTTCTTCTGTGCTTGATCTCTGTGAATTCACACTGCCATGCATGCAGATGGTCAGGGGGAGCGTCCAGGGGACATGCCCATACTCTGCACTATTCACAAAGGCATGAAGTGCTGATTGAGGGGGTGCAGTATACAATAGTAGACATCCTGCTATATCTGTTGCATGCCCACCACAGAATACAACTACCACCAGTGGGACAGAATCCCACCCTGCCATGCTGCTCCAGACCTCTGGTCAGGATGAGAGGGCTGGGAGCAGCCATTCAGGTATTCGCCCATAGTTTCAAACAGTATGGGATGCATGGTGTCCCACAATTCCTGGCTCCATGAACAGCAGCAGATCCACTAACTGAACAGGAAGGGTATCCAACTGGATGCCTGCCTGTACCCACTAATCCAATCCCTGCGCACCAATGATCTGGGTGGCAAGGCCATGGACAGGCATTCTGCAGTGGTTGGCAATCATGCATGCTGAGTTCTGTGTGCTTGTCTGCAGGTTCAGAGCTGCACAGGCCAGGTACATGCCTCTTGCATTTACCCTGTGCCCCCTTGTGCATAGCCCCCATGGTGTCTATTTTTTATTTATTTTTTTATTTTTATTTTATTTATTGAATATAATCAGAATTACAATCCTTTGAGTCACAGGCTCTTTTGCAAAGGCTCCACGTTGGTTACAAGGGGTGGAGGGAGAACAAATACAGAGGAAACATACATAAACATGCAGTATTCACAAACAGTACTGGCAGTGCAGTCCAGGCTTTAACTTAGTTTACCGGAGACAGTGGTAGGCAGCTTTCTGGATATCACTTGTCAGAGACGTGTAGGATGCTGATTCATGGGGTCTAGAGAGACCCTGTGTCGGGTATTTGGAGGGTTTGGGAGCACAAGAGGTGGGCAGGGTTAGCCACAGTCACATTTAGCTGACTCAAGTAGGTGAGCTTTGAGGCCTATTTTGAATAGGGAGTTGCTATGAGTCTGAGAGAGCTGGGGAGGTAACGTATTGAGCCAAAGAGGGGCATGGTAGCAGAAGGATCTTTGCCCAAGTGAAGTTCTACAATGGGGGACCTGGAATGTGGAGTTTGCTGCGAGCCGTGTATTATGCCTGAGGGGGGCTGGGCTGATTATGGGGAGAAGGCCGACAGGGGCTAGCTGGAGATGTATTTTTTTGCGAGGATGCAGGTATGATACTTTAGTGTTTGTTGGAAGTTTAGCCAACCAGCCAAAGCATAAAGGTCACAGGTATGAGTTAGTCTGTCACTGCCGGTGACTAGGTGGCAGGCTTTATTCAAGGCAGTGTTAATACTACGTTGTGCGGTGGGTTCTGCTGAGCTATATATCGCTATCCTGTAGACAACTAGGGAGAGGATTGAGGAGGAGATTGCAAGATGCATGGCCTGTGTGGGTAAGCAGTGTTTAAGTCTGTAGAGGATGCCCACTCTAGCATTGACAGCGGAGGAGAGATGTTGAGTGTGACTATGGTAGGAGAGGGAGGTATCTAATGTGATACCCAGGTATTTAAAATTTGTAACGTGTTCAAGTGGGGCACCTTGTGTGTTTCTGATTAGGAGTGCCGACTGACTGTGTGGGCTTTGACGGTGCGCAAAGATCATGGACTTAGTTTTTTTATAGTTGATGATCAGGCGGTGTTCAGTGAACCAGGTCTCTAGCTCCCTGAAGAAACCCTGAAGTGCTAATTTGAGGGCGCTTGGTTGTGGGTGTTTCCAAAACAGTACCGCATCATCAGCATAGAGAAGTAGATGACCACTGCATGACTTGGGGAGAGAGTTTAAAAAGAGGGTGAATAGAAGCGGGCCGAGAATAGACCCCTGTGGGACCCCAGAGCACACTGTTTTGCAGGAGGAGATGGTGGTGTTTAACCTGACTTGTTGTGACCGGCCTGAGAGGTAATCCTTGAACCAGGCAATTGCCTCTGAGACCACATTTAGCTGTGGAAGAACACAAAGCAGTAGCTCATGACTAACCGTGTCAAATGCCTTGGTTAGATCCACATAGATCGCACCTGCAATTGAGCCTTGGTCTAGGTCCTCATGAATGAACGAGGTGAGCTCAGAAAGTGCAGTGACTGTGCTATGGCCAGTCCGGAAACTGTGCTGTGCTTGGCAGAGAAGGTTATGTTTAGTTAGGTGTTCTGTTATCTGGTCCGAGACTATTTTTTCCAGTGCTTTGGAGAGAGGTGGAAGTATTGAAATCGGTCTATAGTTGCTTGTGTTAGTGGGGTCACCGCTCTTCAGAATGGGAGTGATTATGGCTCTCTTCCAGGTTGAGGGGAACTGACCGAGGCACAGAGAGAGGTTGAGAATTTTAGTAAGGTGGGGTAATATGACATCCAGGGTCAGCTGAATGAGTTTAAGATCTAGGGAATCATTGCTGTAACGGGTATTGGTGATAGCTTTGGCAATGTAGTGTTTTGCCTCACGGCAGGAGATGACTCTCAGCCTGAAAGGTATCGAATTGACATTACGGGGTGTCGGGGGAGGTGGGGGGACAGGGTGGAAGAAATTAGGAGGAGGATATGGGAGAGGTCCAAGAAGGTGGAGTTAAGGGCTTCTGCTATAGTGGAAGGATCCTGGGTGACATCCCCGTTTATAGTGAGTTGGGTAGGGGTGGGGGAGCAGGATTTCCCACTGAGTTCTTTTATGTTGTTCCAGAATTTTTTACCGTCTCCCCAAGAGGAGGTTAGGGTTTGTTGGTAGTAAATAGCTTTTGCCTGCCGTAAGACCCATGTACATTTATTACGGGCCTCCCGGTATAGCTGTCTATCCTGTGTGCGTTGGGAGTCAAGGGCCTTATGCCAAAGGTTGTCCCTCTGTTAGAGCAGGTTAAGTAGTGAGGGTGTGATCCAGGGGGTGGTTCTGGTTTTCACTACTTGCTTGGTGAGGAGAGTGAAAATGTCACAGGCCTTGTTGAAAGTGGTTATAAAGTGGGCGAGTGCTAGGTCTACTGACTGTGTGGTGTAAATGGGGAGCCAATTGCTGGTAGTTAGATGGGCTTTGAGTTTCTGTAGGCCTCCTCTTTTTAGCCATCTCTGCAAGGAGATTTTTTGGGGGACAGGGGGCAATTTACCCGACCACCAGCAGGTCACCAGGGAGTGGTCACTGATAGAGTCAGGGAGCACCACGGCCTGGGAGAGGTTCCGTGGCCTGTTGGTGAAAATGAGGTCTAAAAGGGTGGAGGTCCCGGATCTATTGTCCCTTCTGGTTGGAGAGGTGACGAGTTGGGCAAGATCGTATGGCAGGGCAGTGTCTTTGAAGCTGGATGAGGCTGGGGATAGCCAGTTGACATTGAAGTCACCCATTACGATGATTTCACTAGTATTTGGTAGGTGGGAGATACTGTGGAGGATAGAATCAAATGCGAGTTTTTGGTTTCTCGGGGATATAGGCCGAAATGATGTGGAGCATTTTGGAACCCAGACTGAGTTTGACTGTAAGTGTCTGGGTGCCATATTGTGGTGCAGGGGTTTGTACTTCAGTGGCATGGAGTGAGGATTTAACATAAATTGCACAGCCACTGCCTCTCCTGCTGGTCCTATCAGCCCGGAAGATGGAATAATTACTGAGGGAGACAGCATCATTGGGTATTCTTTCAGAGATCCAGGTCTCCGAGAGGGCTAGGATGTCCGGTGCATGCTGGGCAATCCAGCCTTGGAGAGGGGTGTGTTTTTTTGGTAGGCTGCATATATTTAGAGTAGCTAGCAGTAGACTCCCCCTAAGGTGGTTTGGAGAGGCCATAGTGCAGGGTGGTCCTGGGTTGGGGTGGATATTGCCAGATATTAAGAGAAGAAGGAGGGTGTGCCACAGGAGGGCCAACCTGCAGAGTTTGGATGAGTGATGTTGGGATTGGTAGGGTGTAGGGCTTTTTGTGCTGGAGGTGGGAACTGGGAGACTGGGAATGACGCTTGCTAGAAGGGTTAGGGAAGTGAGGGGGATGGTTATGGGGTTTACCAGGGTGGTGGTGGGTTGTGGTCTGGAGGGGGGGGGAGAGCTGAGGTACAATGTGTATCATGTGTGGGTGTGAGGGTTAACGTGAGAGCGTGTGAGTATAAGCCAGCAGGATCAATTTGGCTTGTTTGGGAGATGTTGAAGGGACAGGGTCTGAAGTCATCATTGATAAATAAGTGATTAGTGGAAAAGTTGTATGTAGTGTGGTTTGGGTGCCTCTAGGGAGGGTTGTTGAGCATGTTGTAAGATCCTGGAAGTCAGGAGGGCTGCTAATAGAAGGGATAACATTGTATATGTAGATAGAGATAGGTATGTAGCAGTGGCCACTAGTGTTAAGTTTGTATAACCTGCAGCTAGAAAAGTGGGCTGATAGGTTATTTCGGCTCGTCACCTGACCAACCCTAGCTATAAATTTGAGTGCCAACCAAGGGTGGTGGGGGTGGTGGTGGGGAGCCGAACCGTAGCCGTAGGGCAAAGCCTGGCGCCAGCTGACAGTGCGTTTTTGGCAGTGCAGTCGCGAGAAGGGAGCTTGCAGCCGTTGCTGGAAAAGAGCCAAATGCAGTAGCCGTGCAGTCCTTTAACAACAGTCGCGACTGCAGTCTGGAGAGAGGTACAATTACCTTTGTGCAGCTTCGGGCTTCTTGCGGCAGGGAGGGCTTCAGGGACTGGCCCTTGCGACCTCCGGTCTCCTTGGGCGAGGGGGGTGGTATCTTTGTGCAGCTTCGGGCTTCATGCGGCAGGAAGGGCTTCAGGGACTGGCCCTCATGACCTCCGGTCTCCTCGGGGAAGGGGGTGGTATCTTCGGGAGAGGGAGAGAGGGGGAGATTAAGTAGGAAGTAGAGGGGTGAACAGATTAACAATTGGGGGCGGGCAGGTACAGGAGTGGGAAGAGAAGAGCATATGAGGACAGGGCAAGCTGTTCGTTTGCAATTCCAAAATTAAGTGACTTACTGTGGAAATACTGGCTACGCAGTGCTAAGATGTCTGCACACAGGTTACACTTTTAACACTTTTTACTTCAATCCCCAATAGTTCTTTCACAAGGTACAATTAAATTATGCCCAGACCTTTGGCAGCAGAAACTCTGATAGTTCACACTTCAGATAATCTCACACAGAATTACTTGTGCTGGATCGCTTTGAATAGGGGAAAACAAGGCTCAAGAATTACAGTTCAGTCCCAGCCTAAGCACCAACTAACAGTGCGTTTTCAGCAGTGCTGTGGCAGCGAGAAGGGGAGCTTGCAGCCATTGCTGGAAAAAGGCACAAAATGCAGTAGCCGTGCAGTCCTTTAACAATGGTCGCGACTGCAGTCTGGAGAAAGGCAGATTACTTTTGTGCAGCTTTGGGCTTCTTGGTGGCAGGAGGGCTTTAGGATTGGCCTCATGACTCCGGTCTCCTCGGGGGAGGGGGTGGTATCTGCCATTTACTATCATTATATAAGTTTACATCAGATAAATATGCTTATCATCTAAAAAGAACCCTCTCATTTCTTGTATATGAACTGTAAATAAAATGATATGTTGTGGTTCCCTACGTTGACAGCCAGGGCTGTGCGAATTCCTTTTCCTAAATATTCTGCCAAATATTCGATATTTGGGTTTCAGTTATTTGGGTATTCAGTATTCAGCCAGAATTGATTTAAAATAACTGAAATTACACCATTAAACCCCCTTCAGTCCTTGTGTACTATATATAGCTCAACAACACTTCAACGACTGAAACAGAGTTGCAATTAATGCAACTGGCACCCTCAAGACACCACACCACACTCACACTACACTGCAGACATGATATTGAGCACTGTGCTGGGTCAACACACTAAGGGTGGTCATGGTCAGAGGTCACATGGTCACAAACATAAGACAGTATGTGCTGAGGCTATGGGCACAGGAACAGATGTCACAGTGGCTGCAGTGACGGTGATACTAGAAAGGGCAGATGCTGCAAAAATGGCACTGATGGTAAGGCTGCTGCTCCTTGTAGAGGACAAGTAAGCTCTACAGCCCCCTTTCTATTGCCATAGCAGGAGGTGGCAGTGAACGTGTGGATGGAAGAGTTAGTGCCACTAGTGGTATTAGTTCTGGTGGTACTTGTAGTAATATTTTCACTCCCACTACTACCAGATCCAGGAGCCGTCCTTGGGAAGAAAATTATTTTAATCTGCTGAATATACTCAACCATCTACAAGCCTGTCCCTATCCGCCTGGTGCCAGTGGTACATCTACTTTACTGGGCAGGATGAAGCATGTTTGTGAGGTTGCTGAGGCATGATGGATCTGGTCACCACTGCTTGCTGTGCACAGCCCAAACTAAACTACTACCATGTAGGGCCTGTGTGTGTGCTGCTTTACTTAGTGTTCTTGGAACATTTAGCAATACACAGGCCAACCCTAACAATTATACGATGCCAGAAAAAGCATCAGCAGATAGAAAAAAACACTGCTACTATGAAGGGGAGGCAGAGGACAACCTCATCAGTTGCCCACAGAATCGAGTCCTGAACTGGCAGATGAAAGACACATACACACACACACACACACTTCCATGAAACCCACTGAGAACAGCAGCAGTTTAATTAAACAGCTGTGCACACGCACAGGGTGTAGCTTCTCAAACAAATTTATATATTATGCATGCAGCATAGGCAACTCACGTACAGTGAGCTGTGGGGGGGGGGTTAGCTAACACCCTCCTCAGTCAGACAGGGAACCAAGCCTGGACCTAGATGGCTATCAACAATTCAATGAGTCAAGCCTAACCCACTGAAAACTGCATCATTTTAAAATACAAAAAACCTCACAACACAAAATATTACACTTGATCAAGAAACTAGTGCGAAGTGAGCTGCATGTGGGCGAGTCATCCGACAAACTCCTCAGTTGTACAAGGAACTGAGCACAGAACCAGATGACTATCAACAAAAAGTCTAACCCACTGAAAACTGCAGCATTTTAAAACATAAAACAATGCGTACACACAGCTGTGCACACACAAGGTGCAGCCTCCAAGAAACAAACTTATATACATACAGGCAAGTCTTGCACAGCGAGCTGTGGGAGGGTAGAGTTCGGCCAACACCCTCCTCAGTCGTACAGGGAACCAACCCCAGAACTAGATGACAGCTGAAAAAAATAAAATATGCTTCACCAAAAAAATCACACTGGAGCTGTGTGGCAGTGAGCAGCAGGGGGTAGGAGCCAACAGACAGCCCTCTTGGTCCCTGTTAATGAGCCAAGCAACAAAAGAAAAACAGTCAGAAAGCCAAACTTGACTTTGCTAACACTGATCAGACAAAATACTACCATAAAAAGCCTATGGAGCAAAAAAGATTAGAAATGTGGCAAGTCAAGTTAAGGTTTTAAAAATACTGCAGCATTACCTCTCAGAAAAGACTGTCTCCTGTCCTCTACCAACTCAGAGTGGTGATTTCACATGCTGTGGTTGTCTTTGAGCTCCAGAATCAGCCTCCAATTGGTCACTGAAGCTCTCTGAGACTTGAAAATCTCATCAAATAGTTCTTCCTGAATAGTGGCCAAGTAGTGAACTATTCAGGAAGGACATCTGAATATACTGGAAGCCTATTATTCATGGGGGATTAGAAAAACACTATTTTGGCCATACACAACCCTATTGACAGTTAACTTTTTCAACATATTTTTCTAGCCACTGAAAATAAAAAAAAATAGATAACACATACTGTACCTTACTTCAAGTTTCATCTCTTATACCCTCCAAGGCGACCCAAATACACTTTCATTATTTTTTTTATTTCGTTTTATTACGTATTCATAAACTCAAAGTCATGTAATGGTAGAGGTGCAATTGCACTTCACACTTTTGTTAAAGAGCAGCTGACGCCTTCAGGAGAACTTTACCAAAACATAATATTTAGATGCAGTCTAGCTTGTATTTCTCATTAGTTCTGTTTTCTTCCTCCCCATTACTTGTTACAGAAGTCATCAGGAGGCATCCACGTGTACCAGCCCTTTCTGAATTTCATTAGCTAACGCCACCCATTTATACATAGCCAGAATGCAGGCTCATACTAAGCTGGCTCTCCTGCTAATCCTGTTTCCCTGCTTCAGAGTAACCATAGATACGGGGACCACAGTGCCTGAAATAGATCCATCTACCCCCACTGTTACCACCATGCTCTTGTTGCACACTGTAAGAGGGATGTCCACAGTCCCTTACCTGACCCTTGCTCTAAAACTTCCTCCCCAACCCTACAAACCCATGCCACCACACAACATTTCTGTAGCTGTCTTACTGTGCAGCCGCCTACTTGCTACTGCCTCCTTAATACAAGGACTCGATGAGTCAAAGTTTTCTGACTCCACCACGGTGCCCTGGTCTTGCTACCTAAGAAAACTCATCCTACTAATGCTCTTAGTATCAGGGAATGTTCACCCCAACCCTGGCCCCCCTACCGCCAGCCCCACCCTGAGTCTTGGCCACCTAAAGATTTTGTCACTGAACACAGGAAGCCTCCTCCCCAAACTCCCGCAATTCCAGGCTTGGGTGGAACAACTTAAACCTGATGTCATCGTCGCACTCACAGAAACATGGCTATCCACAAAGGTCACTGATGTGACTGTAGCCCTGGACATCTATAATATGTTCCATCAGGACCGATTGTGAAAAGGGGGGGGGGGGGCAGCTGCATGGTTTACCTCAGGCGTGATATTAAAGGACAAATAATGCCAAGTAGCCTTTGTACCAAGGAGGCACAAATTCTAACCTTAAAACTCACCATAGGTCAACAGAACAAAGTACTACTGCTCTCCACAGTATACTTACCCCCCTCAGTATGCACCCAGCTGGCTTTCAGCAGTTTGTCAATAATCAAGAGCAGCACAAACAAAACTGGGAACAAGTTATCATTGAAGACTTCAACATTAACTGACATTCACAGGATGCAGCCACAGCTAGAGACCAGATAGCAGGCCTCTACCTAACCCTGTTGGTTACACAAGCTTCTAGACAAAATTACTATACAGGCACCTGCTCCCTCATTGACTGGCTACTTACCACCTGCCCAGAGCACATCACTGAGGTCGTGGTCTTACCTGACTCTCTCAGTGATCATTCCCCAGTATTATGTACCAGGACAAACAAGTTCACCACGTGCAAGCCTAAGGTCTCCAGAAATCGATCCCTGAGAACTGGGCAACTGGAAACCTTCAGACAGTACCTAAAGGAGGTTGACTGGTCCCCGCTGGACAATGCCAAGGAAGGGAACCAAGCCCTTTGCTACTTCTTTAAGGCCTTCACCAAAGCCTACAACATCTTTGCCCCATACAAAACCAAGAAAGTTAGAGGAGCCACTAATCCATGGCTATCAGGCACACTAATTGAGCGTATGCATCTCAGAGACCACCTGTGGCACAGGGCCAAGATAACCAGGAAACAGGATGACTTCTTAGCCTACAAGGCAGCCAGAAATAGCTGAACAAAGCTCATCTGACTTGCCAAAGCCTCTTACTACAATAAGCTGCTAGGCAGGAGCTGGGGCTGAGATAGGGAGTTTTGGGACTCAGACCTCATTGTAATCACCTCTCTTACACTGCAAGATCCAAGGAATATTGCAAATGAATTTAATGTAGCCTTTATTGACCTAGACAATGTGCTGTCAAATGACTACCTCACCCATACACTGCCTGACCAGCTCCCCAACTGAAACTCTCCCACCACACCCACTAATGACCCACCGCCATTCTACTTCAGGTTGATATCTAGAACAGAGACTATAAAATACATCAAGCGAGTCCTTAGGAAGACTAGGATGGGAAGTGACCAAACTGACATGAAGATGGTCGCCTTTACATTAAATGAACTTGCAGATCTGCTCATCAAGGTCTTCAATGCCTCCCTAAGAGTAGGTGTCTTCCCCGACTGGCAGAAGGCAGCACTCATTACCCCAGTTTTCCAATCTAAGGACAGAACCAGCCTGTCTTTCGGCACATCTCGATACTATCCCCCCTTTCTGAAACCCTTGAAAGGGTGGTCTCCGACCAACTTACTGAGTACCTTGAAAAATACAATCTACTCTGCAGGCAACAGCATGGATTCTGGCAAAACCACTCCACTCTCACCCCCTTGGTTGAATACACCACCCAGCTCTAGGGTACCCTGGACAAAGGGATGGCAGTGGGGTCTATCTTTATAGACCTCACCAAGGCATTTAACGCTGTCAACCACCAACTTCTCCAACAAAACCTCCTCTCCACAGGATTGTCCACTGACACAATTGCCTGGTTCAACAGTTACCTGTCTCATAGGACACAATGTGTTAGAATTGACTGTATTATGTCTGAGCCTCGGGAGGTGAGCCTAGGAGTCCCACAAGGGTCTATCCTAGGCCTGCACCTGTTCAGCCTCTTCATTAAAACCATGCTCTCTACCTGTTCAACACACATTGTGCTGTATGTGGATGATGATATCATTTCTGTCCCAGGCAAATAATTGACATCAATCACTTCTGAACTGCAAAACAACTTTCAAAGACTGGAATCATGGTTCTCTCATAACAAACTGTTGCTCAACTATAAAAAGAACAACAGCATGCTCTTCACTATACCCCAGAACAAGAAGAAATGTGGCCCCCTGAGGATACTCAGCCACAAAGGTGACACACTTGATCAAGTCAACACGTTTAAATATTTAGGTGTTCACCTAGATGACACCCTCACCTTCACTGCTCACATTGAGCAATTAATCAAATCCGCTAATATAAAATTAGGTATTCTCTATCACCACTGACTATGATGCCGTACACCCTAAAACTTGTCACATGTAGTTCAGTCCTGTCCACCGTGGACTATGGACTAGTGATCTACGGGGCTCACCATCTGATGCGTATATGTGCACTATACAGTGAGACTGGTTGGCTCTCTCTCCGTCTCAGAATACAATACCAGGCCTGCTTGTTGGCAAAAAAAATTAATGTTGGGGCTCACGCCTGAGTCTACCTCCACCCTCTTTGAAACTGTTCAACCAATTCTCAGAGCTAGAAGTGCAACTAAGGGAGGGTTTCTAGTACCCTTTAAGTGCACCACTCTTGCCCAGATATCCTTTACTTGCAGTGGACCCAAGTGGTTCAATGATCTGCCTGACGCCCTAGTCGAATGTAACAGGTACAGCCAATTCAAATCAGGGCTACTTTCACACCTAGCTAACAAAACTGCTTTCCATTGCTCTATCTAACTGATGATGCCCTGCCAGCCTATGAGCCTGTCCCTGTCTTACCCCTTCCATCAACTTGCCCCACCGCCCCTATATTTTAGCCCTCTCCCTCTTCTGCTCTACTTCCCCATCCCTCTTCCCTCCCCTCTTCCCCCCATTTCACTTCCCTCTCTTCCCCCATCTCTCTCCCTCCCAATTCCTCTCGCCCTTGCTCTAAGGAACTCTTTCCCCATCCACTCCCCCTCTACCCCCTGCCCCACCTACACCCCATCACACCTCCCTTACCTCCCTCCTCCTCACCTCTCGACAGACAAAGCCATGTCTGGCTGCTTCCAATACGTTACTTCACAGCAGTCTGGGGCACTCTTGTTCCTGGCTGCTGTCTGCACTCTCCAAAATATTGGACCACACTCTTGTAGTGTTGTTGTCGATGGTAATTCCGCAAGTGTAGCCATGAGCCATTACTTGCTGATCTTTTACTTCTGTACGCATTGCAATTGCACTTGTAAATTTGATGCTGATTTGTGTTCACCTGTATCTACCCTTTCTATCTTGTTTTTTTGCTGACTTGGAGCCTTTGTAAATGAGCCCACAGATCAAAAGTACTAATACTAAACTGCAGTAAATAAATAAATAAAAAATAAATTTGTATGAAAACACGATCTTTGCTCCTGAAGAGTTCATCTATTCCTGTTGTTGTTTCCCTACTTGAGGTCAAAATGCACACCCTGTGACATCACAGTTACTTCCATGGCTGCAGATTGTGATGTCACAACAGAAATTATGACTTCAAGTAGGGAATCAGCTGTAGAGGTAGATAAATCCTGGGGGATAAAGACCATGCATTCATGCAAAAGTCCTTAGTAATAAATACTGTGGGGGGGGGAATCTTTAGAATATATATGGAATGGAAGCTGAATTGTACCTAATTATTATGTTTTTCAAAGTTTTTTTAGGGCATCAGCAGCTCTTTAAATAAATTGGGGATACCAAATAGTAATGTTAAAACAGTTAATCATTGTAAAAACACACAATACAGCCATCAAATGATGGTATGCTATATTATTACACACAGTGCGTAGCTATTTTCACCTGTGAAACTAATTATACCCATACAACAATGGTTTTGTTTCTGTTTCGTTTTTGAAATGCAAAGCCTCTGCAAGATAGCTGTATTAAACAGATAAACTGCAGCAAAAACATAAAAACAGCATAACAGTCCCTTTACCATTTAGTCAACCTACAGGCAGGTGCAGCAATAAAAGCAACCTCAGAGACTACTGCGACTGGGTGTCAATATACCAAGGGACCGATTCTCAAAATCTTATGCCTGGCGTAACTTGACTTGCACCACAATAAATGGTGCAAGTAGCAAGTTACACCAGCAGTTGTGACATGCGGTATTCTGCAAAGTGGACAAATGCCACCAGTTATGCCCTAAACCCCCTGCAACAAGGCGCTAGGAAGTTTATGGCAGCAGTTGCACCCTATTCTGGAAAGGTAGCAACAAATACCCCAAGGCGGCCATTCTCAAACAACCCCAGGAGGTCATCCACCAAAGTAAAGTTACACCAACTTCTAGCTGCCCTCTGGGGGTTGCGTGTATGCATCTAGACTAGCAGGGATAAGGGGTACCTAACACTCAGGAGATGCAGTTTGCGGGAGGTGGCCGATCGGGGATCGGGGCATGGGGGGGGCATGAATGGCCCTTAGGGGTTTTACCTAGCATTTTCAGGGGCCAGGGCATGGGGGGGACAGCAATAGCCCTGCTGGGCTTAATGTTTCCACAAGTGGGATCTTGACATGGGGGGTGCCACTTGCACCCTTCAGATCTGGGGGATGCAGCTTCCAACAGTCCCTTCAGGTACACCCTTTATTTGGCATACCCATGGGATCGTCGCAAATCGCAGGACTTAGCCACAGGGCCCTGCCTCTTCCAGAATTGGGAGCAGAGTTCTTGGCATAATGGGGTTTGGTGCAAGTCACCCTTGGTGGTGACTTGAGCCATCCTTATAGAATCAGGCCCCAAGAGTTTAGAAACATAGAAACATAGAAACATAGACTTTGACGGCAGATAAGGACCGCTAGGCCCATCTAGTCTGCCCATTTCCCTACCTACAGGATAGGCCGCAGATTCTAGTTAACCAACAGCCTATTTCTTCCTACCCCCCACAAGAATTGCCTTATGTCTGTCCCATGCATTCTTGAATTGTCCCACAGTTTTAGACCCCACAACCTCCTCAGGAAGGCTGTTCCATCCATCCACTACCCTCTCTGTGAAATAATACTTCCTCACATTCCGCCTGAACTGCCCTCCTTCTATCTTTAAATTGTGTCCCCTTGTTCTTGCAAGTCTCTTTTTCTGAAAGATGCTACCCTCTTGGACTTTGTTGATTCCACTGAGGTACTTAAAAGTTTCTATCATGTCCCCCTTCTCCCTTCTTTCCTCAAGGGTATACATATTAAGCTCCTTTAGTCTCTCCTCATACGGCTTCTCTTGCAGACCCTGCACCATTTTAGTTGCCCTCCTCTGGACTACCTCTATCCTGTCTGTGTCCTTGCGGAGATGGGGTCTCTAGAACTGGACACAGTACTCCAGATGGGGTCTCACCAACTGTCTGTACAGAGGGATAACAACTTCCTGTTTTCTGCTGCTGATGCCTCCCTATATATCCCAGTATACCCCAGCCCTCCCTACTGCCTTCTCACATTGCTTGCTAACCTTAGGGTCATCTGATATGATTACCCCAGGTCCCTTCCTTTTTGTTGTTGTTACTACCTCCCCACCCATTGTGTATTCTTCCCCTGGGTTCTTGTTTCCCAGGTGCATTATTTTGCACTTCTTTGCATTGAATCCTAGCTGCCATACTTCTGACCATTCCTCCAACCTTGCCAAGTCCCTTCTCATCCTTTCTACGCCTCCTTGTGTATCAATCCTGTTGCAGATCTTGTGTCATCTGCAAAAGGCATATTTTTCCTTCCAGTCCCTCTGCAATGTCACTGATGAAGACATTAAAAGGACTGGACCCAATACTGAACCTCATGGTACCCCACTAGTAACCCCTCTTTCTTCAGAGTGGACTCCATTTACAATTACCTTCTGTGTCCTGTTGTGCAGCCAATGTTTTACTCAGGCTACCACCCTGGGACCCACTCCCAGGCTGGTTAATTTGACTATTAATCTTTTGTGAGGGACTGTGTCAAATGCCTTGCTAAAGTCTAGGTAGGCCATGTCCACAGCCCCTCCCTGGTCTACTACTTTGGTCACCCAGTCAAAGAAATCTATTTGATTCGTTTGACATGACCTTCCCGCTGTGAACCCATGCTGCCTTGGGTCCTGTGCTCCACTGGCCTCTAGGTACTCAACTATTCTTTCCTTCAGAAGTGACTCCATCACTTTCCCTACCACAGAGGTCAGACTGACAGGTCTGTAGTTTCCTGCCTCTGTCTTGGTCCCACTTTGTGAAGGGAATCACATCTGCCTTCCTCCAGTCCTCGGGTACCACACCATCCTCCCATGATTTATTAAAAGAGTAGCCAGTGGTTTCACTAGTTTCTCCCTTAATTCTTTTAGAATTCTGGGGTGAATTCCATCAGGACCCATTGCTTTGTCCACCTTCAGTTTTAGGAGTTCTTGCAGAACCCTTTCTTCTGTGAAAGGACTGGGATCGACCCCCCTATCAAGAGTGCTTCTGTTAATTGAATTAGGCACTTCCCCCTCCTCTTTTGTGAATACTGAGCAGAAATATTCATTCAGTATCCCTGCTTTTTCACTGTCCCCCTCTGCCCACCCACCGTTCATTCTATTCAGCCTCACTATCCCTCTCTTTGTCTTTCTACGCTCGCTGATGTACCTATAAAAGGTTTTATCCCCCTTCTTAACTGAGTTGGCTATCTTTTCCTCAGTTTGGGCCTTTGCTATTCTGACTTCCCTCCCTGCTTCCTTCTGCCTTAACGGGTACAGCTCTCTGTCCTGCTCCTTCTGTGTTTCCTTATACTCCCGGAATGCTATCTTTTTAGAGTTTAGAGTAATAAGGCCTAACTAGAAATAAAAGCTGCATTATGGTTAGACCACATGGCATGCCATCAGTCCTGCAAAGTTTTTAGTCCATGTGGGACAACAGACACATTATATGTCTAGTAGTACACAAAATTGCAAACCCACAGGAACTAAGCTAAATAAAAATTGTTCAAGTGTCCACTTCTCCCGAATCATCTGCCAGATCTTCCATACAGGTGTTTGGCATGGTCTCCATGATGGGTCCATGTCTCTTTAATTCTTTCTAACAGCTTGATAACCTGTTTGGGGTCCAAAAAGGAATAGGATTTATTTTGTAGGGTAAATGTAGATGGGCATTAGGCAGTAGGACAAATAGGATCTGTTTTTGGCACAGTTCTTTTTTCACCCCATTAAAGACCTTATGTCTCTACTGCACTTAGTACAACCAGTCCTGGAAGAACAGAATTTTTTGACACTCAACAGTGGCGGAGGTTCTTTTGGGCACCACAATGACCTTGAGCTCAATTTTCAAAGTCCTGAGAATGCAGTAAGCCCTGTTAAGCCAATTGTTTGGTGCACAAGGCTTGTGACATTTTCCCAGCCAGTGATCGGGATTTTCAATCCCAAGCACTAAATGCCACACTTTAGACCAGCTTTTCCCTGGTCTGACATGCACAATTTGGGGGGACCCTTTGTTATGGGGCTTTCACAAAATCTTTGGTGCAAGCTTCCATAAAATGAGGAAACTGTCACAACTGCACCCAAAAATGGGTGTGACGCAGGGCTTGAAGGGTCACTTTATAAGCTTTTTCAAGTTGGAGAGATTCAGAGAGATGCAGTTCAGTGTGCAGCCATTGCTACATAAAGCTCAAGGTATAGCACCCTCCTTGCTTTCAGGCACCAGGAAATTTCTAGCACAGAGAAAATGTTTTGAATTCTCAAAGCAGACTCGAAGTAATGAATTCTCTGTCACTAAATTTTAAGCTGCAGTCATTGCACAGTCTGCATATGAGTCAGCATTGGCCATACTGAGTCTAACAGAGTCTATAGATTGGTCTAAAGTGGTATGTGTGGTGGTGATTGAGTCCATTTTTATGTTTGCTTGCACGCATGTGCAAGAAACATAGTGCCATCATCCGAGATTTCGGAGGTGTGTCACCCCCTCTTCCAGTTCAGTCAGTGTGTTGGTAGGCGGGGCCCCTGCAAGCCAATGCATGCTGGAGCTGTATATGACAAGCTCCAAAATGCAGTGGCATACAGTTGAAAGGGGGAGCTACGCTTCAGTGAGCAGCGATAAGATATTGCCTGCTCATGCGCAGCTCCCCCTACACACACACACACACACACACACACACACACACACACGCACGCATACTGCATGCTGCCCCCCCGCACACACTCTATAGCTGATGGGGTGCCCAATCCCACGTCGGCGTGCTGTGCTCCCCAAAACCTTCAAATGCCACGCTGGGTGCCCACCCAGTGTGGCAATCTCGAGATAGCCGACGGGGTGCCCAATCCCCGCCGCTTCACTGTCTTCCCCACAGCATCGATGGGGGTGCCCAATCCCCCATCGGCTTCACTCTCTCCCGAGACAAGGTGCCACGCTGGGAGCCCACCCAGCATGGCAACAATGCCGCGGCCGACGGGGTGCCCACCCCCCGCCGGCCCACGCCCCAGCCATCCTTCTGCCATGCTGGGAGCCCACCCAGCGTGGCAAACGTCCGCTGTCTGTCTTTTTTTAAACCTGTAAAGCAAAAAGGGTCCCACGAGTCTTCCTGCCCCCACAATCCGTACCCACCCACTGTGCACCCTGCCTCCCCACACCCCTCACCCCATACTTACCTCCGACCTCGGCGTGACGATCTTTGTGGACCGGAACACGCCTGTACTCTTCAAAGCTGACCGCGAACTGAGGAAATGCCGTAAGCTGTATAATGAGCTAGATAGGGTTTTTCAACTTTGTTGCATATCTCAGGCATTTTTGGAATTTTGCACCAAATTTTCAACATGGGGTTTTGGGACCCTTCTCATGAATGCTGTCACTGTCATGGCTTAGTTTAGTTTAGTTTATTGTTCTAGGAATTACTACCTTTGAGCCAGAGGCTCTTTTCAAAGGTTCCACGTCAATTAGGTACAGTACAAAAAAGGTTACATAGATAACACAACAATTTGTGCTGTGTCAAGAGCGAGAAAACATATACAAATACATATCAAATAATTTGTGCAAAAGGACATGAGATATCAATAATCACATTATTATTACAAGAAAGAGGTCATGTCAGATTAGGAGAAACAAATAGGGGAAAAGTCCAGAACAGAGAGGGTAAGTGAAAGACGTGGGAAGCAGACAATAGCAGGAGAAAAGGTTTCCCAAACATGTCTTTGTCAAATAACGGAACAGGTGGGTAGTGAGAAAATAGGAGGTTTAATGAGGGCAGTCACAGGAGCTGGAGGTGGCAAGGTGAGAGAACAGCCTTGATTTGAAAATACCTAGAGAGGTGGAGGCAGTAATATGAGTGCTGAGAGCATTTAGCCAGCTGGGGGCACGAGGCAAATGATCTTTGTCCCTGAGAAGTCCGCATCGGGGACTTGGAGAGGCTGGTGTTCTGGTCTTCTGGTAAATGGGTGAAGCGCCCAGGCATAACAGGTCTTGGATACAAGGTGGAGTGAGGCCCAGAGTGGATTTTTTCACCATCAGGCAGGTAAGGTACTTTATCCGGTTTGAGAGTTGCAACCAACCTGAGTCAGCATAGAGTTCACATGTGTGGGTACATCGATGTGCACCAGTGAGCAGCCGACAGGCCTTATTTAGGGATGTTGTAATGCGACTAAGTGCTGTAGTAGTTGCAGATCCGTATATAACTAAGCCATAGTCAACGATCGAGATGATAGAGGATTGGATGGCAACTCAGTGCAGAATGGGTAAGGAGCTGTCGGTTCGATACAGAATCCCAATTGCTGATTAATAGTTTTAGCTGTACTATCAATGGAGTTGTAAGGTTAGGCCTTGATCAAAGTTGATTCCAAGATATTTGAAAATTGGCACTTGTTCAAGGGTATTTCCCAGGTATGTATTAATGGTGAGTGGGACTTGCCGCTTTCTTGTTTCATGGGTTAGAGAAGAGCATGGATTTAGTTTTTTGTGGTTTAGAACCAGCTTATGTTCAAGGAACCACATCTCAACTTTGGAAAAGCATGCTGAAGGTTGAGACATAAGAGGTTCGGATCTTTATGAGTGGCAAGAATCACAGCATCATCGGCATAGAGGATTATTTGTTCAGGCAGGATTTGGGGAGGAGTTTAGGAAAAGGCTGAAAAGGAGGGGCCCAAGATGGATCCCTGGGAACTCCGAGCGAACCGGTTTGAGTCTGAGAGAACTCCAGCTACTTTTACAGATTGAGAGCACTGAGCAAGGTAATTTTTTACCCAGTCACCAGGACCCTGCGACAGCTCCAGGGATAGTAGTTGTTTGATAAGTAGGCCATGGTGTACTGTATCAAATGCCTTGGTTAAGTCAATGTAGACTGCTCCAGTTAGGTTTCCTTTGTCCATGGCATTGTGGATTGCTCCTGAGAATTCAAGTAGGGCAGTTGATGTGCTGTACCCTTTCCTAAATCCATGCTGCTGGGTGCATAGGATGTTGTGCTTTTCCAGGTAGTCTGAAAGTTGGTCCGCCACCAAGCGTTCAAGGGCCTTAGAGAGAGGTGGTAGTATTGATATCGGGTGATAGTTACCAGGCAGTGACTTATCACCACTTTTGTGCACCGGAGTGACAACTGCAGCCTTCCATTTCCTAGGGAATTGGCTGTGGCAGAGGAAGAGACTGAAAATTTTTGTGAGGGGGAGCAGTACTTCCTCCAGAGTGAGGGACAGAAGTTTAAGGTCAATAGTGTCACTGCTTGCTCAGGACTTAGAAATGTCCTTCTTTACATATTTATAGACTTCATGTGCCTTTACTAGTTTGAAATGGAAGGGTGGTTTGGTTGGAGAGGCAGTAGTAGAAGTAGAAACTGGAGGGTCAGCATCAGTGAAGAAATCAGATGAGAGGACACCACTAAGGTCCGTGAAGGTATCATTTAGGGTGTTTGCAATAATCTCTGGGTCTAATGTAGTGGTTCCATCCACATTCATTATTGTAGGAGAGGATTTGGACTGCTGACCCATGATATTTCTTAAGTTGTCCCAGAAGGATTTCCCTTCACCCCAGGAGTTGGAGAGGCATTCTTGAAGTAGGAGCCTTCATCAACGGATCTGTTTAGTACAGTGGTTGCGAGCCTGTTTATATTTTTGGATGTCCGACAGAGTGCCAGTAGTTTTGCAGTGGCCCAGAGGTGATCTCTACTTTGAGTTGTGCCAATAGCTTCGCCGAGCCAGGGATTTGTGGAGTGCTTTGATTTTGCGCTTTTACTGGCATAGGTGTCACAGGTGTTGAAAGTAGTAATAAAGCAATCAAGGGCTAGGTCAACATCTTTGAGTTTTGTAAATCAAGGACCAGTCTATCTGCCTAAGACAGGTCTTGAGATGAGTAAGGTTGCCATAAGGTAGGGCTCTGCTATAGATGTTTTTTGGAGGCGGCTTACGAAACTTATTTGTCCAGGTACATATTATTGGAGAGTGATCACTGAACAAGTCAGGGAGAACACTTACATTGGTTATACGGGTAGGGTGGCTGGTAAGGATCCAGTCAATGAGGGTGCTGGTCCCTGATTTGTAGTTTTTCCTGGTAGGGGAGTTTACCACTTGTGTTAAATTTGCTGCTAGGATAGCATCTTTGTTTGACCCTGCATCAGAAGCAAGCCAATTTATATTAAAGTCCCCAAGGAGAAGGAGTTTGATGTCAGAAGGTTGTGTACTTACGAACTCGAGGACAGCCTGTAGTGTCGTTATTCGGGCCCGAAGGGTGATTTCGCAGTCACTGGTAAAATCACCTTTCGACTGATTAACAAAATGACACTGCCAGTGTTCATAAGGTGGGCTCTCAAGAAGCTCTATTTTGAAAATTTGTGGAAAATTCCAAAAACAACTGTTTTACCAGCGCAGGTTGCACAGTTCCTACGCACGCTCGTAAGTTCGCGAATTTTCAATATTTTCACTCCAGATTTTCAACATTATCATTTTACCACACCTTCTTATGAGTGGTACAGCTGTCATTTTTTACATCTCACCCAAAATGTGTTTCCGCCCATGTAGCGCACAATGGCGCAGTCGGTGTGCGAAACCACTGTACGGGACAAATTAAGAAAACCACAGTGACACTGTTTATGAGCACAGGTCTTAAAATGGCTATGTTGAAAATTTGGTGAAAAAATTCCTAAAAATGACTGTTTTACGAGCGTGCGTTGCACAGTTCCTATGCATGCTCATAAGTTTGCGAATTTAATATTTTCACTCCAGATTTTCAACATTGTCATTTTATTACACTTCCTTATGAACAGCACAGCTGCCATTTTTCATATGCCCCAAAATGTGTTTTCACATGTAGCGCACAATGGTGCTGGTGTGCAAAAGCAATGTTTGGGACAGATTAAGAAAATCACAGTTACACTGTTCATGAGCAGAGGTCTTAAAATGGCTATGTTGAAAATTTGGTGACAAACGTCCATAAAATGACTGTGTTACGAGTGAGCATTCGCGAGTTTCCACGCACCGTAAGTTCATGACTTTGTAATATTTTAAGTCCAGATTTTCACCAGTGGTATTTTTCCACACTTCCTTATTTACAGTACAGCTGTCATTTTTCACAACATGGCGAGTGTGTTTTCACACTTTCAGCGCAGAGATGCATGGTCGCTGTGGGAAATCATTGTTCGGGACAGATAAAGAAAACCACAGTGACACTGTTCATGATCGGAGGCACCAAAATGCCTGAGTTGACAATCTGCTGTAAAAAAATCCACAACCTAATTATATTACGGGTGTGCGTTGCACAGTTTCTATGTATGCTCGTGACTTCACCATTTTTTTAAATATTTTTACTGCAGATTTGCAACATTGCCATTTTTTACACCTCCCCATGAACAGTACAGCTGTCATTTTTTACGTCCTGTTCGGAATGTTTTTGCACCTGTGGTGCTAAATGCCATAGTCGCTATGCATAAGCAGCTTTCAGCTAACAAACTGATATTCCCCCTGTTCATGAGGTGGGGTCACAAAAAAACCATGTTGAACATTTGGAGTGAAAATACCAACGAATGCCTGAGGTATTAGGGTTTCCAACCATAACGCCCAACCCTGTAGAGAATGACAGGCATCGAGGTATGCCTTGGACTCTTCGGCCCCAATGTTCACCCCATTCTCCTATATTGCACCCATCTCACCGTATTTCCTAATGGAATGGGGTGCGCATAAGGGCCAAATACCCCAAGGAACACCGTGACACTTGTCAGTGTCTGCAGGGTGGGGTGTGGTGAAATGGCGTGGCCGTTATGCCTGGCGACCCAAAGGCACACCCCAATGCCTGTCACTCTGCAGGGTGGTGGTGGGGTTGGCTTCAGTTCAATACTTCACTGCCATTCCTATTACGCAGCTCTGTAACTTCTACACTACCACTGCCAATGCTAGCAAGCAAACATTCGGCATTGACAAATGCTTGTTTTGTTTGTGGCAGCACTTTGTAAGAGCAACTGTCTAGAAGCTTTGCAAATTAAAAATTCTGCATCTAAACTGCAGCAAAAGTTGGAACTTTTGATGGATCCATATTCTGGGTACCAAGAGGAATGTTTTTCTACCAAATACCTTAGATTTTGTAACAGGGAACCTGAGGAAAATAAACACACAGAACCAGGCAGCACATGATTCTTTTCAGCTGTGTGGAGGACAGTAGGATGTGGTGAAAGTTTCTGGCTCAGGAAAGGCTATGGAATATATGGAAGCAGCCCTGGAAGCTTAGAAAAAATAGTTTCCCAACTATGTGCCACCTTCTCAACTATGGACACTTTTTTTATTATGATTGCCACCAACTGGTGAGCTGAAAATGATTACAATGTGTGTATATATGTATATATATGAAACAAAATGGATGGATTCCTAAATGACTCTTGATCCTGCTTTTTCTAATGTTATTACATTGTGTTTTTTAATAAATGTTATGGTAGTGTTGTCCTTTTATATTCAATTACAGCTTTCACTTTTTTTAATAAAGTTACTAGTCTGTGTATAGCACAATTTAATGCATTTTAATGTTTAGAAACATCTTTCAAATAAAAAGGAAGAACAAGTTCTTTTTTTCTATAAAGAATTTTGTTCCCTTGCCATCACCTTCACCTAACATCTGGCCCCTTTGACCTATCTCAGGGGTTCTCAAATGGTGAGACCAGCCTCCTTGGGGAGGCCCCACCCTGTTCCACCGGAGACTCAAGCAAGTTTGAAAAAGTACTGTATTTAAATTTTGAATTTTATATATTTTGTGTGACGAGGATAATAGTAGGTGAATTTTATGTATTTATTTACTAATAGGTGACAAGGGAAGGTGAATGAGCCAAGGCTCATCTCAGGTGTACCCGGGGAAGGGTAGATAGTGAATACATTTCAAAAGGTAACTGCAAAACAATCAAGAAATACACAGTGAACAATAGTGCAAACAAATATGAACAATAAACTAATGAGTGCCGTTAATTGATCAATTTGTAGACTGATGGCAGAACAGCCCAAATATAAGGGCTGAGCATAGACGTGCTAAGAGCAATAGCAGGAAGGAGCAAACTAATAAGCTGAATAACAATATTTGTTTATTTTATTTGTTATTCAGATAACACCTTTGAGCACAGGAGCTCTTTTTCAAAGGTTTCACATCAGTATAAGACAAAGAACTGAATGTGAGACAAGTACTCAAAGGGGTTTCAATATATTCATGGTGTACTGTGCAAAGAACAGTATGTTATTTTTCTTTGGGGAGGCCCAAAATTATTTCAGTTTTTAGGGGAGGCTCAAAATCTTTTCCATGGATTTGGGGAGGCTCACTGTGACAAAGTCTAAGAACTATTGACCTATCTCACCCAGCCCCGACTGCCGCTCCCATCACTGTCCAGCCAGTGGGGATCTGCAGGGTGTGGTGCCTGGGAAGGCTTGAGAATGTTATGATAGATGGCAGGGAGCATAGCCTTTTCTCTGTTTTTCTGCCTCCACTTCGCCAGATGTCTTGGTGCAGGTCGTATGTCCACATGCATAGGCCCTGATGTACATGTAGTGAAACCCTGCTGGGGAGACATGCTCCCTTGCCCCAGCACAGGGATCACTATGGTGGCGTAACCTGAGTGTCACCCTCCCCCGGCTGGGAGCACTTCTGCATGGCAACACTGATCCAGTTTGTACCATGAAATCTGTCTCTGCCTGTTATCTCTGTACTACTCCAACGTTGAGCCTTTGTGAAGGAGCCTATGACTCAGAGGCTTTAATTCCGATAAGTTCGGTAAATGGCATGGTTCAATTTTCTACTAGAACTAAATCATCCCATTCCAAGGCAAAAATATGGAACTTCAGAGGAGTTGACTTTAATAAGATGGACAACAGAGTTAGGCTAGCCCTGGCAAGAAGAAATACAAGTGAGGGGGTACAGGCAAAGTGGGCAAGCATTAAGGATGCAACACTTGAAGCAACATCCCCTTATGTTATAGAGAAAAGCAAGGAGGCAGTATGGCGCAGTGGTTTAAGGCTCTGAGCTGCAAATCTGGAGACCTGGATTTGAATACCACAGCCCCCACTTGCATACTGTGTGACCCTGAGCAAGTCACTTAACTTCCTCGTGCTCCCAGGTTGCACCTGCAAACAAGCTTTCAGCTTAGTGTGTCTCACCTGGTGAAAATAATTGGTAAAAAAAAGAGCAAAAGAAGAAGGAAACCTCTTCGGTTCTCAAAAACAGTAGCAGAAAAGGTCAGTCCCAAAAGGCTGGCCATCAGGAAATATAACGGAATGCAGTGGGACGGAAATAGGGAGGCATACCAAACTTCCCTAATGGAAGCACTGAAGGCAGCAAGGCAGGCAAAGGCCCAAACCAAGGAAACACTAGCATGATCAGTAAAAGAAGGTGGCAAGACTTTCTATAGATACATTAGTGAAAAGAGAAAGTCCAGAGGGGGTATTGCTAAGATCAAAGGGGATAAGGGAGAGTGTGTGGAGGAGGACCAAGGAAAAGCATCTATCCTAAATAGATACTTCTGCTCAGTATTTACTGAGGAGAAGGTAAGGCAGGGTCCACAGCTCAGCACCATGGCCACAGGGGGGAAGGAGGTGTGCACTAGTCCCTTCACAAAAGAAAGGATCCTACAAGAGCTCACTAAGTTCAGGGTGGATTAGGCAATGGGACCTGATGGCATACATCCCAGGGTATTAAAGGTGCTAAGGACAGAACTAGCAGAGCCATTAGCAGAACTGTTTAGTGAGTCTCTGAGCACAGGAGAGGTCCCAGAAGACTGTAGAAGGGCTCATGTGATCCTGCTCCATGAGAGTGGTAGCAAAGAGAAGGCAGGGAACTACAGACCAGTCAGTCTTACATCAGTAGTGGGCATGATTATAGAGGCACTCCTTAAGGAAATGATAGTGCAACACCTGGAATTCATAGAAGCACAGGATCCAAGACAGCATGGGTTTGTAACAGGAAGGTCCTGTCAAACTAATCTCATAGATTTCTTTGACTGGGTAACCAGAGTGGTGGACCAAGAGGGAGCAGTTGATGTCGCCTACCTTGACTTCAGCAAAGCATTCAATACTGTTCCATGTAGAAGATTGATTAATAAGCTGGGTAGGCTCGGTGTGGGTCAGAAGTTGGTCAACTGAGTGGACAACTGGTTGACAGGCAGACAACAGAGAATGGTGGTAAATGGTGTACAGTCAGAAGAAATGCAAGTCACAAGTGGGGTACCTCAGGGATCAGTCCTGGGGGCCAGTCCTCTTCAATATCTTCATCAGTGACATTGCAGATGGACTACAGGGTAAGGTTTGTCTGTTTGCAGATGACACCAAGATCTGCTACAGAACAGATGATCCAGATGGGGTGGGCAGACTGAGAAGTGATCTGGATAAACTGGCAAAATGGTCGGAAGAGTGGCAACTGGGGTTTAATGCAAAGAAATGCAAGATCATGCACATAGGGAAGAGAAACCCTGAAGCCATCTGTAGGTTGGGAGGGGAGCTGCTGGCAATCACAAGGGAAGAAAGAGACTTGGGCATCATCATCACAGAGGACTGGAAATCATCCAAGCAGACCACTAAAGCAGTAGGTAAGGCTAGGGGGATGTTGGGTTGTATTAGTAGGGGTATCATAAGTCGTAAGAGGGAGGTAATAATTGCTCTTTACAAGACACTGGTTATGCCCCATCCAGAGTACTGCATGCAGTACTGGAGGCCGAACCTTCACAAGGACATTAACAAAATGGAAGCAGTCCAGAGAAGGGCAACCAAAATGGTGCAGGGACTGCATCAAAAAACATATGAAGACAGATTAACAGAGCTCAATATGTATACCCTAGAGCAAAGGAGGGAGAGAGGTGATATGATCGAAACATTCAAACACCTTAAGGGCATTAACAAGGTGAAAGAGTCTAACATGTTTCAATATAAGAAAAATAGCAGGACAAGAGGACACAGCATGCGATTAGAAGGAGGCCAATTAAGGGGTAATGTAAGGAAGTTCTTTTTCACAGAAAGGATTTGTGGATGCATGGAACGACCTACCTCAAGAAATGGTGGTTATGAATACAGTGCAGGGTTTCAAACAGGCATGGGATAGGCAAAAGGGAGCAATACAGATGAGTATGAATAGATAGGCCATTGACAGAGTAAAGGCTTATGGCACATTCATAAGGTAGAAAAATAAATGGGCAGACTGGATGGGCCTTGCAGTCCTTATCTGCCATCAACTTCTATGTTTCTATCTAAATAAATAATAAAAATAAACCTAAATCTATAAATAAACAGTTTACATGACATACAATAAAATCTGTCACAATAATTTACAGTTGTTTTTTGAGCAGAGAATGTTCCAGACAGATATATACAGTTGTCATTTTTCACATCCTGCCCAAAATGTGTTTTCATACCTGTAGCGCCAAATGGCGCAGTCGCTGTGGAAAATCATCTTCCGGCTAACAAACTGATAGTGCCGCTCTTCATGAGGTGAGGTCACAAAAAGCCCATGTTGAAAATTTGGATTGAAATACCAACAAACGCCTACAGCATAAGGGTTTCCAACTGTAACACTCCACATTGTAGAGACTGACAGGCATCAGGGGTGTCTCTTGGGATCATCGGCTGTAATGCTCATGCCATTCCACCAACATCCCCCACCCTGCAGCCAGTGACAGGCATCGAAGTGTGCCTTGGAGTGTTCAGCCCCAAAGTTCACCCTATTCTCCTATACTGCACCCATCTTAGCATATTTCCTTATGGAATGAGGTAAGTATAAGGCCCAAAGTCCCCAAAGCACACCATGACACTTGTCAGTGTCTACAGGGTAGGGTGAGGTGAAATGGCATGTCCGTTATAGTTGCCGACCCAAAGGCACACCCCAATGCCTGTCAGTCTCTGCAGGGTGGGGGTGGGGTTGGCGTCAGTTCAATACTTCACCGCCATTCCTATTATGCATCTCTAACTCCTGCACTACCAGTGCCAATGTCAGTGAGACAACATTCGGCATTGGCAAATGCTTTTTTTTTCTGCAATACCTATAACAGATCACAAGAGGAGCAGAATGATCAAAAGTAGGAATTTCAGAAATACTGCCCTTTTCTTAAGTGAATAATTTTATATGGCTCTAATCCCTCTTTGTTTGTTTTTCTTTCTTTAAATTTTGGAAACACAGCTGCATCTTCTATGCACAGAAATGTTACTTTAGGTTCTGAGCCCAAAACTCCTGCACTAAACATGCAGCATTGGAGTAGTGGGTATATGTTATAGAGCTGTTGTAAACATCTACTTTTCTTTCACTATATATATATATATATATATGTATATATTTTTCTTTTAAAATATGCACATATATGCATCTATGGGAGAGAGTATGTACCAGTGAGGGTGGATGTGGCTGTATGTGCGTGCTTGTGCATGTATGTGGTTTAAGAGCTGCAACACTGTAATGTCCCCACCCCTAGCTGGAATGTCTGTTTAGTGAATGCATCATGGTGCAGATTCCTTCAAGGTTCTAGTCTATCTCAGTTTAAGCATGAAATTCCCCATATCCACTTTGGAGACTGATGGTTTAAATATAAGGAAAATTCAGTCATATTTTAAAGATGCTCATATAGTGGCTTACCGTTAGAGTTTTCACTTTGCTAGAGGGTTGAACACTCCAGAAAAAATTAAAAACTGCTCTTAATTTGATCCAGTAAAAACACATTTTCTCCTTGATTCCCTGCCACAGCATGGATGACAGGACATGCTGTGTGGAGGTACATACATCCTGCATCAAACCTGCAGCACCCTCCTTACTGTGTCACTCATGCTTGCACTGCCACCCAGCCTCCACTTGGTGGCAGTAGCCAGCAGGACAGTGAACTACCCCTTCCAGGGAGAGGAGAGCTGCCCTCCAGATGCTCAGTCCTACTCCCCCTTACCAAACCCCCAGCAACCTAAGTCTGTTCCTGAACCCACGTCACTGGCCTGGCAGCACATGAGCCATCCAGTGACACAGCCCTCTATGTCACTGAGTTGGCATGTAGTACTTGTTTATGACACCATAGAGTACTTACCATGGCAAAAGTCCATGATTTCACAAGCAATAATTGTTTTTTCATTTATTAATTTTTATTGAACAGTTTTTCACAATGCAAAACAAACAGTACACAGAAACAGTAGTATAAACTGGTCCAGTGGTGTGGAGGGCTGAGGCATTGCTGCCTTACCTCCTGCCATGCTGGTGACCCATATTCGTGGAGTGAGCAGGTTGCTGGGGGTCAGCTGAGGAGGGAAAGGATCGAACATCTGGAGAACAGCTCTCCTCTCCCGGAGAGGGGTGGGGAAGGAGTCTGCTGCTTGCCTGGCCCCTAGTGGTAGCTAGGGGCTGGCACAAGAGACACGCAGATAGAAGGGGCAGTCGTGGAGCAGACACAGGGTGTGCTGCATGTGGAAAAGTGCGCAGCTCAGCCACTAGCATCATTGCATGCTGCCACTCCACACTTGGGGTGGGGGGAGAGAAAAGGAAAACAACAACTGGCAGAATGAAACCGGTCCCTCACAGGTGCTGCACCTGGCCAGCTGGGCACCTCAAGAAACTGCAATCTAGGTGAGTACCAGTGGACACCGGGGTGACGGGGCTTGGGGGACCGGTGGAGGAAGGGCTGGCTGACCAGGAGAAGAAATAAAGTAGCAAAAAAACCCCCAAAAAAACAATAGTACAGCATGAGCAGTCAGTACGGAGCTTGCTGATATTACATTACAACAATTGACACAAGGAGGAGATTGGGTACAATCTCAGGGCAGATACATGCAGTCATTGAATTATATCATTGTGTATGCCTTTTTTGGTTAGGGCCCTCCTAGAAAGTGTGCTACTGGCCATGAGCTATGTAGCCATGCATACAGATGGGTCACAGAAGGAAGGGGGGCACAACCTGGGGAGTAGACCCTTTGGGGAGATGTCTGGGAGAGGTGCTAGAGAACAAGCTTAGATGAAGAAAGAGGATCCCATACCTTCTGATCTTTAAGCAGAACTTTCTTTGCAATGTGCAATATCTTATCCAAGGTGGTTAGATTATGGACTGCTGCTGGCCACTAATTTACAGAGTGGATCTCAGCCCTTCTCCTTCTTCGCAGCAGTAGCCTCTAGGCCTCCATGCTGGCCATCATTAGCCATTATAGATGGTTATTTGGTAGATATATGGGGCAGGAAGGAGGCCTAAAAGATAAATCTCTGACAGAAATGAGGGGGAGGATGTAAGCATGGTGGTGCAGCACTTATGGACCTGGGACCAAAAACCCTGAACCGGTGAGCAGCCCCACAGAATATACAATAAATCAGCCTGGGAGTGTTACACCTCCAGCATCTATCATGGTCTATGATCCATAAGGTACAGAGCCTCACCAGGGTACAATACCTCATTTAGAGGATTTTATTCTGAATGAGGAGGCTTCTTGAGTCAGGCCAGGAGGAGTGGGCTAAGGACCTTACGTGGGCCCATTGTGCAGTCAAAATGTCCATCCCCAAGGAGGAGGCCCATTTAGCTCTATCACCCTCCGATGGATCCAGGAGTTCCCATAGGATTTGTTGATAGATCATGTCAGCTTTACCTCTGGGAGCAGCCAGCCATGACGTGTTGGGGTGGGTGGGGGGTGATCTGGAAGTATTGGAGTATTGGATAGAGTTTGGTAAGATGGGACTGTGTAGCACTTTGAATTTGGAGGTACTTCCAGAAGTCTGCCTTAGAGAGGCTATACCACCCTCATAGGCCTTCAGATGTGTCTAGCTGGGTAGTGTTGGGTTGCCAGAGGTCTGCTAACTGTCAGATACCCTTGTTATACCAAGACTCCCAAAATATAGTGGTGTCACCTACCCTTAATAGGGAATTTAACCAAAGAGGTAGCATGGACCTTGAGAGAACCCGCCCCTGTAGCCATGTCTCTAATTTTTTCCATGACTTGAAGGTAGGTGGAGTAGTAGGCCCCTTACCCTTGTGGGAGGGCAGGGGTTGTTGGGACTAGGAGATTCCAGCGGTGTCTGTCACTTGACCCATGTACCATTCATTGAAGACCCATAGGGGGAGTTTCAGGCAGGAAGAGGAGAGAACAACTGAAGCATCTGGGCACTCCTAAAGGCCACATAATAAGCACAGGATCAGAGGCGACACCAACAGTCTTGCTTCCAGGAAGCCCTAAGTTTTGTCCTGCTATAGAGAGGGGGTTTGCCTTCCCAAAGGAAGTTGCCAGCTAGGGCGTGTAGCTTAGCAAACCTGAATGTAGGAATAGGTAGTGCTAAGTGGGACAGGCAGTGGATTAATTACCTTTGGAGTCATACTCAGTTTGATGGCAGCATCTTTCCCAGGGAGAGATAGGTGGAGTTTCCATTGGTCACAGTCCTTCTTTAAGCTTTTTCAGGCGGGGGACAAATTGTCCAAGATCACCCCCGAGGTATCAGGGAGTATCCAGATACCTATGTACTTGATACCTTTAGCTGATCACTGCAAGTTTAAAAGGGGTCACCATTGTCACTGTATAGGTCTTGTTCAGTGGAAGGACCTCTGTTTGAATGGAGTTAGTCTTTAAGCTGGAGCTCTTCCAGAACTAGTTTAGAAGGTCATGAAGTATGGGGATGTTTGCTGGGGCATTCTGTAGGAGCACCAGACTGTTATCTGCATGTAGCAGAGTTTGAAGGTCCATCTTGCTGTCATATATACCCTTAAGCCAGGGGTGTCATCTGATGGCTAAAGCCAATTGCTCTATGGCCAAGACAAATAGCAGGGAGGACCAAGGGCAAACCTGCCTGGTGCCAGAGGGAAAAAGGGCAACCCTGTCTGGTGCCCCTCTACAACAAGAAAGGGTTGGGCAGTACAGAGTTCATTAAAACTCTAGCAGAGGGTTGCATATAAGGTTTGAAATCAGTTCCCAAAGTTCAGTCCAAAGCCCCTTAGGTACCCCAACTCCAATCGAAGGCCTTCACAAAGTCTGTGGCCATGGCATTGGATGGAGAGGGGGAAGCAGCAGCAACAGTCATTAGAAGAATAAAGCCCTATGGTGGTCAGAGATAAGGTGGCCTTTTACAAACCACGCTTGACAGGGGTAGACCACTTGAGGGAGGATCGATTCAAGCTGGGTGGTCATTGTCTTGGCTAAGATCTTATCATTCGTGTTGATAAGCCAAATGGGCCTGTAGTTGCCCGGGAATGTGTGGTCCTTTCCTTCTTTGGGGAGGACTGTGATCAGCACCTCTATCATGGAGGATAACAGGGAGGAATGTTCCTGGTCTTCATGAAACACAGAATGCAGGATAGGCGAGACAATCCGTGGCATAGACTGGCATGGGCATGCCATTGCTTTTGGGAGCTTTGTGAAGGGAAAGGACTGTAATAGCTGTATGGATTACTTGGCACAGATAAAGGGGTCTCCAGGTTAGCTTTAGTATCTTCTGATAGCTTTGGAAGATACAGGTCCTGTGGGAAGAGAGAAACACTTTGTCAATGTCCAGGGGGCCTAGGGCTGTGTAGAGCTGCTCATAGAATAAGCGCATCACTTTGTTAATCTGTGGTGGCTGAGAGTGTAAGTTACCTGTTGAATCTCTGAGCAAATTGAGCTATCTTTCAGCTTGTTGCTTGCGTAATCTATAAGACATATGTTTACCAGCTTTTTTGCCCCATCCCAGTATTTATACTTCAAGCTCAGGACTTCTAGTTCAGTCTTTCGGGTTGCTAAGGCATTCAGATGCATCCGGAGAGATCTGATGACTCTAAGAAGGAAGGGGGCCGGCAAGATGTAGACCTATTTTTAAACTCCTTTTCTTTAGCTGCTAAATCCACCTCCAAGTCTTTTTGTTCCTTCTCTCGTGCCCAGTGGTGGTGGGTTGTATTGCCCTTGATGTGTCTAAGGAAGTAAGCCTCTAAGTCCTCCCACAGGACAGCCTTGGAGGTGTCCCCCCACATGATTTAACTGAAAATAGACTGTGGCTTCCTTTCTTAGCCACGGCTTGAAGGCTGGGTCTTGAAGCAGGAGGGGATCTAGATTCCAAGAAGTATATTTGGGGGAAGGGGGGTCCCATGTCACTGAAACTGTCTGCTTGGTCAAAAAGGTACAGGAGGGCTATCTGGGAGGAGTGTACCACCTGAGTCACAGAAGTGGAGGCAATCCAGAAGTCAATGTGACTAGAGGTTGAATGGGATGCAGAAAAGCCTAAAAAATCAAGGTCTGTAGAGTGCTGCTGGTGCCAGTCATCCACCAGTAAGAGGACTGCCATTAAGTCCTTGACTACCACCAGGGCTCTGGTATGGGGTTTCAGTTCACCTGAATTCCTATCCAGGAAGTGATCCAGTGGCAGGTTAAAATCCTCACCTAGCAGAAGGAGAGTTTGGGGGCAACACAGGTAAGCAAGGATTGGCTGAGGGAGTTGAAGAGGGCAAGTATATCATAATTGTAGCCATATACATTTGCCACAACTATTGGGCCTTCAGGGGTGTTAAATTTGGCCCATATCCATCTCCCTTTTGAGTGTGCCTGCTGCGTGGACAGGGACCATTTAAGGATTTTGTGAATTACGATGGGAACCCCAGCTTTGGAGGTGGGGGCATAGCTGTGCACCTTGATACCCACCCACTCCTTTTTAAAGGGATCTACCAACATGTACCATAACAAATGGCAGTAGTAACCTATAAGAGTTGTGATTTAATCTCCTAACATTCAAACTGCTCAAAAGTGCTGTTTTCCATGAAAAACTGCTTTTATTTCTGTGCTCTGCTTCATTTGCATAACAAGCCCCTTTTTATGTTGGCTCGCGATTGCGTGCCAGCCAACATATTGCAGTAGTAGCAGATTTGGAGGTGCGGTCACTGTGGGCGAATGCAGGGCACTCATCAGTAGGTGCATCCCTCATTCCCCAATAAGCCAGCATGCAGGCACTGACACTAGCAGTACGTAAAGTTGCCACCAGATCTAAGAACAGTGCCACTGCAATGAAAGCCAAGCTCGTCTTGCAGTGGCACAATAACACGCCTCCCAACATGCCTTTCCTGGTGAAGCAGTTCGATAAACACGGTGGCACTGACTGCTGCTGCGCAGAGTGCCGACTTCAGGGGTGCCAAGTCCCCCTGTCGGCATGCCCCAACCCACTTCATTTGTCAAAGGGGCGCCCACTCCCCATTGGCATAATGCACCCCCACTTCAAGTGTGTGCCAAGGGGGTGCCCAATCCGCCTCTGCATCATGCACCCCCCCAACAGTCTTTCTTTGAAATGGGGGGCCCAATCCCAGTCGGCTTCACTCCCCCCTTCCCAGTTTAATTTGCCAATAGGGGAGCCCAATCCCCATCGACATAATGTCCCCCCCCATTTGTTGTGTGCCTAGGGGGTGCCCAATCCCCTCGGCTCTTGCCCCCTTCAATATGTGCTGACATATGTGCCCAATCCCCCATCAGCTACAGCACCCCCAAAACACTCAGGTCGCACACTGGGAGCCCACTCCAGCGTGACAAATGTCTCTGTTAAAAAAATAGTCGCACAATGTTTTTTTGTTTTTTTTAAACCTGTAAAAAGAAATGGTCCCTTGTGGTCTGTCCTTCTCCCTCCCCAACCCACACCCACCTCCATACCCCACCTCCCCACACAGCCTCACCCCATACTTACCTCCGAGACAGCGCCGATGATCTTCGTGGACCGGGAACACGCCTGCACTCTTCAAAGCCAACCATGAACTGAACAAATGCTGGTAAGCTGTATAATGGCATAAATAGGTTTTTTTCAACTTTGGTGCATATCTCTGCCAATTTGGGGAATTTTGGCACCAAATTTTCAACATGGGGTTATTGGGACCCCTCTTCATGAATTCAGTCACTGTCATGACATTATTCGGTCCCAAAAGGTGATTTTGCAGTCACTGCATGGAATCACCATTTGAGACCGATTAACGAAATGACAGTGCCACTGTTCATGGGGGGGGGGGGGCTCTCAAAAAGCCTATGTTGCAAATTTGGTCCAAAAAATCCAAAAAATGGCTGTTTTACGAGTGTGCATTGAGCAGTTTCCACACACACTCGTGACTTCATGAATCTGTAATATTTTCACTCCAGATTTTCAACATTGGCATTTTCCTACACCTCCTTATGAACAGTACAGCTGTCATTTTATATATCCTGGCCAAAATGTGTTTTCACACTTCCAGCTCAGAATAGCACGGTCGCTGTAGAAAATCTATTTTAGGGATTGATTAACAAAATGACAGTGACACTGTTCATGAGCAGAGGTCCTAAAATGCCTATGTTGAAAATTTGGTGACAAAAGCCCATAAAATGACTGTGTTACAAAGCATGCGTTGCGCAGTTTCCACGCACCCTTGTAACTTCGCAAATTTGCAATATTTTCATGCCACATTTTCAACACTGGCAGTTTTTCACACCTCCTTATGAACAGTACAGCTGTCATTTTTCACATCCTGCCCGAAATGTATTTTCGCACCTGTGGTGTACAATGGTGTGGTCGCTGTGGGAAATCAACTTTTGGGACAGATTAACAAAATCACAGTGCCACTGTTCATGAGGTGAAGTCCCAAAATGCATATATTGAAAATGTGGTTAAAAAAACAAACAAAAAATAATTGGGTTACGGACATGCATTGCGCAGTTTCTGTGCATGCTTATGACTTCACCAATTTTTCATATTTTCACTCCAGATTTTCAACGTTGCCATTTTTTTTAAACCTCCTCATGAACAATACAGTTGCCATTTTTCATATCCTGCCCAAAATGAGTTTCCATTCCTGTGGTGCCAAATGGCACAATCACTGTGCAAAATCACCTTTCGGCTAACAAACTCATAGTGCCGCTCTTCATGAAGTGGGGTCACGAAAAGCCCATGTTGATAATTTAGAGTGAAAATACCAACACACTCCTACAGCGTTAGGGTTTACAACTGTAACACCCCACCCTGTAAAGACTGACAGGCATCAGGGGTGTGATGTGAGATCATCAGCTGTAATGTTACCGCATTTCCACCCCAACCCCCACCCTGCAGCCAGTGACAGGCATCGAGGTGTGCCTTGGAGTGTTCAGCCCCAAAGTTCTCTCCATTTTCCTATACTGCACCCACCTCAGCAAATTTCCTTATGGAATGGGGTAAGTATAAGGCCCAAAGAGACACCAAAGCACACCAGGACACTTGTCAGTGTCTACAGGGTAAGGTGAGGTAAAATGGCATGAGCGTTATAGCAGACGACCCAAAGGCACACCCCAACACCTGTCACTCTCTGCAGGGTGGGGTTGATGTTAGTTCAATACTTCACTGCCTTTCCTATTATGCATCTCTAACTCCTACACTACCAATGCCAATGCCAGCAAGACAATATTCAGCATTGACAAATGCTTGTTTAAAACAGGATGAGGTGTTTAACACTTGTGGGAGCACATCTTTTACCAGCGTTAACTCAACTCGGTCACGCTATACTACAGCTATGAAAATGGAAGTGTGCTGAAGGGAAACACATGGGGAAAACTGCAGGATCAACCAGATAAGTTTTATAAAAGCTGACTTTGCATGGGAATGTTTAAAAATTATGGCTGGGTCAACCAGATGTATGTACTGTAGTGTGGGCAGATCTACAGTATTAGTTTCCTTATGCCTGTGGGTGCCAGCCAGGGTGTGCCAGGGGTGTGTGTGTGTGTGGTAGCCTGTCTGTGCCTGTTGTGGAGTGATCTCACCACTGGAGAGAAGGTCCTGATGGTTACAAAGGGGCTGGAAAGTACTTCAGGTGTGCAGTTGTACTGGGAGGCGTGTGGCTATTGTGAAATAATGCATGGTCATGTGACTTGTTTGATCCAGTCAGAATACTGGATTGTCACAGATTTTTCTTACCCATTGTGTGTATTATATATATATATATATATATATATATATATATATATGAAAATGTGCAGTCAAAATATAAACAATTACCAAAGTTACGCACTTGCATAGAAACATTTCAATAAGCGTGTATAACTCAGCCATGTTTAGGAATTTTTTCACCAAATATTTAACATAAGCTTTTTGGGACCCCACCTCATGAACACTGGCACTGTGATTTTGTTAATCAGTCCCAAAAGGTGATTTTGCACAGGGACCATGCAATTCCGCACCAGAGGTGCAAAAACACATTTCGGGCAGGATGTAAAAAATGACAGCTGTGCTGTTCATGAGGTGGTCTGAAAAGATGGGTATGTTAAAAATTTGGAGTCAAAATATTAAAAATTATCAAAGTTACGTGTGCGTAGAAAAAGGTCAATGAGTGGTAGGACTTGGTTATTTTAGGAATTTTCCACCAAATTTTAATATTTCGGCGATCTTCCTCATGAATACTGCCACTGTCATTTCATTAATCAGTTCTCAAAAGGTGATTTCATGCATCAACCATGAAATCACCTTCCGGGCCCGAGTAACGAAATGACGCTCACAGTGTTCATGAGGTGGGGTCCCAAAAAGCCCATGCAGAAAATTTGATGAAAAAATTCCTAAAATGGCTCAGATATCAACATAAGTTGAAAATGCGATTCAAATACATTATACAGCACTTACCTTCATTTCTCAGTTTGCGGTTCAGCTTTGAAAAGTGCAGGCATGTCCCGGTCCACAGAAGATGACAGCAGATGGCCTCCAGTGGTAAGTATAGGGCAAGGGGGGGATGTGGGGTGGTGGGTTGCTCACAAAGAGGGTCAGAATGGGGAGGGGGTGGGTGAAATGATGAGGGACCATTTTCTTTTTTTTTAGGGGAAAAAAGATGTCGGGGGACTATTTTCGTTTTTCACAGGTACAACTAAGCAATATTTTGGGACACTGGGGGTGGGCTACCCATTGTCCCACAGAACTGGGAGGGTAGGACATAACTGAGGACACTGGGAGTGTGCTCTCCAGTGTCCTACACTGCCAGTGGGGGGGGCTTTTGGTGCCGACAGGGGATTGGGAATCCCGATGTCGGCAAAAACAGTTTTAAATTTTTAAAAATAAATATTTTGGGACACTAGGAGTGGGTTCTCCAGTGTCCCATACTGCTGGGTGGAGGGGATACATGACTGGGGGGTGCCATTAGACACCAGGGAAAATGGGCAGTTCAAGGATGACTCTGCAGCCAGCAGCATGACTTCCTGCTGTGGTTGCAGAAGTCAAGAAAACCCTGGTGTTCTGATACAGAGAATGAGGGTAGAAGCGGTCCTCTTGCTAAGCTTGCCACCCAAGATGTTGGGTGACCAACAAATGTGTTTCGGACCACATTATATAAAAGAAAATCAGACTCTAGATCAGCTGGTCCCGTTTAGCTAAATTCTGATGTTTATTTTTTATATTACATCTATTTTTTACTTGTTTTCTTTCTCGCTAACGAGAAAACAAAATGGCATACACAACAGAGTTCTGCAAAACTTAAGCAGGCTCTGTGTGATTCTACATGCGAAAAGACAGTGGGCTGGATTCACAAAGCTTTCTAAAGGTGCAAAACCTTCCCTAAGTCCCCCAAACTGCTGTAGCTATGGAAACAAAGGGAATTTGTACTGAGTGCTATTCACAAAACCCTCTGCAGCTGTGGAAAAAAAACACTACAGAATGTGGAAACAAGTGCAGCTGCAGAAGTCCCTGAGGAAAAAAAGGTGTGAGATAAATAAGGCACATCCCCTGAAAGGCTATTCACAACCAGTTTTTTTCCGCAGTTGCAGAAAAAATGTTACACACAGTGGAATGAGTTGTAACTCTCCCTCAGCAAACTGCAGTAGTACCCCAACAATTGGAATCAATTAAGGTGGAGGCGAGGCACAGGTAATAGCATCCCAGTGAGTATAGCAGTGGCTGATGTTACAGAAACAATAGCAGACATTGCCATGACATGGCAACAAGCAACAACCACCCAACCCAGTGCAGCCCATGATGGAGCCCCACAGGCAGTAGAGCCTGACCAGCCTGCAGTGAATGCTACCCCTGCAGGCAACAGGAACACCCAGGGAGGGAGGGATGACCAGCAGTGGCAGTCAGCCACTGTGGTGCCATGGTATTGCTGGTACCTATGGTGCTGCAGTGGTCCCAGTTGAGGGACTGGTTGCTGGTCTCATTGTGGGTGCTTTCAGCTTCATGCTATGGCAGCAATGTTAAAGTCTGCTGCTCCAGCTAATTAGGCTCACTGTTGCTGTGCCTCCTAAGCTATTTCTGCAGCTGTGGATCCGCAGTTGCGGATTTTCAGCACTTGCTCAATTTCCGCAGCTGCGGGGATTTTACTGAATTTCACACCTGCTCAAAATTTCTTTATGAGTATCATGCAACTGCATTTCTGCAGTGCTGCAGGCCTTTTACCCACAGCTGCAGGATTTGTGGCTTTCTTTGTGAATCCTACCCAGTATTTTTTGTGAAAGAAATGGCTGAATGTGACCCTCCATGCAAAAAACTGTTAGAAAAAAAACATTATGTGCGCAAAAAACAAAAATTTGCACAAAAAAACTTTCATGCCTGACATATAAATTTTCCCATAGGAAATTATGGGAAAATTTAAAATGTACTAACTTTTGAATAGATTAATATTTTATCACCAAACTTTCAAAAGGCACATCTGTAAGGCAAATGCTTTCTACCCTGAATATTTCAGACCATAACCTATAGACATTTCTAAAACCAAGGTGGACAAAGAAATGGCAAAAAACATGGATTTTTCTGTTTTTTCAACATTCTGTATCTCAGAAACCACACAACGGATTTGCACGAAATTTAGCATGTTAAGAGACAGGCACTAGGTAGAACAGCGCCTGAAAGGACAGTGCTGTCAAAAATAGTGCCATCCATACAGTGTGGACAAGAAAAGCATCAGGAGACAATGCTGCCACCAGAATAAATGTCAGTGGTAGCGATCGGAAGTTCAGTTCTCGATCGCTACCACTGTAAAACATTATTTCTTCAGGGGGCTCCACCCCCTCACCCCCCACAACTCAAATAATCAACTGTGAGTCAGAACTGGATTACGGGTTGGGGGGGAGAAGAAATATTGTGGAGACCGGAATTCAAACCCTGGTCTCCATCACTTCTCTGGCTAAGCTGCTTCTGCATTACCACTCCACGTCATGGGAGCAACTCAGCCATCCTCTTCTATTTCTCAGCCCTTGATTTGGATACTATTACCACGAAGAGCAACCAGTGGAGTGCTTTTTACATTGTGCAGTACTTACATAGACTTTGAAACAGACAAGGACCACTTGGCACAACTAGTCTGCCCATTTCCCTACCTATTGGATAAGCTGCAGATCCTAGTTAACCAATAGCCTACTTCTTTGTACCCCTTACCAGAATTGCCTTATGTCTGTCCCATGTATTCTTAAATTCCCCCACTGTTTTTGACCCCACAACCTCCTCAGAAAGGCCATTCCATGCATCCACCACCCTGTCTATGAAAAATACTTCCTCATATTGCCCCTGAGCCGTCCCCCCACTATCGTCATATTGTGTCCCTTTGTTCTTGTATATCTCTTTTTCTGAAAGATGCTACCCTCTTGGACTTTGTTGATTCCTTTGAGGTACTTGAAAGCTTCTATCATGACCCCACTCCCTCTTTTCCTCAAGGGTATACATGTTAAGCTCCTTTAGTCTCTCTTTGTATGGCTTCTGTTGCAGACCCTGCACCATTTTAGTTGCCCTCTTCTGGGCTGCCTCCATCTTGTCTATGTCCTTGTGGAGATGGGGTCTCCAGAACTGTATGCAGTACTCTAGGTGGGGTCTCACTAACTGTCTGTACAGAGGGATAACAACTTACTGTTTTCTACTGGTGATGCCTCTCCCAGTACATCCCAGTATCCCCTCAGCCATCCTTACTGCCTTCTCACATTGCTTGCTTACCTTTAGGTCATCTGATATGACTACCCCCAGGTCCCTTTCCATTTTTGTTGTTGTTAATACATCTCTCCCCCTCATTATGTACTCTTCTCCTGGGTTTTTGTTTCCCAGGTGCATTACTTTGCACTTCTTTGCATTGAATCTAAGCTGCCATATGCCTGACCATTCCTCCAACCTTGCCAAGTCCCTTCTCATTCTTTCCACCTTCGTGTATCAACCCTGTTGCAGATCTTTGTGACATCTGCAAAGAGGCATACTTTTCCTTCCAGTCCCTCTGCAATGTCACTTATAAAGACATTAAAAAGGACCTGACCCAATACTGAACCCTGTGGTACCCCACCTGTAACCCCCCTTTCTTCAGAGTGGACTCCGTTTACTATTACCCTCTGTGTCCTGTTGTCCAGACAGTTTTTACCCAGGCTACCACCCTGGGACTCACTCCCAGGCTGGCTAATTTGTTTATTAATCTTTTGTGTTGGACTGTGTCAAATGCCTTGCTAATGTCTAGGTAGGCCATGTCCACAGCCCCTCCCTGGTCTACTACTTTGGTCACCCAGTCAAAGAAATCTATTAGATTCACTTGACATAACCTTCCCGCTGTGAATCCATGCTACCTTGGGTCATGTGCCCCGCTGGCCTCTAGGTATTCAACAATTCTTTCTTTCAGAAGTGATTCCATCACTTTCCCTACCACTAAGGTCAAGCTAACAGGGCTGTAGTTTCCTGCCTCTGCTTTGCTCCCACTTTTGTGAAGGGGAATCACATCCACCCACCTCCAGTCCTTAGGTACCACACCATCCCCCCATGATTTGTTAAAAAGGGTAGTCAGTGGTGTCACTAGTTCTCCCCTTAGTTCTTTTAGAATTCTGGGGTGAATCCCATCAAGCCTCATTGCTTTGTCCACCTTCAGTTTTAGGAGTTCTTTCAGAACCCTTTCTTCTGTGAAAGGACTGGTATCGACCTCCCTATCCAGAGTGCATCTATTGATTGGATTAGGTACCTCCCCCCCTCCTCTTCTTTTGTGAATACTGAGCAGAAGTATTCATTCAGTATCCCTGCTTTTTCACTGTCCCTCTCTGCCTGCCCACCCTCCCCTTTATTAAGCCTCACTATCCCTCCCTTGGTCTTTCTTTGCTCCCTAATTTACCTATAAAAGGTTTTATCCCCCTTCTTAACCTAGCTGGCTATCTTTTCCTCGATTTGGACCTTTGCTATTCTGACTGCTTTCCCCTCTTCCTTCTGCTTTAACTGGTACTGTTCTCTCCTGCTTCTTCTGTGTTTCCTTATACTTACTGAATGCTATCTTTTTCTCCCTAACCTTCCCCGCCACCTCTTTTGAGAACCATAGTGTTTTATTGTTTAGTTTTGTTTATTTGCTTCACACAAAGGCTTGTTGCCTCTGTGATGGCAGTTTTGATGTTTCCCCATTTTTCCTCCACCCTTCCTTCTTGCCTGTCTGCTAGTGCTTTTCTGAGGCACTCTCCCATTTTGACAAAGTCAGCCCTCCTAATGTCCAGTACCCTCACTTTTGTATGGCTTGATTCTGTGGCTGTGTTTATCATGAACCACACTGTTTGGTGGTCACTTGTTGCCAGATGGCTACCAACTTATAGATCTAAGATCCTCTCTCTGTACCCGATTGAGAGTACCAGGTCTAAGATTGCTCCCTCCTGAGTGGGTTCCAACACTAGCTGTCTGAGGCATGCCCCCTGTAGGGCATCGAAAATGACCCTGCTCTTGGATGTGGCTACAGCAAAGGTGCTCCAGTTAAAATCTGGCATATTCAGGTCCCCCATCAACAATTTCAGTATGGACCCAGGATGGCAACATTATTACATTGAAAATGTTGATGCTGACAACATTGACATTTTCACTGTAATAGACTGCCCAAGACACCAGCACTCTCTCGCCAGGTCCTGCACTCTCTCCCCGAACCAAGTCCAACTCTGAGTTAGAATCCTAGAGATTGGGGGTGCTGGGGGCAGATCCTCCCACATGGGGTTTCAGGGGTGAAGTCCCCTGATGAAAAAAAAATGGCTGAGGTCTCAAGTCAGATTTATGTCAACCGCAAGTTGTGGTCAACATAAATCCATCACTGTGATGGCAATCGACAACTTAGATGTCGAACTGGCATCATAGAGCCAACAATATCTCCCCTTTTCTGCCATCCTAAGGATGCCGTCTGTCATTTTCTTGTCCATTTCCTCCCCCTATTGCTGTCCATGGTAGCGTGGTATAGACCACACTGTTTTACCTTGCTCTATTATTGAAGTGCTATTCTAACCGGGTACAAAGAAACCTACCACTTGAGATTATGCATGCCACATTTCATGTAAATCTGTTGAATGGTTTCAAGGATATTAAGGTTCAAAAATTCAAGTTTAACATAGAAGTTACCTTTCACCCTAACTATAATGGTGCTTCCATGCCAGTAATCCATATATATATATATCTGTACACACACATATATATGTACAGTATGCATGCATATGTGTGTGTGTGTGTGTGTATATATATATATATATATGTGTATATACACATACAGTATAGGTACATATATGGCTAAGGAGAGTTTGAACAAACATTTCTCTTTAGATATACTCATTCATATTTTGGTACTTTTTTCTTTACCTTGCTGCTCCTCATAAACTTCATCAGAGTCATCATCTTAATAAGCAAAATCATACCCGCCAAACTCTCTCTCCATTAAAAAGAAGAGCAATACAATCACTGAAATCGAACCGCAACATTGTCATAAAGAATGCTGATAAAGGCTCTGCAGCGGTGATCTTAAACCACGTGGAATATGTTAATGAAGCTAGCAGACAGCAAACAGATCATGCCTACTACAAGGAACTGCCTAGTGACTGCACTACACTATACACCAGGGAACTATGGGACATGATTAGATTTTTTCCTAAGCTTATCCAAGACAGAATAACTGACCTCATCTGTGTTCAACCTAAGCCAGGGACATTCTACATGCTGCCTAAAATCCATAAACATGGTAATCTGGGGAGACCCATAGTATCTGGCAATGATACCCTGACAGAGGATATCTCAGGTCTTATAGAAACCATTCTAAAACCACTGGTTATAGAAAGAGACAGCTACATTCAAGGTGCCACTCACTTCCTGTGTAAACTTTCTGGTTATAAGGACTTACCACTTAATACCATATTACCTATGATGGATGTAACCTCCCTCTATACTAATATTCCACACATGAATGGCATTTTAGCCAGTCTCAAATACCTACATGAGAAGGGACAGCACCAACACATCAACCCAGAAGTTGTGGGGAAACTTATTGAATTTATTCTGACACAAATTCAGCTTCAGTGGTAAACATTATGTTCAAACTATGGGAACAGCAATGGGTACCAGGATGCCCTTTTTATGGCCATTTTGGAAGAAGACTTTTTAAGGGACTGCACACACAAACCACTTGCTCATTTCCATTTTATTGATGATGTATTTATAATTTGGATAGAGGGCACTGACACACTCAGAAAGTTCCATCAGGAACTTAACAACCTCCACCCATCCATAAAACTTTCCCTGGAATATTCTGACACCAGTGTTAAATTTCTGGACACCACATTCACCATTAAGGATGGAACCTTGCAGACATGCATTTACAGGAAACCCACAGACAGACAAAGATACTTGCATAGGAATAGTATTCACCCAAAGCACACACAAAAATCTGTAATGTACAGTCAATTGCTGCAATATCACCATATCTGTTCAAGTGAGGAGGACAGAGATATACATTTGACCACATTGACAAAGACCTTTATTATACAGGGGCATTCTTCCAGGGAATTTGGCAGAGTGGTAGAACGTGTGATGCAGATACCAAGGGAACAACTGCTTTAGTATAGAGAGAGGACTGCCACCAACAGAATACCCTTCATAATCACATATTATCCTGATCTGGAACTCCTACATTAAATTGTTAAGGACCTCCAACCAATATTCAGTGAGGATGAGACCCTGGGATATATTTTTCAAGAACTACTACTACTGTCTTTTACTCAACCACCTAATTTAACCAACCTGACTGTTAGGAGTAAACTTATACCAGAACAGAACAACAGAACAATAGATGGCACAAGACCCTGTAATTCCACTAGATGTAAGACTTGTGAACATATTTTTACTTCCAATTGTATTAATACTCCACAAAACAGACAAATCAGGATACAGGGGAACTACACGTGTATGTCTCAAGAAAACTGAGGAAAAGATAGCCAACCAGGTTAAGAAGGGGGATTAAACCTTTTATAGGTACATTAGGGAGCAAAGAAAGACTAAGGCAGGGATATGGAGCATGAATAAAGAGAAAGGTGGTTGGGCAGAGAGCGACAGTGAAAAAGCAGGGATACTAAACGAATACTTCTGCTCAGTATTCACAATGGAAGAGCAGGGGGAGATACTTAATCCAGTCAATAGAAGCACTCTGGATGGGGGGGGTTGATATTAGTTCTTTCACAGAAGAAAGGGTTCTGAAAGAACTTTTAAAACTGAAGGTGGATAAAGCAATGGGGCCTGATGGGATTCACCCCAGAATTCTAAACAAACTGAGGGAAGAACTAGTAACACCACTGACTACCTGTGGTACCTGAGGACTGGGGGGAGGGTGGATGTGATTCCCCTTCACAAAAGTGGGAGCAAGACAGAGGCATGAAACTACAGACCTGTGAGTTTGACCTCAGTGGTAGGGAAAATGATGGAATCACTTCTAAAGGAAAGAACTGTTGAGTACCTAGAGGCCAGTGGGGCACAGGATCCAAGGCAGTATAGATTCACAGCAGGAAGGTCATGTCAGCCAAATCTAATTGATTTCTTTGACTGGGTGACCAAAGTAGTAGACCAGGGAGGGGCTGTGGACATGGCTTACCTTGACTTTAGCAAGGCATTTGACACAGTCCAACACAAAAGATTAATAAACAAATTAGCCAGCCTGGGAGTGGGTCCCAGGGTGGTAGCCTGGGTAAAACACTGGCTGGACAACAGGACACAGAGGGTAATAGTAAATGGAGTCCACAGTGAAGAAAGGGGGGTTATTAGTGTGGTACCGCAGGGTTCAGTACTGGGTCCAGTCCTTTTCATGTCTTTATAAGTGATATTGCAGAGGGACTGGAAGGAAAAGTATGTCTCTTTGCAGATGACACAAAGATCTGCAACAGGGTTGATATGCAAGGAGGTGGAAAGGATGAAAAGGGACTTGGCAAGGTTGGAGGAATTGTCAAATGTATGGCAGCTTAGATTCATTGCAAAGAAGTGCAAAGTAATGCACCTGGGAAACAAACACCCAGGGGAAGAGTACACAAGGGGGGGTGAGATACTAACAACAACAAAAATGGAAAGGGACCTGGGGGTAGTCATATCAGATGACCTAAACGTGGGCCAGCAATGTGAGAAGGCAGTAAGGAGGCCTGGGGGATACTGGGATGCATAGAGAGAGGCACCACCAGTAGAGAACAGGAAGTTGTTGGCCCTTTGTACAGACAGTTGGTAAGACCACATCTAGAGTACTGTGTATAGTTCTAGAGACCCCATCTCTGCAAAGACATAGACAGGATGGAGGCTTTCCAGAGGAGGGCAACCAAAATGGTGCAGGGTCTGCAACAGAAGACATATGAAGGAAGACTAAAGGAGCTTAAGATGTATAGCCTCGAGGAAAGGAGGGAGAGGGGAGACATGATATAAACTTTCAAATACCTCAAGGGAATCAACAAAGTCCAAGAGGGTAGCATCTTTCAGAAAAAGAGATGTGCAAGAACAAGGGGGTACAATTTAAAGATAGAAGGGGGATGGCTCAGAGGTAATGTGAGGAAGTATTTCTTCACAGAGGGGGTTGTAGATGCATGGAACAGCCTTCATGACAAGGTCGTAGAGTCAAAAACAGTGGGGGAATTCAAGAATGCATGGGACAGACATAAGGCAATTCTAGTGGGCGGTAGGAGAAAGTAGGCTGTTGGTTAACTAGGATCTGCAGCTTATCCGTTAGGTAGGGAAATGGGCAGAATAGGTGGGCCAAGCAGTCCTTATCTGCCATCAGATTCTATGTTTCTATGTTTAGTTTATTTTATTCAATGCAGGAGATGTCCCCACACAAGGGATGTGGGAAAGAGGGGACAACCTCTTCGCACCTGAATGAACTCACACAGAGATGCTATTAAAATGAACATGACAGAAAAACCAGTGAGACAACACTTCTCTTAGTCTAATCACTCCACCTTAGATATGTTGGTACTGTTTTTGAAAGGACATTTAAAAAATACACAACAGAGGTGGGCTGTCGAGGTCAAGTTCATTTTATTTCTCAATATGGTGGGAGACGGGATGAACACTGATTTGTGTTTTATGTCACATTACACTGCTTAAACTTTCACCTGCTTCAGGAACAATTAATGCATGAACATACAGTGGGGTGGAGGGTGTTCTGGGTGTGTGTAGATGGGGGAATGTGGTGGTATGGGCTAAAGCATCTATATGGACACATGTTGATACTTGGAGAAGAGGAATGGGGGTGGCAATCTATGTGAGTGAGGGGATTAAGTGCGTAATAGAGGAAGGGGAGGAGGGGAGGAAAGAAGCTCTATGGATGCAGTTCCAGGATGTGAAGAGTAGGACACATCCTGGAACTGCATAGGACACTGAGGATGGGGTTAGTGTACAGGCCACAATCACAGGGTTGTGACCTGGACCGGAAACCGGCAGATCAAATTCAAAGGGTAAGCAGGAAGGGAAGCATGGTGGTGGTGGTGGGGGATTTTAACCTACCAGGGGTGGATTGGAGCACACCTGCCACCATAAGTGCAAGAGGGTTGGGTCCTGTTGGAAGTTGTTCAGGACAGCTTCTTGACAGAGCTGCTACAGGGCTGACATGGCTGGAAAGAACTTGTACTGGATAATGGGAAAGCTGTAAGGAACCTAGAAGTGGGGAAATCACTTGCTGGGAGTGACCACTACTCAGTGTGGTTCATGCTAAGCATGGGGAGGGACACAGGGGGCATGGGTACAAGGGTGGTTGAGTTTAGGAGGGTGGACTTTAGGATGATGGGGAAATTCTGAGCAAGCAACTGGCAGACATCCAACAACACATGGATGCAGATCAGAAATGGAGCATAATAATGGGAGGGCTGGCGGAGGCTACAGAGACCTGTACTAGTAAAATAAACAAGAAGGGCAGGGCAAAGAAACCCAGTTGGCTGTCAATGGAGGTTAGGGAAGGGATGAAAGCCAAGAGGGCTGCCTTTTGGAAGTATAGGAAAACAGGGAGGGGAGAAAATAAAGATGTATACAGGGAAAAGTCTAGGGACACCTCCACATCGACTGATGACCCACTTTTCTTAGTGGCTTCCCTCTGGGCACTCCGGTTTCACTCCTTCAATCTTCCAGATCTTCCAGCCGAGACTTCACTAAGTGATCACAGAACCACACAATGAGTAAGATTTCAAGTAGCTGTCCGACTCTCCAACTCCATTCACAATTATCTCCACAGCAAGCACAGCCCAGCCTGGGACCTTTCTAAAAAAAATAAAAACACTAGCACCTATGCTAGCTCACTGTCCAGCCCTACCTGGCAGCTTAACCCTACTCCTTACTACCAACTAATCTTAAAATTCTTTAAAAGTAAAAATGTCTCTGGACACAGCAAAAATAAAGGAAAGCCAAAAGGAGCAGAAAATGAGGAAAAAGTAAGCTCACCACAGAGCCCTTAACGATGGCAGCCCAGCTCGGCCGTCATCTTGCTCCCTCTTGTCATATGAGGATACAATTTATTTAGCATACTATTCTCTTGCACAATTTAAAAGTAACTGATAATATTTCCACTGCATATAATCATCCCTTCCCCTTCAGGAGGTAGAGGAGGGAAGGGGGCTGCTCTGGTTGTTCACGGGGCATTCAGGGTCCGCAACACCATTCTCCCTATACCACCACCCCAATAGGTGACCAAAACCTCCCCTTCCCCTCTCTACCCCCTGAAAGCTGGTCTGTAAGATGACCAGGAGCTGCAATGAATGAGTGCGTGCTTGTGTGTAGAAGTGCGCACTCATTCATTGAGCTCAGTCTGGCTACCGGCTGTGGACGTAAGTGGAGGGCTGCACCAGTGGCCCTCTGTGGGCTCCTAGATGGGTGTGTGAGGTGGGGTGGGATTACTACAAGACAGGGTGGAAGGATTGGGGGTCCACTAAACACCAGGGAAAGTTTTTTTTTATTTATTTTATTACAATTACTGATGTTGGCCCTGGGGCAGAAGTGGCACTTACAGAAATTGGGGGGGCAAGTGTGACTCTCGGAGGGGGTCACTCTTGCCAGTGATCAGTCAGGGAGGTGGGGCCACTAGACACCAGGGAAATTTTTTTTTCCCATATACATTTTTAGATTGTTTTTCCCCATTTTTTCTCCCAGTCCCCTGTCCCCAGCATGAATGCACACATGTGGAGACACATGCAGGTCACATTTGAGATGCCCTTCCTACATGTCGCCCCTCCCGCCTGCAACGCCACTGGACCTGGAACTATGCAGGGGGGTGGCAGCCTCCCAGGGAGAGGAGAGCTGCCTTTGATGGCTCAATCCAGCTCCCTCCCTCCCTCCATGTGACCCAAGGTCATTCCCGAACCCGAGTCACCAGCGTGGCATGAGGTAAGGCATCCAGCACCTCAACCCTCAGTGCCACCAGGACAGCCTAGGGAATTTTATTTTATATTTACTATAAGGATGGGGTACGGGGCTGAATCTAGGGGAGGAATTCTTGTGTGCCGCCAATTGGCCGGGGGATGGGACCACTAGACACCAGGGATGTGGGATCTTTGCTTAGTGTAAAGGCATGGACAGGAGTAGGGAAAACACTTTATTTTAAATATCATCCCTGGCTCATCTCAAATGCAGAATTTACGCCTACGGTTGGCTAAATTAGTATTTCACGCGAAATTCTGCATTTCACGGGGATTTTGCATTTCTAATATGGAAATATTTTCTGAAATGCGGGATTGGTATTAAATATTTCGCTGTGTGGAAATTTTTTGTACTTCACACAACACTAATAGGGACCCAAACAATATGTTCTCTCTTTTTTTATGCCAGTCACACTACCACATAATACGGTATGTATAAGGTTTTCCTTGCCCCCGGTTCTGTGGGACAAACTGTTAAATCTGTGGAACATTGCTATGTTCTATGGAATTTTGCATAAATAAGTGACATTTCACAGTTTCAATTTTTTGCAGCATAGTTTTGTATATTTTTGACTCTGTATAATCTATATTATATGTACTCTGTGTAATTAATTCTGGGTTGCCCCTGAGAAAGGGACACTACTCCGGTGGGTCTACCTGGTTAATGAAATTCAATAAATAAATAAATACATAAATGAATAAAGGCTTATTTCCTCTAAGTTAGAATTCTATGTAATTTCACAGCGTTGTAGAGATTCTATGGAATTTCATCAGACCCAGAATTTTGTTAGCACAACACTACTGGTAACTCAACAAATAGCCTGCCCCTTGCTTCTAAGTGTTTCACTGGGAGCTTATCTCCAATACCACTTAGTTGTTCATATCATTTTATTTGTCTAAAGAAGTAAACTGGCAAATGGATTTTTTTTCAGATTTGTGGCACCAGACCATTATGTAAACTCATAATGAAAAAATCTGTGTGGTCATCAAAGCACAAAGTTGGAAAGTAAGGACATGTGGTGTTGGGTTAAAAAATCCACTGAATCTTTAAATGCAGTGGTGTGGTGTTTCTTTCTGTCTGAATGAATGGTTGATTGAAGCAGCATTGGTCTTACATAAACTTTGATACCCTCTTTTAAAGAATTGCTATGTGAGCAGATTCATGTGCCTTGAATGACACTACTAAGGTTAGGGTAATGTTAACATGCTGGTTTGAGCAATCGTTCAAACACTGAGGCCAACACATCACACAATCCTGAAAATTCATGGGTCTTTGTGCTTCAACCAGAGCTGTGCAGAATAAGAAAACTGCACATTCACATAACAATATATGAATTACATGGAATTTCATTGTAATTTTATGGAATTTTTAAAATGTTTTATGTTGTTACATATGAACTGTCCGAGCTAGACACCTGAAATTATGTGAATTACTTACTGAAGTGTGCCCCAAAGGCATATCAAATATCATGACATTTAGATGGATAATTTTAAACATAAAAGATCTTTAAGCTGGCATTTTACTTTTTTAGGGGAGAGAACATGAAAAGATTTAGCTGCTTAAAACTCAACCACCTTTGGAGCTAAATATGTGAAATTAGCACACACAACCTTTTTAAAAGGGTTATAGAATTAATTAAATATGAGAGGTTTGGTTTAAAAATGTTTGAGTTACAGGAGTTTAAAATTTCACTATGTAACTATTTGTGACATTTTGTAAAACTTTTCTCAAAACTGTGAATGTTTGCACCTTTGCTGCTCTTACAAATTTACAGCTGATATTTGTTATCCATATCAAATGCCACTGTATCCTGGTAGCTAAGAAAAACTGGAAAGAATCTGGTTTAGTAGTTCTAAATTTACAGTCGAAATACCAAAAATAATTATAGTATATGCCTTTACAGAAATAATTTTATGAAATGTTTTCATACTGCACACATAAAACTACTCAAGTGATATGTATGCTGCAAGTATGATTTAAATGTTAAATTGGAACCGATTGCATGCATATGGCATGCATGCAGCAAGCAAGTGTGAAAACCATGATTTTTATGTTAAATTGGGAAAGACTGCATGCATGTGGCATGCATGCATAAAAGCAAGTGATAACTGCACATGTAAATGTTAAGTGACTTATTCAGGCTCACATCATACACAAGCGAGAGTTAATGAGATTCAAACCCAGGTCTTCATGCCTCCAAGTCTCCTGGCTTGCAGTTCAGTGTCTTTAACTACTGAGCCATACTGTCTGCACACATATGGCTCACTTGTACTTCAATACATACTGTATCTGAATACATTGGCATGCATGCGGCATGCTTGTAGCCAGTGAATGCTTTTCAGTTTTCTTCTCTCCCTAATCTCATTTTCACAGTTGAACTGTAGCACACATACCAATGGAAACATATGTTTTTCCTACCCCAATACACAAGCTTACCCACAAAACCACTTAATTACTTGTCTGGCCTGTACTCCTACTATTTGTTCTCCATAGTTCTGAATGCTTACATGCAAAAATACTTTAAGGTGCAAACACAAATGTAGCAATAACTTCACATATATATATACACACACACACACCCATACACACACACACATGTGGCCAGTCCCCCCCATACACACACAATGTACTGGGTATGGCCGTGCTGCTACAAACAACCCACCAAGAATAGATATAAGTAAAATGTCTCTTATTTGAGTACTAGGGAGCCAGAGGCAGGAGTCTTTAAGAGATGATGTCCATGAGTCAGCGTGCTGGGATGTACCCCCTTGAAATCAATGGAGTTGTTTTCTATTACTATTTTAAATGTTACGACAGTGAGTTGGAGAATAATGAAGGCCACTGTTCTACTAACAATGTCCTCATTAGTCAAGTGGTTGCCTTCCTTAATTTCCAACTCTCCATCAATGATGTATGAAATATTAATAAAAAAATACCCCCATTCATTTCAAAGGTGTACACCCCTGCAATCTCCTTTGCTCTTCGTCATAATGTGCCTGAACATGGGGATGTGGAGGTCAGCATCATGGGGGGGGCAGAAACCTGACTATAGTGTAGCTTCAATACTCTGTGCATACCATACCGCTTAACTGTCCGTGAATGTAAGGGACAGTTCTAGAATGTCTGTAACATCTCTAAAAGATACAACTTAGTTGGCTTGACTGAAAAGTGATATGCAAATCAGGAAAAATTCAAATGTATAAGATTCATCTGTAAATACTCCAGAGCAGTGCATCAGATTTGGTCTTAAACCCACCCAGTTACTAACCATTTTTTCCTGGCTGAAATTAGACCTTCCCCCCTAAAAAAAAGAACTTTGTCACGATTTTTCTCTCTGACTCCAGTCCATTCAATACCCATCCCCTATGAGTCATGAAGCCACTCAAAGGTGAAGAAATGTGAAAAACACATCAGTATTTCAGTTCTTCCTCCTTCCCCAATCCTCCTGTAAAAAAAATATTTGCTTTTACTTACCCGGCCATATGGCAAGAACCTGCAGCCTGGCATAGTGTGCCACCAGGCCAGTTTTTAGTCTGCTCCCCTCTCTCCTTCTCCAGAAGCTGAATGCAAGAACTGACCACCACAGCTCCCCAACGTGATCTGCGACCAAGTTACCGCGCCATACGAATCCACCCAGCCTGGGTTTCTTCCTTCTTGCTTGGTTGCTGCTGTGGCTGTTGCCACACAGTACTGATCAAGGCCTATGAAGGCCACCCACATCACTATCACCACTGTCACCACTGCTGCTAAGCCTAGCTTGCTGCCGTGGGGGTCCGTGCTGTTTTTTTTTGTAAGGCGAGCCTAGTAGAGTAAGTAGGTAACCTAGTCTTGAGTTAGCTTCTAGCTCACCCTTTGCCCCTTCAGCCACCAGGGGAGATGGAGACTAATTAAGAGTAGAACAACAAAAATATGCTGCCACAACACTGCTATTGAGAGTTCAGTGCTCACTGACTCCTCCAAGATGTAGTGTTCAACCTGTCTACTCTGTGGTTGGAAAGACAGTGTCACACATGCAAGGTTCATGTGCTCTTTCTTGGCTGGAGCTCATCCACATCACATGTGATTGTGCCACCGCTAATAGTTGGAGAAAGTGGACAACACAGTACAGACTCAGTCAAGTCTGGCGAGTACCTGCAGCGTGAGCACACACAGGCCAGGTGGGCACTTATTGTGCAAAAGATTAAATCCAAATTTAAAACCATTACTGCCACACCATAAGAACAAGCTAGGCACAACTATGGGGGGGGGGGCAAATGCACCCCTGTTCCCTACCTAAATGGCACCCCTGCTTAATGCCAGAAATTCATTCTCCGGTGCTAATACAATGGTTTCCACTGTGTTCTGAGGTACTGTATCTCCATGTTTCATGATGTGTCCTGATCATTATGTGGGTAGTGTCCCTCATTATGAGTGTCCATGTCCCTCATTTCAGTGACAAAATGTGAGGTATGGTGCATGCTTTCAAGATCCTACTCAGCACAAAGAGTGCTGAGCATGGCCATAGCGTATATGCTCAGTACAGAATGACAAAGGGAAAGTAAGTGAGATAAAACAGTCATGAGAAACACATTTGTAGCACTAAATATGCATAAGGGATTTGCATGGTCCAAAACAAAAAGGATAGACTTCACACCTCTTTGTACATCTGGAATAAGGGATGTTGACTGGCTAAATCCTAGGCATTTAATGCAATAAGCAAATACTACTTTACAGATTAATGGCGATTTAATGACAAAAATCAAAAGCCATTGAACAACTTGCAAAAGGATCAAAATGAATGAGTTTACCTAATTTTTATGGGAATTCAAATAAAAATTTATTTTAATGACTAACTGCTAGCAATAGTATATGAAATAGAAACTGATGTGTTTTTCTAGATGAGATTTGCACCAGCTTAGCTGCTGCACACATGCCAAGCATGCAGCATGTGAACCTGATGTGATGTTTAAATGATATTCACACTTGCTTAACTGCTGCACTCATGTCACACCTGCAACATGTGAACCTGATGTAAGTTTTAGAAGATGTTCACACCAGCTTACCTGCTACACACATGTTAAGCTTGCAGCATGCAAACCTGATTTACCTTTTAGACCTGGTTCGCATATGTTCACTTAGTGTATGCGAACCGCATGCAAACATTGCACAATGAAGCATGTGGCATGCATTCTGCATGTACACAGCACATCTATATTTCTTTAAGGGTGGTTAGGGCTCATAGTGTATAAAAATCAGTAGCTGCTCAAATGTTGTTGTGCACATTCTAAAAGTTATTGTGCACATTACACATTAATATTCATGAATCCCTAATTAAGATTTCTCAGTCCTGTGCTATCCACCACTTGACTCGATGAAACCAAGCTCTTCAAATGAGGAATCCAAGCAAACATTGCGGCACAGCTTAGTGAGAGGTTCACATGGATGATTTGGACACAGGGTGCCGTATTTGGTCAGTGTTTCTAAAGTGCAATAATTTAAGTTTTTTTTTTATAAATAAATGTAGTCCTGCCATGAATCTTTCAAGTCTCAGGACTGAAATGGGACTGCAGCAGCTACCAGCACTGACGAACATTGCAGCACACTCAGCTGCCCACAATAAGCGGGAGCACAAACACAAAGTAGGAAACCTTGTGAAACTAAAAAGTTCAGAAATACAACTTAAGAAAAAAATCTTCGGTAACCATATACTATAACAAATAAAGTATGGTCACCCAAACACATCTCACCCTGTGTTTCCATTTCAGGGTAGAGATACCAGCATGGACCTCTCGAGCTCTGCTGTCGAGGTCCATACGCTGGACTCTTAACCCCTTGATGGAGACACAGGCTGGTTGTGTATGGGCATCCATTTTTTATTCCTTATATTTTCAATAGTTTCTCAAATATTTATTGTAGCTTAATAAATAATGCTTCCAGAATTCCTTTTGTGAAATTTAACATTCACAAAGTACATCTGAGCTGTTTAAAGTCCTGTGGTTTGTTCTTGGGTGACTATTTTGTCCCATCCTCTTTTTATCTCTTAGCTTTACCACATACACTCAATGGAACTGCTGTTCCCTTGATATCTTAATTGTTTTTCACAGTGAGACACTATCTTAAAAGGAAAGCCAACTACTCCTTTTCCTCTCAGACAGATCCTTCTGGAATAGCCAGAATTCCTCCTTCTTAGTGCCCTGACATTTTCTTCCCCCATTATATTTCTCTAAGCACCTCTAAGTCCTAGACTTGCTAGCACATCCAGTTCTTAGGACAATCACTTTTACCGGGGGTGAGTCTTGTAGAGCCAGCATTCAAACTGGAATTGTTGACATGCTTTCTTGCTCCACCTGGGGGTCTACTATTACTGCTTCCCCCAGCTGAGCTGTCCATATCTTGCTGAATCCATGTATTTGACTCCTGCGACTAGTGACCCCTGGCACATGCTGCCTCTCCCAAACCCTATCCTTTAATTTGAATCTCAATACCATGTCTCTTAAGAGAGTCCACGTGATTGGGCCACCATCTCCAGCGTGAAGTGGGGCCCGACAGGGGTCGCAGTAGGGCCTTAAATCCTTACTGCGGTTCGTTGTTTCAGATTGTTTGTTGATCCGCCCTCCTTATATTTTAGCAGAGTTTTCTCAGTGATTACATGATTGTCTGATACGCTTTTCAGGGAGTAGTCATATTGTATATTTAATATAGGGAGTTAGGGTCAGTTGCAGCTTAGTGGGCATGTTCGATATATTAGTTTGTCATACTGTCGTTATATTGTCCTCGTAGCCAGAGTTCATTAATTTCTAAACTGATATTTGGGGATTTTACAACATAGTAATCTGTTTCACCAAATCTTCAAACAACTCTGGTTTAGAATCGATGAGTGTCCTGGCTACACCGAGACCAAGTACCGACTGGCAGGGTACTTGTTAGCCAATATTTGTGTCAGACATGCCCACGAATGCTCATAGGCTCCAAACCGAACTATTTATTAAAGGGAGCCACATATTAAGTATACAGAGTGCCCTCGGGTTGCCCCCGCCTGAAACGCCCCACGGGACAGCGTCGGGTGCTGGCGCAACAGGAGGGCTCTGCTTCTTAAAATGTTGGGAAAGGAGGGGCAGGATCAACTAGATACAATTTGAAATAACGTAGACATGAGTAAGTTATTTTTTAACTTTTTCTACTACATCTACTAATCGGGCCCCACTTCACATGGAGGTGGGGCCCGACTGTACGTGGACGTTTCCCTTTAAGAAGACCTGTACCAAATTCATCAAATGCAAATTGGCTAAAAAATAAATCAAAGAACATACATAAATATGGGTGTTGTAACATATGCCAGTATGCACAGACTGGGAAAGCCTTCTCTAAGGATGGAAAAACCTTTGAAATAGATCAATTCATTTCCTGCACAACACCATTTGTGGTATATATCTGTTGGCATTCCTGTCCCTTGTTTTACATGGGCATGACCACAAGGCCTGCTAAACTAAGAATACAGTAACATGTCCAGCAATTGTAAATGGCAACATTTACAATGCAATAGGGCTCCACTTTCTACAAGCACATCATGGAAAGCCAGATAGTTTTAGGTTTATGGTCGTAGAACATATTGAGAGACACTCTAGAGGAGGCAACAGAACAAACACATTATCACAAAAAGAGACCAGATGGATTGTAACATTTAATACAGCTGTTCCTTTTGGCCTTAACAAACACATTGATTTCTCTCCATATTTATAAATCAAACTTCCTAACCTCTGTTTTTTGTTTCTCTCTTTCAGGAATAATACCCAAATGCATTTTTCTGAAATTTGCAATTTGTGAGCTACAATGATGTAAGCCTGCAGAGCACAGATAATAGTCCATTACCTTTTTGGACTTGGGGAAGTTTATTCCATATTTGAACTACAGTATTCTGAGATAACCACATGTTTTACCCTTTTCCTATTAAGACCATCAATACAGTCCTTTCCATACTGTAACTCAATTCCTACTTCTCTGCAGGATCTTGTTTCAATTCTTTACCTATTTTCTGAATCTATTACTCCCTATTTTCCCTCATAGACTCCACAGCACTGTAGCTGCCACATATGCTTTGCCACCCTTTTTCTATTCTGCTTCCTTATAATATATATATATTCTATATTCAATACCCTTTATACCTCTTTTCTTGTCATCTTTAATTGTGTCCCCACCCTCCACACCCACCCCTGAGGCTCTCTCACTTTGTTCCTTTGTATTCAATCCAATTTTTATGAATTCCCCATTCCTCCTTATTTACTTGATAATTTTCCTGCATTAGAACTATAAAAGCCCTTATACATGAACCTAGATAAATAATTTATTTGAAATGGGCTACCTTTTTAAGTTATTCCCTATTTCCAGGATTTAATTATAGTTATTGACCTTTATCAACTTTGGTTGACCTTCTTATATGTAATGAACTAAGCATGTGAAGAACCTCCCAGTTTGTTTATGTATAGTTATGTGAAGTGCTTCAGATATACCTTTATTAGATACTTTTGGTCTAAATGTTGAAATCATATCAAATTCATTGAATGTGTAACACTTTTTCTAGTTGATAATTTTGCTTTACTATTTCTCTGTGGATAATTTTACATAGCAGGTGTTAAATAATACCAGCATTTGATTTGAAACACTATAATAATCTTTATACTATTGATGTGCTATTATCTTTATTAACTTCCTTGCTGTGTAAATAGCAAACTGATTACTTTTTCATTTTTGTAGTTCACTTATTCACTTATTCACTTTGCACTTTGGTTTGGTGTATGTTCCTTTAATTGGTTGTGCATAAATGATCACCTAGTTTGTCAATTCTCCAGATACACCCCAAAGGATTGAGGCACTAGGGGCTACTGGTCGTTTCCAAAGCTTCTTGCCAAATAAACTAGCACTGGCTTCTGTGATTTAAACCATACCACGAGTGCCGAGCTTTCTTTACAAACTTGTGAATCTTTGAGCTGACAGCACTGCTCAGGCACCGCCACTTTGAGTGTGCACCTGATTTTTTTTCTTTGATCTTAAAAAGAAAGCCAGCTACTCCTTTTCCTCTCAGACAGATCCAGTTGGAATAGCCAGAATTCCTCCTTCTTAGTACCCCGACATTTTCTTCCTTCACTACATCTTTCTGAGTACCTCTAAGTCCTAGACTTGCTAGCACAAATCAGGTTCTTAGGATAATCACTTTTACTGGGGTGAGACTTGTAGAACCAGCATTCAAACTGGAATTGTTGACACGCTGTGCTTTCTTGCTCCATCTGCGGGTCTATTATTATTGCTTCCTCCAGTTGAGCTGTCCATTTCTTGTTGAATCCATGCATCTATCTCCTGCAACTAGTGACACCTTGCACATGCTGTCTCCCCCAAACCACTATCCTTTAATTTGAATATCACAAAATTCATGTCCCTTAAGAAAACCTGTACCAAATTCATCAAATGCAGCATATCCTAAGCATGTAGGTATTCCTTGTCCCAGAATGACCACTAACTTCTTAGAAAAAGAAAAATCTTCCTCATTTAATAGGATCTTTGAAAAAGTTAACTTGTCTAATTAATGTCACTGTCATTCTTTACTGGCTCAAAAGGCATGAGGGAGTTGTTGAAGATCACTCTGGACAGCTTTTTTCTTAGAAACAACTCTAATTCCATAAGTGACCTCCTCATGCCCTCAGATAGGGTTACCACCTTTTAAGAAGCCCAAAGTGGGACATTTCTTACTGAAACATGATTTTTTGCAGGACAGTACGTAACCTCGACCATTGCAACAGACTTGCTTTCTCTATATAATCAGAATTAAGGCTAAGTATTGTAGTCTCTTAGTTACTTCTATTGTTTCTTATCATTTTAAGGTATTTTAGGTAAGGTATTATAGTTTTCTGCAACATTTAGTGGGAAGTTAGAAAATCATTTTTCTACTATAAAGTCAGGACATGTTGTATTTTTCATGTTTTTTTGCAGCACACAGCTGCCCAAATCAGGACTGTCCTGCGAAAATCAGGATAGTTGGTAACCCTACCCTCAGAGCTTGTGCTGCTTATCATAATGTATGCAAAAGTCATCTACTCCATCTACATGCAGTGTTTAGCTGCAGTATGGTTCACACTCATTTGACCTACACTGCAGGCAAATCACATTACCTGCATTAGCACAAAAGTCCTGAAATGGCCCTCCAACTCTCCTGCTACTTTTACAATGGTATCCCTCATGAATCCTAATGTATTACTTTTTTCGCCAGCCTTTTCTTTTCTCCTATCTTGAAGATCAGGTGTATGTATGAGAAATATTCATAGATATGACAACAGGCTTCCACACAATTATCATGAAATTCCACCTTTTTAACAAAGACTTGTGGAATATAACTTTAAGTGTTATTTTGCAATTTATGGCAGCTTGTATTATGTACATCCTTTAAGAACATGGTTAATAAAATGGGCAAATAGCCTCATTTGTAAAGTCTACAAACCTGCCAAATTTAATTGCATTGGGTTCTCTCATTTTGAAGTTACAGGGGATTATAACCTTGCAATTTACGTACCTAGAAAATTCAATTTAAAAAGTTTCTCAATCTATGTAAGATTCAGTCCCCGTTAAAACTATAAATATGGAATAAGGCATACATAGTCATGTAGTATAGTGGTTTAAACATTTCAAATTTGGTGAAATTGGTGAAATTCAGATTAAGTATTTTAAAATAGACTCCAATAACTGAGTTTTAAATGTCGGCAAACTTTAGTGACATTTTCACAGAAATTTCATAGAATCAGAATAGTAGTATCACCATAATTCCACCAACAGAATTTTACATTCTGCAGATATCTAGCTTCATCCCTAACTATATTTGTCAATCAATTTTATTCAAAATTTACATAATGATTTTGAATGAAAAGTGCCAAGTTCAAACAGCATTTGCCAAAAATAGGGGATACAGTCATGTCAGTCCTCTGATATGAAGATGATATAATTGTAATGGCTAAGTTCAAGGTTGGACTTCAAAAATAGTTAAATACACTTGAGCAATCATGTAATCAGAATAATATCACAATAAATACAACAGTATTCAGTTCAGGAAAAAAATTCAAAATGCATGGTCTATGAGATGAACATTTAAAAGTTGTAATGAATATGTGACAAACAAAGAAGGTAGATACTGGACAGGGTAAGTTCAAGTTCTGGTCATCTTTTTCATAGAACAGAAAAGTGATTCAAGACTGTGCTAAGGTACTCCATGGGAAATAAAATAACCAAGATTGGTTCTCCATTGATTAATATTTGTTAAAACATATAAAACACTCTACACTATTCAGCCGAACGTTTTTGAGCCTCATGCTCTCTATCAAGGCATACATATTACAAGCATCCAATTGTTTTTATCTAGTACCCTGCGCTAATGCTGGAATTGGTCTGCATACTAGAATGTTAATAGGATACCAATTAGTACAAACCATCCACACAGCACAGTATACTAAAATATTAAATGGAAAGCTGTTATCAGATTAATTAACATCACAGAATTATTTAACATAGAAACATAGAATTTGACAGAAGATAAGGACAGTTTAGCCCACCTGCTCTGTCCATTTCTCTCACCTTATGGATAAGCTGCAGATCCTAGTTAACTAACAGCCTACTTCCTCCTACCCCCCCACTAGAATTGCCTTATGTCTGTCGTATGCATTCTTGAATTTCTCCACTGTTTTTGACTCCACAACCTCCTCAGAAAGGCAGTTCCATGCATCCACAACCCTCTCCATGAAAAAATACTTCCTCACATTACCTCTGAGCCATCCTCCCTCTATCTTCAAAGTGTGCCCCCTATTTCTTGCATATCTCTTTTTCTGAAAGATGCTACCCTTTTGGACTTTGTTGATGCCCTTGAGGTACTTGAAAGTTTCTATATTGTCCCCCTTCCCCCTTTTTCCTCAAGGGTATACATATTAAGCTCCTTTAGCCTCTCTTCATATGGCTTCTGGTGCAGACCCTGCACCATTTTAGTTGCCTTCCTCTGGACAGCCTCCATCCTGTCTATGTCCGTGCAGAGAAGAGGTCTCCAGAACTGCATGCAGTACTCTAGATGGGGTCTCACCAACTGTCTCTACTGAGGGATAATAACTTCCTGTTTTCTACTGGTGCTGCCTCTCCCTATGCATTCCAGTATCCCCCCAACCCTCCTTACTGCCTTCTCACATTGCTTTCCCACCTTTAAGTCATCTGATATGACAACCCCAGTCCCTTTCCATTTTAGTTGTTGTTAGTATCTCACCCCCCCCCCCACACTGGGTACTATTTCCTTGAGGTTTTGTTTCCCAGGTGCATTACTTTGCACTTCTTTGCATTGAATCTAAACTGCCATATATTTGACCATGTCATGGTAACATGGTTGTCATGGTAACATATCATTCCTCATAAACAACATGTTATACTAACTAGACTTATGCTAGTATTAAGTTAACTCATAAAATCCCCTCCTGAGATAGATCATTACATTATATTTCACCCAAAATATAGCATTTAACTATTTTGAGACTCAGGATAAAACTTAAGTGTAGAGACAGTGTTGCTCTGGGGGGGGGGGCAGGGCTACCCCGCTCCACTCTTTCAAACAAAACTAAATTTGTTCTATTCAGCAAATAAGTTATAGCAGCAGTTTTAATAAATCACTGTACATCCCCAACTAAGAATTTCCTCCATTGTAAGTCCCTGGATTTAATTCTGCAGAACTAATCCATAATAGGCTGTAAATAAATTATTCCCAAAACTGGGAAAGTTGAAATCTATCATTAAGTCCTGTACCATTCAAGGCTCCCAATGTATATTGCCAGAAACATCACACTGTAAAAGCATCCGGTCAATGTCTCCCCCTCATATTGGCAGTTGTACTTTCTCCAACCCCTGGAAAGTGAATTGATGTCCAGGGCCTCTATTTTTACATGCATTGCAAATACATTTCTGTCAGCGCACATATTACTACTTTTTGGAGTTAAGGAAATGTTAACATTTTAATTTAGTTCTAAATAAATTTTACAGAGCTATACTTCCTCTCCCAATTTGTACTTCAGTTTGTCTACTTAAGGCTAGGGTGGATGTCAAATCACTTTTACTGGCAGACTTCTCGAAAGCATGCATCTGCAACTAGGCTTCTTCCTTTTCCCCCTCCTCATAGAAACATAGAATTCTACAGCAGATAAGGACCACTTGGCCCACCCAGTCTGCCTATTTTCCGTACCTACAGTACTACTGTTGACCCTACTTGATCTCTGGCTTAGCCCTCTCTTCCCTAATGATTAAGGTTTCCTTTATGTCTATCCCATGTGTTCTTGAATCCTGCCACAGCTTTCACCCCACCACCTCCACTGGAAATCTGTTCCAGGCATCCACTACTCTCTCTGTGAAGAAGTACTGTCTTTCATTTCCCCTGAGTTTACTCCCCTCCAACTTCATAGCATGTCCCCTTCTTCTTGAGCATCTTTTTTTCTGAAAAATGCTTTCCTCTTGCGCCTTATTTATACCCATGAGGTATTTGAAAATCTATTATATTCCCCTTTTCCCTTCTTTCCTCCAGGGTGTACATACTAAAGTCCTTTAGTCTCTCTTCATATGGTCTCTGGTGCAGATCCTGCAGCATTTTTGTTGCCCTCCTCTGGACCTCCTCTACTCTGTCTATGTCCTTCTGGAGATGTGGTCTCCTGAACTGGACAGAGCACTCCAGGTGAGGTCTCACCAATGACTTATACAGTGGTATCACCACCTCCCTCTTTCTGCTGGTGATACCCTTCCTTATGCACACTAGCATCCCACTGGCATCCACATTTCAACAACTCATACCCTATTTCCCCTCCCTCTGGCATTTACTAATTTTTGACTCTTACTCTATTGTACAGCTTAAATCTCAGTGCACTTTGTAACTTGAGTCTTATACCACTATGTGTCTATTACAAGTATCTTGCCATACATTGGAATCACATTCCCTTATCTCTCATCCTGGCTATCTCCATAACCGATGCACTTAGTAGACATATTACAAGTTTTTTTTTATTTCTCTGACACTCATTACTTGTACTTTGCTTTTATTGTTCATGTACATGCACATACACCCATTTTGATGCTTTCTTTGTTATTTCTGTTTCACGCTGTGCTAAATCCCCTCCCAGGGGTAACACCTGGAAACTTGTTCTGACTCAGTGTACCTATCCTGGTCACTCAATTTTAAATAAAAAATAAATAGAAGAAAGTTCCATGAACTGTTCATTAAATCAGTGTTATCCTTTGTATAGTTCTTCTACTTGCAGTGTATTCTCTAATTTTTCTGAAGCTTGCAAGGAAGAGATACAGTATGAAAATGCATTTAACAAGCAAACCTAACTAAATTTAAAGAAACTGTAAAACTGTGGTGAGCTTTACTTTGTACAGACAGACCGTAAGTGCCAAACAATGCAGTCTTCTTGATGTAATTTTGTTTACATTAATATTATCTAATTGCAGTGTAACATTTTGCTTTCATAATATCTGTGAATCTGCAATGCTTATAGTAATCATTTAAGTAACTACTTTATTTATGTAAAGTACTTTTAATTTTTGTTGCTGTATGGGACGTGAGTGTAAAAGAGAACCTGCTCTCAGTTTGCTTTCTATAAAGAAATTGAAATAGAAAACTACTTGCTTTTCAATCTCATTTCCACCAAGTGTCTCAGATTACTACAGTATTACCACATGTAGTACAATTTATCATTCAAATAATAAATATATCATTAACGAGATCTGCCATTCTGTTAGCATAGGCTGTTATTTGTCCAACCTTAAAAAAGACAAAATTGGATAAATGCTTTAAAAAAATCCAGTTTCATTGTTGGTCTGTATTTCAATAAATCTTGACTATATAAAGACTGATCAAATGTTTTTCTACCTTCATGAGGCTCACTTGATTGACAATTTTCAACTGTGGTTTCACATTGCACATTCCATAGAGACAGCATTAATGAAGATTATTAATTGCCTGCTAATGGTTGAATCTTCTGGGCTCATCTGCTATAATTTACCTTGATTTTTCTACACTTTGCTACCATGGATCATTCATTCCTTGCTTTCCAGTTTTCCTCAATGTTCTTTTCTAGAACTGTATGGCTTTCAATATTCTACTTCATCAGTATTCTATCAGCAACCTTTATATGTGCATGGTGCACCCTTGTTCAAGGAGTAGCATTAGATGAATTGAATAAGGAGAACTGCATTTAACATGCAACCCTGAGTTTTTGTAGAAGCTGTTTTCTAAATATAATTTCACATTCTGTTGCTGTTTCATCATTAATGGCCTTTTAGCTATCTCAGTGAGCTTTTCTGATTTACACACTGGCTGTAATTATCATTTTAGAATTGAATTATATAGTTTATATTCCTGATAAGTTCTTAGATTGTTGGTACAATGCATTCCTTTCTGCTGTAGAACTATGTGGTTGAAAGAAACATAATCATCATACCATTCAAAAAATGGTATTTACTGTCATTGTGTAAAGCAAGAATACCCACCAGGTTTAGTAGAAGACCTGTAAAGAAGGAAACATTATAAAACTGGAACCAGTTGTTAAAAAGCAGCTTCTACAGGTTCGGCACAGTACTCCTTTGAATCAAGGTTTTATCTTAACTTTTGAACACACATAACATTGAATCCACTGAAACAGTTGGATTGCCCCCAGTGCCCCTAATTAGAACGTCCAGTTTATTACAAGTGCTCTTGTGTTTTAGTGCTTGATCTTGCCTGTGGCTTTTCACCTCTCTGGTGAAATAAAATGACCTACTGAAGGCAATATACTCTATGTACTGACTTCCTTGTTAAACAGAAACAAAAAAATTATTTATTTGATGTTTTTCTGTGGCTTTTATTGATGTGTATGCACAGTACATTGCTTAGATACATAAAGTGGCACTATTGAAATGTGTTACATAAATGTTTAAATAAACTCTTGATTTACAAACTTTTAATGTAATGTTTGCAGACTGCATGTTCTGCTGGACATTTGGGAAAATTATCTTTATGGGTATTACCTTCACACATAAGACATGATCATTTTGAAGTTTGGAAGGAACTAGAAGGGGGACAGGATCAGATCTGTTACAGTACAATAGCTTCTTCTTGTTGTCTTTACATTGTTTCTTGTGGATTCTACTTGGTAGAAGGTTATTTCTTTTCTTTCTTACTACTTCTAAGGGGCTAGCAGGGTATTGTTTGGGGCTACTGGAATTTTGAAACCTGTTTTGGTAGCTATAAGTGGGCTCATTTATTTGATGTTTCACCGTATAGCAGGCTGCATTTGTAGAGGCCCATTTCTTCTGATTTAAAACCTATTTGGTGTGATTTAACTGGGTCTGTTTCTTTGAATTGGAGACCTATATCTTCTAATTTCAAGCCTATTTTGATGTGTTGTTGGTGAAGCTGTTTGAATTGGAGTCCTGTTTCTTTGGGTAGCAAACCAATTTTGGGGGCTTTGAGTAGAACTGTGATTTATTGTTGCAGGCTTCACTAGCTGCAAAGTTTAGCGCAGAGTGGGGAAGGGTGCTAATGGTCTGACCAGGGTCCTCAGCTACCTGATTGTTTCTGGAAGACTTGGGGTGGTCCCACCCACCCCTGGTCCATTATTTCCTTTATACCAGGGGTTCTGACATCACTTCCTCAAATGGGCAAAGGACATGCACCTGTCATAGCAGAAGCAGACATCCAGGAAAAGAACAGCAGCAAGTGAAGAGGTGACTGCTATCTCAGTGGAAGGGAAGTAACTGCAAATTTGTTACTTCTTTTCATTGCTATTGCTTTGGGGAAAGGAGGAGTAGGAGTTTGAAGAAGGTTGTGCAATAGCTACTTAAAGTCTCTTTTTGAGTGTGGATAGGAATATAAAAAGCAGTTGCTCAATCTATCTAAATGTGTACAACAAAGGGGGTAAGGGAAAAAAGAAAAGAATGTTTTGCACTAATAGAGGGGGAGAGGGGAGACTTGGGGGAGTGTTTGGCATCCTGCACCTGGAAGGGTGGGGGGTCACTGGTGGGCAATGACAGCAATGGGTAGGGTGGTAGGTTGCAACAACTGCCGTGCACCAATCTTTCTAAAAATTGCCTGGAGTGTGGGAGAATGTTTAGTGTGCAACCGCATAGAGAAACTTAGAAAGGAGATCGAGGGTCTGCAAGAGGAACTAAGACAGGCAAGGCAGATTGGGGGTGGGTTTCGCCCAATACTGGAGGGAGGAAGAAGGGGAGATGAGGGAAGGAGGGTGATTTAAGCCAACAGTGGTGAGGAGAGGGTCAGAAGAAGGAAAGCAGAAACAAAGGGGCCAAGGCCAGGAAGAACGATTGCCGGGGAAACCAGGTCAGGAAACAAAAGACAAATGGGAGGAGAAGATAGGGACTTGTGAGGGGAGGCAAGAAAGTGGCAAAAGTCATGGAGTGGAAAGGAGAGAACAGGTTACTATGCAGAGAGAGGGAGCGAGAATTTGTGAAGGGTCTTCAGAAAATAGTTTTGCACTGCTAGAGAGGAAGAAGGTGGGAGAGAGAAATGATGAAATTAGAGGAGTAATTGATAAATACCTGGACCAAACTGGAGCGGGGGGAAGTTCTGCTGGGAGAATTGCAACAGGGGCAAAAGGGGGAAGAAGAGCTGAAAATGAGAGAGGGAGATGAATGGAAGCAAGACGGGAGTAAGAGTGGTGGAATCTTAGTGCTGGGGGACTCAATACTAAGAGGAGTCAGGTGGGGTAGCAAGGGGGAGAGACATAGTTGCATTTGGGTGGAGGCCATGCCAGGAATGACAGTGGAAAGGATGGGACAATCTGTTCTGAAATATGCTAGAAGGGTTAGGGACAAGCCTCATTTAATTATACATCTTGGGACAAATGACCTGGCTGACAAGACAGTAGATATAGTCCAGAGGAGGTTTGAGGAACTAGCACAATTATGTGAGTGGGCAGGAAGATCAGTAACTTTTTCAGAGATACTTCCAGTGCCCAAGGCAAGCACAACAAGAAAGCTTAGAATAGAGGAATTTAATGGATGGCTAAGAACCTGGTGTTGTGCTAAAGGGTATGGGCTGTCGGGGGGTGGGGAGGGACCTGGGAGGACAGTAGTCTCTATGCCAAGGACAGACTACACTTGAGTGAGGAGGGAAAGAAAGTGTTGAAACAGAGGATGGAAGAGTACATAGAGGAAGTTGGGAATTTAAACTAGGAGTGGAGGGTGGCAATTAGGCAAGAGATATGCAAAGACCACAGGCTGGGAAACCATATGAGCTTACCCCCATAACAGTGACAAAGGACAAATGGCAAGTACTATTGGTGATGCTAGTAAAGAAGGGCAGGATGGGAGGGGGGGAAAGGGTGGAAGGTGGTTACCCTTAATGCTAGGAGCCTTGAGAGGAAAACTGCAGAGTTACAGGTGCTCATGGCAGAGGGAGAGGTGGATATTGCAGCCATCACAGAAACATGGGCCACCCAATACAATGACTGGGACCTGTCTGTACCAGGGTACAGGTTATTTTGTAGGGACAGGGTGATTGGGAAAAGAGGGGGTGTGGCACTATATGTGAAGGAAGGACTGAAGTGTGTAAGGGAGGAATGGGAGGAGGGTAATACGGAATCATTTTGGATGCAAATCCAGGATTCCAAATATAGGATTCTCAGAATGGGAGTGGTGTACAGGCCACCATCTCAGACGGAGGAGTTAGACAGGGAACTAGCGGAACAGATCAGGAGAACCTGTGAGAAGGGTAGTGTGGTGACTGTGGGGTACTTCAACATGCCAGGAGGGGACTGGAGTACCCCAACAACCAGGAACAGAAGGGAGCAGGTACTGCTGGATGCCTTCCAGGACAGCTTCCTGCTGCAAATGGTCAGTGAACCAACCAGGTTAGGGAATACCCTTGACCTTGTGCTGGCAAATGGGGACTTTGTGAGAGAACTTACAGTGGAGGAACCGCTGTCAGGGAGTGACCACCACTCAGTATAGCTCACATTGGATATGGGCAAGGAAGGAGTGGATTCTGGCACAAGAGTGCTGGACTTCAGGAGGGCTGACTTTAGGAGGATGGGGGAAGTGGTAAAAGGGTACCTGGCCAGAATTCAATCTAGTATGGACACTAACCAGAGGTGGGAGCTCATAAGGCTGGGGATATTGGAGGCAACCAAAACCTGCTGCAAGGCCCAGAGCAAGAAGGCTAGGACTAGGAAACTGAGCTGGTTGAGCAAGGAGGTAATGGAAAAGGTAAGGAGGAAAAGAGCTGCCTTTAGGAAGTACAAGAAAACAGGGAGGAGGGAGGACAGGGAGGAGTGCTTGACAGAATCGAAGGAGGTGACAAGGGCAGTAAGGGGAGCCAAAGCATCTACGGAACTCAGGCTGGCACAAGGCATTAAGGAGGGGGAGAAGGACTTCTTTAGGTACATCAGGGAGAAAAGGAGCTGTAAGGACCACATAGTAAGGATTAGGAAGGAGGGGGGATGTTTGGAAGCAGGGTGCGATAAGGCATAAACATTAAAAGAGTACTTCTGCTCAGTATTTACTAAAGAGAAGAGGGGGTGACAGCCAAGGGGGAGAAATGGCAGAAACGGGGGGGAGGGGTGACAGATAGGGAAATCATGGAGGGCAGAGTTCAGGAGGGTTTGAAGGCACTGAGGGTGGACAAGGCGCCAGGCCCAGATGGCATCCACCCCTGGATACTGAAGGAGCTGGCAGAGGTCCTTGCAAGACCTTTGGCAGACCTATTTAATGCCTCACTACATTCGGGGTGTGTGTGTGTATACCTCAGGACTGGAGGATGGCTTATGTGGTGCCCTTCCACAAGAGTGGCCCCAAGGATGAACCAGGAAACTACAGACCAGTGAGCCTCACATTCATCATGGGTAAGCTAATGGAGACTATCCTGAAGGAGAGGCTGGTGGCCCTCCTAGAGGCCAAAGGACTACAGGACAGCAGACAGCATGGCTTCATATGGGGCAGATCCTGCCAAACCAACGTGGTGGAGTTCTATGACTGGGTAACTAGTCAACTGGACAGGGGCCATGCAGTGGATGTCCTGTATCTGGACTTCAGTAAGGCATTCGACTCGGTGCCACATGGAAGGCTGGAAAGTAAGTTAGAAGCACAGGGGTGGGTGCAAAGCTGGTGAGATGGGTAGGAAATTGGCTTCAGGGAAGGCAACAGAGGGTGGTGGTGGGTGGGGAGCTCTCACACCCAAGGGTAGTGATGAGCGGTGTTCCACAGGGCTCGGTGTTGGGACCAGTGTTGTTTGGGATATTCATTGCAGACATATCATGGGACATCAAGAGAAAAATTAGTCTGTTTGCTGATGATACCATGGTAGGAGCCGTGGTGGATGACCTAGGGGGATGGCAGGGGTTGCAGGATGATCTGGCAAAGCTTGAAACCTGAACAGACACCTGGCAACTGGGGTTTAATGCCAAAAAGTGCAAGGTGTTGCATTTTGGGATGAAGAACCCAAGGAGGAGTTACCAACTGGGGGGAGTGCAGCTAACCCAGACAGAGGAGGAGAAGGATCTGGGGGTGCTCATTACAGGGTCAATGAACAACTCGGCACAATGTAGGAAGGCAGCTGCAAAGGCCAAAAAAATGCTGGGTTGTATTGCAAGGGGTATATCCTCGAGGAGGGAGGAGGTGATTCTGCCACTGTATAGGTCATTAGTTAGACCACACCTGGAATACTGCGTGCAGTACTGACACCCGTATCTGAAGAAGGACATTAAGTTACTGGAGGGGGTGCAGTGCAGGGCGACAAAGATGATCAAGGGGCTGGGGGACTTATCATACGAGAGGAGATTGTGGGAGTTGAACATGTACTCACTGGAGGAGAGGAGGGACGGGGGGGCATGATTGAAACCTTTAAATACATGAAAGGAATAAACAAGACAGGTACAGAGGGGCTGTTCAAAGTAGGGGAGGGGAGGGACACCAGGGGCCATGATATGAGACCGGAGAGAGGAAGGTTCAGGAGGGAGATGAGGAGACACTTTTTTACAGAGAGGGTGGTGGCTGAGGGGAATGTGTTACCTGCAGAAGTGGTATCCAGTAGAACAGTGGACTGCTTCAAAAGGGGATGGGACAGGACAAGGAGGAGGGTCAATGAAGGTGAAGGGTGAAAGGGAAGGGCAACTGCAGAATAAGGGTGCTAGCTGCACATTCAAGCATACTTGATAGACCTCTAGGCCTTTATCTGCTGGCAAATTTCACATGTTCATAGTTTGGTCTTGCCATATGTGTTGGGCTTAAGTCCCCTAGTAGACATGGACAAAGTTGTCAGAATTTGATAATTTTCACTTTGCCTATGACAATTCGTATGGTTGTACACTTGGTCAATTGGCCAAATTACTGCTGCAGTTCTATGCAGATCAAAACTTCATGTGCAAAGAAGCTCAGCTACAGTAATCATTAAGATTCACTGCTGAGCTCAGGGCTTACAGTAGACCATAGTCTGTGCTTTACCTCCATGCCAATTATTATATTTTCTCAGGCGCAGTAGATGTTCAAATTATGTAATAATCATCCTAAGAATATGCATCATAAAACATAAAAAGAAATTAAAATATCTTAAATTAGAAGCATTTCAGTGCCTGTCACAATATTTTACCATTCATAAATGGAGATGTTTTGGAGATTTATTTCTGTTTTCTTTTTTTCTTTTAAAGCTTGTTACATCACTTGAACTTAGTTTGAACAGCTGCTGCCTGCTGGCAATGAAAAGATCGTTAAGCTCAATCCCCTGTCAAAGTAACTCCAGAGTTGAGTACTACTCTAGCCATACAGTATTTTTTAATTGAGGTAAAGTCTTTCTAGCTCTCTGTCTGTCTGTCTGTCTCTTTCTCTCTGTCATCCAGCAGCACTCAAAAAGGGCTCAAGCAGGTGTGTCAGGGGAGGCCCTGGAGGAACTTGTTTCTGTGCCACATGTGTGTCAATGGTGTTCCCACTCTTAGAGGCTGCTGCTTTAGTCCCTTCCACATTAGTAGTTCTAATGTATTTTTTCATACCAATTATTTTTTTTCCATATATATTTTGTAGTGTTTTTCCCTTTTTTCTCCCTGTAACCCATCCCCATACCTTAGATGTGCATGCGCATGTGGAGCCATGTGCATGCCACATCTCGAGGTGCCCTCCCACTACATGTCTCCCCCTCCTCATATGCTAACCACTAGGCCTCCATCCAGTGACAGCAGGACTACGGGGGGGGAGGTGTCAACCACTCCAGAGAGAAGAGCTGCCTTCCAGCTGTTCAGTCCTGTTCCAGCCCCTCCCATGCCAGCTCTCTGAAGACCTGAGTCCATTCCTGAACCTGGGTCACTGTCATGGTGTGAGGTAAGGCATCCAGTGCCTCAGACCTCTGTGCCACTAGGCCTGCTGTATTTTTCATGCCAGTTATGATTAAAGGCATTCTCTTTATGTCACTTTGTTGAATTCTATAAATTTGGTCTCTTTTGTGAATCTAGTACATTTAATTCATATTTTTGGTAAACATCAGGACAAATAAGAACCAGTCAGAACCATGCTGTGTTCTGGGACTTTATTAATAAGGGTCAGAACCTGTGGAAAAATGACTCACTGAAAGTGATGAGGTAAGCACCACTGAGACTGAAACTGCAGACCATAGGTCTCACTATAGAAAATTTTACTGTCAGCAATAACACAGAGTATCACTATGGTAGTGATAGAAAATGACAGATCATAGTGCAGAGCACAAAAAGCATGGAAAAGCAGTTTACCCACTAGATATATTACTGCGTTATGATGCCCTTAAAAGCAAGCTTGATCTTACCCAGCTCATCTCTGATGAAACCTATCTTTCACCTAATGGTGGGAGGCATACACTGCTGGATTGGATGCTCTGTAACAAACCTGACCAAATCCAATCATCAGGGGGTGCTACCGGATGCCTTAAGTGACCATTCTCCAGCCTACTGCATTTGGAAAGTCAGGGCCCTCAAAGCTCCTCTCAGAATCCATACCCTGAGTGACCAATATCACCTTGACTTCCCCTCTCTTCTCTGTGAACTGTCCATTGGTTGACTAGAGCCAGCCCTGTAGACTGACTCACCTATAGGCATTTACACAATTTATGTAAACGATCCTCTCACCACTCCAAGAGCCTTTTCTGCCAGGAGCAGTTAATTGCCACCTCTTTAGTTTCTAAGGGCATATAAAAGGCTTATTCATTGAATCATAGAATCAGCTTGACTGCAGAAAAGGACCATTCTGGACAATCTAGTCTGCCCCATTTTTCCCACTTTACACTTCCTCTCCCCACCTGCCTCTGCCCTCCCCAGATACTCAGCCTCATATGCTTGTCCCATGCCCACTTGAATTCTTCCACTGATTTAGCCCCCACCGCTCCATCCAGCAGTCTGTTTTAGGGCTATACCACTCTCTCTGTGAACACACACCCTCTCATATTGTCCCTGTGTCTTTTTCCTTGCAATCTGAGGCTGTGCCCTCTAGTTCTGGCTCCCTCCTTCCTCTTTAGTAAACCCCCTTCTTCTACTTTATTGAGCCCCTTTACATATTTAATGGTTTCAATCATGCCTCCCCTTTCCCTCCTTGTCTCCAGTGTGTACAGATCCAGCTCTTTACACCTCTGATCATACAGTCTCCCCCTGCATACACTGCACCATCTTTGTTGCCCTTCTCTGAACCCTCTCCAATGCATCTATATCCTTGTAGAGGTGTGGTCTCCAGAACTGAACCACATAATCTAGTTGCAGCCTCACTATGGCTTTGTAGAGGGGCATTATCATCTCCCTCCTTCTGCCAATAATGCCCCTGCCTATGCATGCCAACATTCCATTGGCCCTTCCAGCCACCCTGCTGCATTGGAATCCTACCTTAAGGTTTGAGGAGACTATGATCCCCAGATCCCTCTCCTGTTCTGATTTTTTGATTTCCTCCTCACTTAGTGTGTACTCTGCTTGTGTGTTTCTATCCAAGCCCACTGCCAATGACTTGCTTAATAATGGGATTCACTGCAATAATCCTGAAACCATTACTCATGTCTTCTGTTCTCACTTTGTAGATCTCCCATCTGCCATGGCTGACAACCAGTCCTGGCCTCCTTTACCCACTACACCTCCTATTCAATCCTTTCATCTAAAGCTTGTGCCCCAGGAGAAGTTCTTACACTCTTAAGATCACTACCCAAGCTTTTGTGCTGTGGGGCTCCAGTCCTAGCCTACTCTACTGTGCATATATTTAACTTGTCACTCTCCTCTGGCATAGTCCCCGGTGCCTAGAAAACTGCCAAAATTATGCCGGTCCTAAAAAGGAGACCCCAAGCTTTTGAAGATCCATGAATTAGTTGTTGAAGGCTTCTGCAACCTTGCAAGGATTTGTTAAGGATTCTGCCCCTGTTACAAGTTTATTGGGCTATCTGCCCAGTCCTGTGTGAGAAAAGGGAGTTAACCACCGATCAAAGAAATTGTGGGGTTGCAAAGGTTGCAGAATTGTAGGTTATAGAGGTACTTGGCCTTGCATGAGTTTGTTGCTTTTTTGCAGAGGTTGTGCAGCTTTCTGTACTCATTCCAGAGGGAGTGGGATGGAGAGGCTTTGTGTGCTGCCTACTTGGCATCTTTCACCATCCTCATCTTAAGGAGGTCCTTGGAGAGTCATCTCATGTTACCACCACATACTCTCTGGTTGGTTAGGGGGAACTGCCTTTCCTGGACTGCAGTCAGGGCTGTGGGAAGCAAACTCTGGGCCAAGTTAACATCCATCATTGTGTGTAGCACTGGCCACTTGACCACCCTAATGTCTGAGAACAGGTGAGGGGTATCATCCTCAGGGAAGTCTCTAAAGGTCAAGGATTTGAAGGAAGGGTGGGGGAGTTTGCAGGACCAGATGCTAAAGGTAGGGGAGTGTTTCTATTCTGTATTTCTATTCAGAAGAAAATGTGCTCAAGAACAAGGGGACATGCGATGAAGCTGGGGGGGGGGGTAGATTCAGAAGAAATGTGAGGAAGTACTTCCTCAAAGAGAGAATGGTGGAGTCCTGGAACAGCCTTCTAGCAGAGGTGGTGGAAGCAAAAGCAGTGGTAGAGTTGAAGAATGCATGAGGTAAACACAAAGGAATTATGGCGGAGAAGAAGGGGAGAGGGAGAAAACTATAGATTGGGCACAGTCTACCATAATAGTGGAGATGGGGAGAAATGAGCAGACTGGATGGGCCAAGCAGTCCTTATCTGCCATCAAATTCTATGTCTCTATGTTGGTCACTGATGGAATCAGCTAGTACTCCAGCATGAAAGACCCTGTCCTCTAAGTTGATCAGTATCCAGTCCAAGAGGGAGTGATTCAAGGACAGGTTATTTCGAAGGGTGTGGGTGATAACGAGCTGGGTAAGATTTAGTTATTTTAACAGTTCACAGCAATCCATTTGAAAGCTGTTTAGCTAGTTCAGATTATTATCTACAAGCATAATGATCTCTCTAGAGGGGGAGAGGTGTCCAGTGCTGTCTAGCAAGTGGGTTAAGCCAGTTTAACCACCCTTGGCAACAACCAATGTAAATCTTTTTTCCAGACCCAAGAGACATTTCTTTATAAGCCATTCACTATTAGATGGCCTGCAGGAGGTTAGGGTGGCACTCAGTGGGTCTTTGAAGTATAAGAATACTAAACCTCCCTTCTTGGTCCCTGGTCAGTCTAGCCTTAGCAAGGCAAAACCATTCAGGCAGCAGCTAGAGTCAGGAGTGGCACACTTCAGCCAAGTTCTGGTGATGCCTATGACATTGGGGTTGTTTAAGAAGACCCGCACCTCTTGCTCTGCATACTTAGACAAGAGGCTGCAAATATTGAGATGCACAATTCTTAGGCCAGGCTTGTTAAACCATAGGGGGTCACTGTGGGTAAGAAGGGAGGTGACAGGGCCTGGTTGCTCTCAACATTCCCTGCTAGAAGCAGCAATAGTGTTGGGGAATGAGATGCCTGGGACTACAAGAGGTGGAACGGGGGATTCCAGAGCGGTTAGTTAGGATATGAAGGCACCCAGGAGGTGACTTTCTTTCTTCTTCAGGAGGCCCAGAAGAAACGGGGGGGGGGCTAGAGTGGGACTCCCAGTACTCTAGCAGGGGCAGGAGTTAGGTATGGCTCTTGGTGAGTGAGAAATGAGAGAGGGTGGCTTGGTCTTTGGCCAAGATGTGGGCACTGAGCTCCGACATCGTGAAGAGTCTTGTTATGAGAGAGCTCATTAGCAGTGTTGGCACTAAGGGGTTCATGATGCCTGGTGGGTGGGACTAGAGCTGGAAGGAGTGAAAACACTCAGTGTAGTGGAGGGACGTCAGGTGTACTCTGAGCTGCCACACCCCCTAAGAGGGCAGAAGTGAGTCCCTTTCTTGGCTCTGAGTTTAGGGATTTGTAGCAGTGCATTAATACTAGACCTCCATGGATAAGTAACTTTTCAGTCTTAGGAATTAACAAGAAAATTAGATAAGCATAGGTTAGCAATAAATATGATAAAAACAAAAACAAACAAAAAATGCAGTTACCAGTATTCACCAAAAATGTTTTAGGTATTAAGTTCAATCTTTTGGTGCACGGTTATTCCAGTACTTAAATGACAGCTTCCATGCGGAGAAATGAGGTAATAAAGTAACACCTTTTCTAGGTTACATAGTATCTGAGATAACTGTAAAAATCACAGGCAGGACGCTTATTGTATAAAGCAAGATACCTTAGCTATGGTATGACCACCAAATATACTGTAAGTAACACAGGGTAATTGTACAGTTACTATAACCCACAAGGGAGAAATACTTTAACTGCACCTTACAGGGTTGATTGTATTGATAGCTTAATTAGCTAACTGACACAATGCTCACAAGAGGCCGTAGTACTGTATAGGCAGCAGTCCTACAACAAGACAGTGGCAGTAAATAACATAGAATAGGACAGGAGAAGTCTCTGAACAAGCAGGGCAGTAAAGTATAAAGAGTAGTAAACAGACATTTACAGTGGAACCTGAATGCATGCCTCTCAGGCTTCTTATGAGAGCAATGGAGACATAGTAATAGCAGTAGTCTGTGTTACAGGGTGTACAGAAACTGAAGCAGCATGGCTAGATGATAGCTGATTCCCACAGCTGACACCCACAGTAGACACCCTTGGCACTGCAACCTATAGTGCTCTGGACTGAATGCATAGAGGACCACTAGGGCTGGTGTCCTTAAGTAGAGTCAAGTGGAGGCCTGATAATATCATGCCAGGAAGCCCAAATGGCTTACTGCCTGGCATACAGCTTCCAACTGGCTGCTGGGTCATTGATGGTTTAGTGGTGATGTAGGGAGTTCCAGGGCTCAGAGCATGAATGCTGCTGTTTGCCATTGGAGAGGAGGGGGATCCTTAGACTAAGGACAGACTCCTCTAGACCCCAGTGTGCATCCTTGGTGGGCTGACTGAAAACTGCCAGTCAAGATATGGCTTTAAAGCCAAAGTCTGAGGTCCAGGACAAAGTAGGAGAGTTTGTAATTGTTTGAAAAATTGCACCAGGATGCCCAACTGGCTTACTGCCTGGTGTGTGGCTACTGATTGGCTGCTGGGTCTTCGGTGGTTCAGTAGTCCTGTAGGAAGGTCCGGGGCTTGGAGCATGAGCGCTGCTGTTTGCCATTGGAGGGAAGTGGGGTCCTTGGAAGGACAGACCCCTCTTGACTCCATGGTGCATCCTGGGTGGACTGACTGGAAACCACCTGCTGAGATACAGTTTTTAAGCCAAAGTCTGAGGTCTGGGACAAAGGAGGAAAGTTTGTGATTTTTTTGAGAAAACATGCCAGGAAGCCTGATTGGTTTACCCCCGGCTTGCATCTCCTGATTTGTTGCTGGGTCTTTGGTGATTTGGTGGTGGTGTAGGGATGTCCGGGGCTCAGAGAATGAGTGAAACTGTTTGCCATTGGAGGGGAGGTGGGTCCTTAAAAGGACAGACCCCTCGAGACCTTGATGTGCATCCTGGGTGGGCTGACTGGAAACCACAAGCTAAGATATGGCTTTTAAGCCAAAGTCCGAGGTCCAGAACAAAAGAGGAGAGTTTGTAATTGTTCAAAAAAATCACACAGGAAGCCCAATTGGCTTACCTCTGGCATGCTGCTCCTGATTGGCTGCTGAGTCTTCGGTGCTTCAGTGGTGGTGTAGAGAGGTCTAGGGCTTGGAGAACAAGTGCTGATGTTTGCTGTTGGAGTGGAGGTGGTCCTTAGAAGGACAGACCCCTCACGACCCCGATGTGCATCCTGGGTGGGCTGACTGGAAACCACCAGTCGAGATATGGCTTTTAAGCCAAAGTCCAAGGCCCAGGACAAAGGAGAAGAGTTTGTAATTATTTGAAAAAAATTGTGCCAGGAAGTCCAATTTGCTTACCACTTGGGCACCCGATTGACTGCTGGGTTTTTGGTGGTTCATTGTGGTGTAGGGAGGTCCAAGACTTGGAAGATGAGTGCTGGTGTTTGCCATTGGAATGGAGTGGGTCCTTAGAAGGACAGACCCCTCGTGACCTTGATGTGCAACCTGGGAGGGCTAACTGGAAATTGCCAACCGAGACATGGCTTTTTAGCTGAAGTCTGAGTTCTGGGGCAAAAGAGGAGAGTTTGTAATTGTTTGAAAAATCACACCAGGAAGCCCAATTGAATTACCCCCTAGCATACAGCTACTGATTAGCTGTTGGGTCATTAGTGGTTCATTTGTTAGGTAGGGAGGTCAAGGGCTTAGAGAATGAGTGCTGCTGTTTGCCATTGGAGGAGAAATGGGTCCTTAGAATGACAGACTCCTATGTGCGTTAGGGTTGCCACCTACCCACTTTTTTACTGGAGGATAAGGTAATCTGGTGCTTTTTCTGGTTTATATATTTATTGTAATATTCAGAAAGACCTTTGAGTCAGGGACTCATTTACAAAGGTTCCACGTCATACAGACAGGCACATGGAGAGAACTTGACGATACAGGTTACAGAAACATTACAACATATTAAACAGTTACTGGTAGTTAAACAGATTGGCTAACAGTAGTTTCACTTCGCATTCCTATAGCACAGCCAGAAAGATACAGAGGGCTCTGTAGAGGCTGATAGTCATATAGACTGGTTGTCCAGTTTACCCACCTCTTGCTCCTTTATTTATTTTTTTTTTAGTCAGGACTGTGCAGCCCTCTGCTGCTCAAAGACAGTGTTGTGTATACACCACTACGGCTGGCAGTGTATATATATATATTTTTTTAAAAAAGGATCTGAATACACTGCTCTGTAGCCTGGCAGCCACCAACAACTGTTCTTCCCCCACATCGGAACCCCCTTCCTTCTGCCCCAGCCAGATCGACCTGAGTCACAGCAGTTCCAGCTATGCCTCCATCTGCCCCGCCAGCTCACTTCACTGCATCCTAGTGTCTCCAGTGTCTCCAACCACACCATAGTTCTGCTCTTCCTAAGGTCACCACCACTCGAAATAGATCCTCCTGGCTTCTCTCCTCTCTCTGGATGAGCCAGACACAAGTCCAAACTAGAAACTAGGATGGAAACCAGCAATAAGGTGGATAAGTTTGTTCAACCCTACCGGCCACGGACCAAGTCCATCCAGTCAACTGAGCATCTTACTTCTGGGCCACCGATGAAATGCAGCTGCTGAGTTTGTATAGGCAGCCAATAAGAGGCACAGAATATAGAGCTGGCTAATTTCATGTCTGCAATCCAGCCTTGATCGTGATTGGGCCTTCATTAAGGACCAATCCAATCAGCTAATTCACTCAATGCTGTGGCAGGAAAAATAAAACAGAAGAGGGTGTCTCAGCTGTTTCCCTCTAAAACTAAGGGTGCAGTCTATGCCCTCTACTGTTAGGATGACTGTTTAAAGGTTCTTGCCTTCCAGACTGCTGCTGCTGCTTTCTACCACTGAGGACTGAGCTATAGAGGCACCAGAGACCCAGCAAGAGTTCCACAGACATGGAAAGATTTTCAATGCAGCAGCCGCAGTCAGCCAGCCATCCCTAGAAGCACAGACTGCACAAAGACACACTTGTCTCAGAGTAGCCAGCCAGCAAATCCCATAGGACCACTATTGCCACAGTGACACTGTCCACTGCAGCAGCTAAGCAAATTTATAAGATAAGCTAAAGGCTGCTAAATAAATAACATGGATTATTATTATCATCTAAGCCAGATCTAGAGCGAGTTTGGCATAGATTGGGCTTAGATGCCAACAAGCTTAGACTGATGGAACATTATAGACTCTATCACTCATAAATCTCCCATAAGAAGGCAGAATTCCTGTCTAGGGAGATTGTTACTGCACCGAACCGACCAGCTCAGCTATTCTGAACCATGGACAGACTGTGCAATCCAGCCTGTCTTTGAGTCCGGAAAGCCTTGTCACAAGTGGAGTGTGACAAGTATGCTCACTTCTTTGCTGATAAGGTTGCCAACATCAGGTCGGAGATTCACTTATTATGCCCTATGGGGGTTACTGGTGGTCGGAGTGAGGTTGCAACTCTGCCATTTTGCTGGGCCAATTTTGATCGACTGATGATCGAGGATATCATGCGGCTTCTCTGGAGTATGCTCCCAACTTACTGTAGCTTAGATCCGGGCCCTACTCACCTTTTAATGGGGTGAGTAGATGTGAGCAGCCCGGTTCTTGCGGAATTAATCTGGTGCTCATTGGAGTTGGAGGAATTCCCCAGTTCCCTGGAGGAGGCTGTGGTTACCCCCCTTCTCAAGAAAACATCTCTTGACCCAGATTCTCCTGCAAACTACAGACCAATCTCTAACCTTCCCTTTATAGGGAAGGTTATTGAGAAAGTTGCTGCACAACAATTGGAGAACCATCTTACCATCCATGCTATCTACAGTCCCTTCCAGTCTGGTTTTTGTAAGAGACACAGTACTGAGACTGCTCTGGTTCGGGTACTCAATGATCTCCTGATGGTTAGAGACCAGAAGCTACACTCCATCTTGGTCCTCCTGGATCTCTCTTCAGCTTTTGACACTGTGGACCATGGGGTACTTCTTGATCACCTGCAGTTCATCTGTGGCCTGTCTGGTACAGTCCTCAGATGGTTCCATTCTTTCCTCACTGGCAGGTTGCAGAGGGTAGTATCAGGGATTTTTTCCTCTGATGCCTACTCCCTGCCATGTGGTGTTCCACAGGGCTCAGTGTTGTCCCCATGTTGTTCGTGGTGTATATGCTTCCATTAGAAGACATTGTAAGATGGCATGGGCTGAGTTTTCACTGTTATGCAGATGATACTCAGCTATACCTGTCTTTTGTGCCCGACCAGGATAGTGTGCTCTCAGTCTTTTCTAACTTTCCTGCTGAAATCCAAGATTGGAAGAATTCTAGATGGCTGAGACTGAACCCTGACAAGACAGAGGTGTTATTAGTGGACCCAGGTCACCGGATGGGGGGCCAGTCGCTGGGCGGCCATCCGGGCTTTGGCTTGCGGGCTCTCAGCTATTGACCTCTGAACGGGCACGGAATCTGAGGGTGATATTTGATGATGGGCTGACACTTCATTTACAGGTGTCAGCTGTGGTCAAGTCTTCCTTTTATCATCTGAGGAAAATCGCCTGGGTTAAGCACCTTGTTCCGTCTAGTGACCTCCCAACAATGGTCCACGCTTTTGTGACCTCGAGCCTTGATTACTATAATTCCCTGTACCTAAGGCTTCCAGGGGTTGATCTCTGCTACTTGCAGCTTGTGCAGAATGTTGCTGCCCGGCTACTGTCTGGGTCAAGTCGATCCAGTCATATATCACCTGTGCTGAGCGCTCTGTACTGGCTGCCTGTTCTGTGGCGGATCACCTTTTAAGTTGGCTTGCTGACTTTTAGAGCCCTACACGGTTTGGGTTCGAGTTACCTACAAGCACTTTTGAGTCCCTACTGCCCCCTCAGAGCACTCCACTCAACCGAAGAGGGATTGCTAGAGATTCTCAGGGTGCATTTGAAGACCTTGGGAGCCCAGGCTTTTGCCTTTGCTGCTCCCTCCCTGTGAAATTCTCTACCTCATTGGATACGAGAGTACTAGACAATGGAGAGCTTTAAAATTGCTTTAAAAACACATTTGTTTACATCTGACTTTCCTGACTTTTAGTATGTATAATTGTATATTTTAATTTTAATTGTTTTATTTATTTGTTGAATTGTTTAGCTTTTAGAAAATTGTACAGCGCTTTGACAATTTTTGATACAGCACTTTATAAATAAATGTATTATTATTATTATTTTTTAATCAGACCTTTTGGTCCTCAAGTCTGTAGTTTGGCCAGAAAGAGGATGCAAGCGGAATTTGTAGGACTCAAACCCAGGTCTAGTGGAGGTTCTGAACCAAACTCAAGATATGAAGGCCACATTCTTTGCAGGGGAGTAACTTTGCTAATTTAATCAGACACTCTGTCTCACTGAGTTTAGGGCATTAGCAATATCTTTGCAGTTTGTTAAGGGATATGCCAACAAGACATTTACAGATTTGCTTAGTAGATGCAGAGGAATTGGAAGGCTGCTTAATAATTTACAGACTTCTCTAGGACCAGTAGTGACACTATTACATTTGGAGGAGAAGTAAAAGGCTTTGGTCTTTCTTGTGATGAAGGTATGCTGGTTGTGAAGTCTATTATAATGTATCCCATCTGCTTTATCACATGAGAATTTCTGTTCAGTCTAAACTATGTCTTGCAGTTGGAACTGTCCAGTGATGTCAAGTGGGCCATCCAGAGGATCGGGGCAACTTTTAACCTCATGCAGTAGTTAGTTTGATTGGGGTGCTCTGCCTCCACCTGAGTGGCAGAATATTCTGTCAAAATAGGTTCTAACTGGAGCTGAGAAGTAATTGATATAAACATAAATAAAAAAATACACTCAGACTACTGTCTTTCTTGCTAATTCTCTGTATCTCTGTTTTTGTCTCTCTCTCTCTTTCTCAGTCTGTGTCAGTCACAGTGTGAGATGGCACCTTCTGCATGTGTGGGGGCTCTGAGTTTTTCAAAGTGGTACTAGCTAGGGGAGCGTTACTGGAAAGCAGTTCCACCATGACATTGCAATAGTGATTATGACAGAGATGGACTTTGATAGCATTTGGCTTTTTTAAGTAGTTTCACCACCTTGTAATGTCTGCATCAGTGACATGTGATATGAGACCTTCTGTTCTTTCTGCATGTGCATTGGGGGCTCTGAGTTTATCACACTGGTGCCAGCTGGGGAAGCATTAGTGGAAAGCAGTGACACCATGACAAGGTCCTCCCCCATGGGCACTGGTCTCACTAACCAAAGTCATAGCTAGTGGTTGTGTGCACTTTGCCATCTTAAGATTGTTTCTGGGGAATTGTTCTTAGAAACCAAGCCAATTTTCTTTTGTTTTGCTCACGATGGGCATTATATTCATGTTTTGGTTTGGTGTGGATTTTAATTAATTGCTGGACTCACTGTATGGAGAGCAGAAACTGTGTGTTTTTCAGTAGTCAGAATAAATGCTTATGGCAAGAAAACAGTACTTGCTTCAGAGACAGAAAATGATGCCGTCACAAACAGTCCAGTGACACCGGCAAAGAAGGCTAAGGGGTTTTGCAACTACAATAAAGAGTGGGAGCAGAAATTTCCTTGGGTACGATCAGTGCTAGGCTTGGACAGTTCTGCAAAATGCTCTTCCTGTAGCACCACTTTTATTATTAAGTGGAAGGGAGTAAAGGCATTGAAAAATCACCAGAATGCTGAAAAATGCCAACAAACTGTTCAAGTGCAAAGGGAGAACATGTTTAAGACCAAATTCATCCAGCCATATATCCAGACAGCAGAGACCATGAAGGTTACAGCTGCTGAGGTTGCATCAGTTTACCCCGGAGTGCAGCATCATCATTCATACCTGTCTATGAACTTTGGAAGTAAACTGGCACAGAACATCTATTCTGACTCGGCAATTGATTCAAAACTAAGTTGTGGGAAGACCAAGCCAGAGTGCATTGTCACAAATGCTTTGGCACCATATTCAAAGGAACTATTTTTGAATGAACTGGGAAAATCATACTTTCCAGTGGCCTCAAATGCATCCAATAAAGGAAACAAAAAAATATTCCCTGTGGCAATTCAGTTCTCCCATGCAAAAAGTGGCATTCAGCAGAAACATCTCGATTTTTATGAGGACCATGAAGAAACCTCCGAAGCCATCTTCAAAAAAATCAGTGAGTGCCTTTGTCAAAAAGGATTACAGTTGCAACATCTCTCCAGCTATGCTGCAGACAATACTTCTGTTAACTACAGCAAAATCCGCTCAGTGTTCAAACACCTGAAATCAGAAATACCACACATAATTTCTGCAAACTGTTTATACCACATTATTCACAAATGCTAGGAATGCAAGCAAGGCTCTGGCATGGTTTGATGTGGAAACCACTATTTTAAAAATCTGCAGTGAGTTTTCTGTATCTGCAAAGAGGGTTCACTGGCTGAAAGAAATGTTTGCCTTTGTGGATCAGGACTGGAAGGAGATCCTACGGTATGTAGTAACCAGGTGGCTTTAATTTCTTCCTGCTGTAGCCAGGCTTGTAGACTGTTGGCCATCCATCAAAAGCTATTTGAAGCCAGCCCAGTGGTGCTGAGGGCTGAGGCATCTGCCTTACCTTGTGCCACACCAGTGACCCAGATTCAGGAGCAAGCTCAGGGAGCCAGGGTTCGGATGGGGAGGAGAGGAATGAGAATCCGATGGGCTGCTGTCCTTTCCAAGGAGGGATGGAGGAACTGGTTCTGTGGCACTAGTGGCTTCCAGTGGAGACTGGATGCACTGCATTTGGGAATGCAAGATGCGGAAGACATCAGCAGATGTTCTGTGGGTGGGTGTGGGAGTGCGCCTGCCGCACACTGGACATTATTGCATGTCTGCATATCGTGGGGGGGGCAGAATAAGGAAAAGCCTGGCAACTGCGAGAATGATGGTGGGCCTCCAGATGACCTCACACTCAGCACCAGACTCAGTCCATCATGGGATCCCTGATTCCTTTTTCTCCTCTCAGCCTCGTAGCCAGATTTGGAAGAGTGCCTAGAAGTGGTGGCATCCCCGCCTCTTGGAAGTGCAAGCCGGGGGGAGGGGGTTGATGCTAGATCTGGGAGTGGGAGAGGAGCTCCACAGGGGAAGCTGAGTCAGAGGTCTTCAGGCAGGGTGGAATGTGTTGACCTGGTGGGCTACTCCCAAAAGAGATCACAGGTGCTGGTGACTAGAGGGAAAAAAGAGTTAAAAAAAAAAGCTGCTTGATAATGCAAGGACTAGATGAATGTCATCTTTCAATATGGAGATTTGTGGAGTCTGAAGAAGATGGATACAGTGACCCCAGTGAAGTGTCAGAAGCAGAATGCTATTTGCATTTCATGCACTACATTCTTCAAGTTTTCCTCAAGTGTATTGCCTAGCTTTAAAGCAATTCATTAACTGCTCCAGAAGTTTATTGTGTGATGCATCATCCATGCAGTAAATTGGAAGAGACTTGAGGACAAGTTCTTTGGGTTCAAAGTCAATGCAGCTCTAAAAAAGTCCATCAAATGTCAGAGAGGGAGTTTGCAAAGACTTGATTAACTTTTATGTTCAGGCCCTGGCTTACCTCAAAAAAGGTTTTGATTTTGATGATAGCCTCGGAGTGATGAGATATGCTCCTGTGATGCTTGGCCAGCTGGTTATGATTGCTCTATGATATTTGTATATAGAATGTGGTATGTGAGGTCTCTCATGAGACAGCCTATGGGATGCCACCCCGGTTTCAGTTAAAATGACAGGATATATATTAAACCAGCAGATCTCTGTAATGTGATTAACTTCCTTGAGACATTGCATTTTATGGCCTGTTGCTGCTTTGAAGTGGAAATGAAATGGGACTTTATGAGTCTGCCAGAGGATGGAGATCATAAACTTTTATGACGTTTTAAGAGGAAGAACATTTAATATCAACTGGTGTTAAAAAGCTATATTGCACCTAAGTGAGATACGGAAAAGTCATAAAAATCCATTGATGTGGCCTGGGAAGAGGAACTACTCAAGATGAAAGGAAAGGCTTGATTTAAAGACTGTCATAATTTTGGAAATTTGTTTTTGCTGAAGTCACAGTATTTAAAATATTCCCTGAAAGGAAGATCATTGATTGTATATTTTTTTTATATTTAACAAGGAGGAGCTAGATGACACACAAAAGGGGTGGAGAAACACAATTTAAACTGAATACTGTGGCTGGACTTAGTGACACATTTCTTGTTGGACTCTTAAGAAACAAGACCTAACTAAAGCACTGTACAGAGGTAATACATTAGATAGAAAAAGTCTAATTGTATTGTTGTAGGAGTTTTTGTTTATACTTTTCCTTGTTTTCTTTTAAATGAGTGTATGCTTTGTGATATAGTGTTCTGTGTTTAAATTTTACATATTTTTTATCCATTTTCAAGTAAATCTATCATTTCAAAAGACTACCTGGGTGTGTCTTCGAAGTTCCTTTTTGCATGTGATGTATAGATGGTTCAATTTGACTACTGTTCATAAGCTTAATGGCATTACTGAACTGGAAAAAGGTAAGAATATATCTAAGGTCTTTCATAGAGTTTTAAGGGTTCATTTTGGATACCCAGTTAGGTGCCCTTAGGCGAAATATATCTGGCATCCCCCCAAAGAGCAGATTATCTGAGCCTGTACATTTGGGTATGCTAGCATAAGGGTCACAGTTTGAATCCCTCCAGAACTTGAGACCAAAGGTGATTCAGATCCACAAGCAGACAGGAGGGTTACCCTGTCTGCTACCTGTTCACAATACTGCACTCAGAGGTTGGCACTGTGGGAGCAGAGAGCTTGACCTGCTGAGTGCATTTGTGACACTCCCTACAGCAAGTAGTATTGTGGGATGAACTATCAAACTCTGTGGAGGTGCTGAAGCTACATGGACTTGATATGGATTGCTATATTCTGATTTTTGAATATTATACACAGCATAGCCATTCTTGCTTGAAAATAAGGACAAATCTGCTATTGAAAGATGGGTGGCATTTTTTTGACAAAGCACCAGAGTACAAGATGCTATACAAGGTCATACAGTTTGTGGTGTCCATCCCTGCTAGTAACAGTTTTGTAGAGGATGTATTTTCATTAATGGGGAATTGATGGACTGATGAGAGAAACAGAATGCTGGTACCCTTGATAAAAGCTGAACTTCAAGTGAAACTAAACTACAACTGTACACGTGCACAGTTTCACTATTTTACTGAATCAAATATTAAACTCCTTGAAGCTGCAAAGTCTAATCAGAAATACAGTTTGAAACATAAATAATGTATGATTTCAATATTACTAGAAATTAATAGGCATATATTTGCTCAGTTTGGACTATATATTTTGAGATACAGTATGGTACTGATGATGATCTGAGAATGGAATGATCTTATAATACTGGATCTGTACTAGTACTGCAGTGCACACCAAAATAGTGAGGCACCATTACTAGTAAGTAATAAGCCATCTCTGTTAAGGTTTCTTGTAAAATTATGGTAGGTCTTTTAATGCAGGGAGTACTGAAGGTGAGTGGTCATGGAGAAAGGGGCAAGGTGTGGGGCTATCTGGTCTGGTTTGGGCCCAATTCACAGTGGTAACCCAAATTATTTCTTTTTGCATAGCTACATCAAATATCCACAATTAAATACAGCAGAGGCAGCCACGTTACAATGCAAGAACTTGTAGTAAGTGACATGTCACAAAGTACTGCACGACAAAGGGCATAATTGCTATTGAATTAAACTGTCCCCTGTGGCATGCTGCAGCATTTTGTGATACTGTAGAACTTGAAATTTTCACTGTCAAACAATTTTTCACTGAAGCACCAAGTTGCATGGAAATAAATTTGCGCTAATTAGAACTTTTAAAAATGTTCTCCATTATAGTGAATGTGGTGATTGTGATTTACCGCTAAAATAAATATACGCAATTATGGTTGCATTTGTGATTGCGCTAAATTTACTTTGCATGAAAATAACTAGTTTTACAGGGTACTGCAGTATTGCTGCATTGCATCCTGGCTGGCTGAGCCAGCCATGATGCAACATAATAAATTGCAAGTAACATGTCACAAAATAATGCATGACAAACGGGGTTTAATCGCCATTAAATTATACTGTTCTCTGCAGTATACCAAAGCATTTTATGATATACTGCAGCAGTAGTGTGTTGCATCCTGGCTGGAGCCTCTGTAGTATTTCTATAACATTCATGAACAGCTATGCTACATAGAACATAATTCTACAAATATTGAGAGCCACATGTCTTTACAACATCCTTGATCTTTAATAACAATGGAGTGCCACATCCTAAGGAGAATAAAACTACTTTTTCTAATAAAAATAAATGTTGGGATTCTGTCCATTAAAAAAATTATTAACTTTTATCCTATTTCAAATCATTATATGATATGGTAGATGTTTTATTTCAATAAGATGCAACTCTGCTTTCACCAAATAACCTGGTGTATAGACCAGATGGCCTGGAGAACATGTATACAATCTAAGAAGAAATAACCTCAAGCATCAATTGAAGAATAATCTCAGGCTTAGAGATGTTGTGAAGTTTTAATTCACTTGTGAAGTTCCGGTGAAGTCACCAACTTCACGTCTGCAAATCTATTTGCAAATTTGTGCCATTTGTTAGGAAATTCACCTTCAGTAACTTTGCCTGGCAACTTTGCTGCAACCTCGTCTTTGGGGTGCATTTGGGTGAAGTTTGCTCATATCAAGCCTTCTGTTAAACAAGTGCCTGTAAGTCACATGGAAACGGCTCCTGCCAAGACACATGCTACTTCTCAATGTACAGACTGGTCCTTAGTTTACTTTTGCAGTGTGAGTGAGTTAGTGGAATAGGTCAGATCTTCCACTTTTAGAGACATTAAAAAATAACAGCAACATTTTTTTTTTTACTTTGTTAGTCATCTGTTCTTTACTTAGTAGTGTGTAAGGATTTATTTAGTTGTTGTTTAGGTGTATTTTTCTTTATATCCCCACATTTATTTGTTTTATTTTTCTTCCTTTTACTTTTTTCTTTACTTTCTGTTTTTTTTTTCTACCTAAAATGAGTGGGACTGATGAGGAGGACACTGGGAGGACTGGGACTGGGACCAGTCACAGCAAGGAGAGAGGGATGCAGTAACATGGACAGTTTTGGTACCAAGTACACCAGACAGTGGAACAGTCAGCACCCAACTCCTCCTCCATAGTGCAGCACAGCAACAACATGCAGTGGCACCACCATCACCAGTTGACCCTGCTCCATTATGTCATGCACATGTTGCAACACCTACCCGTGGCACTCCTGTGATTGTGATGCTACCAGAGCCCCTTGAGGAGGAGGAGGAGGAGGAGGAGAAGGATAAGATTCACCAAGAAGATCTGATTTCTCCCCTCATGAGCAGCATAAGTCTGTAGTTTGGGCCTTCTTTATGATTGACCCCACCGACAACCGTGTAGTGACATCCACCCTGTGTCACACTGTTGTTTGGCGTGGGAAACAGGGCAGTCATTTGGGCACAGTTGAGCAGAACACATATACCTGAAGATAAGTCACTGCCAGGAGTGGGAGGGGCATGTGGAGAGGAGACAGATTAAGTCAACTTAGAGTAATGGATGGGGTAGCACTCCTAGTGGTCTCTCTTTCTGTAGGATGGGAAGCGCAAGAAAAGGCAATGTGGTAGGTCATCACATGGTGCACAAGTCCAAGAGGGGGACAGGGAGAGATCTAGAAGTGGGACCTGCTGGTTGCACTGGGGTGCTGCAGGGTCACCTGAGAGACTGGCCTCAGATCCTCCTGCCACATCCACCCATGCCAAACACAGATCTGTGGGGAGACAGGTGAGCTCTCCTTCCCTGAAAGAAAACTTGTAGGTGATGTTCCAAAAGCAGTGGAGCATTACTGAGGGGCTGGTGGAACTCCATGATGGCAATGCACTCTCTGTTCCCAGGCCATAAGCCTATTCTCTCACCACTTCTTGATTCAAGACTCATATGCTGTCAGTCTTACTGTCTCTTTGTTGGTCACCTGTTCTAAAAAAATAAAAAAAAATTTGATTAAAACCCTCAAAAAGAGTTCCATAGAAACACAGAATCATAGAATTTGATGGCAGATAAGGACCGTTTGGCCCACCTAGTCTGCCCATTTTCCTACCTAACAGATAAGCTGCAGATCCTAGTTAACCAACAGCTTACTTCCTCCTACCCTACACTAGGACTGCCTTATGTCTGTCCCATGCATTCTTGAATTCCCCCACTGTTCTTGACTCCACGACCTCCTCGGGGAGGCTGTTCCATGCATCCACAACCCTCTCCATGAAAAAATGCTTCCTCACATTACCTCTGAGCCGTCCCCACTCTATCTTCAAATTGTGCCCCCTTCTTCTTGCGCATCTCTTTTTCTGAAAGATGTTACCCTCTTGGACTTTGTTGATTCCCTTGAGGTACAGTACTTGAAAGTTTCTATCATGTCCCCTCTCTCCCTTCTTTCCTCAAGGGTATACATATTAAGCTCCTTTAGTCTTTCTTCATATGTCTTCTGGTGCAGACCCTGCACCATTTGGTGCCCTCCTCCTGGACAGCCTCCACTCTGTCTATATCTTTGTGAGATGGGGTCTCTAGAACTGCACACAGTACTCCAGATGGGGTATCACCAACTGTCTGTACAGAGGATAACAACTTCCTGTTTTCTACATTGATGCCTCTCCCTATGCATCCCAGTACCCCCAGCCTTCCTTACTGCCCTCTCACATTGCTTGCCCACCTTTAGGTCATCTGATATAACTACCCCAGGTCTCTTTCCATTTTACTGTTGTCAGTATCTCACCCCCATTGTGTACTCTTCCCTGGGTTTTTGTTCCCAGGTGCATTACCTTGCACTTCTTTGCATTGAATCTGAGCTGTCATACATTTGACCATTCCTCCAACCTTGCCAAGTCCCTTCTCACCTTTCCACTCCATCTTGTGTATCAACCCTGTTGCAGATCTTTGTGTCGTCTGCAAAGAGACATATTTTTCCTTCCAGTTTCTCTGCAATGTCACTTATAATGACATTAAAAAGGACCGGTCCCAGTACTGAACCCTGTGGTACCCCGCTAGCAATCCTCCTTTCTTCACTGTGGACTCCATTTACTACTACCCTTTGCATCCTGTTGTCTAGCCAATTTTTTATCCAGGCTACAATCTTGGGACTCACTCCAAGGCTGGCTAACTTGTGTATTAATCTTTTGTGTGGGACTGTATCAAATGCCTTGCTAAAATCTAGGCAGGCCATGTCCACAGCCCCTCCCTGGTCTACAACTTTGGTCACTCAGTCAAAGAAATCTATTAGATTCATCTGACATGACCTTCCCATCATGAATCCATGCTGCCTTGGGTCCTGTGCCCCACTGGCCTCTAGGTACTCAACAATTCTTTCCTTCAGAAGTGATTCCTTCATTTTCCCTACCACTGAGGTCAAACTAACTGGTCTGTAGTTTCCTGCCTCTGTCCTGCTCCCACTTTTGTGAAGAGGAATCATATCCACCCTCCTCCAGTCCTCAGGTATCACCCCATCTTCCCATGATTTGTTAAAGGGAGTAGTCAGCGGTGTCACTAGTTCTACCCTTAGTTCTTTTAGAATTCTTGGGTGAATCTCATCAGGCCCCATTGCTTTGTCCACCTTCAATTTTATTAGTTCTTTCAGAACCCTTTCTTCTGTAAATGGACTGGTATCGACCCCCGTCTTCAGAGTGTTTCTCTTATTTGGTTTAGGTACCTCCCCCTTCTCTTCCTTTGTGAATACTGAGCAGAAATATTCATTCAGTATCCCTGCTTTTTCACTGTCACCCTCTACCCACATTCCCTCCCCGTTATTAAGCCTCAGTATCCCTCCTTTGATCTTTCTTTGCTCCCCAATGTACCTATAAAGGGTTTTATCCCCCTTCTTAACAGAGTTGGCTATCCTTTCCTCGGTTTGGGCCTTTGCTATTCTGACTGCCTTCCCATCCTCTTTCTGCTTTAACTGATAAAGTTCTCTGTCCTGCTCCTTCTGTGTTTCCTTATATTTCCTGAATGCTATCCTTTTCTCCTTAACCTTCCCTGACATCTCTTTTGAGAACCATAGCATTTTTTTCCTTCATTGTGTTTTGTTGATTTGCTTTACACAAAGGCCTGTTGGCTCTGTGATGGCTGTTTTGATTACTCCCCATTGTTCCTCCACCCCTCCTTCTTGCCTGTTTGCTACTGCTTTTCTGAGGCACGCTCTCATTTTCCCAAAGTCAGCCCTCCTAAAGTCCAATACTCTTGCTTTTGTATGACTTGATTGTATGGCTATGTTTATCGTGAACCACACTGTTTGGTGGGCACTTGTTCCCAGATGGCTACCCACTTCTAAATCTGAGATCCTTTCTGCATCCCCATTTGAGAGTACCAGGTCTAAGATTGCTCCCTCTTGAGTGGGTTCCAATACTAGCTGTCTGAGGCATGCCCCTTGTAGGGCATCAAGAATGACCCTGCTCTTGGATGTACCTGCAGCAAAAGTGCTCCAGTTAACATCTGGCATATTCAGGTCCCCCATCAACAATATCTCCCCTTTGTCTGCTATCCTAAGGATGCCTTCTATCATTTCCTTGTCCATTCCCTCCTCCTGATAGGGGGGTCTCTATATAACCCCCATGTGGATTGTGGTACCATTTCCTGTCTCCAGGGTGACCCAGAGTGCCTCATCTGCTCCCTGTTTTCTCTTTATTTCTGTTGCTTTAATCCCTTCCTTTACTTAGAGAGCTACTCCTCCTCCTCTTTTACCCTCCCTGTCCCTCCTGTAGATTGTGTATGCTGGTATGTTGACATCCCAGTCATTGTTCTCTGTGTACCATGTTTCTGTGACTGCCACAATATCCAGGCAACCCTCTTCCATCAAGGCCACTAGTTCAGGAAGCTTGTTACACAGACTATGGGCATTGGTACTCATCACCCTCCACTTTTGATGGTCTTACCTTTTAGCCCCATTCCGTCCTTACTGCCCTTTGCCTTTTTACATTTACCTCTGTCCTGCTCCCTAATGACTTCTCTACCTTGGTGTTTACCTCACTAATTACCGTGTTTTGTGGGGGGAGGCTGGGATTTCCCTGCTCCTTTTCAGAGCCTCCCCCCTTGGCTAGTTTAAATGCTTGCCAATGAAGCATTTAAACCTCTCACTTAGGATCCTGGTTCCCCCTAGACAGATGCAGACCATCACACCAGTATAATCTGCATCTCTCCAGGTGGCTCCCCAGTCCCCAGTGAAGCCAAAACCCTGAGCTCCACACCAGTTTTTCAACCATTCATTGAATTCCCTGGCGAGGAGTACCCTAGCATCACCCTTGCCATAGACAGGCAGCACCTCCGAGAAGGTTACCGTATGCGCTACTTGTCCAAGGCCCCTCCCCAACTCTACAAACTCCTCTTGCACTGCTCTAATCCCATTCCTAGCCAGGTCATTTGTTCCTAGGTGGACAATGACATCCAGCTCCCTCCCTTGTGCAGCTGCTCCCATGCTTCTGAGGATACACTTCCTGTCCCTCCAAGCCGTGGTGCCAGGCAGGCACCTTACCTCCCTCTCCCCTTCATTCCCCATTTCTACCCCCCCTAATGATTGAGTCCCCCACCAAAAGTTGTTTTCTTCCCCTGTAGAATCCCATGCCACCCTCCTGTGGGTCTCCTTTGTGAAGATTCCCAGCATCCTCCTTGGTCTCCACTGCAGATGCCTCCATAGAGGAACCACTATCCACCTGAAGAGCTTATGAACTGTGGAGAGGTACAGCTGGAGGGATGCAACTCTGTTCCACCACCCTCTCCTTCCCTGAGCCCACCCTGGTCCAGCCTCTCCTCTTTCTTGGCAACCTCTGAGGTAGTGGCATTGGCCCATGTCATAATTCATGTCTTTGCTGATTTCTATCACTGCTTCATTCATTCTATCTAAATTCTACTGTTGGCTTTCTTCCTCCAGTTTTGCAAAAGAAAACAAATTCTGATTTCCCCTCTATTGTTCTCTTTCTTGTGCAGCTGCGGAGTCCTTACACTATCACTGTCTTCTTCACTCACCATTTTTCTCAACTACCAGAACTGATGTCATGCTGCTACAATGTTTTGTGCTGTGTATCAGTCCCCCACCACAGTTCTTGAATGCCCTTTAGGGGCAATTGTGAGAAAAGCACAACATACATAAATTCTGTACTCCCAGAATTTTTCTCAGCTACCAGAAACATATGTCAGGCAGCTGCATGCTGCTACATTGAGCTATGATGTGTGTCATTCACCTCACCGCAGTTGTTGTAAGGCACTTAGGAGGCAATTGTGAGAAAAGCACAACATACATAAATTCTGCACTCCCAGAATTTTTCTCAGCTACCAGAAACATATGTCAGGCAGCTGCATGCTACTACATTGAGCTATGAGATGTGTCATTCACCTCACCACAGTTGTTGTAAGACACTTAAGAGGAAATTGTGAGAAAAGCACAATGTACATAAATTCTGTGCTCCCAGAAAAAATATGTCCGGCTGCTGCAGCCTGTATGCTCCTACTCAGTGCTATGCTGTGTGTCAGGCCCACTGCCTCAGCACCTGTCCTGATGAACTTTTGTGCCCAGAAATTCTCAGTCTAATAAATTCTCATGTCTGGAAATTTTCACATGAAGAAATAAAAAGAGGTGGGCTTCCAGAACTGATATGTTGCTTCTGCGCTATGTGAGTCTCCAACCACATCACATGTCCTGATAAACTGTAGTGCCCAGAAATTCTCAATATTTTCTCGTGAAATGATAAGGCCTGTTTGAGTTGCAGATCCAGATGAGGATCTTCGAGTATTGCTGTGTGTACTTCCAGCAAAAGTAAGTCTTTTTTTTTTTTATTTTTTCATTTTTGGATGTGGGTAGGGAGGGGGGAGCATGTATTTCTAAACATTTTTTTCTTCCTGTTTCACTCTTTTCAGGTGTTTATCACTGAGGTAATGGAATCCTTTTGCTGCATGTGTTCATCCTGGATCTGTTTAATTAACTGACATGGTAAAATATTAAAAGAACAGGTGAACAGGTAGATGGTGAAACAAATACCAAACAATGGACATTAAGCTGTGTGTCCTACCAGGGAAGGCATTTTCCCTGTGTTGTTTTTGAATTCTTAAATATTATTTGTATGTCACTCTGACTGTTTTCTGCTCCTGTTGTTCTTATTTTAGGTATTTTTCAACTGGGTGACAATGGAGAATCAGGCAGTAGCATCAAGTTGATGACTGGTATTTACACTGGTTACAGGAAATGGGTTGACTTTAATAAAGCCATGCACAATGGCGGAGAAGCTGTAGGAGGAGGTCTGAGCATGAGGCTGCAGCACTGACCACATCTATGATCTGGTGGAGAAGATGGTGATGGCTTCCCTACTAGAGGAGGAGAAATTCATGACAGAATCGAAAGAAACTTGTGATGTGAGTACAAGAGAAAAATTACTTAGCCTACAGTACACTACCTGTTGTGCAGCATCTGTGAAAGGAAACAAAAAATAAAAATGTAAAAGAAAACAGAACTTCGGGAAAGGATACTTAACATAACACTGTGGATTGTCATGTCATAAAAAGGCACGAGGGTGCCTCAGACAAAAGAGAAAGAGGAGGAGAGGTCTTCTTTGCTGGATGATAAGGCAGTATGACAGGAGACCTGTGATGACAAGGGGACATTATTTAGACTCTACTCAATTAGCCACTGTGGGTGATCGCATGGTATAGCCATTGTCCAGTTCCACTCTTACTAAGCCTATTACCTGTGAAGAAAAAAGAGGAAATTATTTAGCCTTGCTTGGCCAACATGGTGGCCACTTGGTATAGCCATTGTCCAGTCCCAGTCTTGCAGTACCTCTAAAAAGAGAAATGATTATGCCTCACATGACTATCATGGTAGCCACATGGTAGATCCATTGTCCTCTCCCAGTCTTACTACACCTGTCACCTGTGAAGAAAAAAAGAGATAGCATTTAGTCTAGCTTGACCACTGTGTACCTGTGTAAGGAAAACTTAAATAAAAAAAAATAAAAACAAAAAATGTATGTAATGATAAAGTCAAATAACGAGGGCCATGCAGTGTACTGGCATCATGGTGCCACAGAGAAGGGTTGTGGAGAAAGTGGGAAATAACATTTGTGCCTTGAAGGCTGTCTGGCTTTGAGACAGGCTTGCCAGTTATCCCTGCAGTGAGAGGGAGATGAAACAAAAGAAAGAAACATATTTTAATGTCTTGCAAGCAATAAGATGGAAGCCCCCCCACTTTACAAGGACAGAGTCACTACTTTCAGTTAGGATGAGGAGTGTGAACAACAGTTAAAGTAACTTATCATCACAGCAGACAAATGTAGGCTTTGCTGGATTTCAGGTCTTGCTGCCTTGATAAGTTGGCTGACTGATAAAGGCTTAGCTTGAGGGCTGGCTGGCTGGAGGTCTGCTGCAATGGCATCTATGATAGAATAAGAGTTCAGGTTTCTCAGTCTGGATGCATGTGGTGGAGGTGGCTGTGGCTGATGTTGTTTGTGGATGTGGAGGACACTATCAGACTAGAGAAGAAGAAGGAGGCAGTGTCTTGCTTGCTGCAGAAGGCAGGATCTGCCTGACAATTACGTTTATGTTGGATTAGGAGTTTGGTTTCTCATTGTGGAGACTGGATGCATGTGGTGTAAGCGGCAGTGGCCAATGTTGTTTGGAAGCAGTATCTTAATTGTTGAAGGAGGCATGGTCTGCATGGCTGGCAATGTCATTTACTGTATATTGAATTAAGAGTCTGGGTTCCTCAGTCTGTATACATGCGGTGGAGGCAGCAGTGCCCCATGTCATTGCTGGCAAACTTGGCATTTAGTTATGCAGGGTTCAGTGATTTTCTAGTTTGTCTGTAGACATCACGTAGGAGAGGGAAGAGACAGATAATCAGATGGATGTAGGGAACAGCAGTACAACTTGGGGAAAATAAAATGATGTAGAAAAAAATTAATCATAAGGGAAGGGATTCAACCGATAAGGAGGAAAGAATGGACAGAATACATACTTTTTTATACTTCATCTTAATCAAGGAAGCAGCCCTCACGGTCTTCCAGATTGGAGTTGCCCCAACATGGGAAATATTTCTCCACCCATGCTTCATCTACCTCCGTAGAAGGCAATTTGTCAATGCCAACAACCTCTTGCTCTTGAGGTTCATCTTCACCACTACCGCCGCCTTCATGTAGTAGAAACACGGACATGATCATGTTGTCTGGAATGTGCCCCACATTCATTTTAATAAATGCTAGCATACCAACATTTCTAGGGAACAGATGCATATGCTTGTTCCACACAGTATTGCCTGCCAAACAGAATACCCACTCCACAGTGACACTGAAGGGTGTACAGCTCAGGTATTTTATTGCTACTGATGTCAGTGCTGGCCAGTCAGTGGCCTTGCTATTCTAGTACAGCAAGGACTCATCTGTGATGGTAAGGTACCTGGTGTCAGCCAAATGCGCATCCACCATGCATTGTGCTGACTGCAATACTGCTGCCTCATCAGCCTCCCCCTCTTTCTTCTTTTCCTTCATGTCTTGAATTCTCACCTGGTACAAAACATCCCAAAGTGGATCTGTTGGTATTTTGTCATTTACCTTTCATGTTTTCTCAGCCCATTTTCCATGTAAGGTGGAAGCAACACTCAGTCTCTGTTGAGTTTCATGGTGTGCCTTGAATAACTATGATTTTAACATCTGTGCCCCATGTACCCATCTTTGGAAGTCCAGTTAAATTTTGGACCTGATCACACACACCTTCAAGTATTGATGACAGGTTACATTTATAATATGGGTCTACCATGGTAGTAATTCCCAAATCTGCAGACAGCAGAATATAGAACAATGGTTGTTGCAGTCCATGACATGGAGCATGTGTTCCACTAAGGCACAACTTCTCCTACCATCACCTGCCTCCATCCCCTGCTGTACGTTCAACTGTATCTGCCTCAGCACCCTTAGAAGTGGGATGGCCTTAATGATAGTGTCCCCACTCACTGTCTGTCTTGCAAGTTTGAATGGCCATAGAATCATGATAAGGCAACCAGTAGCTACCAATGGTCTTTTGTCAGATGCATGAATACTTTGGCACTGTCAAGGCTTGTATGCGGCAGCAGATATTCAGACATGGCTTTGTACTGCTCATGCAAATGCTCGATCATACACAATATTGAGTTTCATCTGGTGATGACATCCAGCTTCATACAGTACTGGGGCAGTTTGTTCTGGATCTACAGGTGCCTGACATAATCATGGGCCTTTCTGGAATGGACAAAGTGGGCATAAATGTGATGTTCCACGGTCACCATGGACTTAATATCAGCGTAAAATAGAAACTCCTGCACATTGATATTACGACAGTGTGCCAAGCATGGCACTTTGAGAAACCCCCAATCATTGATGCATTTCATTACATTCAAGCCATTATCGCTCACAATAAAACCTGCTTTCAGTGAAAGGGGTGCAGTCACTCATCAGTCTCAGGAGCAATTCTTGTATTGCCTGAATTGTGTGTTATCCACTTATACTCTTCATTGCCAGTATGGCATACTGGCTAATACCTGGAGTTTTGATACCACCATAGCTGGGCTTAGTATAATTTTCCCCCCAAGCAAGAGTCAAATACTACCCTTGTAGTGTCAACGGCTCAGCAGGTAGCACACTCACTTCTGAGGCTGGGAGATCAGAAGGCTGTGGGTTCTATCCCCACACCAGGCACTTGGGTTAAATCCCAATACTGACACTGTAGTACAGCATGGAGGGGTGCTGCACTCCTGAGGTGCCATCTTTCGGAAGAGACGTTAAACCAAGGTCCCATCTGCCTGCTCTGGTGGTAGTTCAGGGGGATGTTAAAGATTCCATGGCACTTCTCAAAAAGGGTAGGGGAAGTTTTTATTCAAGACCAAAAACAAACATAATAGACAATCTAGTTTTAAAATTTTTTTTAAATAAAACAAGTTTTCTCTTTCACACCTTTTTTTCCCTTTTCCTTTAATATATTTTTTCACATACTTTTTTCCTTACAGTCATACCCTCCTTAAATTTCCCAGCTAAGTTAATTTTATAGCTTTCTTTTTCCTATAGTTTTAAATATTTATATCTTACTTCATTAATCATTTTAACCTAAGCATTCAAAATTCCTCCATAACTGTCTCCCTCTATCTTCTCCATATTTACTGCTTTCATCCAGAAATACCATATCTATTTTGCTTTGTATTTTAAACAATAGATCTTCCATTGTCATGTCCTTGTTCTGAATAAACCTTTGACACCTGACTTGCCATATGGACCATTTAATTATGGCAAAACCTACATACCCTGTACTCTTTTAAAAAGATAAACATTCATCTGGTAATTGGTCCATAGACCAATATTTCATGTCATATTTTTAAATATTTTCATTCCCAACATATTTGCTAACAATTCCCAAAACGGTTTTATAAAATGACATTCTAACAACATATGTTCTATCGTTTCTTCTTTCTCCACACATTGCATTTCTGGACAGGTTCTTTTCTCAGTCTTGTTATGTTTTATATTTCCCTTTACATTTATTTTTCCATGACTAAACATCCATATTACTTCTATCATTTTCTTTGGTATTTTATTTTCTAACATTGCTTCTATCAACACATTTATATTTACCTCTTGTCTTACCTTAAATCCTGGCACCTCATAGTATTTTCTTTCTATAATTTTATTATGTTACACTCTCCATTTTTTTATCTGTAGTTTATCCTTAGATACGTCCCATTGAGTCAAATGTTTCCTACATTCATTCATATAACACAGTAGCTTCTTTTGCTCCAACACATTTCCCTTTTTCCCCCCAACTACACATAAAAATTCTTTCCCATTTTTCTATCAAGAAATACCATGGGCCAGAATTTCAAAGCCCTGATGCAAGCTGCAACAATGGCAGCTTGCACTGACTGCAGTGTGCCCGGGACCCTGCGCCTGAATTTCTAATTTACAGGGTCCCAGTGCATAAGTCCAGTGGCTTGCGGCAAAGGGGGTGCTGTGCCTGACATATGGCACACCCACCCAGAATGCCACAACAGCTGCGGGGAGTCTTCAACTCCCATGGACAGGTGCTGGCAACTGGTCGCTGCCCCACCAACAACACCGTGCCACTGGCACTGGCACCGCAACACACTCCAGTACCTTGGTGGGCTAGTGCCACCCAGGTGGTACCTATCTCAGCACTCCAACCCCCCTCCCATAACCCAATCTGGTGACCAGTACAGCCCTCCACATGCCACCCCGGTTGGCTGCCAAACAAGCTGTTCATGCCTGTACTGTATACTGTATACAGTACACACAATGATGGCTCATTCCGCGGCTGGCTGTGGTGGCATGTGGAGGGCTGTGCTGGTTGCCAGACCAGGGTACGGGAGGGGGATGGGAGTGCTGAGATGGGTACCACCTTGGGGGGGTTGGCAGGATGCACAGACATGGGTGTCGGGGATCGTGATGGTGTGCAGGGGGGGACCACTGGACCACCAGGGATCGCCCATTCCTGGGAGGGTCTTTCAAATTGTGGATCTGAGGGCTGCGGCAGTCTGGGTCTTCAGCAAGCCCCCTAGCACCATGCCGCAACTTTCATGTCACAAGGCTGGTGCTAGCACACTTTGGTGCAGGCAGCCTGCTGGGTGATGCAGGCTGCCTTTGAAATTCACACTTGGTGCAGCCCTTGGCGCAAGGTGCCCGTGCGTCAAACCTGTTCGAAGCAAGCACCTTGCATCAATCTAAGGCCTTTGAAAATCTGGCCCCATATGTTTACTCCCCCTTGTAATATTGGTCTCACATTTGCATACACAAATATTAATATGAAAAAAACAATAGGGTGCATGTTTAATCCCCCTTCTTTTTCCGGTCTATATGTGTGCACTCTCTTGACAGGATTCAACCTATTTCCCCATAACAATGAAAAAAATAAACCTAAATGTTTAACTTGCAAACCGTGTGGCACCAGAAATATATATGCAATATGTAAGAAAATCGGTACTATAAAAGATTTTAACATAAAAATTATTTTTCCCCTTGTCATATTCCATCCTTTCCGCCTATTTTTTTTTTTCTGCTATCTTAATTTTCCATTCCCAATTTTCTCTCATGGGGTCCTTCCCACAAAAAATGACACCTAATGCTTCTACCTTGTCTTCTATAATTCCAATACTTTAGAACCTTTCTTTTCCTACCTTCCCCAACGGAAAGATCTTACTTTTTGTTTTATTGATTTCTATTCCAATGTACATTTTTTGTCCATCTATTTTCTGAACTGCTGCTTCCCCTGCTTCCTGATTCTCTACTACAATTATACAGTCATCTGCATACGTACATGTTTTTGAAATCATTTTATCTCCCCATTGTATTCCTTTTATGTACGGATCAATTTCTATTAATCTCAATAAGGGATCCAAACACATAATGTACGAAAGGGGTCTCAAAGGGCAGCCCTGTCTCACCCCATTCTGAACATACATTGGTATGCCTAGTTGGCCATTTAACATTGGACAATCCTGGGCCTCATTATATAAATCTTTAACTAATCTTACAAGTTCTTCAGGAAAATTATATTTCTTCAATATACCCCATATGTAGCTAGGTTTAACCAAAGGCAGTATAGTGCAGTGGTTTAAGGCTCTGAGCTGCAAATCTGGAGACCTGGGTTTGAATCCCACAGCCCCCACTTGCATACTGTGTGACCCTGAGCAAGTCACTTAACTTCCCTGTGCTCCCGGGTTGCACCTATAAACAAGCTTTCAGCTTAGTGTGCTACTCCTGGTTAAACAATTGCAAAAAAAAAAAAAAAAAAAAAGGTATTTGTCAATGCTGAATGTTGCTTGCTTGTATGTGCTGTTTAGGTATTTGGAAGTAATAGTTCCATGCCTTCCTCCCAAGACATGCACTGTGTCTTTCCGTTCACTATTCACAGAAGAGTGGGAGGGGCAAGGGCCACAGCCATACAGCAGTTGCCAAGGGGGTGAAGAGGTGGACAATAGTCCATTCAGAGGCAAAAGAACCCTGCAGGAGCTCACTAAATTGAAGGTGGACAAAGCGATGGAACCAGATGGCATACACCCAAGGATATTAAGAGAACTGTGAAGGGAGATAGCAGTACCTCTGGTAGCCATGTTCACTGAGTCATTCAACAAGAGTGAACTAGAGGAGGGCACATGTGGTCCCTCTAGACAAGTCTGGCAGCAGGGAGTAGATGGGGGAACAAAAGGCCGTTCAGCCTCACCTCAGTAGTGGGGAAGATCATGGAGACATTGCTTAAAGAAAGGATAGTGTGGCATCTAGAAGCCATCGAAGCCCAGGACCATAGACAACATGGATTCACAGTGGGGACATCATGTCAGACAAATCTGGCTGATTTCTTTGACTGGGTGACAAAGGAAGTGAATCAGGGTGGGGCAGTGGACAATGCTTACCTTGATTTCAGCAAAGCCTTTGACACCATCCCACATAGGAGGCTGATAAACTAGCTGGGTAGGCTGGGCATGGGGGAAAGGGTGGTAAACTGGGTTAGAAACTGGCTAACAGACAGGCGGCAGAGAGTGGTGGTAAATGGGATGCAGTCTAGGGAGATGGGGTGACCAGTGGGGTGCTGCAGGGATCGGTCCTGGGGCCAGTCCTGTTCAATGTCTTAATTAGTAACATTGCAGAGCGGCTGAAGGGAATTTTTTCACCAAATTTTCAACGTAGCCATTTTAAGACCTCTGCTCATGAAAAAGTGTCACTGTGATTTTCTTAATCTGTCCCAAACATTGATTGCGCACACCGACTGCACCATTGTGCGCTACATGCACAGAAACACATTTTGGGTGACGTGAAAAATGACAGCTGTACTGCTCATAAGGAGGTGTGGTAAAATGGCAATGTTGAAAATCTGGAGAGCAAATATTAAAAATTTGCAAAATTACGAGCATGTGTAGGAACTGCGCAACGCACGCTCGTAAAACAGTCATTTTTAGAAATTTTTCACCAAACTTTCAACATAGCCATTTTAAGACCTCTGCTCATGAACAGTGTCACTGTGATTTTCTTAATGTGTCCCATGCATTGAGTTCGCACACCAACTGCGCCATTGTGTGCTACATGCATGGAAACACATTTTGGGCGAGATGTGAGAAATGACAGCTGTACTGCTCATAAGGAGGTGTTGTAAAATGGCAATGTTGCAAATCTGGAGAGAACATACTGAAAATTTTGCGAACTTATGAGCGTGCGTAGGAACAGCGCAATGCATGCTTGTAAAACAGTCATTTTTGGGAATTTTTTCACCAAATTTTCAACATAGGGTTTTGGGGGGCCTACCTCATGAACTGTAACACTGTCATTTCATAAATCGATCCCAAAAGGTGGTTCCATGCAGTGACCATGAAATCACCTTTCATGGCCAATTAATGCCATGACAGTGACAGAATTCATGAGGTGGGGTCCCAAAAACCCCATGTTGAAAATTTGGTGAAAAAATTCCCCAAAATGCCCGAGATATGCAGTAAAGTTGGAAAAAAAAAACTATTTATTCCAGTATACAGCTTACTGGCATTTCTTCAGTTCGCGGTCAGCTTTGAAGAGTGCAGACATGTTCCCAGTCCACCGAAGATCATCGAGCAAGACTCCGGAGGTAAGTATGGGGTGAGGTGGGGGTAGGGGAGGTAGATGCACAGAGGGTGGGTGCAGGTGGGGGGAGGGGGTCAGGACAGTCTGCGAGGGAAGGTTTTTTTCTTTTAGGTGGTTTTTTTTTTTTTACTTGGACAACGCTGGACTTTTGCCACGCTGGGGTGGGCTCCCAGCATGGCAGCTGGAAGGCTGTTTGGGGGTGGGGGCAGTGGAACCAATGGGGAATTGGGCACTCCCATTGGCCATAGGGCCTGTTGCCATGCTGGGGTGGGCTCCCAGCATGGCACCCGATAGTCTTAGGGAGGGATCAGTAGTAAGTGGCTACGTAGACCTCCACTTACATCCTATTATCAAGCAAATCTTTCTCCTCCACGACTTGATCGCAAATAAGACTGTTTGCAGTTGCACGCTCTTGGTTTGTAAGGAGAAGACGAGGGTGGCTGTGCAAAGAGCTTTATGCAGTGGAGGTTGGGAATGACAGCCTGCTGGTGATGCTGTATCTCTCAGCCTTCAAGGCATCGCACTGCTGTGGCTTGGCTTTCATGCGTTCTCCTTGTTGGGTGTAAGCTTCCTAATGTTCTGCCATTGCCAGGCAAATGGACAAACAAAGAGGGAAGTGAGAGGGAAGGGAAGGGAAAGTGAGAGACCTGCTGCTACTCTCGCATCAACACCCCAAGCTCAGTCTAGAGACTCGCTGTCCTCATGGCCATCTCACAGACGCACTCCCCACTTCCTCAGCAGCAGGGTCACCAGGCTTTATTTGCTACTGTCAGTTCTCCTGAAAGTGTCTTTTTTTCTGTAGTGACAGTGCAATGTGTGCAGCAGGTAAGCTCAGGTAGACTGCGGTGGTGCAGGGGTCCACCTGGAAAGCTGCTGAGGGACTGCCTGGAAACTGTGTACTACTTACTGAGATGAGAGCCCAGGGGTTGGCAGGTGTTCATGTGTGAGCAACATACCACTTCACTGTGGACACCGGCTCCATGTTTGTATTCTGTACTAACTTCCAGATTTCAGAAGGGATCCATTTAATTAGAAAAGGGGCTTAGGTAAATGGGTTTGCAAGATGGGGAGGGGTTTACCAATCAGAGGTATCCATATCCAGGTAGACCAGCCTGGAACTCTGTTGGGGGGGGCACAGCACAACTCATGGGGGATTGGGCACCCCCATCAGCTATACGGTGTGTGCGTAGGGGGAAGCACGATCACACAGTATGCGTGCGTGTGTGTGGGAGGGGAGCACGCATGATCATGCAATCTTATCACTGCTTACTGAAGCGTAGTTCTTCCTTTCAGCTATACGGCACTGCATTTTCAACTGCTGTCATAGACAGCTGCAGCGTTGATTGGAGAACTGCAGCCATGCCTGCAAACACACTGACCAAATTGGAAGAGGGCTGTCACACCTCCGAAAACTCAGATGATGGCACTATGTTTCTTGCACATGCATGCAAGCAACATAAAAAAGAATCAAATGCTGTTGCTTGATCTAAAGCAAAAAAATATCCTTCTAACTCTCCTTTGTTCCCTTTATCTATTATCTCTCTCACTAAAATCAGATTTCCTCTTATGTTCCTCCTGGGCACTGAACATGTCTGAGTTTCCTTTATTAGTTCTGGTACACACTCTACTATCCTCCTATGTATAATTTTGGCCACAATTTTATAATCAGTTGTTAGTAAGGTGATCGGTCTCCAATTTTTAATCTCAGGTCAATCTCCCTTTTTAAAAATAAACACCGTAGCCCCCTGCTTCATGGATTCTGACAATTCCCCAGAATTTTGGATATCATTGTATATTAATGTCAGTATTGGGGCTAATATGTTTTAAAAATTTTTATGAAAGGTGTTCAGGATTCCATCTAACCCCGGGGCCGTATTATTGGTTAAGGTCTGATGGCTTCTTTCACCTCCTTTTCTGTAATTAGTTCTTTTAAAATCTATTTCTCATTTTCTTTAATCTTAGGGACACTCAGTCTGTCTAAAAGTTTTGTCCCTCTTTCTCCTTACCCTGAGCCTGAAATTTCTGCCTTAAAAATCCTGCACAATTACCTTCATTTTCCTAATATCTGATGTTTTTTCCCCTTTTCTATCCACTAATCCGTATATGACTCTCTTCTCTACCCTATCATTATTATCACGTAACGGATTTGTTTGAGCTTTGGTCCCTTGTGTCCCACTCTTTTGCTCCAGTAATAATGATTTAGTTATTCTGTATTGATACTCCCACATTGATTCTTTTTAGATCTTCTATTTTCTCCACATGATTCTTCCCATCTTTATGTTGTTCTGTTAATTCTTTATATAATTTGGCCCTGAATCCTAAGTATGTATGATACCTTGATCTTTCTTTTTTTGAGCATTTTTAATCATAATATCTTTAATATATTTAGTGTCATCCTACCACTTCATTAAATCTTCATATAACCTCAAGACTGATCCTCTTGCTGCAAACCTATCTTTTAAATCATTCTGCATCTCTTCATCTTCCAATACTTCCAGATTCATTTTCCAATAACTTTTCCCACAGATCATAGTTTCTTTGGTATTTATTTTAAAACTTGCAGCTACATGATCAGTTGTTTCCACTGGTGTTATATATGCTTTTAATATAACTGCATTTTTGGGCACAAACAAAAAGTCTACCCTAGATGATAGTTTACCTTTGAAAAAAGTATGCTCAACATGTTTCCCACTAATTTTATACACCTCTTCCATTCTTGCCCTATTCAAAATATTCTTTAGAAAAAGGGAGTCACAAAAGAAACTTTTCTGATTTTCTTCCCCAGTCTTATTTTAAAATTCCATGCCCTGGGCTTCTGCCCAATCGGAGCTGCTCCAAGCCGCCACCTGAAACACTAAACCACCCACCCTCACCCCGGACTTCTGCCTGATCAGAGCTGCTCCCAGCCGCTGCCTGAAACACTAAGCCACCCACCCGTGCCCCATGCTTCTGCCCAATTGGAGCTGCTCCTATCCGCTGCCTGAAACACTAAGCCACCCACCCTCGCCCCATGCTTCTGCCCGATCGGAGCTGCTCCCAGCCACTGCCGAAACATTAAGGTACGAGTGAAAATCTGTGGCACTTTGCCCAGTCAAACTTTCTGCTTGGATTTGAAACTTGACGCCTTTGTCTTTCAGGCCACCAGTGTTTGTTCCCTGAGCTCTTCGTCGTGGATAAGTTTTTGCCAGGTCCTGAAACAGAGTGATAGTGGACCAAGCTGGGCATGAACTTGCAAAAGTAAAATCAGTAATTAATCTGTAGAGTGGAGTTCTTATCTGTATTGTTCACCCTCAGTGCTGCAGATGTACCAGATTTTTTTCCTGCCTCGGGCTGCTCATGCTTATAGTGCTGTTGGGCTGAGTTTTCCACTCGGTTGCACCATGGCTGATTTTGCCCATTTTTGTTTGTGAAAAGCTGGCACCTTAATGCTTGCTGTCCTGCCAGACGCAATAGGAGTAGCCTTATGTTATTCTGGAGCACTGTTTAAAATTGCTTTTAATCCATTAATCATTTGCAGTATTGTTAAAATTGCTCTCTGATTTGCTGACTGCATTAACCCTTATATGCCACCATCTGCTGACTGTTAAACCGCATGAATTTATTCTCCACTGATGAATCAAGTGCTACTAAATATTTGTGTTACATACTGTTTTTTTCTGCTCTACTGCCTCTTCCTCTCCTTCTTACTTAAACCTCTTTTCTGGCTGTTTCTGTTCAATTCTTTCTCCCCCCTGCTGTGTCTCACCCCCCCACCTCTGTACCCCACTGTGTCATCCAGCTGATTCCTTTGTCCACTTTCCTACCTTTTGCAGGCTCTCGCTAATCCGTTTAATGCTCAGTTTTTCATTTGTCCTATGTTCCCTCCCTCCTATTAATTTTTTTTTTGGCCATCTCAGCGCCAGGTTTTCAGCTCAGTCACAACCCCGTCACCCCTCGCTCTCATATCAGCTGTTTTCCCAATGCCCCCTGGCTTGCCTCCTCCGGGGCGGGGCCGTGGCACTGGCCAAGGTGTCTCAGAAACGGTTCAGGTTAGTGGGAGCCAGCCTGAGAGCGATGAAGGGGTGGTGAGGCGGCGTCATAGAGGCACTGAGGTGATTTTTCTGTTGTTGCTCCCTCTGGAGCCAGGTGCATGCAATGACGCCAGCTGAAGCAGAACATGCACACTCCATCGTGCTCCCCTCAAGCGTCTGCTCGGCTCCCCCCATGCTGGCCTTGCGTCCTGCTTCTCCCCAGCCTCCATGGGGAGGGCATTTGGGTGCTGATGCAGCAGTTCCCCCCTCCCTGGGGAAGGAGAGCAGTCCTTCAGATGCTCAATCCTTCCCTGCCCCTGCCAACCCACGGCGGCCCATGCCCATTCCCAAACATGGGTCGCCAGCATGGCGCAAGGTGTGGCGTCCAGCGCCTCAACCCTCAGCGCCACTGGGCTGGCTTCCCTCCTATTAATGTTATCTCTCTGCTCTCTCCTTAGCTGCCCACTCTGGCCCCGGGCTTCTGCTCGATTGGAGCTGCTCCCAGCTGCAGCCTGAAACACTAAGGTATGAGTTGAAACCTGCGGCGCTTTGCCCAGTCAGACTTTCTGCTTGGATATGAAACTTGGTGCCTTTTTCTTTCAGGCCACCAGTGTTTGTTCCCTGAGATCTTCATTGTGGATAGCTTTTGCCAGGTCCTGAAACAGAGTGATAGTGGACCAAGCCAGGCACGAACTTGAAAAAGTTAAATCAGTAATTAATCTGTAGAGTGGAGCTCTTATCTGTATTGTTCACCCTCAGTGCTGCTGATGTACCAGATTTTTTTTCCTGCCTCGGGCTGCTCATGCTTATAGTGCTGTTGGGCTGAGTTAGATGTACCGTATTTTTTTCCTGCCTCAGGCTGCTCATGCTTATAGTGTTGTTGGGCTGTTTTCCATTCAGTTGCACCACGGCTGATTTTGCCCTTTTTTTGTTTGTGAAAAGCACCTTAATGCTTGCTGTCCTGCCAGACGCTTCCCAACACCTGCGGAGTCTCCCCACCCACCCGCCTTATCTGGGCATTTAGTTATATTTACTGTTGTGACCAAACAAGTCTAAAGACTAACTCCTCACTTTTCCATTGGCTTGTTATACCAACTTGCCACTGGAGGGCACCCACAACTAGTTGCTTACCTCCTGGAACCTTACCGATTATCTTACTGTCTAACAATGCAGCACTCCTTCCTACTGTGGACTGCTCTGTATCTATTTGTATTCATAGCCTGAAACTAGGTTAATATTTTCTTGTCCTTATCAATTGTGCTCACACTGTCTTCCTGACTGGGTTATACTGCACAGTTTCTTTCCACTATTATCTTATAGCTCCCTCTGAGTGCTGTAGCTAGCAGTTGCGCTGTCATTTCTGACACTATTATACCCTTCCATCACTCTAGGGTTCTATTGCTAGGGATCACCATAAAAATAGTTGCAGTACAACACTCCAAAACGATAGCTTGTTTGCCCTCCTACGCATCCCCAAACCCACCCTCTGCCCTTACTCATACAGCTAATTCCAAATTCCTACATAATGGCTTGGAAAACCCTATTAATGCCTTCACTGAGCCTATTTTTGATATTACTGAGTATCTTCACAGTGCTGAATCTCAAAAATCTCCACCAGAGTGGGGTCATGGACCAAAATGACTTCACTTTCTCTAATATGTTAATACTACCAGAAAGGGGCCTGAATGTTACCCCTGCTCTCCTCCCTAGACTACTCATCTACTATGCTACCACATCAGTTGTTAAATGGTGGCATCTTTATGGTTGTAATATCCCTCCAATTGCGCTGCTTAAGCTAAGGTACCTAATGTTGTTGGTGCTCATGTTATCTGGGGATATTGAATTGAACCCAGGTCTGATGCCTAGTCAACTACCCATAAACTGTGCTGGCTATGATATGAAAGGTCTGCGCATTGTCCATCTCAATGTCAGGAGTCTTCTCCACAAGCATGCAGAACTTGACGCTTGGGTGGAAAACTACAACCCGGATGTGCTCTGTCTATCTGAGATGTGGTTAAAGCCCTCCATCCCAGATACCTGTTACCTGCTCCCAAGCTACAACCTCTTCAGGTGTGACAGACCAGCCCCAAAGCATGCTGGGGTGTGGCAGTCTATTTCAAAAACAATCTTAACCTAACCATGCTAACTGACAAATTTAACTCTTCGTGTGAATACATCCACACCATACTCAGACTAGGAGCTAAGAAGCTCCACATCATTTGTGCCTATAATCCTCCCAAGTGTGGGCAAAATGGCCTAGTGGAGTTGCTGGACTATACGGCTACATATGCAGGGAAAAATGAACTCATCATCCTCATGGACATAAACCTAAACTGGCTTAGCAATTCTCAGGATACCCTACAATCCTTGGTACAGAGCTACAACTTGCATCAAATCATTGCTGACCCTACAAGAGTGTCTGCGACTGCTGATTCCAGCACTCTTATTGACTTGATCTTAACAAATCGCATGGACAGGATTGCAGCATCAGGCACTCTACCGGACACTATCAGTGATCATTCCCCTGTTTTCTGTACTTGGAGTCCATCTTCAATCTCCACATCTCCCCAATGCTGTATATCCTTCAGGAACTATGCCAACCTAAACCAGCCTCACTTTCTATATGATGTGTCTCACACTGACTGGTCACCTGTCTACCAATCAACGAATACAGACACTGCTCTCGATGCTTTCCTGAGTAGATTTGTGTTGCTTCAAAATAAACATACTCCTGTTATCACTCGGAGGGTCCGTGGTAAACAAACCAGGTGGTTGCATAAAGACCTCCCTACATCCCTCAAGGTTAGGGACAAATGCTGGAGAAAGATCAAAATGTCCGGTCTCAGAGCTGACTTTAATATCTACAGAGAACAGCGATCAAAGTGCAAAACACTAATAAGGCATGCAAAAAGCCAGTACTGCAAAGGCCTACTGGTAGATGCGGCTGGTGACCCAAAGAAATTTTGGTCACATATCGAAACATTCCTTGGCTCAAAGCAAACACACACCAACAGCAACATGATACTGAAAGGATTATTCGGAACCATAAATCTCCGAGGCGGGCTTTCGATAAACTATGCCTTCCCAAAGATATGGGGGGTCTTAGATTGCCGAATTTCGAATTCTACTACTGGTCTAGTCATCTTGTCAAAGCAGTGAAATGGTTAGGGGATTTGAAAGATGCTTACTCTCCCATATGGCTAAATCTGGACCTTGACCTTATCAAACAGCATAATATAGACCCCACCAGTCTTTTTTATAGCTGTTTCACATCTCTTCCCGAGATTCAGGATTCCCAGTGGGTGCCACAGTTAAAGTACTTAATCAACTTTATTCCTCTGCTAAAATCAGATATATTAGAGACCCTGGTCAGCCATTGATGGTAATCCCAATATTAGGATAGGGAACAGAATGTTAGTCCCTAAGTGGCTACCCCAAATACAGGGGCTCTCAGTGGAAGATCTTTATGTGCAGGGTAGGCAGGGCTCAATAGCTGACTTATTACTAGTTTTGAACATCCCCACCAATGCCCTGTTCAAGATATATCAATTAAAACATCTGGTCGACAAGGAGTTTGGAGCAGCAGTCCCCCCCTCAACTGTTAAACCACTATTAATGGAGGTTAAGGGTTGTGCAGTTAAACCCCATGGGGTGTCTAAACTGTACACTTATCTCCTGAAACTTGTTCATCCCATCCCTCTAACTGGCTCTAAATCCTGGCCGTTATCTCCCTCAGGATCTCCGTTTCCATGGGGTCAAATCTGGAAAGATTTGTACATTTACAACACTTTAGACAGGAATAGGTTGATTCAATGTTTTATAGTTAATAACATGTATATTACACCAGTGCGGAAATCAAAATTTGACCTCTCTGTTCCCTCAAAATGTTTCAGGTGTGGGACAGAACAAGGTAACCTCCCTCATATTTTCTGGCACTTTTCTAAGATTGCTCCACTCTGGAAGACAATTGAGGACAATTTAGATCCCATATTAGGTTTGAAAGACCTTTTTATAGTAGAGATTTGTATCATAGGGGACTACACAGGTATCAGGGTTAGGGAAAGGAAATACCATATAGCACTTATTTCTATGGCGGTTAAGAGGCTTGTCCTTCGACACTGGACAGATAGTCTTGAGATTTCATACCTAGATTGGGTGGAGGAAATGTCCCAATGTTTCAAAGTGGAGACATTGATTGCTAACATTAGATCCTCCCCAATGGCCTTCCAGAAGAAATGGGGCAAGTTATATGCTCTGTATCTCCATTGACAGAGATCCCATGACTTCCAAGGAAACTGAGCGAGGAAGAACATTCTTCCTGTCTCCCCTCTATTTTTTCTTCTACATTAATTCCATAACCTCTCGCTTCGCTAGTTTGTAGGATCCAGTTTTCCTGGCCTGTATTCTGGATTAAAAATTTTTATAACACCTAATCACTAGAGTTAGTTTACCATCTCTCTCTCCTTCAGTGGTGACACCCTCATTGGGGGGGGTGGGGGAGGGACTGTTGTTTTGGTTTTTCCTGTTTACTGCTTTCTAGTTTCTCTTTGTACCTCCTTTCTCCTTTTTCCTTTCTTTGCCTGGTTATTACAGTACATCTTATTCTGGACTATATTGAATATTTGTATCATGTTCAGATGTTATTGGTTTAATGGATGTAACTATAGTTGGAAACCAATAAAAAGAGAATTTCAAAAAAAAAATGATACTGAAAGGAGTTCACTGTAATGACCCAGGCACAATTGCCAATACGTTCAAAAAACACTTCTCTGACCTCTCCAATATACCACTGCCTTTTCTCCTGAGAACTTATCCCCAACCCCGATGAACACGACAATGATGCCACCATTCTACTTTAAAGCTATCTCTAAGAAGGATGTCCCCAAACATCTCAATACTATATCAGACAGTACTGCTGTTGGATCTGACTGCCTTGAATCAAAACTCTTAAAGCTGGCTGCCCCATTCATTGCAGAACCACTGTCTAAAATACTCAACATATCCCTGAGTGACAGTGTCATGCCCAACATATGGAAACTGGCCAGAGTCACGCCGGTTCTTAAAAAAGGTGACAAAAAAGACATAGCTAACTACAGGCCAATAGCTATACTGTCAGTATTAAATAAAGTCCTTAAGAAGCTCATCGCAGCACAGATTTCTGAACACCTCTCCAAGTACAATCTCCTCTACACAAACCAACATGGTTTCAGAAAAGGCCACAGCACTCAAACTGCCTTATTACAGCTAACAAATGACACATTTCTCGCCATGGATCAGGGACATCTAACCGGTGCAGTATTTATTGATTTAACAAAGACTTTTGGTCTTGTAAACCACCCTCTTCTGCTAGCTAATCTCCAAGTCTTGGGTTTCTCATCCGGAGTTGTAACCTGGTTTCGCAGCTATCTGTCGAATAGGACTCAAGTTGTAAACTTCAACTCGGCCACCTTGGAAAAAGCAGTCATTGATGTTGGTGTACCGCAGGGGTCTATCCTTGGACCTCTTCTCTTCTTGATCTTTATTAACAACATAGCACAAAATGCATCCTTCTGTTCATCGTTGCTATATGCCAATGACCTCATTCTGTACACTAGCGGAGATAATGTGCAGTCTATTAACCAAAAGCTCTCAATGGACCTTCTAAATATCCAGTCCTGGATCACCAGAAATAGGCTTGTTCTCAACAGCGGAAAGACCCAGGCTATGCTCTTTGGTTCAGCTGCTAAACTAAAAAATAGCCGGGACCTTTTCAGAGTCTCCTTGGCTGATGGTTCCCCACTGGAGGTGGTAACTTCCTTTAAATACCTGGGTGTCCTGCTTGATGAATCGCTCACTTATGATGCCCATATAAGCACCATGTGTAAGACTGTCAGTGCTAAACTGGGTTTAGCCTACAAAACGAGCCATATTCTAACCCCTTCTGCAAGGTTGGCCATTGCTAGAGGAATTCTACTCCCGTCACTCTCATATCGATCCATAATCTATAGTAATGCGTCTAAGGCTTCTCTGCAAAGGTGGGACACTACATATAACACTATATGCCAATACGCCTCTGCATCCTCTAGGTTAAGACATCACTGCCTACTATATACAGACCTAAATTGGCCCTCTCCTATGGCACACTGGCTCCACTGTCTTGGTAACCTTCTGGATGGTATTCTCTGGTCCAATATGCCTACCTGCCTTGCCTCTATGCTAACCCCTCAGCCCATCTCCTACAGCCTCCAATCTGCTGACCTTTCCTTGCTTAATATTCCCAGATGTAGAACGACTAAAGGTAAATCTGGATTCTCTCATGTAACCCCTAGTTACTGGAACTCACTGCCCCAAGATGTACGCCTGGCCCCTTGTCATGCCACATTTAAGAAGAGGCACCACTCCCTCCTTTCTGTACACGCCCAGTGCACATGCTTCCATCCCCCGCAGGTCATGGCTCACTCTGCTATTGCTGCCTCGTAGTTCCCTTCTGTTTTCTTTTGTGTGAGCTTGCACCTTGCTTCTACTGCTTCCCCCACCAAATTTCATACCCTACCCCCTTTTCCATCCTTTCCCCTCTCTCCCCATCTGTCCCTTTCTCTCACTATGCTATATTTATGTATTCCCTATCTTCCTAACTTCTGCCAAAACTGTTTTTCAGCCAGGTGATTGTATGACATACCAATACTGTTTGACACTCTTTGGCATTTCCACACTTTAATGTGATATTACTATAACTGCATTTGACGGGCATTTACCTTATATTTGTATAATACACTTTGTGTGCCCTGGTACTATTTTTTGTGCCCTGGTACTATTTTTGTCTTAACTTTGTCCACTTCCAATTTGTGCTGTGTTGTACATTTCTGACACTGTAAGCTCCGTACCTGTATCTCTCTATGTTGTGACCTCTCGGGTTGTGCCTAACAATAGTTACTTTTGTGTCTAGTGCACCTACCCAGTTATCAATAAATAAATAAATAACCCCAATATGGTCATTTTGACCATATGCAAATAAGGCTCTACTAATCCCATAAGTGAAATTCTTTCTCCTTTCATTTGTGGATTATACATATTTATAATACATATTTATAATTCTTACTTCTTTCCCTTTTACTACTGCATCTATCATTAAAGCCCTCCCTGGGGCCATATCTATTATTTTTTTGAATTTGTACCTCATTTTTACCAAAGACAATACCCAGACCAGAACACTTATCTACCCCTATTGACCATACAGAAGGGCCCCATCTCCAATATTTCTGGGTTTTAGTCAATTCCTCTAATGTATATAATTGGGTATCTTGTAGTAGCACTACATCCCCTTTCAATCCTCCCAGTATTTCAAAAGTAACTAGTCTCCTACTTCTGTTTTTTATACTATTTATGTTACACGTAATACAATGCACTTGTGCCATAGGTCAAAATTTCTACGCCCCCTATCCAATTTTATTTTTTTTCACTTTTTTTTTCTAAGTTTGGGTGTCAATTGAGTCACATTCTAACATTTCTGACATTTCTACCTCCTCTTCACCCTCTTTCCCCCACTCTGACAATGATTCACTCCAGTCATCTTCCTCTCCCACCCCTCCTTCTTTGTTTTGTAGTATTTCAAATTTGTATTTTAGAGACACAAGTTCTTTTTCCTGCACAACCACTTTTGGTTTCCCTGCACCCTTCAATCCTTTATTTCTAGACCTTGTCGCCATAGTGAATTCTTCTTGCTTTTTTCCCTTTTCAGGGCATTTTTCTTCCTTCTGTTCTTTATTTACTTCCATAATAGTACCACTTTTTTCTGCTTGCAGTATTTCTGGGTTTGATATAGTGGGCTTTGGATCAATTTCTACCCTTGCTACTTCTTTGTCCTCTTCATTTCTTTTCTGAGCTTCCTCTACTAAATTGTCTTGTCTTATTTTCCCTTTTTTTGCTAGTGCAAGGTACATGTCCTGCTCCCCTTGTACTCCTGGGTCTGGGCTGTTGTGGGTTGCCCAAGGACAGTTGTTGAAAGAATGCCCAGACTCTTCGCATAAACTACATCTCATTTGGTTTTGACATGCTGCTCCTCCAAAGTGACCTAATTGTCCACATAATTTATATATTGATTGTAATTGGAATAATTGAAGTAGGAATGTATGCGTTTTATGTGAGTTATGTATCTAGTGTACTTATGTATGCTATTAACTAACATTTTTTTTTAATGGAACATTTGATTCTTTTCTTATATGCAGAACCTTATAAATGAGCATATTTTTATACTTAGGTTATTTTCCATGTTCATTTATGAATAAAATCAAGAAAAAAAACATAAGCCACATTTTATCCTTTCACAGGCATTACTTAAGTGCCTTCTATCTCCACAATGGTAGCATGCCCTTGGCTGGCCCACGTAGAAGACAATTCCTCTGTCCCTTCCTAAAAAAAAACAGTTCGGGAAGTGTACAAAATCTCCATCTTGTTGTTTCAACACCACCTTAAACCTTCATCCTCCAGTCCATAAATTTTCCTCATCTAGTATTGGTTCAAGTGGTCCTTTTAAATCGCATTTCTGTTTCAACCAGAAGGAAATATTGGCAACATTCACCCCTTCATTTCTAAATAGCACCATTACTGTTTTAAAGGCAGGTTTAGTCAATGGTATCACTGTAAAATTTTTCCAAAGTGAGGTATTTTTCACCTGGTAATATAGTTTCCAGAACCTTTCAAGGCCCGTAGGGTGCTTAAAAATAACATTGTACATAACATCCCCTGGTACATGTATCAAAGCGTAAATTTCATAATCATAGACTCTCATGCTGTTCTTAATCAACTGCCTTCCCATGAATAATCTATCTGGGGCATCAGCTGCTAGCCCCTTAAACTTTAAACACACTGCGTTTCTCCTCTTAGCAAGCTCATTTAGTCTATTCATACAATCTGGGAATAGTTTTTCCCCTTACATTTTCTCCCCATACATTCTTTTTTCTGGTTTTCTCCTGGTCAAGCTGTTCTTTTTCAGCCTGTATGTTTTTTTCTCTTCTACTTCTATAGAAGTTTCAGGATTAGTATCAACATGTTTGGGGTCTCCCCCGATGTTTCATCTTCCTCTGCTTTTTCCCACCTATGGTTTCATTTTCTGTCTGTTTTATACTCTCTTGCTTTCCTTCTATCTCTTCATCCTTTTTTTTCTATGTGTTGCTCATTATTTTTGATGGTGTTTCTCTGTTCGGATCCCATCCCTTCCCATCTGTTTTTTTTTCCAGCCCGCACCTATGACGGCTTGTACTATCCATTCCAGTGTATCAGGAAATTCAATTATTTCATCACTTGTTTCATTATTTGGTTTTTCAGTCTTTCTTTCATTTATGTGTTTTTCTTTTTTGTGGCTTTTTTCCTAGGAACATTTTGTTTACTATTTTCTCCTGCTTTATTTTTCACATTTTGGCTTTTTTCTTTTACCCTTCTTAAACTGAGCCATTTCCGACTCCCAGTGGTTTTACCTTTCAGGGTCTGTTTAGTTTCTATGCCAGAAGGCTCTTCATCAGTTTCATCTGACAGGCCCGATACTGCCACGTCATCCTGCTGCTTTGGATTTTGACAGGCCTCCGCCCTTCTGCCATCCAACTTTGCAGGCCTGTTTTTACTAGTGTCATTTACTTTTCCCACATTCTTATCTTTACTTTGATAAAATTTTGCAGAATTAATATTTTTAAATATACCTCCTTCCGCCGTCTCCAGAGAAGAAGCTGCTGTTTTTCCTTTCACAATCTCCGATTGCTCCGGTTCTTCTCTGTCTTCAGGATCAATTCATTTTCTTAAATGCACATCTTGTTCCTCCATTTCCTCCATTCTCTCAGCCTTTTGTTTCATAAAGGCCAAGGAGGAGACCAGCTCCACAGCCTCCAGCTCCACCACTGCCACATCAGCACTTCCTCCTCTTCTGCTGTCCAGCTCCAAACTGAGCTCCTCTACTCTGCTTGCAAGAAGTCAAGCCCCCTTGTTGGCAGAGTAGGGGGAAGTTTTTATTGAATAAACAACCTGCCAGTACATTCCAAAATAAACAAGTTTGTATAAAGACAAATGAATATCAGGGATATAAGTATCACATATAAAATTTCATCCAAGTTTTCATACAGTATCTACAACTTGTTATTCAGTATTTGTATGTTTACAAAAAAAAAAAAGCCCATCCAAGGGTAAATCAAAAGAGGAGAGAACTCATCATGACAGTTTTCTTCCTTAAGTTACAGGGAAATCATTGTCTGTGATCCAAGGAAAACCCTTCCAAAGTTCCAACAATTTGCTGTTTTCAAGGGTACTCACAAGAGTAAGGGAATTTTTTATTTGACAAAACATGAGAACAAGAAAACAATACAGGCAGTCATATAATCAACTAAAAAAAGAAACAGAAAATAGTACAGAAGAGTAAGTCAGCTATCAGTGCACAAGAAAGTAACCAATACCATACCCCACACATAAAATCAAAATAATCAAGGTATGTAGAAACACAAGGCAGAACAAAAAAATAAAACAATTGACTAATATTATGTATTCAAGTAATTGGGGCATCGGTAGTAGTTACCCAGGGCAAGCTTTTCCAAGATTCTAACAATTGTTTTGACCTAACTTTTTTACATCTTCAGAATAACAAGTCCTCAAATCTAACATTATTTTAGAGTAAATTTCTATGAATGTACCCTCTTTTTGCTGCAATGTATACCCACATCTCGACAACCAAAAATTCCATTTTAATACAACCATAATCAGTTGTAGGGTGTATAAATTCCAGTGACGCCATTCATCCGAGAATATTCCATACATCAAATTATCCAGAGCTATAGAACTACAGATGCCTGAGCCCCATATGTTTGCTAAAAAATCCCCAAAACCCTTAATAAAAGAACAGTAAAAAAATAAATGTACCGTAGTTTCCTCCTGTTGAATACAATCCAATCTACTGCAGAAATGTTCCTGAAGTTTTTTATGTTTCTTTGCTTTGATATTTATTTTATCATGACATGACAGCCAGTGGAAATCCCACATCTTAATAGGAATCCTTTTATTATTAAGAAACTGTAGCAAACATACTGAGTAATCTAATGGGCAGTACCAAAAAAACACATCCTCATGACAAACAACATCCAAAATATAAAAATATAACTGCTTTCTATGCAATAACCTAATCTGACCCTCTGTCAACATCCATTGTTTAAGTCAAAGGAAAGTACATCTGAGATATTCTGGAACATCTGGAGATAATTTTAAAACCTTAAGCTTGTTGGAGTGCCACAAGTCTAACCAATGCCCACACTTACTTTTAATCAAAGATTCCCAGCCAGCCCCTTGAACAACCAATAGAGGCCTGATATTTGTGTGAATAAAGAAACTATTAAAGAACAAAACAGGATTCACCATGTTTAAACCTCCCCTTTTGAGGGGGAGCTATAAAAAAGTCAGCTGCCCCAACAAGCTTGAAAAAATATGCTCAGCAATTCCATTTCCCTATGTTTGGGGGGGGGGAATATATAACTAAGAAATAAAAAAATAGGAATCAAAAAAGTTTTAATAAGATAAATTCTCATTTTTTTACTTAATTTCCATTTATTCCAGGACATTACCTTTCTCTTACCCAAATCTAATTTCTGTCTCCAATTTACATCATCCAGATTGTCCTGCCCAAATAGAATTCCCAAAATAGAGATAGGACCCATAGAAATAAATATATTTGCTACAGTACCTGAATATCCCAGTGAAAAATTCAAATGTAACCCCATACACTTCTGCAAATTCAAAGAAGCCCCAGAGAGCTCACCAAATCGAGTACAAAGGCTAATAGCCTGAGTTAATGATTTTTCATCCTGAACTACAAGAGTCATATCATCAGCATAAGACAGCACTTTGTATGGACAGGAAGTGCCCTGGAGTGTAACTGGAAGTAGCAAATTAGAATCATTCAACTTTCTCAACAGTGGATCCAAAAGAAACACGTAGAGATTAGGGCTAAGTGGGCATCCCAGTCTCACACCCCTCAGCAACTGTACTATGCATCCTTTCTAGCCTTGAACTACCAGAACAACTGTAGCAGTTCTGTAAATACAACTCAGCCAATTTACCATTATAGGCAGAATATGATAGTGTAACAAAACTTTCCACAGAAAATCATGACTAACCCTATCAAAAGCCTTCTCTTGGTCAAGTGAAACCATAAAACCATCCAACATTCCCTGTTTACCCAATTCAACTCTTTCCCAAAGAAGCAGTAGATGATCTTGAATACGTCTTCCTGTAACAGCATAAGATTGGGCCTTGGAAATGACTTCTGAAGCTATAAGCTGCAGTCTAGTCACCAATAATTTAGCCAGAAGTTTAAAGTCCAAATTTAACAAACAAAGAGGTCTCCAATTATCAAGCACAGTGGCATCCACCTTTTTAAAAAGAAAAGACAAGATCCCCATATTCACTGAAAGAGGAACAGTCTGAGTAGTCAATACTTGATTAAAGACCGAAGTCAGTTCCGGGAGCAACTCCGGCAATAGAAGTTGTAAAACTTCATTTGGTAAACCATCAGGTCCTGGTGATTTACCAGATTTTTAAGTTTTCAAGACTTCAGTGACTTCAGACTCCTGCAATGGTCTAGTGACTTCATCTAGTAAGGCAGGATCTAAGGCAAGAATAACCAAATCAGACAGATAGTCAGACATAGTCTCCGTACCCATAGCTAAAGGTGCATACATAGCTCTAGTATAGTTCTCCACAATACTCAAGAGGGACGATTTATCTGCACAAATTTTATCATCCAGCCCCTTAAGAGATGTCATATCTTTAGCCTTTTTAGCTCTAGCAAAGTTCTTATATGGACATACTACCTCTGCCCTTCCCTGTGTCCTGAATCTATGCTGAAATTCCAACAATCTAACTTTACCAGCATGATATTGTTTCATAGCTATAGTCACCTTCACCATCTGATCAGTAAAAGCATGCCCCCTCTCAACAGAGAGGGAAAGCAATCATTGGAGCTGCAACCTGTTTTGCAGATATGCAAAATAAGATCTATGGGAGCTATTTTTACCAAATTGTTTACAGAGCTTCTGGAGATCCATTTTGGTATCTTCCCACCAGAGACAGGGATCATCAAAACAATCAAATACCGATTTTCTAACATTAATAAAATCCTTGAGAAGATGCAGAAAATATACATCAGAAAAAAAGAAATATTCAGTTTCCAAAACCCAGGTCCCCTTTTAACTATTGAGGGGTTTCCTAGTTTAATACCCACAATTCTATGGTCCGAAAATTCCAGAGGAAAATTTTCCACCCCCAAAATAGGCAGATGACTAGACAAAAAAACGTAATCAATGATAGATGTCAGGGAACCTTTCTGGGAACAAGCTTATTCATATAAGTATAAAAAGAATCCTTCAAATGTGCCTGTGTGATCATATTGTGCAACAGATGGGAATCACTATAAGTTTTCTGGGACTTGACAATTAGAGGACAGCTGAAATCTCCTGCAAAAATCAAATGGTGGGACATGAACAAAAATGGCTGTATCAATTTCAATAAAGCACAACAACCCACCTTAGTTTGGGGTGCATATAAAGTAATCAAATGAAATGAGTCTCCCTGTATGACAACATCCAAAACAAGAGCTCTACCCGGCAACAGATCATAAACTTTCAATAACTTAAATTCAGGCAATCTAAATAAAATCCCTATGCCTGAACAGACGTCCAGCCCAAAGGATCAATAAGAATGCCCTACCATCCACTCTCTAGAGGCCAATTACAACTCTGTCAAAGTGTGAAATCTCACATCCTGTAAGAAATAAATACCAAAGGAGAGAGATTTCAGAAAGGAAAAAACTAACCTATGCTTGCTAACCCTCTTAATGCTAATAAGATTGAGGGTATAACAGGTAAAAGGAATAAGCATTGATTAAACCATTCATTTATATTTACCTCATCTAGTAGTTTGCCATTTCAATTTTGCTTTCCTCTTCTGAGGACCTTTGACAGACAGCTGTTGTTCAGAATCTGAAGCAGCCTCCGGAAAGGAAGATGCAACTGAAGAATCATCAGATTCTTCATCTGCATGATCAGATTGCAAGATACCAAATTTATTATCAGTAGGGACAGTAACAAAAGATTCTTGTTGTTTTAGAGCAGAAGCCCTAGTATTATGTTTAGAAATTTGGATCCAACTCTCTGGCCTGTCAGGGGGCTGTGGAGGTGGGGGCATAAGGGTCACCGGAACCTCTAATACAGAAGTAGAGGCAGCTTCTAGATTCCTTTCCACTATCCGAGAATCATCATTTACAACAGCCGTCTGCTGAGGCAGCAATTCCTGTACCTGTCCAGAAACCAACCCAGCAGCAGCTCCAACCCCAGCAACATCTGAAGTAAGCTGAGCAGCAGGGGTAGGCACCATGGTCTGCTGCAGAGCCATTACACCCTATTTGTTACCTAAGGTTTTTTTCTGTGTTAGGGTGATGAGCAAATGCTGCTCATCCCCAACAGCCTGATCAGGAAGATTGTGTTCAGCCCATTTGCAGTTCTGAAAAGTGTGACCAAGCATATCACACAGGTTACACTTACATTCATTAGTGCAGTCAGATCCTAAATGCCCCAGTTCCCCACAAACATTACATCTTGCCTGATCACATACACTACTAATATGCGGCACTGATCCACAGCGGTAACACATCTTAGGTTGTCCTGCATAAAATAAGATGCCACAATCCCACCCTAGAATAAAAGAATTAGGCGAATATATCACCCCGTATCAGAAATTTTAAGCAGAACCTTAACCCTCCACCCCCCGGTTCAAATGTTCTCCGAGTCTAAGATTGCCTCAGGGTCCTCTATAATAGTACATCTTTGCTTTAACCAGTAAATTAAGTCATTCACATTAACACCCTCATTTCAAAACCTGCGCTGGCTTAGAGAGGGGTATCGCAAACAAATGGTGCCCATAAAGGGAATTTTTTCACCTGAGAATATTTCATCCAGAAACGCTCCAAGACTTGAAACTCACATCAAATGTAGTTTCCCCTGAAACATGTATCAGGGCATAGAGCTCAGTAGTGAAAAACTTCATTAAGTCTTTTAATAGAGTTTTGGCCATGAATAATTGGTCTGGAGGGTCCTGCATTCCACTGATATAAGACAAAGGGACAGCGTTGTGCCGTTTAGCTGGATAAATCAGCAGTTTAAAAAAAGAAGAATACGAGCTAGGAGCATCCCTCTGAACTACATTCAGGGGTCTCTGCAGTTTAGGCAATGTAACGCTAGGGAGTGCCTCAGTCGTAGCTAAGCAGGCCAGAACATGGTCAGGCTGAGCAGAACCAACAACCGGTAGAACCAGTTTCTGTGTCAATCTGAGTTCCTCAGGTAATTATAGTGCAGAATCCTGAGACTCCCCATGTACCATAGGCATTCGTATAGGGGAACTCCCTGCAACCCACTGACTTGAGGTGGTGGCCCTCTCCCAGCTTGCACCAAGAAGAGCCTCAGCTACCGACCACAGTTTCTCTCCACTGTCCCCAGTTGCCGACTGATTCCCAGTGCATCTTAGGCCAGGCTGTATATTGCCCTGCGTCGCCATTCCCAATGCAACAGCTACATGCTGAGAATTCAGTGGTACATTTAAGCCTTCCTCCAGTTCCACGGTCTCCACCCAAGAGTGTGGTAAAACAGTGCGTTCGTCAGGTATACTCCCTTTAGAAGGTAAAACAGGCCTCGGCCCCTTACTAGCCTGTAACTCCCTCAGCTGCTTCTTCAGTTGCATTTTGCGATGCAAGAATGCCGGCTCCTCTGCATCCAAAACTTTAATCAAGTCCGCTTCCTCCAAGTCTGAAACAACCTGGTCATGTAAAGGCACTGCAGCAGCCATGGTAGTGATATCATGGCCCGAGAAACCATTCTCCGGTATCTCTGAATCAGTGACCATCGTAGCGTCAGCAGGAAACAGTGAAGCCATGTCATTCACTCCCGCTTCAACTCAGGAAACAATCCATCTGTTCATCAAACCATTAGCAGAAGAATTACTCATTACTTCACTCACAGCCTCCAGCTACATTTCTTCCTGATGCTGACCACCAACTTACAGAGCAGCCATGTTGGATGACAGCCCGGGAGACCAGCTCTCCCCCTATTGAGCAGTAGGGGAATTTCCCCCGTTGTCCTGGTCAAATTTCCCCCATTCACTAAAAATACCACCAACAGCTTAATCTGGTTCAAGGACAGTTGGCATTCATCTGTATCCCCTTCCCCTGGGCCGTGCCTGAAAATAGGTAGAATTTGTCTAGTGCACTTACCCGGTCAACAAAAACTAACTAAATAAATAAACAGATACCTGTGCTGTAATACACAGATAGGAGCCACCCTTTTTTCCAATACTAACTTGCACTTGACACAGCTGACAGATAGTAACTGTTTAATTAGCTGGATCCAGCGTATATAAAAATCCTAAACTAGGGATTTGGTACCCCTTGATTTAACATAGTGTTGGGAGTGGAACAGGAGAGGGGTGTAAATAGATGTTTCTTGGATGCTTGATGCACCTTGACACTGGGTGACTCAGGTGGTGTAATGGGCTCATCGCTGGTAAGAGGAAAAACGGTTGCACTGTTGGAAGGGGGGGACTTTGGTGGTTGCATAGATATTGGAGTGCAACCCCCTGCATGTTCAGCAGCACCATCCTTCCTGTTTTTCTTTTCTGCTTCCTATTGGGGATCCAAATCATCATCCTCCATTTCACTGATATTCTACTTCTCTTCAGCTGTGTCCTCATCATCTTCATGTTCTGGCTGAATGGTACAGAGTGTAAAAGTACAGAACTGTAAAACAATTGGTTGCAGGTTCAGTCCCTCTCAGTGCCATAGGCAATATTGTCTAAAGAAACGTGAACTACAGTAAACTTGTAGCCAGCCCAGTAGCGTGAAGGGATGAGGCACTGGACTTCTAACCTCCCATGACACTGTGGCCTGGGTTTGGGGACAAACCAGTGTCACTTGGGGGCTGCTGGGGGGGGGGGAAGGAGAATTTAGCATCCACAGACAGCTCTCCTCCTTTGGGGTGAGGGGACAGCATGTACTGTTGTTTGGATGCCACCTAGTGGAAGCTAGGTGGCACAGCAGCAGTTACCAGAATTGAAAGCTGGAGATGGGCTTTGAGAGTGTGCACCATCCTCTTGGTCTACATGCACACCATTACATGCCACTGTCTCTGATTCAAGGGGAGTAATAGCCAGAAATAAATGCTTTAGGCAGAATGTTGCTGCAAAACTGCAGGTCACCACACCACCACCATGCATGGCACCTACTAAGGCAATGAGGTAATAAGTAGAAGCTGCAAATCTTGGATGTGGGGTGATGGGGATGGGGGTCAACAGAAGAAGAAGGCTGATGGGAAAGATAAAGTCTATATGAAAAAGAACTTGCAAAACAGAGGAAGATAAAGTCCACATGAAAACAAATGCACATGTATGTAAATCGTAAAGTGAATTGTGTCTAAATCTGACATTTTTCAAAGTTTTCCAAGTGGTATCATGGGCTCCTTAAAGGGAACATAAAAATATGTATTCTTAATGAACTATTTCTGGTGTTTGCTGTTCATTATTGACACACTGTTGACATTGTTGAGGTATTTATATAGAGAATAAAGTATGGGTTGGTGTGTGTAACTAGAAGTTTACAGACACCCAAAGGGTTAGATGCTACATAAACTCTGAGAGCGAAGTTCAAGGAGTTTGTGCAAGCATCTAACCCCAAGAGTGTGTGTAAACTTTGTGTTTTTAAACACACACCCCATATTTTATTTTATATAATTGTTGGGTTTGACTTTTTTGCCACAGCAATTACATAAAATACAAAGACATTCATGTGTGCCCGCGGCTCGGTTACGTTTCAACTCGCAGTAGGCTTTGCATATTTAAACTTTTTTTTTTAAATTCAACAGTCGAAAGTTAATTTTTTCTGGTGGTAGATTTTGTTTTTTAAGGCCACTAACTGCTGAGTCCGAGTGGCAGTTCAGTCTCCAAGCAGTGAGCAGTCTGACTGGAAGAGCTGTGGCTAGCACGTGGAGGGAGCGAGGGAAACCATGCACATGTTTACCATTATAAACACTCCTTTATAATGACAAATTATGCCACGGTTTCCATATGGGAAAAAGGCAAACCCAGTTATTATATTTGTATTCTGCATACTAAGTATTGTTTTTTTAATGTCATTTTCACACTGTGTTTACTGCTTTCAAAAAGACATTGTCAGGAATCCTGTCTGTAACTAGGGGAAACCACTAAAAGTTGGAGCAACACAAACATATGCACACATGCACACACACAGTGTGAGGTTTGATGTTCGTTTGTGCATTATCTTCAAAGCCTGATGATGATGATGATGATGTCTGTTAGCTAGCTAATGGGCAGGAAAAAATAGTGTGATCAGTGGAACTACCTATCAGCCAGCTGAACAATGTCATTTTCAGCCTTCTCAGCACTGACTTGTGAGTAGCAAGCCTCCTGCATTTCTACAACCATTAACTTATACAACACACATCAACACAGCCCCCTATACTGCCTGAGCACCACTAGATGTGGGTGAAGTCAACAAAATTCGCTTCATGAAAAATTTCATGAATAGCGCTCAATTTGTGGAGCACAATTCATGAAATTTGGCAATTTGAGAAGCAGGGAGGTCATCTGTGAAGTGTGAAATTTCCACACAAAACTACTTAAATTTTAAATCCCTGGTGTCTAGTAGCAGTTCCCCCCCACGCCTCCCTGGCACATTGCCCTGGTGTCTTGTGGTCCCCTTGCCACTACCAATTGCTGTCCAGGACCACAATATAAACAATTTTTTTTTTTTCATTAAATCCCTAATCTAACCCTTCCATGGTGTCTAGTGCCCCCATCCTGCTACCAACTGCTGGCCACAATAAATCCACCCTGGCACCCTACCCTGGTGTCTAGTGGTTCCCCCCACCGCCACTGTTTGCCACCCACATCCACAATACTGTATTAATTAAAAAAATAAAATTCATATTATCCCTGGTGTCTAGTGGACCCCCCAGCCTGTTAGGTAGAGCCCCCAACCCCTCCCCCCATCCCAACCCCGGCGGGCCACTAACACAGCCCTCCACTCACCTCCATTGCGGCAGCCCAACTGGAGCTCAATGAATGAGTGTGTGCTTATGCAAGCACCTCATTCGTTGAACAACTCCTGATCATTTTGGCAGTTTTCAGGGTTGTAGAGAAGGACAGTGGACTGCTCTGTTCACTGGAGGGTGTGGCGGGATCGGGGGAATGGTGTTGTAGAGGGTCCACAATGCCATTCCCCATTCTGCCCCCCATCCGTGGGTGACTAGAGCAGCCCTCCCTCTCTACCCCTGAAAACTGCTGAAAATGACCGTGAGTTGTCAATGAATGAGTGCGCGATTGTACAAGCACATGATCATTCATTAACCTCAGTCAGGATGCCGGCAGTGGAGGTGAGTGGAGGGTTGTGCCGGTGGCCTGCTCAGGGTTGGGGGGGGGGTGGGGTTGAGGCACTACCTGACAGGGTGGGGGCGTCCACTAGACACCAGTAGTGAAATTATTTTTTTTGTTAAATGAATACAGTATTGTGGATGTGGGTGGCAATCGGCAGTGGTGGGGGGAACCACTAGACACCAGGGCAGGGTGCCATGGTGGCTTTATTGTGGCTGGCAATCAGTGTGGGGGGGCACTAGACACCAGGGAAGGGACAGGGATTTAATAAAAAAAAAATAGGTTTGTTTTATATTGAGGATGGCAATTAGCAGTGGGGGATTTATTGTGGCCAGCGATCGGCAGCTGGCGGGGGCACTAGATACCAGGGAGGGAAGTCAGGCTGCCAGCTGTGGGGGGGGGAGATGTGACTTGTCCTTGCTTTGGATTTTTCTTTTTAAGTGCAATTTGTACTTAAACCCCCACCAAAAGCAAGGCGAAGTCATAAATGGTGAATTCCAGGTAATTTTGAAAAATTAAATGAAGTGCTCCACAGAGGTGAATTTGGCGACTTCGCCACATATTCACCTGCAGAGAAAAACTTCACTGCATCTCTAAGCACCACCAGTACGTTTGCTTTGTGCATACTGTAAAAAGGCTTAAAATCTCTGATCTTTTTGGATGCCTTGTTAACTGAAACACCTTCCTTCCCCCACAGCAGTGCTTCACTATACAGACAAACAAAACCACTACTTTCAACTAAATAATCAGCAAAAACAGAAACAAATAATAAACCTGGCAGCAAGAGGTCCTCTAGATCTATTTGTGAGTGATTTGGAAAAGGCCCAGTTTTTAAATTGATTTTTTGTTGCTCAGACAAGCAGGGGCAGATTTGTCTCTAACTCCTGCTTCAGAAGACTGCACTCAACACAACCTTAGCATAGCATACCTCTCGTTTCAATACCATGTGACCTCCAATCCAACAGCACACTGCAAACTTCACCTGTGTGCCTCACTTTGCTGGTGAAGTTACCAAATTTGCAATTTGTAAAGTTATTCCTATACAGCGAATTGACACTTTTCAAGGTGGATTAACTTCTCGAATTGCTACAAATTCACAACACAAATTTTTACAACATCACACACCACTGTTCAGGCTTTAGAGGCATAAAGATCCTGTGCGTTGTTTTGCATGAGCAGTTTTGGAAAGTGTTTCTTATGGAATGCCCATCATACATTTCATTAAAATGCCTAATCCCTTAAGAGGTGTGTTTCAGTTTCGTATATATGTTTTTCCATGTTGCATTATTTGAGAAAAACAGACTGTATCTGACTAAGGAGGGAGTCGGTGCATTGGGACAGAAGTTTGACATCTTTGCAGAATATTTAAACTAGCCAATGGGGAGAGGGGTGCAGCATCCGATACATCGAAAGGGGAAGAATACCCTTCCCCCCTCAATTAGTGATCAAACAGGAGTTCAGCATGTTTGTAGTTCATTTGCATCAACAGGTAAGGAAACAGGTCCGGCTCCCCATATGACATGCAGGGGAAATGCTGGACCTCACCCAGCAACTAATGCACCGAAGTCTGGCCAATGGAAAATCATGTACACAAATGCCCGCAGTCTGGGAAACAAGATCCCAGACCTGCAGGCAGCAAAGACACAGGCTAAACTGGACATAGTAGCCATTAGCGAGACATGGTTCACCAGTAATCACACTTGGGAAACTTCATTACCAGGCTATGTACTGTTCAGAAGAGGCCGAGGTGCAAAAGGGGGGTAGCCCTTTATGTCAATGAAAATATCAAAGCTACAGAAATTCAGAATGCACATAAGGAGCCAGAAGAACTGTGGGTCACCCTGGAAACAGGAAATGGGACAGCCATACTAACTGGGGTTGTCTACAGGCCTCCAAACCAGGGGAAGGACATATACACATTACTGTTAGAAGATATACAAAACATGGCAGCTAAAGGGAAGGTTATGATAATGGAAGGCTTCAACATGCCAGATACAGACTGGTCAATGCCAGCAGGAACATCAGCCAGAACTAGACACATAGTGGTTCCCTGCAGGGGGAGGGCCTCAAACAACTGGTACAACAACCCACAAGAGACAGAGCTATCCTAGATCTAGTACAGACTAACGGGGAAAGGATCCCAGATCTCCAGGTAGAAGATTACCTGGGGGACAGTGACCATCATGTGGCATGGTTCAATTTGGCCACTAGAACTAAATCATCCCATTCCAAGGCAAAAATATGGAACTTCAGAGGAGCTGAATTTGATAAGATGGCCAACAGAGTTAAGCTAGCCCTGGCAAGAAGAAATACAGGTGAGGGGATACAGGCAAAGTGGGCAAGCATTAAGGATGCAATACTTGAAACGACATCCCATTGTGTTAGGGAGAAAGTAAGTGCAAAAGAAGAAGGAAACCACTTTGGTTCTCAAAAACAGTAGCAGAAAAGGTCAGAGCCAAAAGGTTGGCCTTCAGGAAATATAGGGGAATGCAGCGGGATGAAGATAGGGAGGCATGCCAAACTTCCCAAAGGGAAGCAGGGAAGGCAGTAAGGCAGGCAAATGCCCAAACTGTGGAAACACTAGCACGAACAGTAAAAGAAGGGGATAAGACTTTCTATAGATACATTAGTGAAAGAAGAAAGTCCAGGGGGGTGTTGCTAAGATCAAAGGGGATAAGGGAGGGTGTGTGGAGGAGGACCAGGGAAAAGCATCAATCCTAAATAGATACTTCTGCTCAGTATTTACTGAGGAGAAGGTAGGGCAGGGCCCACAGCTCAGCACCATGGACACAGGGGGAGGGAGGTGTGCACAAGTTCCTTCACAAAGGAAAAGGTCCTACAAGAGCTCGCTAAGCTCAGGGTGGACAAAGCAATGGAACCGGATGGCATACATCACAGGGTACTAAAAGAGATAAGGGTGGAACTAGCAGAGCCATTATCAGAACTGTTTAATGAGTCTCTGAGCACAGGAGAGGTCCCAGAAGACTGGAGAAGGGCTCATGTGATCCTGCTCCACAAGAGTGGTAGCAGGGAGGAGGCAGGGAACTACAGACCAGTCAGTCTTACCTCAGTAGTGGGCAAGATTATGGAGGCACTCCTTAAGGGAAGGATAGTACAAAACCTGGAATCCATAGGTGCACAGGATCCAAGACAGCATCGGTTTACAACAGGAAGGTCCTGTCAAACTAATCTCATAGATTTCTTTGACTGGGTAACCAGAGTGGTGGACCAAGGGGGTGCAGTTGATGTCACCTACCATGGCTTCAGTAAAGCTTTTGATACTGTTCCACATAGAAGATTGATTAAAAAGCTGGGTAGGCTCAGGGTGGGTCAGAAGTTTGTCAACTGGGTGGCAAACTGGTTGGCGGGCAGAACACAGAGAATGGTGGTAAAGGTATACAGTCAGTAGAGATGCAAGTCACATGTGGGATACCTTAGGGATCAGTCCTATGGCCAATCCTCTTCAATATCTTCATCAGTGACATTACAGATGGAGTGGAGGGAAACGTTTGTTGGTTTGCAGATGACACCAAGATATGCAACAAAGTAGATGATCCAGATGGGGTGGGCAGAATGAGAAGAGATCTTTGATAAACTGTCAAAATGGTCAAAAGAGTGCCAACTGGGATTTAACGCAAAGAAGTGCAAGATCATGCACATAGGGAAGAGAAACTCTGAAGCCACCTATAGTTTGTGAGGGGAGTTGCTGGCAATCACAAGGGAAGAAAGAGACTTGGGCATCATCATCACAGATGACCTGAAATCATCCAAGCAGATCACTAAAGAAGTAGGTAAGGCTAGGGGGATGCTGGGTTGTATTAGTAGGGGTATCACAAGTCATAAGAGGGAGGTAATAATTCCTCTTTACAAGACACTGGTTAGGCCCCATCTGGAGTACTGCATGCAGTACTGGAGGCCGCACCTTCACAAGGACATTAACAAAATGGAGGCAGTCCAGAGAAGGGCAACCAAAATGGTGCAGGGACTGCATCAGAAAACATATGAGGACAGATTAACAGAGTTCAATATGTATACTCTAGAGCAAAGGAAGGAGAGAGGTGATATAATCGAAACATTCAAACATCTTAAGGGCATTAACAAGGTGAAAGATTCTAACATGTGTCAATATAAGAAAAATAGCAGGACAAGAGGGCATAGCATGAGATTAGAGGGAGGCTGATTACGGGGTACTATGAGGAAGTTCTTTTTCACAGAAAGGGTGGTGGATGCATGGAACAGCATACCTCAGGAAGTGGTGGATATGAATATAGTGCAGGGCTTCAAACAGGCATGGGATAGGAATAAGGGAGCAATACAGATGAGTATGACTAGATAGGCCATTGACAGAGTAAAGGCCTATGGCACATTCATAAGGTACAAAAAAATGGACAGACTTGATGGGCCTTGCTGTCCTTATCTGCCATCAACTTCTATGTTTCTATGTAAATGCCCATATGCCATTGAAGATGTATGGCAACTCCTGCTGCCTACAAGACATGCTTCTCCAAGACTCCTGGTCCCTCCCAGCCAGACACCCTTATGATGGTGATAGCAGTATGAGCCGGGATGGGAGTCTGGCTCTCTTGGGGGGGGGGTGCATGGCCTGGCCATGATCATTGATACTTGTAGTAATTATATGGTACTGCTGCTGGTGGTTGGGGGGGAGGGGGGTCCCTGTAGAAACTGTGGGATTCTGATTGTGTGATGTCTTTGTAACTCCACTGGAGGGAGGAGGAGGCACTGAAGTGGAGACACTGGACTTGAGGAGTGTCTGTTTTAGGTGGTGCACTGCACTCACTGTACTTCTTGCATTTGTACTGCTGCTGATGTTGGGGATGGGGATAATAGAATGGGAGTTGAGGAGGGGAGGTGGTGGGACTGAGACCCGTGGGGACCACATGGGTGGTGGGATCATGGTGGCCTCACTGGCCTGGGACAGTTGAACTTGCATTCTTGTGACTGGTCTGGATGCATCTGATCTGACTATTTTATGGGGTGCACTGCAGTACTGCTTATGTGGGAGGGGGGTGGAGGAGGGGACTGGGGATCGGAAGAACCACATTAAATGTTGCTAGTGTCATGTGAATCATGATGAGCTGTGGAGACAGAGGTACTGGTCTGGAGGAGACTATTAGTGCTGTACTGGCTGCTGATGTGAGGAGGGAAGGGGTGGGAAGTGTTATTATAGTTGTGGAATAGAAGGAACCGGGTACAATGTGTGATGATGACTCAGAGTGGAGGGAGAAGTGCTGGAGTTTGACAGTAGTTTAGGGGATGCACTACTGCTGATGATGGGGGGGGATAGGCAGAATGCACGACAGTGGCAGCTGAGGGGCTGTAGTTTGTCAATGTTTTAGGGGGTGCACTGTGGATGAGTTTTTTTGTGGGGTTGGGGAGGAAAGAAGTGGGGAGGGGACTGGATTCTGGATGGACCGAATAAAATGTGATAGTTGAGGGAGAGGGCGTGTGCTGGTGGTACTTTAGGCTATCTTAACTGTTTAGGGGTTGCACAGTTCATACTGCACAATGCACTGCTGATGTCAGGTTCAGCTTATGTGGGTAGGGGCAGTGATGGATCCAGGTAGAATGTGTGAGTGGATGAGGGAAGTCAATGGGGAGGTGCATGAAGGGAGTTCGATGATGCATGGTGACACTGTTCTAGGGGGTGCACTGCAGCAGATAGGTAAGAAAGGTGGGGAGGTCGGGTGACTTGGGTTGCTCGTGTTTGTAATAGGACGTGGGAGGGAGTGGAGTGGGAGTGAGGGACTAGGGAGTCACAGGAGTCTGACTGTTTCAGTGGTGCAGTACTGCTGACGGTGGGGGGGCAGGCTGTGAGTAATCGGGTGAGGTGGTCAGGACAGGAAGAATGGATTGAGGAGTAGTAGACTATGTAACATGAGTCAGATGATAGGTTGTAGGAAGCTGCAAAGTTGCAATTGCAAGTTGTATCAATCACTGCCATTTATTTTGTCTTATCATCATCACATCATTGTGTTGTGTTGTGTGTAATGTTTGAGACTACTACCGTAACTTGACTGTTGGTCTGACTCAGTCTGTGGATGTATTTAAACAGATCTAACTCTGTGGCTGTGGAGGAAGACTGGTCTGTCTGACTCTGCATCTGCAAGTGCACTGTGCAACTGCAAGTTCTCACATGGACTATGAGAAGATTCAAGGAGATCAACATCAAGTTTGTTGAGCATTAATCTTCTATTCCACTTCCACCTTGCAAGGATTCAGCTTCTGAAAAGGTTAGATCCATAATTATTATCTGTTACTTGTCTCTTAGTACTCAAGTATTACAGTTGTTAATGTTGAGTGTTGATGTTACATTTATGTTCTACATCCATAATGATTGTTAATGTGTAAAACTGAATGACTGGCTGAAATTCCATATGTTTCCAATTCCAACCAAATAAAAATGTAAAATCCTCATTGAGTCAGGCAGCTCAGACTTGGACAGATAGTGGCACAGTGGCCCTGCCCTCTCTCCCCACTCCTCCCATGCTCCCTATCCATGATCCATACTTTCCCCCATGCCAATCCCAGCCTCTCTTAAAGCTGCCCACTTGTCTTCAATGAGATAACCTCTTCCAGCAGTGCATTCCAAGTGTCCACCACTCTCTCTGTGAAGAAGTGCTTCCTGACCTACCTCCTAAACCTCCCGCCCTCCAGCATAAGACTGCGCCCCCTAGTGTTATAGTATTATGTTAAGTAAGTTGTTATATTTACATGTTGCAGAGCCAGCCTACAGCCAAATCCTGATGATATGCTTAAGGTGTAAAACTATTTATTAAACCCCCCCAGAAACTTAAGGTACTGTGTTTGTCACTCCCTCCCTCCCTCCCTCCTGAGTCCCTTATGTCAGTGGTCAGTTATTCACCATCTCGAGGCTGGTGGTGGTGATGTTGGGGGGAGTGGGGGGAGGCTTTGTCTGGATGGGGCATGGTGATGATTAGATGAATTGTGTTTCTTTGGGTAGGTGGTGTGGTGCTCCACATTGTAGCCAGCCAGCCAGTCGCCAATAACTACCCTGCCTGCAGTGCATAGATGAGCTGCTCCTCGTCCTCCGTCCTGAGAGTCCTCAATACATTATTGTTACCAAAAGTGGGTGGGTATGTCTGTGGACTTTTTTCAATGTGTGACAGATGATAGTGAGATGATAATATGAATACTGACGGTAAATCAACAGATTATGTCGCAGACTCAGTCAGTCCTCATGTGTGGGGGGGTATGGAGAAATGGGGGGGAACTGTTTGTCAGTTTTGTACACATGCCTCTTAATGCTTTACTCAATTATGAAAATGTGGTGGATGGTATGGTACATTAATGTTGTAGACTACATCATCCCCTGGTGTGTAATGCAGAATGGTGTCAGCGACTTTATTCGAGAGCAAGACAGACCCAGCTGAGCTGACAGCTGAGTGCCACTGCCACATCTCCCCAGGGCCGAGGTTAAGTACAACATTAACGGAACCCTACCCCCTTCATTCTTTTATTATTGATATTGTAGTGTTTATTTAAGAAAAAAATATTGTATGTTTCTGTTCTACGTTTTTTAATTATACAAGAAATTTCTTGATTTTTTTTACCTGTATGTAATAGGCTGCTAATTCAAAATCAGTCACACCTGCTCTTCTATCAGTAGTGCTAGTGAACTTGGTAAGCTGATAAGCCACAGTGTGTGTGTTGATGAGTCAACTCAAGTCTCTCTGTAGACAGTCCCGCCTTCTGTAATAGCAGCATCTACAGTGACGTCGAGGTTGCATCCAGGCCATGACATGTTTATTTGTTGTGTGGAGGAGGGAGGGGAGGAGGGAGGTATAGGGAAAATTTGGCCCAGTTTTAATTTGACCCAGATCCACATTTTTTCTACCTTTGGGACAACCTGCTCACTGTTATAGAGGTTTTAAACAGAAGTATTTCAATGAATCTCTACTAGGATGACCAATATGACCCTTCTTTTTCATTATTTAGATCTAGTGGCATGGCAGGACAGTTTCCCAGACTGTGTGTGTGTTGGGGGGGGGGTGGTTTATTACATTAAGAGCTACACTACTTGGCAGGCAGTATAGCGCAGTGGTTTACGGCTCTGAGCTGCAAATCTGGTGACATCCATCAGACCAGACCTGGGTTTGAATCCCTCAACTTCCGTTTGACCCTGAGCAAGTCACTTAACTTCCCTGTGCTCCCAGGTCACTCCTGTAAAAAAGCTTTCAGCTTAGTGTGCTACTCCTGGTTAAACAAATAAAAAATAAAAAAAAAAACTACTTGTGAGTTGTGACTGAATGTACTGCAGCTGTCGGAGTGCCAGTACAAGAGCAGGTATGTGTGAGAGTTTCATCAGATGCAAGGGTTCATGTTGTGCGTGTGCCTGGAGTTGGAGTCCCACATCTACCACTCCCATGTCCCGACTCCCAGTCCTACCACATGAACCCTGGCATCTTTTAACTGCAGAAACTCTCACACGTGCCTGCTGTTGTACTGGAACACAGTCAGCTGCAGTACTTTCAGTGACACCCTCAGTGCATCTGTTAATGTAATAAACCCTCCTCCTCAGACACACACACAGACATACATGCAGTCTTATAGCAGCGCAGAGAGGTCACTCAAGGCCTGAAGAATCCCCACATCACTTTATTAAAAAAAAAAAAAAGACTTACACATTTTTAATTCACTGAGTGTCAAATTTATTGTGTAATACAGTGAATTGTTGGCAAGTTTTAGACTTCAGCATACTACAAATGTTAAACTGTTACTTGGCACTGTTGCCACCCCCAGTGTAAAACTTTTTCATTGTCTACTATTCTACTCTACAGTCTGACTGTGGAGGTACTCAGTCTGTACTAGTATTGCAAAACATGATTTTGTGTTGTTTGCAGAGAGACCCTGACTAACTGTGCAGTTGGTGCATGAATTCCTATTTGTCAAGTCTGGCATGTAACACGTGATTGAAGATAAGGCGTATCCTCTGCCATACTCCACAAAGAGGTTTTCTTTCCAATCTTCTCATGCTGCTGCTGAAATCACCTATCAAAACAAATGCATCGAGTCAGATAAGTGACAGACTAATTGAGTGGACTCGAGTCAAAACTGTACTGTTTGTTAGTATTGTTTGTGAAATTGTGACACATACACAGATACCTTACACAGCCTAGCTGTGTGAGTAGTAGGAATGGTTATTGTTAGAGTGAGACTAGCATATTTCTAGGTTACTCATTAAATGCATTGACTGTATATAACTGATTGAGTTAACTTAAATTTAAATACCATCTGCACTGGCCTGGCAGGTTCACTGCTCATATGTATTTGGTGGTGGTGGTGATGGTCAATGGAAATCATAAAAGGTAGATTAAGTGTTAGTTGGCTGCTTACTGTCAAACCAACTAAGGCTAGGTGAAGGTAATTGTGCATCCCGACCTCAGTCGTATGTGTTTTGATTTTTGCACATATTCAATTCAAAAGGTAGGCAGTGACACTAGTATTCAAATTAACTGCTCTTGCTCTTGCCTTTAACTTGCCACCTGTCATTTGTCTGACACACACACTGACCTCATCATCCTACCTATACAAAAAGAAATGCAGCATACTACTTCAGAGAGTGAGGTTGAAAAAGAAAGTAGAATGACAAGAGGACGGGCAGTGGCATGCAATGAGGAGGAGGAGGAGGAAGAGGAGGAGGAGCTCTTTCTACCTACCAAAAAGGTGAAATCTGAAATCTGGCCATATTTTGGTTTTAAGAAAAACAAAGAGACAAGGGAGATTGTAGAAGACAGTTATCCAATATGCCATGACTGCCATAAAAAAAAACTGCAGCTAAAGGTGGAAATACCTGGAACATGTTCTCTCATTTATGGGACCACTGTACAAGGTTACACAGAGAAGCACTATCCAGTGTAAGTAAGAAAGATTTGCATTACTAAACTACTACAGTGTTATGTTGAATCACATACTAACGTTGCACTGAGTTGACATAGGCATTCAGGTGGTTTGTGACCTTGATGTGCATGAACAATGTTAATTCCTATCCATTGATCCCTATGACCTAGTTTGCCCCCATGCTCTGGCATGTGAAAATCATGTTCCTGGGAAGAGCATTGGGGCAAGCACACCATTAGAGTCCGCTGGGGTGGGAAAGGTCATTCACTGCTGTGTTTTACATAGGCCAGTCCCGATGAGGCTTGCATTAACTGCAAACCTTAATCTAACAATGACATTGTGGAAATGGCAACACCGGGGCCCAGGGGGCACATCAGATACCAGTCCATGCCCTGGGAGGCACAAGAGGGTGTGCAATGCACATCTGGTGTTTCCATTTATATAACGTTATTATTATTACCATATATACTCACGTATAAGCCGAGGTTTTTAACCTAATTTTACATTCCACTTTTTAGTACCTCAGCTTATACGCGGGTCAAGCAAGAAACGAAAATTGATCTCCTTCCCAAACCACTTCGCGACAAAGCTGTCTGTGCCCTATGTAACTTACAGTCATTATCAGAGCTAGAGGGATGTTGAGAGAGAGAGGGAGGAGTTGGCAGGGAGTAGGAGATGGCAGTGATGGAAGCCGCACTTGCGGCAATGTAAAAACCTGGGGGCGGGAGGTGTAATAGCGGAGCAAGGAGGCAGTAGCAGCGAGATCAGTGTGTGCTTCATATTGAGTTTGCAGAGTGAAGGAGGAAGCTCCGTCATTGCCTGGCAGCAAGCCACAAAGTAATGTGGACTTCCTGGACAATCTGTGCACTTTGCAGCCATCCAGAAAACAAACAGAACAAGTGCAGCCCACAGAACAAGTGCAGCCCAGTTGTAAAGGAGGTATGTGGTGCCCACACTGTGTACTGCCATATCACTGAGGTGAGGACTGATGTTTTGGCGATCATCGATGAGGTTTTTGGTGATGGCAGGGGACAAGGGTCTGGGAGGGTTTTCTTCATGCACCGCAGCTGTGTGCAAGCCCCAAGGGGCTGTAATGTTTTACTAGGGAAGGGAAAAGAAAAACAGAAAAGAGACAGCATTTGATCTAGGAGAGTCCTCAAACAGCTGAGTGAAAAGGTATTTTTCTTGATCGGCTTATACGCGGGACACTGTTGTTTTAAAAAAAAACACATCTCAGGTTTGGGGGTCAGCTTATACGTGGATCAGCTAATACGTGAGTATATACAGTAGAGTAAGGTTTCTAATTACTACAAAACACGGAAGCCAAAGCACAAAAATGAACTACCCTCCCTCACCAACTGCTTTAGTGGGGTGCCTCCTCCCAGCATTTATCCTGGGAACATGTAAACATGTCAATTTATGTGCCTGAGTGCCAAAATCATTATATTATATAAGACATTTGTGTGTTACCATATCAACGTAATCTGAACAAAATGATAAGACATTAACTTTGAGTTACAGCTCTTGCAGCAGTCAATAACCATACGGACTAAGCCGTCAGGTGGCAGGACCCCACAGAAAAACTTCTAGGTAGCAGTCTTCAGTGAGGGACAGCCCCCTGGCATCAGCCAGTGGTATAAAGAGTGCAGTCCCCAGCCCCACTTCAGTTCTTTTTCCAGTTCCCACAGTCGACCCATTTGCATGACCTGCTTCTCATGGACTTGTTCCTACCACCCCTCTACAGGGAGGCAGTGAAAGACTTGTTAGGTATTGGGGTTTGGGTCATGGTGGAGGAACACTGCCTCTAACAAAGTGATATTCTGAGTTTGACCGAGGCAGGGCTGGGGAGGGGGACCACTCCTTTATACCATTGCCTGAAGTCAGGGTGCTGGCCCCCACTGAAGACTGCTAAGTAGAAGATTTCTGTGAAGGTCCTGGTGACTTCCTGCTTATTCCTCAGTTATTGCCTGCTTCAACCACAGGTGCTACCATTGTTCATGCATGTCGATCTTACACACATCAACTAAATTTTGGTGTAGTATAGTTATTTTATTTTATAATACTGATAGGTGGTGATGATGACTGAGGTGGGTGACAGCCTGGTAATGTGCAGCAGAGGCATAAACTTGTACAGGGGCATGACCACAATGTACTTCTTTTAATTTCTTCTACTACTAGTACCCGTAGCATTCTAGGTTTAAATTGTAACCAAAGCAACTGATCCCAGTCCAGATTCAGAACAGTTTCAATGTGTTTCAGCTTCAGTGCCACCCTCACATGGTTCAAAATACAGCCATGATGGTGCTTAACTATGGTTTTACCTCTCAGATGCCCACACTAAGAGACTCACTCCACCAATCCAAGTTTGAGTGATCCAGCCACTCAAGTGTCTGGAATCTGGATGGATTACCAAATCAATGCTGTAGTGCTGGCCTGTGCAGCGATAATACCAGAGCTGCCAGGCCCACAACACATGGCGGATCATGGAGAAAATGTGTGAAATTTTGTATTAGTCTACATGGCCCACTAGCATGGGGCGGCACCGACTCTTGCCGTGTCTGCTGGAAAAGTCCCGCCTTGTGCTATCAGACTATGAAGCACTAAATAAAGAAGAACAGCTTTCACAGCTTTACTTTTCTGTGTGTATATCATCTTTACCATCGTTGGTATTGATACTTTTTCTTATAATATTTTTATGTATCTATTGATACTGCTGCATCATCTTTACCATTGTTGGTACTGGAGGTGTGTTTGTTGCATTACTTTGTTTGAAATTGTGAACATTTCTGAAGTTGAAACACTTAGTTTCTGTCTGTCTCTTAAATGAGGTTCTACCTCTTCCTAATGTGATAATAATTACACTGCTGATCTATAGTCAGTCTGTTATTCTGTAGGCACTGCATCTCACATTGTTCAGAAAACAAAGAGATTACCCATTTTACTAAAACAAATTACAGGAAAAAGAAGACTCCATGGCCAATCCTGAAACTCTACTGAGACTTCTGTAGAGTCCAGGGTAAAGGACAAACTTGCTTATTACAAACTGTTGGTATATTAGCAACTGATGAAGGCCCTCTATGTTGGTGGAAAATGCAGTCCTCTCATCTTCCTTTACTGAGTGCAGTTGCATGTAAATATTTGTGTGTGCCAGCAACCAGCGTCCCTTCAGAATGCTTATTTAGTATCAGTGGAGATACATTAACACCCCATCAATCATGCCTTTCAAGCGACCATGTCAATATGTTGGTTTTCCTGAATAGAAACCTTCAATAAATATAAAATTTGGGATCCAATCATTGTTCGGTAAACTTGGTGTGTGATAGATTCATGGTCCGGTAGTGCTGCTGATGTTGGTGATAGTGTGTCACACCAGTAGTGTACACATGACTGAATAGTAAGTTAATTTCAGCACAGACAGACATCACACAAAAAACGACCAGAAGCAGAGAACTAGATCTTCTTCAGGTGGATCTCAGTTCATCAATTCAGGTACACCACCACCATAGGAACTTCATTGTTAGTGAACTGGTATCCTTCACATGAAAGACTTTCAGCAGTACAGCTGGACCTGCCCACACTGATAATGACAAAGAGGCCTGCTATCCAGATCATGGTTCTCTACTGACCCATACCAACTGGCCGACTGGCCCTATGCCTGAAAACACATACATCTGCCACCTGGAGCACTGTGTGTTCAAACCTTTTTAAAGCACTACAGTCTGGATGAGTATACTCATCTCTCTCATCTCTAGACATTGCCTCAAAAAGCCTGTGCAAGTTTTTTGCAGGGCTGTTTTGCAACTGAAGCCCATGCAGGTTTTCTGGCAGGGCTGTTTTGCAACTTAAGGACTCCTGTCTTAAGCATATGGAGTCCTCTGCTGCTTCAGTCCCTAGTCGACTATCAAGGTCTTCTGTCTTAGGTTTATAAAGCCCTTGACTGGGTAGGTTGGTGGTATTTACCTCCTGTCTTAAGTTTATGGAGAATCAGCCTCCACTCCTGGCTCACCATTTTATATACAGTAGGAGACTGCTAGTGCTAGGTGGGAAAGAACTGAAGAGGGTGCGGGCATACATGATGAGTCTTTATAGCATTGGTGATGTCTGCTGAAATTGGTGGCATGGGAGGCGGACACAGCTGTACTGCTGAAAATCTTTGTGTAGATTCACATTCACTGATGTTGTAGGTCTGATGGTGCTGCTACCTCATGGCTGAGAGATCCACTTAAAGATAGATCTAAGTTCTGATGTAATTGTTCCCATTTAGTCAATCAATCAATCAAAATCTTTATTTATTCAGGCGAACATCATTGAGCATAGCTCATTTACAAGATGGACCTGAGTGGTCATAACAATATAAGGTTACAAATTTTATACAAAAACATGGTACTGAATAAACACAAATACAATGATTTATGAATGAGACAGATAAACAAATATTTACATATATACAAGGCAAAATGACAATAAACCTAAATCATATTAAAAGGAAAGAAACAAACAGTATAGTAGGGATAAAGCTCGGTAGTTGGACTTGGGTGGGCATTTTGTATGAAATAGGTTGGAGAACAAGCTAGAAGAACGATAGAGAAATAGGGGTAGCATAAAAGGGGTGGGGAAGGAGGGTGTGAGAGGACTAGGCCTTATGGAAGCAGTTGCATGATTCTGGGAATAGACTAGTGTACAGTTTTTGAAGGATGTTAAAGGAATGAGGGTATCCAATTTCAAGGTCTTTTAAGAGAATTCCAGATAAGTGCTAGGGAATAGCTGATTGCAGCCCTTCCATACCGGGTGCAGTTGATAGGAATCTTCAGCATGATGAGTTTATTGATCCTTAGGGTGTAAGGCCCGGATGTGATCCGGTTGAAACAGTTTGAGATGTAGGAAGGGAGTTTGTTTGTCAGAGCTTTGTAGATCCAGACAGCAGCATTTTTGTTTCTTCTATGTTGTAGGGATGTCCAACTGACTGCATTGTAGAGAGAGCAATGATGGGTGCTGGGGGGAAGATCTGTAATGAATCTAATAGCTCTATGATACAAGGTGTCTAATTTATTTAAATGGGAGAGGGAGCAGTGGCCATAGAGGAAGTCAGCATAGTCAATGAGGGATAGGAATGATGCCAGGATTAGCCTTTGTTTGGAATCTCTGGTCAGGTAGTGTTAGTGTGGTAATAGTCTCGGTCACACCATGTCACTCTTCACAATTATTCTCTGTGTTAAATCTACTGTCAGCCAGCAAATTGTTTCCATGAATGGAATGGATAACAATATGCCACCATTCCAGTGTGACTTACCAGTGCTGTGCTACTATAGAGAGTTTGTTACACTTACTCCTTTGTTCTGAGTATGAAACTACTAACTATGCAGCTGGCTGGCTACATCAGTCTCATAACTGCACCTTTGATAAGCAGGTGGTTTACTGCAAATTGTTACGTTTGGTTTAATGATGATGGCTGTGGGTCGGGGTGGGCCAGTGACACTGCTAGCACAGACACAGTATGACGCTTGAGATCCATATAGTTAGTCTACTACCATGTAGAACGAGTTTTAATTTGTCTACATTTTTCCCTGACCACCACCACTGCCACCACTGCTGTGCTCAGTATAAAACTCAGCTATAGTGATGTTAAGATTTATTGACAGTTTTTACTACATGTGTTCTAATATGTCGCAATAGTAGTAGTAGTAAAAGATTTTATTCATCAAATTTTGTATGAATAAGGGACAGACTCGATTGAGCAAAGCTCATTTTCAACGAGGTCCCATGCAAAATCACACAAAAGAATCACATAAACACATGAAATAAATCTATTACAAAATACAAAACCTCAAAAAATATAAAAACTATATAAAAGAAACATAATACAATTCATACACACACAAAACATCAATACACATTACAAAAGATTCTTGAAAAATTCCCACTGTTTTAAATCCTATGGAGTACCTAAATCTTAATTCAAATCTATCTAAATTACCCTACATTATATATCTACAAATGCCCTTTATATAGCTTCACAACAGTGTCTTTTTCGATATGAGCAGTTCTTATGCCAACATTTTATGTGGGCCATAAGTTCTTTACATTAGCCGAGAACAATGTCGCAGGAATTGCATTCCATCCCAACGCCCCTCTATAATAAATGGTTTGTCGTCCAATTTCTAAGTTACAGCTAGACAATTCCAGGCTTGGTACTTGACAATTTCTCAATGAGACCAGTTTATTTCTATGTATCAATCTGTCTTCAACATATCCTGGGTATTTACCCATCAGCCCTTTATAAATAAATGCCAACAAATGTTCATGATTGTGTTCTGATAATGTAGGCCAACCTAACCGATCGTATAGTTGGCATTTATGGGTTAGTCTAGGGGCCACCAGGATAAATCTGGCAAGATTATTATAACTAACTTCTAATTTCTTTAAATCCTGTTTTCTCCCACAAGAATAAAATAAGTCCCCATATTCAAACATGGGGATAATCATCGCATTTATCACTCTTTTCCTTATTTCCATGGTCTTGCTGATTTAACCCTATAGAGGGCCCCTATTCTCTTATTCACATTTTTAACCAAGTTGTCAATATGTGTATCCCAACTCAATGTACTATCAATCCAGAGACCCAAATACTTATATGTATGTGTTTGTTGGATCAGGGCTCCCTCAAAGGCAACCAATCCCAGGGCCATGTCATCCAACATGTCACTTTTCCAATGCAACAACATGGTCTGCATTTTCTTTACATTCAAAGCAATCCTGCCATCCATTAAAAAAGCCTGAAGTTCATTGAAGGCTAACTGAAGCCATTTTTGTATCACTTCAATAGATTCATCACATGTATATATAATGGTACGTTACTTTAGAATCCAGAAAAGACAGACCATTTATATACATGTTGAACAGCAAGGGCCCTAGGATGGAGCCCTGTGGGACCCCCGATCCAACAGGTAAAAAACATGACTTCCATCCACCCAGTAATACTTTCTGGCTCCTGTTGTTCAAATATGAATCAAGCCACTTTCCACTCTGACCCACAACCCCAAGTGATGCCGCCCTGGACAGGAGGACACAGTGGTCCAAGTAATCAAAGGTTTTTGATAAATCCACAAATATAACCCCCACTAGTGTCCTCCTGTCCAGGGATGCCTGCACATCTCCCACAACTTAAGCAAGAGCAGAGATTGTGCTATGTGATTTCTGAAAGCCAGACTGCATACTGTTGAATAGACCAAACAAATCCAAATGCTCTCTTAATTGGACAGCTACTATTTTTTTCTAATAACTTTGATATCTGGGGTGTGAGAGAAATTGGCCTAAAATTATTCATCTCCATCCTACTACCTCCTTTAAATATAGGTATAACCTTAGATTGTTTCCAGGCTGATAGATACGATCCTGTACTTGATGAATTATTAAACAAGTATGTCAGGGGTAAGCTATAATTGGGGCAGCATATTTCAGCAACTTCAATGGAATATTATCCAAACCAGTGGCTTTAGAGGTATTTAGGCCTAATATTTCTCTAATCACGGTTTCTACTTTTATTTCCTTAAATACAAAAGGTTTAATGCAACCATAATCTCTCAACTGAAATAAGTGATAAGATCCACGAGTACTGGATGGATCTACTAGACCAGTCACTCTCATTTTACTGAAGTACTCGTTCAGCCGATCCAACACCTGTTGTGATAATGGTAACATTTGTCCATCAATATTTAACACCTTTAGTTCATTAATTCCTTGACCCTTAGTAAGTGTATTTATTGTTTTCCAAAAATCTTTTGGATTTGTTGAACTATTTTTATCCAGCAGGTGGGAATAATGATGCTGCTTTTCCCCTCGAACTTCCCTGACATAAGCATTTCAAAGCTTTTTAAATCAGTCACAATCCTGTTTATCTGTCTTCTTAGCCTGACACCATGCCTTATCCCTTGATGTTTTTATCTTTCTAAACTGTTTTGAATACCATAATGCAGTATTTTGTTTCAAGATCTTATTTTTAACTGGGGCATGTTTATTACAAACTTCCATAAATTCACTAAGGAAGTACTCCCATAGCTCATCTGTAAATGGAATCAGCTGCATACGTCTCCCAATTAATAGCACCCAGGTCCATCACAAAATCAACGTAGTCGAACTTCTTGAAACTACGCCAACTAATACTCTTTTTCTCCTCTGGCTTTTTACATTGTACCCTATTACAAAATATGAACTGATGATATGAAATTGTATCAGGTAATACCCCTCTATTACATGCAGCATTGTTAAAAATCAAATCCAAAATTGAAGAGGTTGAAACTGAGGCCATATTTATTCTTGTGGGTTCTTAAATTAACAGGGTTAAACCCAGATTTTTTTGCAGATCAATCAATGGATGGGGCTCATTGATATTTTGCCAGTGAGAATTAATTGCCTGCCATCATTATCTGTATTATATGTAAATGTGAGTGTGATGTGACAGTGTCACTCTGACTCTGATCGATGTTGTCGTAATTTGTATCTAGTTCCACATGTTAATGAATGTTAATGTACTGCTGCAACGTTTGTTTTTTTTGGCAGGACTACCAGATCCACTTGGACTCTACACAGTTGTTCACAAAAAAAAGCACAACTCAGATTGTAACTTTATATGCCAACCAACAAAATGGGGCTTGTAGCTGAAGTATGAATGAGGCAATTGTTGCCTACTCTACACAATTTGAAAGGGGATTCTGGATTACTCCCCCCCCCCCTTTGCTGTAATGGTCATGGCTAGCGGACCACAGAAAAATGAGCACTTGAACATAGATGTATTTATTGAAGTACTTACTAAGTTATTATCCGAGTATCCATGATTCCGTGCATCATTCTGTCATGAAAATTACAGTGAGATGACGAAGTCATACTAATATGAATTTAGATATGCATTAATAAATGAGTAGCTTTTTCATATTTTAGAACCAGCTATGAAGTTTATAAAGAATTGTCCAAGTCCAAGATGCTTTTGCTTGCAGGTCTAAATTACAGTTTCAGTTTAAAAAAATGGAATGGGGAAGAGGATTATTATTAAATCTCCTGTTTTGTTTTGCCACTTCAGTCAGCATAAGGATAGTTACATTTAATGGTGAAGGTACTGAAGAAAAAATTACTCACCTTAGTAATGTTGTTTCTTCTAATGGAGTCTTGCTATATTATGACATATGCAGTATAACCCCAGGTTAGAACTGCTCCGGAGGTGAAAGAGTTAACTTCCATGCAGGGCATGGAATCTTGAGCATGAGCTCGGTTGAACACTCTGTCTGTTGAAGCTCAAACTTAAACTGTCAGATCTTTTACAAGCAAAACTCACTAAGGTTCTGTGTGGAAGCCGTGAACCTACACTAGCCACTGGCTACTAACTACAAAACACCTTTTGATCTTGATCCCAAAACAAAGACTCAAGTCGGGGATTCAAGAAGAAACTTAAGCATAACACCTAAGCACCCTAGAAGGGTGAAATGAAGTGGCATCAAAGAAGTGCCAACATTGCACTGCCCACCCACATCCCAAAAACAGAGGTTCTGAGAGGGCAGGTTGGGAGGTCATAATATAGAAGACTCCATTAGAAGAAACAACATTACTAAGGTGAGTAATTTTTCTTCAAACAACATGAAGTCTTGCTATATTATGACATATGCAGACTACACAGCAGTACCTCCATGGAGGAGGGACAGAACCTACTTGGGAAATAGGCTTTGAAGCACGGGCTGTGTTGAATCGAGCATCACTCCTAGCCTGGATATCCAAGGAGTAATGCTTAGTAAAAGTGTGAACTGTTTTCCAGTTAGCTGCTTGACATATCTCTAGGATAGGAATGTCCCTGGCAGCAGCCAGAGATGCAGCTGTACCTCTGGTAGAGTGAGCCCTCAGGCCTGAGGGAGGAACCTTACTCAGTTTTTTGTAACAGAATTGGATACAAGAGACAATCCACCTGGCAATGGATCTTTTAGTGGCAGGTTTCCCTTTATCAACCTCACCATAGGTGAGGAACAATTGGAGGGATTCGAACCTGTGACCCTTGGTACATTCTATATAATAACTAAGGGCTCTTTGACATCTAAACTGTGCAATCTCCTCTCACCAGAGGAGGAATGGTCAGTGAAGTACACAGGAGAGACATGGATTGATTAAGGTGAAAGTCTGAAACCACCTTAGGCAAAAACTTCCTGTTAGTCCTGAGGACTACCTTATCTCTATGAAAGGAGATGAAATCAGGCTCCACTGACAAGGCTTGTAGCTCACTTATGCACCTGGCAGAGGTGATGGCTACCAGAAACACAGTTTTCCAAGTCAAGTACTTCAGCTCTGCTGAAGACAATGGCTCAAAAGGGGGTTGCACAAGCTGAGTAATGTAAATATTAAGATCCCAAGCAGGGGCAGGATCCCTGAACGGGGATTGTGTGAAGCAACCTTTAAAAACTTGGAGAACACAGGGTGAGCTGATAAAGAAGAGGGCTTACCTGCTGACAAGAAGACAGACACAGCTGCCAAGTGCACTTTTAGGGTAGCTGGTCTCAGCCCCAAGGAATTCAAATGCACCAAATAATCCAGGATCGTGGGCACACCAGCAGATTCTGGAGAAATATGTTTACCAGCACACCATATGGAAAATCTTTTCCATTTTGAATTATAGGTAGCCCTGGTGAAAGGCTTCCTAGAGACCTTCAAGATATCCAATACACCTTGAGAAAGGTGTAGGTCAGCAAACTCTAACTCTTCAAGAGCCAAGCCTTGAGATTGAGAGATTTGAGGTTCGGATACCAAACTCTCCCCTGGGCACAGGTTAACAGGTTGTGATTCCTGGGAAGGCATAGGGGAGGATGGACTGCTAAGGACATAAGGAGTGGGTACCAGGGCTGCCTGGCCCAATCTGGAGCAATCAGGATCATCTTGCAGGATTGAGATCTGATTCTGACTAGCACTTTGAAAAGAAGAGGGAAGGGGGGAAAAGCATAGAGAAACTTCCCTTCCCAACTGAGAAGGAAGGCATCCAGAGGGACTGAGACCAACACTGGGGGCCTGCAGCAAAAAAGGGGAAGTTGGTGATTGTCTGTGGCTGCAAAGAGATCTATTTGCGGAGTGCCCCATCTGGCAAATATTACCTCCAGTACCAGGGGAACCAGTGCCCATTCGTGATGGCCCTGGGAAATCCTGCTGAGAGCATCCGCTAGGACATTGTCCTTGCCTGGGAGGTGAACTGCTGTAAGGGAGGCGTTCAGAGAGTAAGCCGGAGACCACAACTTCATTGCTTCAGTGCACAAGGCCGTAGACTGAGTGCCCCCTTGCTTGTTGATGTACCACATTGTAGTGGTATTGTCTGTTCTGACCTGAACTACCTTGTTCTGGACAGATGTGGAGAAAACCTGAAGTGCTAGAAAAACTACTCTGAGCTCCAGCAAATTGATGTGGAGCAGGGATTCCTGAGGGGACCACAGCCCTTGGGTGGAAAGGTCGCCCATGTGAGCTCCCCACCCCAGGAGGGATGCATCTGTAGTAAGGGTCAAGGAATGAGACTGGGAGGTGAAGGGAACCCCCTGTCTCAGATTGTTCTGATCCTGCCACCACTGAAGGGCCTGGATCAGGGTTCGAGTCACTGGAATCAATTTGGTTAGGGGATCCATCCTTTGAGACCAAAAGGCTCTCAAATGGAACTGAATGTCCCTCATCTGAACTCTCAATCCCTGCACTACTGCTGTAGAAGCAGCCATGTGCCCCAGGAGCTGTAGGAAATGTCTTGCTGGTTGAGAGACCTGCAGGGTGAAAGAGGAGGCCAGAGATACCAGGGTCCTTGCTCTCTCCAGAGGAAGGAAGGCTCTGGCTTCTTTTGTGTTCAGTTCTGCACCTATGAAGGTGAGAAGCTGGACAGGCTCCAGAACTGACTTTGGAAGATTGAGAAGGAAACCTAGAGATGTAAGCAGCTGCTGGGTTACTTGCAAATGAAGTTTGAACTGTTCTGGAGACTGGCCTACAATGAGCCAGGCATCCAGATAAGGGAAGATGGCAATCGTTTGCCATCTTAAATGAGCAACTGCTACTGCCAGGCATTTTGTGAACACACTTGGAGCCGAGGAGAGGCCGAAGGGCATTGCTCTGAACTGGTAATGGCCTGAGGGCAGTTCGAATCTGAGGTACTTTCGATGGGAGCTTCTGATGAGAACATGGAAGTAGGCATCCTTGAGGTCCAGGGAGGCTAGCCAGTACCCTGGCCTTAGAGAGGGTAAAATAATCCCCAGGGTCACCATTTTGAACTTTGGTTTTAAAAGGTGCTTGTTTAGATACCTGAGATCCAGAATGGGCCGCCATTCTCCTGTCTTTTTTGGGGTAAGGAAGTACCTGGAGTATAACCCTTTGCCCTGGTGTATGGGTAGAACCCTTTCCATGGCTCTGAAAGCCAGGAGGGCAGAAACTTCTGCTTCCAGGGCAAGTGCCTCTGATGGGTTTGCAGGTGGAAAAGATCTGGCTCTCATCTTCGGAAATTTTTTGAAGCTGGGAATCAGTCCCTGGCTTATTACCTCCAGGACCCACTTGTCTGATGTTAAAGACTTCCAGTCCTGGACAAAGTAAGCTAGCCTGCCCCCTACCAGTAGTGGAGAATCGTCCCTGGCTACCCCATCAGGGAGCCTGTTTTGCAGGGGCTTTGGGTTGAGGGGTAGAAGCAGGCTTACTAGAACCCCTTCTGCCCCTTCCTCTAAAGAACCCCCTCTGGGCATAAGCAGAAGAGGAGGCCTGGGCTTGGTAAAATGGCCTATGAAAAGGCCTACCCCTACCCCTGACATGCTGCCTTTGAGGAGTGACTTGTCTTTCTTTGGCTGTGCACTCCTATTGGTGGTCCTATACTCATCCATTTTCTTCATATAATTCTCTGTCTGCTCCCCAAATAGAGAATTTCCCACAACAGGAAAATCCATAGCTTTAGACTGGGTATCCTGTGACAGGGCAGTACATCTGAGCCAGGCCATTCTGCGAAGAGACACAGATGTAGCCATAACTCTAGATGAAACATCATTAGAGTCTACAGCAGCATGAAATTGCACCTTGGATGCCTCAATACCATCCGCAGCCACCTGCTCCAGCTCCCTGGCAAGCTGTTCAGGGGCCTGTTTTGCTAGAGCCAGGACAGTATCCCACCTGGATTTCTGGTACCTAGCTGCGTAAGCCATATAATTTGCCTGTCTGAGTCCCAAAGATGCTGCCATGTACTGCTTTTTTGCCATGGCATCCATCCTCCTGGAATCCTTTTCAGGAGGGTGAGAGGCTAGAAGAATATTAGCCTTGTCAGAGGATGCAGCCTGCACTACCCCCACATGGCTGCACTGCTGAGATAGAAACCCCGTATCAGAGCCTGATAAAGCATACCTCTTGTCCATCCTTTTATCCACAGGGAGGATAGAATGAGGAGTTTTCAGAATTTTTACTGTCTGTTTCCTAAAAGATTTATGCAAGGGAATAGACAGTCTCCTAGACTCTGGAATATCCATCATTTCCACAAAATCAGGCTCTTCTTGATCATCAACAGCTTCCTCAACAGGGAGTTGCAGAGTGTCAGCAACTTTCTTGTAAAACAAAAACTGAGAGGGGGACTGAGATAGTCTGGGAGGGGATACTCCTGAAGGTCTGTCTGGAGAGATGTCTGGTTCAATGGGCACATCCAGACTGTCAAAATCACACTCACTTTCCCTTCACCCCTCCTCCACTTCCCCTGGTTCATAAAAATCTTCAAAATAATAATCTTGAACCGAGGGAACCGACTGAACTGGGCGCTTACCCAATGGTGCCGGTTCGGACGGGACTGGGGTAAGAGACTGGACAATCTGAATAGCTTTGGCTATTTCCTCAGCAGTTGGAGAAAGAACTTTTGGCCCCAAACTAGCTGACCTTCTAGCCCTTTTAGTTGGAACCAGCTCCTCAGAGCTGGCTCTTTGTTTGCCCAAGGAAGCATCGCCCTGGTCATAGGGCACTCCCTCAGGTTCGGTTGGAACCGAACCGGGCTGGCCATCTGGGTCAGTGGACTTTTTGGCCTCCCTTTCCCTGAGCCTACCAACTCGTTTTTCCACGGTGGCAGCAGGAACATTTTTACAAATCTGGCAGTCTGCATTGAGGTGGTCAAACCCCAGACAATATACACATATGGTGTGTGGGTCAGCCTTGGCAAAGGCTTCCCCACAGAGGCCACAGTGCTGAAACCCAGTGGGTCCGTTTTTTTGGGGGGGTTTCTTAGACATAGTGCCAGCCTAACCAAAACTTGCCCGTTAACGGCAATCCACCAAGCAAGACTCTCTTATCAGTTCCCAACTGTGTCATGGGTCATGGAAAAAAACGTAATAAAATCTGTTTTTTTTAGAACCGGTAAGAACCGGGAACCGCACTCTAAAGGGCTAGAAAGTAATTTTTAAACCCTTCTGATTGGTTCAAACCGAACCGAAAAAGACGTTTACAAGTTCCACACAGAAGAAAAATAAAAAAGTAAGCCTATCTATTACTTACAATACCACAGACAGAGCTTGAACCGACGATTGCGGTTAAATTTCAATAAAATAAACCGAGAATTACACTTTAAAACCGACAAACCAAGCAGCAGGAGGAATCTCCGGAGCTACTGTTCAGTGAGGCGGAGTAAAGAATCTGACAGTTTAAGTTTGAGCTTCAACAGACAGAGTGTTCAACTGAGCTCGCACTCAAGATTCCATGCCCTGCATGGAAGTTAACTCTTTCACCTCCGGAGCAGTTCTAATCTGGGGTTATACTGCATATGTCATAATATAGCAAGACTTCATGTTGTTTGAAGTGATTGCTGTAAAGTATTAAGTGTTACTTGACTCAGCAGCTGTACACCAATCACTCACCCCCCCATACTACTCACACACACCCTATGGAGGTCAGTCTCCTCTCCTCTTCTCTCTCTCCATAGGGTGTAGGTGAGTAGTATGGGGGGGGGGATTGGTGTAAGGCTGCTGAGTCATGTAACACTTCATACTTTGCAGCACTCACTTCATTCAGTTTGACAGCCAGTACCTACCTTCACAATTAAATGTACCTATCCTTGCTGTTAAAACTCACACTTTGACAGATGGGCACACTGTTGAAGTGTCAGTAGTGCAAGACAACAGAAATGTTGATTTACTAAAAAAATTTTTTCAGTGAGGGTGACTGTCTAATGATCAAAGCATTGGCAACAACTGCAGTATTACCTTTGTGTTTTTAAGCACTGTTGATGGTCAGTGGACTATCTACATTTTAATACTTTACATTGACCTCATCAGAAATTTGATGTGGATTGGAATAAAAATTAATTATTTAATGATGTTATAATAACCATACAACATTATTGATTGTGCATCCTTTTTTGAGTGGAGGGGTGGGGAGAGACAAGATTTCTCTCATTAGAGTGGCATCTCAGTCACTCACTCTGACTTGGCATATATTTTATTTTTTTTTTGTCTGTAATGCTTGCAAGCAACAGCTTCTTCTAGAACATTCACAACACAACACAAATCACAAGACAAATGTATTCCCCTCCCAGTTTAATTACCCCACAACCACTGCTTTACTGATTTATTGAGCAGAGCATGACTGGTAGGTGTAATCATTGCATATATATGGTAATTAAGGATATAAATGATTTCCATTATGCAAATAAAATTTATATATGAGAGTTTTATTGGTCAGAATCCTTCATGTCTGTAAAATGACTGACAAATAAAATGATACATGTTTTTAATGAATGTAAACAACAAATGCATTCAAAAAAATCAAAAACTTGAAAGTAAATTTGAAATACATACACTTTTCTTCGTTCCTAGGTATTTTCTAATAGATAAATGTACACCTCATTGGCCTATAAGTATTTTTTTATGTACAAAAAACAGTGTTTAAAAATATAGCATAAATTATCATGATAATCATATTATCGCTATAATTTGGGAAAAATGATCATAATAAGAAAAAACAATATATCGTGACGCCCCTACCCCCTACACCCCCATCTTGTGTAACCCTCCCAGGAGGGCTTTGTCAAAGGCAGACATAGCACCAACCACATATGCTCCTTAATCAATCTTATGCATGTTGCCTCCTCAGCCTACACATCAGTTGTGCTGGTGGCTATAGATTTCTGAGAAGGAATTTGATTCTGTTAAATAGAGCTACCTGCACTCAATCTTAACCCATCTGGCCCCCACCTCCCCTTCTTTTAATGCTGAAATTTAGCCCCTAGTGACTGCAATCTGAAAAAGTAAGGAGATACCAAGCATCCAGGTTGGGAGAACTTGAGAAGTGCCTATTCCACCCTTCTCTATGTGGATGATTTGCTTGTTCTCTTTGAAGATGCACCATCCTCACTGCAACCACTCTTAGATCTGCGCACACTCCTACTTTCCTATCAGGGCTCCAAGTAAATCAGTTCAAGATGGAGGTACTACCCCTCAACTGAGCAGGTGGGTCTCCAATGATCTCCCATAGCCATCACATCTAGGTCTGCAAATTACACCAGACATACCCAAGTTAAATGGCAATAACCTTACCCTGTTGATGACAGATCTCAAAACTAAATGTGACAGATGGAGGCCCCTGTAGCTCAGTCTAGCTGGAAAGATATCCACTCTCAAGATGGTGACAGCACCCAGAATCTTCTAGGTCCTGTCACATCTCCCTCTCGCCATCCCCTCAAGTGGATGTGGCCATCGACAACCTCATGGTTGGTTTATTTGTGATGGCTTACACCCACGCTACAGGTGTCAAAAACTCCACTCATCATATAAACAGGAGGCTGGAACTTCCCCTGGGCCATAGGATACCACGGGCCTAAAAGGCAACATAGACACTCCTCTGCCTGAGGCCTCAGGATCCCCCCATGGGTGTAGATGGATACTGCACAAATCTCAGGGCATTCTCTGTCCTCATGCCTTTGCTTCTTCAGACCCATGAGTGCCAGGTCAAATATAACCATAGCATCATCTCTTGGGTACTGGACCAAGCCCCAAAAGTGGCTAAGAACATTCCCTTTCCAATGCAAATACTTTCCCTTATGGGACAATCCCTCACTCATGGTGGACAACAGACCCCTCTGTTGGCATTCCTGCAAAGGAAAGGGGATGCTCTTCCTAAAGGACATACTTGTTGCCCATACTCAGGTGGTAAACTCATTCCAGAATCTTCAGTTTCAATGGGATATCCCCGAGGCTGACTTTTGCAAAATTTTCCAGTTTGTAGAGCAGCAAAGAGTCTGAACAAGAACAAGTCCTTATTGTTGGCACTACAGCTGCCAATCTTGCACTAGCCAATCCTCAAAAAAGGTGTAGCTGATAAAATATATGAGGAGATCCATACCTGCATCACCAGTCAATCTACTAGGTCCAAAACTGCTTGGGAAACCAGGCTTAACAAACAGATCTCAGAGCAGGACTGGAACACATGCTGGGCTTCTTCCATAAGACCTTCAAAGATGCACGCAGTATGCTCATCCAGAAAAAAATCCTGAATTCCTGGTACAGGACCCCGTTAGTGCTTCATATGCTTAAACTCCTCTCATCAGACAAATGCTGGAGATGTGTGGTATCGGGAGAAGACATACTAGAAACATAGACTTTGACGGCAGATAAGGACAGCTTGGCCCACCCAGTCTACCCATTTCCCTACCTACTGGATAGCTGTAGATCCTAGTTAACCAACAGCTTACTTCTTCCTACACCCCACCACAATTGCCATATGTCTGTCCCATGCATTCTTCAATTTCCCCACTGTTTTTGACCCCACAACCTCCTCAGGAAGGCCATTCCATGTGTCTGCCATCCTCACCATGAAAAAATACTTCCTCACATTGCCCTTGAACCATCCCCCCTCTATCTTAAATTGTGCCCCCTTGTTCTTGCACATCTGTTTTTCTGAAAATTGCCACCCTCCTGGACTTTGTTGATTCCCTTGAGGTACTTGAAAGTTTCTATCATGTCCCCCCTCTCCCTCCTTTCCTCAAGGATATACATATTAAGCTTCTTAGGTCTCTCTTCATATGGCTTCTGATACAGACCCCACCATTTTAGTTGCCATCCGCTGGACTGCCTCCATCCTGTCTATGTCCTTGCTGAGATGGGGTCTCCAGAACTGCACGCAGTACTCCAGATGGGGTCTCACCAACTGTCTGTACAGAGGGATAACATAGAAACATAGACTTTGATGGCAGATAAGGACCGCTTGGCCCACCTAGTCTGCCCATTTCCCTACCTAACAGATAAGCTGCAGATCCTAGTTAACCAACAGCGACTTCCTCCCACTCCCCACTAGAATTGCCTTTATGTCTGTCCCATGCATTCTTTGAATTCTCCCACAGTTTAGACCCCCACAACTTCCTCAGGAAGGCTGTTCCATGCATCCATCACCCTCTCTGAAAAAGCATTCCCTCACATTGCCCCTGAGCCACCCCCATCTTCAAATTATGTCCCCTTGTTCTTGCACATCTCTTTTTCTGAAAGATGCTACCCTCTTGGACTTTGTTGATTCCACTGAGGTACTTAAACGTTTCTATCATGTCCCCTCTCCTCCTTTCCTCAAGGGTATACATATTAAGCTCCTTTAGTCTCTCCTCGTATGGCTTCTCTTGCAGACCCTGCACCATTTTAGTTGCCCTCCTCTGAACTGCCTCCATCCTGTCTATGTCCTTGCGGAGATGGAGTCTCCAGAACTGCACGCAGTACTCCAGATGGGGTCTCACCAACTTTCTGTACAGGGGGATAACAACTTCCTGTTTTCTGCTGGTGATACCTCTCCCTATACGTCCCAGTATCCTCCCAGCCCTCCCTACCACCTTCTCACATTGCTTGCCAACATTAAGGTCATCTGATATGATTACCCCTAGGTCTCTTTCCATTTTTGTTGTTGTTACTACCTCCCCCCCCATTGTGTAATCTTCCCCTGGGTTTTTGTTTCCCAGGCGCATTACTTTGCACTTCTTTGCATTGAATCCAAGCTGCCATACTTCTGACCATTCCTCCAACCTTGCCAAGGTCCTTCTCATCCTTTCCACGTCTCCTTGTGTATCAACCCTGTTGCACATCTTTGTGTCATCTGCAAAGAGTCATACTTTTCCTTCCAGTCCCTCTGCAATGTCACTTATAAAGACATTAAAAAGGACTGGACCCAGTACTGAACCCTGCGGTACCCCACTAGTAACCCCTCTTTCTTCAGAGTGGACTCCATTTACAATTACCTTCTGTGTCCTGTTGTTCAGCCAATGTTTTACCCAGGCTACCACCTTGGGACCCACTCCCAGGCTGGTTAATTTGACTACAATCTTTTGTGTGGGACTGTGTCAAATGCCTTGCTAAAGTCTAGGTAGGCCGTGTACACAGCCCCACCCTGGTCTACTACGTTGGTCACCCAGTCAAAGAAATCAATTAGATTTGTCTGACATGATCTTCCCACTGTGAACCCATGCTGCCTTGGGTCCTGTGCCCGACTGGCCTCTAGGTACTCAACAATTCTTTCCTTCAGAAGTGATTCCATCACTTTACCTACTACAGAGGTCAAACTGACAGGTCTGTAGTTTTCTGCCTCTGTCTTGGTCCCACTTTTGTGAAGGGAAATCATATCCGCCTTCTTCCAGTCCTCAGGTACCACACCATCCTCCCATGATTTGTTAAAAAGCATAGTCAGTGGTGTCACTAGTTCTCTGCTTAATTCTTTTAGAATTCTGGGGTGAATTCCTTCTGGCCCCATTGCTTTGTCCACCTTCAGTTTTAGGAGTTCTTTCAGAACCCTTTCTTCTGTGAAAGGATTGGGATCAACCCCCCTCTCCAGAGTGCTTCTGTTAATTGGATTAGGCACCTACTTCCTCTTTCTGTGAATACTGAACACAAGTATTCATTCAGTATCCTTGCTTTATCACTGTCACTTTCTGCCCACCCACCATCCATTCTATTCAGCCTTACTATCCCTCCCTTTGTCTTTCACTCCCTGATATACCTATAAAAGGTTTTATCCCCTTCCGAGTTAGCTATCTTTCCTCAGTTTGTGCCTTTGCATTCTGATTACCTCCTGCATCCTTCTGCCTTAACTGGTACAGTTCTCTGTCCTGCTCCTTCTGTGTTTCCTTATACTTCCTAAATGCTATCTTTTCTCCCTATCCTTCACCGCCACCTCTTTTGAGAACCATAGTGGCTTTTTATTTCATTTTGATTTGTTTATTTGCTTCACACAAAGGCTTGTTGCCTCTGTGATGGCAGTTTTGATATTTGCCCATTGTTGCTCCACCTCTCCTTCTAGCCTGTTTGCTAGTGCTTTTCTAAGGCACTCTCCCATCTTGCCAAAGTCAGCCCTCTTGAAGTCCAGAACCCTCACTTTTGTATGGCTTGACTCTGTAGCAGAGTTTATCATGAACCACACTGTTTGGTGGTCACTTGTTCCCAAATGGCTACTCACTTCTAGATCTGAGATCCTCTCACTGTCCCCATTTGAGAGTATGAGGTCTAAGATTGCTCCCTCATGAGTGGGTTTCAAAACTAGCTGTTTGAGGCATGCCACCTGAAGGGCATCAAGAATGGCCCTGCTTTTGGATGTGGCTGCCGCAAAGGTGCTCCAGTTAACATCTGGCATGTTAAGGTCCCCCATCAACAGTATCTCCCCTTTCTCTGCCATCCTAAGTATGCCTTCTATCATATCCTTGTCCATCTCCTCCCCCTGACATGGGGGTCTATATACAACCCCTGTGCAGATTGTGGTGCCATTTCCAGTCTCTAAGGTGACCCACAGTGCCTCCTCTCCTCCCTGTTTACTCTTTTGTTCAGTTGCTTTTATCTCTTCCCTTACATAGAGGCTACTCCCCCTCTTCTGCCCTCCCTGTCTCTCCTGTAGGTTGTGTACCCTGGTATGTTAACATCCCAGTCATGGTTCTCTGTGTACCATGTTTCTGTGACTGCTACAATATCCAGGCATCCCTCTTCCATCAAGGCCACCAGTTCAGGGAGCTTGTTGCCCAGACTACGGGCATTAGTACTCATTTCCCTCCATTTCTTGATGGCCTTACCCCTTTTTGACCCATCCCTGTCCTTATTGCATTTGCCACTATCTCCATTTACCCTTGCGCTTCTCCCTATTGACATCTCTATGTTGGTGTCTACTTCACTTAGTACCCTGATATTTTGGGGGGGCTAGGATTTCCCTGCTCCTTTCCAGTGCCTCCCCCCCTTGGCTAGTTTAAATACTTGTCAATGAAATATTTAAACCTATCGCCTAGGATCCTGGTTCCCCTCCTGGACAGATGCAGACCATCATGCCAGTATAGGCCTGCATCCCTCCAGGTGGACCCCCAGTCTCCAATGAAGCCAAATCCCTGAGATCTGCACCAGTTTTTCAACCACTGATTGAATCCCATGGTGTGAAGCACCCTAGCCTCACCCATGCCATAGACAGGCAGCACCTCCGAGAAGGTTACCATGTGTGCTATTTGTCTAAGGCCCCCTCCCCATCTCCACAAGTGCTTCTTGCACTGCTCTGATCCCTTTCTTAGCCAGGTCATTTGTTCCTAGGTGGACAATGACATCCAGCTCCCTCCCCTGTGCAGCTGCTCCTGCGATCCTGAGTATTCACTCCCTGTCTCTCTATGCCATGGCGCCAGGCAGGTACCTTACCTCCCTCTCCCCTTCCTCCCCCAGTTCTACCTTTCTAACAATGGAGTCCCCCACCAGGAGTTGTTTCCTTCCCCTGTGGGGTCCCATGCCACCCTTCTTTGGGTCTCCTTTGTGGAGGTTCCCAGCATCCTCCTTGGTCTCCACTGTGGTTGCCTCCATAGAGGAACCACACTTTTCCAGAATGGCATAGAAATTGTGGAGAGGTACAACTGGAGGGATGAGATTCTGTTCCACCACCCCTCACCCTCCCTGAGCTCACTGTGGTCCAACCACTCCTCTTTCTTGGCAACCTCTGAGGCAATGGCAGTGACCCTGGTGGTCCCTGGGTGGGAGAGGAGGTCCCACAAATCCTGGCCAACTCAGCCTGGAGATGAACAACCTCCTCCCTCAGCCCAGAGAGGTGTCTGCAGATGGGGCAACACTGCATCCTCCAAAACACCTCCTGGAAGACTGCTTCTCCACAGCCACTGCACTGCACCACTCCCATCATGTCTTTTTTCTGGTCCCCTAACTGTTATTTGGAATACTTACTCTTTCTTCTGTTTGTTTATTTCTTTTTTTTTTCTTCTCTCCCTACTTACTTACTGCCTCTGCACCCTTTTATCTCCTGATCTTACTGTTCTGAGACAAGAAGTTCCTATATTTCTCAGTAGTCTCCTTACTTGCTCAGAGTCAGACTTCCTGCTTTCTACTGGTGATGCCTCTTCCTGTACATCCCAGTATACCCCCAGCCCTCCTTTCTGCCTTCTGATATTGCTTGCCTACATTTAGGTAATTTGATATGACTACTCCCAGGTCCCTTTCCATTTCTATTGTTGTCAGTACTGCCCCCCCCCCCCATTGTGTAATCTTCCCCTGGGTTTTTGTTTCCCAGGTGCATTACTTTGTACTTCTTTGCTTTGAATCTAAGCTGCCATACTTTTGACCATTCCTCCAACCTTGCCAAGTCCCTTCTCATCCTTTTCACCCCCCTTTGTGTATCCTCCTTGTTGCAGATCTTTGTGTCATCTGCAAAGAGGCATACTTTTCCTTCCAGTCCCTCTGCAATATCACTTATAAGGACATTAAAAAGGACCGGACCCAGTACTGAACCCTGTGGTACCCCGCTAGTAACCCCCCTTTCTTTGGAGTGGACTCTGTTTACTATTACCCTCTGTGTCCTGTTGTCCAGCCAATTTTTTACCCAGGCTACCACCCTGGGACCCAATCCCAGGCTGGCTAATTTATTTATTAATCTTTTGTGTGGGACTGTGTCAAATGCCTTGCTAAAGTCTAGGTAGACCATGTACACAGCCCCTCCCTGGTCTACTACTTTGGTCACCCAGTCAAAGAAATCTATTAGATTCATCTGACATGACCTTCCTGCTGTGAATCCATGCTGCCTTGGGTCCTGTGCCTCGCTGGCCTCTAGGTACTCAACAATTCTTTCTTTCAGAAGTGATTCCATCATTTTCCCTACCATTGAGGTCAAATTAACAGGTCTGTAGTTTCCTACCTCTTCTTTGCTCCCACTTTTGTGAAGGGGAATCACATCTGCCCTCCTCCAGTCCTTAGGTGCCACACCATCCTCCCATGATTTGTTAAAAAGGGTAGTCAGTGGTGTCACTAGTACTTTTAGAATTTTGGGGTGAATCCCATCAGGGCTCATTGCTTTGTCCACCTTCAGTTTTCTTTCAGAATCCTTTCTTCTGTGAATGGACTGGTATCGACCCCCCCCATCCAGAGTGCTTCTGTTGATTGAATTAGTTCCTTCCCCCTCCACTTCTTTTGTGAATACTGAGCAGAAGTATTCATTCAGTATCCTGTTTTTCACTGTCACCTCTGCCCACCCACCCTCCCCTTTATTAAGCCTCACTATCCCTCCCTTGGTCTTTTTCACTGCCTAATGTACCTATAAAAGGTTTTATTCCCCTTCTTAATTGAGTTGGCTATCTTTTCCTTGGTTTGGGACTTTGCTATTCTGACTGCTTTCCCCACTTCCTTCTGTTTTAACTGATACAGTTCTCTGTCCTGCTCCTTCTGTGTTTCCTTGTCCTTCCTGAATGCTATCTTTTTCTCCCTAACCTTCCCCGCCACCTTTTTTGAGAACCATAGTGTTTTTTTCCGTGATTTTGATTTGCTTATTTGCTTCACACAAAGGCTTGTTGCCTCTGTGATGGCAGTTTTGATGTTTCCCCATTGTTCCTCTACCCCTCCTTCTTGCCTGTTTGCTAGTGCTTTTCTGAGACACTCTCTCATTTTGACGAAGTCAGCCCTCCTAAAGTCCAGTACCCTCACTTTTGTATGGCTTGACTCTATGGCTGTGTTTATCATGAACCACACTGTTTGGTGGTCACTTGTTCCCAGATGGCTACCCACTTCTAAATTTGAGATCCTCTCTTCTTCCCCATTTGAGAGTACCAGGTCTAAGATTGCTCCCTCTTGAGTGGGTTCCAACACTAGCTGACTGAGGCATGCCCCCTGTAGGGCATCAAGAATGACCCTGCTCTTGGATGAGGTTGCAGCAAAGGTGCTCCAGTTAACATCTGGCATATTCAGGTCCCCCATCAACAATATCTCCCCTTTTTCCTGCCATCCTAAGGATGCCTTCTATCATTTCCTTGTTCATTTCCTCCCCCTGAGATGGGGGTCTGTATACAACACCCATGCAGATTGTGGTGCCATTTCCTGTTTCCAGAGTGACCCACAGTGCCTCCTTTCTTCCCTGTTTACCCTTTAGTTCCATTGCTTTGATCCCTTCCCTTATGTAGACAGCTACTCCTCCTCCTCCTCTTCTACCCTTCCTGTCCTTCCTCTAGACTGTGTAACCTGGTATGTTAACATCCCAGTCATGGTTGTATGTGTTCCATGTTTCTGTGACTGCCACAATAGCCAGGCATCCCTCTTCCATTAAGGCCACTAGTTCAGGAAGCTTGTTTTCCAGACTATGGGCATTGGCACTCATTGTCTTCCATTTTTTTGTGGCTTTACCCCTTTTAGCCCCATCCCTGTCCTTACTGCATTTGCCTATTTCACCATTTACCCCTGCCCTTCTCCCTATCAACTTCTCTATCTTGGTGTTTACCTCACTAACTACCCTGTTTTTTTTGGGGGGTGGGGCTGGGAGTTCCCCGCTCCTTTTCAGTGCCTCCCCCTTGGCTAGTTTAAATGCTTGCCAATGAAGCATTTAAACATATCATCTAGGATCCTGGTTCCCTTCCTGGACAGATGCAGACCCACCACATCAGAATAGGCTCGTATCCCTCCAGGTGTACCCCAAGTCCCCAATGAAGCCAAAACCCTGAGCTCTGCACCAGTTTTTCAACCATTGTTTGAATTCCATGGTACAGAGCACCTTTGCCTCACCCATGCCATAGACAGGCAGCACCTCCAAGAAGGTTACCGTGCATGCTACTTGTCTAGGTGAACAATGACATCCAGCTGCCTCCCCCATGCAGCTGCTCCTGCAATCCTGAGGATTCACTCCCTGTTCCTCCAAGCCATGGTGCCAGGCAGGCACCTTACCTTCCTCTCTCCTCCCTCCCCAGTTCTACCCCCCTAATAGTTGAGTCCCCAACCAGAAGTTGTTTCCTTTCCCTGTGGGGTCCCATGCCACCCTCCTGTGGGTCTCCTTTGTGGAGGTTCCCAGCATCCTCCTTGGTCTCCACTGTGGGTGCCTCCATAGAGGAACCACACTCTGCCAGAGCAGTGTATGAATTGTGAAGAGGTACAACTGGAGGGATGCACCTATGTTCCTCCACCCTCACCCTCCCTGAGCCCACTATGGTTCAACCACTCTTCTTTCTTGGCAACCTCTGAGGCATGGGCATTGACCCTGGTGGTCCCTGGGTGGGAGAGGAGGTCCCCCGAGTCCTGGTCAACTCAGCCTGGAGACGAGCAACCTCCTGCCTCAATCCAGAGAGGTGCCTCCAAATTGAACAACACCGCATCCTCCAGAACATTTCCTGGAAGACTGCCACTCCATAGACACTGCACTGCACCACTCCCATCATGTCTTATTTGTTACCCCTCAACTGTTGTTTTGTATGCTTACTAATACTGTTAATAATGGTATATATTGTACTCTGTGTATATAAGGTATATAATCAGTATAATAATACTGTTGGTAGCCTTGCTGGTAGAGCAGAAAGCAGCTAACTAACAGAAGCTACATTTTCTTCTTAATTTAAAATGTATATCTCAGTAGGAGTCAGTGTCTGTTAAGATTAAGTAGACAGATAACTTTATTAGAAGTAGAAGGGGACTTATTTAGGGTTAAAAAAGAATGAAAAGAAAGAAGGTCAGTGTGTATTCTGTGCAGTGAAGGGTACTGTATCAGCTGACTTTGCTAAACCAGTAGGAGGAAAGAGAGCTTACCTGGGGGGCGTGGTTTAGACACTATAAAAGCAGGTGAGTCAAATTACAACTTCCTGTTGCTAGCCTTGCTTGTAGAGCAGAAAGCAGCTAACTAAAAGAAGCTACATTTTCTTCTTAATTTAAAACGTATATCTCAGTAGGAGTCAGTGTCTGTTAAGATTAAGTAGACAGATAACTTTATTAGAAGTAGAAGGGGACTTATTTAGGGTTAAAAAAAGAAAGAAAGAAGGTCAGTGTGTATTCTGTGCAGTGAAGGGTACTGTATCAGCTGACTTTGCTAAACCAGTAGGAGGAAAGAGATCTTACCTGGGGGTGTGGTTTAGACACTTTAAAAGCAGGTGAGTCAAATTACAACTTCCTGTTGCTAGCCTTTTTTCTTACTAATTGCCCTCCATTCCACCCCACCCACCCAAAGCCAGTTCTACTTTTATAGCCACTGGATTTGACTGTCAACAGGAACTTCCTGTTTGGCAGTAGGAAGGAAAGAATCATAAGAGAAACATTGGTTTTGTCAACCCTAAAGTAGAAAAAGTAGCTCACTCTCCCCCCCCCAGCTGCTGCAGCTGCTGGTGGTCAGATACTGAGCAAGGAAGAAGGAGGCTACTGAAGAAGATAGGAAGTTGCTGTCCCAGAACAGGAAGGGTGAGAGTTGTAAGGAGAGGAGAGAGTAAGCATCCAGAGAAACAGTAAAGGGGACACAAAATAAGACATGATAGGAGTGGTGCAGTGCAATGGCTGTGGGGCGGCAGTATTCCAGAAGACATTCTGGAGGCTGCGATGCTGCCCTATTTTCAGGCACCTCTCTGGTCTGAGAGAGTAGGTTGCCCATCTCCAGGCTGACCTGGCTAGGATTCGTGAAACCTCCTCCCCCCACCCAGGGACCACCAGGGCCAATACCACTACCTCAGAGGTTGCCAAGAAAGAGGAGAGGCTGGACCAGGGTGGGCTCAAGGAGGGAGAGAGTGGTGGAACAGAGTTGCATCCTCCAGCTGTACCTCTCCACAATTCATTTGCTCTTCTGGTGGATAGTGGTTCCTCATGGAGGCACCTGCAGTGGAGACCAAGGAGGATGCTGGGAACCTTCACAAAGGAGACCCAAAGGAGGGTGGCATGGGACCCCACAGGGGAAGAAAACAACTCCTGGTGGGGGATTCAATCATTAGGGGGTAGAAATGGGGGAGGAAGGGGAGAGGGAGGTAAGGTGCCTTCCTGGCACCACGGCTTGGAGAGACAGGAAGCGAATCCTCAGGATCGTGGGAGGAGCTGCACGAGGGAGGGAGCTGAATGTCATTGTCCACCTATGGACAAATGACCTGGCTAGGAATGGGATCAGAGCAGTGCAAGAGGAGTTTGTAGAGTTGGGAAGGGGCCTTAGACAAGTAGCGCATACGGTAACCTTCTCGGAGGTGCTGCCTGTCTATGACAAGGGAGATACTAGGGCACTTCTCACCAGGGAATTCAATGAGTGGTTGAAAAACTGGTGTGGAGCTCAGGGTTTTGACTTCATTGGGGACTGGGGAGCCACCTGGAGGGATGCAGACTTAAACTGGTGCAATGGTCTGCATCTGTCCGGGGGGGGAACCAGGATCCTAGGTGAGAGGTTTAAATGCTTCATTGGCAAGCATTTAAACTAGCCAAGGGGGGAGGCACTGAAAAGAAGCAGTTAAATCCGAGTCTCCCCCCACAAAACATGGTGATCAGTGAGGTAAACACCAAGGTACAGAAGTTATTAGGGAGCAGAACAGATTTAAATGTAAAAAAAGGCAAAGGCAGTAAGGACAGAAATGGGGCTAAAAGGGATAAGGCTATCAAAAAGTGGAGGGTGATGAGCACCAATGCCCGTAGTCTGTGTAACAAGCTCCCTGAACTAGTGGCCTTGATGGAAGAGGGTTGCCTGGATATTGTGGCAGTCACAGAAACATGGTACACAGAGAACCATGACTGATGTCAACATACCAGGATACACAATCTACAGGAGGGACAGGAGGGTAAAAGAGGAGGAGGAGTAGCTCTCATGTAAAGGAAGGGATCAAAGCAACAGAACTAAAGAGTAAACAGGGAGCAGATGAGGCACTTTGGGTCACCCTGAGACAGGAAATGGCACCACAATCCGCATGGGGGTTGTATACAGACCCCCATCTCAGGGGGAGGGAATGGACAAGGAAATGATAGAAGGCTTTCTTAGAATGGCAGAAAAGGAGGAGATATTGTTGATGGGGGACCTGAATATGCCAGATGTTAACTGGAGCACCTTTGCTGCAGGCACATCCAAGAGCAGGGTCATTCTTGATGCCCTACAGGGGGCATGCCTCAGACAGCTAGTATCGGAACCCACTCAGGAGGGAGCAATCTTAGACCTGGTACTTTCAAATGGGGATGGAGAAAGAATCTCAGATTTAGAAGTGGGTAGCCATCTGGGAACGAGCGACCACCAAACAGTGTGGTTCACGACAAACACAGCCATACAATCAAGCCATACAAAAGCAAGAGTACTAGACTTTAGGAGGGCTGACTTTGGGACAATGAGAGAGTGCCTCAGAAAAGCACTAGCAAACAGGCAAGAAGGAGGGGTGGAGGAACAATGGGGAGTGATCAAAACAGCCATCACAGAGGCAACAAGCCTTTGTGTAAAACAAATCAATAAAACACAACAAGGAAAAAACTGCTATGGTTCACAAAAGAGGTGGCAGGGAAGGTTAAGGAGAAAAGGAAAGCATTCAGGAAATATAAGGAAAGACAGAAGGAGCAGGACAGAGAACGTTATCAGTTAAAGCAGAAAGAGGCTGGGAAGGCAGTCAGAATAGCAAAGGCCCAAACCGAGAAAAGGATAGCCAATTCTGTTAAGAAGGGGGATAAGACCTTTTATAGGTACATTAGGGAGTGAAGAAAGACCAAAGGAGGGATACTAAAGCTTAATAAAGGGGAGGGAATGTGGGTAGAGGGGGACAGTGAAAAAGCAGGGATACTGAACGAATATTTCTGCTCAGTATTCACAAAGGAAGAGGAGGGGGAGTTACCTAAACCAAACAAGAGAAACACTCTGAAGATGGGGGTCGATACCAGTCCATTTACAGAAGAAAGGGTTCTGAAAGAACTAATAAAATTGAAGGTGGACAAAGCAATGAGGCCTGATGGGATTCACTCAAGAATTCTAAAAGAACTAAGGCTAGAACTAGTGACATCGCTGACTACTCTCTTTAACAAATCATGGGAGGATGGGGTGGTACCCAAGGACTGGAGGAGGGCAGATGTGATTCCTCTTCACAAAAGTGGGAGCAGGACAGAGGCAGAAAACTACAGACCAGTTAGTTTGACCTCAGTGGTAGGGAAAATGATGGAATCACTTCTGAAGGAAAGAATTGTTGAGCACCTACAGGCCAGTGGGGCACAGGACCCAAGGCAGCATGGATTCACGATGAGAAGGTTGTGTCAGACGAATCTAATAGATTTCTTTGACTGGGTGACCAAAGTAGTAAACCAGGGAGGGGTTGTGGACATGGTCTACCTAGATTTTAGCAAGGCATTTGATACAGTCCCACACAAAAGATTAATACACAAGATAGCCAGCCTTGGAATGGGTCCCAAGGTGGTAGCCTGGATAAAAAATTGGCTAGACAACAGGACACAAAGGGTAGTAGTAAATGGAGTACACAGTGAAGAAAGGAGTGTTACTAGCGGGGTACTGCAGGGTTCAGTACTGGGACTGGTCCTTTTTAATGTCTTTATAAGTGCCATTGCAGAGGAACTTGAAGGAAAAATATGTCTCTTTGCAGATGACACAAAGATCTGCAACAGGGTTGACACACATGATGGAGTGGAAAGATGAGAAGGGACTTGGCAAGGTTGGAGGAATGGTCAAATGTATGGCAGCTTAGATTCAGTGCAAAGAAGTTCAAGGTAATGCACATGGGAAACAAAAACCCAGGGGAAGCATACACAATGGGTGGTGAGATACTGACAACAGTAAAAATAGAAAGGGACCTGGGGGTAATTATATCAGATGACCTAAAGGTGGGCAAGCAATGTGAGAAGGCAGTAAGGAAGGCTGGGGGGATACTGGGATGCATAGGAAGATGCATCAATAGTAGAAAACAGGAAGTTGTTATCACTCTGTACAGACAGTTGGTGAGACCCCATCTGCAGTACTGTGTGCAGTTCTGGAGACCCCATCTCCGCAAAGACATAGACAGAGTGGAGGCTGTCCAGAGGAGGGCAACCAAAATGGTGCAGGGTCTGCACCAGAAGAAAGACTAAAGGAGCTTAATATGTATACTCTTGAGGAAAGAAGGGAGAGAGGGGACATGATAGAAACTTTTAAGTACCTCAAGGCAATTAACAAAGTCCAAGAGGGTAGCATCTTCCAGAAAAAGAGATGTGCAAGAACAAGGGGGTACAATTTGAAGATAGAGGGGGGACGGCTCAGGGGTAATGTGAGGAAGTATTTTTTCACAGAGAGGGTTGTGGATGCATGGAACAGCCTCCCTGAGGAGGTCGTGGAGTCAAGAACAGTGGGGGACTTCAAGAATGTATGGGACAGGCATAAGGCAGTCCTAGTGGCGGGTAAGAGGAAGTAAGCTGTTGGTTAACTAGGATCTGTAGCTTATCTGTTAGGTAGGAAAATGGGCAGACTAGGTGGGCCAAGCGGTCCTTATCTGCCATCAAATTCTATGTTTCTATGTTTCTATGTTTCTAATACATCATAAGTAAATCTCCCCTCTTATGCCATATCTCTAAAGGGTATAAGCCTAAGTCCCTAAGTCTGTGTTCATATTCTAAGTTTTCAATACCAGATATGATTTTGGTTAAATGTCGTTGAACTCTTTCTGTAGTTGTGTGCATCTTTCTTTAAGTATGGGTTCCACAGGGGACTGCAGTAATCAAGGTGGGTTCTCACCAGTGTTCTGTACAGAGACAGCAGGCATGATCTGTGTCTTGTTACAAAATATCTTATTATTCCAGTGACCCTGGTTGCCTTGTTTACTATTTCATTACAGTGTCCACTGAATGATTAGTTATTTGATATAAGAACCCCCAAGTCTGTTTCTTGTTTTGCTGTTTTTAATACAGTGTTATTTATAGTATATTTCTGGCATTTATTATTTGCTGCAAAGTGAATAGTGACACATTTTTCAGTATTAAACTCCATTCCATTATCAAATACCCAGTTCTAAAGTTGGTTTTGGTCTTCTTGGGACAATACAATCTGTAACTACCTCAGCACAAATCTTAGAATCATCCATGAACTTGATGCAACAATTTTTGATATTCTGCCCCATATCAGAGATAAAAATGGAAAACAGGACAGGCCCCATAACTGATCCCTGTGGGATCCCACTGATCACACAGCCCCCACTGGAAAGGTGACCTCTTATCCTAACTCTTTGTTTTCTATCTGTAAGCCAATTTGTTACCCAGTTATTTTGTTGTTGACACCTAATTTGATCAGTTTCTGGAATAGGATATCATGGGGTACTTTATCAAAAGCCTTCTTGTAATCTAAATATACTACATTTACAGGTTTTCCATTATCGAGCATTTTCACTGATACTGTTATAACAAGCATTTGTCAATGCTGAACGTTCGCTTGCAGGTGTTTGCAGTGGTGTTTGGCATGTATGGTGCTTTACCCTAATGCCCTGTGCGATTGCTGGTATTTGCACAATAAATTGTCAGCATGACCTTTTTTGTTACCCCCATTGTGCGCTACATAGGCGGAAACATGTTTTGGGCAACATGTGAAAAATGACAGCTGTACTGCTCATAAGGAAGTGTGGTAAAATGGCAATGTTGAAAATCTGGAGTGGAAATATTGAAAATTCGCAAACCTAGGAGCGTGCGTGGGAACTGTGCAATGCACACTGGTAAAACAGTGATTGTTGGGAATTTTTTCACCAAATTGTCACCGCTGGCAGTTTAAAACCTCTGCTAATGAACAGTGACACTGTGATTTTCTTAATGTGTCCCATACACTGAATTCGCACACCGACTGTGCCATTGTGCGCTACATGGGTGGAAACACGTTTTGGGCAAGATGTGAAAAATGACAGCTGCAGTGCTCATAAGGAGGTGTGGTAAAATGGCAATGTTGAAAATCTGGAGTGAAAATATTGAAAATTCGCGAACTTACGAGCCTGCGTAGGAACTGCGCAACACACACTCATAAAACAGTCATTTTTTGGAATTTTTGCACCAAATTTTCAACATGGGGTTTTTGGGACCCCTTTTCATGAATGATGTCACTGTCATGGCATTATTTGAGGCCAAAGGGTGATTTCATGCAGTGACTATGCAGTGCCTGCGAAATCAACCTTCGGGCCCGGATAACACCATGACAGTGACATCATTCATGCATTCATGAGAAGGGGTCCCAAAAACCCCATGTTGAAAATTTGGTGCAAAAATTCCAAAAAATGACTGAGATATGCAATAAAGTTGAACCCCCCCCATCTAGCCCATTATACAGCTTACCGGCATTTCCTCAGTTCGCGGTCGCCTTTGAAGAGTGCAGACGTGTTCCCGGTCCACCGAAGATCGTGCACCAGAGTCCGGAGAAGTCTGGGGTGAGGGGTGTGGGGAGAGCTGGGTGCACAGTGGGTGGTGCGCGGGTTGTGGGGGGTTCAGAGACACGCCCGGCAGGACAGTTTTGTTTACAGGTTTGAAAAAAAGGCGGCGTGGGGCGTTTGCCACGCTGGGGTGGGCTCCCAGTGTGGCAGAAGATGGCTGGGGGGCTGAGGAGCCGGCGGGGAGTTGGGCACCCCCATCGACTATGGCTGGTGAAGACGTGAGGATTGGGCACCCGTCCGGCAAAATAAAACAAGCGTTGCCACGCTGGGTGGGCTCCCAGCATGGCAGCAGGATGGCTTTGGGGGGGCCGTGGAGCTGACGGGGGATTGGGCACCTGGAGGTAGCACGTGACTCGAGGGGGGGCAGCGCTCAGTATGGCAGTGGTGTTTTTCTTTGAAGCAGAGGAACACCGCTGTCATACTGATCTGCTGCACCCATTGGTGCAGGACCGCCATGCCTGCTCAAGAGAGCAGTGCATTGGGTGGGAGAGGCACACCTCTAAGTGTGCTACTCTCCCAAAACGTTCCTTGCGCATGCGCTCAAGCGAATGTAAAAAACCAATAGATTTGTTAGACAAGAACCCTGCTTTTGGAAACCATGTTGGTTAGGGTCAATTATGCCTCTAGCAGAGAGATTCAGTTCTAATTTGTCCCTTATTATTGATTCAAGTACTTTACCTATAATTGAGGTGATACTAATAGACCTGTAGTTGCCCATTTCGGCTCTGCTACCCTTTTTATGTTTGCTTGCATGCATGTGCAAGAAACATAGTGCCATCATCCGAGTTTTTTGGAGGTGTGTCAGCATCTTCCAATTCAGTCAGTGTGTTTGCATGCGCGGTCGCAGTTCTCCAATCACTGCTGGAGCTGTCTATGACAGCAGTTAAAAATGCAGTGGCATACAGTTGAAAGAGGAAGCTACGCTTCAGTGAGCAGCGATAAGATATTGCCTGCTCATGCATGCTCCCCCCTTACACACACGCGCATGCATACTGTGTGCTCGCCCCCCCACGCGCACACTGTACAGCTGATGGGGGTGCCCAATCCCCTGTCGGCTGTGCTGCACTTCCCCCCCACCAAACAGAGTTCCAGATGCCGTGCTGGGTGCCCACCCCAGTGTGGCAACACATCCATATGGGCGACGGGGTGCCCAGTCCCCCATCAGCTCCAGAACCCCCCAAACAGCCTTACAGCTGCCACACTGGGAGCCCACCCCAGCGTGGCACAAGTCCGTATGGCTGACGGGGGTGCCCAATCCCCCGTCAGCTCCAACCCCCCCAAACAGCCTTACAGCTGCCATGCTGGGAGCCTACCCCAGCATGGCAAGCGTCCACGTCGTCTTCCTGTTAAAAAAACAACCTGTAAACAGAAAATGTTCCCTCAGTGTTCACCCAGCCCACCCGCACCCACCACTGCGCTTCCTGCCTCCCTACCCCACCCATACTTACCTACGGACTCTGGTGCGATGATCTTCGGTGGACCGGGAACATGTCTGCACTCTTCAAAGCCGACCATGAACTGAGGAAATGCCAGTAAGCTGTATAATGGGATAGATAGGGTTTTTTCAACTTTGCTGCATATCTCAGGCATTTTTTGGAATTTTTGCACCAGATTTTCAACATGGGGTTTTTGGGACCCCTTCTCATGAATGCTCTCACTGTCATGCCGTTAATCAGGCCCTAAGGGTGATTTCGCAGTCACTGCGTGAAATCACCTTTTGAGACTGAGTAATGAAAATACCCTGCCACTGTTCATAAGGTGGGCTCTCAAAAAGCCTATGTTGAAAATTTGGTGTAAAAATTCCTAAAAATGACTGTTTTACAAGCGTGCATTGCGCAGTTCCTACACACACTCGTAAGTTCACGAATTTTCAATATTTTCACTCCAGATTTTCAACATTGCCATTTTACCACACCTCCTTATGAGCAGTACAGCTGTCATTTTTCACATCTTGCCCAAAACGTGTTTCCGCCTATGTAGCGCACAATGGTGCAGTCGGTGTCTTGAAATCAATGTATGGGACATTTAAGAAAATCACAGTGACACTGTTCATGAGTAGAGGTCTTAAAATGGCTATGTTGAAATTTGGTGAAAAATTCTAAATGACTTGTTTTACTTAGTGTGTGTTGCGTAGTTCCTACGCATACCGTAAGTTTGCAAAATTTTCAGTATTTTCACTCCAGATTTTCAACATTGCCATTTTATTACACTTCCTTATGAACAGTACAGCTGCCATTTTTCACATGTTGCCCAAAAATATGTTTCCGCACATGTAGCGCACAATGGTGCAGTCGGTGTGCGAAAGCAATGTTTGGGACAGATTAAGAAAATCACAGTTACACTGTTCATGAGCAGAGGTCTTAAAATGGCTATGTTGAAAATTTGGTGACAAAAGTCCATAAAATGACTGTGTTACGAGTGAGCATTGCTCAGTTTCCATGCACCCTCGTAAGTTCATGACTTTGTAATATTTTCAGTCCAGATTTTCACCAGTGGCATTTTTCCACACTTCCTTATGAACAGTATAGCTGTCATTTTTCACAACATGGCCAAAATGTGTTTTCACACTTTCAGCGCAGAGATGCGTGGTCGCTGTGGGAAATCATTGTTCGGGACAGATAAAGAAAATCACAGTGACACTGTTCATGATCAGAGGTCCCAAAATGTCTGTGTTGACAATCTGCTGTAAAAAATCCCCAAACTAATTACATTATGGGTGTGCATTACACAGTTTCTATGCATGCTAGTGACTTCACCAGTTTTTTTATATTTTTACTACAGATTTGCAACATTGCCATTTTTTACACCTCCCCATGATCAGTACAGCTGTCATTTTTCACATCCTGTTAGGAATGTGTTTTTGCACCTGTGGTGCTAAATGCCGTAGTCACTGTGCATAAGCAGGTTTCGGCTAACAAATTGATATTGCCACTGTTCATGAGGTGGGGGTCGCAAAAAAAACATGTTGAAAATTTGGAGTGAAAATACCAACGAATGCCTGAGGTGTTAGGGTTTCCAACCATAACGCCCCACCCTGTGGAGAATGACAGGCATCAGGGGTGTGACTTGGGATTCTTGCCTGTAATGCTCATACTATTCCACACCCTGCAGCCAGTGAGAGGCATCGAGGTATGCCTTGGACTCTTCAGCCCCAAAGTTCACCCCATTCTCCTATACTGCACCCATCTCACCGTATTTCCTAATGAAATGGGGTATGCATAAGGGCCAAAGACCCCAAGGAACACCGCGACACTTGTCAGTGTCTGCAGGGTAGGGTGTGGTGAAGATGGCGTGGCCGTTATGCCTGATGACCCAAAGGCACACCCCAATGCCTGTCACTCTCTGCAGGGTGGTGGTGGGGTTGGCTTCAGTTCAATACTTCACTGCCATTCCTATTACGCAGCTCTGTAACTTCTACACTACCAATGCCAATGCCAGCAAGCAAACATTCGGCATTGACAAATGCTTGTTATAGATTGGAGTCACTGATGCTAATCTTCAGTCCTGGAGGACCTCACCCAGATCGAAGGATAGATTAAAAAGCCTAACAAGGGGTTCCACTAACCTCCGTTTTATCTCTTTAAGTAATCTCGGATGTAGTCCATCAGGACCTGCTGATTTTGAAGTATTGATCTTGTTTAATTTACGCTCTACTTCTGCACTAGTTATTATTATCCTGTCCCCTGGTTCCACCATTGTCTTATCTGGGGTTGTTACTACTCCTGCCTTATTATATACATCACAGAAATATTTGTTCAGGGTGTCAGCCATTAACTTTGGTTCTGATATCTCCACTCCATCGACTAGAAAAGGGCCTACAGTTCTGTCCATGGCTTTGTTGTTAACATAAGCGTTAAACATCTTCCCACCATCTTTCAGGTGTGCTAACTTGAATTCCAGATTCCTTTTCTCTTTCTTTATCATATTTTCAGTTATTCTAACTTGTTGCCTATACTTAAGGACATCATACTGATTATTATTTCTTTTCATTGCCTTGTATGCATGCCTTTTCTTAGCAATTTGTTTTTGTAACTTATGATTGTACCAACATGGCATCATACTCTTTTTATTATATAATAGCTTGTTAGGAACATGCATGTCTTCGAGCTCTAATAGTTTGGTTTTTATTTTGTTCCATAGTTCGTCAGTCCTGTCACTATCGTTAAACCAATCCCACTCTTCCAGTTTTATTCTTATGCTATCAAAATCTGCATTCAAATAATTTTTCAACTTAGTTTTACCAAATATTACATTGGTTATGGTAATGTACTCACACAGTATAACATTGTGGTCACTACCCAGGAGTGGTTCAATGATATTTACTTCTTTAACATCTTTTTCTTTATTTATGAAAATTAAATCCAAAATATTTTTCAACCGGGTTGGTTTGTCAACCACTTGCCCTAATCCACGATCAACCATAATCTCAAAGAGGAGTTGTTCCTGTGCATTAGATGCTGTACCCACTTCCCAGTTTATGCCTGGTACATTAAAATCACCAAGTAGAAGTACATCCATATCTTGTACCATATTGTTTATTTTAGCCACTAATAATGTGTTGCTCAATGTGTCGATGTCAGAGAGGTGACCCTTATCCTTAACTTTTGTAGTCCTTCGACCTGAAGATCAACCTATAAGCTATTAAAGGAGGTTACTTGGTCTATGTCAGTATCATTTTTATTACATACAAAAGCATTTTAACATAGAGTACCACACCTCTACCAGTTTTACCCTCCCTATTTTTATAGTCTTATAATGTCTGTAATGAAGACATTGGACAGGACTGGTCCCAGGACTTATCCCTGAGGTACCCCACTGGTCACCCCCTCTCTCTGGACTGGATCCCATTACCACCACCCTCTGTCTCCTGTCCGTCAGTCATTTTCTAACCCAGTTTATCAGCTTGTGTCCCATTGCCAGACTACTCATCTTGTTAATTAGCCTTCTATGTTGGACATTGTCTAAGGCTTTGCTGAAATTAAGGTAGGTGGCATCAAACATCCCTCCCTGATTTACTTCCTTAATGAAGCATTAGGGTTTACAAACCTAGCGCCCAACCCCCACCCTGTAGAGACTGACAGGCATTGGGGGTGTCCCTTTGTGGGTCATCAGCCGTAATGCTCACGCCATTCCACCTCCACCCTGCAGACACTGACAAAAATCACGGTGTGCCTTGAGGTCTTTGGTCCTAATGCTCACCCCATTCCATAATGAAATAAACTGAGATGGGTGCAGTACAGGAGAATGGGGTGAACGTTTGGGCCAAAGACTCAAAGGCACACCCTGATGTCTGTCACTGGCTGAAGGGTGGGGTGGGGTGGGAGTGGAATAGTGTGAGCATCATGGCCGACGACCCCAAGGCACATGCCCGATGCCTGTCAGTCTCTACAAGGTGGGACGTTACAGTTGGAAACCCTAATGCCCCAGATGAGTTTTGGTATTTTCACTCCAAATTTTCAACATTGTCCTTTTGGAAGACCACCTCATGAACAGTGGCACTATCATTTCATTACTCAATCCCAAAAGGTGATTTCGCTCAGCGACTGCCCCATTCAGTGCGACAGGTGCTAGAACACATTTTGGGCAGGATGTGAAAATTTACAGTTGTACTGTTCATGAGGAGGTGTGAAAAATGACAATGTTGAAAATCTGGAGTGAAAATATGAGAAATTGGCAAAGTTATGAGCGTGCATAAAAACTGTACAATGCATGTCTGTAACCACGGTCATTTTGGGGAATTATTTCACCATATTTTCAACATGGGCTTTTTGGGACCTCCCCTCATGAACAGTGGCACTGTGATTTTGCTACTGCATCCCAAAAGTTGATTCTGCACAGTGACTGTGCCATTCTGTGCTACTGGTGTGAAAACACATTTCAGGCAGGATTTGAAAAATGGCAGCAGTACTGTTTATAAGGAGGTGTGGAAAAATGGCAATGTTGAAAATCTGGGTGAAATATTAAAATGGTGAAGTTATGAGAGGAAGCACAATGCAGCTCATAACACAGTAATTTTGGAATTTTTATGAAATTCTACAACATTATTTTTTGGGGACACCATAGACGCTGTCTCAGTCCCAAAAGTTGATTGTGACCATGATCTCTAGGGATCAAGGACAAATGACAGTGGCATGTTGCAGTGGTCCTAAATGTCAATGGGGAGCTAAAATTACTAAAAATTGGTTGAGATATCAACTAAGTTGAACCCCATTGACTCCCATTACATGCTTACCTTTCATTCTTTCATTTGTGGGTCGGCTTTGAAGAGTGCAGATGTGTCCCCCTTCACAGAAGATCATGTCCACCGACCTCGGAGGGTAAGTATGGGGTAAGGGGGGATAAGGGGAGGTGATTGCGCAGAGAGAGGGTAGGGATGGAGGAGGAGGATGGGGAGACAATGAGGGACAGTTTTTGTTTTTACAGGTGAAGCAAAAATAAAAGACTGTAAGGGAAGTTTTTCTTCATTTACAGGTAAAAAAATGTATATAAATTTAGGCACAATAGTGGTGGGAAGGGGGGGATGCCGACACGGGGATTGAGCACTGCAATGTCGGCTAGGGATATAGATGGGTTATGGGGGGGCATCTGACACCCGGAGTGGGCATTCTGGTGTTGGAAAGGGAAAGGGAACATTGTTTAACCAGGAAAGACACATTAAGTGGCAGCAGGGAAAGAGGGGACATTGTTTAACAAGGGAAGACACACTAAGCCGCAGCTGAAGGACTCATTTCAACGGACAGAGCCACGCGCAGCGTCAGCTCTGTCCTTTGAAATGTTTACCGAGATGAGATTCCTCAGTAAACCAGTGTCATCGGGACATGGCCTGCTGATTTTCTGGCCACAGACCGGCCCCTGCAGCACCGCTGGCCATTGGGCTGGCACCCCTTACACCTCTCTCTAGCAACTCTTATATCAATATGTTCATCTGTGCTTGCACGCATGATGAACATAAAAAAAGCACAATTAAGCTACAAGTAATAGATAACTGTATCTCTCTTCAGTACCTCTTTATTGATTCCCCAGCATCAATCACTAGATATGTCAGCTTAATCGTAAGTACTAGAAATGTTTAATTAGATTTATCTAAAGCATAACACATTAAAAGTTGATGTTCACTTAGTCTTTAAGTTGTCAAAAGGAAGTTATCACCAGGTAAAAACTACACATTTTATAAAAGGCTGACTTAAACATTGGAAAGTTGTGATTTTCCAGCTTCTTGCTCTTTCTTCCTAGTCAAGAAGAGGGCACCAGGTGGATGCCCTGGGTGTTTTATTTTGTGAGAGAAGAGCTTCTTTGGAGAATCATTTAGGATGAAAGCAAACATCGAATTGAAGGTGTCATGATATACAATACAGTGGGCCTTTGGAAAGGGAAGAAAGATAGACCGAGATCTCCTCTCCACTGAGGGGAGGATGCAATTTATATATCACTTTAAAAGAATTAAAAACAAAATTAAACTATGCTTAGATTGAGAGATTATAACTTCATATGTAGTAAAGTAAAAAAGTATGATCAAAAGATAATGTACAAAAGTGGATATAATGTTGTAGGATATGTAAATGTTGCTTTTAAGACTGTATTTTGTATGTTAAAACCTAATACTATTAATAAAATTAGCTAATTACTTGAATTTTAGAAAAATAATATATTCAGAAAAAAAGACAAGACAAGACTGCAATAAAAATTTAATTTTACAATGGCAAGAACATTTCCATTATTCTAAATGTTTAGTGAAAATTTCCATTATTCTAAATGTTTAGTGAATGTTTTATTCTGCAGTGATTTGCATATACAGCCCATAATGCTTTGCATTATGGTGGTATGTGTGATTGTGTATTTCTTTGAAACTTGGCTTTCCGGCCAATGCCCTTTGGAGTAATCAATGCCTCAGTGCTCGCGCACTGAGGTTCTTTGTCTAAATGTTTAGTGTGCTCCTGGAACAGTAATGTTATCTGACAAAAACATCACTGTATCAAGTCCAGGCACACACATGACCTACCAACCTGTAGAAACATAACAGAGATCACTACTCACAAGCCTGTCTGCCACCAACTTCATTGACTGTCCCTTTCTGGTCACACTTAGACCCAGCACAGTCCTGTCAGTCTAAAACATGTTTCGCAGCTGAAGCAAGATAAATAAAATTAAAACACAGCCATGACTCTGAGCAACTTCTCAATCACCCACCCAGCAGTGTGATCATCCAAACATATGTGCAGTTAAAAAGTTCTGCAATTGCTCCACTCGCTGATCAGCTTGTAAAAAAAAAGGCTATGCTGAGAAACTGCCACACTCTTACTAATGCCATTAATTTCAAATTAACCACATAGATCAGGATTATGCCTAACTCTTACACCGACACTAGTATGGGTGGGTGGGGGAGGTTGTGAATGTGTCGAGACACATACACTACAAGATAAGATGTGGGAAGAGGCAAGCAACACACATCAGCAGTATCACCTAGTGAAAAAAAACACAAATTGTGGTCTTCTTTCTCATGCACATACCTGCACATACAAAAATCAAGTAAAAATCAAGTAAGCATCAAATGCTTTTTACATTTTATTTTGGCTAGCAAGCCACTGTATAATAACAATAGTGCACGCTACAGTGGGTGTCATGCTTGAGTAATACCACTTCTCTGGTGATGGAAGCACTCTGTCTGCAGCCTAATGCTTCAACCCATCCAAGCTGTGACAGTTTTCCAGTACGAGACATACCTTGCCACGCACTGGTGCTTAAATAACTTAATGGGCAGGATTTTCAAAAGGTGGTGCAGGGCTTGCATCAAGCCCTGTGCCAGGGGACTTAGAAGTCAGCAGTGTGCTGATCCCCTTTGCCGCAACTGTGCCCGAATTTACATTCCCGGGTACAGCTGCAACAGTTTCCGTGCTTTACGGCAGCTTGCACCACATATCTGGTGCAAACTCCGTGACTTATTCCCCCAGGAGTGGCACACTCTAGACCACAAAAATGTGGTCTAAGGTGCAGCGAGTGGCACAAGGGATGGAAAATCCTGATCACTGACAGGGGAATGCCACAAGCCTCATGCATCATATGTTTGGCACACAAGGGGCTTGAGGCATTCCCAGAGTTTTGAAATTCTGGCCCAATGACTCATTTAGAAAAATATTTAAGTTAAGCAGAAAGGAAACTTAATTATTTATGAAATTCACTGTAAAGGCTGGACTGCAAGAATATTGGCTCATATATAGGCCACTTGTGGCAGTTATTCAGACTTGTTTTATCATGCCAAAGAGAGAATATCAGTGGGTTGTGCGTTCAAAATCGGTGTGAGCTATGGGAAGATAAAAGAAAGTTTTGCAGTGAGGGTGGTGACAAATATGAAAAAACTAAACCTAAAACAATATCACCTACAAATTCTAATAAAGAGAGATGTTATGAGTAAGAGTTATTTATGATTTGTAATAAAATCAATTTAGTTATAAGTTATTCCATTTACAGAAGTACTTCTTATTGTTAGTGAAGTGCCAACCAGAGACCAAAATAACATTTTTAAACAGTGTTAGTCCAAAGTTGTCCTAGCAACACATTGGTAATGCCACCACTTACTACACTGGTGATCTCAGTTTGGGAGTGAACTTTCATTATTGGAGGTCAGCTGAGCAGCAGGAGGATCAGGCATCCAAGAGACTGCTCTCCTCTCACAGGTGTAGAGGGACATGTCTCCTGCAGGATGCCTAACACTCAACAGTAGCTGGGTATCACAGCAGTCAGGAAGCCCAAATGGGAGTGAGACACCAACAGATGTGTGCTGCATCATTGCACGTCATGCATCCCAGGGGAAAATATAGAGAGAACAATATCTTTCTGCGTTGGATGACAGATGGCCCCTCTTAGGACTAGCACCACAAACTGGGCATCCCAGATTGGATCCTGTTTGGGAGGTTTGGGCAGTCATTCTGACCCTGTCACAAGAGGATATCTTGGCATGAGTCTCAGGGATGGTAGGTGCCTGGGTAGGGAAGGGGGGCTATCCAGAATGGGGCCAGCAAGAGAACAAGAGCACAAATACTGCAATAAAAAAATCAAAAAATAATGTCTGGCCAGAGAAAGACCAAAGCAAAAAGCAGTGACGAGATTAAGGACTAAAAATTCACATACATATTTAAATCAGTATTACACTTTGTATTGACCCACCATAGGCATTCAAACAGGGCCTGAATGGTGTTTGTAATGAATAAAATCCCCTGAAGAGAATCAGGAAAGGGAGAAAATATTTCAGTAAGAACAACTTGTCATAGCAATTGTTCTGGGGCAACTGCAGAATGTAGCAAAGCTGTTGCAGACAGTGGTTTGCTATATACAGAACATCATTAATATCCTCATCTTCTGTGACAGATCTCTAAATGCAAAAATCATATGGCATAGCATGAAAGAGAAGAGATGATAAGAAAGAAAATATAATCAAAATAAAATCAATAAAATATAAAGATCACTTCCTACCCGGACCAATGCAGAACCAGCTCTAAGACCTAACAGAGAAAAAAAAAAGGTTTACCAGACCTGCTGCTTCTATAGGGGTCCTCAAGCTTAGCTCATTGCCTTCACAGGAACTCTCTGAAGTTGCAGCACTCATTTCCGGAATACTGTTAACAGTGCATCCTGGGCCTTTCTAAGCAAAATCAAGCCATAATCGACATGCCGCAAACAAATGCTAATAGCACAAAAAACGTAAGTGCTAGACACAAAGTATGAGGGGCAAACTTGTTCAGCATAAAATTACCTTTCCAATGGTGGTATGCAAGTAATAATAGGTAATTTAAGTTTTTTTCTACGCTGGTCGAAACTACAAATAAAATATGTTTTTTCCACTAAAAAATGCACCATAAACCTTTTTTTGTTGGGAAATATGTAACATATCAACACCAAATTAAGCATCCAGACGTTAGATGTAGTTTTAATCATTTGTTCGTAAAAAAAAAAAAACAGCTATTTCTGTAGTATTAAACATAATTTTTCCCCAGTTTAGTCAAGGTGTGTTGGTGAGGTTTGAGGGACGAATCTGAACCATACACACCATACCATAAACAAATGCATATAACTACTAAAGTATACATGAGACACACAACGTATCAGCAGCAAAGTTGTTCCACACAAAATTGCCTTTCCAACAGTGCTATGCAATCAACTGTGCTCAATTCAGTTTTTGTTTTACACTGGCTGAAATATCCAGAATGTGTGTTTTCTTCAAAGTACTTGAGTGACTCTTGATGGACAAAATGCCTGCCATACACACCATGTCATAAACAAATGTGAATAACTCCTAAAGTAAACATGATACACACAAAGTGCCAGTGGCAAAGTTGTTCGGCACAACATTACCTTTCTAATGGTGCTATGCAGTCAATTCTAATCAATTCTGTCTGGCAAGTAATATTAAAACATGTGAGTGACGTCTCCAGACGGTACTAGGGCACACAGGAAGTCTGTAGGTGACTTCTGTAGTCATTCTGGGACACACTGAAGTGCATTTGCTGCTGCCTACAGGTGTATTCTAGGAGGCAATGAGTTGACACCCAGTTGTGTGGCTTTCAGTGCAGAGCTCAGAGGCAAATGACTGCAGGTGGATTTCAGAAACACCAACAAGGACTGGGACTAAGAGAAAATAGAAATAAGTTAGCAATAACACATGATGAGGTGTGGATTATCTCCTGATAAGAGCACACCCAGGTGTGTTATGAGGCACGAGACACCTACGCCGAGTGCCTTATGCACTTGGGCGTGCACTTATCAGGAGATAACCCACATCTCAGAGTGTGTTATTGCACATATAACATGGGCCCCCAAGTAATCATTTAATGGATAAAAAAAACAAATAAAGGAGTCAAAAATATATATACAGTATTAAAAGATTTCAATACCTCAAATACTAAAAAAATAGCTCCCCTAATAAGTCACTTTAAGAAGTGTTTCGTTGGCAGCACAGGGTTCTTCTATATTCCTGAGGTTATCTGTTACTATTGATTTTACTACTTTTAGACCCCCTTCCATGTCATGGTGTTTTTTTGTGATATTTAGTTTCTTTTTCTTTATGCTATGTTGATGGTAGCGTGCTGAAGAGTGACTTCTGAGCCCCATCCCATCCCCCCACACAAGATTTTATTTACTTGTTTGGTTTATTTATTTATTTACTGTAGTCTGAGCTACAGTTTCATGTTTTGCCCTCTGCTGTCTGCTTGCAAATGGGACGGTAGTTAATTTTGGCTCCAAACATTTAGAGAGCACCGTTGACTGAGCCAACCGGTGAAAGATGACTTCCAGTTTTCCTGTGAGGGGGGCTGGAGATCACAGTCAGCACTCTCAGTGTTTCTGATGTGATTGTGTCTAGTATGCTGTCTGGTCTGTTGAGAAAAAATGCAGGGATGACAGCTTTTTAATATTTACAGTCACTGACCACTGAAAACTGACTTCTGGTTTTGCCGTTGGCAGGATTTTGAAAGCCGTGGGTAAAGGTTCGAACAAGCAGCACAGATCAGATTCACTTACTTTAAAAAATAAAAAATTGTGCTCATGAATTACAGAAATGGACTGCTTGTGTGTGTGTGAGTGTGTGTGTGTGTGTGGTAGGGTGCTGCCTTCACAGAAATTAGTTGGAGAGGTGGGCTGCAGAAGGTGGTGTTTTTTTGCCATGGAGCTGCAGCTTGCTGTTTAGAGATGAGGATATTGGGCACACTGATACTTTACTGTCATGCAGCTCAGGTTGGCACAATTAGTGCCAGTTGGCAGAATACATCCTGATAAGGGCATGGCTGGAACTGGCTTTCAGCCAGTCAGGATCCTGGATTTCTTTAGCCCATTTTATAAAGAGTAATATGGAAACCAGGTAAAACAAGAGTAAAATAGGTAAAGTAGAAGTTAGTAAAGAACTGCTTACAGGAAACTTATAGGAGAAAGTAAAGTAAAGGGAGACAGGGTGAGGGATAAAGGATTAAGGTGGAGAAAGCAAAAGTATGAAAATGGGTAGTTTCTGAAGCAAATGACTGGGCAGTATTTGTATACTGTCCCCATTGTAGATTTGATTAGCATTGTATCATATCCTAGGCTTGCCAGGACCACCAGTGTACCAGTTCCAATTCATGAATTAAACAGAGTATCACAGCAACACAATCTTAAAATTAAAAATTCTATAGCTAAAATGGCATACCACTATTAAATAGAATCAGGCATCTAACAAAGTACAGTGCTGCACGGAGAATGTTTACTGTGTTACTGCTCTCCCACTGCTCAGGTCACAGACTCAAACACAGACACAACCGCCCTGACTATCCTAAACACCCATAACTCTAGCCTTGATCAAGTCACCTCCATTAAATACCTGGGCATCACCCTCAACTCTGAGCTCACTTATAGTAACCACATCCATACTGTATGTTCAGTGATTAACACCAGAATTGGCCTCCTCTATAAGCTCAAGTGGTGCCTGCCCCCCCAGCACTCCACCTTGTGGTTATCTCCTCTGTGCTTTCCCTGTTGGACTATGGTATTGTACTCTATGGCTCTGCCAGCAGCACTGCGCTACGTAGGGTCAAGGTTGCTCTAAATAAAGCCTGATGGCTTGTGACTGGGAGTGACAGAATGACACATACATGTGTCCTCTACCGGATCTCCAACTGGCTGAACTTTGATGGGAGATTCCGCTATCACACCTGCCTACTAGCCAAAAATGTCCTCTTTGGGCTTTCCCCACCTGGCCTCCGAAACCTACTCCAAACTGCCCCCCCCCCACTAGGGCCACTTGTCACTCCTCTAGTGTCCTGCTATCAGTTCCCCTATGCAGGACATCACTAGGCCAATATGCTTTTTCCTACAGGGCATCCCTCTGGATAAATGGACTCCCACCAGGCACAGAAACTTTAATGAGTATTGGCCTTTTCAAGTCTGGGTTCAAGGAGGTAATAACAACCACCAGTAGCTGCGATTGCCCTTAATCAACATCCCCCCAGGGTGCCCCCCCATCTCCCCCTACTATGCTCACCTTCCCCTCTCCTCCCATGTCCCCTTAATCCAGTCACTGACTGGCACATGTTCAGTCTCGACTTGTCAACACACTGTATTATTGCCATGTTGAATATATTGTCCCGACTATATTGTAACTACTGACTGTGTGCTAGATGCCCATTGCTTTTCTGTTAATCTGATCTAAACATTATCTTACTTGTACTGTTGTAAATGCCTCCTACATTATGGACTCTTACAATTGTGATACGCTGACTCTGAGTAGCCTACCCATTGCCACCCCTGTAACCTGTTTTAACATATATTGTTAATTCTATCTCTGTTTGTTGTCTGCCATATGTACCCCCCCCTTTTCAAGACATAGAGCCTTTGTAAAGGAGTCACTGACTCAAAGGGTTGTAATTCTGATCTCACTAATAAATAAAAATAATAAAAAAAAACTCTATCATACAGTTATTTAGAAAACATCTCTTGATTGGTGGCTTCCTATCTTTTTAGTAGTATTTAATAGATTTGTCCGAGGAGAAATGTTCCACATAGCTGGAAGGGAAGTAACATCTTTCCTATATATAAAACGGGTTCAAGCTTCTGATCCTAGTATGTATGGACCCATTAGTCTCATTGATACATCTCAGAAGGTATTTTGTAAAATGATATTGGAGAAGTTACAGTCCTGGATCAACAAAAATCAGCTATTGAATGAGACACAGAATGGTTTTAGGAGTGAACGATCTACTATTCAATACTATTACATCTTGTCACATCTTATTTATAAATACACATGTATTAAGAAATCAAAACTTTATTGTTGTTTTGTGGACCTCATGTCTGCCTTTGACAGTATTAGTCGTAAATTATTATGGCAGAAATTGCAAGCTTATAATATAGACCCCTTACTGTTAGATATTATAATAAGGTTACATCAAAGCACCTGGGTAAGAGTACAGTACAACAAGTCGGGAGGAGTAACATCTGTTGTTAGAACTAATCTCAGAGTCTGACAAGGATGTATTCTTGCCCCCACCTTATTTAACTTGAATATGAATACTATTATAGAATGGTTGGATCTTCCTGAAACTCATTCTCCAAGTGTGTCAAATAGGAAGGTAAGCTGCTTAGCTTACATAGATGCTATAGTGCTGATTTCTACATTATTACTTGGCCTACAAAGGAAAATGAATAATTTTGTTGCATTATGCAAGGATAGCAGATTGATTATTAATATCAATAAAATGAAATTAGTGTTTTTTGGCAATAAAAATAAATGGACTCCAAGGCGATTTATGGAAAATTCAAAGATCGAAACTCAAAATTATTATGATTACCTGGGATTAATATTATTGTACAATTTTTGCTGGAATAAGGATCTTTCACTAACTGAAGATAAGATAAAAATCAAATTTAATGCATTTAAAAGATTTAATTGTAGGTTGGGAAAAGGTACAGTTCAGGGTATACTCACAGTTATTAATGCCAAAATAAAAACTAGCGCACTAACTATATATGCTGCTGAAATCTGGGCCTTCTCTAATATAAAATTATTGGAGATTGTATTAAATAAGATATTTTTACTATGTATTCTGTGTCCCTCAGTCAGTTCCCGCAGAGGTATTAAGACTGGAACTTGGCCAATTCTCAATCTCTACTCTTGACACAGAGAGGCATCTGATTTTTCTTCTGAGTCTCTACTCTTGTCACAGAGAGGTGTCTGATTTTTCTTCTCAATCTTTTCCATTTGCCTGAGGAGATTTCCTTAGGCAATGTCTGGAAGAAGAAATTGAATACTGAGGAAAGGCTTCACTTGTCCAATGGTTAAAACTATTAAACAGAACTTATTTACCTTGAGTTTGGAGCATTTATTATATGAAATTTATTACAAACCAAATGTTGAAGTTATTTCTCAAATGAAGAAAAGGGTTAGAGACACAACCATTTCTTGGGACTCTCTCTGGGTTTCTTCTCTTCAAAATTTCAAATAGTATAGGCAGCTTAAAACAGTACACTATCTTGAACCTTACCTGTTTATCTAATCTTTAAGATCAGAAACTTCTTACTAGGTTCAGAATGGAACTTTATGATGCAAATTATATACGTTTCAAACAGAGATGACTTGGTATTAAAACTCCTCACTGTAAATGTGGGATGAAGATTGAGGATTACCTTAAGCATATTACGTTAATGTGCCCCTTTTATTCAAAGAAATTAGGTGATTGATTGTTTAGACTCTATATTTGCTGACCTCAGTCTTCCTTTGGATTGAGTTAATCCTGGTGTTGTAAAATACTCTAGATGTATCAATTAAACTCAGGTTATCTGTTTTTTTGTCATGTTTGAAACTGTAAATAATAATAATTTAGGCAATTATATTCTATAGAGGACATAGGAGACTTACTTCTTTTTTTTTGCCACAAATTGGATTTTTTTTCCAACATTCAATAGTTTTGATTTTGAAATTTTGAGATTACGGGAATGATACTTGGATGGGGGTGTAGGTAACCAGATCCAAACACATCCAAGGCCTGTTTACTTCTGTTTCAGAATTGCTAAAGAATATTGCCTCTTTTGTCCCCTGATTTCTTACTTTTTTTTCTAAATATTGCATTGATATACATAGATCATTTATGGCATTTATGGATAAATGCTTACATTTTCACATGTTGTTGTATTTGTCTGAGATTTCCCTTTTTCTATTAATTTTATGCCTAGCTGATTAGGCACATAGTATGGCAGACTACTGTGTTCCCTTGTCTTTACATCATTATCATATATACCTTTAAAATAACAATCTAAAATTACATTTACCTACACCCGGATTGTAATTTTGCCAACCTTTTTGCATATTCAAATTATTCAATGTTATGTTCTAATTGGTACTGGACTTACATATACATACATACGAACATACAAAACTGCCAGCAGATACAGGCCACTTGGTCTATCAAGTCTGCTTGAATGTGCAGCTAGCAATCCATTCCACTGCAGCTGCCCCTCACCCCACCTGCATGGTGGTGTGACCTTCCCCTTCACTTTGTCCCATCCCCTCTTAAAACTGCCCACCGATTTACAAAATACCACCTCTTCTGATAGTGCATTCCACTTTGCCACTACTCTTTCCATGAAATAATGCCTTCTTCTTTCTCTCCTGAATCTTCCACCCTCCAATCTCAGACCATGCCCCCAGTGCCCCTTCCTCCTCTTATCTTAAAAATTCCCTCTGTACCAGTTTTTGCATATTTAAATTTGTTATATGAACATACTCCATTGTTCATTCCATGATGTCTTATAATGCGATATTACATGCATTTTAAAACTTTTAATACTTCTGTACAAGTTGGTGCCAATTATGAACCTTGTATTTTAAAGATGTTCTCTGGTGTTCCAAATTCCAATTTTTCTAATGCTCTCAAAAATGTTTTTAAAGTTGTTTTCTGCCACAAGTACATTCTTAAATACTAGAAGCATTATTAGAATAATGATTTATCCTATTATTTCATGTCCAGCTAAGAATATGTACAGGATGGCAGCAAGGAAATTAACTTTACCTAAATACTTGTCTGTCTTTGGTTACACTGTTTATTTTATGCTAAAGTCCTTGCCATTCTGCATGTACTTTTGAATTGTTTTAATAGCATTCTTGAAGGTTAAATTATTATTGGGACATTTCAATTATTTTTGTCCTGAGCTGACTGCCTCTGAAACTGCAACTTTGAAAACAGATATAACCAAAAGAAGCATGACAATCCCTATATTTATTTCTGTTTGTATATTCATAACCAAATTCTACATTTATCAAAAATGTTTTATAAAAATTACATGGGTTTGCACATACAAATATGTCCCCATTTTTTGGGAATATCAACGCAAGAGGGTGTCATAGTATTGATAATTTACTCTTTTATATTTGCATTTATGGAAAAATGAAGCAAGCATCATAACGAATGATATGCCCTTGTTTCTCATTTTCTTTCACACTCACGTTGACATGTAAAATACTGATGTTATAACCACATAAAACAATCTGACCCCCTTCTAGATTTTTTCCAGAAAGAGAGATTAAGTCTCTCCAATGTAACTTAAAAACAGGCTTGACAACCCATATTTTTGTTGTGTATTTTAAATGTTTAGATGACCATCATGTACCGGGCAAAAAATTATGACTTTGACATGGGGTTGCTGAAACACCAGGGAACATCCTTAAATGTTTTGAAAATTTCTTGTAAAGGCCAAAAGCCAAACAATAAACTTGAGCTTGAATATACGGTTGGCAGCTACAGTCTTCTACCTCATTCAACTTCAAAAGCACTATACACTCATTTGTAGTATCATTCATTTTAATGGATTTCCTATGATGTTTTCTGATAATATCCAGATATTTATGCTGTATGTTGTCACTGGTTACCACTGTAATAAAAAAGCTTTAAAAACTAGCTTCATGTCTCACTGTTTATTGTAATACTGCTACAAGTTTTCAAATGGAATCAAAAGAAACACGTTCTCAGTTTTCTGTGAAAGTCAACAACATGTAAACCCTTGTATGTCAGTGGTCTGTATGTGTTGCTATTCAGCACTTAGGGTGCCCTGTCTGACCCGCCCCCAGTGTCTTGCATCTGTATATAAGGATTAGTGGATGTATAGTACCATTTTAGCAGATAACTAAAAGAGGCAGACATTTGTGCTTGGTCCCAACAAAATTTTAAAATCTAATGAAAAGATCGTCTAAACATTGTACTGGGTTTTCTAGAGGTGTCAGAACTTCAGCGATATAGATATTAAAACCATCAGTGAAATATAACAATGCATCAGCTATTTAATGGAATCTAGACTGAAAGTAATGTTGTTGGTGCACAGACTGCACTTAAAAACATACACATTGCCCTTCTGTGACAACACTTTCCATCTTAGGATTCCTTGTCATGGTTGCAGTCTTGATTTAATTTACAAATGATTTAAATATGCATGCATCTGAATTAGTGGTGATTGGATTCAGTGGAATCTGTTCTGTTAGCATCCATAGAATTATCAGAAAATATATTTCTGGTTCTGATTCCATTTGCCATCAGAATCCAGAGCCAGAGCCAGGAATCAGATGTTCTGATTCCATGTCAGACATTTAGACCCCACCCCCACACACACACCTAGTAAAACAGAATGAGTGCATTCAGGGCAGGCTTTGAGTACACAGTTTATAACCATATTGTACAGTACACACAGTTAAATCATCAGACAAACAGTAATGATGACCTCTCCCCACTCCATGATTGTTTTTGCCCCTCTTACTTTCTCCTTCTTTCATAGGTCCAGCTGGTCGGTGCTCCAACACCAATTCTGACTCTGTTGGCCTGGTAGGTAAATGTAGAGGACCAGTGCTGCTGATGACAATGAACCTACACTGCTCGCAGTCACTCTTCCTCACTACTCCACACATGTAGTAGCCCAACCCTACCCACCTAGCAAGTAGCTTTGCCATTTGCCAGTGGCCACCCCTTCCTCCAGCTTGGTAAAGTGGGTCCAGTGCGGCCCACTCCGGTGAGGTTGATGAGGTGTCATTGATGTCTCCCCTAAGTTTATTCCTCCCTTAAGGCATCAGTCCTCAAGACCTAATGAGTGACAGTAGGCAGGGGGAGCACAGATTGAGTCTGAATCTTGGAGGTTTCTTCAACATCCCTCCACCCACCTGACCTGACCCAATCCACAGACACCCTTGTTGACTTTTCTGAAAATGACAACTCCAACAGCAAAAAGCAAATCCCTCCCTGTGGGAGATGGGTAGTAGTTCAAGTTCAAGTTTATTGCAGGAAAGACTCCGTTGAGCAAGCTCATTCACAAGGAGGTCCTGAGGCACATACACATACAGTTCACAATCACATAGACAGGAGATATAAAATGTAGAACAACAAAGAAAAAATTATAATACAAGAGGTATACACAATAGAAGTCCTTATGCTATATATGCAGTACATTCCAGCTTTAACCTTGCCCTAAATTATGCAACACATTTCAGCTTACTAAGTAGAGGGCCAGTTGGTACCTAGGAAGTTGACTTGGCATTGGGGGCCTAGTAGCACCTACATATGTCTTTTAATTTAGAGATAGCTAGTGTTTTGTAGGAGTTAATTGATACTATGCTGGTTAGCTTCAGCATGGCTTTTAGTGGGTTCCAAATGTTTAGGAGGGTGTATGAGACAGCTCTTTGGCCAGCTGTGGTACGTGTCCTGGGAACATCTAGTAGGATAAGGTTGGATTTCCTTAGGGAGTAGGCGCTATGCAAGATGTATATGAGAGATGTTAAATAGACAGGCAGTTTGTGGAGTAGTAATTTGAGGGTCCAAATGCCAGCATGCAGGAGGCAACTGGTGACAAGAGAGGTTCACCCAACTGCTGCATAAAGATCACAGTGGTGGGTCCTGTACGCAGAGTTAGTAATGAAGTGAAGAGCACGGTGATAGAGTACGTCCAGTTTATATAGGCTCAAGGTTGGGGAGGAGATAAAGATAATGTCTCCGTAGTCAAGCAAGGGAAGGAATGTTGCTTGGACAAGTCTTTTGCAGGTCGCGAGAGAAAAGAGGGTCCTATTTCTAAAGAAGAAGCCCAAGCATGCTTTAAGCCTCTTTGATAGATCCTCAATGTGGTCGTTGAAGGAATACTTGTTGTCTATCCACATATCTAGATATTTAAATTTAGGTACGACTTCCAAGGGTTCACCTAGGGAGGTAATTATGAAGTTTTAGGTGGGGTAGGTAGGGCACCAGACAAGGCAAGTCTGAGAAAATCATTGTCTTGTTTTTGGCATTTAAGAGAAGCTTGGCGTTGATAAAGGTTACTTTCTAACTGGATAAAGTCAGCTTAGAGTGTTTCCTGACTTCAGTTAGAGGCAGGCCTGATCGCGTACAAAACCATATACGTCCGCAAAGAAATGTATGCTAGAGTTCTTTATGTGGGAGTAAAGGTTGTTGATGTACAGGGAAAAAAGGATTGGTCCTAGGATGGAGCCTTGAGGGACTCCTCTGGCAATTGGAAGGGGGCAGATAGTAAGCCATCAGCTTTGACTTTTTGTATCCTTCCTGTGAGATAACTGTTAAACCACTGTAAGGTAAGTGGAGTGGCACCTATGTAGGCAAGACAGGTGATTAGGAGGTGATGGTCTACAGTGTCGAAGGCCTTACTGAGGTCTAGAAAGACTGCACCAGTAACCTTCTTGATGTCCATAGCATGGATCCAGTCATTAGAGACTTTAGCCAAGGCTGAGATGGTACTGTGCTTCGACCTGAAGCCAGATTGGGCCGGGTTTAGGAGTTAGTGCGCTTTGAGGTAATTTTTTAGTTGGTTGTATATGTTTTTCCAGCACTTTGGAGAGAATGGGCAAGATAGAGATAGGACGGTAGTTGTTTAAGTCACAAGGATCTCCTGATTTGAAGACAGGAAGAATATGGGCAGATTTCCGCAGGATGGAACAGTGGCTGTGGTAATAGAGAGGTTGAAGATGTGAAGGATGGGGGCTGTGAGCTGGGCATAGCCTAACCACAAGAAAAATGATTCAAGGACATCGTCCCCTGCACTTTTCTTGGTGTCAAGGCTAAGAATTATGTCTTCGACTTCTTTGTAGCTAAACAGGCACAACTGGAAGGGATGAGGTGGAGTAGCATGTGTAGTATCTGGGCTAGTAGATGATGGCCAATAGAACAAAAACATGGAAAAACAGCCAGAATGCCAAACACTCTTACAGCATCTGGTTAGTTACCCAAGGTGTTGTTACCACTGGCCACCTTCTGTTAACCAATTAATCTAGCATACTTTTGGAAGGAAAGTACAGTGTTGGCCCCGAGTCCAGCAAGTTCAGTATCCAATGGAGAGAAAGCAGCTTACCCTTAGCAAGGCATAAAATTTAAGGAGTGTATTTTGTGGGGCTGGGTCCGCTGGCCAGTATCAGATTGAGTGCCTGTTGGCAAGTAGCATAATTTTAATAAATCAATAACTTGTCCCAGTCAGATGGGGCTCAGAGTGGTCAGGGTGGTATATGGAATTTTGGACTAGGGGATCATTAGCCTGTGACTGCTGAGCAGAAAAGAGGGGATGTTCTCACTGTCTGGCTGGCCAGTCAGGGATGACAGTAGCCAGTTGGAGGGTGGGTACCTTTATCTTCTTTTAACCAGCTCAGGACAGAGGAATGAGTGATGTGGCCATGGCATGGAATGAATTGAGTCTGACCTGTTCTAGATAGTCTTGAATGATGGGGATGGTCCGTCTGGCTTGCCAAGGAAGGATGTAAGGTGGGGAGTGAGGTGAAAGATGAAGACTTTGTTTTCATGCTAATTGGTGTTGTATCGGGTCGAAGAAGGATGTTCAACTAAAAGTTAGATGTGAAATTAAGACTGAAGACATCCAATTCTAGAACACCATTTTCAGAATTACCATTTTCAGCCCTGAAAATCCAGAATCCTCATTCTGAATTTTGGACCTGAATCTGGTTAAAACTGATTCCATATTCTGAAATCCAATCACTCCTAATCTGAACTACTGACACCTACAGATAGCAGTAGAATCAGAAAAGTTTTATTGTTCAGCCTATTAGGGAATTACTATTTTACAAAAAGGAATACAAATAAACACATAATATATACAGTAAAATTAGCTTTTGCAATAAAAGCAATACATAATAACAGGCACATTCTACAGTAACTGAATCATGAATCTCCTTGGTCAGCTTTTTATATTATCTTTCTTTCGGATGAGACGCTAAACCGAGGTCCCATCTGCTTGTTCTGGTGGTAGTTCAGGTGGATGTTAAAGATCCCATGACACTTCTCGAAACGAGTAGGGGAATTTGTTTATTGAAAGTCCATACAGTATTAGTTACATAATGCAGTTTCTGTAGACGAGCGTCAGAATATGACATCTTACAAGGCATAAAGCACATGTATACAAACAGACATTGTAATTATGTTATAGGGGCATCACTTTTTGTGATCCACGGTAAATTTCCCCAATGTTGCAACAATGTACTCTTTTCATATAGGTGTACCTCTGCTTTATGTATCCCCCGCAATTCATTAGTAATTTTTGGCAGTAGTTTGATATGCAAAAGGTTCTTTTGTCATAATGTGTAAAGGCTTCTACAGTTCCATATATACGATTTATAAAATGCATATAATACATTTAGGGTGCTCTTTTCCCACTTTCTTCACTGAGGGGGATAAGCCCCATAAATTAATGTTTCATATGAGACTGTCAAGAAAGTTTTTTCATTCCAAGTCTGAGCTACATAAGACCAAAAAGATACAATATATGAAGAAGTGAAAAATAAATGATGCATGGTTTCAACCTTGTGCATGCACTCTGTTCATGAACAAGATCTTTCTTCCAATTGCTTGTGTTTTTGGTTGTCTTTCATGTTTAGTCTCTCATGACAACATAACCAATGTATGCTTTTAAATTTTGGGGCAATCCTTTTTTCAGCAATTAACTTCTGTAAGTTCTGTTACTGAGAATCAGGGCATTTTGGAAATGTGGTAGGTTCAGAAAAGTGCATCTGTATAATAGTGTGGTATACCATATTTTATGCTGGCGCGCTTGCACAGCCAACATCTTGCAGTAGTTTAGATTTGGAAGCACGGTCACTGTTGGGTGAATGCAGGGCATGCATCAGTAGGTGTGTCCCTCATTCCCCAATCAGCCTGCATGCCAGTGCCACACCACCCGGGCGAGCACATCTAAGGAAAGGTCCACTGCAATGCGAGCAAAGCTCATCACACGCAGTGTACCTCCTGTCCTGCTTACCCAGAAACACAAACATGGTGGCACACTGCCCACCAAACTGCTGACTTCGGGGGTGGCCAATCCCCCATTGTACGATATGCGTGCCCGGCAGAGGCCCTCCCGTTGGCATAAAGAACTCCCAATTGTTATATGCCGATAGAGTGCCCAATCCCTGTAGGCATAAGTAACCCCTTTGTTGTGTGCTGATGAGGGTGCCTAATCCCCGCCAGCTCCAGCTGCCCCCCAAAAGCAGCTCCATTGGCACACTGGGAGCCCACCCCAGCATGCCACATGTCCCTGTAAATAGAAAAATGGTCCCACAATGGGTTTTTTTTGTACCTGTGGAAAAAGGAAACGGTCCCTAGGCGGTCTCCCTTCCCCCTCTCACAATCCGTGCCCACCCACTGTGTACCCTGCCTCCCACCCCCACCCCATACTTACCTGTGGAGTCCAGCACGATGATCTTCGGTGGACCGGGAACACGTCTGTACTCTTCAAAGCCGACTGCGAACTAAGGAAATGCGGTAAGCTGTATAATGGAATAAATAGGGGTTTTTCAACTTTAATACATATCTCAGGCATTTTTTTGGAATTTTGGCACCAAATTTTCAACATGGGTTTATGGGATCCCTCCTCATGAATTCTGGCACTGTCATGGTATTATTCAGTCCCGAAAGGTGATTTCACGGTCACTGCACAGAATCACCTTTCAGGACCAAGTAGTGAAACAACAGTGCCACTGTTCATGAGGGGAGCTCTCAAAAAGCCTATGTTGCAAATTTGGTCACAAAACTTCCCAAAATGGCTGTTTTATGAGCGTGCATTGCGGTGTTTTTACACGCTAGTAACGTCATGAATTTGTAATATTTTCACTCCAGATTTTCAAAATTGCCATTTTCCACCTCCTGATGAACAGTACAGCTGTCATTTACATATCCTGCCTGAAATGTGTTTTCGGACGTCCGGCACAGAATTGCACAGTCACTGTGCAAAATCACTTTATGGGACAGTTTGAGGAAATGACAGTGACACTGTTCATGAGCAGAGGTCCTAAAATGCCTATGTTGAAAATTTGGTGCTGAAAATCCATAAAATGACTGTGTTGCAAGCGTGCATTGCGCAGTTTCCACGCACCCTTGTAACTTCACAAATTTGCAATATTTCCATGCCGGATTTTCAACACTGCCATTTTTTCACATCTCCTTATGAACAGTACAGCTGTCATTTTTCACATCCTGCCCAAAATGTGTTTCCACACCTGTGCGCACAATGGCATGGTCGCTGTGGGAAATCAACTTTTGGGACAAATTAACAAAATTGCACCACCACTGTTCATAAGGGGATGTCCAAAATGCCTATGTTACAAATGTGGCTACCAAACTCCCAAAAATAATTGGGTTATGAACGTGTGTTGCACAGTTTGTATGCATGCTCATTGCTTCACCAATATTTCATATTGTCACTCCAGATTTTCAACGTTGCCATTTTTTATGCCTCCTCATGAACAATACAATTGTTATTCTCCACATCCTGCCCAAAAATGTGTTTTTGTCCCTCTGTCACCAAATGGCACAGCTGCTGTGCAAAACCACCTTTCAGCTAACAAAGTGATTTGCCGCTTTTCATGAGGTGGCCTGACAAGCAGTCCATGTTGAAAATGTGGAGTGAAACTACCACCACATGCCTATGACATTAGGGTTTCCAACTGTAGCACCCAACCCGGTACAGACTGACAGGTGTCAGGGGTATGACTTGGGATCATCGGATGTAATGCTCATGCCATTCCACCCCCCATCCCCACCCAGCAGCCACTAACAGGCATTGTGGTGTGCCTTACACTGTTTGGCCACAATGTTCACCCTCTATACTGCACCGTCAGTGCTATTTCCTTATATGGAATGGGGTAAGTATAATGCCCAAAGACCCCAAAGCACACCCTGACACTTGTCAGTGTCTACAGGGTGGTGTGAGTTACAATGGCATGAGCGTTATAGCTGATGACCCAAAGGCACATCCCAATGTCTGTCACTCTCTACAGGGTGGGGGTAGGGTTGGCGTCACTTCAATACTTCACTGCCATTTCTATTATGCATCTCTAGCTCCAGCACTGCCAATGACAATGCCAGCTCAACAACATTCAGCATTGACAAATGCTTGTTTTGTTTGTGTGAGTAGAAGTGTGTTGGTTGCCTTCCAAGGCTTCAGTTTGACAAATACCTCACTAAGGTATGTTGGTACGTGAGGGTTAGTTCTAACTACTTTGTGTGTCCTGTTTCTCTATGCTGTGAACCAAGTCTGTATTGACGAGAAAAGAGATCTCCAAATGCTTTAAAACATTCTTGAGCAATGGTTGGAGATTCACAGAAATGAACTGACAGTAAAAAAACAGTAGGGGGTTTACCATATTTTGCCCATGTTGTTGTAATGGTAAATAGAGAATATTCCTTTTGATGGGGTTGAGTCGGCTGCCCCAGACTGCCTGAAAAAATATACTTAATATAGTGGTTTCCCATTGCTTGGGTGGGGGAAATATGTTACTAAGAAATGTAAAAAGGGGCAGTAAGTAGGTTTTAATTAGATAAATTCTTTTGGCTTTGCTTAATTGCCACTTATTCCAATTTGCTACCGTTGCTTTTCCTATTTCAATTTTTTTATCCCAGTTATACAAAGCAAACTCTGGTGCCCCCAAATTCTACTCCTAAAATTTTAATGGGCTTTCCAATTAATGTAATATTGGCAATACTCAAGACTGAGGAGGATCCTATTCCCAAATTCCTGCCTACACATTTCTGTTTATTTAATGAGGAACCTGAAACCTTTCCATAGACCTCACAAAGATTTAAAGCATGTTCCACTGTTTGGGGGTTCAGGGCAAGTATACAGATATTATCAGCATATGCCATAGTCGAAAATGGGATGCTTGCTTCACTCATATGTATTGCTGAAATTTCTTTGTTTAGAACCCTTAGCAGAGGGTCTATACTAAATATATATAATAATGGGCTGAGGGGACAGCCCATTTTACCCCCTTTTTAACTGGAATAAGAGGTCCAATATGACCATTCACTAAAGGTGAGACAGTTGCGTTTCTATAAATTTTCTTTAACCAACCTATAGAGGTATCCCGTACGTTGTAGTGCTTAACAGTTAACCATAAGAAAGGGTGGTTGACAGAGTCAAACACACTTTTTTGGTCTGTCGAAAGAATTTAGCCATCCCTGTTGCTGATCTCTTGCAAATATTTCCCTTAATAAAATTAATATTTCTGTGATGGCTTATCGTGCAATGGCACAGAATTGTGCAGGCGTGATGAGATATTGAGCAACTGTTAATAAATGTTTATTAAGTATTTAATTGTTGTTATGATGATAATATTTTAATAGTGACTGTAAATAACTCTTTGTAATTCTTATGTTCTTAATGTGATTGGAATGTATGTTGATCAGGTAATAACCAGGTCCATCCTGCAAATGAGCTTGTTCAATGATGTTCGCCTAGATAAATAAAGATTTGATTTGATTTTGATTTGAAGTATTTTAGTTAATATTTTAAGATCTACGTTTAAAAGACTTATAAGCCTCCAGTTTGACAGATCTCGCTTGTCACCTTTTTTTGTATAGAAATATTAAAGTACCTCCTACCATTTCTAATGGGAAATCAGAGGCATGTAGAAGAAAGTTATATGCATCTGCCAGCTCTGTACAGATGTCCAGACCTAGAACTTTATATATTTCAAGTATTAGCCCATCCCTTCCGGGGCTTTTCCTGACTCCAGAGAGGCTATTGCAATCTCTATTTCTGTAGGAATAATGGGTTTAGTTGGCTCTGACATAACTGAGTGGGGGCATTCAGGGACATCAATTGCTTGTAAATAATGAGTTATCCCCTCTACCAGTATTTCTGTTTCCTGGAACAAATATTTTGTATAATTTGTAACCTCTATCATTGTATCTTGTTGTGTTGTTTTCAGATTATTATTTTGGCCTAATACTGATTCAAAGACTTTTTTCTGAACCAGTTCCTTATAACTCAGGAAAGGACAGATTGTTGCAAGCTTCCCCTGTGTGCCAAATTCCTGCTGTATTTTTAGAGCTTTAGTTTGTTTATAATGAAACTGCTTAATTTTCCCTTTAATTACAACAATGTGAGGAGAGAAATTATGTTTGGTGGATTGTGTTAATGACATGAAGTGTTGTAATTGTTTCCTGTACTGTAAGTAATCATAGTAGTCTTTATCCTGAATAGATTTACTTATAACCTTCAGAAATTGTACAAGATCTTGTTTAGTATCCATCCACCATTGCATAGGGTCATCATACACCTCACATACTGATTTTCAAATGATAATGAAATATTTTAGTTGTTGTAAGACGTCTTATTTTTGTAAGAGGGAGGAATTCAGTTTCCATGAACCATTGCCACATATCTGGGTGTTTTTAGTACCTGTTGTGACATAAAGCTCATAATGATCTGAATACTCTACAGGGACCACATTAGCTGACTGTAGGGCTAGGTTATTGCCTGTGAATAAAAAGTCTATACATGTTGCATGTGTACCCCTGAAAAATGTGGGATCAGATTTTGAGTGTAGCTTGAAAGTTGCCTCATTTAAATTTGCAGTTTTCAGAGTAGTTTTCAAACATGTCATATCACAAAAAATCTTTTTTGTGGTTACCCCTCTGCCTCTATCCTTCGTGGATAGTCCACAGTTGAAGCCCCCCCCCCAAATGACATATTTAGAAGTGCAGAGGTAGGGTTGTACCATTTTAAAAAAGATCCACCCTCTCAGCTTTTGTCTGAGGGACATAAACATTAATTAATCTAAAGCATACATTTTTATACAGGATATCCAACATCAATACTTGACCCAGTATCAGGTCTATCAGTTTTAAAACTGCATCATGATGTTACAGAAAAGGATTGCGACCCCTGAGCAAGGTTCTAGCCCTCGGGACCAGTAGGATACTTCCGCATACCACCATTTTGTGGCATACGATAATTTTGCTACTATGCAGATCCTGGTATCCTGTAAAAACAATATATCTGCCTGGTTGTCATACAAGTGAGAAAAAACAGCAGCTTGTTTAGATTTATTTTTAATGCTATTCACATTAATAGAGCAGTAAGTTAAAGAAATATTCATTTAATGGGAAAAAAAAAGTAATCTAACCTAAGGTGGTTTCCATTTGGATTTCCCTTTCTTCTTTGCAGTGCGCCATTTGGGAAATGCGTGGCCAAGGATTCCTCCTTCAGATTCAGGGCCCAAATTGTCATCGGGGGCTCAGACCCTATGCGGGAACTCTTTGATTCTGTGTCTGAGGCGTCCTGAACTGGTTTCAGGGCCTGGTATCTGTTAGATCTAGAAGTGGGAGACATTTTGGGAATTTTGGGGACAGGCTGTCTTCCTGTGCATCTATGTCTTATGATCATTTTACTAGGTTAGTGTTTTTCAGAAGGGTGGGTAGGGGAAGAAGGTGCAAGAGGGGGCATGGCATGCAGGTTTGGTGGGGGGGTTCTTCTACCTCCATAACAGGTTCCCCATAGACACTATCTTCACTATCTTCAGGATGAATAAGAGAATCAACCGGGTCTGCTTCTGACACCCTATTGCTAATATTTGCCTGAGCGTGTGTGTGCAGGGGAACTTCAAAGAAAACAAGCGGTGGTGTGGATTTTGCCATATGTGATCTCTGTACCATGGAAATGAATAGCCTCTGCTCTTCCAAATCATCTGTTGCATTTTGCCTGTGTGCTGCCTCTGGACATGATGAGTAGGAGTGACCAGTAGCCCCACACAGGTTGCACATTGCTGCGTTCCTGCACTGTCCACTTGCATGCCCAAGAGTGTTATACAGCTTGCAGCACAGATGGTCGCAGACACTGCTAATGTGACCCGGCCTCCCACACTTGTAACATGTCTTTGGCTGACCGGCATAAAACAAAACTCCCTTGTCTCTACCCAAAAATACACAGTTAGGTAGATGTTGCAAACCTGTGTCTGTGGACTTTAATACAACTTTTATTCTCCATGCCCCTGTCCAAAAAAACTAATATCAAAATTTGGTTCCCCAGACACATGAATTAAAGCATATATCTCAGCAGAATGAAACTGCAAATTTATTTTCAGCATTGTTCTGGCAACATATGTTCTATCAGGAAATAGTTCTAGGCCTCCATTGTAAACCAGTCTGACAGCATTATGCCGGTTTGCTGTGTAAGTGGGGGACTGAAAAAAAAAAGAGACATACAAACATGCGTTTTGTCTTAGCTGCTCTGACTTTGAAGTTGTGTCTGGTGGAGGGCCCTCTGGTCATTCAGAAGTGGTAGGTTCTGTTAGATTTTCAGTAGACATGGATAAGTCACTCATGAAAGTGTTCAGTCCATTATCATCCCTGGGTAATGATGTTGCATTCCTGATATTAAGATTTAATACAGGGTTCTGAGTCAAAGTTAGTTCAGATGGAAGTTCTAGGGGTGACTCAGTTGCATTTATGCTAACATTTGGTGTCCTGAGTTGGGTTTGTCCTTTGCTTTGTATGTCACCTTTCATAATGTTCCATATTGTATCCCTTGCACCACAGTCTGTAAAAAAAAAGAGTGTTTCTTTCACTGCCAACCTGAATGCCAGGGATTTCAATAGGTGAAAATCCAGAAATCCATTATCTGTATTGGTGTTCTTTACCAAGCCAGCAGATTTTAAAGAACTTTCAACAGACTAGGGTGCCTCGGCCTGGTCCACTTGCTCTGCCCCTGTTTTCTTCATTCTCTCAGAGGGTTTAGTTATTTGTGTTTTATTGTGCTGCTCTGAGCACACTGTAAAGGAGAATACAGTAGCTGCATTTTGGTCAGAGAACGAAGTTTGAAAAAGAGTACCTGTAGATGTGATTGAGTGTCCCAGAATTTCCGCAGTGGTTTCCCGGGTAAAAGCTTGTTGTTTGTCCTGGTTGCTAGGAGGTGGTGGCCCCGCCTCGCTGTCATCTCTTGTAAGTGCTGTGGCTAGTGAGTCCAAAAACTCCCATTTCCTTAGTAAAAATCTCTCTTCTTCAGCTACCAAGAGCGCTCGCAGATCTTTTGGGGACTGACTGCATTCCGCATCAATTCCTGGTGAGTTGTCAACTTCTCTGTGACTCTAGAGGAATCCGTTTATGAGCTGAGATGCTCACTGTTGTTCTCTGTCATAATAACTCACATATCCAGTGATCCAGATGCTTAAAAAAAAACTTCAGTCTTATGGCTATCCACAGCCGAGGAGAAGGAGACCAACTCCTTGACCGCCTGTACGTCCTGCTCCATCGCCAACTGCTCAGCAACTGAGCCCACCATCCTTCAACATCCAGAGGTTCCCCTTACTGGAGAGTAGGGGAAGTTTTAATTTAAAATCCAAAAACAATCATTTTACAATTTCTTCATTTAAAAACATTCATTCTATACCAGACATTTCTTTCCACAGTTCTTTTGCTCTTTCTTCACCAAATATCTTACATTCTTCCTGGTATATATTATCTATTTCATCCTGAATTTTAAAAAGTAAATTTAATTGCCCAAATACCAAAATATCATATGTCATGTTTTTTAAAGCATTCCATCCCCAAGTGTGTTAATGTCTCCCAAAAAGTATCTATAAAATTACATTCAAAAAACATTCTTCTTGATTCCCACATTTCAATTCTCCACATACTCTTTCTTCCATTTTCTTGTGTTTCTGATTTCCTTTTACATTTAATTTCCCATGACTGCTCATCTAAACAGTTTCCTCTAATATTTTGTGGTATTCTTTTTTCCAGTGTTACTTCTAATATCTTACTTGTGTTTATTTCATTTCCTACTTTAAAAACTGGTGTTTCAAATTAGTTTTTCTCCATAATTTCTTTATAAGCTTGCTTTCTGTTCCTTCTTAGTAGTACATCAACTGTTATTCCCCACTGTGTTATGTACTTTCTACTTATCTCCATATATGTAGGTAGTTCTTTTTTTTCCCTTTATATTCCCTTTTTTCCCCTATATTGTTTATCAGAATGGGACCCCATTTCTGTACTAAAGGTGTCCATATCTCTTTTTCTCCTTTCACAATCGGCACTATATTTGCATAAAAAAATACATATTTAAGAGAAATACTATGGGCTGCACCATATTCAAACCTCCTTTTCTAATAGATCTATATGTAATTCCCCTCTTTACTGGGTTCATTTTGCATCCCCATAATAATTGAAAGATAAACTCAACATTTTTATTTGCATTATTTGTGACATTGGATACACATATGCTATATACCGCACAAAAAATTGGGTACAATGAAAGCCCTTAATAAATATATACTTTTTTCTTTCATCATTCTCCACTCTTTTCATCTGTTTATTTTACTTCGTGCAATTTTATATTTTTCTTCCCAGTTCATTCTTATAGCGTCCTGTCCTCCAACCCATATTCCTAAAATTTTAATGTGACCCTGTACAATCTCAAGCTTTCCCTCTCTCTCTATTTTTTGCTTTCCCTAATGAGTAAACTTTACTTTTTTCCTTATTTATTACTATTCTTGTATACTTATGTATTGTTCTACTACCTCTATCATCCCCCCCACATTTTGATCTTTTACTAAGATAACACAATCATCTGCATATGCACATGTTTTTTTTTAATATATTGACTGTGCCATTCAATATTTTCTATTTTGCTGTCATTCTCCAGTCTTCTTAAAAGTGGGTCTAAACATAACACATATAGTTATTGGCTTAATGGACAGCCTTGCCTTACTTCATTTTTAAGGTACATTGAAATCCCCAGGTGGCCATTTATCATTGAACATATTTGTGCTTCTGTATATAGAGTTTTAACTAGCTTGATAATATTACCTGGAAAATTATATTCCCTTAAAGTATCCCAAATATAGTTATGTTGTATTACATCAAAGGCCTTTTCTTGGTCTAAAGCATATACATAGCCTTCTAACCTATTTTCTTGCCCTTCATTTACAATTTCTCTTATATAAAGTAGGTTCTGCCTTATACCCCTACCAGGTACTGCACAAGTTTGCATTTGCAAGATCAATTGATCTGAAAATGTCATCATTCGATTATTTACCATTTTTGCTAAAATCGTATAGTCTGCTGTTAGTAGACTTATAAGCCTCAAGTTTTTAATGTTTGCTTTCTCCCCTTTCTTTTTATATAAAAAAATGGTTATACCTTTCTTCATACTCTCTGTTAATTTCCCTTCTTTAAAAATCTCATTATATACTAAAAGTAACACGGGAGTCAGTTGCTCTTCAAACGTTTATAAAATATATTTGGTATACCATCTATACCTGGGGCTGCATTATTAGTTAGTGACTTTATTGCTTCTGTCACTTCACTTTCCTTTATTAATCCATTTCTTGATCTTGCTTCTCTCTTCCTTAATTGGGGTACATTTGGTTTTAGAAATAAATCTCCTTTTGTTTCTTCTGTTTGCCTTTGATATTTCTGCTTTAAAAAATCTTGTACTATACATTTTATGTTCCCTATATCTGTATGTAAATTACATTTGCTATCTTTTAATTCATACACTACTGTTTCCTCTATTATATCTCTATTACTATCAAATGGATTAGTTTGATATTTAGTCTCTTGCGTGCCACTTTTTTGTTCCATAATCAGGGACTTAATTCTGCTATACTGGTAACTTCTCATTTCTTCTATATGCTGTGTTGTATCTACTTTACTTCTTTCCTGAATGGTTATCAATTTATATAGTTCAGCTGTTAAACTTAGGTATTTCCCATAACGTGTTGTTTCTTTTCTCCAGGCCTCATTGATCATTAGTTGTTTTATGTCCCATTTTGTATCTTCCCACCATTCCAGTAAGTTATCATATAATTATTTCACTGTCATCCTATCTTCCAGTAGCTCTTTTATCTTTTTACTACAGTTCTCTTCTTGTAACCTTTCAGTATTCATCCTCCAATAACCTGTCCCAAATTTCATATTCTTTGCTAAATCTATACTTATTTTCACTGCCACATGGTCTGATATTTCTATTGGGACTACCCCTATATCTTTAATTTTTGTTCTGTTTTGTACCATCCAGAAATCTGTTCTTGTAGATAATTTCCCTTTGAAAAAGGTATGTTCAGCTTTTTTCCTTTTACCTATATTCATCTTACATCCCTGATTTCTCTAATATCTTTTTTAAATAGTTTGCATCACTATAAATTGTTTCTATTTTTCTCCACCAGTCAGCCATTGTTAACCCACAATTAAAGTCCCCCCTCCACCATATAACTAATTTGGACATGTACAGGTATGGTTCAGCTATTCCCATAACTGTATTCCTTTCAGCTTTTGCTTGCAGAGTATAAATCACAATAACCTTTACATTTATTCTTTTGATAACCACATCCAATACAAATGCCCTACCTGGCACAAGATCTGCTGTTTTCAACACCAGTATATCATTTGACATAAATGCCACCTCCACCACTGAACATCTTTCCTCCCCTATTGTCCATAGTGATGGTCCCCATCTCCAGTCCTTTTGTGCTTGATGTAATTCTTCCAGGGTATGCAATCTTTTATCTTGTACTATTGTGTCACTTTTTAATTCACTTAATATTTTAAAAGTTATTAACATCTTTGTTTTACACTTAATACTATTGACATTGCATGTAATACAATTCAAGTGATCCATCACTAGTTTTTAATTTTTTCCTGTTTTATTTCCTTCATCCTGCATCCTTAGACTTTTTTCTTTTTTTTTGATACTTGTGTATCTGTAGTATTCCCATCTACCGATTCTTTGTGGCCTGAGAAATCAGTACTTGTTATATCAGAACCCTTATCCAGTGTCACCCACTCTTTGTTTTGTAGTGGTGTGTATCTGTGTGTTAGTTGTACTTCTTCTCTATCCTTTTCCCTTACTGTCCATTTTTTAGATTGTTTTTTCTTTGTAGACCTTGTTACTATGGTACATTTTGTTTCTTCTATTATTCCACCAACTTTGGTGCTAGCACTTTGTGTCCCCTCTTTTTGGTTGCCTCTTTTTGTGTCTTGTTCTTCCCCATGCCTTTCCTCTGTTTGAGGGGGGAGTGGGTTGCTAGCTTTTCAACCATATCACTTTCTTGCAATCTTCTCTTATCATTTAAAGCATCTATAATAACTTTGTCCTGTTTACTTTTTTCTTTCTATGCAACTGCTAAGTACGCATCCTGGTCTGCCCTTTCACTAGGGTCTAGGCTGTTGTGTGAGGCCCATGGACAGTTTAGATAGGTGCGCCCTTCTTCTTCTTCACATAAGATGCATTTTATTTTGTTTTTACAATCTGCCCCATAATGTCCTATATTTCCACACAATCCACATTTAATTTTTTCACAAGCATTACTCAAATGCCCTCTTTCTCTACACCTGTAGCAAGCTCGTGGTTGGCCAGCATAAAAAACAATTCCTCTCTCCTGTCCTAAAAAGAAACAGTTTGTTAAGTGCTGTGTTTCTCCATTTAGTTGTTTTAGTGTTATTTTATATTTCCAACCTTCAGTCCATAGGCATTCCTCATCTAGTATTGGTTCTGGTGACCCATGCACCACACATCTTTGTTTCAACCAGAAAGTTATGTCCATCACATTAACACCTTCATTTCTGAAGAGCACCGTAACAATTTTGAAGGCTGGCTTAGTTAAAGGAATTGCTATAAAATCTCTCCAAAATGTTGTGTTTTTCATTTGATGATATAACTTCCCAAATCTATCCAGCCCTCCTGGATGTTTGAAGCTAACATCATCTTCAGGGGTTACCCCCCCTGACAGTGACATTTTGCCAGTGAGGTCCCCCATAGTGACTACAGTGCCAAGCCACTGTGGGAGACCTGCTGGAACCCGACGCTGTCTGTCAGGGGTCCTGCACCCCCCCAATCAGCTCTGACTGGAATTGAGAATCCTTAAGTGGGAGGGTGCGGGTGGCAAGCCCCCCATGTTGGGGGATTGGGGGCAAAGCCCCCTGAAGAAACCAAAAGATTGCAGTGTGAACTGGCAGCTGACTGCAGAATGCGGTCGACCTGCCGGTGTCACTGACATGGCATTCAACAAACTTTTTGTTGGACTCCCATCGTGGATCCATATTCAGTACTCCCTGGAACATGAATTAAGGCATATATTTCATAAGGGTAGTACAGTACTTCATACTGTCTTTTAGTAATTGTCTTCCTATGTATAGTCTATTTGGGGCATCTGCAGCTGCCCCTCTAAACCTCAGCCTTAGAGCATTCCTTCTTTTACAGTAGCCTGCTGTGGTCTTGCTTTTCCAGGAAATAATTTTTCTTTTGTATTTTAACCCCCAACACATTCTCTTTCTGTTTATGTTCTTCCTCACTCTGGTCTTTATCCATTTGTACTGTTTTTTTGTTCGATTTCCATAGTGATTTCCCCACTTTCTTCTTCTGATAAGCCTTCAATTTCTTTTGTATCATTGTTATTCTCTAATTCTTTGACTTGTTTCTCATTTTCCTTTTCATTTTCTAACTCCAATTCTGTTAGATTTTGTTTCAAAATACTAGACCTATTTGGGACCCACCCTGACTCATCCTCTTTCCTTTTCCATCCTGCTTTTTGCAGGGCTTCTGTGATCCAGCTTGGTTTATCCTTAAAATCCTCAAATTTATCTGTTTTTGAAAGGTCTGTATCATTTTCAGTTTTATTTTGTTCTGTTTGGGGGCCCCTTTGTTTATCTTTCACAGTTTTCTTTATTCTATCTTGCTGTCTTTCTTCTACTTCTACTGTTCTTCCTAGGCCGAGCATTTCTAACCCTTTCTGGTCATCCGCTTCAGGGTTTTTCCTATTTCCTCAGCATATGCTTTCCCTTTAATACAGGGCATGGCTTCCTTAGATGCTGCTATGTCAGCATGTTTCAGCTGACTCTGACAGGCTGCTGGTGTGTCATTACGGCTCTCTCTCTTTTTCAGTGGTTTTCTGTTTTAGTAAATCTGCTTTCACATTTCCCATTTTACTTTTGGCGTTAGCTTTCCCGCCCTCCGTCTCCATGGAAAGCATTTGAACTTTTTTCATTTCATCTCCATCTCCATCTCCGTTTTTTACCACCTTCCTCTCACTCTCATTTGTTCCTTCTTCCATCTCCTTAGTTTGACCATCACACTCCTTCTCCTCCTCCATAGTCTCTAACAGAATAAAGGCAAGGGAGGACATCAGCTCCCCTACCTCCTGCATGTCCTCACTCTCTCAAAGCAACCACATTACTGACAATCCTTCATCAGACCATCATGGGTCCCCCTACTGGCATAGTAAGGGAATTTCCATGGTGTCCTGACCAAATTTCCCCCATTCACTAAAAATACCACCAACAGCTTAATCTGGTTCAATGTCAGTTGGCATCCGTCTGTATCACTCTGCCCTGGGATGAGGCTGAAAATAGGCAGAATTGTGTAGTCCTCCTTTCCCAATCAACAAAAACTAAATAAACAAAAATAGTAAAGTATTAATTAATAGTCCATTTTATGCCACTCGGATTAGGTGCCATTTTAGTTTCTGTTAGAAAATCCTTAACTTATGCACCACTTTTATTTTTAAACATTCATTATGCCCGTATTCAATAAGCTTGAATCAGGGCCAATTACCTAATAATCTAATTGCAATGAGGCAGTTTATTTAATTCTACATGCAATCAGACTTTTCCTCACAAGGATTTCTTTGGGAATTTCATAGTCACACTCCCTAAAATGTACTCAGTCAGAAAATCCTGTTAAACAGGGCATTGTAAAATATAAGCACATATGTCTATTAGGCAATACTTAACTTCCACATCCCATCGCTAAACCATAACTAAATTATTTCAGCTGTTTGTGCTGCAGTAATATTTTCAACAAAAACTGACAGAGCTGTTAGGTCAGTTTACTTACTTTATCCCTTTGCCAGTTAAGTATGAAAGAAACAAATGGGACATTAAAAGCATTTTCACTTATTCACTGAACATTTAAGCACATCCCCACAAGTTGTTCTAATATATACAATATATGCACACAGGCAGAGGTTTCTATATATAGTTTGGTGGCAAGCCAGTAAATAAAAAAAAAAAAAAAACTCTTTCATTTATGCGCTTCTTCAATACTAAGAGACTCATAAGACTATTTTGTCAAGGTCAGCAACACCATGCTTTATATCCAGGAGTCCAGGTAATAAGCTATTGATACTGTACAACAGACAGTCATTATACCGCTCCACTTTGGTTTACAGGAGTGCCGATAAACAAAATCAAAACAGCATCATAGATCCTTAGATAAAAAGGTCCTGCCATTAGATTTATAAAGTATACAAAGAGATAAACATTATATTGTCTCTGATCAATTCCTGCTTATAGAAATATCTATTTAAATAGTCTTGCAAACTACAGCAACCATTTCTAAAACAGATCTGGTATATAGAAAACATAATAAAAGAATACACAACATGTTCAAATAACAAATTTTAAAAGAAAGACCCTTTGGCCTCAGAAGTCCAAAGCCAGTATTACCAGCTTCAAAGACAGTTCATTTAACAACTGCACAGTGATGACTATTTTCTTTGATTATCTCCAGAATTTCTAAGCCATAATCTTTACCTTTGTTAAAACCAGTATGGCTCCAATCAGGAGTCCTATTTAATGGCATAGAAAGTTTGGTACAGAAAAATGGTTTAGCTAATCAGGAAAGTTAGGCTTCATAAAAGAAGTCCCCATCAGGTGAAGTAGAAAGCTTTGCATATCAAATGGTGAACCACAGTTTCCTATAGATATCAGCTGGAAACATCGTACTTGAATTTTATTATAAAGCATTGAGCAAACTAAACTCTTTTTTCACAAGAGTCTCCATTTTAAACACAAGGTCATTCTTTTGGCTTGACATTTTAGCTTAACTTCTTAACCAGTTTTAGGTATGGAGTTTATATCATTAGTGGCAAAGATTGCTGAAGAAAACAAAAATGCTGTTCAGGAATATGGGTACTGGTTGAGAGTGCAAATTTCACCAAAAGGAGTTCTGTCTCCTCGATATTAATTTTGTAAAATGTTGCCCAGAAAGCAATTAAAAATGCACAACGTAGCTGCCCTAGGGTCCGAATCTGTGTTTTGTGGTGAAGTAATAAAAATAACTTAAGCAGTACCTTTTGGGGGGGGTATCCCACACAGAGCATTCAGTAGACACCAGTATTTCAACTTTGTGAGAAAAATAGGTTCCCAGACTTAGCTCATTCCATTTTAACGTTGACCAGGACCTCTGGTGTTCTAAACTCTCAGGCATTACTGACTTCTTGTATCATCTCAAGGCTTGCCTTTGTTAAATTTCACTGGACACACATTCTTCTGAATAGTAATCTCCAACCTCTCCAATTTACTAGCCATCTCTCCATGACTCAGGGCATTCCACCAAAATCTCCCACTGCAACTTTGGCTATAAGCGCTTGGGACACCTGCCAGAATAAAACAAAGAAGTGCTCCACTAGCGCAATAACTCCAAGGTCTACATTTTGAATTTTAATAACTCTGACCTCTAGACAGCAATGGTGTACCTTTTAAAGGTTTTAACAAGCCTATCTGCAGTCACAGTGCCACAACCATCTCAGGCTTCCTCCTTTCTGTTTGAGAATCATCCTGGTTTCAGGGTTCATTAGCACTTTGGAATGAACTTTTCACTCATCACAAAACCTGAAGTTCAGCGCTTCAGGTACACTGTCCAGACACCAGTTACCAGCAATAAACTTCTGAAATGAATGCCAGCTACCACCAACAACCTTCTGAATTGTAGTGCAAAAGAACAAAAAGTAGTACTGCCTCAACCAAAGGGGTGAAGCTAAATATGTTTCATTCATCAATTTAAAAGTAGAATAAGATATACAGAATAAAACCTAGAAAAGCCACAATGAGTTGAAAGCTGCAGGGAGTGGAGCAGCGTTGCAGCCATCTTGCTGCTCCTCCCCCCTGCCATGTTTAGTAATGTCCCCACTTAAAGGTAAGCCTGATGCCTTGCTTGGAAGATCCTTTCACAGGCTTTCAGAACTTGTGGCACCTATCACACTTACTTTCCCCTTTAACTGTATTGAGACCTTCATTCAATGGCCATATGCACAGCCTTTTGAGCATGGCTTGGATCAATTGTCTTTGTAGGCCCCATCTCCCACATCTTCCCTGGACAGAACACACCTGACACCAGTTCTGGAGGAAATGGCCACAGTCATGTATTCATTAAATATCCTGTACAATTTTACAGCAATCAATTGATGTGTGCAGCTCAAGAGTCTCTTCAACTGTTATGGCACTGCTCTCTATGTCTCTAGGCCTAGTATAGCCACTGCACAGAATGATATACAGACAACATTTAATGCACTGCAGTTTATTCAGTTTGTCTCTAAACTTTTACTCAATGCCACTAAAATCGAGATTATGGTATTCACCCCAATGACAAGTAGTCTTTAAACACCCCTTCTCTCAGTATCTCCACCTTCATGGGTGACAGATTAAAGATGGTGGATGCATTTAAGTTCCTGTGCCTATGGAATGATTGTAAACTACTGCATAACAGGAAATATTCACTGTCTTTTTATTTTTGCTGTTTTCTCTAGTTTCATGTTAGCACTATGATAAAAAGACGGTGAATATCAAGTGACTCACTACACAGTAACAACACTTGTGTTCCACCAGTAAAAATAAGATGGTGTGAACATGTCAGGTGTGCTCAGAGCACTAAATATAATGAGCTTGCTGGGTGCGCTAAATATAATGGGCATGAATTTCAGCAACTCAACAGTATCCTTCAGCTTACACATTGACAGCTTATGTAAACAATTATGCCCCAGACTGGAATTTTACTGTAGGAACAAATTCTGCCTCACCACAGAGCAAGAAAAAGGGTAGTGCAAACCACATTCTTGCCACTGTTAGATTACTGTGACCTGATATACAGAGGTACTACAACTTCACTTGTAGCCAAACTGGGTGTACAATACCATAATGCCCTCTGATTCATAACTAGCTCAAATAATCTATCACTGCACTCTACATTCAGCTGTAGGCTGGCCTTCTCTAACCACTGAAAGATTTAAAAACTTCTATCTTTGAGCCTGGAGTATTGGGCCTTATAGAATGATTTACCACCAGGCATAGTATTATTTTCCCAAAGATCTTTATGCCTGTATGACCTAAGGAGAAATTATGTTATTCTTTTTGATATTCCAAGATATTTTTCTCATTATGGCAAAATGGCATTCAGCTGGCTTGCCCCTGCTGTCTGGAATAGGTTACAAACCACCCTAAAAATGAGCTCTCTGGTGTGGTTCAATTAATTTAAGGCTCTACTAGAAAGTAATTATGTGGACAAATGTACTTGTAGGTAAATTCTACTAATTGCAGCTTGATTTCTGTCTGGATATATATAATATTGCCCTGACTTGTCTCAATGATGAGACGGTTTTTACTGTTACCATGATTTGTCCTTATTTCTATCTTTGTATTTTCTACCATGACTACAGACCTATGTTCTGTTACCATTGAGTCTACTTGCTATTCTGTGCTCTGTTTTTCAATTAATTCTGATGGATGCACTGTATCTTTCACATTACATACATCTTTCATCACTGGTGATACGGATCTATTGCTTTGTGTCTTTGCCTTGTTTTACATGTTATGTGTTGATGTGCTGCTCCTTTGGCTGCCTTAACCTGGACCTTCTTGTAAATGAGCAGCATTCGACTGAGAATTTTTCCTGGTATAATAAAGAAACTACAATACAATACAAGTCAACATTAGGCCTCCACAGGTCCCTTTCCCCATGAAGAGCATCACTTTGTGGACCACAGATTGTCATGTATGTGAACTCAGAGGGACACTGGTCTCTGAAAAAGGGGAGTCCTCTGGCTGGGTGGTAGGCACCCTCTCACTATCTGGCAGAAACTTCTCACAAGGGATGAGCCCAATGAGGTTAGAAACTGACCTACTCACACTGGGCACCTGGTCATCCAGCCCCTGCCTACTCATGCTGCACAAGTTTATGATGACTGTGATAGGAAATAGAATTCAGGGCTGTTTGGAGAAGTCACAAAATGTGGGAAAAGCCTTTTGGGAAAACACAGGGAAATTCCCCTAAGGTGATCTCTTACATAGGGATGACAGAGCTCCCTACACTGTCCTGTCTTAACCATAATCCCTGCTTTTATAAGGCTGGTCAGGCTGGAATCTTGGCCACTGGAGAAGGAGAAAGAGGGACAGCAGACCTGTACATGCTCTCTTAAAGCCCTCTTGCTCCTCCACAATGATTCTCTGTCTAGTGGGCAGCCCTTCCGGGTTTCACTTCAATAGGAGGTACAGCTCTACCTAACACCCAGGTAGGTGGAGGAGGGACCACCAACAAAGTCTTGTCTGCTGCAGTGTTCTGCAGACTGGCCATACATTTAATTAAAATGTATGTTTTATCTCCTGGACTGTAGCAGCCTTTTTCCTCTCAGCAAAGTCCCTATACCAACCATACAGGCAGCCGCTATCAAAATGTCATTATTACAAATGGGATATGTCAGCAATAAGACACGATGAGGTGTGGGTTATGGCCTAATAAGAACATGCTCCAGGTGTGTTGTGAGGCACAAGGCGCTAGCGCCGAGTGCCTTTTGCACCTGGGGCATGCTCTTATCAGGCCATAACCCACATGTTAGAGTGTCTTATTGTATATAAAATGGGCCCCATGTAGAAATTAAAAAGTAAAAAAAAAAAAAGAATAAAGATGTCAAAGTTGAAAAAATTAGGAAAAAATAGGTTTTTCAGTTAAAGCAGTAAAATAGTTCCTCTGTATACTGCCCTGTACAGTATATTTAGCTTGGCAGTTGTGCCCTCCCACCTCCAAGACACGGGCACATGTACTGCTTAGTTTTTGTCTCCCCTGACACACACACACAGTTCCTCAATGACACATAGGCTGTATCTGATTTTGTTGAAAAAAGAAAGCCAACCATGTTTGTTTGATTAAGAACAATGGTATTGATGGTAGCATGCATGTCCCACTTGAACCACCATACCACAAAGCATCTTTCAAACCATCTTTCCCTTACAGCGCGTCTCGCTAACTGAGCGCATATTTCAAAGGGAACTAAAGATATTGTGGTCTGCAAGTTGAATAACTATGGCTCTGTAGTAATTTTTTTTTTTTTAAATTACATTATGTCTGACATGCATAATGGAGCAGCAGGTCTATACTGTCCCCTGTACTGTCATTCTACAGCGTGGTGACTCTCTGTATGGTCTGTTTATCAAGGTAAAGATAGACATGTATTTACTTCTTTTCACTGGATTGTGAGACACTGACTTATTGACAGTGAATTTTGTCTGTAGGGGGGCAGGATTTTTGACACGTAGCTACGGTACAGGTGCGTTCCGCTGTGACAGCCTTGAGAGTATGTAAGGAGTCTGTCACGGCGGACCGCTCAGCTGTTCCCACTGTCACAGTGACAGCGTGATTGGTCAGGAATATTGGCTGTGTTGTGAGGCAGTGTAGCCTTGTTAAGTACCGGTCCTTGGGATATGGCTCAATAAGGACATGGGTAAATCGTGACTTCAGCCAATCAGAAGTGTCCAATTTTTTTGCCCAGTTTTTGCCCAGAGCGAGACATCTCAGCTGTGGGTGAACCTGCCCCTCTCCCCCTGAGAACAGAATCACACCGGCTCCCCCTCCGTGGCTGGTCAAGCGGGCCCAGACAGAAGTGCCCTCCCCAGAGTGAGAAGCCTCAGCTGCAGGTGAACCTGCTCCCCTCCCCCACGAGAACAGGTACGCTAAAATGGACCGGAGTGTTGCAGAGTTGGGAACAAATAACTTCTGGCGCCATTTTCAAATTTGAGAGTTCTGATCTGAAAGGAGCTGTGCCACAGCAAGGCAGACAAGGCCACTCCACTACTACCTGGACCTGAACCAGCCTGATTTCATTAAAAAAAAAAAAGTATTTCAGCTCAGCTTGTAAAAATCAATCCAACCTGCCTGAACCTTGATTATATTTCTTCCTATAGCTATATTAAATCTGGTCTGCACCTTCAGCTAATCCACCCGACTGTAACATCGGGAGCCGAACATCATTTTTAACTCACTGCAGGAGATTTAATTTACCCACTCACTGCAGAAGGATTTGGTTTTAAACCTATTAACTAGCTGCATTACAAGCATCTCAGGTGTTTTTCTAGTAAGGAGCCTGCCTGATTTCCTAAGAAATCTGCATTGCTTGCTCTCAGGAGGTGATTTTACAAGAATTGTTGATAAGTGCAGTACTGTAGCCCTTGAAACCACTGTTTAGAACCTTGCAAAGCAAGCATTTGTCAATGCCGAATGTTTGCTTGCTGGCATTGGCAGTGGTAGTGTAGAAGTTACAGAGCTGCGTAATAGGAATGGCAGTGAAGTATTGAACTGAAGCCAACACCACCACCACCCTGCAGAGAGTGACAGGCATTGGGGTGTGCCTTTGGGTTGTCAGGCATAACGGCCACGCCATTTCACCACACCCCACCATGCAGACACTGACAAGTGGCACGGTGTTCCTTGGGGTCTTTGGCCCTTATGCGCACCCCATTCCATTAGGAAATACGGTGAGATGGGTGCGATATAGGAGAATGGGGTGAACTTTGGGGCCGAGGAGTCCAAGGCATACCTCAATGCCTCTCACTGGCTGCAGGGTGCGGAATGGTATAAGCATTACAGGCAAGAATCCCAAGTCACACCCCTGATGCCTGTCATTCTCTACAGGGTTGGGCATTATGGTTGGAAATCCAAATACCTCAGGCATTCGTTGGTATTTTCACTCCAAATTTTCAACATGTTTTTTTTGTGACCCCACCTCATGAACAGTGGCAATATCAGTTTGTTGGAAGCTGCTTATGCACAATGACTCTGACATTTAGCTACTAGGTGCAAAACATCCGAACAGGATGTAAAAGACAGCTGTACTGTAAATAGGGGAGGTGTAAAATGGCAATGTTGCAAATCTGCAGTAAAAATATTAAAAAACTGGTGAAGTCATGGCGTACATAGAAACTGTGCAGCACACCATGTAATATAATTAGGTTGGGATTTTTACAGCAGATTGTCAACTCAGGCATTTTGGTGCCTCCGATCATGAACAGTGTCACTGTGATTTTCTTTATCTGTCCCGAACAATGATTTCCCACAGCGACCACGCATCTCTGCGCTGAAAGTGTGAAAACACACTTCGGGCATGTTGTGAAAAATGACAGTTGTACTATTCATAAGGAATTGTGGAAAAATGCCACTGGTGAAAATCTGGACTGAAAATATTACAAAGTCATGAATTTATGAGGGTGCGTGGAAATTCCGCAATGCTCACTCGTAACACAGTCATTTTATGGACTTTTGTAACCAAATTTTCAACATAGCCATTTTAAGACCTCTGCTCATGAACAATGTAACTGTGATTTTCGTAATCTGTCCCAAACATTGCTTTCGCACACCAACAGCACCATTGTGCACTACATGTGCGAAAACACATTTTGGGTGACATATGAAAAATGGCAGCTGTACTGTTCATAAGGAAGTGTAATAAAATGGCAATGTTGAAAATCTGGAGTGAAACTATTAAATTCGCAAACTTACGAGCATGCTTAGGAACTGCGCAACGGACACTCGTAAAACAGTCATTTTTTGAATTTTTCACCAAATTTTCAACATATCCATTTTAAGACCTCTGCTCATGAACACTGTCACTGTGATTTTCTTAATTTGTCCCATACATTGATTTCACACTCCGACTGCGCCATTGTGAGCTACATGGGTGGAAACATGTTTTGGGTGAGATGTGAAAAATGACAGCTGTACTTCTCATAAGAAGGTGTGGTAAAATGGCAAAGTTGAAAATCTGGAGTAAAAACATTGAAAATTCACGAACTTCTGGCGTGCGTAGAAACTGCATAGCACTACGCTAAATCAAAACAGTCATTTTTGAATTTTTTCACCAAATTTTCAACATAGCCATTTTAAGACCTCTGCTCATGAACAGTGTCACTGTAATTTTCTTAATTTGTCCCATACATTGATTTCGCACACCGACTGCACCATTGTCGCTACATCCGTGGAAACACGTTTTAGGTGAGATGTGAAAATGACAGCTGTACTACTCATAAGAAGGTATGGTAAAATGGCAATGTGAAAAATCTGGAGTGAAAATATTGAAAATTCGTGAACTTACGAGGGTGCGTAGGAACTGCGCAACACATCCTCATAAAACAGTCATTTTTTGGAATTTTTCCACCAAATTTTCAAAATAGGCTTCTTGAGAGCCCACCTTATGAACACTGGCAGTGTCATTTTGTTAATCATTCCAGAAAGGTGATTTCACACAGTGGCTGAGAAATCACCCTTGGACAGATAATGCCATGACAGTGACATCATTCATGCGAGGGGTCCCAAAACCCCATGTTGAAAATTTGGTGCAAAATTCAAAAAATGCCTGAGATATGCAACAAAGTTGAAAAATCCTATCTATCTCATTATACAGCTTACCAGCATTTCCTCAGTTCGCGGTCGGCTTTGAAGAGTGCAGACGTGTTCCCGGTCCACCGAAGATCGTCGCACCGGACTCCAGAGGTAAGTATGGGGTGAGGGGGTGTGTGGGGAGGCAGGGTGCACAGTGGGTGGGTGCAGGTTGTGGGAGGGGGGTCAGGGAGAAGCGCCGAGGGACAGTTTTTAATTTACAGGTTTTTTTTTCAGTGATGACACAGGACGTTTGCCATGCTGGGGTGGGCTCCCAACGTGGCACAAGGATGGCTGGGGGGGATGTGGAGCTGACGGGGGATTGGGCACTCCCGTCGGCCATATCATCAGTTGCCACACTGGGGTGGGCTCCCAGCGTGGCACCCTGTACTCTGGGAGGGGACAGTGGAGCCGACGGGGGATTAGGCACCCCGCCGGCTATACCATGAGTTACCACGCTGGGGTGAGCACCCAGCGTGGCATGTGGAAAAGCTTTGGGGAGCACAGCACAAGCCAGCGGGGATTAGGCACCCCGTCGGCTATACAGTGTGTGCGTGGGGGGCAGCATGCAGTATGTGTGCGTGTTTTGTGTGTGTGGGGAGCTGCGCGCGGGCAGGCGATATCTTATCACTGCTCACTGAAGCATAACTCCCCCTTTCAACTGTACGCCACTGCATTTTGGAGCAGTCATAGACAGCTCCAGCATGCATTGGCAGACTAGGGCCGCGCCCTGCCAACACACTGACTGAATTGGAAGAGGGGGTGACACACCTCCAAAAACTCAGATGATGGCACTATGTTTCCTGCACATGCGTGCAAGCAAACATAAAAATAGCTGCTTAGAACTTTGCAAAAAAAATAGCCATTTTTAGCCTTGTTCGTAAAAGTGCAGAAAATAGCTTCCCCCCTCCCCAGCTTGCCACCCCCTCCCCTCTGTTGAACAGCCCTCCCCCAGTACCTGAATTAATCCAGCTCTTCTTAACTCCACAGAATCACACCGACTCCCCCTCTGTGAGTGGTCGAGAGGGCCTGGACCGAAGTGCCTTCCCCAGAGCGAGAAGCCTCAGCTGCGGGTGAAACTGCCCCCCTCCCACCCCAGGAACAGGTACGCTAAAATGGACTGGACTGTTGCAGGCACGAGCGTCTCCGAGTTCACTTCACATTGGCTGCCCCACCACCACCCTTGCTCAACTCTTCCTCTTATAGACAGGATCACATGCTGCAAAAAAAAACCTATCAGGCTATTTCTTCGTTAGCAGCTTATCTTCTCCTACCACCAGAGGATGCCAAAACAGTTTAATTAGCTCCACATCCAAAAAGTAAAGAGAAATGCTGTACCCCAGCAAAAATTCAAAATTGCCAACTACACCCACTAGAAAATACAGAGCTCACCCATCCCTTTAAAAGGGTTGTGCCCTCAGCTGATTCAGCAACTGCTGGATACCAACCTAGAAGATGAACCCTCATCGTAATAAGGTCTTCTACCCCACTGGAGCCCCACCCTGGCCATCATGTATATCAATGCACTTATCTGGGTGGACTCGCTAATGGGTGCCTGCTGCCCCCCAAACCTGCTCTGGAGTATGCTGCATCATCTCCTCCCACACCTCACAGATTGCCCTGCAATCTCATCATTAGACTCCCTGATAATAATGCATGCGCTAACTCACAAAGGAGCCTGCTACCACATGTTTGCCGGTACTAGGCGCAATAGGTCAACAGCTGCCAACTTCATTAGACTCAAAGCTCTCAGCTAGGTTGCCATAAAGCTGCTGCTCAGCTCTGGGGACTTTGAAACAAATCCTGGACCCCAAGTATCTAATTGCATCATAGGATCCCCCCTGGACCCAAAGTGGGTTAACAAGAAGGGCCTAAAACTTGCCCATATGAATGTCTGTAGTCTGCTCCCAAAGATGCAAGAGATCCAATCCTGGGTTGTCCAATATAATCAGGATGTGTTGGCCATCTCAGAAACATGGCTCAAGCCTCATATCCTTGCCCATGAGGTGGAATTAGCTGATTACAACACTTTTAGAAGAGGCCGAGAGGAAAAAAAAAAGGCCGGAGGGTTCCGCATATATGTGAGATCCTCATTTGAGGCCTCACTTGCTCCGCACCCCCAACTTAATTCCACTGACTGTGAATCAATATTTATAGGAGTCATCCTAGGCCATGCAAAGCACCTAACAATAGGATACATATATAACCCTCCAAAATCTGCCCAACAGGCTTTAAGGGACATAACAAAAGCTCTTGGGAGTATAGCTCACATGGAGCTACTGCTCCTGGGGGACTTTAACCTAAACTGGGAAGTGGGCAATGAGCATGCACTGAGAGCATCGCTCCTAGATGCCAACCTGGCACAGGTCATCACTGAGAACACAAGGTATAATCCCAGAACTGGGAACCATTCCACCCTAGACTAGATCCTTGCCGTCAATCCTGCAAACATCCAAGCAGCAGGCATGATGTCTGATGCCTTGAGTGACCATTCACCAACTTTCTGCATTTGGAAAAATGGTACGGGGTCATAATGCCTCATGGCACTATCATGCTGCACGATTAATGCCATGAAGCATCATGTGTTTGTTCTGTGGGGGGCTCTGCCCCCATGCCCCCTGGACTCCCCCACTAAAGATTCTCAACTCCAGGGGGATGTCCAACTTGGAGAGCACACAGGTCCGGGTTTCTCCATAATGCCGTGCGCTGTTAAGAGTGCAACATTATGACCCAGTACTTGGAAAAACAAGCCTGAGAAGATCCCCCCCCAGACTCATTGCAGTGAGAGATTTCTCAAAATTCTCAGCTGATGCTTTTCAGTACTACCTGAGCCAGATAGACTGGTCACCAATTAAGCTCCTGCCCAGCCTAGATGCAGCTGCTGAGTTTCTCCAGCTCACATTCTCCTCGGCTGCTAGCCTCCATGCCCCACTAAGGAAAATTCGCACAAATGATCACTGTTACAGGTGGATCACAAGAGAGTTAAAATCCCTAATGATAAGCTGAGACAAGGCCTGGAAAAAACACAGGCACTCAACCCTCCCTGGTGACCTAGCCACCTATAGATCCCTGAGGAATCAATGTAAGAAAGCCATGAAAAGCGTTAAGCAGGAGTACATTAAAAACCTTCAGCAGACTAACCTGTCAGACCCTAGGTCCTTCTGGTCCTGCATAAATGACCTGATAAAAGGCAAAAAGAAAACTCCCCAGGGCCAGATTATCTGCGACGGTCAAACTCTAACTAAAGACGTTGAGGCTGCTATTGCCTTCAACAGGTTTTTCACAGATCTGGGCACCTATCAAGCAAGCCTACCCCCCTCAAAAGCAGGATAGGGTAGTCACTGAAGCTCAGGATCCTCCATTCCCGCACTTCCACCTAAGGACTGTACGCTCCTCAGAAGTGCTTCCCCCCCTACACTCCATAAAACCAAACGGGATGGCAGGACCTGATGTCCTGGACCCTAGGCTGCTCAATGCTGCAGCCCCAGCCATTGCTCTACCTATTAATTGGCTCATAAATCAGTCTGTACTGGAGGGAGCTGTCCCCAACATCTGGAAGCAGGCTACTGTGGTGCCAGTCCACAAGGGTGGCCCCAGGGAGCCGTTAGAAAACTATCGGCCTCTATCCCTCCTCTGCACTCTGGCAAAAATCCAAGAGAGGTTAGTCTACTGCCAACTTCAAGACTACCTGGAAGAAAACCAGCTGTTGGTTCCCAACCAGCATGGCTTCCGAAAAAACCACGGCACAGACATGGCACTCATCAGATTCACCATTGATGTCCTCTCGGCACTTGATGAAGGCTTCCCAACTGGGGCTATCTTCATTGACCTTACCAAGGCCTTCGATTTAGTCGACCACACCCTATTGATAGCAAAACTAAATAATATTGGTCTTGATCAACACTCGCTGAATTGGCTCAGCAGCTAACTGACTGACTGCTTCCAGCAGGTCAAGTGGAGGGGTTCCTTCTCCAGATTGCTCCCAATAACTACGGGGGTCCCGCAAGGCTCAATAGTAGGCCCCCTTTTGTTCTCACTGTTTGTCAATGATCTGCACAAACCTTTATAGGTGCTGCTCAGTGGTCCAGTATGCAGATGATGCAGTCCTATACAGATCCATGAATAAGACAGATGAACTGGGATTGCACCTCCAGGCAGAGTTTGCCTCAGTCAAAACCTGGCTATTAAGAAAATTGCCTGGTTACTAAATGCCAAAAAAACAAAAGCTATCATGTTCGGACCAAGATCTAGGCCTGGATTGCAGATCCTTACTTCCACTCGCCACAGCGTCAGGCTCTACCATTAAATATCTCGGCCTAGTGCTAAACCAAGGCCTCACCCTAAAATCCCATGTGGATCTTGTAACTAAAAATATCCACCAAAAACTTGGCCTGCTCTACTGCCTTAGTGCCCAAATGATACCTGAGACCAGGGTAGCGATTGTTAAGAATATCCTCCTCCCTACCCTTACCTATGCTGCCCCAATTCTGCATGGAGTGGCAAAGCAGAGTTTCAGCAGCTTACAAACTGTCTACCATAAAATTGCGCACTTTGCCACAAAAGCCAAACCAAGGAGCCATCATTGTGATGCGCTTGCCTCACTTGAATGGCCCTCTTTCAGCCATAGACTCCAGTACCCACTACTTTGCAGCACTTATAAGCTCCTCACTGACCATTCCCAGCTAGTCTAGCTGGACTCCTAACCCTAAAAAGAACAAGCAGGCAGCTCCGTACCACTGGGCAACGGCTCCTAGAGGAACCCAGAGTCTGAACCACAGCTGGTGACAAATCCTTTGCCAGTGCTGCCCCAATGCTATGGAATAAGCTCCCCCGGTCACCTACAGGAAGCTAACTCCCTTGGGATTTTCCAAAAGGGCCTGCATGACTATCAGCTGGACCTCAGTCACTGCTTCTGCACTGGCGATTAAATTCCCCAGAGCATAATTCTTTCTCTTCTCTGCCACCCCTCCTCCTAGTACCTTAAGCCTAGGCCTGCTTAATGTTTGTCAATGACTATACCAACCAAACCCCTTTCTGTCAAATTTTAATTGTAACGTTAAGCTTGTTGTAATTCAAATGATACCTCTGTAACCAGCTGTTTAACCTTACTGTATCTCACCTTGCTGTCCTCTATTATCTGTATCCCAAAGTGTTGTACTATTTAAATGTTTCCTCCAATGTAACTAATCCTGGGTCGCCCCTGAAAAAGGGACCTTTCAGGGCCCAGAGGGCCTACCCGGTTAACAAAATTAATAAATAAATAAAATAAAATAAAAAAAATGTTATAAACAAAAATAAATGCACTCTGCATCTGTGTTATAATATCACTTTTGTGATAATGAAACTGAAACTATGGCAAGACACAGAGGTTTGTGCAAGGGCTGGGCTGGCCACCATCAAGGGGTGAGGGAGCAGAGGCATAATTTATGGGTAGCCAAAAGGTTGCGGTTGGGACCCCTGTGATTTCTTTGCAACCCCTATGATGAACCTGAAACCTCTAGGAACCCCTACACCCAGATTTCCTTAACATTTATTTATATAAAATGTGGTGAGTGGGGAGCTTTGCAACCTCTATGATTCTGCTGAAATGGTCTTTGCAACCCCTATGATTCTGCTGAAATGGTCTTTGCAACCCTATGATTCTGGTAAAATTACACTACTTTGAGTGAGGGTGAGAGGAATGAGTCAGGGAGTGGCACAGAACACCAGAGATTTGGTCTGTGGTAAGGTGAGGAAGGAAGTGCCATTGTATATCAGGGACTGCTTGTCGGGTGGCAGGGTGAGGAAAAGGGGTGCCACTTGATACAAGTGTTGCTCTTTCAATAGAATTGGGTGATGAGAGTGTGCCACTAGATGCTAGAGACTGGTGTATGGCAAAGTGAGGAGCAGAGGTGCCACTGGATGCCTGGGACTGTTTGACTTGGGGTAGGGTGAGGGGGGTGCCACTAGACACTTGGAATGCTCTTGGTTTTTGATGATGAAGAAGTGGTATGCAATTGGATGCAAGGGACTGTTTGGTTTAAGGTACAGTAAGGAAATAGGGCCATTGGAGACTAGGGATACTCTTGGAATGAGATGGGGTGAGGTTTCTGTGCATTAAAAGACACTACCAAAGTTAGGGAAAGGGAAATACTGCATTGCGCAATTATGCGATCCAAAGGAATAGCACATCACACATTTACCAAGCTTCAGGGGAATTGTTATCTTAATATCATAGTTCCCTACTTTTGTTGCCTTATATTTCAACCTTAACCAATGCTTTTATTTGCAGTATTATAGAGGCGCCGTAGTGCCACTATAGTTAGGGTTGAGTAGGCTGTTTAATGTTAAACCCCTAACTGTGCATTTTAATGGCTTCACCCCCAGTTTCAACTGATTTGTACAAAATTTTGCATGCACGGTCTTGGGGGCAAGGTTTCTTGATGTGTATGTATGTATGTACAGTATAATTAATAGATACAGTACTGTGTAGTAATCTACTATGAATTGATAGGCATTAACAAAATAAATACAAAAGCTAATGCACCCTGCCATGGTGCAACATTATTCCCTTTCATGCCCAGCTGTCTCTTCAACTCCCCCATGCCACCTCCCATGCTTCTTCTACCCCCTGACCCCACATTCAGACCCCTAATTCATCACAGTGTGTGGCACTGGTGCAAGCCACTTAGACCACATCCTGGCTGGTCTAACTAGAGCCTCTTACTGCCTCCATGTTGGGGATACCAAAATATCAAATAAGGGGATGTTGCAGCCCCGCCGTGGTGCAAGCCCCCTTGTGACCTGGTGCATGGGTGCTTTTGTTGCAAGGGTGGTATAGGGTGGTTTGGGTGAAAGGCATCCCGATTTTGATGCAGCCTGCATTTGAAAGTTGGGATTGCCATAAAGTTTGACACAAGGTACAACTTGCATTATTCACCTTTGGCGTAGGCACCTTGTGTCACACTTCAACTTTTGAAAACTGGGTCCATAATGTGCCAAGGAGACTACTAGACCTTCCACAGAGATCATCACCTGATTTGGGCATTATTTGTCCCCTGTTTGCTGTGCAGTGATTCAGGTTATTGTGTAAACCTGGGTCATTTATATGATATTGTAAGAAGCTGTCTTGGATTCCCTCCAGTGGCTCCATCCCACTACAGCTTGTAAAGCACTACTTATATTAAAAACAATGACACAAGATATTCTGAGACATGTTAGTAAGATTGTGGTATGCAGAAAGCTGAACACGGACACACAGGAACACATTTTGGCATGACAGGCTCAGAAAATACTGAGAGGATTTGCCAAATGATTTAGGGAAAGTTTTAGGATCTTAAGTAGACATTTCACCATAGATGCTTTTCCATAAAATATACTGTCTAAAGTATAAAAATATCTCTATGATCTGAAAGCAGTTTTAAATTCCCTTCAGTCAGGTACAAATGCTAGAGAGTGGTGAATGTAGTTTACCAAAAGCATGGGTTGACATGCACTATAAGGTAAGAGAAGGATAGTTTTGACATTGAATGGGTGTTATGGCAAATATTTTGCTTCCCAATAATGAATTTTGCTTCTTAAAGAAATAATATAGAACACTAAAGAAATGCAAGGAGAAATGCAATGCTAGAGGAGGCATTGCTATAGAAAGAGAAATAAAATAATGACAAGTGATCTGGGCAGGGGCAGACACGTTTCAAATGTGGACCTGCAGGACACTGAACTTGAGTTGGAACCACAGTGTATGACTGCAAACAGTTTATGTGATATGACAAGCCAATAAAAAATAGTGTGAAAAGGTGCCAAACAAATCAAATAAACAGGTAGAAGCCTTTCAGTGAAGGACATGTGAATTCTATGAATACTGTTTTTCTTCTGTTTGTATTGTCCTCAGATCAATTTTTTTATCTGAGGTACAAAAATGATCTTTGGTCCCATGGTCAGGTACTATGTTTTTCGCCATGCCTGAAACTCCTGGAGAAATGCCAGTGCTAAAAATAATTACTGCAAGAGAGCTGAATTCATGTCATGTTGGTCACTCGGATCACATTGAGCAATGCCAACGTCACCACTGTCATACACATTCAAGTAGAATTGGATACAACAGCAGTCCTTACTCAGAATAGGCCCCAGGTCCATCACGTGATCCTTCCAGTGCAGGGGTGAGATTTAAAAAAAAACACATCAGGTCTGAATCAACTGAAAGTGCTCCACAATCTTGCAGATTCTTGCTTGTGAAAGAACCAGGATTTACAGTTATTTTACAGCACCTTTGAATGATAACATGTTTTTAAGTAGTTTTTAGGCATCAGAGTAGAACTGGTCAACTCTTAACATCATGTGTACTCCTTTGAGCATTTCTAAAGATTAATATTACTTTTAAATGTGTGTGAACTGACTATGAGGCTGTCTGTGGAGTGACATGTTCAACAGACTGTAGTAACCCTTGAGGCATTTCCTATTCAGCTTCCCCATCTAAGATTTACGTATCTATGATGCTTTGAAATGGGCTTTGGGTTTTAGGATGCATGGATGCAAGTGGATGGGAGAGATTTATAAAAACCAAACACATTGACAACTGTCTTCTTGTTACATTTATTCATTTACATACTGCTCTACTTCCAAACTGCCTCATTATTATGCTACATCTCTTGAATGCTACCCGTGACTGTAAAAGGTGTCACATACATTGGTCTGTAGCGGACTACAAGGGTTAGTGAACAAGTGATAGCCTTCTGCTTTATTATTGTGGCCAACTGTATGTGCTGACAGTGATTACATGGCCTGATTGCTCACTATAATGCTCTGTTCAGTTGTTTAGTAATTATTTTAATGCTACAATATGGCTGTATGTTCCAAAAGATGTAATGAAATGAGCAGATGGAAACAAATATATGAAGGTGAGGTAAGAATAATTGCTCCAGCACACCTTAATGCTTATAGGATTTCTTTATATTTCTATCCATACTGAAGGCAGCAGGGAAAGTGGGGAGAAAAAAGAGATGTTTAGGCAGTGTTTGGGGCACTTTGAGACTTGTCTTTCAAGTTGTAACAGGTAGTGTGAGGGAAAGTAGCTCAGGAGATCTTGGGGCAGTACATTCAGGACATTCTGTGAATCAGGTATGTAATTGAGTGATAGAGCTGAAAGAGGTTTAGTGGCTTCTAGCAAGTGCACAATGAAAGACTCCCAAGTCCAGAGTATCTCAGCATGCTTATGTCCCAGTGAGTGAAAGGAACAGTGAAGGAGTGGAACAGGTACTGTCATATTAAGCATCAGCAGGTGTCCACTGGAAGTCACAAGGAAACAGGTGGTACTGCCAGTTTGTTGAGGTAAGGTACCTAGTCACTTCTGTTATTATACTCACTGCAGGGAAATGGTAAGGGGTAGAAGGCAGGCCACTAGTGGGAATAGGAGGACACCCTATCTTGGGTAAGGTAAAATAATGTTCTAAGCAGGGCAATAAAGGGAAAGATGTAAGGCAAAGGGGAACAGAGAGGAACTTAAAAGAAGGTAGCAAAAAGGAAAGCAGGAGAAAAAGGGAAAGTTAGGAGACACCCTATCTGGGGTAGTGTAGTATAGGAAAGATTGTTAAGAAGTTCAAGGGGTAGAACCAAACAGAGGGACACAGTGCAGTAAAGAGCAGGATGGAGAACATATATCCAAAAATGGAAGTGGTGCAGTGCAGTGGGTACAGAAAAGCAGTCCTCAGGGAGACATTCTGGAGACTGAGGTGCTCTCCTACATGTACACACATCCCTGGGTTGAGGGAGTAGATCAGCAGATTCTGGACTGAGCAGACCAAGACCCATATGGCCTCATCTGTCACCCAGGGGCCATCATGTCCACCACTGCTTCCCCAGGAGGATGTCTAGTTGAAGGAGGGCTGGCTGCACAGTGGTGGGCTCCGGGAGGGTGATGGTGGAAGGGCAGGGGCATGTTACTCTACCAGTGCCGCTACACAACTCCTTCTCTGTTCTGGCAGGACAGAACTGCTGGGAGGTGGCACCTGTAGTAGTGGCAGGGGAGGATGTGGAGATTGCCCGAAGGAGGAACCCAAAGTGGGTAGCAGAGGACCCCAGCAGAAGAAGAAGTAGCTTCTGGTGGGGAACCCCATTATATATTTATGTATTTATTTATTTTTCAATTCTATTTATTCACTGTGCTTCTGGCAGGGATATTCCCCAACTCAATGCCTCTGCACCAGACACCAACATCCCACAGCAGTCACCTCGAACCAGGGCCTGAAGCTTGCCCCTCATGGTGAGACCCCGAAAGGGAGACTGAGATCAACCAAATTCAGTCTCGGGGCTGGTTGCGTTGTCATTCGGCACATGGTCAGAGGACTTCAGACTGCCCAGAGTGCAGGGTTTTCCTCTTGATGTTTCCCCCAAGGTGTGGATGTGCAATGACATCAGCATGCTAGAATGCTTGCTTCTGTGCATGCCCCACAGACATCTGCCACTGCCTTACCTCTTTTGTGTGATCCTGACTTGGTGTATTCCCAGTTTCCACTGGGTGTCACTCAAGCTCTAGGCACCACCAACCCTCCCCTGGAAGTGGAGAACTGTCCCTGGGATGCTCATCCAACCTCCCCTTGCCTGGGTCTCTGACACACCAGGCTCATTCCTGATCCTGGATCACCAGCACACAAGTGGTAGTGCTACCACTGTGCCAGCAGGCTGGCTAGGACCCCATTATTAGTGGAATAGATTTAGAATCAGGGAAGGGGTGAAGAGGGAGATAAAGTGCCTATCTGCTGTTATGGCTCAGAGGGATGGTCAGCAGATCCTAAGGATCACTAGCATGGTAGGATGGGGGGGCTGGATGTCATCCACTGGGGGACCAATGCCCTGGATAAGTAAGCAGTGAAAACCAGCACTCCATGCACCAGGTTCTGAACTTGTATTTATTGAACATTTCAAATATAAAAAACAAATAACATACCTTCAAAAGGCATCCACAAGTTCAGATACATTTTGTAAAGTGAGTTACAGCCACAAATATGTGTACCAGTCCAGCACTTCGAGGAGCAATTCCTCTTCATCAGGGGCATGGCTTATAATTTCGCCTCAATGCTTTAAATCCAATGTCCTAAATTGAACACACTTGTATGTGATTGTTTATAAAGTAATCACCATTCTTGTGTTACTACATATTTACCATGTATCTACTTAATGACATAATTGAGATCAATGACCTAGCTAGGGATGTAGCTGGGATTGTTGATAGGGAGTTCAGGGATCTGGGGAGGGGCCTAAAGCAGGTAGTGTGCACAGTGGCCTTCAACCAAGGTGCTACCTGTGTGTGGCCAATGGGAGGACAGGGAACTCTGAATCAGGAGCTTCAATTTGTGGTTGAAGGAATAGAGCCGAGAGGAGGGATTCAGCTACATTGGGAACCAGGGACCAGCCTGGGAGAATGTGGGACTGTGCAAAGGTGATGGCCTTCATCCATCTACCAGAAGAACTGCAGTCCTCAATGGATGGTTTAAATGTTACTTCGATGAATATTTAAGCTAGCTGAGGGGGTGTTGAAAGAATAGAAAGAAATATATACTGCTCCTCCCACCCACAAAAATGAAGCAGGTGAGAAGGAGGATCTGAGGGGAGAAAATTCCCCCAGGGAACAGGTTCAAGACAAAAGAAAGGGAACTGGAGACAAAGGGGCAAGGAACAAGCATAGTAACATGAGAGGGGGGAAAGGAGGCTGGGCCAAAGGCAGGAGAGAAGGTGGGGGTTATAGGTATGGTGGGAGAAAGATGTGGAAAGTCATGTGTGCAAATGCAGGAAGTCTTGAAAATAAAATTCCAGATCTTAAGGCTATTAGGGTGGAGGCACACCTGGACATAGTGAGCATCTCAATGTCGTGGTGCTCAGGAAACCACAAGTGGGACATTGTTATACCAGAATACACAAAGTTCAGGAAGGATAGAGTGGGAGGAAAGGTGTGTGTGTGTGGGGGGGGGTTGTGTTATATGTCAGTGAAGATATCAAGGTAACAAAAATGCAAGGGGGTAAGGAGGGACTGGAGGTACTGTGGGTCACCAGAGAAACAGCAGCTGGAGCCTCCATTTGCACTGGGGTTATTTACAGACCTCCAATCACTGGGGAGGATCTAGATAAGGAAATGGGGGAAGCCATTAGCAAGATGGCAGATAAGGGGAGGTACTGCTCATGGGGGACTTCAATCTACCAAATATTGATTGGGGTCTCCCGGCAATGTCCTCGATTAGAAACAGGATCACCCTAGACTCCATACAGGGGGCATTCTGAGGCAACTAGTCAAGGAACCCATTAGGATGGCAGTGGAGATGAACTACATATGGACAAGGGTCCTGGATGCTCTGTCAGGTGATGAATTACCCTGATCAGGTGGAAAGACAATGGGCGAGACTAGGGGATGTAACAGTGAAGGTAACAAACCTCTTCACAAAAGAGGTGAGCAACAGCAGGAGGAAAAAGTGACCAATATGGTTCTCAAGGGAGGTGGCAGTAAGGGCAAAATGGACAGAATTCAGAAGATACAAGGAGATGCAGAGGGAAGAGGACAGGAAGGTCTACCAGCAAAAACAGGGAATCAGGGAAGCTGATGAGGAGCGCTAAGGCACACACTGAGGAAAGAATAGCCAGTGGGGTGACAAATGGGGCAAGACCTTTTTTGGATATATAGTTGAAAAAAGAAGGACATGGGGAGAAACTGTGAGGCTGAGGAGTGCAGAAGGAGACTATGTAGAGGATAATCAGGAAAAGGAAGATATCCTGAATAACCTCTGTTCTGTCTTCACAGTGTAAGGAGACGGGGATGGGCCACATATAGGTTACAGAACCACTGGAGAAAGGGAAGTAGACACAAGTTCATTTGGAAAGGAAAGAGTGCTGAAGGGACTTGTGAATTTGAGAATAGACACAGCTATGGAGTCAAATGGGGTACATCCAAGGGCATTGAAGGGGCTCAGGGAGGTACTGGCTGCACTTCTGGCAGCCCTATTCAATAGCTTATTAGTTACAGGAGGGGGTCCAAGAGGACTGGAGAAGGGCAGATGTAGTCCCCTATAAGAGCAGCAGCAGGGAAGAGGCTGGCAAATACAGGCCAGTCTGACATCAGTAGTGGGGAAACTAATGGAATCACTTCTAAAGGAAACAGTGATATATTACAGGATGCAGGAGGCATCATAGCGCAGTGGTTTAGGGCTCTGAGCTGCAAACCTGGAGACCTGGGTTTGAATCCCACAGCCCTCACTTGCATACTGTGTGACCCTGAGCAAGTCACTTAGCTTACTTGTGCTCCCAGGTAGCACCTGGAAACAAGCTTCAGCTTAGTGTGCCTTTCCTGGTTAAACAATTTCCCCTTTCCTCTCCTTATTACCTTGCATTTGGTGGGTTACAGGACTCAAGGCAGCACAGACTCATGGGATCGAGATCATCGCAGACAAACCTGATAGATTTCTTTGACTGGGTGAGCAGAGAAATAGATCAGGAGGGAACGGTGGACGTGGCCTACTTAGACTTCAGCAAGGTCTTTGACATCTCATCACACAGAAAGCTCATAAGGTAATGGTCATTCAAGTTGTGGCTGCTGAGGAAGTAGGTATTGTCTAGGAAGCTTATGTTCTGTCCAGTGTCAGACTGGTGTTTTGACCAAGGTAGGAAACCAGACAGAATAGACTGGATAGCCCTATAATATTTATCTGCCTCCAAAATTCTATATTTCTATGAATGTGCTGGAACATGTGAGCTACATGTCCCTCATCCACCAAACCATATCTTACGGATTCTTGTGCTCCACTGACAAAGTTCTGACAGTTGTCCCTTAATTTTCTCCTAGACTGTCCAATGTGCCCATATCACATACCTAAAATTGCCCCCATACTTAGTCCTTGTCCCAGTTGTGCATCCTGTTTTGTTTCCTGTTTCTCACCAATCTCAATTTCTTGCCATCTTTGTGCAATGGATGCAGTTTCTGACCAGTTGTCTGACATCCCCTAACACCAGAATAAATATTTCTTAGGCAGGGGGGATTGAACAATGGCTGTGCCTGCTTTGCTGACAGTAGTTGACAATATGAGTTTCACTTTGTGTCATTTACATGATAACCCCACCCTTCCTGCACCAGCGTACATTTAGTGTGTTGATGCAGGAGGGCTCTCCAACCTTTTTTGACCATAGACCAGGGAGTCACAGGAAAGGGACTGGCAGTACATCATGACATAATGACATAATGATTTACTACCAGCCCCTTACAACTGAGAAATGGGTTTTATTTGTTAATTGTTTTGCCAATATTAGATGGAACAACTCAGAATAATTGAACTGTTCCATGCTCTCTTAATTACTCTATAAATGCTGTATTGTTTGTTACACTGGATGCTTGTGAAAACGGGCAGTATTGCTCACATGCCTTCCAGTATAAAAATTAAATAAATAAGTGAAAAATAAATAACAGAGCAAATACTGAAAGTAATAAATTATTTCATATGCGCAAACACACCTAATTCACATATTCAAATGTGGGTAGACACTGTTTAAATATTGGGTCCAAAATTCCTGCAGATTTTATATGTATGACCCAGTGGATCAAAAACAATTCCCACTACAATACCCCTATTTTTTTTTTCATTATATCCAGATAAGATGAAAAGTACAGAATATCACAGGGTGCTGGGGTGGGGTCATGCCAGTTGAACGTCTTTTTAATTTTCTTTCAATGCATGGGAGACAATGTACGCAAGCTACAAAGGAGGTTTGCACACATCCAGTAGGCTGGCTTCCAAGAGTCCTTTCCTACACTTGTTCCAAATGCTCAGGGACCTCAGTTCTCTGCAGCATTTCAGTCCTGTTCAGTGACAGGGCTCCTAGGCTTCTGCATCAGTATGTGTTGACTCCTGCAGCATAATTTATTAATTTCTCGGGCAGAATGCAGGCCTACCATTGGCCAAAATATGATACGATCTCATCAGTAACATCACATGCTGAGTATACCGAAGAGGCTTCAGGATAAACAAGAATGGGCAGTGAGCCACGCACTTTGGAAAAACTGTATATTTAAAAAAAAAAGAAATAAGCCAAATGCAATAAATTCTGTGGCACTACAAACAATTATACATCATGCTGCAAGTTCTGTGGAAAATGTCATGGCTGTGGAATCAAAGAATTCAAGGAGCCTTGCAAATACCTGCTTTCCACTTTACACTTCTCCTGGGTTTCCCTGTTCAGAGGGCCAGCATCAGAAGTACTTAGCTGAGTAGGATTGTGCAGGTAATAATTCATGAAGACAATACTATGTGCATAGCTCAAGGGGAATAGAAAAATTAGGAATCACATGGGAGAAAGAAAGGGCAAGGTAGAACAAGCATTTGTCAATGCTGAATGTTGATTGCGTTGGTCTGTTGAGCTCGCTCAGTGGCAGTCTGTCACTGGCTCAGTCTGTTTGTCCCCTGCTGCAGGCTGCTCTTTTGTACTGGGCTGCTGCCTGCATTGGCACCTTGTCCTGCCGAGGAAGAAATCTGCAGCTGTCCCAACAAAGCTCCATTGAGGTGGCTCACTCCCCCTCTCTCACTCGCTCATTCTGTTTCTCCTGGTGCTGCAGGCTGCCCTTTTGTACTGGGCTCCTGCCTGTGTTGGTGGCTTTTTCTGCCCACAAAGAAATCCAGAGCTGTCCCGACAGAGCTCCGTTGAGGTTGCTCACTCCCCCTATCTTACTCACTCATTCTGGTTCTCCTGGTGCTGCAGGCTGCCCTTTTGTACTTGGCTCCTGCCTCTGTTGGCACCTTTTTCTGCCCACAAAGAAATCTGCAGCAGTGCCGACAAAGCTCCGTTGAGCTCGCTCACTCCCCTTCTCTCACTCGCTCATTCCATTTCTGCTGGCGCCGCAGACTACCCTTTTCTACTGGGCTCCTGCCTGCATTGCTGCCTTCTTATGCCCACAAAGAAATCTGCAGCAGTTACAATACAGCTTCATTGAGCTCGCTCACTCACTCATTCTGGTTTTCCTGCCACTGCAGGCTGCCCTTTTGTACTGTGCCTCTGCATGCATTTCTGCCTTTTTCTGCCCACAAACAAATCTGCAGCAGTCCCAACAGAGCTCTATTGAGCTCACTGACTCCCCCTCCCTCACTCGCTCGTTCTGTGTCTTCTGGTACTGCAGGCTGCCCTTTTGTACTGGGCTTCTGCCTGTATTGGCAGCTTTTTATGGCCAGAAAGAAATCTGAAGCAGTCCCAACACAGCTCCATCGAGCTCGCTCACTCCCCCTCTGTCACTCACGCATTCCGTTTCTGCCGGCGCTGCAAGCTGTCCTTTTGTACTGGGCTCCTGCCTGCATTGCCGCATTTTCTGCCCACAAAGAAATCTGCAGCAGTCACAATAGAACTCCGTTGAGCTCGCTCACTACCGCTCTGTCACTCGCTCGTTCTGTTTCTCTTGGCGCTGCAGACTGCGCTTTTGTATGGGGCTCCTGGCTGCGATGGCACCTTTGTCTGTCCACAAAGAAATCCACAGCTGTCCTGACAGAGCTCCATTGAGGTTGCTCAGTCTCCCTCTCTTATGCGCTAATTCTGTTTGTCCTGGCGCTGCAAGCTGTCCTTTTGTACGGGGCTCCTGCCTGCATTGGCGCCTTTTTCTGCCCACAAAGAAACCTGCAGCAGTCCTGATAGATCTCCGTTGAGCTCACTAAGTCCCCCTGTCTCACTCTCTCATACTGTTTCTCCCACCACTGCAGGCTAGCCTTTTGTACTGGGCCCCTGCCTGCATTGACACCTTTTTCTGCCCACAAAGAAATCCGCAGCAGTGATGACAGCGCTTTGGTGAGTTCGCACGCACCCCCACCTTCACTCGCTCTCTCGTTCTGTTTCTCCCAGTGCTTCAGACTGCCCTTTTGTACTGGGCTCTTGTGTTGGGGCCTTTGTCTGCCCACAAACAAATCCATAGCAGTCCCGACAGAGCTCAGTTGAGCTCGGTCACTCCCCCCCCCCACTCGGTCAATCTTAATCTGTCCCAAACACTGATTTCCCAGAGTGAGCGTGCTATTCTCCGGCAGGAGTGCAAAAACATATTTTAGCCAGGATGTGAAAAATGACAGCTGTAGTGTTCCTAAGGAGGTGAGAAAAAATGCCACTGTTGAAAATGTGGCGTGACGATATTACAAATTTGCGAAGTTACAAGGGTGCATGGAAACAGTTCAATGCACGCTTGTAACACAGTCATATTATAGAGTTTCGTCACCAAATTTTCAACATAGGGAATTTAGGATCTCTGCTAATGAACAGTGCCACTGTCATTTTCTTAATCTGTCCCGAACACTGATTACCCACAGTGACCACGTTATTCTGCGCCAGAACTGTGAAAACACATTTCAGTCAGGATGTGAAAAATGACAGCTGTACTGCTTATAAGGAGGTGTGAAAAAATGCCACTGTTGAAAATCTGGTGTGACAATATTACAAATCTGCGAAGTTACAAGGGTGCGTGGAAAGTACACAATGTACACTCGTAACACAGTCAATTGATGGGCTATCATCACTAAATTTTCAACATATGCATTTTAGGACCTCTACTCATGAACAGTGTCACTGTCATTTTCTTAATCTGTCCTGAACACTGATTTCCCACAGCGACCGCGCTATTCTACGCCATAAGTGCGAAAACACATTTTGGCCAGGATGTGAACAATGACAGCTATACTGCTCACAAGGAGGTGTGACAAAATGCCAAAGTTGAAAATCTGGCATGAAAATATTACCAAGTGCAGCGAAGTTACGGCGTGCGTAACAACTGCGCTAATGCGCTCTTAACACAGTCATTTTTGGATTTTCCACCAAATTTGCAACATAGGCTTTTGAGCCCACCTCATGAACACTGGCACTGTCATTTCGTTAATTGGCCCTGAAGGGTGATTCCGCGCAGTGACCGTGAAACCACCTTTCGGGGCTGATTAACGCTATGACAGTTCAAGAATTCATGAAGTGGGGTCCCAAAAACCCCTTGTTGAAAATTTGGTGAAAAAATTCCCAAAAATGGCTGAGCTATGCACTAAAGTTGAAAAATCCCTGTTTATTACATTATACAGCTTACCAGCATTTCCTCAGTTTGCGGTCAGCTTTGAAGAGCGCAGACGTGTTCCCGGTCCACCGAAGATCGTCGCGCCAGACTCTGGAGGTAAGTATGGAGTGAGGGGGTGGGGAGGCAGGGTGCACAGTGGGTGGGTGCAGGTTGTGGGAGGGCAGGGAGACTCTGAGGGACTGTTTCCTTTTTTTCAGGTAAAAAAAAACAAAAAATATCACAGGACCGTTTTTAACTTTACAGGGGCATGTGGCATGCTGGGGTGGGCTCCCAGCATGCCACCGGAGTCTTACTTTGGGGGGGGGCAGCTGTAGCCAATGGGGGATTGGGCACCCCCATCGGTAAACAACAAAAGGAGCATGTGGCACATTGGGGTGGGCTCCCAGCATGCCACCGGAGTCTTGCTTTTGGAGGGGGCCAGCTGTAGCCGATGGGAAATGAGGCGCCCCCATCAGCAAACAACACAAGGGCAGGGAATTCACTTCTGCTGATGGGGATTGGACACCTCTGTCAGCAAACAACAAAAGGGGGGGATTCCTTTCTGCCGATGAGGATTGGGCACCCTGTCAGCAGACAATAAAACCTTGAGGGTTACATTAGGCTAGCGAGGATTGTGTTCCCCTGTCAGCAAATAAACATGGTGGGGTAAATATTGTTTGTGAATCTGGTGACAAGCTGCCGCTATGTTCTCAAACAATATCAGGGATCCTACATCCCGTCCTGCAGTGACGGGTCGGTCCCTCATTGCAGCGGATGGCTGACGCTGCAATGATGAGGTGGCCCCTGATTGCAGCAGCTGATTTTTTAGAAGGTTGTGGCACGCTGGCTGAACTACTGTCAGCAGCAGTGTGCCACAGCCTTGGGGGATGGGGGACAAGCCTTTGCAGGCTGTGGGGGCATTGGGCACAGCAGTGCCATACCTCCACAACCTGCTTGTGGAGAAAGCTGCCACAACATGTTTCTTGCGCATGCGTGAGATCAACATAAAAATGGGAAAAAGGCAGTAGCGGAACTAGGGGCTTTTAATGGGTACAGGTGTACCCCCCATTGTAACTTACTTGCTTGCCGCTGCTGCATTTCACTTTGTTGGAGAAGTCTAATATATTGATTGTAAGAAATGTATATTCAAAACTATAGATTATGTTTATATTTTCACTCAAAAAATAGCATGAAACGGATAGTATAAAAGATTTGAAAAATTATAAAAAGTTGCTTATCAAGTATGCACACCACCACAACACCGCCCATTGTAAAATCCTGGATCCACTACTGGAAAAAGGTGACTACAAAGAATATAAAATGGCAGTGACATATACTGTACCTTGTTACAGCACAAGGGAAAATCAGCTGAAACTGTGCAGTTTACTGTTGGGCCTGTGTGTGGGATTTAGTTTATTTCAATAAAGAATGGCCTTGGCTTTTGTTGGTGTGGGAGTTCTGATTAGAACATTATGCAATCTAACATGCTGTTGGAGGGAAGTAGTTTCATACCCAATATCAGCAAATTTGTCATTCAGCACGTACACAAACCTGAATACCTTCGCACAGCTTTCTTTATTTCCTGGGGCCAGGTATACCTTTTACCCCTTTTCTGTCACATGTCTACCTTCCAGCACTCATATAACAAATTTTGACATATGTTCTATATGACAACTATTAGAGGTTTGAGCAGTGCTCAGTCTGAGACAGTGCTAAGATATGCTTGTTTTGTTAGGCATGAACTAATAACTTGAGTGTCTATTACTGCCAAGTGTACTCTTTTGTGCAGGTTGTCAAGATTATTGTTATGTTTTTTGTGGGTAAGTCAGCTGTGGTCTGGTCTGCATTTATTTATTAGACAGATCAGATCGCACCTTTTAGCACAAGTGCTCTTGCACAAAGGTTCCAGATCAAATTACAAATATTACAGCAAATTTTACAGCACAATTAGAGTAAACGTTAAAATTAAGACAGAGACAGAGCGAATTAACACATTCCAGAGGGAAAGCTTGTCTAGCAATCAAGATACTCCAAAGTTGTATAAATGCAATGCTGATTGATCAAGAACAGATGTCATGCATATTGACATGGTCAACAGAATACTAACATACTAAAATGCCAGCAGAATAGGCCTTATTGTCTTTCATGTCTGCTCGATAGTCAGCACCCATACTGGGCACCCATTTTGCTGACCCCCCGCCCTCTTGGGCTTCCCCATCCCCTTTCCAGGGTATTTTCCTGGTATGAGACTTCCTCAGCTCAAAATGTAGTATCAGTTGAAGCATTTCCTACTCTGTTTATTCCCACAGATTGGCATGCCCATTTTCCTTTGTGTTGGGTTTGAGGCATTTTTTCTATGTATGTTTACAGAAACTATGCACATTTGAAAGCAGTGCATATGTCTTCTTGTATTTATACATCATATTACAATAATACAGAAGGATGTGGTTCATTTTCAAAAGGGGAGGAAGGGAGGGAAGAAGGGATTAGGAAAAATTATATGAGACGGTATAAGCAGGGGGCATGGAAGGCTATGTGCACAAATGCTAGAAGCCTGGGAAAAATAAAATTTGTGACCAATAGGCATTGCTAGCTGAAGCCCAGTTAGACCAGGTGATAATCACAGAGATGTGGGCAGCACGGTAGTATGGTGTGACTTGGTCATTTCACATTATGCATTAATCAAGAGAGATAGGGAACAGGGGAAAGGGGGTAGCACTACATGAAGTAAGGGCATAAAATTCACAAAAAGTGAGGACATGGGGTGAGCAACGGTAAGGAAAAAGTGTGGGTGCAGTTAGACATGTGGGGGTGTAAAAGACTTGGTTTGCTGGCCAAGGCACCTAGCTTCACCTGAGCTCTTTCCTTCTAAGACTGCTTGAAAGGCAGAGTAGAGAAACTTACCAGAGCAAGGGAGAAGGATTAAGACTTACTTTGGCTAAACAGATTTACTGTGCTGTGGTGTTTTTATTTTTTACTCACAGGGATTGCTACTGTTTGTTGCTAACATTTCATTGCTTTATTTTTCTCTGATTCAAATTGTTGTTGCTGGTATACCTTCTTCTGCATTATTACAAGGTGTGCCTACAGGTGTGTGCTAACAGATTACTGCTGTAATCTTCTGATTCAAATTGTCTTTTGCAAGGTATATCTTCTGTTACTGCTTTATTTTCTCTGGAGCAAAGTGTTTCTTACAGGGTATATCTTCTCTGAAATTATTACAGGTGGTGCTTTACAGGTTTTACAGTTTTATCTAACATTAGGATAAGCTTTCAGGGTTACTGCATTTGTTGTTGACTGATTGTTTCTGCTCTTACCTCCTTGTTCTTTCGTCCGTGGTTCTTATTAGGCAGGGGAAGGGTCCAGCCACCCACCCCCATCCCCAACCACCCCACGCTACACTCCTTTTATAGGGTACCACAGTTGTGACATTTCCTGTGGCAGAGCAGGAAGGGGCTGATCAGTGGGGCCTCCACAAGGTGATCTCATTTACAGGGGCACTAGTAATTTAACTTGTTATAACAAGTTAAACAAAGCACAATTAAACCATTACTTGCATTTTTTCCTTTTTTTCCCTTCTAATTACTCTGACTAGGTTACAAACCCAGCAACTTATTTGGAATGGATTTCATTAACTGCAGGTACTGTGTAACAATTTTCAGAAGGACAGTCTTACAGGATTTAGGACACTGTCCTACATGCTGAGCCTTTGGAGATCTTAGGGCTCAGCTCCGGGCAGCATGGGCAGAGATTGCATGCCTCAAATTTCATATTGAAGGAAATACATTATAAGAACCACCGCCATTTCCCCAGCATCCAACAGAAAACCTCGACCGCAGAGGGTAGTTGGTCCAGGCGGTTGGCAGGTGGTTAGGAGGAGCAAATCAGGTGCCCCATCACTCTCTGCTCTCCAACACATTACCTCCAAAACCATATAAACACTAGAAACAGGTATCTGCCTCTATCTCTGAAATCAAATAAAGAGGCAGAAGACACTGCAGAGCAGGACACTGCAGCACAGGAGCTAGCACAACAAAACTCACCCAAACCAGGAACCAAAACTAAACAAGCACAAGGAAATCCAAAAACTTCTGATCATAGGAGACTCCATGATTGGGGAGTTGACACCGTCTCCAGCCAGGGTGATGGTCAGATGTCTCCCAGGTACATCAGCATGGAGAGACACTGACCGCATTACTAAAATTGTTCACAAAGCAGGAGAAAACATTGATGTCCTAGTACACATAGGGACTAATGATCTGCCAGCCGGTCAGTTGTGGAGACCAAGGAACACCTGACCAGGCTGGGTGACAAACTATCATCTATTTCGTCTGGCATCTCCTTCTCTGAGATCCTACCAGTCTGGGAGAGGAGCAGATGGATGGAAGGTCAGAGAAGGAGATAGGGAGATAAACATGTGGCTCAAGGACTGGTGCCAGGAAAAGGACACAGATTTGTAGGAACTGGCAACAGTTCTGGGGCCAAGTTCTTTAAATTTGATGGACTGCATCTGACTAAAGAGGAGTCAGTGCATTGGGGCAGAAGTTTGACGTCTTTGCAGAATATTTAAACTAGCAAATGGGGAGAGGGGTGCAGCACCCCATACGTCGAATGGGAAGAACACCCTTCCCCCCTCAGCTAGTGGTCAAACAGGAATTCAGCGTGTTTGCCGTTGATTTGCATCACCAGGTAAGAAAAAAGGTTTGTCTCCCCATACGATGCACAGGGGTAATGCCAAACTTCACCCAACAACTAACACACCAAAATCTGGCCAATGGAAAATCATGTACACAAATGCTCACAGCCTGGGAAATAAGATCCCAGACCTGCAGGCAATAATGTCAGAGGCTAAACTGGACATAGTAGCAATTGGTGAGGCGTGGTTTACAGTAACCACACTGGGAGACTTCAGTACCTGGCTATGTATTGTTCAGAAGAGACGAGGTGCAAAAGGGGGAGGAGTGGCCCTGTATGTTAATGAAATATCAAAGCTACAGAAATTCAGAATACACATAAGGAGCCAGAAGAACTGTGGGTCACCCTGGAAACAGGAAATGGGACAGCCATAAGAACTGGGGTTGTCTACAGGCCCCCAGACCAGAGGGAGGACATAGACACATTACTGTTAGAAGATATACAAAACATGACAGCTAAAGGGGAGGTTCTGATAATGGGAGACTTCAACATGCCAGATACAGATTGGTCAATACCAGCAGGAACATCTGCCAGAACTAGACTCATAGTGGATTCCCTGCAGGGGGAGGGCCTCAAACAACTGGTACAGCAACCCACAAGAGACAGGGCTATCCTAGATCTAGTACTGACTAACAAAGAAGGGATCACAGATCTCCAGGTAGAAGGTCACCTGGGGGCCAGTGACCATCACATGGTATGGTTCAATTTGGCTACTACATCTAAATCATCCCATTCCAAGGCAAAAATATGGGACTTCAGAGGAGCTGACTTTGATAAGATGGCCAACAGAGTTAAGCTAGCCCTGGCAAAAAGAAACACAGGTGAGGGTACAGGCAAAGTGGGCAAGCATTAAGGATGCAATACTTGAAGCAACATCCCATTGTGTTAGACAGAAAAGGAAGGGCAAAAGAAGAAGGAAACCACTTTGGTTCTCAGATACAGTAGCAGAAAAGGTCAGAGCCAAAAGGCTGGCCTTCAGGAAATATAAGGGAACACAGCGGGATGAAGATAGGGAGGCATACCAAACTGCTCTAAGGGAAGCAGGTAAGGCAGTAAGGCAGGCAAAGTCCCAAACTGAGGAAACACTAGCACGAACAGTAAAGAAGGTGACAAGACTTTCTATAGATACATTAGTGAAAGGAGAAAGTCCAGAGGGATTGCTAAGCTTAATGGAGAAAAGGGAGCATGTGAGGAGGAGGACCCTGTAAAGGCATCTATCCTAAATAGATACTTTGCTCAGTATTTACTGAAGAGAAGGTAGGGCAGGGCCCACAGCTCAGCATCATGGACACAGGGGAGGGAAGTACTACTCCCTTCACAAAAGAAAGGGTCCTACAAGAACTTGCTAAGCTCAGGGTGGATAAGGCAATGGGACCTGATGGCATACATCCCAGGGTACTTAAGGAGCTAAAGGAGGAACTAGCAGAGCCATTAGCAGAATTGTTTAGTGAGTCTCTGAGCACAGGAGAGGTCCCAGAAGACTGGAGAAGGGCTCATGTGATCCCGCTCCACAAGAGTGGTAGCAGGGAGGAGGCGGGGAACTACTGACCGGTCAGTCTTACCTCAGTAGTGGGCAAGATTATGGAGGCACTCCTTAAGGAAAGGATAGTGCAACACCTGGAATCCATAGGCACAGGATCCAAGACAGCATGGGTTTACAAAGGAAGGTCCTGTCAAACTAATCTCATAGATTTCTTTGACTGGGTAACCAGAGTGGTGGACCAAGGGGGAGCAGTTGATGTCACCTACCTTGACTTCAGCAAAGCTTTTGACACTGTTCCACATAGAAGATTGATAAATAAGCTGGGTAGGCTCGGGTGGGTCAGAAGTTGGTCAACTGGGTGGCAAACTGGTTGACGGGCAGAAAACAGAGAGTGGTGGGAAATGGTATACAGTCAGAAGAGATGCAAGTCACAAGTGGGGTACCTCAGGGATCAGTCCTGGGGCCAGTCCTCTTCAACATCTTCATTAGTGACCTTGCAGATGGACTAGAGGGTAAGGCTTGTCTGTTTGCAGATGACACCAAGATCTGCAACAGAGTAGATGATCCAGATGGGGTGGGCAGAATGAGAAGAGATCTGGATAAACTAGCAGAATGGTCAGAAGAGTGGCAGCTGGGATTTAATGCAAAGAAGTGCAAAATCATGCACATAGGGAAGAGAAATCCTGAAGCCACCTATAGGCTGGGAGGGTTGCTAGCAGTCACAAAGGAAGAAAGAGACTTGGGCATCATCATCACTGATGACCTAAAATCATCAAGCAGACCTCTAAAGCAGTAGGTAAGGCTAGGGGTGTTAGGGTGTTAGTAGGAATTATCACAAGTCGTAAGAGGGAGGTAATAATCCTCTGTACAAGACACTGGTTAGGCCCCATCTGAGTACTGTGCAGTATTGGAGGCCACACCTTCACAAGGACATTAACTGAAATTGAGGCAGTCCAGAGAAGGCAAACCAAAATGGTGCAGGGACTGCATCAGAAGACTTATGAGGACAGATTAACAGAGCTCAATATGTATACCCTTGAGCAAAGGAGGGAGAGGTGATATGATTGAGGCATTCAAACACCTTATGGGCATAAACAAGGTGAAAGAGTCTAACATGTTTAAATATAAGAAAAATAGCAGGACAAGAGGACACAGCATGAGATTAGAGGGAGGCCGATTAAGGGGGAATGTGAGGAAATTCTTTTTCACAGAAAGGGTGGTGGATGCATGGAATGGCTTACCACAAGAAGTGGTGGCTATGAATACAGTGCAGGCTTCAAACAGGCATGGGATAGGCATAAGGGAGCAATACAAATGACTATGAATAGATAGGTCACTGACAGAGCAAAGGCCGATGGCACATTTATAAGGTAGAAAAAGAAATGGGCAGACTGGATGGGCCTTGCCGTCCTTATCTGCCGTCAACTTCTATGTTTCTATGTTTCTATGTAAAATCAGAATAGGAGTAATGTATTTATGTTTTTACTTCACTGTTGTTGTACCTTGTTGCCATTGTACCTGCATTCCTATTCTATACTTCCCTATGCACCATCTCCATGGCCTGGGTCGAGCCTGAAAAAGGTCCATTAGATCAGTGCGCCTACCTGGTAAACAAATATATACATACACACATAAATAAATAAATACCACCATCTCAGAATAAGATGGCCGACAGGGAACTGAGAGATGAAATCAGGAAGGCAACAGAGCAGTGGGGGGAGGTGCTGTTAATTTGAGACATTCACTTGCCAGATGCAGATTGAAGCATCCCCGTAGCAGCAAATGCAAGAAACTACTTGCTGGCTGTGACATTTCAGGAGGTATTTCTGATGCTGAAAGTACAGTAGTCATCGAGAGAAGGCTCCATACTTGACTTAGTCCTTACAAATGTGAACAGTGTAGGGACAGTAGCAGTTTGGGATCCCAGGCAGTATAGCCTAGAGGTTAGAGTAATGAGCTGTAAATGAGCTTGGTACATCCAGCAGACCAGACCTGGGTTTGATTCTCGCAACCTCCACTTGCATACTGTGTGACTCTGAGCAAGTCACTTAACCACCCAGTGCTCCCAGGTCACCCCTGAAAACAGGCACTTGTGCCTAATGGGCCTTACCCTGTTACCAAAGACTAAAATAAAAAAAATAAAAAAAAAAAAAAAATTGGGATCTACCATTCATCGGACTATGTGCTTTGATATCAACCTAGAGCCAGAAAGAACACATACCCAGACAAAGGTTTTGGAATTTGGAAGGATGGATTTTGGGTTGATGCTAGAAATGTTGAGGGAGAAAATGGAGGGGATGGGAGCATCAGTGGGGGTGGATAGAAAGTGGGATTTAATCAAAAAAGGGGAATTAGAGGCTACAAATCTCTGTGTAAGTGTGGTAGGAAAAAGAAAGTGAGGGGAGAAACCACTGTGGTACCCAAGAGAAGTGGGTGAAGATACAGTATGAAGAAGAAATGAAATGCTTTAAAAAGTACAAACTCCGAGTGGCCATTGCCACAAACAGGAACTGTGACAGTGAGACCTGAACTACCCCACACTCTTCCCTCCTCTTTCCTGCTACCCTCATTCTAACCTGCACCCTTGCCTTCTCCTCTCTTCTTGCTAACTAACACTCCCCAAGTAGGCTCCAGGTCCCAGCCTCAGCACACCCCCCCCCCCAGTGAGTCTAGCCCTCCTTTATGACTACACTCTTTAGCACTGAAGACAAAAGAACTACTGCCCATCAAGTTCTCATCTCCTTGCGTTTAGTATTAGTTAATTATTTTACAGACTATATCATCTTCTGTTCCCTACCTGATTCGCTCTACATCCTGTAGATTCTCATGCTGTTCACTTAACAACCTGTCAACCTAGCCTGCTTTAAATTATGTGCCTGTATATTTTTACTTATGTAATCCCTGTTATTGTAATTATGTAACCTCTGTAACCTGATGTACTCATGTATTTCTAGGCATGGAACCTCCTTGTATCTGCATATGTACTTGTAACCATTGTAAATGATGTTATGCGCATGTATTACTACAACGTGGAACCTCTGTAAAAGAGCCTTTGGCTCAAAGGTACTTCCTAGAAATAAATAAATGAGTAACTCAAACCAGCAAGTGGAGGAAGATAGAGTAGAATATCTTAAAAAACAGGGGAGGCTAGCAAGACAGTGAAGAGGGCAAATACAATATTGATTTGAGGAGAGCAGGAGTAAAAGAAGGGGAATAAAGCATACTTCTGATACAAACAGGACAAATGTGAATCAAAAGAGGGGATAGTAAGGGTAAAGAAGGGTGCAGGAGGAGGGAGACAAAGGAAAGGTATAAATACAGAACCAGTATTTCTGCTCAGTATTCATAGTGGAGGAAAAAGGACCAGCTGCCTGACTGTATCATGAAAGCCAGGGACTGCATCAGTGAGGAACCAGTTTCAGAGGGATAGGTATGACAAGAACTAAACACACTAAAGTTGGATCAATCAATGGGCCCAGATGGGCTACATCAATGGTACTGTAAGAAGAGGTGCAAGTTCTGGCTGCACTGCTTGCAAATCTGTTTAATTGCACCTTGTAGACATGGGTGGTACAAAGGGACTGAATGACAGCTTATGTAGCTCCCCTGCACAAGACCAGAAGCAGGGGTGAATCAAGACACTATAGATCAGTCAGTCTGATATCTATAGTGTGAGAGTTACTGGAGGCCATAATTAGAAATGCTGAAAAGCTTTATTAGTCAAGGAGTAGCTTCTCTAGTCAAAGAGGACCTAATGAACTACCTGGAGAAAAACAGTCTCCAGGATAGTAAACAGAATTGGTTCATGTAAGGCAGGTCTTGTCAGGCCAACCTGCTAATATTGTTTGACTGGGTAACTTAGACGTGAATAAAGGTCATGCAATGCACTTACTCAGCTTTGACTTCAGCATGGCAGCAGTGCCCCACAGACATTTGCTGAAGAAGCTATAGGATCTAGGTGCAGGGAGGGACATAGTTAGATGGGTGGAAAGTTAGTTGAAAGGGAAACAGCAGAGGGTAGTGTTAAATGGAGTTAAATCTTGGAGACGGAGGTCACCAGTGGGGTGGCAGAGGGATCAGTCCTTGGTATAGTCCTTTTCAAAATGTTCATCGGTGACACAGAAGAAGGAATTCAGGGCAAGATGAGTCTATTCACAGATTACAGTAAGCTCTTGGGCAGGGTAGACAGCAAGAAAGGGGTAATGGAGCTGTGTAGGGACCTGCAAAGGTTAGAATGATGGTCCAAGGTTTGGCAGTTAAAATTCAATGTCAGGAAGTGCAAGTTGATGGGCCTAGGGAACAATAACCCCAGGACAGAGTACTGGATGGCAGTGGTTAAGTTACTGTAAGTGACTCCCTTAACCAATCTAGCCAATGTAACAAGACCTACAGTAAGGCTAACAGGATGCTGGTGTGTATCGGGAGGGGTTTTGACAGCAGGGGAAAAAGGTAATACTACCTCTCTATAGTTCACTGATGAGACCACACCTGCCCTACTGCACCCAGTTCTGGAGTCCTTACCTAAGGAAAGACAAAAACAGGCTAGAGATGGTACAGTGTAGGTTAATCAAAATGATTCCGGGCCAGCAGGGCAGTTCCTTTGTGAACTGGCATAGGTCTGTAAATATGTACTCACTAGATGCCAGATGAATGAGGGGTGACATGATAGAAACCTTCAATTTCCTGAAAGGAATGAACAAGGTGAGCTGATCAACAGGAATAGCGAATCTAGAAAATGAGGATATGCATGGGATATGGTAGGGGGGGATTCAGGAGGGTCTTGAGAAAGTTTTATTTTACAATGATAGTGGCTGAGCCATGAAACAGTCTGCCAGCTGAGGCAGTGGCTGCCAAAACCATCAGTGGTTTCATGCACGACTGGGACAGAGTTAATGGATTAGTAGTTACTCAGCGGGGTAGCAGTAAGACAGGGAACAAGGGAGTGGATAGTGTACACAAAAACCCTGTATTGACAAAACTTTTTGGGGTATGATAGGGTGTTATGTGCATACTGGATGGATCAATGAGGCTGAATTTTTCTAAGGGTGATGCAGGGCTTGTGTCAAGTCTTGCGTTAAACCCATTTTTTGGTGCAACTGCACCAAACCCCTTTGCCGCAATTGTGTCCGATTTTAGTACATTACGTGTAGTTACAGATCTTTTCCCACTTTATGGCAGCTTATATTTGGTGCAAGCCCCATGAAAAGGGTACCCAGGATTGACACGAGTTAGACAAGCAAAAAGCTGGTATGACTTGTAGCAATGCATAGGATCAAAAATCTCAATTGCTGGCCAGGTGAATGCCACAAGCTATGTGCTCCATATGTTTGGCACACCCAGGGCTTGTGGCATTCACAAGCATTTGAAAATCCAGCTCATGGTCTTTTCTGCCATAATTGTCTATGTTTCTTTGTTTCTGTGTTTACTTTGCAGGCTACATCGATCTGAAGTTAGGCACTTTGCACTTAATAAAGTGGAAGTGAAGTCCCCAACTTTACCTGCAACTTTGCCAGGTGATTTCATTTTTTTTTTTTGCAGGCTCCATGACACTGAATAATGAGTGTTTGCTCGAAACACTGGCAACCAGGGTTCACTCCCAGACCCCAGACATCAGGAGGAGCAGACTGTGCCGGGGAGGTAGTTATGAGCTTATTATGGATGCTTCCCTTCCGGGAGGGGGGGGAACAGATGGTCCCAGACGGCTTGTTAGGCGGCCCCTGGTGGTAGCTTGTGGCTGATGTTCGTGATGGCATGAAGCCTCAACATGTTGTCAAACGCCCCCAGAATGCCACCACAGTTGGACCAATACATGGGAGGGGGTTGGGGTGGTAGAAAAGTGGAAAAACAGCCAGTCGGCTGACCAGATGATGGCTGCTGGTCCCCACTTGCCATGAAGCCCGGAACTGTCCATGATGATTCCTCACCATGTGTACAGTGTAGAAAGAAGCCTATAGGCAGGTTTCATCTTCTGTTTCCCCTGCCCTGGGAGGGGGGACCCCCAGTGAAGGGATATGTTTGGTCAGCTGGGCTGCAGCAGTAATGAGGGCAGTGGAATGGTGATGGGGGACTGGTGGCAGGGCCCAATGCAGCCCGAAGGAGTGGTTGGCCGGGGGCTTGGGGGTGCATAAAAAACACACACAAAAAAATGTTTTAAAGGATTTTGAACTCCCCTTCCACACAGAGATATATCATCCCCTTCCCCCACCCAGCCATTTAAAAGCAATTTCACTAACCCCTTCACACAATGAATGATAATTCCCCCCAGGCAAAGTTCACTACCATAGTACTAAAGTAATCATTCAGTTCGTATATAACTGTATACCTCTTCCCACCACTTGTACCCAAAAGCAACTCTCCCTGCCTGCCCCAACTTAACCCCAATAGTCAATTGAACTCTACACACCCTATAACCACTTTGGCTTCCACCTCTCCCTTCCACTTGTGTGCCCCAAACAAATCAGTCTATACTTGTGAAAAAAGAAAACAATCCTGTACTGCAGAGAACCGTCCTCTCCATTCAGATGTAATTATCCAAGTGAATGAATGAAGATATCTTTGGTAATAGTAACAACTCTCTGATTGAAGAGGGTATCTTTCTGCAGCATGGGACCAGTTTATTTTTTCACAGGTAATGACAAGATTTTTGGTGCTCTCAGGGAGAATACGTAGGTGGGGGAAGATGGGGTAGAGTGAGGGGAATATAATTGATGAAGTAGTAGTGAACCTGGTAATTTAAACTGTCATCTTGAAACAAACATTCTAATTGTGGAAATGAGTATTTTGAAAATCCTAACAGACTCAGGACACAGTGACACCGAACACCCTGCACTAGTGCGCATGTCCTGAGTCAAAGTTCGGATTTTCAACCCGCTTGTTTCCGCAGTTAGAATGCCACTTGGTTTACTATAAACAGGCTCATTACTACTTTCAGCCTATATAAAAACTCTCACATTGGTTTTTACAATGCATAACTCCTGTTTTAGCAGCCATTTATGATAGATGCTCATTCTCACCACTCATGAAAGTGCAGATCATCAGATGCCTGCCTCTCTTCCTTCTGTGTCACACCTAGGGCACCCCACTTCACCTCATTTCACTTCAGTACTCAGTGGTCATAAGTGATTCCATACTGGTACCAATGTGGTTGCCCCCACCTTTCCCTCCCCATGCTGAACCCATTTCCTCCTTCTTACAGTCCTCCATTCCTCCAAGCTAGCCTTCCTTTCCCTCTGGGTTAGAGAGTCCCAGCACATCTGGACCCCCAATGCTTCTGCCCCATCTCCCTTCCGTGTTCTTTCCCCTGGCCCAGCCCAGTTCCCCTGTCTCCCTGCCACTATTCCCAACTCCCTCCGTAACAAATTCACCTCAGTCATTGAAAACCCCAGCCTTCTACACATTTGACAACTGCCTGCTTCCCACATTGTTCCAAGGAACACTGTAGCCCCACACCACCTACAGCACACCATCCTCCCCCTTCCTGCCTCCTGACTCCATGTTCTTTGTGATCACTACCCCACCTGCTTCTGCAGACCTACCACAGACAGGTATTTTCAGACAGAACACCCCCCTGCCTTAACAGGGCTACTCTAGATAGGAAGTAGCTCAAAGCAGTACCTGCCTCTGCAGTCTTACCCTAGATATGTAGTTCCAGACAGTACATCCTACTGCTTTCACAAGCTTACACCAGATAGTGAGTAGTTCAAATCAATACTCCAATCTGCGTATGCAGACCAACGTCAGATAGTGTATATAGGTTTTGCTCCCTTCAATGCAAAAATCAGAGATGATCCTGAAGTGATATTAAATATGAGAATTTATTTATTGAAAAGTTTCACCAGGAAAGGCACACTGAACAATATACAATTGCTCTTCTCATGGAGCGTCCTGCGGGAAGGGGAACATGGGAGTACAGTAATCAAAAGCACATTTCCATGCAGTATTATAGAAAATTATATATACAGTAATCAACAACACATTTCCAAAGGTAATATAAAACAGAGAAGCAACAGAGTAAAAAAAAACAATACATCAGTTAGTAGCATTGGATAAACATTGGGATTTGATGCGAGAGGAGCAAATCAACAGCACTGCAGACTTAATACATACAGTGCGGACAAGGAAGTGCAATAAAGTACATTGGTTTCTCCTCACGTTAAGTGCTAGGCTGTGAAAGGGATAGGGAAGCCAGATAGGAAATTAGGAGGAGTGAGGAGCCAGGGGGAAATTAAGAGCCGCTGCAGGATAGAGAGAGGAAGTTGAGAAGGGAGGTCAAAATGGACCATGGGGAGAAGTGCCTGATTTGATGAGGCATTGAGTTCCAGATCTTAGGGAACCTACAGGAGAACAACAATTAGCCTGTAGAGGTGGTGTGCCATGGTATAGCTAGGGTGAGGGAGTCACTGGATCTGAGGGAGAGAGGGTCAGTGGGCCGGGAGGACAATGAGGAAGCAAGGTAAGGGGGAAGCGTATCAAACCAGAATTTAGAGACAAATTTTATGCAGTGGGCTAGATGGCAGTTTTCCAGGGAAGAAAAAGTTTGAGAGTGATATAGATCACAGTGGTGGGTAAATGAAGGGACATCCAGAATGAAGCGACAGAAAACATTGAAAAGGGTGTCCAATATGGCTAAGGATGACTTCAGTGTGGCACTCTAGACTGCATCACTGTAGTCAAAGATGGGTAGTATCATTTTCTGGACAATCTCCCACTTGGCCTGTACAGGTAGGCAACTTTGGTTCCTATAAAGGGCACCTAATTTGGGGCACAGCTTTTTATAGGATGAAGTCTATGTGTCCAGTGAAATTTAGGTGCTGGTCTAGCCAGACTCCGTGATACCTAAAGGAGGAAGTGTCCTCCAGAGTAGCGCCATCAAGGGTGTGGAAGGAGGGCAATTTAGTTAGCCTAGAAAGTCAGAGTCTCTGCCTAGTGCCAAAGGTCAAGGAGACTGTTTTCTTGGCGTTAAGGAAAAGCTGATGGGAGCTTAGCCATTGCTGAACTTTCTCAAAGTCATGCGGAAGTATGGAAGCCACATCAGTTGGTGATTGGCCAGAGTAGAAAAGGACAATATCATCAGCATACATATGGATGGAAGTGGATGTGCACACTGACGGGAGGTCATTAAGGAATATGGAGAATAGAAGGGGGCCAAGGATGGAGCTTTGAGGTACGCCAGCATTAATCTGGAGTGGGGGGAGGATGGAATAAGCAATTTTGACTGACTGTGTCCAGCCTGTTAGGTAGGAGCTAAACCAGTTTGTGGCTGAATCAGACAGGCCAGCAGATCACAAAAGGCAGTGTCAAAAGCCTTTGCAAGGTCGACAAAGATCGTAGATATGATTAGACCACTGTTCATACCTGAGAGTATGGAATCAGTGAACCTAAGTAAGGAAGTGATAGTGGAGTGATCTTTCCTAAAATCAGATTGGTATGGAGTGAAAAACGTAGAGTCAGAGAGGTAAGAGGAGAGTTGGGAGAGGACCAGGTGCTCCTGAAGCTTAACGAGAATAGGTAAGAGAGAGATTGGCTGATAGTTCCCAGGCATAGAAGTGTCACCTCCCTTGGGTAGTTAGAATCCTGGTTGAATCACTGTGTTGTTAGCAACCAGCAGACAATAACCATGGTACAATTCTGGATGCAGCATATACTGTAGTGTAAAGTGATCAGTGCAAATGCTCTCATGGTGGTGGGAAATTAATGGGATTAAACCTTATCCGATTCTTCTATATGATATTTATTTATTTACTCTATTGTTAACCAGGTTGGTGCACTGGTCCAAGAATCTTTTTCAAGTATGGCCAGGCCAGAAACTGGCGCAAACAATGGGAGATACAATGAGAATGAACAGCAGCGAGCAATAAGCAATAATACCCAACAGGGTGGGCAGTATTGGGCTATACCGGACCACCCAGGGGTGTAATGAGGCCCGACGCTGCAGGTGGAGGGCCTTATAGCCCCTGGAAGGTCCGGTATAGCCCATACCGCCAACCCTGGAGTGTATTATTGCACTTAGAAAATGGACCACTGTATAATATATGTTTAAAAAAAGAAAAAAAATTGTTTAAATGCTAAAACTCATTTATTTTGTAATAAAGTAGTTCCTCTGCCTGCATTAGAATGCTCATTTTTTTTAACTAGGGAGTGTTGAGGAGTGGGGAGCTGATTGTCATGGTTAACCCCATATACAGACACACACAGTGTAGCTGCTTACCTGCATGAGCAGCATAACATTTGTTGGGATTTAAAAATTACAGCCTCCTATGAAGTGCAGATTGTGCAGTTCTTCGCTGCTGAGCACTGGTGTCTAAGTGAGAGAAAGAGCAAGAGAGAGAGAGAGAGAGAGATAAGGAGGCGAGTGATTTTTTACCTGTTTTACCAAAACAGCATGACAGCAGTGTGACAGATACAGAGAAACCCCTCGATTCCGCCAAGCATTTCCAGTGCACCTCTCTCCCTCTCAGACAGCAGTATGAAACAGGCAGGGAAACCCCTCGAGTCAGCCTAGCATTTTCAGCTAGGCAAACGGAAAAGCAGCAGCAGGTAGGGCAAAACTAGAAGTAACGGTAGTCACTTACTTGTGCACCTCTCCCCTTCTCAGGTGCCTGGTGCCACCTTCTGCCTATCATGACTTGGAGAGGATGAATGATTTGGGAGAGTTGGAGAGAGGATCCGTTGTAGTCTGTAGGCTGTGCTTTTCTGTGTTCCTCCAGCCCTATAATCTCATTTTTTTTTGTTTGTGAGACTGGCAGCTGACAGGGTGATCAGGGAAATGGAGCTGAACTAAGTTTACTTGTCAGGATGAGAGCTCCGAGTCTGGCTTGATTGGGAATGCTAGTAGCGGTGTGCGTGCCCAGTCCAAGATTGCAGGACATAACTTAACTGGAGCTGTCATTTAAAAAAAAAAATGGACATCTGTACTTCTGCCAAAGTGAGCTTAGAGCGGGGCGGGCGCGTTGTGGAGGAAGTGATTCATAGCAGTAGCGCCGAGCACATGATGACGTGCTAGAGCTCGTATTGTTTCTGACTGTGTGGCAAAACTCTTGATTGCTTTTTTTTTAATAATAGCTACGTCTAGTGGAGTGGGGGCTTGAGATATGGGTTTGTGTGGGTGGCAATGACACTGGCACTTCAGTGGTGGGCAGGGTTGTACCGTATTTGTGTTGCAGCTGAGTGAGTTGGAGCTTTGTCCCACTTACTGAGTGGGGAAAAATGGCAGTTACTCTGGCACAGGGATATGGCATGGGGGGAAAGAAAACTAAAATGATGTCAGGTTGTGGTGGTATGGTACATGGGAAGGGAGATGGTTGGAGGATCGGGCTGGGTGTCTGCTCTCGCTAAGCGAGAGAAAAAAAATGGTGGATATTTTAAACTGAACATTCCATAGGCACAGTTATACTGGTGGTGATCAGGTTGGTTGGGGCTGGTACTTTTAATACCCAGGCTCTGTTGCCTGATAGATGCCCACCTTGCCAGGGCTATCAGCCAATCAGAGCCCAAGATTTTTGAAGCCCATTTTCTAATACATAACAATAACTAGAATTTAATGCAAGTCAGGCAACAAACAGTGGTGAGCTAATCATCAGACAGGTAACAGTGCCAGATACAACAAATCAAGGAAGTACATATTAAAAGTATGTATATATTAATACACACAGTATATACAGTGCAGATTCCCTAAATCTTTAACAGAAGTCTGATTAAAAATGTACACACATTGTGCTCAAAAATCCAAAGTACCAGCAGCCTCATGAACTCAGACATTCCAAACGCAGGGCAGAGTGTACAGCCTTGGGATTGTTTTTCATTATTTTTAAATTTCTCACTACTGCCCTGATTCCCAGGGTATTGTGAGTACTGTGTAGCAGTGTGTTATTGGGAAGAGTGAGGGTGGAGGGAGAGTAAGAGAGGGAGAGGGAGCGAGAGAGAGAGAGAGAAAGAGAGAGAGAGAGAGAGAGAGAAAGAGAGAGAGAGAGAGAGAGAGAGAGATGGTAAAGTGACTTGTTCTAGATTGTACAGTGAGGAAGAAGGCTGAATGAGGAGGGATTCAGACTTGGCTCTCAAGATTCATTGCTTTTCTCTCTAACTGCTGCACTGCCTCCTTCACTGAAACATTAGGAAAATGAGGCTTTATCTCCCAACAAAAATGCTATTGGTAGCTTTAACAGAAAAACAGGTTTCTAATGAAAAACAGCTTTGTTAACATCAATGATATTTTGCTTGCCCCAGTAATATTGTGGGGAGTCTGGGTTATGGGTTCTGATCAACCTTTTTTGCCTATAGTTCACAGTGGAGGAGGAGATGTCTGTCATTGCCACAGAGGTGCATGCAAACTGTGTCACACTGTTTAATATTGGGGCACTCAAGAGCATGTCATCTCACAAGCCACTAGTGTGGATTGGCATACAAGATCCCATTAATGCTACAGGGAGCACACCTGAACTGCAGTGATAAAACATAAATGGCACCACCTGTGGGGCACTGTGAAGAAGAAAATGGCACAGCAGATGCAGGTGCAGCTGGCAACAGATGGAGGAGGTTCACAGGATGGACCTGAGATGATACCACTAGATGAAATCATGGCGGACACCTTTAGCCAGCAATCAATTTGTGGCAGGTAAGAATGACATGACACCCTTAAGGATGGGTACTGTTATGGGGCTACACTGGGACCATGCCTTGAATGTGTACAGTGCTGATACTATACACATCTTCAAACAGATGTATGCCCACCAGCACCAGGGTGAGGACGGTGACACTGATGATGACAGGACTCAGGAAACAGGTAGGTATGCTACATACATTACACAAGTGGTAAGTGACATTCATCTACACACAGGCATGCAATACTGTATGTCAGCAGGTGCAGTAAACACATGTATACCACCCACAGGAGCAGAACCCACTGTGTCCCAGGGCTCTCAGCACCCCCCCCGACACTGCTGTGGATGGCACACAGAATGGCAGCAGTGGCATAGGTATGCCACACAGCACACATCAGGCAGACATGTTTCAAAACAAACACAGCCCCCCAGAACATCAAGCAACCATCACGTGCAAAATGCCACAGACAACATAATGCACGACTACACTGGATACACCAACACCCACCATTTCATGGTCATAGGATACTGCCCAACCCAGGCAATCCCAGGTCAATTCCAAAGTGCACACACACAATCTTCAAAAGTACACATGTACACACACACAGACACACACACACACACACACACACACACTCACACACACACACACACACACACACACCACTGCATGGGGTGTGCAGGAGGGCAACACGGGCATCAGCTGGGTCCTCAGGGACACAGTCCCTAGAATCAAGGAACAGGAGTCAGATATGGCAGGGCATGAATGCTGAGATGGGTGGCCTGGAATGGTAGCATCTATGCCAGACAAGTGTAGGACATGAGTAGCTGCAGCATCTCACCAGCACTGTAAGCAGACTGCTCACAGAGGTGGTGGGCATGGGTGAGGAGCGTGTGGTCATCATGCAGTCTGTGGATGATGACTTTGGTCACCTGTCCAGTGTACTAAAGTGTGATCTCTTTGTACTGACACAGTTTGTGTTAGAAGGGCAGGGAAAACACAGGCAGCTCATCCGCAGCATCCTCCACATAGCCCTATGCTCATGAAATGGGAGCAAGGTACAGAGGGGGAGTTTGGAGCAACATCCAGTCACAGACCCCCCCATCCCACGGTGACATGGACAGGCCAGCAGTGGACAAAGCAACTGAAAGAGGATAGCAAAGATACAGTATGACAGGAGATGCAGTGCACACCTGTGTAAAGCAGCCCCACCAAATGAAGCCCCACAACATTGCAGATATCCAGTAGTGGTGGGCGAAGTGGCTCCAATTCGCTCCATGAAGTGATCCGCTGAGTGAAGGCGAATTCAAGGAGTGCTCTGCATTGTGAAGCGGAGTACTTCGCGTTACAAATGGGTAACGCGAAGTCCATTGAAAACAATGACTTTGTGTTACTCCGCCTTCCCAAACCACTACTCCACCAATTCTTAAGGCGAAGTACATTGAAAACAATGTACTTCGCCTTACTCCATCTGTTTTAAGCTCCAAAGGCAAATTTTGCAGTGCTTCATGGGATTTCAGGTCACATGGGCTCTAGATTGTTCTGCACAGCCTCAGTTTGGGGTAGTGTGTGTAGGAAGCTGTGAGAGACAATCTGCTCTGAGAGCTCTCTGCAATTCAAACCTTCAAAAAGCTGTTAAAAAGCCTTTTTGAGTAATTTTTTTTGCTGAAACTTTAGTTCATCGATTATAGGAAACCCTCCTGTGCTCATATCATCGAGCGTTTATTGTTTGTGTATGGATTTTGAATGTTAATGTACAACATTCAGTCTGTATACTGAGAGACAGTGGAAGTGTGCTTTGGGGGAGAGGTGTATCTGTGGTGTAGGTAGATTAACTTGAAGAAAAAGTCAGTGCTTTCTGTTTTGGCGATAATTTTCTTGTTTAACTGCGTTAATGTACACACAATAATATTTTCAAGATTTCTTTCCATTTTGTTTACTGATTGTTGTGGTGCAGCAGTGCATAATTTTAGTTTGTTTAAAATATGTAGTTATATTACTGAAGTTTTCAATTTGCTATGCATTACTTAGTGTGTGTGTGAGTATGTGTGTGATGCATGTCATCAAATCAGACACCTTTTATTGTGCCACATAATAATTTCAGCAATGTGAAGCTGCTATCCACTGCAGCTGTGTGATTTTTGTACTTCTTTGTGGTATCTTTACTGGTACTAGTACTAGTGACTGTTACTGCAGCAGTACAGTACACTGCCCCCCCCCCCGCGTGGCCCGCCCCAACTGGTAAAGGTATTCTTTTCCAGATTTGAATTTCTGATGGTGAGTACTGGTTAGGTGTCATGTCTTTGTGTCTGCATCTCTTCAGTGCACAGCGCAATCTTAATCTGTCTGTGCATTTGCATCTTTTAAGGGCCCAATCTCCATTTGTAACTTAAGTCAACGTTGTTTCCTTGGCTTCCCTTCAGAGTACTGGACAGGTGTGGTGCTTAATTCTGCATGAACATTGTACTCATTAATATGTGTTTTTAAGTCAGGACCATCATCACGAGTCACTCGTGATACAAATCACATTCTTCATCATCACAGTCACAAATGACGATTCACGATCATTCACATTACGAATCACATTAATTTTTTTTCTAGTTACTTGGATATATTGTAAGCCTGTTTTGTAGTATCTCTCTAGGCTTCACCACCCCACCATTGTACTCATTGATACATGTTTTTAAGTTTGGGAGTTTTAAGCTACAGCTCATCGGGGCCTGGGGAAGTACAGCCATAGGCATTCACATTTCTTCATCATCATGGTCACAAATGCAGTCACAATTCACGATTTACGATCACGTCATGAATCACAACATAATTTTTTTTAATGATTACTTGGATGTATTGTAAGCCTGCTGGTCACGGTGCTGAACAGGGATGGGATCCACACCTGAGCCCGGGGAAACAGGCACATCCTGCTCCAGAGGACCTGGTGCTGGACTTGGTGGTGGTGGTGGTAGTTCAACTGCCTCAGAGTCAGGACAGGAGGCGCTGCTGGTTCTGCTTTGGGGGGGGCACTCATAAGTTTTGAGCAGTTCAACAGGAATGGGCGCCCATGCCCTCCACACATGCACATGGTACGATGCTTACTACTACCACACTCTCCCAAAGCTGCCCCATCCCAGACATTCCCTCACCCTGGTCCATCTCTCCTACTGAGCTCCCTCAGTCCGAGCAATCACTACTCACACTGTTGCACAACACACACACACAGTCACACAGACACAGACAAACAACTACTTATAAAGGTAAGAAAAATAAAATTTACAGAAAGAACAAATTGAGTAAAAAAGAGTACAGAAAAGACAAAAAAATGTAGCTTTTGAAAAAGCAGTTGGGTCTAAATCAAAATTTAAATCTCCTTCTCGCTCTGATCTAAAAGTATCAGCAGTCACAAAACACACTACTCTCTCTCCATCTGCACAGGAGAAAATAAAAGTGTCTGCTTGTATGACTCACTTTCTTCCTGCCAAGCTAAAGAGCATGTGATTTACAGTACCGTAAGCCATGTGATGTGTGGGGGGGCTGCCAAATCTGAAACACCAAGTGGATCACTTAGAATCTTAATGAGGAACGCGAAGTCCATTAAAAACAATGACTTTGCCTTGCTTATGTTGCCATTCTGCCTTGCGACGAGCGTAATGACAAGGCGAGTGAGCACTTTGCATTGCCCACTCCGCTTAGCGGAGTGGCAACACGAAGTGCCCACTTCGCGTTCACTTGGCTGGCGAAATTTAAATTCACTGCATCTCCAATATCCAGTCACAAAGCATGCACACAAGGCACATTGCACCCACAAACAACACACTGCACAGGGATCACTACATGCAGATTTTTCAGTGTCACAGTTATGGCATCGGTGCATGCCACTGTTACACTCACCCCACCACCTTTCCTATACGCTCCCTTACTCTATGTGAAGTAGATCAGCACACCCCTTGACCAGCATGGCCATCCAGCATAAGATCCAGCATCCTGTCTGCCACACTGTCTGTGTTTACCAAGCATATCTGTGGTATCCATCTCCACCATGTCACAGGGACAAGGAGCATTGCTTTCAGATAAAGGTAAATACTTCATCACAGCTCTGTTGTGTGATATGTATAATGCAACAAACAACCATCACACCTTACCACCTTACGAGGCATGAGCTGCAGTGTACCTTATTATGTTGAGGCACCTGAAGGGCATTTTTAGCTGGCCAAAATCCCTATCTATGATGCCTATTTTCTGGCAATGTTACTCACTGTAAATCTTTTCTACCACTGTCTGGGGCTCCAGGAATAGGATCATCAGAAACATGCGTAATGTGTACTCACTGTCATCTGAGTGGGATATGTATATCATTAGTGTGGCATACAAATTTGTGCTTTTTTAGCATGCAACATCCTTGCCTGTGTGAACATACCAATGAACCAGTCCTGGCTGGCATGCAAAGTGCACAGTATCGGCCACAGTCCAGAATTCTCCAGTGCGTAAGGGTCATGGGTTGAACCTTGGTAACTGGCACAGACATACAAAATTATGCCTGTAGCATCATACATGACCTGAAGTTAATGCTGTGGTATGCCATTATGGTTCCTATACCACCCCCCTGCCTGTGTCAGAGCCATTATAGGCATGTGTAAATGTAACCACTGTAACTACCATGCCTCTGTCAATGTACTGCACTTCCTGGGTCACCCCTGAAAAAGGGACTGTAATCTCTCACTGGGCTCACACAGTTACCAAAATTCAAATAGATAAAATAAATAGATGTGTGTACTGTCGCTAGAACCTATGACATTGGGCATTCCCACCAAAGCATAGAAGGCTGCCTTGACATCCCTTATATCCATTTCCTGCTGCAAAAATTGTATGTAGTCACTGCTGTATGCCAGCAGTACATTAGTTGCCTGCCAGGGATATCTGCTGACTGAGAACTGGCTTATACTGGTCATGGCCCGTCATGCATTGAAATCTACCTGTCCCATAATAGGTCAGAGCCATTAGCACATGTGTGTATGTCTTTGTGAAGTCCTGGGGTGTAGATGTGGTCCCAGTAGGTGGCATAGCTCTGCTATGCTGCCCTGTTGAAGAAGTACCTACCAATGCACTACTGTTTTGTTAGTGTGTCTGTGTCTTTCTTCAACCTGTAGATATGGAGGCATCTGGTATGCCATTCCCTTCCCTTCAGCACCTCACTGTGCTGGTCCAATAGGACCATGTCCATTGGGATGCAAGGCCCCATTGACACAAGATACAGTCCCATGCGCACCAGCACTTTTCGGTATCCACTCCACTAACAATGGCAACTAATGCCTCTCCCCTTTAAAAAGCAGCTGACACCTTCAAGAGAACTTTAACAAAACATAATATTTAGACACATTTCAGCTTGCATTTCACATTAGTTCCATAGGTCTCCTTCCCCTTATTTATTACTGAGATCATCTGCATGAAAACAGGGTCTTTGCTCCTGAAGATTTCATTCAATGCTGTTGCTGTCTTCCTACCTGAGGTCATAATGCACTGCTTATGACATCACAGTTACTCACATGGCAAAAGATTGTGATGTTGCAACAGAATATTATGACTTAAAGTTGAGAGTAAGCTACAGAGGCAAACGAATTATAATCAAAGGGATAAACATCATGTATTCAGAAATATTTCTTCAGTAATAAATATTGGGGAGGAGAAATATACAGACCATAAATGGAATGTAAACAGGATGGTACCTAATTATTATGTTTGTTTTTTTAAGTTTTCTTTAAGGCATCAGTAGCTTTTTAAATAAAGGCCTTGTGCCACACTTGGTTAATTACCAGCAGCCAGATGGCTGGCACTGTAACCTAGAGGTTAGAGTAATGAGCTGTGAATTAGCTTGGTACATCCAGCAGACAGACCTAGGTTTGACCCCACAACCTCCACTTGCATACTGTGTGACTCTGAGCAAGTCACTTAACCTCCCCAGTGCTCCCGGGTCGCCCCTGAAAACAGGCACCTGTGCTTTGTGGGCCTTAACCGGTTACCAAAAAAAACAAAATAAGGTATGGTCAGGGTGTATATGGTGTCATTCTACCATGACTGTGGTCATTCATGCTGGTATGGCAAAGCATTCTTGGAAGATACACAGGTCAATGGAGAGTTACCGAACTCTAAGCTAAGGAGGCTAGAACCAAACCCCTGAAGGTGTACTTCCTGAGGGCCCTGATCCTGGAAGGTAACGGGTACCAGGATGAAAACAGGAATTACAGGTAGCTGGTTGAGCCACCATATGTAAGTGTTCCTTTTGTGCATTAGTGATAGATAGGGATGCAAGGACACCCTCAAAATGACTGCCCTGAGGTGGCAAGGACCTTACACCTTGCAGCTCTCGATGAATCCAGATTTCTGAGAACACATCATCTAAGTACCAATTTGCATGGTGCCAGAGTGCCCCTGAGGTTGCTCTGCTCTAAAGTTGCAAAGACGTATCACCTTGCAACTGTCTATGGACACAGATGTTTGGCACCACATCATCTTGATGCCCATTTGCTTCGTAGCCTGCACACAGACTCAAGACAGCAGAGGACATAAGGAAGTGATCTAAGTGCATTTAGTGTACATAGCTGCTAATCCTATGGAGTATGTGAGGCAACACACCAGGATGGTTTGGGTTCCCTGTTAGGATTCCTGTGAAGGGGAGTCCCTGGTAGCATTGCTTCACAGGAGATGTCCCCCACAAGAGAGTGTCTGCCCTATTACTTTGGGGGATGTTTGCAGTCCTGTATCAAATGATGCTGCCAGGTGCCAGGATGCTGCCGTAGTCTGGGCAACAAGCTCCCTGAGCTGGTGGCCTTGGTGGAAGAGGGATACCTGGATATCATAGCAGTCACAGAAACATGGTACACAGAGAACCATGACTGGGATGTTAGCATACCAGGGTACATAACCTACAGGAGAGACAGGCAGGGGAGAAGAGGGGGAGGAGCAGCTCTCTATGTAAAGGAAGGGATAAAAGCAACTGAACAAAAGAGTAAACAGGGAGGAGAGGAGGCACTGTGGGTCACCTTGGAGACTGGAAAGGGCACCACAATCCGCACAGGGGTTGTGTACAGACCCCCATGTCTGGGGGAGGGAATGTACAAGGATATGATAGAAGGCATTCTTAGAATGGCAGAGAAAGGGGAGATACTGTTGATGGGAGACCTGAATATGCCAGATGTTAACTGGAGCACATTTGCTGCAGCCACATCCAAGAGCAGGGCCATTCTTGATGCCCTACAGGTGGCAGGCCTCAGACAGCTAGTTTCGAACCCACTCGTGAGGGAGCAATCTTAGACCTCATACTCTCAAATGGGGGCAGTGAGAGGATCTCAGATCTAGAAGTGGGTTGCCATCTGGGGACAAGTGACCATCAAACAGTGTGGTTCATGTTAAACTCAGCTACAGAGTCAAGCCATACAAAAGTGAGGGTACTGGACTTTAGGAGGGCTGACTTTGGCAAGATGGGAGAGTGCCTCAGAAAAGCACTAGCAAACAGGCTAGAAGGAGGTGTGGAGCAACAATGGGGAATCATCAAAATTGCCATCACAGAGGCAACAAGCCTTTGTGTGAAGCAAATAAACAAATCAAAACGAAAGAAAAAGCCACTAAGGTTCTCAAAAGAGGTGGCTGTGAAAGTCAGGAAGAAAAAGATAGCATTCCGGAAGTATAAGGAAACACAGAAGGAGCTGGACAGAGAGCTGTACCAGTTAAGGCAGAAGAAAGCAGGGAGGGAAGTCAGAATTGCAAAGGCCCAAACTGAGGAAAAGATAGCCAACTCAGTTAGGAAGGGGGATAAAACCTTTTATAGATACATCAGCGAGTGTAGAAAGACAAAGGAGGATAGTGAGGCTGAATAGAATGAGCGGTGGGTGGGCAGAGGGGACAGTGAAAAAGCAGGGATACTAAATGAATATTTTGCTCAGTATTCACAAAAGGAGGAAGTGCTAATCAATTAACAGAAGCACTCTGGATAGGGGTCGATCCCAGTCCTTTCACAGAAGAAAGGGTTCTGCAAGAACTCCTAAAACTGAAGGTGGACAAAGCAATGGGTCCTGATGGAATTCACCCCAAATTCTAAAAGAATTAAGGGAGGAACTAGTGAAACCACTGGCTACTCTTTTTAATAAATCATGGGAGCATGGTGTGGTACCGAGGACTGGAGGAAGGCGGATGTGATTCCCCTTCACAAAGTGGGACCAAGACAGAGGCAGAACTACAGACCTGTCAGTCTGACCTCTGTGGTAGGGAAAGTGATGGAGTCACTTCTGAAGGAAAGATAGTTGAGTACCTAGAGGCCAATGGGGCACAGGACTCAAGGCAGCATGGGTTCTGGCCCGGAAGGTCATGTCAGGCGAATCTAATAGATTTCTTTGACTGGGTAACAAAGTAGTAGACCAGGGAGGGGCTGTGGACATGGCCTACCTAGACTTTAGCAAGGCATTTGACACAGTCCCACACAAAGATTAATAGTCAAATTAACGCCTGGGAGTGGGTCCCAGGGTGGTAGCCTGGGTAAAACATTGGCTGCACAACAGGACACAGAAGGTAATTGTAAATGGAGTCCACTCTGAAGAAAGAGGGTTACTAGTGGGGTACCATGAGGTTCAGTATTGGGTCCAGTCCTTTTAATGTCTTCATCAGTGACATTGCAGAGGGACTGGAAGGACAAGTATGCCTTTTGCAGATGACACAAAGATCTGCAACAGGGTTGATACAAGGAGGCATGGAAAGGATGAAAAGGGACTTGGCAAGGTTGGAGGAATGGTCAGAAGTATGGCAGCTAGGATTCAATGCAAAGAAGTGCAAAATAATGCACCTGGGAAACAAGAACCCAGGGAAGAATACACAATGGGTGGGAGGTAGTAGAACAACAAAAAGGAAAGGGACCTGGGGTAATCATATCAGATGACCTTAAGGTTAGCAAGCAATGTGAGAAGGCAGTAGAGAGGGCTGGGGTATACTGGGATGTATAGGGGAGGCATCAGCAGCAGAAAACAGGAAGGTTATCCCTCTGTACAGACAGTTGGTGAGACCCCATCTGAGTACTGTGTCCAGTTCTGGAGACCTCATCTCCATAAGGACATAGACAGGATAGAGAGCAGTCAGAGGAGGCAACTAAAATGGTGCAGGGTCTGCAGAGAAGCCGTATGAGGAGAGACTAAAGGAGCTTAATATGTATACCCTTGAGGAAAGAAGGGAGGGGGGACATGATAGAAACTTATAAGTACCTCAGTGGAATCAACAAAGTCCAAGAGGGTAGCATCTTTCAGAAAAAGAGACGTGCAAGAACAAGGGGACACAATTTAAAGATAGAAGGAGGGCGGTTCAGGGGCAATGTGAGGAAGTATTATTTCACAGAGAGGGTAGTGGATGTATGGAACAGCCTTCCTGAGGAGGCTGTGGGGTCTAAAACTGTGGCAGAATTCAAGAATGCATGGGACCGACATAAGGCAATTCTTGTTGGGGGTAGGAAGAAATAGGCTGTTGGTTAACTAGGATCTGCGGTCTATCCTGTAGGTAGGGAAATGGGCAGACTAGATGGGCCAAGCGGTCCTTATCTGCCGTCAAAGTCTATGTTTCTATGTTTCTATGAACTGTGGATGATGAAAACCCAAGTGAAAGAGAAAAGACACTTGACCAAGGTAGAATATATGCCTATTTATTGTGGCAGGATGTCACTGTCTTGCATGGGTACTGAAGCTGCTGACTCAGAAAGAGGGGCTGAGGCAACTGCCAGTTGCTGTCAGTGGGCTGGCTGGAGTATGGGCTGCTGTAAGTACCCAGCATGCGCTGTAGTGTGTAAGGAGATGCTGTTATGTGAGGCACCTCGCTGCAATGGGGTAGGTTTTGGGATCCTGCAGGGAGGCTGGCCTGGCGTGGAGCAGATGTTCTCAGAAACAAGGGATCTCTGTATATCCACAAGTGAAATGACAGCTGTGGATGCCTCTTTATTAACCAGGTTATTGGGGGCTATGATGTCATTGATGTGTGAAATGCTCAGTAACCCTATCTCTCAGTTAATTTATGTTTTATTGATTTATTGAGGATTTGGAAATATCTTTGAATCAGAGACTCATTTTCAAAGGTTCCACGTCAGTACAGGTGAAAACAAAGAGGACAGTACAGTGCAATACAGAAATAGAATAACAAGCAAGCAAATTATGTACAAATATACCACTATTAGCCATAATAACTGTTCAGTGAAGATCCAGATGAGGAAAGAGAGCTACTAGAGTGTGTGGGGGAGTTTATAGCGGGTCTTGGTCAATGGAATATGGGGAGGTCAGGTCCCTTTGTAGTCACATAGGTTCGAGCACTATAGGTGGTTCCTAAGTAAGGATTTGTAGGAGCCGAGCCTGTTCATGCTTGAGATCATTCTAGGCAGTTTATTGACCCAGGAAGGGACTCGATAGCTGAAGGTTCTTTGGAATTGGGAGGTACGGCACCGGGGAATCAGGAGGAGTTGTTTACTAGCACTGAGTGTATGCTGTAGTGACTGGGCCTGCTGGATTAGAGGGGAGAGACCTGGGGGGGGGGGCAAGACCAAGGGCAATCGTTTTGGTCATGAGGCAGGTGTGGAACCAGATTCTGTTATCTAGGTTAAGCCAGTATGTGGTATTGTAGAAAGAACATGTGTGGGTTAGATGATCACAGCCCAAGATGAGATGACAAGCTTTATTGAGTGAGAGCCACAGTCTGGATATGGCTGAGTCACTGGCAGCGCTGTAGATTATAATGCCATAATCAAGAAGGGAGAGGACAGAGGAGGAGACCGCCAGCTGCAGGGCGTCAGTAGTGAGGCAGTGTTTAAACTGGTAGAGGATGCCCAACTGGATATTGAGGGTAGAGGACAGTAGATGAATGTGTTGGTGGAAATTGAGGGCTGGGTCAAGAGTGATGCCCAGATATTTAAAGGAGTCCACTTGCTCAAGTGGGGTCTGGTTCACAGTAAGCAGTGGGAAGCAGCAGTCCTTCTTGGAGTTTAGTGGGTGTGAGAAGCACATTACTTTAGTCTTGTTATAGTTTAGAATAAGGTGCTGTGAGGTGAACCATTTTTCAGCCTTCCAGAAAGAGGATTGGAGGGAGAGGTGCAGCTGGGAGGGGTCAGCATTACAGGAGTACAGGACGGCATTGTCAGCGTAGAGTAGGATGTTTCCTGAGCAAGATTGGGAAGGGAGTTAACAAGAGGCTGAATAGTAAGGGTCCAAGTACAGAGTCCTGGGGGACACCATGGCTTACCGGTAGCTTGTCGGATAGTGAGGTGCCAATTCTGGCTTGCTCTGAGCGGTCAGTCAAGAAGTTAGAGAACCAACCAAGGGCATCTTGGGAGAGACCAAGGTTGTGGAGGGTGGTTAGGAGGAGGGAGTGGTTGTCGGTGTCAAACACTTTAGTGAGGATAAGGAAGACTGTACCAGAGAGCTGGCCACTATCAAGGGCTGAGTGAAGGTGGGTAGTCAGCTCGAGGAGGGCGGTAGTAGTACTGTGTCCCTTCCGGAAGCCATGTTGCTGGGTGCAGAGAATTTTGTGAGTGTCGAGGTGTTCTATAAGCTGGTCTGAGACGATGTGTTCCAGAGTCTTCAATAGGGAAGGGAGAATAGACATTGGGCGATAGTTGTTCATTAGGTTCGATCCCCATTCTTAAATATGGGGGTGATGGTGGCTGATTTCCAGCAAGACGGAAATATCCCAAGGCATAGAGATTGGTTTATAATGTGAGTAAGGGGGGGTAAGCACCTCATGTAGAGTGAGCTGGAGAAGTCTCAGGTCCAAGGAGTCACTACTATAGTGGGAGCTGCTAATGGCTTTTTTAAGGTACGGTTCAGCTGACTTGGGGGAGATGCATTATAGGTGAAAAGGAGAGTGTGCAGGGGTGGTGGTGGAGGAGGTGTTGGTAGGGGGTGGGTTGAGGTAATGGGGAGGAAGTACATGGCCGAGCTCAGTGAAGGCGTGGTTAAACGTGGTGGCAATCTGGGTGGGATCAGTGGTCTAGCCCCCTTCGACTGACATTTGTGTGGTGGCCAGGTTGGGGGCTTTGCAGCATATGTTCTTAATATTGTTCCAGAATTTTTGTCTTACACCCCATGATGAGGTAAGGGCAGATTTGTAGAATTCAGCCTTGGTTTTTCACAGAGACCATGTGCATTGGTTCCAGGTCTCTCAGTACTTCTGTCTATGAGCTGGCAGGCCAGACTTATTGGAGAGGTGCCAAAGGGAGTCACGTGACTGCAACTGGGCCAATAGTTGATCCGTTATCCAAGGTGCCGGGTTGACTTTGACCATTCTTTTGGTAAGAGGGGTGAACATGTCACAGATGGCATTAAAGGATAGAATGAAGAGGTCTAGGGCTCTGTCTGGGTCAAGGGTGAGAGCAATGAATGACCAATCCATTGTACTGAGGTGGGCTTTGAAAAGAGTAAGTTTCCCAGGACCAATTTTGCGTTGCAGGATAATTTTCGGTGGGGTTTTAGGGGTCTTGCAAGTCCAGGAGAAGAGGACAGGAGAGTGGTCGCTAATCGCAACTGGGAGAATTGTAACATTAGTGATTTTGTGGGGATGGTTAGTGAAGACTAGGTCCAGCAAGGAGGAGGACCCAGTGCGCTGATGTAGTCAGGTGGGGGTGGGAACTATTTGAATTAGATCATGGGCTGTGGCCATGTCTATGAAAGGAGCTGTGGCCTTAGACTGCCAGTTGATACTGAAATCCCCCATAATAATTTTTTCATTTTGAGTGGGTAAGGAGGCAATATAGGACATAACAGAGTGAAAAACCACCTTTTGGTCCCTAGTGGGAGAGTATATAGTGGTGATGAGCAAGGGTGTTTGGGATTTTCCAATAGTAAGTTTCCAACAGCCAGGCATGGGCATGGCACATGGGCAAAACATCATTCCTTCACAACTGTGCTGATTCACCCAGGTATGCAAGAACATTGCCTGTAGCTTCACAGGACCATGGCAAGATGCTGAACACCAAACTAACCACTGTGCCTTCGAAGGCATACCTCCTGAAGACCCAAATCCTGGAGTGTAATGGCTAACAGGACATGAATGGGGGTTACTGGCAGCTGGTTGAGCCACCATGTGTAGGTGTTCCCCTGTGTGCATTAGTGACAGATAGAAAAGTGCCAGGGCACCCTATTCACCCATTTGAATAGGAGCCTGCAGTTGCAGGCTCAAGATAGCAGAAGAGATCCCAGGGAAGGTATCTAGGAGTATTTATTATAGATCACTTTTAATCCTAGGAAGACACAGAAACATAGAATTTGATTGCAGATAAGGACCACTTGGACCATCCGATCTGCCATTTTTCTTCTCTTCCTACAGTGTCACCGCAGATCCTACTCAATCACTGGCTCTCTCCCTCCCTCTTACTTTCCACTAAGATTCCTTTATGACTATCCCATGCAGTCTTGAACCCCACTACTGTTTTCTCCCCCGAAACTTCCACTGGAAGAATGTTCCAAGTATCTGCCACTCTTTCTGTGAAGAAGTACTTCCTCACATCTTTCCTGAATTTACCCCCCTTGAGCTTCATTGCATGTCTTCTTGTCCTTAAACATTCTTTTTTTTTTTATCATTGAATACTTTTTGTGCCCCCCAGATAGCCCTCATCTGACTGATCCCCCCAGCCCCGCCACTCAGAATTAATGGGGTTTACCTTACACTCGGCCAGGGAGCGGAGCCTGTGGGGAGTCGGTCACCATCCTGCCTCTGGTGATTTTCTTTTCCTCTGTTTTATGCCCTGGGACCCCAGGAGTGGATATGCATGCATGTGGAGGCATGCATTAGTCCCACGGCCCCGGTAACTGCCCCTTTCCTCCCACCCCAGGCCTAGCTCCTGGCTCCTCCTGGCCCGTGCTGTCCCAGCCTCCACCAGGTGGCAGCCATCAGCCGGTGGAAGCCCTTGCACTTCCCCGGAGAGGAGAGCTTGCCTGCTGGCAGTTCCTTCCAGCTCCACCCTACCCCCCTCCCATGGCCGACCTCCAATGGCCCGGGCTCGTTCCCAAACCCAGGTCACCGGCATGCGCGTGGTAAGGCATCCAGCACCTCAGCCCTCAGCGCCACCAGGCAGGCAGGCTTAAGCATTCTTTTTTTCTGAAAAATACTTACATCCAGTATCTTCTTTACTCCTGTGAGGTATATAAATATCTCTATCATACCCCTTCCCCTCCTCTCTTCCAGAGTGCACATTGTGAGGTACTTTAGTCTCTCCTCATAGGGCTGCTTATGCAGACCTTGCATCATTTTAGCTGCCTTCCTCTAGACAGCCTCCACTCAGCTATGTCCTTCCAGAGATGTGGCCTCCAAAACTGGTCACAGTACTGTAGGTGGGGTCTTCCCAGTGATCTATATAGTGGCAACACCACTTCCCTCCTGCTGCTAGTGATACCTCTCCCTATGCCCCCAGCATTCCACTGGTTTCTGTGCTCCAAGTGCATTATTTTGCACTTTTCCGTATGCACAGGTCACTTCCCTGTTTGGTGGTTGTCACTGCCTCTTTTCCTACTTTTTACTCCGCCTCTAGGTTTCTGTGCCCTAAGTGCATGATTTTGCACTTTTTCATATTGAAACCAAGCTGTCACACCCTTTCCCAATCCTCAAGTTTTCTTAGGTCCCTGCACATTCTTTCCACACACCCTGGAGTGTCCACCCTATTGCAGATTGTGGTGTCATCTGCAAAGAGGTAGACCTTCCCTTCCAGATCATCTGCAATGTCACTTATAAAGACATTAGAGAGAACCGGTCCTAGTACTGAGTCCTGAGGCACCCTCTTTTCTCTGCAGTGAACTCCATTTACACCACCCTCTGTCACCTATCCCTTAACCAATTTATTTCCCAGTGTATCACCTTTGGACCCACCCTTAAGCTGCCCAGCTTCCTAATGAGTCTCGTATGTGGAACAGTGTCGAGCGTCTTTCTGAAATTTAGGTAGACCACATCTGCCGCTCCACACTGATCTATTTCCTGGTCACCCAATTAAAAATCTATTAAATTTGTTTGACATGACCCCCCCATGCCTGTGACAGGGCTAAATAAGACCCTGTCCCATTTGTTATGTAGAAAGAGATAAATGCAAGGATCTGTTCTATCCTCACCGTTTCTGGCTTTTGTCTGTCAGACTGCGTAGTCAAATTTTCTTGTGAGACCTAGGAACTGGCCATTCCAATGATCTCGCTATTTCCCCTCCCTCCTGCTATCTGTCTGCCTTCACTTGCTGTTACTGTCTTTTCTTCCCCCTTGCATATCTTTTTGTTAATTTTTTTATTGAGTATCAAAAGGTTCACAGAGTATGCAGTGCAGTTACAGAACATAAGCAAGTTGCCAATACATTTTTATATGTGTCAATTAAACAGTTAGGGAACTCGGTACATGCAATCATGACTTTTAGGAAAAAACATTGTACAATGGGTTACATTAATCAGAGGGGTAGGCTCAATGCCTAATGTTCCCCTGGTGAGCAGCAAATGCAGTGTTCATTATTCAGTATCATCTTAGGCTCAATACCTCTGCATTCTTTTTGCCAGGGTGGTAAAAGAGATCCAGGTAATGTGGGAAGCATGTAAGCAATGGGTGGGGAGGGCGGGATTACAGGAGAACAGGAAGAGGAGGACACTCAGCTTTAAAAACAAGTGGGGGGGTGTCAGTACTCAGGGTGGCTTCAGCAAGTCTTTCTTCCCATCAGACATGGATCTCTGTCCTCTGGAGCCTATATATTGTAATACGGTCCCCACACTGATTGGTACCCTTGTATGTTTTGCAGTGAGAGGTATAGTAGTCTAGAGAGCTTACCCTGGTCCATGGCCTCCCTGATCCATGATGTAACAGTAACTAGGGCTGATGAGGTACCATGCCCCTTCCTGAATCCATGCTGTACAGGAGTCATTATGTCATGCGCCTATAAGTACTCTGAGAGTTGCCCTGCCACAACTTTCTCCAGTAGTTTGCTAGCCGTCGACAGGATAGATATAGGGTGATAGTTCTCTATCAGCTTACGGTTCCCTTGTTTAAGGATTGGGACTACCCTGGCAACCTTCCATATGTCTGGGATAACTCCAGTTGCCAGGGACAGATTGAAAATGTGTGTCACCAGAGGTGCCAGCCAGGGGTTCCACTCAGTTTCACCACTTGGGCCCAGAAGGTCTGTATAATGGGGCACTCCAATAGTATGTGTAGTAGGTTTGCCCCCTCCAAATTACACCTTCAGCATTGGTCTGTGGGAAGCAAGCCCACCTTTTTAATGAGAGTAGGTGTGCGATACCACAGATGGAGTATCTTTTTTTGTATGAGAAGACTTTTTTGGTCTTTACAGGCCATTTGGGCCAGCTGCCAACATCGACCCATTCGTCCTCTTGTTTGGGCCTATTTAGCAACATCTGCCATCTGGACTTCTCCTGCAGGGTTAGGTTAGGGTATTTTTGCTTAATCATCCCTTGTATTTTGCCCTCCAGACCCTTCAGGCTAGAGAGCCATTCATATATTGGGAGGGGTTGGGGGATGTGGGCAGCACCCTTGCAGTATGCTTGACAGATGCATTTCTGTTTTTACCAGGTTAGATACAAACTTCTCAACTGAAGGTATTTCCAGAAGTCAGACATAGGGTTCCTAAACCAAGTTTGCACCTCCCGAAAAAAGAGTATTACCCAAGTGTTCAGGTCTAACAAATCTCCAGTCCTACACACATTAGTCACACTCCAAGTCTCCCATTGCATGCTCTTACTGTATTTCTGATCTTCAAGGAGGGATTCAGCCATATGGGCATATAAATGCAAAAGCAAAAGTGAGGTCAGTAAATCTTTTATACAAGTTTCTGAGTTGTGGAGTGCTGCATTGAATCCACATTTCCGTCTGACTTTCTTAAAGGATGTATGCTTGTCTTTGAGGTTTATTCACAACTGTTTTGGAGAACAAAGGGAAGATTCTAACAAAGGATTTTTACATCCTGCATATGCCCTAGGCTAATGTTCATCACCTTCAGGAATTTAACACTTTCTGGGTCTTTGATCTACAGTAACAATCAATTTTCTGGTCCACAGTAGCTCACCATGAGTCACTCAGGAACACTCACCCTTGCTACAGTAAACATTTGCAGTCTCCTGCCAAAACTGGCAACTCATAGATTGGGAGGACGAATCCTGCTTCTGATACTGCTATTATGCTTACATGGGGTTTCTACTTCTGTTCCAATCAACAACCACTATGGAGAGAATACCTCACAACACAATGACTTTACTTTCTCCAACCAAATTGCCGAAACACAACATGTGCGTACCTACACCACCCTTATGCTTCTGAAGGGTTGTACCTACAACTCATTTCTTATGCTCAGAAAATACAAAATGACACAACTGGTTCATCTCCCGTTCCACACTATTAAACTGTGGTTTCTCCTACTCCTCATCATCCTATTGTCAGGGGATGTAGAACTTAACCCTGGCCCCTCTGTCCAACACTCTCCCGCTGACCTATCGGCTGTCTCAGGAAAAGGACCTCTCATTGCCCATATGAATATTAGGAGCATTACCAGGCACTTTGCTGATCTCGAGGCATGGATGAAAGTGTACAGTCCTGACCTACTGTGCCTATCTGAAACATGGCTCAAGCCTCACATTCCAAACTCCTTATGTTCTTTGCCCAATTATTCCTTGATACGGAGAGATAGGCCTTCCCCAAAACGTGGAGGGGGGGGTTCGCCATCTTCTATTAAAACCATCTTGACGTTACGGTCTGCCCACCCACTGGCTCACCCTCAGTCTGTGAGTCCCTACACATAACCATTGCCCTTGGTGCAAAAAAACTCCACATTATCTGCGCCTACAACCCAGCCACTGGAGGTATCACAGGTCTTCAGGATTCACTTAATCAAACCATCATAAACGCCAAGCAAAATTAGGTCATAATCTTAGGTGACTTTAACCTAAACTGGCTGGGACCAACTCACAGCACACTGCTGACACTAACGCAGAGCTATAACCTGCACCAGATCTTAACTGAACCCACTAGAACCACCCCTTCTCTAACTACCTCCACCCTCATAGACTGGGTACTGGTGAATCGCCTTGACCATGTTCAAACTGCAGGCATCTTGGCAGATGCTATCACAGACCACTCCCCCACTTTCTGTATATGGAGCCCGGAGACTGCTCCCCCATCCCCTCCATGCTACATCACAATTACCAACTTTGCCAAACTGGACGTGGAAGCTTTCTTCTATGATGTATCCTGCATCAACTGGTCTGATATCTATCACTGCCATGATGTTCCAATAGCCCTTGATATCTTCATTGATAATTTCACAGCACTTCAGGATAAACATACCCCGAAGGTCACCAGAAGGGTCGGGGTAAACAAACAAGATGGCTACACAAGGACCTGCTGGCTAACCTACGCAGACGGGACAAACTCTGAAAGAAGTATAAAGTGTCCAGACTACTAGAGGATTACAATACCTACAGGGCCTCTCGGAGCACCTGTAAAAAGCAAATCAGAACAGCAAAGAGCATCTACGGCAAGGAACTGCTCACAAACTCTGCTGGTGACCCTAGAAAATTCTGGACACACATCAAGACCTTTCTTGGGGCTACCCAGTCATCGACCCCAGGGAATATGATCCTATATGGTGTACATTGCAATGACTCAAACACTATAGCGAATGCCTTTAACAGATTATTCACGGACCTGTCTCAGTACACCTCGTCCTTCGTTTCACCTCCCACAGCATCTCAGCCTTACTGCACACCCCAGAGATCTGCACCTGGTGCTGACCACTGCCAACTAACTACTACCCCCCTTTCCACTTTAAAGCTATATCTAGATCCGAGGTCCAAAGGGTATTGCAAAACATATCCGACAACACTAGCCCTGGCTCAGATTCACTTGAGCCACGACTCCTGAAGCTAGTGGCACCATTGATTGCCTCGCCACTGGCCAAGATTTTCACTCTGTCTCTCTCTCTCTCTTGGCATTGTCCCAGATCTCTGGAAGATTGCCCGAGTTACGCCTATCCTTAAAATAGGAGACCCAAAGGATATCAACAACTACAGGCCCATAGCCATCCTCTCTGTGCTAAGCAAGCTACTGAAGAAGCTTATTGCAACCCAAACCATTGACTATCTCACAAAGAACAACCTTCTCTCAGACACTCAGCATGGTTTCAGAAAAGGGCACAGTACCTCAACCGCTCTTCTCAAATTCTCCACCGATGTACTCTGCAACATGGACAAAGGCCTACTCACTGGAGCAGTATTTATTGATTTTACCAAAGCTTTCGATCTTGTTGATCATTCCCCTGCTTCTCTCAACCCTGCATAGACATAACTTCTCATCCTCAGTAGTTGACTGGTTTAACAACTACCTATCAAACAGATTACAACTTGTTAAATTCAACTCCGCTATCTCGGATGTGACCAGCACTGACATCGGAGTACCCCAGGGCTCCATCCTGGGACCCCTTCTTTTCTCGCTATATATCAATAACATAGATTATGCCATACTCCCCTGCTCAGCTATCTTATACGCTGATGATCTTGTCCTCTACTACAGCGCTGACAAAGTTAACATCATTAACAAAAACCTCTCCTCGGATTTCAGGAATGTGCAAACATGGCTAAATGCTAATAAGCTCATCCTCAACACAAAAAAAAGACTCAAGCCATGCTATTTGGCACTGTTCCCAAACTCAGGGCCTGTAAGGAACCCCTCCTAGTCCATGACTCTGGGGTGGTCTCTCATTGACTGTGTCACATCCTTCAAATAACTGGGAGTCCTCCTTGATAAATCCCTTGATTTCAGTCTGCACATCCAATCAACCTGTAAAGAAACAAATGCCAAACTTGGAATCGCCTATAAGACTTGTCACCTGCTAACACCATCTGCCAATTTGGCAATTGCCAAGGGGTATTCTGCTTCCAGCGCTGACATATGGTGTCTCCACTTTTGCTAATGCCCATAAGACTGCTCTCTATAAATGGGATGTCGCGTATAACAACATATGTCGGTATGCCTCCTCTTCCCATCGCCTCAAGCACCACTGCACACTGTATAGTCACATAGGCTGGCTCTCCCCAACTGCCTACCGACTATATTCCCTAGGGACCCTCACAGACTCTGTAATCTGTAACCAAACCCCTACCTCCCTTGCAGCTCTACTTGTACCACAGACACCTGCCCATGGACTACGCTCGACAAACAAATTTCTACTCATCATACCCAGATGTCTTACTTCAAAAGGCTCTAGAGCATTTCACTGCACTGCCCCAGCCACCTGGAACTCCCTCCCTCCTGCCCTGAGGCAGGCTAACTCCCACCCAATCTTCAAAAAAGAAGTATATCACCACCTGTCCTAGGACCCCTGCACATGCTTTGATCCCACTTAATGCCTCACAGCTAACCACCCTATTTCGCCCAAGACACTGCTGCACTTCTAAACAAGCTTTGCTATAAAATGTCTTTATAGCTGCCATTAGCCTTCTTTCAGTTATTTGCATGTACTAATGTCACTTCTGTCATCTCTGCATAGCTATATGTATTATCTCGAGTACTGTCTGACTTGATCTGTATTCTAACCTACCTGTACTATATACTATGTATTGTATAATGTCATCTCATTTTATGTATGTATTCTCCTGGGTCATGCCTGAAAATAGTCAACTTTGGCTAGTGCACCTAACCCGGTTAACAAAAACTAAATAAATAAATAAATAAATAAACTACAGGATGCATACACATACTGGCTAATTTCCCTACTTTCTGAATGGCTGTGTGAGTAGCTCTTATGGTAAGCCAGGATGAGAAATGTTTAGGGAGTGAGGAGGTAAAATACACTGCTGGATGTGCTCCACCTCAGGCTGAAGATTCTATCTGGATCCAGGCCAGGCATTCAATGGCTGGTTCCCTGAACATTCAGATTGACACTGCCATGGAGCTCGAGATGTTGAAGTAATAAAAATCTGGGAGGTTCCATCCACCTCTGTCTCTATGGGCCTTTAGTTTTGCCCAGCTAAACTGGGGCTTGTTCATACCCCATAGGAACTTTTTTATAATCTTGTTTATCTTATCAAACCAAATGCCTGGGATTTCCACCAGAAGATGTGACAGTACATAGTAGATTCTGGGTGCTGCCATCATCTTAATGGATTCTATCCTGCCCACCAGGGACAGGCTGAGGCGTGTCCACCTATTCATCTCATGCTGAAGTGATTTAATAAAGGGGTTAAAGTTCTCTGGAATTAACTTTTGGAGACTACCAGGTATTCGGATGCCTAAGTATTTAATACCGGTCTTTGCTCAGGCTAGACCAGAGGACACCATGTGCAGGGGGAGGGTGATGCTATTGAGGGTAAGATTAATATTTACTGATATTTATATAAAGGTCTGACAGGGAAGCAAAGGAGTTCGGAAGTCCCAAAATTGCCTAGAGGCTATCCCCTATATTTTCTGTATCAAACAATCATCCACATACAGTATGGTGCTATTTGGCCCAGTGCTGGGGGGATACTGGGATGCATAGGGAGAGGCATCACCAGTAGAAAAGAGGAAGTTGTTATCCCTCTGTACAGACAGTTGGTGAGACTCCATCTGGAGTATTGTGCGCAGTTCTGGAGAACCCATCTCCACAAGGACATAGACAGAATGGAGGCAGTCCAGTGGAGGGCAACTAAAATGGTGTAGGGTCTGCACCAGAAGCCATATGAAGAGAGACTGAAATTGTCTGGAGCTCCTTGGAGAGGGGATCTTTCCTGATCCCCTCAAGGAGGTGATCGTATGACCACTTTTTAAAAAACCCTCCTTGGATCTAGACTGTCTAGTTAACTACCGGCCTGTCTCTAACCTGCAATTTGTGGGTAAGGTTATTGAGAAGGTGGTTAAGTTGCAACTGGATGATCACCTTGTGACCCACAGTGTCTATGATGCTCTCCAATCCAGATTTAGGAAAAGACAGCACCAAGACTGCACTTGTTCGAGTATTGAATGATCTCCTAATAGAGATAAATCAAAAGGTTTGTACCATCTTGGTCCTTCTTGATCTCTCTGCAGCATTTGACACTGTGGACCATGGTGTGCTTTTGGAGTGCTTGCAGTTTCTCTGTAGGCTGTTGGGTATAGTCCTCAAATGGTTTAGATCCTTCCTCATGGACAGGTCTTTGAGGGTGGCCACTGGAATTTATGCCTCTGGCACCCCTCCGTCCTGCAGGGTGCCACAGGGCTCCATACTGGCATCCATGTTATTCACGGTGTATATGCTGCCATTGGGAGATTTCATCAGGGAATATGGTTTGAGTTTTCACTGCTATGCAGATGATACTCAACTGTAGATGTCTTTTCTGCCCGGACAGGTTGATGCAGTCTCTGTGCTAAAAAACTGACATGCTGTGATCAGGGACTGAATTAGCCCCCAGCTGGCTGAGACTGAATCCGGACAAGACTGAAGTGTTGGTAGTGGACCCAGGTCATCTGGGGGCAGGTTTGGGGACTGGACAGGTGTCGGGCCTATGGCTTGATGGTGTTCAGCTCACTACCTCAGACCGGGTGTGTAACCTGGGCATTATTTTTGACCCTGAAATCTCAGGTATCGGCCATGGTTAAATCCTCATTTTACCAACTGAGGAATATCACCTGGACCACCTGGCTCCTCTGGATGATCTTCCAACACTGGTCCATGCCTTTGTCACCACCCGCCTTGACTACTGTAATGCCCTCTACATAGGTCTTCCTGGGGTTGATATCCGCTGCCTGCAGCTAGTGCAGAATGCTGCGGCCAAGCTTCTGAGTGGTACATCGAGGGCCAGTCACATTATGCCTGTGCAACGCAAACTACACTGGCAGCTTGTTCAGTGGCAGATCACCTTTAAGGTTGGTTTGCTAACCTTTAAATCCCTACACGAACAGAGACCTGGCTATGTGCAAGATCTCCTGACTCCCTACTGCCCCCTCCATCCTTTCAGATCTGCCGATGAGGGATTGCTAGAGATTCCCAGGGTTCATTTAAAAACATCTGGTGCCCGTGCTTTTTCCTTTGTGGCACCTACCCTGTGGAATTCTCTACCTTGCCAGTTAAGAGAATGTTTGACCGTCGATAGATTCAAAATTAACCTAAAAACATATTTGTTCAATCTAGCCTTCCCAGACAAAATTTTATTTATTGATATATTTATTGTAGACTAAATTTTCATGCTGTACCTTGTATTTTAACTGTGCAGTCCCTTGGTTTTTGAAAGGTGCTATGTAAATAAAGATTTGATTGATTAATTGACTGATTGATTGATTTATTAATTGCTTTCTGTGGTGGGAGGCAAAACTTATAATCTTTCCCCTCATAGTAGCCTTATAATCCTCCAATATCTCACAGGGCATGCTGAGCCAGGTGGTTTATCTTCAAAGTAGCCATGTGATTCAGTCATGAGCCACTTCTGGAATCCCTTGTCCTGGAGCAGGAGGGGATCTAGCTGCCATTGTGCGGATTTAGGTTGTGAGGCTTTAATCAGATATTTTAGAGTGGCAGAAGTGTGATCTCACAAATAAATTTGAGCAATAGCTGTTTCAGGTGATGTTGTGGTTATCCCTGGAGAAGTAAGCCAAAAATCAAGCCTGCTAGCTATGGTATTTTGCTGCAGAGATATAGGTATAGTCCCTACCTGCCGGTTAAGTGGACCTCCACACGTCAGTCAACTGATGTAAGGCCATAAGGCTCTGGAGGGCTTCCAGTGAATATGTGTGTGGTTCTGGTCTTGAGTTGGACTGGTCTAGGATATAATCCAGAGTAAGGTTGAGGTCTCCACCCAAGATGATATCGGGGTTATCATAGGTAATACCCATTAGTGCCTGAGATATAGTGTCCATGAATCCTGGGCTGTCCTCATTAGAAGCATATATATTGGCCAGCACAAGGGGGCCCTTAGAAGTTGTCAATTTCACCATAACCCATCCTCTCTGTTTATCTGACTTTGAGTCAAGCACCTTCCATTTGAGACTCTTGTACTGTAGTATGGAGACCCCTCTCCTGGACATTCCCGAGACACAGTGCACCTCTCATCCTACCCATTCCCTCTTCAGTTTACTCACTTCCTTATCAATCAGTTTGGTCTCTTGGAGAAAGGCAATCTGAGTATTAAACTTTTTATATGTGACAGCACCTTTTTCCTTTTTATCGGAGAGTTCAGGCCCCTCACATTCCATTAGGTGGCGTTGATGACTAGTGTGTTAACCATACCGAGTTTCTTTTCCCATCACTATTAAGATATAGGCTGCTGTCCCTTTTAAAGTAAATGCCTTTTAATTAGTTTTATGATCTTCCCTGCCTCTCTTCCTTTCCCCACTGGTATCCCATATAAACTGATTATACTTCATTAGCACCTTGCTTAGCTCAAGATTCCTGTCTGAGTTACCCTTCTGTGATGCTCTACTTTTATGCCCTGTTGTTAGAACCTTGCTTCACCTCAGCTGAGACTTCTTAAACATTGAAACATCTTTACCCCTATCAACTAGGGTAGGGGACCTGAGGCTGCACTGCGTTACTTGTATTTGGGCATGTCTGAAGAAGGACATTATAGAAAGCATTATACAATGGCAAGAAAAAATCCTGGACTTTGATTGGTCAGTCTTGGGCCGGACCCGTGATGTAAACCAGTACAACATCACGGGTCTAGTCTCAGCCTCACTGTGAACCTGCTGATGAGCAGCTGGACGATCTTATGGCAGATGAGCCTTTTTTTGGCATCTCCTCTTAAGAAACAAAAATATTTTCCACACTAATAAAAACATTCTTTAAAATTATTTTTTTACTTTATATATAACAACAAGCCATTGTATAATAGCAATAATGCCCTCCAGGGTGTGTGTCGTTTGGGATAACGTCACGCCTCAGTTGTTGGACGCACTCGGCCTGCGGCCTCATGCCCAACCACCTGAGGCGTGACATTATCCCAGCATGACACACACCCTGTCGGGCATTATTGCTTAATTAACATATGCAAGCATTTTGAAGAGATCAAATTTTTACATACATTGGCACCTGAAGACCTACAGTGGTGGTCTGGCTAGCCTTCCTATAATAACCAATGACCCTGCAAGTCACTGGGGGGGGGGGAGTTTTGCCCTGCCTCTGCTCCTCCTCTTGTTTAATCAATTCTTCCCAACATGAGCAAGATCCATCGCTTGATTCTCATATGAACTTATTAACATATGAAATTGCCAGCAGAAACAGGCCTCATGGTCTATTGAGTCTGCTCGAGTGTTCAACTAGCCCTTAATCACGCAGCTGCCCCTCCTGCCCCCCCTTCCCAGTATCCTTTACCCTGTAGCAACCCCTCTTGAAACTGCCCGCCATGTTACAGGACACAATCTTATCTGTTAAGATATTTCATTTGTCCACCACTTTCTTTCTGTGAAAAAATGTCTCCTCATCTCCCTCTTGAATCTTCCCCCCTGCAGTCTCAGTCCATGCCCTCTCATGTCTATCTCCCTTCTCATCTGAGAAATCCTTTCTGTGTTGGTCTTGTTTATCCCCTTCAGATACTTAAAGGTCTCAATCATATCCCCCCCATCCCTCCTCTCCTCCAGTGAGTACATATTCAACTCTCCCAGCCTATTCTCGTAGGGCTTGCTCTCCAATCCCTGGATCATCTTTGTGGCTCTTTGCTGCACCCCCTCCAACAATCTGATGTCCTTCTTCAGGAATAGGCGCCAGTACTGCACTCAGTACTCCAGGTAGGGCCTGACCAATGACCTATACAGGGGCAGGATAACCTCCCTCTTTCTGGAGGAGATCCCTCTCGCAATACACCCCGGCATTTTGTTGGCTATTGCTGCTGCCTTCCTGTACTGAGTAGAGTTCATGTTCCCCATATTGATCACTCCTAGGTCCTTCTCCTCTGAGGAGCTCCCCAACTGTACTCCACTCAAGTGATAATCCCTGCTCTGGTTCCTGGCACCAAAGTGCATAACCTTGCATTTCCTGGCATTGAACCCCAACTGCCGTTTCCACCCACTCCTGCAGCTTAGTCAGGTCCTCTTGTAACCCCTTCCTCCCCTCTGCATCATTAACCACATCTCCCATCTTGGTATCATCTGCGAACAGACTGATCTTGCTTCAGATCCCATATGAGATATCTGCACCAAAAATCCCAAACAGCACCAGTCCCAGTACTAATCCCTGTGGTACCCCCCTCATCACCGCTCTTGGTGATGAGAGGTACGCCCCACCACCACCCTTTGCTGCCTTCCCATTAGCCAGTTTCTAATCCATTTCACCATTTTTTGCCCCACCACCGCATGTTCCAGTTTCCCCTTCCCTCAACCTCCCATGTGGCACTGAATCAAAGGCCTTGTTGAAGTCCAAATACAGGACATCCACTGCATGGCCCTTGTCCAGTCATAATACTCTACAAGGTTTGTCTTGCAGGATCTGCCTACTATAAACCTGTGCTGCTGACCATCCTGTAGACCGTTTTCCTCTAAGAAGCTCACTAGCCTCTCTTTCAGCATGGTCTCCATGAGCTTTCCCATGATTGATGAGAGGCTCACTGGCCCATAGTTTCCTTGTTCATCCTTTGGGCCACTTTTGTGGATGGGCACCACATGGGCTATTCTTCAGTCCTGTGGTACACATCCCGTGTCCTGAGAAGTATTGAACAGGTCAGCCAGTGGCTCCATCAGGACCTCTGCCAACTTTCTTAGTACCCTAGGGTGAATGCCATCAGGTTCAGGTGCTTTGTCTAGCCTTAATGCCCTCAACCCATCTAGTACCCTGCTCTCTGTAACCCCTACATCTGTCATCATCACCTCTCTACCCACCCCCCTTGCCAGGGGTATCTGCCCCCCCTCTCCTGCATGAATACAGAGCAGAAGTATTCATTCAGTGCCTCTGCCTGCTCCACTCCTTTCTCCACCTATCCCCCCATCCTTCTTAATCCTCACCAGCTGATCCTTGCTCTTTCTTCTCTCTCTGATGTAGTGGAAGAAGTATTTTTCTCCACTTTTGATTCCCTGCGCCAGTCTCAGCTCCCTGGATGCCCTGGTCACCTTGACCAGTCTGGTAACCCCCCATGGACTTCTCCATGTACATATCCTTATCTGTACCCCTCCCCAATTTCCTGTACTTTTGAAATGCTGTCCTCTTGTCCTTCACCCCTTCCATAACCTCCTGTGTCAGCCAACTGGGTTTCTTTGCCTTTCCCTTCTTACTTTTCTTCCTAGTGCAAGACTCAGTTGCCTCTGCCAGCCCTTCTTTTATGATGTCCCATTTCTGGTCTGCATCCATGTGTGGTTGCATTCCTGCCGGGTGCCTGCCCAGAATTTCCCCCATCTTCTTAAAGTCCAGCCCCCAAACACAATCGCCCTTGTACCTGTGCCCCCTGTTTCCTTCCCCATGTTGAGCATGAACCACACTGAACAGTGGTCACTCCCAGCCAGTGGTTCCTCCACTTCCAGATTCCTTACAGCTTCCCAGTTATCCAGTATGAGATCCAGAGTCCTTTCTAACCAAGTCGGTCCCTGGACCAGTTGTGTCAGAAAGCTGTCTTGAAATGCTTCTAATAGGACCCACTCCCTTACACTCATGCAGGATGGTTTGCCCCACTCCACCCATGGTAGGTTGAAATTCCCCACCACCACTGTGCTCCCCTTCCTGCAGACCCCCCTAATATGTTCAGCTAATTCCCTATTCAGGTTAATCCCATGAGCCAGTGGCCTGTACACCACCCCCATCCTCAGTGTCCTATTTTTTACATCTTGGAACTGCATCCATAGAGCTTCTGTCCTCCCCTCCTCCCCTTCCTCCCTTATGCACTTTATCCCTTCCCTTACATAGATCACCACTTCCCCCCATTCCCCTTAGCCCTACCTTTCTGAGTAACCTGAATCCGGGATCATCATTTCCCAGTCCTGGTACCAGTAGGTGCAAAGAATTCCCAGGATCCAACTGAATTTGAAACTTCAGCTGGTCTTGTGCACCTTTACAGGGCCCTATCCAGCAAGCTACCAACCCTCTGAGTGGGTGGGGGTTGGGCAGCAATAAGTTAGCATCCACTAAGTGTGTCAGCCACCCCTGTGCCTTTTACGGCAACTGGGCTTCCCTTTTCCCTCATAACATTGCTGACTTTTTCTCTTCGTGGCACCTGGGATACCCAGTGTTGGCAAAGTGGAGTCTGGCTGCTTGCTCAAACAATGCAGGTTTAACCTTTTGCATGGACATACACCCTTTCCAAATAAACCCTTATAATGGATCCCCTGAGAACTAAACTTGGGGTCCAGCTAAACTACAACCATCAACACAGAAGCACTATTAGCACCCCCAGATGCTTTGGAGCTAGGTTTGAAGGAGCGGGGAGCATCAACTGCACTATCCCTGCTCCCTGTTGCTGCTTATTAAGAAAAAGGAATCAGCCACTTTAAACCCGGTTGCCATACTGACTTATAAAAACAAGTTGATTTACCTCAAATAATTAGGGAGGTCTACACTGCTCCCTTAACTTGAAGTTGGAAGTTTATACTCCTCAAGAATCCCCACAAGAGGGGAGGGGAGGGGGGATTGCACAGACCTGTGGTCTTCGCGCTCTCGATCTCACACTCAAAAGTTAGTCAATTGCAGTGCATATTTGTCACTGTGTGAGCGGTCAAGAGGCAAGCACCATGCAGTTTGTAAATTTCAGGTTGATTTTTCTTTGATATTAAACTCATTGAGCCAACCCTGACCACCTTCCAAACTTCCATGCAGTCCTTAAACCAGGTATTCACTCTTTTACTCCTTGTGTTATCATTGTGGGAGGAGAATTGATCATGGTTGGCAGTGGAGAGATTAATCCTTCTATATCAATTGTGTCAGCCGAGGCCTGGCAGATTGGGGCCCAGTCCTCATCTGTAACAGTGGCCTGGGGGTCAGATGTGTTTGATGACTGCCCTTCCCCAGATAAGTCCAGTGCCCCTGGAGCCAGCTCCCTCAGAGGATCAAACCAATTGGCACTTTTTACAGGGATGTCTGTGGGAGAGGTGCTACTGGTGCCCGACAATTGATGCCTGCTCTGGTGGCTTCTGGAGCGTTGGCATGGCTGTAGTTCTCTATTGTTATCTGGGCCTTTGTTTTTTTGCTTCTGGCAGCCTCTTTGGATCAGCTGCGAGGCTTCTGGTGGCATCGGGTGGGTGGCCTTAGGGGGATCGCTCAGCTGGATGTCCATAGGAGCAGGTGGAGGCAATTGCCATGCTGGTTCCCTCTGGGATGGTCGCAGTTGAGCACATGGGTGCTTCATGTTGGATGCACACCAAGAACTGTTCCACCTGTGTGGGATTGTCAGACATCAGATACTTCCTTTATATACAATGCAGAGCATGGAGAGGTAGCTAAGGGAGGCTGAATTGCCCATACAATACAGTTCCTGCTTCAGCCCCCTGTACACCCTGCTTGTCTTGGACAGCTCTTGCGAATAGTCCTGGAAGAGCTGTATCCTGTGGCCTTCCCCTTGCAATGTACCCCTCTCCATGGCCATCCACAGGAATAAATCTTTCACTGGGTATCTGTTGAAATGGCATAAAATTGAACGGGATCTGTCCCCTTCCCTTGGCTTCGGGACTAGGGAGCTGAGTGCCCTCTGTAGCCTCGGCCACGCAAGGTTGTTTAAGTGCAGTAAGTCCAGGAGAAAGAAAGATAAAAATAAAGTCATGTCTGTACCTTCGGCACCCTCAGCAACCCCAACAGTTCTCTGATGATTTCATCTGGCCCTGTTCTCCATGTCATCCACTTTAGTAAGGAGATAATGGATTTGGCTGTGGTGGTCTCAGAGATGGCACTGATGAGTATGCAGTATTTCTTCATGTGCATTGACAGTTTTCTCCATCCCGGTGACTCGTGTTGCTAATGCCTGCATCTCATTTACAGTTTTTGTTGTAGTTTCCTTCAGCTGAGCAGTGTCAATTAAAATCCTATTCAGTCTATCAGATATACCAGCCAGTTGATTTGCGATTGTATTCCCTTTTTTTCTAGCGCCATTGTTACTATGCAACAGCCCCTCTACGTGAGTTTGCCAGCTGTGCCAGATGCAAAGAATCAGACTCCAGCCCGTGGATGCTGGCCTTGACTGTAAGTACACCATTGAGATAAGTGTCCAAGTCCTTCAGCTGATCTATTACTTGGTCATTCCAGGCACCCCCAGTAGATATTGGTATCAGTAGAAAGGTCTTATTATCAGGATTGCACTAGTCAATTTTCCCTATGTCAGGAGTACAGTTTGGACACAGGATACAGCAGATTGTCAATCCTGGGGATTCTCCTCTGTAATTAAGCTGCCACCATCTTGATAGGCAAGCTCCACCCCCCCCCGCGTATCTGAAGTTATAAAATATGTGTGAATCTTTATGTGAAAGTGGGATCCCCTGGTTTGAAAATGTATATGGTTATATTGCTGAAATGACTGCAAAACACTATTTGGAATTTAGGGGATTAATCTGAGATGCTGGTTTGCAAACTTTTTGCAGAGCTGTACACAGGAGGTCAGTTCTGGGACACCATGTACTGTTTTGTTGCACATGCAAGAAAGGAAACTGACAAGAAAATTTTCTGAAAAACAGAATGTTCTCTTAATGAGTTCCCAGGCAAAGGCATATAAAAAGAGCAGCAATACTTTTGCTAGAGAGAGAGAGAGAGAGAGAGAGAGAGACTGAGAAACTGAAACTTGGAATTAGAGATTCCTTCAGATGAAGAACTTTGTTTTCTCTGTTTGTATTGCCTTTGTAAATAGTTATATACTGAATCATTTTTATTTTTATTTTGCTGTTATTGATAATAAAACGTTACTTGGGAATTTTACAGCTACTCCTGGTTTTCCTATGCTTCCTGACCTGTGCCTCTACAACAACCCCCCCATAGATCCACGCTGTCTCTGGTCCTGTAATCCATGGATTTAAGATACTCCACAGTCCTTTGCTTCAGCAACGTCTCTATTAATTTCTCCACCACTGATGTCGGGCCAACTGGCCTATATCTGTCTGCCTCCCAGGAAGTATGTGGGGGCAGACCAGGAGGGTGTGAGGACCTTGGGGGGCTGCCTTTTAAGGGGAATCCCTGGCAACCTTTCAGTTGATTAGGAATTCCCTTAGAAGACAGGGTGTCACCTTTGGGTAGTGTCTGCACGCCTGTGCCCAAGTGATGCTGCCAGACAAACTGCTGATGAAGAAAGAATTGCACTTAACTGACCAATCATTAATATTGTTTATGCTTTTATTATTGTATTTCCATTTCCCTCTCCACCAGGTCGCGCCTGGAAATTAGCCTTAACTTATTGTGCCTTTCCTGGTTACCAATTTTCAAATAACTAAATAATAAATAAAAACGTGGTTACAAAAGACAAGATTGCTGACTAAGGTAGAAGATATGCATATGTTTTATGACAGGAGATCATAGACTTGGATGAGTACCGGAGCTGCTGCCTCGGGCAGAGGGACTGGGATGATTATCAGCCACTACCAGCAGGACAGCATGAGCACATGCTGCCGCATGGTACAAGCACATCATTTACAGTGCAGCAGCAAAGGAGTGGCCTCTGGCTTAATCGGGGAAACTGGCATGGCACATAGCAGCTGACCTCATGAACAAGGGACCCATGGTTGCCCACCAGTGAAATAATATCCAAGAAGTGATGTCCCTACAGCAGTGAATGCCTCCTGCATCACTAGCTGACCAGGCACCATGGCGCCATAGATGTGTGAAATTGTCAGTAGCTCTGTAGCTTGCATTCTGGGAAAAATATATTAAGTTTTGCAGCATAGAAGAGTCTCTGACTGAAGGTATAAGCTCATCCACTACTGTGTGTGTGTGTGTGTGTGTGTGTGTGTGTGTGTGTGTGTGTGTGTGTGCATGATGAGGTTCCTGGTTTGAGAGGGGGATACAGCCTTTTTTATGGTCCTGACTAAGGTCCTGGGTCAGAATTGAACCTATCTCTACAGTGCTACCATGGAGATTGACTGAGAATTATGTCATTTCTGTAACTGAGGATGTCAGTGAAGTGTGACTACTGTTTAAAACACAATGCAGTAAATTTTGTTCTTGCCAGAACAGAGGTTTGAGTTGTACTTGCACTATGCCCGGGCACTTCCTGGTTTACAGTACAGATTTTGCTGTAAAGGAGCCCTCTGGAGAGCAGTGTATCACATCTTTTGACACAAAGAGTCTCCCTGGGCTACATCTGCCCTTGCTGACAGCAAAAGAGGGTTATCATAGAGGGCCAGCATCTCCAGAACAGGAAAACAGGGGTTTACATGAATAATAAATATTTCTGAGTCCCAGGTATGAATTCTTACTGACTATTCACCTAAAGGTACTCACACACCGCATACAGTTAAGGGAATTTGGTGGTAAAGAAGGAGACTGAATGTAAAGAGTAAACCCATCAGCATTTTTATAGGCAATAACCAGGAAAAATGTGTCTCTTTAACCACAGTACTTTTTGTGTTGTCTGCCTATCATACTGATTTGATATGGTGTGGGGTGGACCAAAGCGCCCCGCACCACTTTGCCTGGAGACCCAGCAGCACAGCTCTGTAAAGACCTTCTTTAAGATGCATCACAGATTTCTGTTCCTGCTCCCAGACAGCCTGCATCTGTTAATTCTCTGTGCCCTTTTTTGTGCTAACAGACGTCAGCACCATGGTTCCAGTAACTATGCATTCAAACATCCTCTGTCAGTAGCTCCCAGGTCAAATGCAAGGCCTCCATCATTTGCAGTCCTTGTGACTAACACTCTTCCTCCTGCAGTATTCATTGCTCTGAAACCTGAATGTCTACTCTTTTCATAGATGTTATGAACTACCCATACAGAAAATAAATATGTGTGCCTTATAAGGTAAAAATGTGCTTGGAATATAAAAGTATCCCATTTTTTATTTATTTTCAATATGTATGAAAGAACGTGAAAGTATATGGCACATCTTTGATCAATAAAGTAACACTATGTGGGCAGTATGTTCTGAAACAGAGAAAAGTGGCACTCTTGTTTCCTATATTATCTATGTTTTCTCATATATTGATTAAATATACTAACATAGTAACATACTAGACGCCAGCAGAGTAGGCCTATTGGTCTATCAAGACTGCTCATGCTTCAGCACCCTGATTGGGTATCATAGCCCTCTATCTGTCTCCTTCTACTGTTACTCCACATATTTATATATATATATCCCAAATATGTTTCTATATATTTTCCTACTCGTTCATATATTTCAACTATTCCAAAGGGCTAATTTTGGTATGTATATAATAGTTTTGCAATATATGGAAAGCATATTTATTTGCTGTATTGGTAAAATCTGTTAATCTACCACTTTTTTTCTTTTAGTTTTTAGGATCTTAATATTTAGGGACACATGTTTATTCCATTCAGGCCCATTACAGCCCTTCATAACAAAAAAAAAAAATATGTGTGTGTGTGTGTATGAGTTTAACTTATTTAGCTACCCAGCAGTCAGGATCGTTGACATACCAGCAACTTGGACCCATTCATATAGCTGTGTATTGTCACTGTTTTGGAGCTCAAAAATATGGCAAGGCACTTAAAAAAATCTTACAAAAACAAAGTGAACTGGCCATGTCACGAAGTAGGTATACACTGGTGTTCCATTAGAACTAGAAAGGAAATCAACACCATTTAGTGTTTCTAATGGTCTGTTTTGCCCTGGCATAGCTGCTCCCAGGAAGCGGTTTTGAAGAGGAAGTGGTTTTGAATGACTCTTAATTACAATCTGTGTTTCCCCTTGAAGACCTCAGTTTGTAAGTGGACTCAGGAGTCAGCTGGGAATGAAGGGGGCTGGAGACAGCATGAAAAGGTAGGCATGGCTTGCCTAGCACCTGCTCATCCTCCACTGTGACAAAGCAGCACTGGGACTGGCTATGGATAGGCAGCTACCTGCATGGCTTCCTGGCTGGAAGATAAGGGGTGGCTATAGCAACACTAACACTGGGTTGTGGGATTTAAAAAAAGAGAAAACAAGGAAAATACATAGATACATAGACAGTGTCAGCAGATAATGGCCTATGGCCCACCCTGTCTGCCCATTTCAGCTTGTAAATTCAGTTTATGTTTTCCTAGAAGTCTGTTGCCCCTTATCCCTGACCTCCAGAATTCCTTTATGTCTATCCCATGCATTCTTGAATCCCGTGATTGTTTCAGCCCGCACCACTTCCTCTGGCAGGGTGTTCCACTTGTCCACCACACATTCTGTGAAGAAATTCTTCCTCACATTTCCTCTGAATCGTCCTCCCTCCAACTTCATCTCATGCCCTCTAGTCCTGGAATATCTTTTTCGCTTAGAAATGGTGTATTCCTGCACCCTGTTCCTCCCTGTAAGATACTTGTATGTCTCTATCATATCCCCCTCTCCCTCCTCTCCTCCAGGGAGTATATATTCAATTCCTTCCACCTGTCCTCATAGGACTTGTGATGCAATCCATGTACCATCTTTGTTGCCCTCCTCTGAAGCTTCTCTACCCTGTCTATGTCCTTACATAGGTAAGGTCTCCAGAACTGTACACTGTACTCCAGGTGGGACTTCACTATTGTCTTGTATAGAGGAATTATGACCTCCCTTTTCCTGCTGGTGATGCCCCTGCCTATGCATCCTAGAATCCTATGTGCTTTACCTGCTGCCTTGTCACACTGTTTCCCCTACCTTGAGGTCACCAGAGATGATAACTCCAATATCCCTTTCCTGCTTGGTGCATTCTATATCCTCACCCCCCAACTGATATATTGTGCCAGGGTTTTTCTGCCCCATATGTATTATCTTGCACTTCCTTGCATTGAATTTTAACTGCCAAACCCCTGACCATTCTTCAAGTTTCTGCAGGTCCCTTCTCATTCTGTCTACACCGTCTGGTGTGTCTACTCTGTTACAGAGCTTTGTGTCATCAGCAAACAGTGAAATTCTGCCTTCTAGGTCCTGCACAGTGTCACTGATGAAGTTGTTGAATAGAACCGGTCCCAGCACTGATCCCTTTGGTACCCTACTGGTCACTCTTCCCTCTGTGGAGTGACAGCCATTTACTACCACCCTCTGTGTCCTGTCACCCAGCCAGTTACCTACCCACCACACTACTGTCCTGCCCACACCCATATTCCCCAGTTTGTGTAATAGTCTTCTATGTGGCACAGTGTCAAGGGCATTGCTGAAGTCCAGGGAGGCCATGTCCACTGCTCTCCCCTGATCCACTTCCCTAGTCACCCAGTCAAAAAATTCAATGAGGTTGGTCTGACATGACCTCCCCCTGGTAAAACCATGCTGCCTTGGGTCCTGTAGTCCATTGACAACCAGATGCTCCACCAATCTCTCCTTCAGTAGTGCTTCCATGATCTTCCCCACTACCGAGGTGAGGCTGACTGGTCTGTAGTTCCCGCTTCCTCTTTGTTCCACTTTTGTATAGGGACTATATCTGCTGTCCTCCAGTCTTTGGGTACCTCCCTGTTTCCTGTGATCAGCTAAACAGGATAGCCAGAGGTTCAGCCACCACCTCTCTTAGTTCTTTAGGACCCTGGGGTGCACCCCATCTGGCCCCATGGCTTTATCAACTCTTATTACTTCCCGCTCCTTCAGGACCCTGTCTCATGTAAAGGGACTTGTGTCTATTTCTGCACCATTCTCACCCCTTGTACTCCCTTAAGACCCATTACCCTCCTCTTCCTCAGTAAAGACTGAGAAGAAATACCTGTTCAATATGTCATCTTTACTTTTGTCATCCTCCACGGGGCCACCATCCTCCCCCTTCAATCTCACTATTCCTCCCTTTGCCTTTCTTTTTTCAATTATGTACCTACAAAAGGTTTGTCCCCTCTACCCACTGATTTTGCAATGTGCTCTTCTGTCTGAGTTTTGGCTTCCCTTACTGACCTCCCTGCCTCCTTTTGCTTCTCCTGGCACTTCTCCCTATTCCTTTCTGCCTGTGTCATTTTGTATTGCTATTGCCTGAATGCATCTTTTGGCTTTCGCTTTTGCTACCTCTTTGGAAAATCATAATGGTCTCCTTCCTTTCCTCTTGCTAACCTGCTTAATGCATAACTCTGTTGCTTTTGTAATCCCCATTTTAAATACTGCCCACTGTTCCTCAACCCCTGATTCCTGCCCCATTCCCCTTAATGCCTCTTTCAAGTATCTCCCCGTTTTTCCAAAGTCTGTTCCCCTAAAATCCAGGATACGTGTTTTTGTGTGGTTTGGTTCTGCTCCTTCTGTGATTTCAAACCACAATGACTGATGGTCACTGTTCCACAGGTGCTCCCTCACTGTTACCCCCATCACACTCTCCCTGTTTGTGAGCACAAGGTCCAGTATTGCCTTCTGCCGAGTTGGTTCCATGACCAGTTGCTTGAGGAAGGCACCCTGAAGGGAGTCCAGGATAAATCTGCTCCTAGTTGATGCTGCTGCTGGGATGCTCCAGTCCACGTCTGGAATACTGAGGTCTCCAACCAGTACTACCTCACCCTTGTCTGCCATCCTTTGGATGGCTAGCATCAGCTCCCTATCTGTTTCTTCCTCCTGGGCTGGTGGTCTATAGACCACACCTGTGAGGATGGCTGGCCCCATTTTCCTTTCCAGCTTAACCCACAGTATCTCTCCCCCATTTTGTTCCTCCTGGATCTCTGTGGCCCTTATGTCATTTTTCACATACTGTGCCACTCCTCCTCCCTTACTACATGCCTTGTCTCTTCTGAATATGTTGTAGCCAGGTATGACGATCTCCCAGTGGTGGTTATCATTACACCAGGTTTCTGTGATGGCCACAATGTCCAGGTCTGACTGCACCATGACAGCCTCCAGATCTTCCATCTTGTTGCTAAGGCTCCTGGCATTTGCACACATGGTTTTCCATGATTTGACCTCTCTAGACTGTTTAGCTGGTCTACTTCAGCCCCTTCCCTGGTTGTCCTTCATCCCTGGTTCTCCTTGTTGTCTGCCCTTCTGCTGACTTTTGCCCCTTTTCTACCTAGCCACCTTTTGTGTGCTAAGCTCCATCTTTTGCACACTGCTTTGTAGAGATATCCACTCCTCCAGTTCACTGGTTCCACTGCTAACTGTGGGGGATGAGCAAGTAGGTACCCTCCTTGCTGGCCTGCCACCCCCCTTGGCTAGTTTAAATGCTTGTCAATGAAGTATTTAAACTTATCATTGGGTGCTTGGATTCCCCTCCAGGATGGATGCAGGCCGTCAAGCTTGAACAAACCTCCTTCCCTTCCGATGGGTCCCCAGTCACCAATGAATCCAAACCCTTCCTCAGAACACCAGTATTTCAACCGTGAGTTAAAGTTCCTGGTGCATGCACTCCTATTCTCTCCCATGCCTCTCGTAGGTAGTACTTCTGAAAAGGTGACAGAAGTAGCTACTTGCTTGAGACCCCTCCCCAATTTCCTAAACTCTTCCTGAAATTCCTTTGGCTCCCCATTTGTCAGGTCATTAGTACCTAAGTGGATAATGACATCCAGCTCTCCCTTCCATCTTACCTTCCCAGCGATCCCCAGGATCTTACCTCCATCCCTCCATGCCATGGCACTTGGTAGGCACCTCACCTTCCTGTCCTCCCCTCCTGTGTTCCTAGCTGGATCCCTCTTATGATGGAGTCCCCCACCAAGATTCGCTTCCTCCTTCTCTGGGGTCCACTGCTCTCCCCACTGAGGTCACCTCCTTGGCTAACCTCCACATCCTTTCCTTCCACTTCTCTGAGTACCTCTATTTTATTGTCCCTGTTTGCCAGTGTGGCATATGAGTTCTTGAGTGGAATAGGATCTGGGATGTGCCTCTGCCTGACCATCCTAACCCTCTCTGAGCTCACTGTCATCCAAGTGCTCCTCGTTCTCAGCATCCTTTGAGGCAGCGACATTGGACTGGGTGGTCTCTGGATAGGGGTCATGGTACTCCTGAGCCAGTTTACATCCACTCTGAGTCTGGATACCTCATCCCACAGTCCAGAGAGATGCATGCAGATAGGGCAGCATCTCAGTGTCCAGAAGGTCTGCCTGAATATGGCTGCCCCGCAGCCACTGCATTGCACCACTCCCCACATTATACTGCAATTATACTGCTATTCCACTACTTGCCTGTTACTAAAGCTCTCCTAGTTCTCTTTTTATGAATTTACTGTCCTAAAAATCCTGCCACTGATCCTCAGATACTTTTCTTTAAAAAAATAAATAAATAAATGAGTCAAAACACTTGTCGTGCTGAGGGTGGGCTTCTTCCCCCTTATGCCCCTCCTACTCCACACCCTCTACTATCCCCTGTGTTTAGCTCCTGTCAATCAGATTTAACAAGGCATATAATTAAGAGTTAGGGGAAGGGGAGGGAGGGGTAGTGAAAATTTGCAGCAATTAAAGACAGCAAAGAAATACACCACCACTATGTTTTAAATTTTCAACAGCCCAAACACAATTCTGAGTAAAGACAGCAAAGAAATGATAGTGTCACTAAAAGCCCACAATCTAAGTTTTAAAATAAAAATATCAATTACCAGTTACTGTAAAGCACTGAAATGTATATGTTTCCTTCCCCTTCCGGCTTCTTCTGAGAAAACAAAAATCACTTGCTACCTCAACTCTGACTGAGCCCCACCTCCAGTTATCATGTAGCTGAGGTCAGAGGCCAGACAATTAGCACCCCTCACCCAAACTACAGGGCAAGTCAGACAAGCCAAGACTAAATTTGCAGCAATTAAAGACAGCAAAGAAATACACCACCACTGCGTTTTAAATTTTCAACAGCCCAAACTCAATTCTAAGTAAAGACAGAAAAGAAATTACAGTGTCACTAAAAGCCCACAATCTAAGTTTTAAACCAAAAATAGCAATTACCAGTTACTGTAAAGCACTGAAATGAATATGTTTCCTTTCCCTTCTGGCTTCTAGTTGTTTGCTACTCCCTTTCCACCCACCCAAAAAACAACCAACCAAAAAAAAAATGAAGTGTGGAATATACAGTAATTTTCTTTGGTACCTGATGGCTGACCTAATGGAGAGATCAGCATTAACTTTCAAATCCTCTTAAAATCTCTAAAACCTGTTTTAGGGTTCTATCCAAAAAGGGCCTGGTTGCCTTACACAGCCACATGAAGTGTCTTGCCAAAACTTGGGGTCCAAACCACATAGCATACTATTTGCTAAGTGAAGGTGCTGGGCACACATTTCTGCTCAGTATAGCAGTGCAACTCTGCATGTGGGTGTGTCTCAACATACACATGGCGGGCATGTGTAGATGTTAAAATATAGCATGAGATGCATGTCTGCACATGTACATCCTTGGCCCAGGCACTGTGCCACCAGGGGAGCTGCAGTATTGTTGGCACATCCTTTTAAAAATGTACATAGCATATGCAGAACCATACTGGTACACTCTGCACAGTCAACAACCCCTCATCCAAGTCTTCAAACACATGCCTCATCCCTTGGGGTCATAGTCAGGTGTCCTAATGTCATACTTGTTGATCTACATCTTACGCCCCAATAAAATAATGTACACTGAACACACACACCAATAAATACACAATTATAGGTAATGATATCAAAAATATCTCTAATAAACATAAGTATAATGGTGGGTCCATGGATGTTTGTTCTAAGAGATGCAGCAAAATAAAATCTTGCTGGCAAAATTGCAGTGAAATCAGCAATTTCGCTGTGTGAAATGTTTCACAAAATTGCAGCAAATTTTTGCCCGCAATTTCACCCACCGCAAATCTTGCCCAATCATATATCCTTGGTGTCTAGTGGTCCCCCCAAGCCGATCATTGGCCCAAATTAATAGTAAAGCCCCCCCAGTTAACGCATTGTCCTACCATCCCGCAGACCACTAAACCTTAATTAAATGCCCTCTCCCTGGTGTCTAGTGGTCCCCCGCTGATCACTGGCCCAAATTGATAGTAAAGACCCCCAGTTAACTCATCATTCCCCATCCCCGGACCACCGATCCTTAATTAAATTTCCTCCCTGATGTCTAGTGGTCCCCTGCCAATCACTGACACAAATTGATAGTAAAGACACCCTCCCCAGTTAACTCATCATTCCATCCCTAGGACCCTGATCCCTTCAATGCCCACCTTGGTGTTCAGTGGATCCTCACTCCCCCACTTCCTGTCATCACATCTCAGCCCCTCGTGACTTTGATTTGGCCACCAGCACAGTCCTCACTCACCTCCATGGCCGCAGCCCATAGCAGCATTTTCCATGAATGAATACATGGTTGTACAAGCATGCGCTCATTCATTGAAGCTTAGTCAGGCTGCTGGCTGTGGAGGTGAGCGGAGGGCTGTGTTGGTGGCCTGATCGGGGTACGGGGGGAATGAGGTGGGTGCTGGTGATGATAGGGTGTGGGGGGTCCACGAAACACCAGGGAGTGGGCCAGGGCAGACACGATCCAACTTTTGGCAATACAGAGTGCACCTTGACAAAGCGCCCAGCGCAAAACATTGGTGGTTGTTTAAGACTTTGTTGTGAGGGCAGATCTGGCTTGCATAACCGAGACCTGGTTGGATGGGAATGTGGCCCCTTTTTTAGAGGCCACTGTTCCCACCGGGGACTGTGTTATACATTGCCCGAGATTGGATCACGGGGGGGGCGGTGGTCTGTTTCAAGACCAAATTGGGCCTAACTGGTGTACCAGTTGAGGAGGCTGGTCATTTGAATGTACTGTGGTAGCTGGTGTAGGGTGCAGGACTGCCCTCATTTACTATCCACCAGGTGAAGAGAAGCTTTTTCTGCAGGAAATAGCAGATTCTGCCGCTGACATGGCCTTGGAGTCGCCCAGATTGATGGTTCTGGGCAACTTCAGTGCCTGGATCAATGATGAATCTTAGCTTTTTGGTCAACATTTCCTCCAAGAGATGACATCTCTGGGCTTTACACAGGTTGTTTCCTCAGCTACACACAAGGGAGGTCACTCTCTTGACCTGGTCTTCCTCCTGGGGATCGAGGCCTCTGATTTAGTGGTGGAACCAGTCGGTTAGTCCATCACTACTCAGTTAGGTTCAATTTTGAGGCCCCCTTGGGTAGGTTGGCCCCTGTGGAGTTGGTCAGGCACCACCCTTTGCGGGATGTGGTCCCTGAAGACCTGATGGTGGTTATTGACCTCTAGTTGTTGGACGAGTTTTGCACTGATCCTGAGCAGTTGGTAGTGGCCTATAATGGGGCCATATCGGCAGCCCTCGATCAGATTGCACCTGTCTGTGTTCGCCACCTTCCACGTCACCCCGGCGCTCCGTGGTTTGATGGAGCTCTGAGAGGGTTGTGGAGGATTGGACATAGGTTAAAGCATCGTTGTAGGAAGATGGCCACTGATGCTGACCACCTTATTTTGCTAGAGCATTATAAACTCTACCAAACAGAAATTTCCCATAAGAAGACAGAATTCCTGTCCAGGAAAATTTCTGTCACACGGAATCAGCTGGCCCAGCTCTTCAGAACTGCTGACAGACTGCACAACCCAGCCTGTCAGCAGCTCCGTCGAGTTTTTACACAAACTGATTGTGATGAGATCACTCGATTCTTTGCGAATAAGGTTGAAGACATCAGGAGGGAGTGCCTCCAACTTCACTCTAAGGGAGTTTCCATTGATCTGTGCCCTGTCACAGAGCCTGGAGTTTCCTGGAGTGCCTTTGACCTGCCAGACTTCGTAGATACTATGAGAATTGTCCAGGAGATGCGTCCCATGTGCTGTAGTTTAGACCCTGGCACTACTTCCCTGATCTTGGGTTGTAGTGAGATCATCGGCCCGGTCTTTGCTCAGATTATCCAGTGCTCTTTAGATACAGGAGTGTCCCATAGCTCCCTGAAGGAGGGGGTGGTTATCCCCTTCTGAAAAAGGCTTCTTTATACCCGGAGAACCTAGCAAACTACAGGCCTATCTCTAACCTCCCATTTGTGGGGAAGGTTATTGAGAAAGTTGTGGCTGCTCTATTGGATAACCATTTAACCATCCATAGTTTATACAAACCTCTCCAATCTGGTTTTCATAAGAGGCATAGTACTGAGACTGCTCTTGTTCGGGTGCTCAATGATCTCCTGATGGTGAGAGATCAGAGACACAGTTCTATCTTGGTTCTTCTTGATCTAAAGGTCCATTTGTGGGCTGTCAGGTAAAGTCCTCAGATGGTTTTCATCTTTCCTCATAGGGAGAATGCAGAGAGTGGTCTCGGGATTATTTTCATCTGGGGCCTTCTCTCTGCCATGTGAGGTGCTTCAGGGCTTGGTGCTGTCTTCTATGTTATTTGCAGTATATATGCTACCCCTCAGAGACATTGTAAGATGGTATGAGCTGAGTTTTCACTACTATGCTGATGATGCCCAGCTCTACCTGTCTTTTGCACCTGACAAGGCTGGTGCTATCTCGGTACTGAACAACTGCCTTGCAGAAATCCAAGATTGGATGAATTCCAGCGGTTTAAAGTTGAACCCAGGAAAGACTGAGGTCTTGGTTTTGGACCCAGGTCATAGGGTAGAGGGATTGAGGACTGGGCTTCCCTCAGGTTTAGTCCTGGGGAAGGACCAGATCCTCACCTCTAAACGGGTGCGTAACCTGGGAGTGGAGCTTGACGTTGGTCTGACTCTTTGACATCAGGTGTCTGCAGTCATTAAGCTGGCCTTTTTCCATCTTAGGAACATTGCCAGGATTAGGCACCTTGTTCCACCCAGTGACCTGCCGGTCTTGGTCCATGCCTTTGTGACATTGCGCCTTGATTACTGTAACTCCCTTTACCTAGGGCTTCCTGGGGTTGATATCTGCTGCTTGCAGCTAGTGAAGAATGTGGCAGCACGTTTGTTGACTGGGGCTTCTAGAAGATCTCACATCACCCCAGTGCTGCATGCTCTGCACTGGCTGCCAATACAGTGGCGGATCACCTTTAAGGTAGGTCTTCTGACCTACAAAGCCCTACACAGATTGGGTCCCAATTACTTGAAAGAGCTCCTGGTGCCTTACACCCCTCTGTGACAGCTCCGCCCGGCAGATGAGGGGTTGTTGGAGATTCCGAGGGTAAACTTGAAGTATTCTGATGCTCGTGCCTTTGGATTTGCGGCACCTACCCTCTGGAATTCTCTGCCCCGTCAGCTCTGGGAGTCAGGATGGTGGGGAGTTTTAAGCAGGCACTAAAGACTTTTTTATGGGAAAAGGCGTTTCCTGTTTTATTCTGATTTTATATTGGATGTATCCGAATATGTGTTTGTTTTTGTATTATGCTGTACAGTGCCTTGAGACTTTGAAAGGCGCTCAATTAAATACATTTTATTATTATTATTAAGTGTCCCAGAACTTGTGGTACAGTACACTGATTTAAATTATGGGTCTGCTGGATAATAATAATGTCCCCACGTAAGTCACAGAACATGACAGTCTGGCATTTGCCTGACCTAGTGCCCCCTCATTACTTACACCACTGGCTTAAGCCCCATCGGTTAACTTGTCAATGGCAATGGAGTTTTCAAACATAAAGGCAAGGTGGGGGGGTTCTGTGCACCCAGGAACCCCCCCCAGGTTATGCTCCTGATTTTTGGTGGCCCCTTAAAATCTGTGGCCCTGGGCTGCAGCCCCTAAAGCCCCTGGTGTTAATCTGACCCTGGACTGGGCATCTAATTAAGGATCAGGGGTCCGGGGGATGGGGTTCTTTACTAATTTGTGCCTGTGGTCACTGGGGGGGGCACTAGACACCAGGGAAAAAGTTTCTTTGGAAATTTGACCACATTGCTAAATTTTGCCTGTGGGTGACGAAATTTCACCCATCAGTTAAATTTTGCCTGCTCAGGGGCAACATTTCACTCGCATCTGTGGGCAGAATTCCGCATTTCGCCTGGTGAAATATTTTGCAATGCGTGAATTACATGCAATATTTCACTGGGCGAAATTTTCCAATTTTGCACAACACAGTTTGTCCTGGTCTCCAGGACTCATCACACCTGGGATTGTCCTGCAACACACAGGGACAACATTGACTGGTGGCCCAGGTGTAAGTTTGTGTGACCATGATGCAGTATACCATGACAGCATGGCTACTAACATCAACAGAGCTTCATGCACTCCCCATCTGCCATAGATGCATTTACCAGAGTGCCATACAGAGTCAGTCTGTCACCTGGGCCCTGACCCTTTTATGATAACATATTATTCAAATGTGTAATGATGTGTAGAAGGTGCAGATATGGGCTTAACCAGCTTTCTTGCACCTAAAAAATCCTTAGTAATTCTCAATAATCCTTAGTAAACATCAAACGGAGGCCCACACTGCACAGATTAGCCCATCATTCCTCCATCTTCAATGTTTTCCTTTCCTTTTCCTCTATCTTCCTCTGCTAATCCCACTTTCTCCCCCAAGATCGTACCCTGAAGCAGAATGGTCTGCATCCTCCACATGCAGGTCTGCAGTCAAATGCAAACAAGCACATATTAGTATGTGGTACAATACTCAGCCAAGTTGAGTCGACCACCGCTATCAGATCTCTCTCTCACCCAGGTAACTTTTACCCTTATATGTAAGAGCATCATAGATGAGGCTTTAGCCTAGTGACCTTAATTCTCTCCATGTCTGAATAAGGGGGCAGGTATTAACAGATTAACCTCCCTAACCCTGCCAACCATGGTTGATGACTCAGATTTACCACCCTTCACTGTCACTTAATTGCTTTATGACCATGAGCAAGTCAAATAGGGTTTGGGATGTTGTAAAAGCACCAAGGAGGTGTGAATCTGGAGACCCAGATTTGACTCTTACCCCTGCCCATGCTCACCATCTGGAGAGGTGAGGCCCTTATCTCTACCTATTCCACTCAATGCACTCCCTGTTGTCCATAGAACAATAGAAGCATAGATTGTGTCAGCAGGTAAACACCCAGAGGTCCATCAAGGCTGACCATTTTCCTGCCTGGCTCAATACTCTACCTAATACCGGGCTGGATTTAGAGATCCAGTAACCCTAGGGGTTAATCATCACCCCTTCCCCAGCCATCCCATCACCTTGTCTGCTTGTGGATCCCACTATTCCCTTATATCTGTCTCATCCATATTTAAACCATGCCACAGTCTTGGCTTCACCCACGTCTCTGGGCAGACTATTCAGTTCATCCACCACTCTCTCCTTGCACAATTTCCTCACATCCCTTCAGAATATTCCATGCCCAGCCTCCTCCTGTATTCTCTAGTCAGTCACTGTGCTGTCATTCCTCATGAACAAGTCCTTGCAGTCCATCCTGTTGATTCTTCACACAACTTGCACATCTTAATCATTTACCCCCCTTTCCTGCTGTCCACTAGTGTAACCCCTCTTTCTTCCTGTCTCCTCAATTGCATACCCAGATATCTAGTGGTACCTTCTCTTCCTATCACAGTCCAAGCATTCTTTGGTGTCAGGGCCACTCCATCCCATTCCAAGCTTACTCTGGTATCCAGTGAAGCTCCTTCCCCTCTCCTGTTCACTACAATCTAGTGAACATAACACCATATGGTTTGAACTGGTCCTTGGCACCAGTATACCCTTCTCAAAGGCTTAAAGGACACCTCAACCATCTTTTTCACTCATTTTTTTGTAATTACTCCATAGGCATGTAAAGGAAAGGCTGTTGTTTACATTTATACTGAAACTGCATTTATTAAAGTAGGATAAATGCAGTTTCATAACATTTGAAAATTTAAAACACAGCCTCTTCTGATTCAAAAGTCCTGATCTCAGAATCCTAAAATGGCTTCCTTGATGATGTCATACATTAGAGAGATGCCAGCTGTGCAAATGTAGTCTAGCTCTACTAACTGCGAATAACTTTAAAACGAAAAAACGATAGCATGGTACTGTGAGCATGAAAGTTGTTCAGCACAAAAATATCTACAAAATTAGTGGCATTTCATTTATAGATATCTTTTAGTTTTTTTTTAAATTAGCAAAAAAAGCAGCAAAGAATTAAATTGTTTGTCACTTTTTCAACAAACAAATGCAAATAACTTTAAAACAAAAAATGATAGCATTGTACTGTGAGCACGGAAGATGTTCAGTACAAAAACATCTACAAAATGAGTCATTATTCATTTATAGATGCCTTTTAATTTTTTTTTAAATAACAAAGAAAGCAGCAGAAAATTCAATTGTTTGTCACATTTTCAACAAACAAATGAAACAACTTTAAAACAAAAAAATGATAGCATGGTACTGTGAGCATGGTATTTGTTCAGCACAAAATATCTACAAAATTAGTGGTGTTTCATTTGTATATATCTTTTAGTTTTTGTTTATAATTAGCAGAAAAAAAGAACAGAAAATTCTATTTTTTTCACCTTTTGAAACAAGCAAATGCAAATAGCTTTAAAACAAAAAATGATAGCATGGTACATTGAGCACAAACCTTTAGTACAAAAATATCTACCCAATGAGTGGTGTTTCATTTATAGATACCTTTTAGACTTTCATAATTAGCAAAAATGACAGGAAATTCAATTTGTTTCATCTTTTTGGAGGTATGGCATAAATGGAGTATGTTACCCCCCTCCTGGAAATATTGTTGATACTTTATGTTCTCATGCTGATTGACCTGATAACGTCATTTGTGGCTTCACCACTCATGATGCTGTCAGGTCAATTGGCAATCGAACAAAAACATATCAGCAATATTTCCAGTAGGGGAGTAGCATATCACTGGTATATTCTTTACAAGAAACTCCATTAATGCATCAGTTTGAGTTGCTATTAAAACAGCAATAATATGGAAATGTGATGATAGGGTTTTCATCACTAACTCTACATACTCCCCCACCAAGCAGTTAAATGGGGAAAGGCAAAATGAGCTACCACAGACATCCACATCAGATAAGAAACAATATACAACTCTTTCCAAATGACACAAGAGACACCCATCATCAAGGTCCAGCACTTCTGTAGCCATGGTTACACATGCACACTTGCACACCACCTGGGAAGTGTTGTGAAAAATTCCATTAGGATCACACTGTAAATTGTAAGCAAGGAATAACACATGACAAAGTGTGCGGCAATGTTAAATTACCAAATGTCCAAGGTGGGTTGTGAGGCATGAGGAGCTGCCGAATGCCTTCAACCACCTGGGAAGCACTATATATGATTCCCATAGGATCGCATTGTAATTTTTAAGTAAGCAATAACACACAGCAGGGTGTGTGGCAATGCTAAATTCCTGCATGCCACAGGTGGATTGTAAGGCACAAGGCACAGCTGGGTGCCTTCATCCATCTGAGAAGTGAGGTATATAATTCAAATAAGATTATAAATTTTAAGTGATCAGTGCCACATGGCAGGTTATGCAGCATTGCTAAATTGCTGCATGCCCAAGGTGGGTTGTGAGGCATGAGGTGCAGCTGAGTGCCTTCAGCTACCTGGGAAAGGTGATAAAAAATTGCCATAGGATTACATTGTAAATTGTAAGTAAACAATAACATATGACAAGGTGTGTGGTAATGCTAAATTACTGCATGCCCCAGGTGGATCGTGAGATGGGTTGTGAGGTATAAGGTGTGGCTGAGTGCCATCAACCTCCTCGGAAGTGCTAATGTTTCCCCTTAGGTGTCGCAAGGCACCTATGCCGCCATGAAATGCATGTTAAGGAAATGGAAGAGTCAACAAGTGGCTGCTCTGAGGAGCACCAATCACCTGGCTTCTTTGCCTGGAAACAGAGGTAACATTTTAACTTAAATGGCACACAGCTGAATGACACAAAATGAAGCCAAAAAAGGGAAACAGCAGTATAGTGAGATGTAGGTCTGGGTAGTATGGTGGAGGCAGTTTTCATGTGCACTGACTAAATGCAAGGAAGAAAAGGAAGTTTCAGTGGGGGCTGCATGAGAAATGCAGTGTACCCTATATCACTTTGCCTGATAACGTAAAGTAAGAATGCAAGAATCTGTGGTTCACACTGTCACGGCCAGGCAGCACTGATAGAGCATGCGAAAACAGAAATGGAAACGGTAAGTGTACAGCAGTTTTGTACAACCTCTCTCCATTTGGAAGGCAGGAGGTGAGAGTTATTTGAATAGCAAATTGCAGTTTTTTTTCCTTTGGAGGAGGGCACTAGAATAAAAAGTATCATCAATATTTCCAGTATAGAGATAGCACATTCCATTTATGCCATACCTCCAAAAAAGTGAAAAAAAAAAGAATTTCCAGCCATTTTTTGCCAATTCTTAAAAAAATCTAAATTATATCTATAAAACAAACACCACTCATTTGGTAAATATGTTTGTGCTGAACAACTTTTGTGCTCAAAGTACCATGCTATTGTCTTTCATTTTAAAGCTATTTGCATTTGTCTATTGCAAAAAGTGAAAAAAATTAACTTTTCTGCTGTTTTTTGCAAATTGTAAAAAAAAAACTAAAAGGTATCTCTAAATGAAACACCACTCATTTTGTAGATATTTTTGTGCTGAACAAATGTCATGCTCAAAGTACCATGCTATCATTTTTTGTTTTAAAGTTATTTGCATCTGTTTGTTGAAAAAGTGACAAACAATTGAATTTGCTGAAGCTTTTGTTTAGCTAATTTAAAAAAAAACAACTAAATGGTATATATAAATGAAACAAAACTCATTTTGTAGATATTTTTGTGCTGAACGTCTTTCATGCTCACCATACCATACTATCATTTTTTTCCTTTTTAAAGTTATTCACATTTGAATATGGTTAGTAGAGCTAGAATACATCTACACAGCTGGCATCTCTCTCATGTATGACATCATCAAGGAAACCATTTTAGGATTCTGAAAGCAGGATTTTTGAATCAGAAGAGGCTGTGTTTACAATTTTTAAAATGCTATGAAACTGCATTTATCCAACATTAATAAATGCAATTTCAGTATAAATGTAAACAACAGGCTCTCCTTTACAGGCCTACGGAGTCATTTTTGGAAAAAACAAAGTGGGCTGGATAGTCAAAAGGGTTGCGCCATGTGCAATAGGGTTGCGCCTGCACAAGTCCGAAATTGCACCATTCTGCCATATTCAGCAGGAGGCAGTTGCACCCCCCAAGTCAAGCTGAGCAACATCGCAATGCTAATGAAGGCATGCTGAATTCATTCACATATCTGGACTGCCTTGTATGGTATGGGCTGCATGCCTATTGGCTCTTGCTCTGAACCACTGGGCGTGCAGCCCTACTGGGCAGTCAGTCAGTGGACAGCGGAGTGGCAGGCAGGTAGGATCCTGCTGCCCGCTGGCTGATGGGGGAGCAGGGTGGTGGGTGGGTTGGGGGGCCACTAGATCACTAGGGTAGGTGGTCCTTGGGGGGATTTGAACACTTTGCTGCCTATGATCGGGCTTCATAGTCCACTGGACCACCAGAGATATGTCCTTGGGGGTTTGAACACTTTGCTGCCCGCTATCGGGCTTCGCAGTCCACTGTACCACCAGGGATATGTTCTTGGGGGTTGAACTTTGCTGCCCGTGATCGGCTAATGGGGATGGGGTTTATTGTCACTATGCCCATGATCGCCAGTCAGGGGGTGGGGGTTGAATTTATGCCCGCGATCAGGCCAGTCGGGGTTGGGGGGATTTTTTAACTTATGCCCACGATCGGGCTGCAGGGGGCATTGGTCCCCGACGGCTGCTGCCTGGCAGGGTGCCAGGCACAAGTCCTCGGGGTTTGGCACACCTGTATGCTAATGGCATGCAAATGGAGCCATAAATAGATGCAAATGGACCCCCTGCACCTTGCATGAATTATGGCCCCATTTGCATGTCACCTTTTGAATATCGGAAATTTGCGCATGGCGCAATGGTACTTGTGCCACTGCATCTTGAATGCTCCACTCTGACCACTTGCAGTGGTGCAAGTTCCACTGCGCCATGCACAGTGGCTGTGGCCGGAGGGTGATATTCAAAGGAGTTGCTCAATAGCGCAACTCCGTTGAACATCGCCCCGGCCACACCCCTGCACAACTATTTTGTGCAATGCAAGGGCTTGCACCACAGAATAACGCAGTTTGAATATCCAGCCCAGTGTGTAAAAAGATGGTTTAGCTGTCCTTTAAGTCCTGGAATACAGAACAATAGACATTAACCAGATGAGGTAATTAGTCCAAGATAGATAATTTGGGCATTATTTATTAGACAGAATCAGGGGCATGGCAGAAAGGTGGGAAGTAATTAAAGGGGCAGTTCTTGAGGCAACAAAGTCATGCTTGAAGACAGTCACCAAGAGATAACTATATTTTAGATGCATTTTACATCCAGAAATGTGTGTGAAACATCCAAAAATAGACTCCTTGGAATAATTTATATCTTAATGTAACAATCCTGTTAAAGGCTGATGTCTGCTTTTTTTTCTGCTGTGGACATCTTTTTTTTTTTATTTAACCCCTCACACCTAACAAAGAGGCACTTTTGAAGTTCACTTGGCATCTAATTAATTCAGGTGTGAGAGGGTTAAATTTAGCTAACTTTGCAGCCCTGCTGTAATCAGCTTCAGCAAGATGGAGTATATGTTCCATGTTCTGTGACAGTCCAGCTAACCTCTGTCTCAAAGAGCAACCTTGAGATGTCTCTATAGATGAGTGCTGGTGGACCAGTGTGTATCAGTTTACTTCTAAAAAGAAATAAGCCTTAGCCTGCCATTTTGTGTGTGTCCCTTGTCCTGCTGCTGACCAGTTCAACACTGCTTGGCCTTTGGTCCATTGCATCCATTCCATCTTCTCAAGTCACCGATTTTCCCTACTGCCCATGCTGCATTCACCTGTCTGGTCTCCATTACTAGACATAGACTCATCACTGGCTGGAGGGAATAAAAGTACATTTTTTTGTTTGTTTGTTTTTGTTATTAGAGAGACAGGAAAGACAAGAGCTGCCTATATGTGGCATGGATAAGAGGGGGGGAGGAGCAGTTGTATAGTTGGGCTGGCACTGTCAGTATAGCCTGAAGGTTAGAGTAACTTGCTGTGATTGAACTCAGTACGTCCAGCAGATCTGTGTTTAATTCTCACAACCTTCACTTGTTCACTGTGTGACTCTGAGCAAGTCACTTAATCTCCCCAGTGCTCCCAGGTCACTCATGAAAGCAGGCACTTGTGTTTAGCAGGACTTACCTGGTTATATGTGCTTCAGTGACCTGGATAGGTCAGTAATGTGTGTTTGAGAAGCATAGTAGCCAGGAAGTTTTCAAGCTTATACAAAGGAGATTGGTGTATTTTATTTAACAGTTGATTAATGACTACTGCATATTTACTTTTTTTAAAAATTCATGTTGATGATTGAAATATAGTTTATAATCTGTTCAAATGCTATCTATTTTACTTAGGTGAAATTATTTTGAAAGAGGGTACATTTGTGCCTAGGCTTCAGCATTAATAATGTTCTGATGACTATTTCCACCTGATACAGACAGTGTTTCTGCAGAGGTGGTCTGTGTTGCAGTTGTGGGTAGGGGAACTGGCCAGGTTTATTTGGGTGGGGTAGGGGCTCACAGTGTTGGTGCTAAGGCTGGCTGTGTTCACTTGGTTGGGGGCACTGGCCATGTGGGTGCTGGGTCTATCACTGTTCACTTGGATTTGGTGGGGGTGCTGGTAGTGTTTGATCCAGGGTTGGTTGTGTTTACTTAGGTAGGGTGTAGTTGGCAATGTTGGTGCCTGGGCTGTGTTCACTTGGGTGGAGGGCTGCTGGGATGGGGACACTGGCCATGTTGTGGTTCAGGGGTTGTTTATGTTGCTGCAGTAGCTGAGGGGGACTGCTGTGGCTGTTTCGGGGAGTAGGATGCTTGGATGGAGGGGGACTCACTAGGGAATGGGGACTCATTGAGAGATAGAGAGTGTGTGTGTGTGTGTGTGTATGTGTGTGTGTATTTATGTGGGTAGGGTGCAGCAGGTTGTGTGTGGGTTTGGGGAACAGGCTGTCTGTGTCTAGATGGGGGATGCTGGCAACTGTAGGAGAAGCCAGGCTTATGTGTGTGGGGAACTGGCCATGTTGGCAACAGAAGGATCTGGGCATATGTGTGAGGAGCTGACCATGTTGATGTGGGCAGGCATGTCACAGGATCTTGCCATGGGATTCGGGGGGATGAGGATGTCAGACATGGGAACCTGACCATGTTGATGCCTTAAGCTGCTGGTGAAAGGTTCTTTTGGCTTACAAAATGTTACCAAAGCATGTCATACTTAACTGCATTTTGGGAAGAATGTTTATATGTATTTTTGTGTGTGTGTGGGCAACAGGTTGAAAGGCTGCAAGATGGCTGGTGTATTCAGGGGATACTTTGTGATGTTAGGTGGCTCCACATACTGTGCTGTATTGCACAGGGTATGGGGGATATATGTGTGTGCGTGTGTGTGTGTGTGTGCTTGTGTGTGCGTGTGTGTTAGCTATGAGGAATGAGGGAGCAGGCTGTGTTTATTGGGGCCCACATTACTGTGGCACTGGCCATGTGGGTGAGGTGGTACAGCTGATTGGTTACTTGGGGTCATGTTTGGGGGGGCACTGGATGCCACACACCAGTAGCACCCTTCACCAGAAATGTGAATTGCATTTTGAGCAATGCAAAGGTTTTGAGCGTGCTTTTTGGTTGTCTTTAGAATTTTAGGAGTTGTGGTACTCCTTTTAGCATGCTCCCTGTCTACCACTTGTGTAAATTCCTGTGTGGAATCCCTTTATTTAAAGGAGCCAATTAGGCAATGCATTTTAAGCCAATGTAGGCAGTATTCTATATTTATGAGTAGCCACTACAGGCATTTCAGAGCTAAGAAGCTAGTGTAGGGACTATACCGAAAGGGTCCCACCGTGGAGTGGTGGTATAGCTTGCTCACCTTGGAATTCCAATCTGAAAACTAAGAGGACCCCCTTTTTTATGGAGTTTAAGGTAAGAAAAGCCAATAGGCAGTTAAATTGTTTAATTTTAACTATGTACCATGTTTGGGGGGGCATTGGATGCCACACACCAGTAACACCCTTCACCAGAAATGTGAATTGCATTTTGAGCAATGCAAAGGTTTTGATCATGCTTTTTGGTTGTACTTGGGGTCATGGTGTGGGCCTGTCCATTTTTATGCATTTGAGGGACTGGCAGTGAAATAGCTGTGTTGTTGCAGTAACTGGGAGAGCCATCTGTGTTCCCTTGGGCATAATGGGAGGACTGTCCATGTTCGTGAAGGGACAGGCTGTGTTGGTGCAAGGGGCAGAAAAACTGGCTATGTTTGCTTGGGTTTGATGGGTTGAAGAGCTGTGTTGGAGTGTGGGGGGAGCTGGCTTTTTTTTGGGGGTGTGGGTGGTCATGCATGCTGGTGGGATGTTTGGAAGGGTCTGATCATGCTGGCATGGAAGGAGAGCCATATGTCTTCATTTGGAAGGGCTGGTGGTATTGGTTCCAGGGTCAATTAGGTGGTCTGTTTGTATTACGTGTGGGAGACTATGTGATTGTTGACTCATAACACAAGAAAACAGACCACTTTAATATTCTTTTATTAGTTTACAGGACAAGTATGCATCTACACTATATATATGTGTGTGTGAGTGTAAGACAGAGACAAACTAGATACTCTTTGTGTTTTTATTTAATTACTGCAAATACTTTAACAAAAAAGCACTTGCTTACTCTAAAGATTTTGTCATTCATACTCATCCAAATTCAATTTTTTCACCCCACTTTGAAAATGAGAAATATAGGCTCTTTCTGTCTGTATTGTACCGTGCATATGTATGGAGCTCGCTTTGTTTGGGGGGGGGGGACCAAACATATGTGTGTTGGAAGCTGACCGGGCTGATCTCTTAAACTGGGGGTGAAAAGTCACGCCCTCTGGTGACTGCATCCATATTCCTTACAAACAGGTCCTCACTACTCACCCTGTTTATACCCCAAGGTTTCAATCATGTGTCCCATCCACTCCCACAAAGACTGTAGCATGTGCATATTTAGGGCTTCCAACCAACACTCATCATAGGATCTGCCCTCCTGGCCCTGGATTATCTGTTTGACCCTTTGCTGCACTGATGCTAGCCTGTCCATGTCTTTCCTTTGATAGGGGGCTGGGCAAGTGGCATGGGGAGCTGCCTGGGGGTGTCTGGTAGCTGGCTAGTTTTCCTCAGGTGGGATGGTGTGACTATAGTGTTTCCACAAGGTGTGTGTGTGTGTGTGTGGGTCAGTGGTAAAGGAGGTTTGTTTGCTTGGGTGGGTGGACTTGCAAAGGTGAATTGTGTTCCTGTCTGAGCTCTGACATGAAAACTAAGAGACTCTCTTTTCATGAAATAAACACATACTGTAAGTAACTGATTTACTGTGTATGCATTCCTTTCCTAGACTCATTCAGAATTGTATTTCTGTGGATTTGCCATGGATGGGGTTATAGTGAGGTATTCAGAAGGTCTATGACTTCAAAAACTATAGGACTTGGAGTATTTCAACTTCCAAAATGTGTGGACTGGAATCATTTTGACTACCAAAAATTGATAGCTAAAGTATTTTGACTCCAGTAAAACTGAAATGACTTCCAAATTTCAACCCATAAAAGTATTTGATTTCCAAAAAAAATACATGAAGCCCTGAAAACAGGTTCAAGAGATCAATCTGGTGCTCTGAAAAGATCAGGGAGGTGGTATGGGTCATGGAAAAGGCCATCACATGATACATGGAGAAGCACAGGGATGAAGAATGGATTGAGCAGTAAGTAAAATCAAATGAAGCCAAGATGGCAGTCAGGGACACAAAAGCAGACACACAACTGCATATTGTGGAGGGATTCAAGGGTGGGGACAAACAGTGTGTCAGATACTGTATGTTAGGGAAATAAGAAAGGTTGGATGAGGAATTGCTCTGATGAAGACTTCTATGGATATCAATATGTAAGCAGATTGCAGCCGACTTTCATACCGACTGGCATGTTGATCCAACTGGGGCACCTGGTTTGTTATTTTTTTATTAATAGTGTTAGTTTGGTACAGTAGTAGCATGGATCTTGTGAGTTCAAAAGGGGCACGGCTCCATGCATACATCCAGTGGAGGATACAGCTGCATATGAAGTTTAACCACTTTGAAAAAACCAAAAACAGTTTGTCCTCCATCCCCAGCTGAAGTCATATTTCTCTAGTGGTGACTGTTGATATTGTGGATGTGTAGCAATTTTCTATGAAGTGCTGTCACAAGATGATAATAAAGCCAATACACTTTTGAAAGTCGGGTAAGAACTGCTTCAATACCTTTTTCTCCCTGACAGTGGTGCTGACCCACTTCTAATGTTACTGAATGTTATGTGATGTTTTCAGTTTGTCAGATATGTTAGGAAAAAAAAAAGATTGGAAAAGGAATTGTTGGTCTGGTGGGGGGGGGCAGGATAATGTAGGAGGACATGCAGAGGGCAGCCATTCTTAAAAACTATTTCTAACTAGTTTTCGTAGAGAAGGACAGTGCACCTTTGCTTGAAAGCAGCATAAAGTTTCTGAAAGGGCATTCCAGAAATGAGACAGTAGGAATTTACAAGTGAAAGAGTTCAAAAAGAACTTGCTGTCTTGAATATAGATAAGGCTGAATGGGATGCACCCAAGGGTACTCAGGGAACTAGCATCAGAACTGGCTGAACCGCTGATGGGTCCATTTAATAGCTCAATTTAGTCAGGGGTGGTTCCTAAAGATAGTGGTGGTAGTTCTGCCCCATAAGGATAAGCATAATGAGCAACTGAGTGACTACATGCCTGACAGTCTTACCTACGTTATGGGTAAACTAATCAAGATAATTTTCAAAGAGAACATAGTGGACTACCAGGAACAGAATGGACTCTAGAATAGTAAACAGCATGGGTTCATTGCCAGGTGGTCTTGTCAGACCAACTGGATAGTAGAATTGGACTGCATAACATGGCAGTCGATTAGGGACAAGCAGTAGATTTAATCTGCTTTGACTTCAGCAAGGCTTTTGACTCGGTATCACATAGAAGGTAGCTGAAGAAGCTAAAGGAACTAGTTGCAATGAAGGACATAGTTAAAGCCTCAGAGTTGGGTAGTTGTTTAGAGGGGAGACAGCAATGGGGAGTGGTAAACAGTTACATCCAGGAAGTGTGGTCACTAGTGGAGTGGCACAAGGTTTACTTCTTGGACCAGTCCTTTTCAGTATGTTCATAAGTGATATAAGAGAAGGAATTCAGGGAAAGATATGTCTCTTCACAGTAACCCATGAGGTAGGTGCATGAGAAAGGGTGCCGTCTGTAACAGTGACTCCTTCCCAGTGCAATCCCTCAGGGTGATGAGAGGGTAGGGTGACCGGATAAGGCTGTGGCGAACTGGGCGACAGGATGTCGCTATGTGTACGTGGGGGGGTGGGAGCGCAGCATGGTGAGTGTGGGCTGGGAGGGGGCAGAGAGGCTGTAGGGGGTGACACTGCGGTAGCTTGCTGAGCTGCGTCGTGGCATAGGGGGTTGGATAGTGGTTGGGGTAGGTGAGGTACTGGGTTCGGGTCCAGGTGCTGGTGCGATTTTATTGCGCCTGGCCTGAACCTTTATTTTTTTACTGCTTTCACCCCCCGACATGCACCCCCTGGAGTTGAGAATCCTTAAGTAGGGGGGTGCGGGGGGTGAAAAACTGTCCTGGCACCATTGTCCTGATGCGCTTTGGGGTTGTCAGAGTGCTGAAAATGTTTTCAGCACTCTGACCGAGCGATAACGGTGATCACCTTTAGGCATTCGCCGTTATCACATATACCCTCTCTTCACAGATGGCACTAAGCTCTGTAGTAGGGTACACAGTGAGGAGGGTGTAAGGGAGTTGAAGAGGGGCCTGCAAAGATTGGAGAGGCGATCCAAGGTTTTGTACTTAAAAATAAATCTCAAAGTTACAAATGATGCACATAGGGAACAAGAACCTTAGGACTTGATATTGGATGGGAAGGTTTAAGTAAGGCACTTCCACAGAGGAAAGGGACCTGGGAGTCATCATGACTCCCTTGAACAAACTAGCCAATGTAACAAAGGCCTACAGCAAGGTAATATGTTGGGATGTATTAAGAGAGGTTTTGATATCAGGAGAAAATAAGTATCACTACCTTTGAACATTAGTAAAAGTAGTAAAATCTTTGTTTTTAAACAGGAGAAAGAAAACACAACATTAGAGCAATGATAGCCCTGTTTGCAAGGTGATCTGGTTACATCTATTCTATAAGTTACATACAAAAACTATTAATAAATATAAAATAACATCACATCACAAGCCATACAATTGTTATACTGTATAAAAATAATTTGGAAAAGCAAAAAGTATACAACTGTATGCCCTAACATCCATTAAATCACCTATACTGATGACTGCATGATGTAACCAAGACATCAAACTAATCTGAAACAATTACACCTATGGACTAATTCCTGTTTCATTGCTGCGCTGAAAGCTTTTGGAGATGTCAAATGAAATCTGTTGGCATGACTTTAATTATTCTAGGAGTTGATCATTAGTGAGGCCACACCAGGAGTACTTTGCCCAGTTCTGGAGTCCTCACTTAAGGAAATACAACGACAGGCTGGAAATGGTGCAATGTAGAGTAACCAGAATCATTCAAGGCCTACAGGACAGAGCCTACAAGGACTGACATTAGGCACTGAATATGTACTCATTGAAGGGAGGGAAGAAGAGAGAGGGGTGATAGGATCTTTAAGTTCCTGACAGGGAGGAACAAGGTAAACTGCATGGAACTATTCAACAGGAAGAGCAAATCTTGAATGCTAGAACAGGCATGGAAGATAATAAGAGGGAGAGTCAGCAAGGATGTGAGAAAGTTATTTTTTACATAGAGAGTGGTTGGGCCATAGAGAAGCATGCTGGCTGAGGTGGGGGACATCAAAACCATCAATGGCTTCAAACATAACATAGTAAGGACATAGTTATGGGCTCAATAGTAAGTCAGGGAGTAGCAGTAAGGTAGGATAGATGGGGGGGGGGTAGCATGAGCAAACCCCCATATAAACACTAGGTCTCAGAATAAGATTAAGGTTCACAGGCAGACAGGCAGACTAGATGGACAATGGGATTTTTTCTACTATCATTTTCTATGTTTCTATTTCTCAGTCCATGCTTTCACTGATTTCCAGCCACTCATCCTCCCTCTTCCCATTCCAGTCCATGATTTCCATGGTGTCTAATGGTACCCCTCCTTTTGTCCATTCCTTTCCAATCTTCACCTGGTGTCAAATAACACAGTCTCTCCAACCCCCATCCTAAGCTTTACCTGGTGGCAATGCCACCACATCCAATTCCAAGCTTTCACTTTTGTCCATTGGCAGCTCCACCCACTTCCCATCCCATACCAAACATCCCTTGGGTCAGTGGTATCCTTCCTTCCCTCTCTCATTCCCACTCGAAGTGTTTTCTGGTATCCAGTGGGATACTTACCCTTTTCCCCTCCTAGTGTAAGCATTACCTGATGTCCAGTGGTACTTCATCCATCTCCCCATCACATTATATGCTTTCCCTGGTGTCATCATCACCCTCACATCCCATACCAAGCTTGTTGTTAAGTCCAATGATACCCCCTCCCTCCTGCATGTCTCCCAAGTTCATGCTTTTCCCAGTGTCTTGTGGTAACCCCTCTCTCTGTGTCCTCCCCAGTTTAAGCATTCTCTGGTATCCAGTGGTACCCCATATTCCTCCCTCTCCTCATCCAGGCCAATCTCACACTGCTGTCAGTGCCTCCCTTTCTTCAGAATACAACAGGTAAAGCCCATCACTGAGTGGTGGACTGTGCTGGATAGAAACATATAGAAACATAGAAACATAGAATTTGACGGCAGATAAGGACCGCTTGGCCCACCCAGTCTGCCCATTTCCCTACCTGATGGATAAGTTGCAGATCCTAGTTAACCAGCAGCCTACTTCTTCCTACCCCAACCCCCTAGAATTGCCTTATGACTGTCCCATGCATGCTTGAATTCCACCGTTTTTGACTCCACAACCTCCTCTGGAAGGCCGTTCCATACATCCACAACCCTCTCTGTGAAAAAATACTTCCTTAAATTAAATGTCATGGGAGTGCGTCTGATTCTTTCTACTCTCACTGGCAGCAGCTGGGACTGGTGGGGAGAGCATATGATGGCAGTTATTTTCTTATTTCGTAGGAAGGTCCCAAAGACAGAAGTCTACTTTCCCTTTACCAGCAAGACCTGGGAATGGTGAGTAGAATAAATGTATGCACTTTCTTAATTTAAAAACAGCCAATGTTTACTCTCCACTCACTGGCAGGAGCTGGTACCACAAGGGGGAGAAAGCTGGGAAGATTTTTTATGTTAAAATTACCTGGAATTTCAGCCCCACTCTCCCCATTCTAGCAGAAGTCAGGAGTAGAGACGCATAACAAAGAAGGAATAACATTTTTTTTAATTTACAAATAATCTGGTAGCCTGATTCCACTCTCCCCTCACTGACAGGAGCTGGGAACAATGAAGTGTACACCTAAGCAGCCCACTCTGGACTACCAAACTACAAACAAGGAGCCTAGGTAAATCACTGTTTTTTTTTTCAGTGTTGGACACTATGTGATACAGGGGGAGAGTCAGACAGAAGACCAACAAAGCACACAAACACACATGTACATCTGCACTACTGGTAGCATGGGTTAGTTAAACTGTTGCAGCTAGAATCATGGTTTATATATTTATTTAGATTTTGTTAACCAGAAAAGCATGGTAGGCAGAACTGCCTATTTTCAGCTTTTCAGAGGGTGAAATGCAGATGCCAAAAAACTGAAACTGAACATATTAAGCTCTTGGTAGTATTTTTAGTGAATGAGGGAAAAATGGCCAAGACACTGGGCAAATGGGATCTTTAGCGTATACCTGAACAACGAGCAGAAGAGGCAGAGAGGACCTCGGTGTAAAATCTCATCTGAAGGACAGCACACCCTTACAGTACAGCATCCCCTTAGTACTGCACTGAGGTGCCAGCACTTATAGTATAAGCCCAATCCTGGTGCAGAATTAGAACCCATGATCTTCTGGCCAGAACTTGGATGTGCTACCAACAGAGCCACTCTGAAGTTTCTAAGGTGATCTCGGCAATGGTTTTAAAAACTGTTCTACCATGGCAGCTATGTGTTTGCTAACCTTTCTAAGCACTGTTGGATCAGTTTAGCTTATCTAAATCACTTTAAATAATACATGGTGGACAAAGCCAAAGTATTTCAAAATCTGCAGGAGAAACTACATTTTATTTATAATAAATCTGGCCTTTTCTGTTGCAGGCTTAGGAGCTCAGGGAAGCTTTTACATTGTCATTTTTATGTTTGCTTGCACGCATGTGCAAGAAACATAGTGCCATCATCGGAGATTTCGTAGGTGTGTCACCTCCTCCTATTCAGTCAGTGTGTTGTCAGGCGTGGCCCCTGTAAGCCAATGCATGCCGGAGCTGTCTATGACATGCTCCAAATGCAGTGGCATACAGTTGAAAGACTCACGGCAGGCCTGTGGATAAGATATCGGCTGCTCACGCAACGCCCCTTCCACACACAGACGCCCACACAGGCGGGCGCGCCCTCCCTGCACGCACGCACTGTATAGCCAACGGGGTGCCCACCCCATCGGGTTGAGCTTATTCCCCCCGCCTCTCCCCCCCCAAAGCCTTCTGAAATGCCATGCTGGGTGTCCACCCCAGAGGGGGGAGGAGGATAAAATGCAAACTGACATATTCAGTCAGGTTAAGCTGTTGGTGGTATTTATACTGAATGAAGGAAATGTGGCCAGGGCACAGAGGAAATTCCTCTACTCTTCTTGAGAAGTGCCACCGGTATTTATTATCAACCCAGCAACATTATCACATCTTTAATCTCAAAACTAGACATACAGTGACTACAGGCCTACTAGTTACGTAAACACCCCCAAGTTGGATGCTTAATATTCAATCCTTGCTCCTCCCTTTTCCCCTTTTCTGGCTGTGGGATTTGTGGCCCACCTGCAGGTCGGGTGGGGCCATGACTTCCAGCTGAGTATTAAAGGGATGTTTTGGCACCCTTTGGGGGGAGGAGAGGGGAAAAAGACTGGTTGGGATAGGAAGTCATGAGTCTGGGTCCAGGGTCTGCCTGTGCCATCTCCGGCCCTGCTGGGATCCTTAAGCAGGAGGTGTGGAGTCAGTCCACCATTCAGCAGTGCTGTGGTGAGGCAGGTCGAGAGATGGGGCAAGTCAAGTGGCTGGTGGGTGTTCAACCTCAGTAGTTGCCACATTGGTAAGAGGATGCCCTGTAGATTCTGCAAGGAGTGGGCCCCACCATCACATTTTAGGGGAGCCGTAGCCTGGGGAGTGAAAGGAAGACCCGTCACATGAACTGCGGCACTAGGAGAGTCAGTAGTGGGTCCAGAAGAACAGTATGCTTGGTTCCTGTTATTGGGACAGCACAGTGGTGAGAGCCTGTGTTACAGGGATGGTGGTGGTGGTGGTGGCAGCCTGTCTTCCCCTTTTCCATTGTGGCACTACAGCAGGACCAGATTGTCGTTTGGGTGTGAAGGTTTTTCGGAGGTTGGTGTTGGTGCATTTCTGGGATCACCAGGGCCTGTATGAGTTGCCCTGGGATACTCAGAGCCTGGTGCACCTGGAGAGACATGAGGGTCGGTATGTGCCATAGCCTGGGAATGTGGACTCTATAGTGTTTCCAGAAAATGTTGTGCTACATTTAATTTGTGTTGCTGCAATCAATTTGGAGGCCTGATTCGGCTTCCTGGACTACCCTGCTTTGATCATCTCAATCGACAAGTATTGTGCCATGGCTTTGTGTCACTGAAATTATGCTACCTCAGCAGCTATGCCACTTGTGCCCCACTGCTCCATGGAGAGGAATTTCTATTTTTATAACCAATTAAATGTTTTCTGTTTGCTGCATTATCAGCGTGGACATTGGACTTACTTGATAAATTGTGTGTCAACATATAACCACCTAGTTGCCCCTCTCTAGCTGCCGTTTTCCTATCACCATTGCACTCATATGCCTGATATTCAATCAAGCATGAAGTCTGAACCCAGGTAAACTGCTTTTCCATCCGAGTTTGTTTGGACTGCTGTCTGTGTTGCCAGCCCCATCTCCCCTTTTAACATCTGGTACCCCTAGACACAGAATGAGGGGGTTAACAGTTAATTCAGTGCTCTCACTTATTTAAGGATGAGAATTTTTGGTCACAGAGTGCTATGTTAAACCACACAGAATTGTGTTATTTCACTTTTAACCACAGTTAAGCTTTGAACCCAGGTCTTCAGTGGGAAGACCAGGCAACTGCAAGCATTAGAAGAGCTGTGCTGGGACCATAAAGTCTTCCTTGGTTTTACAAACCTGGAGATGATGAGGTCCAATGGTTACAGACTGCCTAAAACCCAGAAACAGGTTCAAATCCCATCAAAATCACTTACAATCTGTGTGACCTTGAACAAGTTTAATTAATTCCATGTGCTTCAGTCCCTCCCAGGTCTAAAAATAAAATCAGCTACAAGCATGATCCTATTGAAATTGAGATGTTACATTTGGGCTGAGATTTACCAGGATAAATGAAGACATCATAGGAAAAAAACATACTTTTACAGGGACATGTTGTAGGGTGCAATGCTGGTGCCAATTTGGTTTCTATATTGAGTCTTGCAAAAATTTCACCCAGTCAGTAAGCTGGGTGCTCACTGTTTTCAGTGCTATTGTTGACCACTTGAATTAGTTGGAAGTATTTACACCACGCAACACAGTAAATAAAATAAGATCCTGACAATTCAGAACACAATGAAACATTGAAATTCACCTGGCTCCTCTTCGCTAGTGTCTAGAGTTTAGTAGATTGCTTATCACACTCTGTAAATAAAAACAAATTTGCAAGAGGATGTGAAAGTTGTCTAGTAGTACCCTGTTTAGCCTAGCTGGCTCCTATAGCCACACAATATAAATCACATGTAACCCCAATGATCTGTAACTTTGTGGAGAATGTTGTAATTGCAACTTTCACATTCCTGAGATGCATTGCTGAAGTCACCCTATTATGCTCTATTGAAGCAGGGGCCTCAAGTTCCAATTAGTCAAAAGCCAATGAAAAGTGCTGCAAATCATTCTGATGCTGCTTTATAGGGACTTCCAGTCACACTGTTCAATGCCTTGTGGTGACTTTACAGACGTCATATCAGGTGAAGGACAATTTTGTAATACAGTAGTTCTGACAATGTCACACTATTTTACAGTTTTATTGTAATGTTTTGTAAAGGACTGCAGTAGAATTCTCAAGACTATGAAATCATGCAAAAACAACAGGAGTTTTCTGTTCTGAGATGTCTACAAGAATTTCACAAAGGACACAGGATTACTGTAATACGTGCAGCTGAGGGAGCTGCTCTGTGATGCTACAGTGCTGTTTGGAGTCAGGAAGCTACAGATTTGGGTCCCATCTCCGCCAAAGCCTCTCCTAAGGCTTGGTGCCCTTCAGTGAAGCAAAACATACCTTAAAATATCTTGCAGACGGGCTCATAAAATTATTCTTCCTGTTTATGACTATGGAGAAATTGTCTATGGAGTTGTGTCAAGGTCTCCCCTAACCAGATTGGATACCCTTTACCCAGCCATTTATTGTTTTTCCTTAAACTCCCTCCTTGCACCATTGTGATATGTACTGCAACTTGGGATAGCCATCTTTAGAAGGGAAGTCACTTATGCATGGTACCTTGCCAATCTCCAGATTCTGAACTAAGACTTGCCCTCCCTCTTCTGCCATCTTATCACACATTCTCCCTCTTTTCCCTCATATACCCTTATACCCTCATCCCTGAAACCCCTGCTCATTTTTTTACTCCAAGGCAGTGTCTGTCTGCTGTACATGTTGTATTATGCTGGAGGCTCCCATCCTTCTAGAACTCCCTCCTTTTTCAGGTACAGGGCTATGTACCATGGCTATCTTTCAAAAGGCAAGTCAGGTAATTGACCAAGCCTTTCTATGGTTGCTTCCCACCCTAGTTGGCAACCAACCCTGTTTTTTATGTTTGACTTTTTTTGCTTACTTGTAGTTGCATTTTGAATCTGTTTTTTTTCACTAGTTTGCATTATTTTACTTTTTAACTAGTCATTATTTTAACTGTTCTTAATTACTGCCCACGTGTGCTTTGTTCTTTTAATCCCATGTACACTTCTCCCAGGACAACCTAGAAATGAACTGTTCACAGTTCACTGTGTTCTCTACTAGACAACATTTTTAAAAGAGGTAAAGAAGTATGTTTAAAAGACAGGGTGGCGTACTGAAGTACTTGAGAATACTCAAGATGTGACTGCAGTACTAGAGCCTTGAAGGAGAGAGTACTGCAGTACTTGAGAATACCCAAAAGATGGTAACATTAGTATGCCCCTTAAAAGGCAGGGTAAAGTATTACTTGACAATACTCAAGAAAGAGGTGGCAGTGGCAGAGATAATGGACCCAGTTTTAGAAAGGCCATTGCAGCATTCATGATTTTGCAAGTGAAACAGCCACAAACTCCAGCTCAAGTCCCTTGCACCAAATGCAGGAAGTTAGACGTGTTCCCCCCAGTCTACATTTGAGCCATTGGGAGAGCCATTTTAAAGGGCTTGTGCCAATGCTCTGGCATAAACCACCGTAAAGTGTGACAAATGTTGCAACTGTGTCAACTCTTCTAAAATCAGGCTGCATTCCATCCAAGGGGTTTGGCGCAGCTGCACCCAACCCTGCAGCTGATGCAGGACTTGATGCAAGCCCTGCATCAACCTTCTAAAATTGGGCCCAATGTCTCATTTTGTACAGTATATCCAGTAGCCCTTTTCTATGGTTCTCATAAAACAGCAAGATCATATGGTACTAATGTATAATTGTTCCAAAGGGAGCACTGAGAAAAAATGAATGACTTCAGTTACTCTCTTTATTGTAAATATTATCAATTGATTATAATCAGTTTATTGGTGAACAAACTGAGAGAAAAATATATTTTACAATTGCAACTTTGTGGTATAAGCAGTATAAATGTAAATGATCCAATATATGTAAAATAACTTGCATACAATGCATTATATACAAACATTATTTCTTTCTCACTACAATTTGTGATTTACATTTGCTTAGCAGTGGCTAATACTGCACTAAAAAAATCTGGTCATTTTTGTTCCTAGTTGCAGAATTGCACAACACCAGAAAAAGAAAGTGTGCCCAAGGGAAAACAGAAGGCCCAGCCATGTGAGCCTTTATCTTTGTGGTTGAGATCACCGGGACAATACTCCAGAAACTTATGTTTAATTCCCAGTAGGTCACATTACTTCATTCTCAATACAATTTGTGATTTCAGTTTGTTCAGCAGTGGCTAATACTGCGCTAAAACAAACAACAACAAAACCTGGTCATCTGGCCTGGTGGAGGATAAATTGGCCTTGAAGTCACATTATGTCGACTATCAGGGCAATCTCCCAAAAGAAGGCTGAATTTTTGTCTAGGGAGATTGCTGTGCTGGGGAACAGACCAGCTCAGCTCTTCTGCATGGTGGACAGGCTTTTACATCCTGCCTGTCTCCACGTTGGGAGTGTAGGTTCTAGCACTAGGTGCGAGGAACTGGTTCTGTTCTTCACCGACAAGGTGTCCTCTATCGGGGCTGAGGTCTCTTCAAGTATCTCTCGAAAGCGCTGCAGGGTCCTGTCTGAGTTGTGTCGGAACACTCCTCCTGTCTGGGATGAGTTTGAGTTGGTTGGGGTGGAGGTGGTGGTGGGGATAATTTCGAAGCTGTGGCCAACACTGTGATCTGGACACAGGCCTGACCTGACTTTTGGTTGGATGCCTTGACCTGATTGGACCTGAGGTTGCTGAGGTTTTTTGAGTTCCTTGAGGAGTGAGGTCTTCCCATTGGCCTTGAAAAAGACCTTGGTTAGACCCCTTTTGAGGAAACCCTCTTTCGACCCGGACTGCCTCAGCAATTACAGGCTGGTCTCCAATCTCCCATTGTTAGAGAAGGTTATTGAGATAGTGGTAGCCATTCAGCTTGACATACAGCTTTCCTCTTCCTCCACCTATGTGTCTTTCCAGTCTGGGTTCTGTGCAGGGCATAGTATGGAGACTGTCCTTGTGAGGGTGCTAAATGATCTCCTGATGGCAAGGGACAGGAGAGACCGTACCATCTTTGTCCTCCTGGATCTCTCTGCAAAGTTTGACACCGTGGACCATGAGGTGTTACTTGACAACCTGCAGTTCTGGTGTGGTCTGCCTGGTAATGTCACCAAATGGTTCAGGTCATACCTAATGGACAGGGTGTAAAGGGTGACAATGGAATTAGTTTCATCTAACCTGAAGCCTCTGTGCTGTGGGGTCCCGGGCACTTGATCAGAATAGTGCCCATCACAATAGTGTGGTCCAGCAGTGTGCTGTAAAAATAGTACTGATTTTGCTTTTGCGGGGGGATCTGCCCCCCCATGCACCCTCCAGACTGAAGGATTCTCACTTCGGAAGCAGTGGCTCATGGGGAAAGTTAAATTTGTGGGGACATGAAATACTGTTTCCATGACCTCTTGTATAAAAAATGAAGTCCTAAGATGTATAAAGTGGTTAGAGACCAGGATTAGAATCCTGGCCTCCACTGCTGCTGGCTGAGCTGCTCTATGCCCCAGCCCTCCATGCAAAGGGAGCAGCTCAGTCAGCTCCTGGATTCTGGTGCTGTTGTTTCCTTTCAGCATCACTGACAGCAACCAGAGGAGCACTGTCTGAAAGCGCTGTAAATCCCTCCTCACTGTCCGTGATTGTGCTTACCAGACTAGCTCTGTGAATTGCGATGCTATTCTGATAGCTCTCTTCTAACCAGGTACTGGGTTCCGCAAGGTTCAGTCTTGTCACCCTTGTTGTTCATGGTGTATATGCTGCTTTTGGGGGACATTATCACGAGGTACAGGCTAGGTTTGGGGAACATTATCAGGAGGTACAGGCTTGGTTTTCACTGCTATGCAGATGATACCCAGCCTTATCTGTCCTGTGCACCTGATAAACAGGTGTTGGCTTCTGTATTTAACAGCTGCCTCAAGGAAATCTAGTCATGGATGACTCAAAACTGGCTTAAGCTTAACCCAGACAAGACTGATGTACTGGTTGTGGATCAGGGTCATTGGGGCAGAGGTCAGGGTGTGGGGTTACCCCCTGGCCTAGTGTTGGGGGGTATTCCCCTTGCCCCATCTAGACAGGTGAAGGATTTGGGTATGATCCTAGATGATGGCCTGATGCTTGAAGCTCAGGTGTCAGTTGTGGTCAAGAGTGGATTTTATCATCTTAGGAATATCGCCCGAATCTGAGCCCTGATCCTGACTAAGGACCTGACCACCATGCTGGTACATGCTTTTGTCACTTCCAGGTTGGACTACTGTAATGCCCTGTACTTAGGGTTATCTGGAGGCAACCTCCGCAAGCTGCACCTGGTGCAGAATGTGGTAGCTAGATTGCTGATGGAGGTGAGAAGGTGTGAGCATATCACCCCAGTCCTCTGCAGTCTGTGCTGGCTGCCAGTCAGGTAGAGGACTGTCTTCAAGCTGGGCTCCTGACCTACAAGACCATACATGAATGGGGACCTGTCTATCTGCAAGATCTCCTTGTCCCCTACTGTCTGCCCTGGGCACTCTATTCTGCCAGGGGAGGCCTCCTTGGAGTTCCCAGGGTTAGACTGCAGCATTCCAGGGACAAGGCATTCTTGGTGGCCATGCCTACCCTGTGGAATTCCTTGCCTGCTTATTTAAAGGAGGATTCCTCAATAGAAGCCTTTTAGAAGTGTCTGAAGATGTAGTTGCTCCAACAAGCGTTTATTGATAAACTGTGTGATTTTAACAGGATAGATAAATTGTATGCTCCAAGTTGAATTTACATATATAAATATATTTTTTGTTTATGATTCTAAATAATTGTACTGTTGTTGTTTTGTACAGCACCCAGAGTCTCCGGAAATGGGCACTTTTATACATAAAGGGCCAGATATTCAAACTGCACCCAAAAAGTGAGCAACAGCAGGAGCAAGCACAAGTCAATTGTGCACATGCTCAATAGACGCGATATTCAAACATGGAGCAAGCCAAATTGCGCAACCAGCTAACGTCTGAATATCACACAATCTGCGCTATAGTGCAACCAGGAAGGGGAAGCTGAGCAGAGATGATGCGCTATGGCGCAACAAGGGCTGCCCAGCTGAGCAGTCCAGAGGTGCCATACCGCAAGCAGGGAGCCCCCCAGCAACAGAGCAATGGAACTGCACAACCAGGGAGGTAGGTAGGGGCCCACCACCCATGCCACAGATGGGCACAGGAACACACTGCAGAACTGACAATGCACCCCCACACCCCAAGCACAGCACAACTGGTGGAGGGCTGGAATATCCACCGGCCCATGGGGACAAGCAAACAAAGCACAGCTGGGCCATGGTGCCCCAGCACACCCACCGGCAAGCTGAGACCGCCACACAAGGAGGGTGGACCACCCCATGGCACAGCAGCCCCCCCGTGCACAGCACACCCTGCACCATGACCCCAAGACACCCCCCATGAGCAGTGACCACCACTGCGGGAATCCCCCTGCATACCACCACCCCCACTGCCACACTGCAACCTCGTGTACCACAGAACCATACAAGCCAGACCCACCATGAGCCACAGCAGGCAGCACAGACACCCACAGTAGTATGTGGAAGCATGCAGCACACTGGATGCAACACAGTGCAGGGGTAAACACACACCCGTACCCACAGGGACACTAACACAGGGACGCAGTAGTGTGGCAACCAAGCCCCCAGTGTGGGCCCATGAAAACTGTGCACACAGCCTGCAGTCCTCATGGCACAGGTGACACCCACCCTGTGCATGAACTGTGCCCTGTCGCCACCAGCATATGCCTGGATCACAAGTCACAGACAGTGGTGCACAGCCCTGCAATACACACAAGCCACAGCATGGAGGTGGGACAGCAAATGCGGAGGCCATAGTGTCACCCGAGGCAAACATGCACCACACCATTGACAGGAGGCAACCCAGCATTGTGATGGTCACAGTGGATGATCTGCAGGGACAGCCAGCACTGACAAGGCAGCAGACCTCGCAGGCCACAGACATGCAAGGGTGTCAGCTGCACAGGCCAAGGATAGGTTGACAGGGGCACAATGGACACAGAGCAGGCACCATGGACCACTGCACACAGTAATGCAATGCACAGAGAACAACACACACACCACAAATACTGACTGATAGCCACTCCCACACCAGAGACACTTCCCCACGCACACACACACACACATACCCATGACTGAACCACCCCAGATGCCATGCACACCACTGCAACTAAGCACCTATAGCCAGCTGCAAATCAGAGACCACCACAGTATTCATATCAAAATAACTGTATTCAAAAATATAACAACAACTATTTACAATTATGTACAAACATGGGGTGGAGGGACAGGAACAAGGTGGGGGTGGGTAAGGGGCAGGGGTGAACATATGGGAGAGGGAAGACGGGGTGTGAAGGTTGGTCAAAGGGGGGAGGTTGTCTGTATTCATTGGCACCCAGCCTGGTCCTCTGCTGCCTGGGGCTGTTGCCTGGGTCGCCTCCTCCTCCTCCTCACCCCATGCTGCTGAAGATCCCTCAGGATGGCAAGGGACTCTTGCGCCACCTGCACAAGATCCTGGATGGATTGCTGAATTCGCAGGAGTATCTGCACACCTAGGACAAGGGATCAGAGTCAATGGGTGTGACTGTCCATCCCCCTGCAGCCCACCCATTATGCATGGCATACAGCCATGTGCCACACTCCTGTGATGGTGTGCGCCCACCCATAGTGACCGTGTCCACAAGACATGCCCAACCAGGCAGCAACAGCCATGTGTACCACTGCACACACCCACCGCCCATGTCCAGCACAGCACAACCAAAGCTGTACAGTAACATGGCTATGCGGTGAGCAGGCAGTGCCACAGCCATATGCCCAGTGCACGCATGGACCACCATTGATGCACTCCCAGACATGCAGTGCCACTGGACAGTGCTGACTGTCACATGTCGTGTGCATGGCAGTGGTGTCCATGGATGGTGGCCATGCCCTGCTTCCCACCCTGTCACACAGCATGCAATAACAATCATGGTGTCATGGCACTCACCCTCATTGGGATGTTGCTGATGTTGGGGTTGGTCCCCGACATGCCCCCGTGCAGCGTCCCCCACTCTCTGCTGCTGCTCCAAATTCCTCCTCCGCTCGCCATGCCTGTGGGAGACAAAGGAGAGAAACACATCAGTACAAACCCAAAGCATATTCCCCCTGCCCCAATGTGTGTGCCCAACCACCCAGCCAGACCCACCCATCCCATACCCTGTAAACACCACCACAGCCAACCCTAGACCATCCCTCCCCCCCATGTGCTGGACACACAAGACAGTGTTACCCATATGGACCATACAAGTGTGTAGACGTATCACCCACCTGGACGAGGCACCATGACCCTCCTGGCATGCGACCGCAGACGTGCAAGTAGCTCCGGCTCCCTCCGTCTCAGGTCCCCATACCGGTGCCTGCACTGTTCGGCCATTCTCCTGTGGCCAGTGGCCACATCAGTGGCCACCTCTTGCCAGACCTGGGTCCTGGCCCTGTCCAGTGGCACCCCACCAAACAGTGGACCATAGTGTGGCTCCACAGTGGCCACAAGGTTGGCCAGCTCAGGGACACCCCACTGAGGGGCTCTCCTGCGTCCCATCTCTAATGCTATAGTAGACAATATGGCACTCCACAGCGCGGCAACCCCACGTGGAGGTGCTGCGCGTACATCGTCACCATTCCCTATCGCACTGTCGGTACAGCGCTGCCATTCCCTATCATGCTGTCACTGAATAGCGCGATAGAGCTGTACACATGCCAGACGTACAGTGCCAGGGGCCAAAGGTCGGGCACAAGATCAGGGGTCAGTGGCGCAAGGCCACGCACAGCACCATCGGACATCTATATGTCCTGCGCGACCGGTCAACTACGTGCCAGTGCCACAGTGGACTATTGCGCAGTTGTGCCACAGCGCCATTTGGTGCCCAGTGCTGTAGCGCCACTGGCACAATGGTGGCCGTGTCCTGAATTGCTGATCATGCACAGCACATCATCAGCATGGCAGACACCTGCGTAAGCTACCTGGGCATGCGCAATGCGGTGTACTACACAGTCACAGAAATGCACCATTGGCTCAGCTGGCTCAGCCGTATTGTGCAAAGTGCAACAGTGTGATATTCAGCCGACACATGCAAATCATCTGATCAGCCATTCAAAGGAGCAGTGGCGCGATTTGCATGTCATTGAAGTTGAGCCACTCCTAATTTGCATGCATTGCGTTATAAATACATGACATTGGGCTGCACTGGCCAGATTCGGTTATTGCAGGTGAGGGTTGAGTTGCATGCTGTGTGATGTTCTGGACAATGGTCATGGGATAACGCTGTAGACTGCACAGTGACAGGTGTCCACTTCCACCCATACAGACCGACATGACCGAGCAGAGCCAAGGTGAGGGTGAGGATGGTGGGCGAAGGAGGAGGCCCAACTTCACCAAGGTGGAGACAGAGGCCCTCTTCCAGGCCTACCTGGAAGAGGAGCCACTACTGAGTGGATGGCTGGGCACCCCTCAGGCCCGTGCAGCTATATGGGAGGGGGTAGCTCGGGCAGTGAACCTGCACGGAAGCCACCAGTGCTCCGTGCAGGAATGCAAAAAGAAGATGGGGACAGACCGCAGAAGGGTGAAGGAGAAGGTGGCAGCCCTCAGGGTGGCACGCGCTGGCACAGGCGGGGGCCAGCCAGCGGTGGCGGAGCTGACCCCGGCTGAGGACCAACTGGCTGCATCAATGCAGCGGAGTGCTATAGAGGGCATACCAGGAGGTGGATTCCAGACAGGTGGAAGCCCATCACTGCATGGCATGACATGGTGGTGGTGTTTGAGGTGGGGAAGGTTGATCACATGCACTAACATGTCCTCACTTTCTGTTACAGATCCCGTTCATCTGTAGGGGATGGTGGTGATGGGACCATGCAGTGAGGAAGACCTGCCAGAGTTGGAGGAGGGTCCATCCACCTCTGTCGCCAGCCGGCATGCACTGCACCAGCATGCATGCCTGGCTGCCACCTCTGTTGTCAGTGAGTCAGGTGTGGGGGGTGCACAGCCTGTGTCTCAGCAGTCTGGCATGCAAGCATGCCAGCACGCTGTGACTGTGGCTGTTGCACGTACCTGCACCATTGGTGATACAAGGACTGCAATGGGCAGTGACACGTGTGTGTCCCATGATGGACACACAGCAGGCCAGCACGTGCCCCTGGACCTAGCTGGTTCCAAACGCGTGTGCCAGCATGTCAGCACAGTCACAGGCTGTGCCTGTCAGCACCGGTGGGGCAACACCGGTGGCTGTGCAGGTCTCTGGCACTGTTGCGGCCACAGCAGTGGAACGAGTGGTCCCTGGGGCACAGCAGTTGGACGGGCAGCAGCAGTAGTCACTCACCAGGTCTGGGGTACAGGGTCCAGCGGTGGCACGTGCACACCGCCCATTGATATGCCCATACCTGGTCCTGGTGAACAGCGCCCACCCTTAAGGGGTGTTGAGCATCAGGACCTTCCATACCCTGGGGGACAGGATGCTGATGTGGCACAGGACCCATTTGACGAGCACACCCGCCTGCTGCGGGAATCAGTACAGCAGAAGGGGCGGGTTGCAACATCCGTGGAGGCACTGTGTGTGGCTGTGGAGCGGCACAGCAGGGACAATGTTTTGATCCTTGCAGAGATGGTCCAAATGCAGATGGATGTGACTGCCGCCATTGACAGGCAGACCCAGGCATTGGTTGCTGTCGTGGCTGCATTGGGCACACAGTCAGGTGCCCCTGTACCGCGCACCCCACACAGTATGCTCTCCACTCCCCATTCCTGGCATCATGTGACACCCAGCCTGTCGATGCCGGGTTCTGATGTGGCCATCCCGAGCACTCCTGGTGCAGGTATGTTTGGCATGCTGCAGACCCCTGTGCGGACAAGGTCACGATCGCACAGTGGGACCCCTGGTGGTCCATCGGTGCCACCCCATATGGCCCATGCTTAGCCTGCCAGTGCTGCTGGGTCACGGCGGGGCTGCCCACGCATCCGAGGTGGCCGTGGCACAGTGCAACATGACTGACCTGTCTCCTAGTGCGGGCCCTGTCGGGTGCTGCCCTGTGTGCAATGTGTGTCATGGTGGGCAGTGCACTGGTGGGTGCCCTGCCCAACACGCTGACACATGAACCACCTGCACACCCACCCAACTGCTGTCCACAGGTGCGTGTGCATGATGATGCCTGCATTGTGCTGTACACCAAGGTGCAAGGGTGCCCAGCATCTGACACATGTACTTGGACAGTACAGGTGGTGGGGGTGGTCTGTGGATCTGTGTGTTTGACATGTCTGTTCCTGCTCTGCTGTGCACCTGCCCATGTATGCTTTGTGCCTGGTGTGTGTATGTGTGTGTGTCCATATGACTGTTCACCCCTCCCTGATGGTGTGTTCATGTGCCTGGACCCTTACACTCCCTTGCCGTCATGCACCCCTGGTGTGTTACCCTGTGTGCCTGTGGGTTGCGCCTGGACAGTGTTGGTTGCACATGGCCCCTTGACTTACCTGTGTCGTGCAAAATGCTTCTCCGTGATGGTGTCCCAGTGCAGCTGGGCCTGCCAGATCAGTCGGGGGTCCCGCCGTCCAAGGGGGGGCTGCTAATCGTCATCATCACCGGCGTCACTGGTGTCCCCATCGCTGTCCCCCTCCTTGACCTGTATGGCTATCCCACAGTCTTTGGCCATGTTGTGCAGGATACAACAGGCCAGGAATATCCCACAGGCCTTTGAGGGGCTGTACTGTAGGGCACCGCCGGAGGTGTCTAAGCATCGGAAGCGTGCCTTAAGCATCCCAAACACCCGCTCGATGATGTTGCATGTGGCGGCATGTGCCTCATTATAGCGTTGCTGCGATGGGGTCATGGGGCACCGGTACGGTGTGAGCAGCCAGGGATGGAGTGGGCATCCGCTGTCACCTGTGTGGAGATAGTGGAGATAAGTATCATGTTCAGGTCCATATTGCCCATATCCCACTACCATGGCACCTGTGGCATTCCCACCCTTGCCCCAAGTTTGCTATTCCTACATGCGTACTCACCCACTAGATGGCCTGTGGGGATGTCCCCACTCTTGAATCGATGGCACAGTGTGGACTAATACCATATGAAGGCATCATGTGCTCTGCCAGGGTGTGTGGCACAGACATTGATTATGCGCCCACTGGCATCACACACCACCTGGCAGTTAACACTGGAAAAGCCCTTCCTGTTCCTGTATGCGGCCCCATCGGGGCCAGGTGGTGTGCGAATAGCCACATGGGTGCAGTCTATGGCCACTAGCATGCCAGGCATACGTGCTACCCTGTGGAACTCCTGCATGTTTGCTGTACGCTCTGCCACCGTGCTGGGGAAATGGATGTACTCCACAGCATGTGGCAGCAGTGCGCTGAGGAATTGGGTGAGGATGCATGATGTGGCCGACTGTGTGATGCCTGTGGTGTCCCCTGTCAGCCTCTGGAAGGTACCCATGGCAAGCAGGCACATGCAGGCTGTTACCTTTGTCTCCACTGACAGAGCGTGACTCTGTCGTGAGGGTGCCTGCATCACATCACTGCACAGCTCACAGAGCTGCCTCAGTATTGCCCTGTTCAGGTGGTACCAGCCCACAATCTCTCACGATCTGGATACAGCTCAAAGCTGATCTTGAGACTGCGGTACTGCCTGTTGGGGGTATACGCCCGTGACGGCCCTTCCATGGCCACGCCCCTGCAGCATGCCTTCTCACCCCCCTCATTACAGCTTCCATGTGGAAGCTGGCACTGTCCATGTCCCTGGCTTGTGTTCTCCCCCTGGCTGTTCTTGCTGTGCTACTCCCACTGTCCTGCCTGCTACCTCCACTGCACCGGGTACACCTACTGGCCCTGCAGTCTGTGGCCCAACACACTCTCCCTTGTCCCTCTCCTCTCCTGTGCACTCCCTGGCCTGCACTCTTTCACTGTTGCACTCGGTTTCTCCCTGCCTCATGTGGCTTCCCTGTAGAATTCTTGCGCCTCTTCCTTGAGCCTTTTTATTTTGGCTCATTTCCGGCGTGGCGCACCTTCCAGCTCATCCGCTGTTGCGCATTGCACAAGTCTTTGAATTTCGCATTGCGCTGTTTATGCATGGGTCCACCCCCTCCGGTTGCACATTCCTTCATTTGCATTGCGCTGTTGCTCAGCCTGTTTTCAGTGGCGCAACTGCCTCCTGCTGAATATCGCAGAACGGCGCAAATTCGGACTTGCGCATGCACAACCCTATTGCGCATGGCGCAACCCTTTTGAATATCCCACCCAAAGTATCTATCTATCTATCTATCTATCTATCTATTTATCTATCTTTGTTCCTAATTGCAGGATTATGCAATACCAGAGAAATAAAGTGTATCCAAGGGAAAACAGCAGGCCCAGCCATTTAAGCCTAAAACTTAGTGTTTAAGAGCACCGGGATGGTATACTGGTGGCCTGGGTTCAAATCCAAGCAGGTCACATTATTTCTTTCTCAGCACAGTTTGTGATTTATATACAGACAGGTCACATTTGGGTTGAAGAGTGTAGATAGATAACAATCAGATCAATGGTAACAATATTAAGTTAACCAGATGCTTATTTTTTCAGTCTGCTTATTTTTTTTTTAAGAATCAAGCAATAGAATTGATGGAGTCATGTTTGCATGATAACAGAATAAAAGTTGTGTTCCTGAGAGAAATAAACTTATAGAGTGCTTACCAGAGATGGAAATGTTTTTTTCTCAATATCGTCCTAATATTAAATATAATATTTGCAATGTATATCAGTGGTCCATGGATTTCTCAACTAATTTCCTGCAAGATTACTTTAGGGTGCCTGTGTGTTTTGCAACAAAATTATTTAGAGTACTTCATGAGTGTGATTGTATGTCTATGTACTACCAAATTCTAACAATAGATGAAAGAATCAACAGCTATGTTGCTTATTATACATTTCATTGGGCTGAGACTTGTTTTAAAGGAAAACATTTAAAAAAAATTAAGATGTCAGAATTTCTCAAATCTATGTGTAGAAATATCATCTTGATGTTTTGACTAACCTTATTTATGTTGCATGCTTCATGTTCTATGATATTTTAATTTATTATTATGCAAAATAAGAAATCTATGTAATGTAATATGACAAATAAAAAGTAACAAAAAATTAAAAAAATTTACTGTAGCTTTCATGAACTATATTCATAGTATCATGTCACCAGATATACTATAGAGCTGAATATCATCTCAGTAATGCAGACACTGATTCATATTGCAGTATCCTGAGTGGTAGGGCTAAATATAAAAGGCAAAGCTAAGAGATAATACTGGCAAACAAACAAACAAAAACAACCACAAAAGAAAAGTAGATGCACTCACCAGAGGCTAGAGTTAAGATGCTTTTATTAAAGCATGTGTTTCAACATGGTCACAGTGTGATAACAACCCTATTTTTCACCTGTAGAGGCTTCCTCAGGGGGTGGTGGTATTAGATAATAGCCAGGTAATAAAATGCAGTGACATGAATATTCATAGCCCTATTAATTATGTCATAAGTAGTATCTTTTGTTGTGAAATCTAGTTTAAAACATATGATTGCTTAAAGCATTCATATGCAATAACGTGAGCTAAAGTGAACTGGCTGAAAGCATCCCAGCTTTTTTCCCCCCCCAACAGGTCTCCTCTATGGCACATATTTGCTTAATACGAAGAAAGTGTCCATAGGAGATGCTGTCAACCAAGGTGTTGTCAGCTCTCAGCATGGAATAGTGATGTGCAAAGTTGGAAAACTTCTCTCTGCAAAAATTCACCTCATTGTGTGGAGTTAATCCACTGTACAAAGTCCAAATTCATGGAAAACTGATAACTGTTCAAAATGTGAAGTTGGTAACTCTGCCGGCGGAGTTTGGCACACAGGCGAAGTTTATAACATGTAAAGTTGATAACTTTGCCAGTGAAGTTCGGTACAGAGGTGAAGTTTGCAATGTACTATGTGATTGGAGGTCACATGCTGCTGAAACAAACTGTATACCAGAAGGAAGCTGTCTTCAGTGCAGTGTTCTGAAGACAGAGTAGGAGAGAAGTCTATGTGTGCTTGTCTGAGGAAAAACACTTTTATAATATATATCGAAACCAAGCTTTATGAATCCAAATTGCTCACAAATTGTTCTAGAGGGCTTATTGCTGCTAGATTTACGTTTTTCTGTTTATTGTTTTAGTGATTATTTATTTTAAAGTAGTAGTTTCTGTTTTGTTAGCCTGTGAAACAGTGGGGTGGGGGAGGGTAGGTGTACTATAAAGCAAGGCAGGCCGGAAAGCTCCAAAGCCTTTTCGTCTTAGCAGGAGTAAGATTTGTGTTATATTTTGCTTTTCTCACTTTCTTATTCATCATTTGTGACCTGTAGTGAGTAATTTCACATTTTTATGTTTGCTTGCACACATGTGCAAGAAACATAGTGCCATCATCTGAGTTTTCAGAGGTGTGTCACCCCCTCTTCCAATTCAGTCAATGTGTTGGCAGGCGCAGCCCCAGTCCACCAATGCATGCTGGAGCTGTCTATGACAGCTCCAAAATGCAGTGGCATACAGTTGAAAGGGGGAGCTACACTTCAGTGAGCAGTGGTCAGATATCGCCTGCTCATGCGCAGCTCCCCCTACACACACACACACACACACACACACACATATACACACACAAACACGCATACTGCGTGCTGCCCCCCTCACGCACACACTGTATAGCCGATGGGGGTGCCCAATCCCCGTCGTCTGTGCTGCGCTCCCCCAAAGCTTTCCATGCCACGCTGGTGCCCACCCCAGCGTGTGGTTAGTCAGATAGCCGACGGGGTGTCCAATCCCCATCGGCTGCCCTGTCCCCTCCCGAGTACTGGGTGCCACGCTTGGGCCCACTCCAGCATGGCAGCTGATGCTACTAGCCGATGGGGTGCCCAATCCCCATCGGCTCCATGCCCCCAACCAGTTGTCCTTGTGCCATGCTGAGGCCAACCCCAGTATGGCAAACATCCGTTGTCAGTTTAACAAAAACTGTAATCAAAAACTGTCCTCGGCCTCTTCTCTGCCCCTCCCCACAACCCACACCCACCCACTGTGCACCCTGCCTCCCCACCCCCCATACTTACCTCCGGACTCTGGCGCAACAACTTCGTGGACCGGGAACACATCTGCACTCTTCAAAGCCGACCGCTAACTGAGGAAATGCCAGTAAGCTGTATAATGGGATAGATAGGGGTTTTCAACTTTGTTGCATATCTCAGGCATTTTCTGGAATTTTGCAATTTTTCAACATGGGGTTTTGGGACCCTTTCTCATGAATGATGTCACTGTCTGGCGTTATTGGTCCTCGAAGGGTGATTTCAGTCACTGCACAAAATCACCTTTCAGGCCTGATTAACAAAATGACACTGCCAGCATTCATAAGGTGGCTCCAAGAAGTTCTATTTTGAAAATTTGGTGGAGAAATTCAAAAATGACTGTTTTACGAGTGTGCGTTGCGCAGTTCCTATGTAGGCTCGTAAGTTCGTGAATTTTCAATATTTTCACTCCAGATTTTCAACATTGCCATTTTACCACACCTTCTTATGAGCAGTACAGCTGTCATTTTTCACATCCCACCCAAAACGTGTTTCCGCCCATGTAGCCCACAATGGCGCAGTCGGTGTGCAAAATCAATGTATGGGACACATTAAGAAAATCACAGTGACACTGTTCATGAGCAGAGGTCTTAAATAGCATGTTGAAAATTTGGTGAAAAAACTCAAAATTATCAGCCACGAGCGCATTGCGCAGTTCCCACCCACGCCATAAGTTCACGAATTTTCAATATTTTCACTCCAGATTTTCAACATTGCCATTTTATTACACCTCCTTATGAGCAGTACAGCTGTCATTTTCACATCTTGCCCAAAATGTGTTTCCTCCTATGTAGCGCATAATGGCTTCAGTGCTGTAAAGCAATGCTTGGACAGATTAAGAAAATCACAGTTACACTTTTCATGAGCAGAGGTCTTAAAATAGCTATGTTGAAAATTTGGTGACAAAAGTCCATAAAATGAGTGTGTTACGAGTGAGCATTGCGCAGTTTCCATGCACCTCGTAAGTTCATGACTTTGCAATATTTTCAGTCCAAATTACCAGTGGCATTTCTTCCACACTTATGAACATGCAGCTGTCATTTTCATAACATGGCCGAAATGTGTTTTCACCCTCGAGCGCAGAGATGCGTGGTCACTGTGAGAAATCATTGTTCGGGACAAATAAAGTAAATCACAGTGACACTGTTCATGATTGGAGGTCCCAAAATGCCTCTGTTGACAATCTGCTGTAAAAAATCCCCAAACTAATTACATTACAGGTGTGCATTGCACAGTTTCTATGCACGCTTGTGACTTCACCAGTTTTTTTAATATTTTTACTAGAGATTTGTAACATTCCAATTTTTTACACCTCCCCATGAACAGTACAGTTGTCATTTTTTACTTCCTTTTTGGAATGTGTTTGCACCTGTGGTGCTAAATGCCATAGTCACTGTGCATAAGCAGCTTTTGGCTAACAAACTGATATTGCCACTGTTCATGAGGTGGGGTCACAAAAAAAACATGTTGAAAATTTGGAGTGAAAATACCAACGAATGCATGAGGTATTACGGTTTCTAACCATAACACCCAACCCCGTAGAGAATGACAGGCATCAGGGATGTGACTTGGGATTCTTGCCTGCAATGCTCATACCATTCCACACCCTGCAGCCAGTGAGAGGCATTGAGGTATGCCTTGGACTCTTTGGCCCCAAAGTTCACCCCATTCTCCTATACCGCACCCATCTCACCGTATTTCCTGATGGAATGGGGTGCCCATAAGGGCCAAAGACCCCAGAGCACACCGTGACACTTGTCAGTGTCTGCATGGTGGGGTGTGGTGAAATGGCGTAGCCGTTATACCTGACGACCCAAAGGCACACCCCAATGCCTGTCACTCTCTGTAGGGTGGTGGTGAGGTTGGCTTCAGTTCAATACTTCACTGCCATTCCTATTACGCAGCTCTGTAACTTCTACACTACCACTGCCAATGCCAGCAAGCAAACATTCAGCATTGACAAATGCTAGTTATTTCTGCAGTTTACTTTGGTGTGTTTAAGTAAAGTACTAAGTTAATGTCTTTCTGTAGCATTTCTAGTAATCTTTCAATTATGTTGTTCTTAAAATGATGGTGCTCTATAACTCTTTTATACTTAATATTAAATTACCCCATTATCCCTGTTGTTTTAATCCTTGTTCTGTTTAACAAAAAAAAACAAAACTTTTGGGTTATTTTTACTAGTTGTTTTTCAGGTCACACCACTGATCCCTGATTCTCTAGGGGACAGTGTTGTTTGCTACTGGTAGATAATATAACTTATTTAACCCTTTTACCCCTGCTGTGTGTGTCACATTTATCCCTGTGGTGTTTTATTTTTTCAGATCACACTGCTGATCCAGATTCCTAGGGGGAGGTGTTGTCTGCTCCTGGTATTTATTTGTACTGCAGGCTATTTTTGTATGTTGTCATTTTGTATCCCAGATCAAGTTACAATTAGTATATAAGAATGACCGAGAAGAGATGCTCTACTAAAGGTAGCGATGCTGGGGAGGCAGCAAAGAAGTGTTCAAAATCTGTGGGGCAAAATAGTGCTGCAGTAAAAAAACACTATGTCTGTGGCAACGGGTTCTGCGGTAGTAGCAAGGGAGTATATGAGATGACCAATTTATTCAACACACATTTTTGTAAAATCTATGGCAGTAAATATGACATACCATGAAGTACAGCAGGTAGCACAACTGAACATATAACAATTTCAGAAGGCACTATTAAAGATAAAATATTAGGTATAAAATCAGATATCTCTCCAGGGCCAGATATGATTACTTGCAGTATGCTTAAGATCATACAAGACCACCTTCTCCTTCCTCTAAGGCTTTTCTTTGAAAACAGTCTTAATACTAGTGAAGTCCCTACAGGCTGGAGGACTGCCAATATCACTCCACTGTTCAAATAATCATCTGTCAATGCCGATGTTCATTGTGTGTATTGGTGTCATGGTGGAGGGGATTAAAAATTGCTTCAGTGAAGGAATCAGTGTAGTAACATTTAAGAATGCAAAGTAGAAGTGATGATGTTGGGCAGTGTGTCTAGTCTGGTAATGTTTGTGCCTCAAATTTTCAATGTACCCTTCTTATGACCCCACCTCATGAACAAATGCAGAGAAAATTTTCAACTTCTGGCCAAAAGATGATTTCATGCAGTGACTGCGGAATCACCTATCGGGATGCAAAAACACATTTTGGCTATGATCTGAAAAATGGCAGCTGTCACATTCATGAGGTGCTGTGAGAAGAAGTGGCAATGTTGAAAATGTGGTGTCAGAATATTAAAAATTAGCAAAGTTACAAGACTGCATTCACAAATTTCAATGTAGGCTCATACTTTTGTTGTTTTTTAAAGTTTTTACACCAAGGGCCAGATATTCAGAAATGCTCCAAAGGCCGGCGCAAGTCCTGCGCAGCACAAAGCCAATGCACCACGGTGCAACAAGTGCCATATTCAGAGGTTGCACATGCCGAAATGCGCCAGTGCAACACAGCTAAAAATGGCACAGATGCACCATGGCACAACCAGACTTGTGCCATGGAACAACCAGACCTGCACCACAGCGCAACCAGACATGCACCATGGTGCACAAAGAGAAGCCCCAGGCAATGGTGGGAGCACAGTAGCAGAGCAAAAGAGGGGGGCATGGCAGAGAAATAGACCTGGGGACAGTGCCAGGGATGCACAGTGGCAGGCCACAGGTGGCCACCACTAGCAGGGCACACACAGGCACCCAGACACCTCCACCCCGGGAACACAACAGTGGCACAGAAAGCAGGCAACAGGTGGCACCAATGGCCAATGGAGGGCCTCCAATGGAGAACCCTGCCACATGCTTGTGCTCCCACCCACCCAGACCCCAGCAAACCACACCTAGACCATGCTGCGCACACACATGCCGCAAATCCTGGACTGCCACCCCATGGCCACCCCAAGGTGCAGCCACCAACCAAGGGGCAGGACACCACCACTGTGGGACACACCACAGCACACAGCAAAGCACTGCAGATGCACAACCCACACACTGACACATGCATACCACACAAACACACACCATGCCACTGCAGCATTGCTCCTCATGCCAGCTGCAAAACAGACACCGACCCAAGCAGGTAAGTCAAAATATTTGTAATGTAGAAAACTATATACAAGTGCAAGGGGTGGGAAAGGGTAGGGAAGCAAGGGAAGGGGACAGGGAACAGGGACTGTACTGTGGGAAGGGGGACAGATGGGGGAGTGACAGCAGGGGAAGCAGGGAATGGCTGGTGCTGGAACGAAGGGTGGCCATGCCCTGCCGCCACCTGGTGAGTGGAAGCCCATCACTGAATGGTACGTATGATGGGCATGCACAGCAAGCAGTGGCCAGGGGAATGGGAGGATGGGGGCCTTGCATCATTAACACATCTGTTTTCTCTTTCAGCACCAGCATGCCTGCATGCAGTGGATGGGGTGCCAGCAGCAGCCATGGAGGCAGGCCCAGCCCCAGACAACCAGCCATCCACCTCCACAGGCATCTGAGGGCCCAATTGGCTACAGTACTCCACCACTGTCCAGCTGGATTTCCTAGGCTTGGGGTCGGAGAAGGCCTTGGCTGTGCTTCTGCAGGATGCCAGCCATGGTGTCCTCTGTGTGGAGACACAGATCGGGATGGGATACAACACCAGTGATGACCTAACCATGATCCTGGACAGCACGGGTAGTGTTGTGGGGGAGATGCTCATACCAGGTACCATCACACTCAACTCGCCCAGTGGCCTGACAGTGGTGGGACAGCTGCCCATAGCCACTGCGGGTGCTGCTGTGTGCACTGCCATGGCAGTGCCATGTGGTGGTGGTGGTGGTGCAGCTGCACAGGTGCTAGGCAGCATTCAGCAGCCAGAAGGGAAGCAGCAGGCAGTGGGGGCCATGGGGCAGCTGGACACGGGGTCCACTGCCAGGGTGCCTGAGAGGGACCTACCCCATGGGGACCTCACTGTGCAGCATCCACCTGAGTGAGGGGTTGTGCAGTGCAGTCATTCACCACAGGAGGGACGGCACCCCACCCAGGATCCCCTGGGCACTGACCCATTAGCAGACCACACCCGTTTGCTGCGGGCCTCCATGGAGCAACAGGTGCTGCTTGCTGCTGGCATGCATGCAGTGTGCACGGAGGTGTGCCAGGCAGCTGATCAGCCTGAGAGAGGCACTGTGCAGCTCCTAGTGGCTATATAGCACTTGCGGGAGGACACCACCCCATCCCAAGATTGCATAGTCAATGCAATCACGGATAACTTTGCACTGCTGGCTGCCACAGGGCATGGCCTGCCACCTCAGACACCATGTAGTGCACTGTCCACCCTATGATCATGGCGGCTAGTGACACCCTCCCTGTTGACACTGGGCTCTGCTGTTGACATCCCAGGCATGCCTGGGGTGGGCCTGTTTGAGTGCCTACACGCCCTTGTGAAGACCTGGTCACAGTCCCACAGTATAACCCCTGGGGAGATGTGACAAACACCCCCTGTGGCCAATGTGCAGCCTGTGGCTGCCGATTGGCCCTGGCGCTGCCGCCACGTGGCTGCAATGGCAATGGTTCTGCTTGGCAGACCTGATGTGCATGCTGCCCTGACTGCAGTCTGCTGCGACTGCCCTGTGCATGCATGGGTGGTGTGTGTGCGTGTGTGTGCGTGTGTGTGTGTGTGTGTGTGTGTGTGCATACCACAGGTGTGGCATCTCTGTGTCGTGCCGCACACTGCCTGTGTGCATGCCTACCTGGCCCCTGGCCCATGTGACGAGGTTGTGATGAGAGTGGATCTGCACTGGTTGCGCCTGTACACCAGTGCACTGCATCAGATCCCTGCCACATGCCATTGCCTGGGCATATGTGTGTGTGTGTGTTGCTGTGTACTGCTGTGTGCAGTTGTGTGTGTGGCTGTGTGGCACTAACACGCCCCGTCCCTGCACCATGCCTCTGTGTGTGCATGCCCATTGCCATGCATGCCCCTGCCTGTGTGCTGTACCTGTGTGTGTGGCCAGCATGTGGGTGTGGCACCAGCTACCTGTATGCACCATAGAGCTTCTGCTTGATGATGTCCCTGTGCTGGCATGCCATCCTCTGCAGCCGAGGATCCCTCCACCCGGGGGGGCTTTCCACCACCCTCCGGCCCATTTCCTTCATTGTTCCCACTACTGTCACCCTCATCAGCCTCAACAGCTATCCCACAGTCAATGGCCATGTTGTGCAGTATGCAGCAGGCCAGGCATAGGCCACAGACTTTCAAGGGGCTGTACTGTAGGGTACCACCAGATCTATCTAGGCAATGGAACCATGCCTTCAGCATCCCAAATACATGCTCAGTGATGTTCTGCATTCTGGCATGTGCCTCATTGTACCGTTCCTCTGCTGGGGACGATGGGTGCCGGTAGGGAGTGAGCATCCAGGGCCTGAGTGGATAGCCACTGTCACCTATGTGGATAATTACATGGTTAGCCCTGTGTCCTCTGTTACAGTGCCCCTTGCCTATTTCTGGCACCCTCGCCAGCACACCCACCCTACCCCCCATCCCATGCCCTGCTCTGCCTGGCACCCCTTGCTCGTCCCACACTCACATACTAGGTGGCCCATGGGGATGTCCCCACACTCGAACCTGTGGCACAGCATAAAGCTGTACAAGATTAATGCATCAGGTGCATTCACAGGGTGTGTGGCACAGACACTGGTGATGGGCCCCTTGGCATTGCACACCACCTGGAAGTTCACACTAGGGAACCCCTTCCTGTTCACATAAGCCACACCATCAGGCCAGGTGGCATGTGGATGCCCATGTGGGTGCAGTAAATGGTCCCAAGCACTCCAGACATGCGTGCTACCCTTTGGAAGCCCTGTATGGTTGATGTACACTCTGCCTGTGTGCTGGTGAACTGGATGTATTCTGAAGCATGTGCAGCAGGGCGTTGAGGAACTGTGTGAGGAGATGGGGCATGGCTGACTAGGTTATGCCTGTAGTGTCCCCTGTTGATCTCTGGAAGGTGCCCGTGGTGAGCAGGTACATGTCAGCTGTCACCTTTATCTCCACAGATATTGCGTGGCTCCGTCTTGTGGGTGCCTTCATCTCCTCACTGCACAGCTCACAGAGCTGCCTCAGAATGGCCCTGTTCAGGTGATACCAGCCCACAATCTCCATATCAGTGTAATTCTTGAAGGTGATGCAGGCACCGTACCACCTGTTGCAGGTGTACCACCGATGGGCCCTTCCACAGCCATGTCACTGTTCCTCCTGCCTCCTCACACCCCCCCATTATAGCCTCCATTAGGAAAGGTGCACTGGCCATGGCCCCTGTTGTCCTGTCTCCCCTGGGCAGTCAGCTGCTGAGGGCTGTTTGCCACCCTGGTGCACTGCGTGGCACTTTGCTTGCCTCTCCCTCTCACTCTCTCAGCCCCAGCTCACTCTCCACTGCCACCTCTGTCCTATGCCCCTGTGGCTGCCTGTGCCAGTCACTCTGTCCCTCACTGACTCTGTCTCCCTTGCTCTGTCTTTGTTTTTGTCCCTCCGCCTTCTCTTGGCATGCTCTCTCTCACTCCCTCTCCCCTGGTGCAAGTGATGTCTGTGTGCTTACACCCTGTATTACAGGCTCAAGTCTGCTTGGCACATCCTGGATTTGCTCTGCACTTGCGCCATGGTTCCATGGTTGAATATCACACTGTGCTGCATATTCAAGGGCACGCCCCCTGCTCTTCTGCATGCATTCATTATAGTTGTGCATTGGCACAATGGGACTTGTGCTGCACAATGGCTCCCACTGAATATCACTCCTTGGCGCAAGTCCATACTTGCGCCAGCACAACTGAGTTGTGCCATGTGCAACTGCTTTGAATATCCCAGCTCAAATGTTCAACACAGCTTTCTTATGACCCCACCTCATGAATAAAGGCAGAGTAAAATTTCAACTCCTGCCCAAAAGGTGATTTCACTTAGTGACTGCAAAATCACCTTTCAGGATGAAAAAAAAAACAACATTTTGGCCAGTATCGGAAAAATGGCAGCTATCACATTCATGAGGTGCTGTGAAGAAATGGCTATGTTGAAAAGTTGGGTTCAAAATATTGATAAATTACTAGAGTTATGAGTCTGCGTTTGCAAATTTCAGCGTAGGCGCATAACTTCCTTGTTTTTATGTTGATTGCATGCATGCGCAAGAAACATGTTGCAGCAGATTTCTGCAGAAGCAGGTTGTGGAGGCGTGGCACTATTGTGCCCAATGCCCCCACAGCCTGCAAAGGCTTGTCCCCCATCCCCCAATGCCGTGGCACACTGCTGCTGACACTAGTTCAGCCAGCAGTGCCACAACTTTAAAACAAATAGCTGCTGCAATCAGGAGCCCCTTTGTCATTGCAGCGTGGCCATCCGCTGCAATGAGGAGCAACCCATCATTGCAGGGCGGGATGTAGCATCTGTGGTATTGTTTATGAACATGGCGGCAGCTTGCCGCCGTATTCACAAACAATATGTACCCCCCAATGTTTATTTGCCGATGGGGGAGCCCACTCACTGTTGGCAGAAAGGAATCCCCCCTTTTGTTGTTTGCCGACAGGGGTGCCCAGTCCCCGTCAGCAGAAATAAATCCACCCTTTTGTTGTTTGCTGATGGGGGTGCCCAATCCCCGTTGGCAGAAATAAATCCCCCCCTTTTGTTTTTTCCGACGGGGGTACCCAATCCGCCGTCGGCTACAGCTGTCCTCCCCAGACTCTGGTGGCATGCTGGGAGCCCACCCCAGTGTGCCCCATGCCCTCAAAATGTGGAAAGCATTCCGCGAACGTTTTCTTGTACCTGAAAGAAAGGAAATGGTCCCTCATAGTCTCTCCACACCCTCCCACAACCCGCACCCACCCACTGCGCACCCAGCCTCCCCACACCCCCCTTCACCCCATACTTACCTCCGGAGTATGGCACAATGATCTTTGCTGGACCGGGAATATGTCTGCACTCTTCAAAGCCAACCACGAACTGAGGAAATGCCGGTAAGCTGTATAATGTAATGAATAGGGTTTTTTCAACTTTAGTGCATATCTCGGGCATTTTGGGGAATTTTTTCACCAAATTTTCAACATGGAGTTTTTGGGACCCATCCTCATGAATTCTTGAACTGTCATGGCATTAATCCACCCTGAAATGTGGTTTCATGGTCACTGTGCGGAATCACCCTTCAGGGCCGATTAACGAAACGACAATGCCAGTGTTCATGAGGTGGGCTCTCAAAAAGCCTATGTTGCAAATTTGGTGGAAAAAATCCAAAAAATGACTGTTTTATGAGCGTGCATTGCACAGTTGCTACGTACACTCATAACTTCGCGAATGTACAATATTTTCATGCCAGATTTGTTTTCGCACTTCAGTGTTTTCGCACTTCCGGAGCAGAATAGCACGGTCGCTGTGGGAAATCAGTGTTCAGGACAGATTAAAAAAATGACAGTGACCCTGTTCATGAGTAGAGGTCCTAAAATGCCTATGTTGAAAATTTGGTAATGATACTCCATAAAATGACTGTGTTACGAAGCGTGCATTGCGCAGTTGGCACACATGCTCGTAACTTTGCGAATTTCTAATATTTTCACTCCAGATTTGCAACATTGCCATTTTCCCAGACCTTCTTATGAACAGTACAGCTGCCATTTTCCCCATCCTGGCCAAAATATGTTTTCGCACTTCCGGCGCAGAATAGAGGGGTCACTGTGAGAAATCACTGTTCGAGACAGATTAAGAAAATGACAATGGTACTGTTCATGAGCAGAGGTCCTAAAATGGCTATGTTGAAAATTTGGTGATGATAGCCCATCAATGGACTGTGTTACATGTGTGCGTTGCGCACTTTCCACACACCCTTGTAACTTCGCATATTTGTAATATTGTCACACTACATTTCCAACAGTGCCATTTTTTCACACCTCCTTATAAGCAGTACAGCTGTCATTTTTCACACATCCTGACCGACATGTGTTTTCACAGTTCCGGCGCAGAATAACATGGTCACTGTGGGAAATCAGTGTTCGGGACAGATTAAGAAAATGACACTGGTACTGTTCATGAGCAGAAGTCCAAAAATCCCTATGTTGAAAATTTGGTGACGAAACTCCATAACATGACTGTGTTACAAGCATGCGTTGAACTGTTTCCACGCACTCTTGTAACTTCGCAAATTTGTAATACTGTCACTCACATTTTCAACAGTGGCATTTTTCAACTCTTATGAACACTGCAGCTGTCATTTTCACATCCTGGCTACAATATGTTTTATACTCCTGCGGACAATAGCACTGTCACTGTGGGAAATCAGTGTTTGGGACAGATTAAGATCAACTGAGTGAGAGGGGGGAGTGACTGAGCTCAACTGAGCTCTGTCAGGACTGCTGCGGATTTGTTTGTGGCAGACAAAAGCCCCAACACAAGAGCCCAGAACAAAAGGGCAGCCTGTAGCACTGGGAGAAACAGAACGAGAGAGCGAGTGAGGGAGGGGGAGTGAACGAACTCACTGAAGCGCTGTCAGGACTGCTGCAGATTTCTTTGTGGGCAGAAAAAGGCATCAATTCAGGCATAGGGGCCCAGTACAGAAAGCCAGCCTGCAGCAGTGGGAGAAACAGTATGAGCAAGTGAGACAAGGGGACTTAGTGAGCTCAACGGAGCTCTGTCAGAGCTGCTGGGATTTCTTTGTGGGCAGAAAAAGGTACCAATGCATGCAGGAGCTCCATATAAAAGGGCAGCTTGCAGCACCAGGACAAACAGAATGAGTGATGAGAGCTCTGTCGGGACAGCTGTGGATTTCTTTGTGGACAGACAAAGTTGCCAACACAGCCAGGAACCCCATGCAAAAGCGCAGTCTGCGGCACCAAGAGAAACAGAATGAGCGAGTGACAGAGCGGTAGTGAGTGAGCTCAACGGGGCTGTAGTGTGACTGCTGCAGATTTCTTTGTGGGCAGAAAATGCAGCAATGCAGACAGAAGCCCAGTACAAAAGGCCAGCTTGCAGCGCCGGCAGAAATGGAATGCGAGAGTGACAGAGGGGGAGTGAGCAAGCTCAGTGGAGCTGTGTTGGGACTGCTTCAGATTTCCTTCTGACCAGAAAAAACCACCAATGCTGGCAGGAGCCCAGTACAAAAGGGTAGCCTGCAGTGCCAGGAGACATAGAACGACCACATGAGGGAGGGGGAGTTGGTGAGCTCAACGGGGCTTTATTGGGACTGCTGCAGATTTGTTTGTGGGCAGGAAAAGGCAGCAATGCATGCAGGGGCCCAGTACAGAAGGGCAGCCTGCAGTGGCAGGAAAACCAGAATGAGCAGTGAGTGAGCTCAACAGGGCTAAGTATTGTAACTGCTGCAAAGTTCTTTGTGGGCATAAGAAGGCAGCAACACAGGCAGGATCCCAGTAGAGGGCAACACCTGTAGTGCCGCACAACAGAATGAGCAGTGAGAGAAGGAGTGAGCAGAGCTCAAAGAGCTCTGTTGGGACTGCCATAACATGATTGTGTTACAAGCGTGCGTTGAACTGTTTCCACGCATCCTTCTAATTTTGCAAATTTGTAATACTGTCATGCCACATTTTCAACAGTGGCATTTTTTCAAAACTCCTTATTTATGAACACTACAGCTGTCATTTTGCACATCCTGGCTAAAATATGTTTCTGCACCCCTGCCACACAATAGCACGGTCACTCTGCGAAATCAGTGTTTGGGACAGATTAAGATCCACCGAGTTAGAGGGAGGAGTGACCGAGCTCAACTGAGCTCTGTCGGGACTGCTGTGGATTTGTTTGTGGGCAGACAAAGGCCCCAACACAAGAGCCCAGTACAAAAGGGCAGCCTGCAGCACTGGAAGAAACAGAACGAGAGAGCGAGTGAGGGAGTGGGAGTGAGCGAACTCACCAAAGCGCTGTCAGGACTGCTGCAGATTTCTTTGTGGGCAGAAAAAGGCATCAATACAGGCAGGGGCCCAGTAAAAGGGCAGCCTGCAGCGGTGGGACAAACAGTGCGAGCGAGTGAGACAAGGGGACTTAGTGAGCTCAACGGAGCTCTGTCAGGACTGCTGGGATTGCTTTGTGGGCAGAAAAAGGGGCCAATGCAGACAGGAACCCTGTACAAAAGGGCAGCTTGCAGCACCAGGACAAACAGAATGAGCGATGAGAGAGGGACACTGAGCGACCTCAACGCAGCTCTGTCAGGACAGCTGTGGATTTCTTTGTGGACAGACAAAGGTGCCAATGCAGCCAGGAGCCCCATACAAAAGCGTAGTCTGTGGTGCCAAGACAAACAGAACGAGCGAGTGACAGAGCGATACTGAGTGAGCTCAAAGGAGCTGTAGTGTGACTGCTGCAGATTTCTTTGTGGGCAGAAAATGCGGCAACGCAGACAGGAGTCCAGTACAAAAGGCCAGCTTGCAGCGCTGGCAGAAATGGAATGCAAGAGTGACAGACCAGCAGTGAGTGAGCTAAGTGGAGCTGTGTCAGGACTGCTTCAGATTTCTTTCTGGCCAGAAAAAGCCGTCACTGCAGGCAGGAGCCCAGTACAAAAGGGCAGCCTCCAGTGCCAGGAGACACAGAATGAGCAAGTGAGGGAGGGGGAGTCAGTGAGCTCAACGGGGCTTTGTTGGGACTGCTGCAGATTTGTTTGTGGGCAGAAAAAGGCAGCAATGCATGCAGGGGCCCAGTACAAAAGGGCAGCCTGCAGTGGCATGAAAACCAGAATGAGCGAGTGAGTGTGCTCAACAGAGCTGTATTGTAACTGCTACAAATTTCTTTATGGGCATAAGAAGGCAGCAACGCAGGCAGGAGCCCAGTAGAAAAGGGCAGCCTGCAGTGCCGGCAGAACAGAATGAGCGAGTGAGAGAAGGGGAGTGAGCAAGCTCAACGGAGCTTTGTCGGGATTGCTGCAGATTTCTTTGTGGGAAGAAAAAGGCGCCAACAGAGACAGGAGCCCAGTACAAAAGGGCAGCCTGCAGTGCCAGGAGAACCGGAATGAGTGAGTGAGACAGGCGGACTGAGCGACCTCAACGGACTTCTGCCGGGACAGCTGTGGATTTCTTCATGGGTAGAAAAAGCCACCAACACAGGCAGGAGCCCAGTACAAAAAGGCAGCCTGTAGTGCCAGCAGACACAGAATGAGTGAGTGACACAGGGGGAGTGAGCCACCTCAATGCAGCTCTCTCGGGACAGCTGCGTATTCCTTCCTCGGCAGAACAAGATGCCAATGCACGCACCAGCCCAGTACAAAAAAGCAGCCTGCAGCACTGGGACTAACAGACTGAGCAACTGACAGAGGCCCACTGCCGAGCTCACCAGACCAACGCAATCAACATTCGGCATTGTCAAATGCTTGTTTAATATTTTTACACCAAATTTGCAATGTAGCATTTGTATAACCCCACCTCATGAACAAAGGTGGAGAAAATGTTCAACACCAGTCCACAAGGTGATTTTGTACAGCAACTGCAAAATCACCATTTGGGATGTAAAAAAAAATAAATTTTGGCCAGGATCTGAAAAATGGCAGTTGTCACATTCATGAGGTACTGTGAAGAAATGGCTGTATTGAAAAGTTGGGGTCAAAGTATTGATAAATTACTAGAGTTATGAGTCTGCATTCACAAATTTCAATGTAGGCTCATAACTTCATTGTTTTTTAATATTTTTACACCAAACTTTCAACATAGCATTATTATGACCCCACCTCATGAACAATGGTGGAGAAGATTTTCAGCTCCTGCCTGAAAGGTGATTTCACACAACGACCACAGAATCACCTTTTGGGATAGATTTACCGGACATCACTTGCATTGTTCATGAGGTGGGGTCCCAAAAAATGTATGTCGAAAATTTGTGGCAAAAATATTCAAAAATAGCCAAGTTATGCCACTAAGTTGAAAACACCATTGAAATACATGGACGCTGAAACCCCCATTGAACTACTTTGAAGCGCTTACCTCAATTCGCAGTGGGGCTTTAAAGAATGAAGATGTGCCTGCAGTCTGAGGAAGATTCTGGTGCTGGACCTTTGGTGGGTAAGTATGGGGTAGGGGGTGTGTGGGGTGGTGGGGCCTAAGTGGGAGGGTGGTGGGAGTTGGGTAACAGTGCAATGGACAATGATAGATGGTTTTCTTTTTAATAAAAAAAAAATCAACAGTTTTCTTTTTTCATGGACAGTTTGCTGAACATATGAGAACACTGGCGGATTGGGCACCCCCAGTGTCTGTATACTGTTTGGGGGGTTACACAGTGGACAACGATGGACAGTTTTCTTTTTTTCAGGGTAAAAAAAATGAAGAGGGACCAGTTTCTTTCTTTCAGGGAGAGTTTACAGAACATTTTGAGGACACTGGGGGATTGGGCACCCCCCAGTGTCACTATATTATGTTTGGGGGGGGGTTGTAGGATGGTGAGTGCTTAGAGGAAGGTTGGGTTTGGGGAATAACGGTGCTTGTCATCCTGACTTGCACTTCAAAAGACCGAGCTGCACTGCTACTGCATTGACTATGTCCTTTGAAGTGCATGACCAGACCGGCCCCTTCAGAAAACAAGTGTCATCAGGACACTGCCTGCTGATTAACCTGCCACAGACCAGCCCTTAGAGCACCACTCTCCATTGGACTCACCTCCCTCAAACCCCTCTCTAGCAACTCTCATACCAACATGTTTGCTTCGCGTACGTTCATGATGAATATAAAAAGGAGACAAACAAAAAATAGAAAATTACGGACCAATAAGCTTGACCTCCATAGTACGTAAAATCCTAGAAAGTATCATAAAAGATATACTGAATGCATCCACTGCAAATCTAGACCTGGAGCAGCATAGACTCATCAAAGGTAGATCTTGTGCCATAAATCTCCTTTGTTTTTACAAGAAACTAAGTACTCATTTAGACAATAAAATGCCTTGTGACATCATTTTCTTGGACCTTAGCAAGGCATTTGATTTAGTTCCACACAATGCCATAATTACTAAACTCATATAAACTGGTGTACAATATAAGTTGGTTAAATGGATATCCAGATGACTACATGAAAGAATGCAGAATCTTGATAAATGGATGTTCTTTGAAGGAGGGGAGGGTGACCAGTGCTGTTCCTCAAGGGTCAGTTCTTGGTCCTTTCCTTTTTTACGTTTTTATATCAGACTTAACTAAAGGACTGAGCTGTTGGTCTGTGAAGTATGCCAATGATACAAAGCAAGTAGGTACTTGTTTAACTGAGGAGGACACCAACAGAATACAAGATGATGTAAACCTTATTTCTAAGTGAGCTACAAAATGGAGGATGCAATTTAACCTGTAGAAACACAGAGTAATGCACATAGGTTTAGGTAATAAAAAACATACCTATCACTTATGCGGAAAACAGTTATTTGAAACAGGCACTGAAAAAGATCTCGGGATTTCTATTACCAATGACTTTGGTTTCACCAGACAAAGAAATGAAACAATAAATAAAGCTAACAGAATTATATGGACAATTAAAACTAATATAGTCTAGAGCACCTGAGGCATTAATGCCTCTACACAGATCATACATGCGTAAATACCTAGATTATTGCTTGCAGCTTTGGAATCCTCAAAAAGGAACAGATAGTAACCAACTGGAAAAAAATCCAATGCAAATTTACCAAACAAATCCATGGTTTTAAAAATCTAAATTACAGTACATGATTGCACAGATGAAATCTTTTGTCATTAGAGCAAAGAAGATTGAGGGGGATCTTTTATTACTATGGGACATTATAAATGACACCTGTTTGCTTAGTGACCTTGTTTTTGATTTCAAGCAAGAGAATATTACTACCAGAGGTCATCCTCTTCAATTACAGTACCCTAAATGCAACACAAAGAAAACAAGTTTCTTTTCTACACAAAGAATAGTAAAAACATGCAATGCATTTCACTCGACATCATATTGAGTTAAAAAGTAAGTTGATGTTTAAAAATAAACTAGATGCAGCTGGCCCATCGGTACAGCGGTTGGATTTCCACTTGTGGCGCAGGCAGCCAGGTTCAGGAATGGACCCAGGTGGTGGAGGGCCGGCCAGGGGGAGATGGCTTGAGTGTCCTGCGATGGCTCGCCATCTCCTGGGGGAAGGGAGGGTCCACGGCCAGTGTCTACTGACCTCTGGTGGAGGCCAGGAGTATGGCAGCATGTCAGGTCCTCCAGGGAGAAAACCAGGAAATGGCTCCCTGGCTGGCAGGATGACAGTTACTGGCCCCCCTGCACCATGATGCCCCAGGCTAGCCCAGTCTACCCCTGTAGCACCCAGGCCAAACAAGTTGCACTGGCCAGCCCCTCCTGATGCCTTCCCCTCAAAGGGGAGGACCAATCTGATGAAGGGTTATGCCAGGTTATCTGGGGGGTTGACATGTGGGGTGGTGGCTGGTGGTGGGGGGGTACAGTGCCGGTGGGGTCTTAGGTGACCCAAAGGAGTGGTCGGCCGGGGAGTGAGGGATGACCAAAAAAATAAATAAATTAGGTGCTTGGATGATAGCAAATGGGTGGACAGACTGTTAGGGGGTTTTCATGGGAGTCTCTGTAGGCATTTGTTGCCTTCTGCTCCCTTTTCTACCTCAGTATGAACCTACCTCAGTATGAGTAGTTGGTGGTGGTGGCATTCATGTGTTCACATTATTTCTGCTACATCACAGCTGTGGCAGCCATGCTGGTGGGGGATGTGGGATGTGACAAGAGAAGCAGCAGTAAACAAGGAACAATGGTCAGGGAGGAAGTTGTTTGTTTCTCCATGGCTAGTGGTGGTGGTGCTGAGCCTGATAGTGTGGAACTTGAGTCAATGGTTGAGGTGGGAGATCTGGAAAAAGTGCATCACACTCAGACTCCTGATGATGAGAGGGTCAGAGACTCTAGATATAGTGATGATGAGGAGGATAGACCTGTGGAGGTGGAGGACATCAGCAGCTGTGCTGATGCTGATTTGTTGGATCCCCTATGGGAGCTAGAGGACAAAAAGCATATGGGTGGTGCTGCAGATGATGTAGAGGACTACCAACGCTCCCCCAATACTACTGGAGTTATGAAATCATCCCATAAAACACACATTTCCACCCCGTTCCCTCTGCTGTCCCACTCCAGCCGCCATGGTAAATCAAGGGTTATGAAATCCCTAGTTTGGGATTTTTATATACTTGACCCAGCAGATGGGACAGTCCTCATCTGTCAGCTATTTCAAGCATGAGTTAGCAGGGGGAAAAGGCCAGCCACCTAGGCACTGGTGGACAGCACACACACCTGTAGAATAGGCATCTGTTACTCTGGCATCAACAACAGAAGGAAGCCAGTGCAGTGGGGTCCCTGTCCCTCATCATCAGTATTAGGCAAGGCAAACAGAAGTGACAGGGCAATAGTCCAAGTGGATGGAGTGGTGAGTGAGGAGGACTACAGAGAGAAGGAGGAGGATTCTCTGGGTCTGACTAGTAATGGGCATAGCAGTACTAGTGGGTTCAGTAGTACCACCCAGAGTTAGAAAAGCACAGCAATGCCAATGCAGAAAAAAAAAACAAATCACTGGTGTCATTTGAGCAGCAGCACATATGAATCCCCAGAAATCAAATACCACCCCACAAACAATGTCACCACAATGAGTCTAGCTGTTTGGTAGCCCCGCCCCAAGAAAAGTCTAGCCTACACTGCATAGCATGTTTGAGCATCATTCCAAATTCACTCCCAGTCATACTACTACATGTGAGCTAAATGCAGCAATTGCTGAAATGCTGGCAGTTGATCTATTGGCATTCTCTTGTGTTGATTTTGGAGGCTGATTCCCCATGTCTGTCCCAAATGGCAGATTCCATCAAGAACATACTTCACTAGATGTGCCATTCCTGGACTCTGTAGGGCAGTGTTACAAATGGTAAACCTTGCCCTGAGTCATTCAGCATCACCGTACATACGTCTGAGCATGGTTATGTGGACCAGTGACCAAACTGCTGGTAGCTCCTACTTGTGCATTACAGTACTTTGGGCACAGCTACCTGAGGTCATATGTGACGGTGGGCATGAGAAAAATTTCAGTAAGTCCAATTATGGTAGAAGCAACACTCCAGGAGTTCAACAGCATGCCACGCTGACAATAAAGAGTATAAGTGGATCACACACAGATGAGAAGATGCTGGAAGTGCACTATACAGAGACTGATGAGTGGCTTTATCAACGTTCACTGAAAGCAGGTTTCATTGTGAGCTATAATGGCTCGAATGTTGTGAAATACATCAGTGATGTATGGTTTCTCAGGGTGCTATGCCTGGCACACTATCTTAATCTCATTGTGCAGGAGTTTGTAATCCATCCTGATATCAAGGTCATGTTGACTGTGGTCCATCACATTTGTGTCTACTTTGCCCATTCCAGAAAGGCCCATGACTAGCTCCATCATCTGCAGATACAAAACAAACTGCCTCAGCACCTATGAAGCTGGCTGTTGTCACCAGATGGAACTCGACACTGTACATGATTGAGCAGTTATTCGAGCAGTATTAAGCCATACAGTATCTGAATATCTGCTGCTACATACAAGCTGTGACAGTGCTGGTGTATTCATGTCTCTGACAACAGAGCAGTGGCACCAAATGGATGGCCTGATCATGATTCTCAGGCCATTTAGCCATGTAACACAGGTAGTGAGAGGGGACACTGCCTGTTTTAATCAGTCCATTCCACTACTACGTGTGCTGAGGCAGACACTGATGAATGTGGAGAAAGTGATGGAGGCAGGTGGTGATAGTGGAAGTTGTGCCTTAATGGAACACATGCTCCACATCTTACACTGCAATACATATATTTCTGGCATTTTGCAGTCTGAAGATTTTGGGATTGCCACCATGTTGGACCGACGCTATAAAAATGAGCTGGCATCAATAATTGAAGATGGACATCAGCAGGTCCAGAAGTTGACCAGTTTCCCAATAAGAAAGGTACATGGGGCACAGATGCTAAAGACACAGTTATCTAAGGCACAACATGAAACTCCACAAAGACTGTGTGTTGCTACCACCACCTCACATGGGAAACAGGCTGAGAAAACATGCAAGTTAAAGGAGAAAATGTCAAATCCTATTTGGATGTGTTAGATCAGGTGAGAGTTTAAGATATGGAAGAAAAGAAGGAGGAGACTGATGAGGCAGAAAGACAGCGGGCGGAGCAACAGATGGTAGAAGAAAATTTGGTGGACACAAGGCACTTTACCATCACCAATGAGCCCTTGCTATACTGGAGCAGCAAGGTCACTGAATGGCCAGCATTGACCTTAGTTGCAATAAAATATCTCAGCTACCCACCCTTGAGTGTCAGTGTGGAGTGTATAGTCAGTTCGGTTGGTGCCATTGTGTTGGACAGGCACATCAATCTGTCACCAACAAATTTTGGCTTCCTAACATTTATTAAAATGAATGAGCAGCACATTCTATACAAGACAATCAAGTCCATGTTGCTACGACATGAAGGTGGTGATGGTGGTGGTGGAGATGAAGAGTAAGGTGATGTCAGCATTAATAAATTGTCATCTATCACCAAGTTGGATGAAGTAGTGATAGAGAGAGAATTCCCATCCTGTGACAATTCCAGTCTGGAGGTTGACACATAAAAAATGATATGTTGTCTCCCTCCTTTTATCCTCATCGGTAAAATCCTTTACTTTATGATTTACAAGTTTGTTATTTTCAGTCATTTTACTGTTCTCCATCCTCAATTGTGCTGCTGTTTCCTTGCACCTAATCAATTACCTGCCTCCACCACCTGAATGTGAGCTCTAGAGACAATAGCCCAGATATTCAAACTGTGCCAAAAAAGTGCGCAATAAGAGCGTCTATTGTGCCCATGTGCAAGAGACGCGATATTCAAAACGGAGCAGGCCAAACTGTGCCTACAGCCAACGACTGAATATCGCACCACCTGCGCCATAGTGCAACTAGGGAGGGGAAGCTGAGCAGATCTGATGCACCATAGTGCAACAAGGGATGTTCAGCTGAGCAGTCCAGAGGCACCATAGCGCAACCAGGGATGCCCCCCAGCAGCAGAGCTATGTAACTGCACAACCAGGGAGGTAATGGCCCACCACCCATGCCACAGATGGGCACAGGAACACACAGCAGAACAGACATCATCCCCCCACACCTCATGCACTGCACAACTGGGTGAGGGCCGGAATAACCACTGGCCCATGGAGACAAGCAAACAACCCACAGCCGGGCCACAGTGCCCCATCACATCTACTGGCAAGCTGTGACTGGCACACAAGGAGGGCTGACCACCCCATGCCACACCATCCCCCCAATGCAGAGCACACCCTGCACCATGACCCCCAGACACCCCCCCATGAGCAGTGACCACCACTGCAGGAAACCCCATGCATGCCACCACCCCCACTGTGACACTGCAACCCTGTGCACCACAGAACCATGCAAGCCAGCCCCATCAGTGAGTGGCAGCACACAGCAATGCAACAATGGCAGACACAGTGCCACCATGCATAGTCCCCCCCAAGGCACTGCTGAGAGACCAACCATGTGTCGGCACAAGAGGTACCCTACACGGGACAGGGCGTGCCCTTGACACCACCACCAGTGGTAAAGCACCCTGCACAGTAGTCCAGTGACACACCCTGACCCACCACTGGCCACAATAGCCAGCACAGCCACCCACAGTGGTGCGTGGAAGCATGTACCACACCGGATGCCACACAGTGTATGGACAGACACCCACCCATACCCAAGGGCACAAAAACACAGGGATGCAGTGGTGGGGCAACCAAGCCCCCATTGTGGGCCCATGTAAACTGTGTACACACAACCCGCAGTCCTCCATGGCACTGGAGTGCCAGCCACCCTGCTCAGGCACTGTGGACCCGTACACCACCATCAGTTGCCCAGAGCACAAGTCACAGACAGTGGGGCACATCCCCTGCAACACACACAAGGCACAGCATGGAGGTGGGACAACGACTGTGGTGTCCACAGTGCCACCTGAGCCAGGCATGCACCACACCAGTGGCAGGAGGCAACCCAGCAATGTGACGGGTACAGTGGCTGCCCTGCAGGGACTGCCACCACTGACATGCCAGCGGACCGTGCAGGTCACAGACATGCATGTGTGTCAGCTGCACAGGCCATGGATGGGCCGATGGATGTGCCATGGACACAGAGCACGCACCATGGCCCACTGCACGCAGTCATCCAGTGCACAGGGACCAACACACACACCACAGACACTGACTGATAGCTACCCCCACACCATAGTCACCTCGACACTGACACACACACACACACCCATGACTGCACCACCCCGATGCCATGCACACCACTGCAGCTGAGCACCTATAGCCCACTGCAAATCAGAGACCACAACAGCATTCATATCAAAATTAAATCTATTAAAAAAGTATACAACAATCAACTATTTACAATAATACAAACTACATACAATATAACATAGGAACTATATACAAGGTTGGGGGGGCCACAAACAAGGTGGGGGTGGGTAGAGGGCAGGGGTGGACAAATGGGACTGGGAAGGAGGGGTGTGAGGGAGGGTCTAGGGGGGTAGGGGAATACTGCGAGCAATCCATCACTAGCAGGAGCGCCTCTCCCTGCTCTGTCTCCTCCGGGCCCTGTGCCTCCTCAGTACCCCGGTCTCATCTAATCATCGCAGGATGTTCAGCGACACCCGTGCAACCACCAATATCTCCCACAGTGCCTCCCGTATCTCATGAAGATGGCGGGTACCTAGGACAAGGGAGCACAGTTAATAGGTGTGAATGCACAACCCCATACAGCCCGCCCACTGTGCATGGCATACGGCCATGGGACATACCACTGTGATGGTGTGTGACCACCGCAGTGATCATGTCCACAGGACCTGCCCACCCAGGTGCATACAGCCACGTGGAATGCTGCACACACCCACTGACCAAGTCATGCACAGCACCACTGTGGCCGTTTAGTGGCATGGCTATGTGGTGCAAAGGCAGTGGCACAACCATGTACCTGGTGCACGCATGGACCACCATTGATGCTCTCCCAGACATGCATTGCCACTGGACAGTGTTGACTGTAATAAGCTGCATGGCAGTGGTGTCAATGGATGGTGGCCATGCCCTGCTGCCCACCCTGTCACACAGCATGCAACAGCAATCATGGATGTATGGCACTCACCCTCATCGGGCCAGTCAGGTGGGCGGTGATGGCCCTCGCCCCGCCTGGCTGCACCATCTTCCTCCTACGGCCGCTCCTCCCTAGCATGGCAGTGTTCCTCTGGGCCTGTGGGGCAAAAAAGGAGAGAGGAACATCAGTACAATCCCAAAGCAAAGTCCCCCTGCTCCCAGGTGTGTGCCTTCCCACCCAGCCAGACCCACCCACCCACACCCTGTGAACACCACCACAGCCAACCCCAGATGGTCCCTCCCCTATGTGCTGGACACATACAACACTGTTACCCATATGGACAATAAGAGTGTGTTGACGGAACCCCTACCTAGCCGTGGCACCATGCCCCTTCTGGCACATGCCCGCAGGTGTGCCAGTAGCTCCAGCTCCATCCTCCGCAGGTCCCCGTATTGGTGCCTGCACTGCTCTGCACTCTTCCCCCATCCAGTGGCCTCCTACAGAGCAGTGGCCACCTCCTGCCACACCTGGGTCCTGGCCCTGTCCAAGGCACCTCCCCAAAGAGAGGCCCATGGTGTGGCTCCACAATGGCCACTAGATTTGCTAGTTCAATCACAGACCACTGGGCTACCCTTCTGCGTGCTGTTCTCTCACTTCTAGTTGGCAATATGGCACTCTGCAGCTCGGCTCCCAACGTGCAGATCCTGCGCCGTACAGCGCTGCCATTCCCTATTGCGATGTTACCGAACAGTGCGATAGAGGTGCACCCATGCCTGACGCATGGCACCTAGGGGGCAAAGGTCGGGCACAAGGTCAAGGGTCTCTGGAGCATGGACACACACACAGCACCATTGGAACACAATGCGTGTAGCGCGATTGGCTGCCTGTGTACCAGCACCATAGTGGCCTACAGCACAGTTGGCCCATTGTGCCTATTATGGCCCAGTGCCACAGCCCCATGTAGTGACCATCACTATAGCACCACTGGCACAATGGTGGCCATGCCCTGCATTGCCTACTGTGCACAGCACATCATCAGCACAGCAGACTCCTGCGTCAGCAACCCGGGCATGCGCAGTGAGGTGTGTACTACGCATGTCACAGAACTGCACCATTGGCTCAGCACGTTCAACACAATTGCGCAAAGCACAACAGCGCGATATTCAGCCATCATATGCAAATCATCTAATCAGCCATTCAATGGAGCAGCACTGCAATTTGCATCTACTTAAAGTTGCTCCTCGTCTCATTTACGTGGCTTGTACTATAAAAGTGCGACATTGTGCTGAAGTTGCCATAGTCGGTTACTGCAGTCTATTGGTGAGTTGCATGCTGTTTGGGAGTGTGGACTGTGGATTTAGGGACAGGCATGGGACTGCACAGTCACAGCTAACAACTGCCATTCTTACAGGCTACATAATGACTGAGCAGGTTGTTGGAGAGGAGGAACACAGTGGTGGGAGGAGGAGGAGGCCTAAATTTACAAAGGCCAAAACTGAGGCCCTGTTTGAGGCCTACCTGGATCAGGAGCCACTTCTCAGTGGACAGCAGGGAACACCTCAAGCCCATGCTGCTGCATGGGAGGAGGTGGCATGTGATGTGAACCTGAATGGCAGCCACCAGTGCTCTGTGCAGGAGTGTAAGAAAAAGATGGGCACGGACAGGAGGAGGATAAAGGAGAAGGTGGCTGCTATCAGGGCAGCACATGCTGCAACAGGTGGGGGACAGCCGGAGGTGGTACAGCTGATCCCACAGGAGGAGAGGCTTGCTGAAAGCATGCAGCGCAGTGCCATTGAGGGTGTTCCGGGTGGTGGCTTCCAAATGGGTGGTGGCCCATCACTGCATGATAAGTCATGGTCTGTCTATGGGGGGGCAGGGTAGGTCACACGCAGTAATGCGACTTTGCTTTTCCTTACAGATCCTGAGCGTCTGCATGGGTCAGTGGTGGTGGGCCTGTCCACTGCAGACAGTCAGCTGGAGTTGGAGGAGGGACCATCCACCTCCACAGGTATGCGTGGAGCATTGCGACAGTGGGGCCGCCTGGCTGTCCACACTGATGTCATTGTAACAGGTGTGGAGGAAGCCCTGCCTGTGTCCCAGCATGCTGGCATCCAAGGATGCCAGCATGCTGTGACTGTGGCTGGTGCAGAGTCCATCACCAGTGATGATGACACTACCATCATGGGCAGTGACACGTGTGTGTCACAGGATGGCCACACAGCAGGGCAATTCGCACCCTTGGCTGTGGGTGGTGCTGCTGTGGAGGCCTGCGTGTCAGCACAGTCTCAGCCTGTGCCTGTCAGCACCAGTGGGGCAGCACTGGTGTCTGTTCAGGACAGCGGGACTGTTGCAGCCACTGTGGTGGCACCACTGAGCCCTGGGGAGTGGCAGCCAGGGGGCAGCATCAGCAGTTGCCTAATCAGCTTGGGGGTACAGGGTTCAGCGGTGGCATCTGTGCACCACCTATGGACATGCCCAGACCTGGTCCTGGTGTGCAGCACCCACCCTCAAGGGGTGCTGATCATCGGGGCCGTGCACACCCTGAGGGACAGGATGCCAAGGAGGCTGATGACCTCTTTGACGAGCACACCCACCTACTGCAAGCATCGGTCCAGCAGCAGATGTGGCTTGCGATGTCCATGGATGCACAGCATGTGGCTCTGGAGTGGGCAGAGGAGCATCGCAGCAGGGACACCGCACTGATCCTGGCTGGGATGGACCATTTGCGGGAGGATGTGACCGCTGCCACTGACAGGCATGCACAGGCATTCACTGCTGTCATGGCCACAGTGGGCACAATCAGGTGCCCATGCATCGCAGACACCATGCAGTGCACTATCCACCCCCCGTTCCCGGCATCGTGCGACTCCCACCCTGTTGACACCGGGTTCAGCTGTGGGCATCCCGAGCACTCCTGGTGCAGGCATGTTTGGTGTGCTGCAGACTCCTGCACGAGCATGATCATGTTCATGCAGTGGAACCCCTGGGGGACCATCGGTGCCACCCCATGAGGCCAGTGGTCAGCCTGTCAGTGCGGACCGGTCTCGGCAGGGCCGCCCATGCATCCGTGGTGGCCGGGACACTGTGTTGCATGACTGACCTGTCTCCTAGCATGGCTACTGTCTGGTGCTGCCCTGTGTGAATTGTGTGTTTCAGTGGGCAGTGCATGGGTGGGTACCCGGCCCTGCCCACTGAAACACACAATGCCCACTGAAAAACACAGTCCACCTGCACACCCTCCTGGCTGCTGTCCACAGTTGCATGTGCATGATGATGCCTGCATTGCGCTGTACACCAATGTGCAATGGTGCTCAGCATCTGACACACGCACATGGACAGGCAGTGGGTGTGGTGGCCTGTGGACATGTGTGTTGCTAGGGTTGGCATTCTGGGTCGGTGTGCCTCCTGCCCTCTGTGCACGCTTGTTGTGTTGTGTGTGTGCGTGTGTGTGTCCGTCCACGTGGCATGTTAATCCTCACCCATCCCTGGTGTGTGTGTGCTTCTGTGCCCTGCCACTTCTTGACGGCATGCACCCTGGTGTGTTCCATGCATGTTTGTGGGTTGTGCCTTAGCCACTGGTGGTTCACATGGCCCCATGACTTACCTGGGTTGGCTGAAGTGCTCCTCCGTGATGGTGTCCCGGTGCAGCTGTGCCAGCCAGATCAGTCAGGGGTCCCATCGGCCAAGGGGGGCTGCCCATCACCATCGTCACCGGCGTCCCCATCGTCCCCATCACTGTCCCCCTCTTCAATCTGTATGGCTATCCCACATTCGTTGGCCATGTTGTGCAGGATGCAACAGGCCAGGAATAGCCCACAGGCCTTTGAGGGGCTGTACTGTAGGGCACTGCCAGAGGTGTCCAGACAACGGAAACATGCCTTCAGCATCCTGAACACCTGCTCAATGACATTACATGTGGTGGCATGTGCCTCATTGTAGTGCTGCTGTGATGGGGTCACGGGCCACCGATAGGGTGTGAGCAGCCAGGAACGGAGTGGGTATCCACTGTCACCTGTGTGTAGAGGGCAGAGGTTAGTTTTGTGATCAGCATCGCCCTGCCCCAGGCCATGTAGGCCACTACCCATGCCACCTCTGGCCATGCCCCCCCAGGCCCTATGATTGTCCATGTGGTTTGCATAATCACCTACTAGGTGTCCAGTGGAGATGCCCCCACTCTCAAATCTGTGGCACAGTGCTGACTGATGCCAGATTAATGAATCATGTGTGCCCCCAGGGTGCGTGGCACAGACATTGATTATGCACCCCCTGGCATTGCACACCACCTGGCAGTTGATGCTGGCATAGCCCTTGCGATTTATGTATGCGGCCCCGTCAGGGCCAGGTGGTGTGCATATGGCCACATGGGTGCAGTCTAGTACCCCTAGCACACCAGGCATATGTGCTACCCCGTGGAACTCCTGTATGTTTGCTGAGTGCTCCGCCACTGTGATGGGGAAATGGATGTACTCCACAGCATGTGGCAGCAGTGTGCTGAGGAATTGGGTGAGGTGGCATGACATGGCCGACTGGGTTATGCCTGTGGTGTCCCCAGTTGGTCTCTGGAAGGTACCCGTGGCAAGCAAGCAAGCACATGCAGGCTGTTACCTTAGTCTCCACTGACAGGACATGGCTCCGTCGTGTGGGTGCCTGCATCACATCACTGCACAGCTCACAGAGCTACCTCAGAATTGCCCTATTCAGGTGGTACCAGCCCACAATCTCAGTATCAGTTTACAGCTCAAAGCTGGTGTGGACTCAGTACTGCCTGTTGGGGGCATACCACCGACGAGCCCTTCCACGGCCACGCCCCCCTTCCGCCTGCCTTCTCACCCCCCCTCATAATGGCCTCCATCTGGAAAGTGGCACTGGCCATGTCCCTGGCTTGTGTTCACCCCCGGCAGCTGTTGCTGTATTCCCCGCTATTCTGGCTGCTACTTCCCTGCACTGGGAACACCTGCCTGTGCTGGCCTCTGTGCTGTGTGACTCCCACACCTTCCTGTGCCTGGCTGTTCAGAGTGCCCTTTCTGGCCTGCCCTGTTTGTGCCTCCTGCCCTGTCTGTCTGCCTATGCTTCTGACTCATGTGGCTTTCCTGAAGCGCTTTTGCTCTCCCTTGCTCCTTTTATTTTGCCTCATTTCCGCCATGGCACAACTTCCACTTGGCTTCCCTGTTGCGCGATGGCGCAAGTCGTTGAATATTGCACTGCACCATTTATGCATGGTTCCTCCCCTTTGGTTGCGCATGCCTTCATTATCATTGCTCTGTTGCTCAGCATGATTTCCGGGCATAACTGCCTCCTGCTGAATATCGCAGAATGGCGCACTTTCGAACTTGGACAGGCGCAACCCTATTGCGCATGGCTCAACTCTTTTCAATATCTGGGCCAATGTCTACTTCAGAATGCAAGATACAGCACTGCTTCCTCCTCCTTCTCCTCCTCCTCCTCTGGCCTGCTTGGGTTCTACACAGTCACAAACACCTTCACACTGATGCAAAAATTGTCCTGACTCTAAGGAATTGATTCTATGATACAAGTCACAAAACTCACTGACTTAAAAACTTAAATGAATACAATGTTCTCTCTGAGATAATATCTACTAGATTTGGAATTGACATCCACATCATGCGGAGCAGCAAAAAACACTTTGCAGAGAATCCAGAATTGACACTGGGGATGGTACTATCACAACTCTACTGCAGTAGTCCAGTCTGGAACTTGTATGACAGGATACTCAAGCTGACCCTCCAGCCAGCCAGCTCATCAAGGCAGCAAGACATCAGCCCCAGCAAAGCCTATCTTTGTCTGCTGTGAAGGTAAGTACCTTTCACTGTTGTTCACAGTCCTTATCCTCACTTGTGGTGGGTGACTCCAGTTCTTAGCCTTGCAGAGGATGAAAGCCCTTCCTCCTTACTCAGAAAGGCTTAAAAATATTTTTCTTTCTTTCCTTTCGTCTCCCTTCAAGTTTCACCATTCACAGGGACAACAAGCAAAGGCAGTTGCAAAGCCAGACAGCTCTTAAGAAACGTAGAGGAGTTATGTGCTGTCTCAGTGACACACACCAGCCAGTAAACAGCATGGCCAGCACCACAAATGTAATGGTTAAGTATCATTATGATTTTCATTTTTTTTTTTTTGTTCTCCTTTTTCACAGGTACACAGAGTGCCATGATGGCCAAAGAAAGTCAAAATAGAAACATAGAAATTGTTGGTAGATAAGGACCCCAGGCCCATCCAGTATGCCTGTAGGCCCTATACATTGTATGTGGTCACTAATGTGATCAATGGCTTTTCACCACTCCCTCACCTATACTGTGGCTATACTGTGTGGCCACCACAGTGGCCAAGTGAGGCAAAATAATTTCTCTTTTTTCTTCACAGGTGACAGGCATAGTAAGACAGGGAGTTCACAAAGACTATACCATGTGGCCACCACCACAGTGGGTACCTGAGTAGAATCTAAATAATCTTTTCTTGTCTTGGCAGGTCTCCTGTGTTTAGTGCTGTGTGAAATGTGAAATATTTCATGTAATTTCTTAATTTTGCGAAATTTTTCCCCCAGCGAAATTTGATTTCTCCTGGGTTTTAGATTTCGCATGACTGCAAAATTTCACGTAATATGGTTTCAGAGAGCAAGTTCACCATTCCAAGTTTAAATTTTGCTTTGTGGCTAAAACTTCACAAGTGTAAGTTTTGATTTCACTGGTGAAATTATGCTCCAAAGGTGAGATTTCCAATGAATTGTGGGTATACAGGTCAAATTTCATGTGCAGGCTGTTTCCAGCACAGTCTATTGCCTGTTGAGTCAGAAAGCAGTCTGTTGTGGTGCATCGGAGACAATAAATTCTTTTAAAACCTCTTTAAAACTTGTTTTTGAGAGCTGATTGTTCCTAAATATACAGTTTATTCTTAGTGCTGCTAAGGAACATTTTCTAATTTTGTGGATTTTTGCATAATAAGTAGTTTAATTCCTTTTGAGTTTTGTTTGTGTCTGTGAAGGACTTGAGTGGGGGATGGTAGGTGTGTAAAAGCAGTGCAGGCTAGTTTCTAACCTTTTACAAACAGATTTCTCACAAATTGTGAGTGATTTACTGTTATTTATTTTAAGCCTTTGTATTTTTGTTGGTATTCTACTTATTTGTATTGTTTTTCTAATATCTTGACAAGTATTTGTTTTTTTTACTTTCTCTGAATTGTTACTCCTGAGAGTTCCTGCTCCTGTTACCCTGGGTCATTTACCATTCTTCTGCTTTTAGTTCTGAATTCTAAAGTTTTAAACACACAGTGCTGATCCCTTATTATTTGGGGGGGGGGTTGTGGTTAGTTCTGTTTGCTGTTAACTTGTGTCACTTAAACTGTGAAAAGCAAGAGTTCTATATTTTTTCTATTGAAAATACTTTTAGTTGACCCCTTCAACTTGTCAATATATAGTTTCACTGCTTTGGTGAATTGTTTCCCTGTATTTTATTGTTGGAGCTTGCCTCTGCATTGTGGTGTTCCTGTTTCAGTTGAATTTTCTTACTCTTTCTCTGTTACAGCATTGTTTGCTACATGACCTGTGCAATATAAAAACTATATATTAATATAGTAGTTGTCAAGAGATTGCTGAGCCCATCAGATTGTCATAGGCACCTTTGTTTGTCAATGTTATATGGTGGCCTCTGCCCTCTTATATAACAAAAATTGTAGTAGTAAGTACTAACACATTACAGTTCTTCAGTTGTCTAGACACAGCTGGTCTTTATTTAAAGTAGGTTACCTGTGCCCTTTCCCCCGTGTTAACTTAATTCCTGTTTGAGGAAAGAAAAAAGTTACCTTTTGGTTTTTACTAGAGTAGGCAACCATATATGGTCAGTATTAGTTGTACAGAGTGCTGCTACCTGTCCTGACTGGGCCAGTGCTGCAGATGTGAAGTGTTATCCACACAGTCACTTAGTAATACATCCTTTCTTGATATACTTCCAGAGAAAGGCAAAGCTTTGAAGAAGCATATAAAAATGCCTGCTAAGAGATGGTCCTGTACAGGAAAATGTGCCGGGGAGAAAAGGCAGCTAAAAAGTCTGTAGAGGAGAGTACAACTTGAGTTCCATATCCCCAAAGCACATGTATGTCTGTATTAATGACTTTGCTGGGCCATGGTGGTGTGGCAGGTTCCAGCAGACGAGTTGTTTGAAGTACTGGCATAAGTGTATCCCAGTTTTTTATGGTCAGAACTGTTGCATCTATGCCAGTGGACGATGACAGTGAGAAGAAGGGAGACACTGGCACCAGTATAGAAACAGTGGTCCAGGAGGAGGGTGACAAGTCTGTCAGTGTGACTGTCCCTCTTCCTGCTGGAGTTGGTGGTGGTGATAGTGCTCAGCCGGAGTCTGATAATCCTGAAGATAATGATAGTCAGCCTCCTGAGGAGATGGTTGTAGAGAAAGAAAAATGTGCCGTGTAATAAGACAGTGATAGGGAGGAGGAGGAGGACAAGGACATCAACAGCATCGGTGCTGATGATGATGATGATGAGTGGGATGATCCCCCTTGGGAGCCAGAGTTTAAAAATGTCAAGGGTGATGTAGGCCATTCACATGCACAGCCTGTGGGTTAGGCTGTCACTAAACCTATTAGCAATCCTCCAAGCATTTAAGTCACCCCCACTCCCAAAAGTAGGCTTATGTAAGTGATGAAAGCAGCCCAAAAAGCACAAACTTCAATGTCTTTTTCTCAGATCTCCCAGTCCCAGCAGCATGTTAAGTCCAGAGGTCAAAAGTCCTTAGTTTGGAACTTTTATGTGCTTGATCCAGTTGATGAGACCATAATGGTATGTCAACTGTGTCAAGCACATGTTAGTAGAGGAAAAAAGGGAAGCCACACAGGCACTGGTGGCCAACACGCCCACCTGAAAAACAAGTACCCGCTGCACTGGCAACAACACCAGAAGGACACCAGAGCTGCTGGTAGGATCTCCCTTGGCAAGTTAATTGTGAACTGAGAGCAGTTTAATACAGCAGGAGGAAGGAGGTCAGAGTGGGTCAGTAGAGGAGGAGGAGGAGGAACAATCCTTTGCTCTCGTGTAGTGGGCATAGCAGTGGAGGCACCACTCCCAGTCCCTTAACTCAGAAAAGTACACCACCACCACCCTAAATAAACCAAAATAACTGGTTTCATGTGGTCTGTACATCCTCAAGAGTCAACTGTTACCCCTAAAAGAACAACACTGGTGCCACAAATAATGTGTTCTGGTTGAACAGCCCCAAAGATGCAGCCCACACTGAAGACCATCATTGAGTGGCACTCAAAGTACCCCCCAATCATGCTGCTTCATGCAAGTTAAATGCTGCCATCACTGAAATGCTGGCCATCGATTTGTTGCTGTTCTCATTTGTGGAGAATGCTGGGTTCTGCAGGTAGATGGCCCATGACTGTCCCATATGGCAGGTTCCATCACAAACCTGTTTCTCACAGCATCCCATGCCAGAGCTGTACAGTAGAGTTGCTGATTGCATAAGACATGCAATGAAGCATTCTATATCGGAATATATCCATCTTAGCATGGATATGTGGATGAATGGACAAAGAGCAGCAAGCTTGTATCTGCACGCTGGCAGACTGGGTACAGGTACCTGGGGTGGTAGTTGATTTTGGGCCTGACAAAACCTGTCTGAAGCAAAACTGTGGTGGTGGCATGCAACGGTTTTCCTGTCATATTTCTCATCTTATCAGGCTAAACTGTGGACCAAGTGCACATTGTGGACCGGCTGATGGTGGAACAATATAAAACATGATGACCGATCTGTCTGCTGCCTCACTGAGTGCTACCATAACTTATATCATGCCAGACCCTGATTCCAAACTGCCACCACTACGCAGCTCCACTAGGAGTTCCAAAACTTTCTGCCGGTCCTCCATTTTTTTTCTCATGTCCCCCCTGGCCTCTTTGAACTCCTGGCCGAAATGGTCAAATTCCTGCCTAAGAATTCACACCTCACTGCACACTGCCACTAGGTCTTCATTGCTGACCTGATCTGGGGCTGCTGCAGCCTGTGTAGGATCAGCATGATGATGATGGTGGCACCGGAAGCTGTGGGGTGATGGTGCTGCTGCCTTATGCTGCTGTGTCCTGGTACAGTGCCCCCTACACTGATGCTGATCGCCTTCCTCCTGCTGGCCCCTCTTTCCCTTCTGTGTGTTCTCCCCCACTAGTGCTGCCTCCTGCCTGCTGCCACCTCGTATTGCTTTTGGAGCCACTCTGCAGGGTGGTGGTGCTACAGATTGCTCCTTTGGCCACCAATGCCAAGGTGTGCCCCTTTCTTCCCCCAATGAACACTCTGGCCAAAAAGGTTGCAGATGACAACTCTGTCATCTGCAGTGTTTGTGGTGATGAAAGACCACACTAATGATAACACTCTTGGCTGGTGGGGGAGCTGCCAGCTGATGTCCAGGTGGCCACAACATCCTGCTCCTGATGGGGGATGGCAGGGGGCACATGCTCCTGCTAGTGGGGGGGCAATGGGATCCTGTTGCTGGGGGGCTGGAGCCACATGCTCCTGCTGCTGCTCATGGGGGCAATGGGATCCTGCAGCTGGAAGTGGAAGGGGCACATGCTGCTGCTACAGGGGCAGTGCCTGTCTTTCAGACAAAAATGCTCACCTGTTAAGGAGAACACTTGTACCTGTCTTCTGACTAGTCCCCCTTGCCCTACCTTTCCCATCCATATTATCACAAAAACAAGTTTTCTTGATGGAAAACTAAAAAAAAAATGAAAAAGAGAAGGAAAGAGAGGGATTCAGGTAGTCACACACACACACACACACACACACACACACACACACAGACTATAAACTTAAAGATATAAAATATAAGCACATGGAAAATGTCCTAACAAAGAAAGATTAAGAAATTAACTGTTTTTAAACTAAAGAATTTGTAAAAACAAACTTATAAAGTGGTTTTCCTGCTGTCTAGTTCTCTCTCAGACTACCTCACTATCTGAAAAAATACCAAAAGGAAGCAGAATCAGTGCCTTCTTGCCTGACTGTAGTCACCCATGTAACCTACAGAGAGTAAGTCATGTGACAAGCCTTTTTTCTCTAATTTTGCCTAATAGTACCACAAGGCAAACTTTACGGACAAATTTTGCCATAAGTACTTAATTTTGTGAAATGTTTCATGGGGCAAAATTCATGATTTTGCCAGGAATTTCGCCTACAAAATAAAATTCTGCAACATCTCTACCTGTGTTGCTGTCTCCTGCTCCAGCAATTAAGCCATTACCGTATTTTCTGCCTGGACAAGATTGCAATAGACATTTACTGAAAATGAACTGAAATTAGAGCAACTATAACAGAAAACAGTTATTCTGACATCTGCAAAACTTTTCAGAATAAAAAAAATGCTTACCTTCTATGGTTGGAATAATTGCTAAAATTCCAAAGATACAGGCTAGATCTATGCAGTAGCATGAGTTCATCACCCCAGTGATAATATTTGAAAATAGAGAAACGGTAAGAAAAAATTGTTAGAAATAAAGTGGCTATAACCCCCCAATCAAAAGAAGGAAATAAAATATGTACATTTGCTGGTAGGTCACAAAGCAATTGAGTAAAGAGAACAGCAGACTGCATCTTTTTACATGCAAAGTACTGGAATGGCTTGTTAATGTCTTCCCAGTTGGTATGTCAGTTTGGCATAAATGGATCTGTGAATGTGGAAGGGGCCAATGAAGAGGCTCAAACAGATCCTTCCAAGGGGTACAGTGAAACAATCAAATTCCTTCAGGGGCTCCTTTTTATTTAGCTTTTAGAGAATTTTCAGATGTGAGAAATGTATATCTTGTCCTTGGAAGTTGTGTGTACTAAAGTGCTTGTCAAAACAGACTGTCCAACAGGATGATGCATAGTAGCAGTAGCAGCCTACCAGGTCAAAATGCCACACACTCTACACTGCACAACATGCTCACATACCAGGAATAGTGCAGTAGGGAAGAGCTAGAGGGTGCAAAACCACGAAAGGATGTATGCATGGTAGTGCACCCTCTCACTCTTCCCTGAACAGGATAAGGATCCTGCTGGGATGGAGGTCTGCTGAGCAGCTGGCAAGGCTCAACAGGATGAGCCACTGGCAGCAAGGGATGCAGGCAGTATGTTTGGGACTGGGTTTGGTTCTCAGTCCCAGACACATGGAATTTTACTTTTTTACACACTTTGTGTGATATTTAGTGATACCCCCCCAGAGTTAGATAATTTCATTGGGGGAGTTTGGGGCACAGCCCCCCATAAAGAGGGTTGCAGGGGGTGGAGCCCCCCACAAAAACAAGACATATGTAATTTGCAATATATCGCACTGTATTGGCACCATGGTATATTGCTGTGGCATAATGTCTTGCAACATTATGACCCCATGCCCAGTAGCAGCAATTTATTACCAACATGACTGATTTCTGGTTTGGGAGAAAAATTACCGGAAGTGAGAAAGTTATATATTGTGCATTCTAGTTCCATGTGCTAAAGTGCTTGACAACACAGACTGTCCAAGAGGGTGACTTAAACAGCATAGTACTGACAGCAGCAGCAGCAGTTTATTACCAGCATTATTAATTTCTGGTTTGGAAGAGAATTTCCAGAAGTGACAAATTGATATATTGTGCTTGGCAGATGTATGTACTGCAATGCTTGAGATTTAGACACTTGAGACAAATCATGGGGGGGACAGAAGTAATGCGTACTGTGATTAATGCACAGCTAACACAAAATGCATAAAGAACAGTGTTAACAACTTAGACTGTCCAAGAGGATGTCTTAACAGCATAGTAGCAGTAGCAACAGCAACAGCAGCAGCAGCAACAACAGCAGCAGCAGCAGTTTATTAGGTTATATTATGGTATCCCTAAATTCAGAATCCTGAGTCTCAGGATATCGACCCCACTGGCCCGAACTCCAACCTGCTGAATCAATCAGATGCTCAAAAATATGATTTGGGGCATCTGAATGCAAACCATAAGGAAAATTGGGGGCTTCACCCCAACCCTCCATGTGGAGGCTCTGCACCCCACTCCCCCATAAGTAAAATATCTAACTGTGAGGGGGAGCGTACCTCAGAGTTAGAAATAAATTAGTTATGGTGGTAAAATTTCTGTCTCCCACAGCGTGGATAGAACCCACACCTCCACATCACGCTGGCTGAGCCACCATGGTGTAGTCCACAACACCATTGGGGTAGCTCTGCCAGCATCTGGATTCCTCACCAATTTTAATCCCAGGGACAGGGGTAAGGTAGCAAGCCATCACATCTGCTACCTTACCCCTCTCGATGTCCCTCAGGATTCCTTGTGCCGGGATACTCACTGTCTAGAAACTGAACCTGTTGGGCAATGTTTCCTGGGCAGGTCACTGTCAGGATGGTGAGCCTCGGCACAACATAAGGGTACCATTTATTACTAGCATTACTGGTTTCTAGTTTGGGAGAGAATTTCCAGAAGTACAAAAATTATATATTGCACTTGGTAGTTGTGTGTGTACTACTGTGCTTGACAACACGGACTGTCCAGGAGGGTGACTTACACAGCATAGTATTGGTGGCAGCAGCAGCAGTTTATTACCAGCATTACTGATTTCTGGTTTGGGAAAAACATTTTCAGAAGTCATAAATGTATATTTTGTGCTTGGCAATTGTGTGTACTAAAATGTCTGACAACAGAGACTGTCTGAGAGGGCAACTTAAATAGCATAATTATTAGCAGCAGCAGCAGTTTATTACCAGCATTACTGATTTCCTGTTTGGGAGAGAATTTCCAGACGTGAGAAATGTATATATTGTGCTTGGCAGTTGTGTGTACTACAGTGCTTGAGATTGGGACACTTGAGACAAATCATGGGAGAACAAAAGTAATGTGTACTGTGATTAATGCACAACTAACATAAAATGCATAAAGAACAGTGTTGGGGCAGTGACACACAGCACAGTACCATGTGGCAGTGGCAGTACTACTAACTTGTAGTCACCTGCCATATTTATTCTGGCAGTTTAGAAAAATGTCAGAAAAGATAGTGAGAAACAAAAAGAGAGGAAAGGTGTGATGTATGGAAATTGAAGACAGAGCATCATGAAAGAAAATATAGATAGGAAGTAACTTTTTTGTGTTTTTTTTTTAAAGATAGTCCCAAAGCAGACAGTATAGAAATTCTGACAAGTGGAACAGTAAAGAAATGTACATTCAATTTTTTTCAACATTTTTTATAAGCAAAAGAGTAAGAGAGTGTAGCACAGACTCACAAAAAAGGATAGAAGTTATATAGAAAAGTAAAGGCATTAGTTTTTTTTAAACATCACTGGCCCTGGACCCAGAAGTGCCAGCATCACCAGCCTCACTGCACTGGTGCAGCTCCACTATCCCTTCTTTTTTTTTTAGTACAGCTATTTGGTCCCTGTTGCCTCCTTCCACCAACTGGCGATGGGGACACATAAGTATTTTACTTGGTTTTCTCCACTGACACCCCCTGAGGTGCTGGCACATGGCTGTGTGAGCATGCATCCCATGGCATCAGCCCAGCCCCTTCCACTTCCCATAGCTTTTTGCCACCCCTTCTCTGCCTATACTACCCACTGGACCTCCACCCGGTGGGAGCAGAACTATGGGGAGGTACCAACCCACCCTCACCACCCTTAGGAGAGGACAGCTGCCCATCAGCATGCTCAATCCTGCTCTGCCCCCCCACACTGGTGCCCCGAGAACTTGGGTCACCAGTGTAGCACAAGGTGTGGTGTCCAACACCTCAATCCTCAGTGCCACTGGGCAGCAGCCATCCCTCCTAAAAACTGTTGTTGCTTGGCCAGAATTATTCTCATCATGTCCTCCATAGCAGTGCCCCTACATTGGAGGTCCACAATTCCCCTCCTGTAAAGCAACCAGTTCCCCCCTGATGCTGGCTGGTGTGCTTGTGAGTGCTGCTACTGATTCTCCGGCTGGTGCCAGAACATGTGGTGTAGCCCCTTCATTGAGGTTTGCCTGCTGCACCTCTCTCACATGCCACCAATGCCAGCTGTACAGCACCTCTGCAGACACAGAGGAGGGACCACCACCTCCCCAACCACCACTCACCACCTCTTTCTGATGGGCCTCCAACTGCTCGCTATGACAAATTTTCAGGTGGTTCTCTGGCCACCTGTGTCCAAAAGTGTCAACTTTACCCCCTTCTAACCCTGGCCTTACAAATCTTACATGTGTTGATGCTGCCATCATGTTCATCACTTTCAAAGAACTCCTACACAAGGAAAGGTCTGACCAGGTGGTGGCACTGGCAATGACAAGCTGGTAGTGGATGAACAGAGGATGATGGGAGGGGCTCCTCTGCTTGGGAGAAGCTAGTGGAAGTGGTGGTTTGGCAGGGGGTCATTGGAGGTTCTGGCTGTTTATCCTGCTGGGGAACTGGGGAAACTTGAGGCTGCCATTGCTGTTGCAGCTGCTGCTGTTGTAGCTGCTGCTGTTGCTGTTGCTGGTCAGGGGCACATTGACCAGCACTCCCCTGAGGAGATTGCTGCTGCTGCTTCTGCTGCTGGAGGGAATGCTGAGGAGGTGCTGAGAAGGGCTGATGCAGCCATATGACACTGCCATGGGTACAATCCTGTCCTCGCTCCATCATTAATATCAGAGTGACCTCAGCAAACAAAACAAAAAGACATTGAAAGTGAAAGACAGCAAAATTATAAAAAAGGGCAAAATGAAACTGCCTAAAAAGTACAAAAAATATATTCTAAATGAAGCTTAACTAGAACAAAACTATTCACAATAACTAAATCAATAAACCAAGAAAAAAACAGTCAAGAAAATGCAATATGGTTCTATGAATCTCTAATAAAATGCTTTGCTGCAGACCTTCTCCTCTCTATGACTGACTAGCAATGCAAAAGTGAAAGTAAGGCAGAGTCACTACATAGATATGTATTATGTGATTAAGGAAGTTGAAACATGTGACCTTTAGACAAGTTGTTTACCAGAAGCCTCATTTTCAAAAATTCATCTTTGACACCACAAAAGTGAAGTTGACAGTGAAGTTACCAGGTAAAGTGACAGTGCAATAACAGATGAACTGCAAATGTTAAAGGTAATGCTAAAACTTTATGGATTGCTATAGTATTGCTTTATCTAGGTAATGCATTTATTGCCAAAGCATTGAGTTCCGGCATCTGGGGAGTATGTCTACTTTCCTTTTGCATTTTTTGCCTGCAAATTCTAGTCGCTGCCACTTTAAGAGGTTCAGAGGTTATCCGCTACATTTTTTTTGTTTTAATGTTTCTTTCTTACAAGCCCAATCCCAGAGGCTCTGGGTGCTTTACAAGAGAAGATGATGCCAAAAAACATACACAATATCAGCAATAGCAGTAAACTTGTTACGACAAGTCAGTAAATACAATAAATAAATATTAATAAAATAGCAATATATCAATAATAGAAAACCTATAGCTGGCTTCCAAAAGCTTCTCTAAGTTAATGGGCCTTCAGACCCTGCTTGAAAGCCTCCACTGATGGAGCCTCCCTCAGTGGAGGATCTCGGCAGCAAGTTCCATGGGGCTTGGCTGGCTACCTTAAATGTGAGATCTCCTGAGGTTTTTAGTCAGGCCCTGGGAACTGCCAGGAGGCCCTCAGTGGAGGAGCAGAGTGAGCACACAGGGTGGATATTTTGTTTTGAGCCAAAAAATAACACTATCAGTTAATAGCGTGTCACCTGAATTTAAAAACTTTTCTTCTGTGACAATACACTCTGTTATTTTGGTGCAGTCATTAATATAAAATACTGAAGGTCATTCTCATGGTAGTAGTGGTGACTGAGGGTTGTACATATGAGGTGTTTTTACGTGCTAAAATAGTTCACAGTTAAGGATTTATTAGGATTTATTTCTGATAGCATGCCAGATGAGAATATCCTTGCTACTTCATCTCATTATGTTGCTTGCACGCATGTGCAAGAAACATAGTGCCATCATCGGAGATTTCGGAGGTGTGTCACCTCCTCCTCCAATTCAGGCAGTGTGCTGGCAGGTGCGGCCCCTGTAAGCCAATCGCATTTTGGAGCTGTCTATGACACGCTCCAAAATGCAGTGGCACTTCTGATTGAAAGGGGGAGCTACGCTTCCAGTGAGCAGAGATAAGAAGCTTCCGCAGAGGCGTAGCTCCCTCACACTCGGCGCGCGCACTTCACATTCTCAGCTGCATAGCCCACGGGTGCCCAATCCCCGCCGGGCTGAGCTGCTGTCGCCCCCCAGCTGTAGGTGCCACACTCGGGGAGCCCACCCTACGCGGGCAATGAGCCTGGCCGACGGGGTGCCCAATCCCCGCCGCCGAACGCCTCAACGCCCCTGAAGCACGCTGGGAGCTCACCCCAGTGTGGCAAACCGTCCCACAACATCTTTTTTTTGTTTTAACCTGAAAACGAAAACGGTCCCGCGGGAGCGCCTCCCGAGCCCCTCCCACAACCCGCACCCACCCACCGCGCACCCAGCCTCCCCACGCCTCACTCCACACTTACCCTCCGACTCTGGCGCGACGATCTTCGTGGACCGGGAACATGTCTGCACTCTTCAAAGCCGACCGCGAACTGAGGAAATGCCGGTAAGCTGTATAATGGCCTAGATAGGGGTTTCAACTTTGTTGCATATCTCAGGAATTTTTGGAATTTCTGCAAATTTTCAACATGGGGTTTGGGACCCTTCTCATGAATGATGTCACTGTCATGGCGTTATTCGGCTCAAGGGTGATTGCACAGTGACCGCGAAATCACCTTTGGGCCTGAATACCACCATGACAGTGACATCATTCATGAGAAGGGTTCCAAAACCCCATGTTGAAAATTTGGTGCAAAATTCCAAAATGACTGTTTTATTTGAGCGTGTGTTGGCGCAGTTCCTACGCAGGCTCGTAAGTTCACGTAAATTTGAATATTTTCACTCCAGATTTTCTACATTGCCATTTTACCACACCTTCTTATGAGTAGTAGGCTGTCATTTTCACATCTCACCTAAAATGTGTTTCCAGCTCCAGGTAGCGTAGAATGGCGCAGTCAGTGTGTAAATCAATGTATGGGACAAATTAAGAAAATCACAGTGACACTGTTCATTATCAGAGGTATTAAAAAGGCTATGTTGAAAATTTGGTGAAAAAATTCTTAAAAATGACTGTTTTACGAGCGTGCGTTGCGCAGTTCCTACGCAGGCTCGTAAGTTCGCAAATTTTCAATATTTTCACTCCAGATTTTCAACATTGCCATTTTACCACACCTCCTTATGAGCAGTACAGCTGTCATTTTTCACATCCTGCCCAAAATGTGTTTCTGCCCATGTAGCATAATGGTGCAGTCGGTGTGCAAACTCAATGTATGGGACACATTAACAAAATCACAGTGACACTGTTCATAAGCAGAGGTCTTAAAATGGCTATGTTGAAAATTTGGTGAAAAATCTTAAATGACTGTTTTACGTAGCTGTATTGCGCAGTTCCTACGACGCTCGTAAGTTCACAAATTTTCAATATTTGCACTCCAATGACTTCCAAATACCTAAACAGCACATAGAAGCAAGCAACATTCGGCATTGACAAATGCTCATTTTTATATCAAACAGGTGAATCATTTTTATTTCAAAAGTCCATCAGCCCAAGGGAGTTCGAAATTTTCCTTTTAAAAGTGATGGAGTGGTCTGTTTTGGAAAAAATATTCCCTAGCTGGTTTGTTTCCATCCTTGTGAGTTACCATGAACCTATGAAGATTCCTTGTTTAACTATTGGTCACTTTAACCAATGGCAGTCACTGTTCTGTTAATTTCTGCAATATATCATTTATTGCATTTAACATTTCTAATGACACAATGGCATTATGTGAACTGGATCCTTTCAGTAGCTTGTTTAAAAAGCTCTGTATGCCACGTCCTCCATGAAGTAATCTGTTTTTTGTACTTATGATTAGAGGATGCCCTTTACTAGTCTAGGAATTGTCATATTGGGCTGCAGTCTCAACCACTCTCTTCCAACCATTCACTCATGGGTTAAGTTCACCTGATAAGCTGTTGATGCACATGTGAATTTTGAAGTACAGCCCCTAGTCCTTGGTCATTTTAAGTAGCTCCTCAGTTCTTACATGTGCATCAGTAAGGCTGAAGCACTCACCTCTAGCTCCAGCAAGAATAAGTGTTTGTTGCTTCCCAGCTCAAATATATATGTTATTACTGTTATTTATGATCCTACCATGATCTGTTACATTACTAATCAGTATTTTGACAGCCAGATGCAGTTTTGTCTACACTTCATCTAACTTTTCAACCTACATCCTTTATCCTTTGTCTTGACCTCCCTGTCTCATTGTGAGGATCTTAAACTGTGTTTAATGTTGAGACTTATACTTTTAAATGGTTTCAATCAATACAGTCAGACATATATGAAATGGGCATGGTACAAGGCATTGTAAGATTCAATAGCGGACCTGTTCTTCACCCTGCTCACCTCTGCCTCCTTCCCTGAGTGAGGATGGTGTTAGAGCTATTGTGGGCACGCATAAGTGGCTGTGGTGAAGAGCACTTGGACTAGGAAAGAGGGTTTCTCCTTCCTGTCATTGGAACCCTTGGTTCACGAGTACTGCCTGTCCAGGCCTGTGTCCCCCTATAGCCCCTATTGCTGTGATTCTAAGGCAAAATGAGTCGCACCTGATAGGTTCCAGATGATGGAGGAGTCACCTTTCCATTTTACACACTCCCAGTTATGTGGTGATAATCTGGTGTTTGCCAGTTCTTTTGCAAATGAGGTTTATTGCCAGCTAATGATTAAACTAGTAAGATGACTCCCCACATGTCCCTTAGTCCTTTTAGCTAGAGTGCTTTATCTGTACCTCTCTGGTGGTCCAATTTCCAGCTAATTCAGTCCCTGCTTACTGAGTCTGGTACCATCCTTTGCTTCTGGATGGCACGCTTGAGTGCAGATATTATCCCTGGACTGTGCATGCTTTTCTTGGCTGCATAGCTGGCTCACTCTGCATGTGCAGGAGAGTGTTGATATGGGCTGATGCCAGGTGCCCATTGCAAGTGGACTCAGCTTGTGCATGCACCAGATGTGGTTCACAGAGTGCACATATGCATAGCCCCCACTGTTGCACATGGAAGCTGGAATGATGAGACACATCCTTCTGACTGCAATCTTGTGCACAGCATTACTAGCCTCATTATGGTCCAGATTTTTGCTAATGGGCTAGTTTGAATAGCAATCATTGGCCACTATTTCCAAGCTTATTTAGCTTTCATGCTCACCTCCTAATCAGTGACTGCTATGCTCTCCCTGGTGTGAAATTCCCTTTGAGATCAATGGTAGTCATTTTGCTCGACCAAGTGAAATGACCATCTTGGGAAGGTCTCCCAAATTTAATGGCCATTTCCTTTTCAAGACCACTTTACATTCCCAAGGGATTTAGACACTTTGCACTTTCAAGGTAGTTATTTGGTAAACATAGCTGTGGTACCTACATATACATATACGTATATGTATATGTATATTATAGGGGTGCAGTCATACCTCTATAGTTAGGGTTATGAAGGCACTTTAATGTTAAACTTGAAAATTTGCATGTTAATAACTTTGGACCCGTTCAACAGATTTGCATGAAATTTGGTATGCCTGGTGGGGCTTGGTAGATTTCTTGATTTGCCAAATTGCACTTTGGTCAGGCTTATGGGTTTTGCACAGTGAATTGCTGAAAAATGCACTTTTCGCCAGTTTTGAGGGCAGTTTTTCTGATTTTTTCCATGGTGCTGCATGGCCACCATGTGGCATGCCAGTCTGACACTTGGCACGTAGAAAGAGTTTGGGTCAAAGAAACATGACACTTTTTGTTTAGCGAAAAAATATTAATCCATTCAAAAGTTATTAAACTTTTTAGCTCCCATTATAAGTCTATGGAAAATGTATATGTATATGGTTATTTTGCGAAAGAAGAGTGGGGTTTTGGCATCTGGTCACTCCTCATGATCAAAGAATTTGCAGGATCACGATCAAAGATTCTTTGATCGTGAAAAATTTATCGATCATGATGGCCGCCATCTTGTTTTCAGTTTGGAGGTTGGAAAAATACAAATATCTCAGCCAAGTGGTGACTTCTGAAGTAAAACTTGGATGGATTTTGCTCAGGGGGCTTCCCTCTATCGAGCCATGCCTGTGGTTTGCTGTAGTTTTCTCAAAACATGGAGTTTTAAACTTTTAAATTCTTTGATCATGGCGTGCTAACGATCTTTGATCGTGAGCCTACAAATTCTTTGATCACAAGATTCTTTGATTGCGATCTTCGTTTGTGTGGGAGGGATGAGATGGCCAGAATTTTGGGTTGGAAAAAAACAAATATCTCAGCCAAGGGGTGACTTCTGAAGTATAACTAGGATGGGTTTTGCTCAGGGGGCTTCCCTCTATCGAGCCATGCCTGTGGTTTAATGGAGTTGTGTCAAAAAATGGAGTTTTAACATTTTTAAATTCTTTGATGGCGAGGATGCAAATTCTTTGGTCAAGAGATTTCTTTGATCATGAGCTTTGTTTGTGAGGGCGGGATGAGATGGCTAGATTTTTGCTGGACCAGATATCTCTGGGAGGGACCAGATAGCCCAAATTTCACAACCAAATGTCCCCTCATGATCACGAGGTTGCGGTCGATTCTCACGATCAAAGAATTTTTAAAGGTGCAAAAACTTTAAAATTAAATATCTCAGAAACGGTTTGGTCTTTGAACTTGAAATTGGGAGGGTGTTGAGGGGATGTCCTGTAGATCTGAATTATCATGTTTAGGTGTCAGAAAATGTATTCACTGCAGAGATATTGCATGACATAGTTTACGCATTACGGATAGCGTTCTGCATTGTGGTAGTGGCTTGAAATTTATAGGGTAGCTAGCCTTACTGCCACAGAGGTACTTTTCAGTGGTTAGGTGTGTAAAATGTAAACAGGTGCAGAATTATGCCACTCTGATGAATGAAAATCGAACTTTAAAATTAAATATCTCAGAAACGGTTCGTTTTTTTAACTTGTAATTTGAAGGGTGTTGAGGGGATGTCCTGTAGATGTGAATTATGGTGTTTAGGTGTCAGCAAATTAATTTGCTATGGAGATATTGCATGACATAGTTTATGTTTTGCGGATAGCATTCTGTGTTGTGGTAGTGTCTTGACATTTATAGGGTAGCTAGCCTTACTGCCACAGAGGTAATTTTCAGTGGTTAGGTGTGTAAAATGTAAACAGGTGCGGAATTATGCCACTCCGACAAATTAAAATTTGGTTCATTTCAAGTTGGTGGAAGTGTGGGGCCCTTATACATGCTCCCACCAATACATATGATATTCAGTACTTGTACTGTTATGTTAGGCCCGGGCCCCACACTCCCACTAACTTGCATGACATTGTACTTTACTATGCTTTCTCAAAAAGTAAGGACATTCTTTGCAAAAAATGGTGTTGATGCAATAGTTAAGATTTTTTACAGTGACAAAAGTGAAGAAATTTGCCATTAGGGTTACCACCCCTTGCACCCCACAACCACCCAACCCCCACCAACAGGCATCGGAGTGTGCATTGGGGTCATCAGTCCTAACTCTCACCCCATTCTCCTATACTGCACCACTTCAGCTTATTTACACATGGAATGGGTGAGAGTTAAGGCCAACAACCCCAACGCACACCCCAATGCCTGTTGGTGGGGGTGGTCATGGGGTGGAAGGGGTGGTAACCCTAATGGTGAATTTCCCACTTTTGTCACAGTAAAAACCCTAACTGTTGCATTAATGCAGTTTTTGCAATGAATATATGTAATAGATAAGCCGCTCTGAGGTGTGCAGTTAGCACGCTGTGATATCACATACGCCTTGGTGTGCATTGTTAATACTACCCGAGGAGCTGTAAGCCAAGTGTCAACCACCAAGGCATGCATATATCAGAGCATGACCACACACCTCAGAATCATTTATCTATCTTATAAAATGTCAAAATTGTTTTGGAGGGAGAAAAACTGCAGGTGTCGGTCGTGCTCCAATATATGCACGGTCATGTGATGTGTTCCAACAAATCAGCAAACATAATTTTCCACCAATTTTATAATATAATATATATATATATATATATATATAGAAAGAGAGAGAGAGAGAGATAAAGATATATATATATATATATAGAGAGAGAGAGATAGCGATATAGATAGATACAGTTTATATAGAGAGAGATATAGATAGATATAGAGAGATATAGATAGATAGATATAGAGAGATATATATAGATAGATAGATAGATAGATAGATATAGAGAGATAGATAGATATAGAGAGATATAGATAGATATGGATATAGATAGATATAGATATAGATATATAGATATATAGGGGATACATGATGGGCATGGGTGTGATATGAAAAATATTTTCACTCCTCTAGAGTGACCTCTGAACTCACAAGTGGCGAAGCCACGAGTGAGGTTTCAGAGGTCACTGTACAGGACTGAACGTATTTCCCATATCACAAGAGTGCCCATCATGTATCCGATATATACAACGGGGGCCTCATTGTTGCAAAGTGTACCATTTGCACAGCTTTGGGCAGCTTTGTGCAGGTTTCATAAATGTCAGGCCTTATATTTATCACACCCTGTTGAAAATAACATAATTTATCACACCCATTTAGCACTCACCCCCATTGTGTGTGTGAGTATATATATATATATCTATATATATATATAGATATATATATGTAGATAGATAGATATATCTATCTATCTATATATATATATATATCTATATATATATATATATACAGTGTATATATATATATATATATAGATATATATATATATATATATTGTATCGTGCACTATAGTTTGGGTTGAATACCCCATTTATGGTTAAAGTGTGAAATTTTGCAGCTTAATAACTTTGCCACCATATGACGGATTTGCATGAAATTTGGCAGACACAGAGTAGTACCATAAATCTTGGGATCTGCCAAGTTTTGCAATGGTCAGCTATTCGATTGTGGAGCTATAAAGCACAATAGAAAGTCACATTTACACTTTTTTTCACATTCTTTGCTTGTGCCTAAAGGTCACACAGTTTGCATGACCAATCCAAAAACTTCCAGGAACATACGGTCCCCGATATGCCTTTTGAAGATTTTATGAAAAAATATTAAATGGTTCAAAAGTTATTCAAAAAACAAGTTTCCCATTGTAGTCAATGGGAAAAGTTAACAAAAAGTTTGACAGTGTCACAAATGCGGATTTTAATGTTCCAAATGACCCCTGTAGTGTAGTAGATCTGCCATTTTGTTTTCAGTTGCTGGTCACAGAAATGCTTGCCATTTAAAATTGGGACCCTCTAGGGACATAATTGTTTTTGTGTTTACCTAGGCAAGCCCTGAGGATGCTAGCCATGGTTTTTTTTTTGGTGGGGGGGGGGGTTAAACACCCCAGAAATATGTTTTTGAAATTTTTGAAAAAAGTTGTGGCGCAAAGTAGTGTCGAATATTCAACACTTTCGTGATTTTCTTTTTTGAAAGTGTTGTGATTTGCGACACTACTTTGCGACACTATGCTCAAAAGAATAGGAAATATTTGCCACCCTGCTGCAAAACAACGGTTTGGTCTTTTGGGCTAAAATTTGGAAAGAAGAAAGTCAAGATCCTGCAGATGTGCCTTTTGGTGGTTTGGTGACAAAATATTACAGGGCTGCAAAGTTACAGTGTTCTGAATTTGGTGATTTTTCCCATAGGCTAACTTTACATCATCCGCCGCGCCTTTTGGGACCTGTGTCTGGAAAATGCTTTGAGATATGGACTTTTCATCAGAAAAATGCATAGCCCCCCCACTAGGGGGCTAAGTACAAAACTAGCCAAGAAAGTAATAAATTATATGAAATTTAAATTTTTTTTCTACGTCATACGGTTCCTGAGTTATAAGCAATTTAGTATTCCAAGTGCTCATTTTCTGCTCCGAGGCCCATTATTATGCATACATTGTTTGTATTGACTGTGTTTCTCAATGCAGCCTTTGGGGAAAAAAGGCTGTGTGTTTTCGTTACTGTTACAGTTAGCGTTTCCACTTGCGTTTACATAACCGTTTGAGTTAGCGTTCCCATCTACACCACCATGTGCATCACAGTTTGTGTTTTTGTTTGCACTTATATTTGCATTGCTGTTACCATTTGTGTTTCCAGTACTGTTTCTGTTTGCATTTCGCTTTGCGTCACCGTGTGCATTACCATTTGCGTTTTCATATGCGCTTTGTGTTTGCATTTCTGTTTGCATTACTGTTTGCTTTGGCGTCATTGTTGCTGTGACTGTAACTGTTTACATTTCCAATTGTGTTACTATTACTTTTTGTGTGTTCATCACTGTTTGCATTTCTGCTGCCCTTAGTGTTTGTGTTTCCAGTCGCATTGGCAATGCCCCACCCAGACCAGCTACTGGATCATGAGTGCAGAAGCACCGTCCAGCTAAGGCCATGGACATGATCAGTATACATCTCCGATGTCAGCTGCACACTACTTTGGACACTGAGGAGTTTCACAGACTCAGCCAGGCAATGCCTCCCCCCTGCAGACCAGGTACTGGATCCTGAGTGAAGACCTACAACCCAATTAAGGCCATGTACATCACTGGTATATGTCTCTGATGTCAGCTGCACAGTAGTTCACACATTGAGGAGTTGCATGGCCTCAGCCAGGCAATGCCCCTCCCCCAGATGAGGTACTGGGTCCTGAGTGGAAAGCTACAGCCCAACTACAGGCATGGACTTCACTGGTATACCTCCATGACAGCAGCTGCACACTAGTTAGGACACTGAGGAGTTGCATGAACTCAGTCATGCAATGCCCCCTCCCAACTAGGTACTGGACCTTGAGTGCAGAGCCACAGCACAACTACAGCCATGAACATCAATGGTATATGTCCCTGATTCCAGCAGGACACAAGTTAGCATGCTGAGGAGTTGCACGACCTCAGCCAGGCAATGTCCCCCCAAACCAGGTACTGGATCCTGAGTGCAGAGCCATAGCACAACTCAAGTCATGAACATCAATGGTATACCTCCCTGATTGCAGCTCCACACAAGTTAGCACCATGAGGAGTTGCATGGCCTCAGCCAGGCAATGCCCCCAGCAGACCAGGTACTGGATCCTGAGTGCAGAGTCACAGCACAACTAAAGTCATGGACATCAATGATATACCTCTCTGATTGCAGCTGCACATAAGTTAGCACACTGAGGAGTTGCATGGCCTCAGCCAGGCAATGCCCCCCCAGATCAGGTACTAGATCCTGAGTACAGAGCCACAGCCCAACTAAGCCCATGGACATCATCGGTTTACATCTCCAATGCCAGCTGCACAGTAGTTTGGACACTAAAGAGTTGCACAGCCTAAGTTAGGCAATGCCCTCCCCCGACCAGGTACTGGATTCTGAGTGGAGAGCTAAAGCACAACTACAGCCATGGTCAGCAATGGTATACCTCCCTGATTCCAGCAGCACCCAAGTTAGCACACTGATGAGTTGCATGGCCTCAGTCAGGCAATGCCCCCCCCGACTAGGTACTGTACCCTGAGTGCAGAGCCATAGCAGAACTAAAGCCATGGACATCAATGGTGTACCTCCCTGATTCCAGGTGGACACAAGTTAGTGCACTGAGGAGTTGCATAGTCTCAGCCAGGCAATGCCTCCCAGACCAGGTACTGGATCCTGAGTGCAGAGAAACAGACCAACTAAGCACATGGACATGATTAGTATATGTGTCTGATGCCAGCTGCACAGTAGTTTGGACATGGAGGAGTTGCACAGCCTAAGCTAGGCAATGCCTTCCCCCAACCAGGTACTGGATCCTGAGTGGAGAGCTACAGCACAACTACAGCCATGGACATCAGTGGTATACATTCCTGATTCCAGCTGCACACAAGTTAGCAGACTGATGAGTTGCACAGGCTCAGCCACACAATGCCCCCCACCTGCCAGACCAGGCACTAGATCCTGAGTCCAGAGCTACAGCCCAATTAAGGTCATGTACATCATTGGTATACATCTCTGATGCCAGCAGCAGACAAGTTAGGACACTGAGTAGTTGCACAGATTCGGCCAGTCAATTCTCCCCCTTCCTAACAGGTAGTGGATCCTGAGTCTAGAGCTACAGCCCAACTAAGGCCATGGACTTCATCGGTATACCTCTGTGATAGCAGCTGCACACTAGTTAGGACAGCGAGGAGTTGCACATTCTCAGCCATGCAAAGCCTCACCACTCCCACAGACCAGGTACTGGATCCTGAGTACAGAGCCACAGCACAACTAAAGCCATGGACAGCAATGGAATACCTCCCTGATTCCAGCAGCACCCAAGTTAGCACACTGATGAGTTGCATGGCCTCAGCCAGGCAATGCCCCCCAACTAGGTACTGTACCCTGAGTGCAGAGCCACAACAGAACTAAAGCCATGGACATCAGTGGTATACCTCCCTGATTCCAGGTGGACACAAGTTAGTGTACTGAGGAGTTGCACAGCTTCAGCCAGGCAATGTCCCCCCAGCAGACCAGGTACTGGATCCTGAGTGCAGAGAAACAGACCAACTAAGACCATGGACATCATTGGTTTACATCTCCAATGTCAGCTGCACAGTAGTTTGGACACTAAAGAGTTGCACAGCCTAAGTTAGGCAATGCCTTCCCCTGACCAGGTACTGGATCCTGAGTGGAGAGCTACAACACAACTACAGCCATGGTCAGCAATGGTATACCTCCCTGATTCCAGCAGCACCCAAGTTAGCACACTGATGAGTTGCATGGCCTCAGCCAGGCAATGCCCCCCCGACTAGGTACTGTACCCTGAGTGCAGAGCCACAGCAGAACTAAAGCCATGGACATCAATGGTATACCTCCCTGATTCCAGGTGGACACAAGTTAGTGCACTGAGGAGTTGCATGGTCTCAGCCAGGCAATGCCCTCCAGACCAGGTACTGGATCCTGAGTGCAGAGCCATAGCACAACTCAAGTCATGAACATCAATGGTATACCTCCCTGATTGCAGCTCCACACAAGTTAGCACCATGAGGAGTTGCATGGCCTCAGCCAGGCAATGCCCCCAGCAGACCAGGTACTGGATCCTGAGTGCAAGTCACAGCACAACTAAAGTCATGGACATCAATGATATACCTCTCTGATTGCAGCTGCACATATGTTAGCACACTGAGGAGTTGCATGGCCTCAGCCAGGCAATGCCCCCCAGATCAGGTACTAGATCCTGAGTACAGAACCACAGCCCAACTAAGCCCATGGACATCATCGGTTTACATCTCCAATGCCAGCTGCACAGTAGTTTGGACACTAAAGAGTTGCACAGCCTAAGTTAGGCAATGCCTTCCCCCGACCAGGTACTGGATCCTGAGTGGAGAGCTACAACACAACTATAGCCATGGTCAGCAATGGTATACCTCCCTGATTCCAGCAGCACCCAAGTTAGCACACTGATGAGTTGCATGGCCTCAGCCAGGCAATGCCCCCCCGACTAGGTACTGTACCCTGAGTGCAGAGCCACAACAGAACTAAAGCCATGGACATCAATGGTATACCTCCCTGATTCCAGGTGGACACAAGTTTGTGTACTGAGGAGTTGCACAGCCTCAGCCAGGCAATGTCCCCCCAGCAGACCAGGTACTGGATCCTGAGTGCAGAGCCACAGCACAACTAAAGCCATGGACATCAATGGTATACCTCCCTGATTCCAGGTGGACACAAGTTAGTGCACTGAGGAGTTGCATGGTCTCAGCCAGGCAATGCCCCCCAGACCAGGTACTGGATCCTGAGTGCAGAGAAACAGACCAACTAAGTCCATGGACATGATCGGTATATGTGTCTGATGCCAGCTGCACAGTAGTTTGGACATGGAGGAGTTGCACAGCCTAAGCTAGGCAATGCCCTCCCCCAACCAGGTACTGGATCCTGAGTGGAGAGCTACAGCACAACTACAGCCATGGACATCAGTGGTATACATTCCTGATTCCAGCTGCACACAAGTTAGCAGACTGAGGAGTTGCACAGGCTCAGCCACACAATGCCCCCACCTGCCAGACCAGGCACTGGATCCTGAGTCCAGAGCTACAGCCCAATTAAGGCTATGTACATTATCGGTATACGTCTCTGATGCCAGCAGCAGACAAGTTAGGACACTGAGTAGTTGCACAGTCTCGGTCAGGCAATTCCCTCCATTCCAACCAGGTAGTGGATCCTGAGTCTAAAGCTACAGCCCAACTAAAGCCATGGACTTCATCGGTATACCTCTGTGACAGCGGCTGCACACTAGTTAGGACAGTGAGGAGTTGCAGTCTCAGCTATGCAATGCCTCCCAACCCCCGCAGACCAGGTACTGGATCCTGAGAACAGAACCACAGCACAACTAAAGCCATGGACAGCAATGGTATACCTCCATGATTCCAGCAGCACCCATGTTAGCACACTGATGAGTTGCATGGCCTCAGCCAGGCAATGCCCCCTGACTAGGTACTGGACCCTGAGTGCAGAGCCACAGCAGAACTAAAGCCATTGACATCAATGGTATGCCTCCCTGATTCCAGGTGGACACAAGTTAGTGCACTGAGGAGTTGCACAGACTCAGCCAGGCAATGTCCCCCCGCAAACCAGGTACTGGATCCTGAGTGCAGATCCACAGCACAACAAAAGCCAAGGACATCAATGGTATACCTCCTCTGATTCCAGTAGCACACAAGTTAGCATGCTGAGGAGTTGTACGGCCTCAGCCAGGCAATGCTCCCCCAAAACCAGGTACTGGATGCTCAGTGCAGAGACACAGCAGAACTAAAGCCATGGATATCAACGGTATACCTCACGGATTGTAGCTGCACACAAGTTAGCACAGTGAGGAGTTGCATGGCCTCAGCCAGGTAATGCCCCCCCAGACCAGGTACTGGATCCTGAGTGCAGAGCCACAGCAAATTTAAAGCCATGGACATCAATGGTATACCTCCCTGATTGCAGCTGCACACAAGTTAGCACACTGAGGAGTTGCACAGTCTCAGCCAGGCAATGCCCCTCCCCAGACCAGGTACTGGATCCTGAGTGCAGAGCCACAGCACAACTAAAGCCATGGACATCAACGGCATACCTCCATGATTGCAGCTGCACACAAGTTAGCACACTGAGGAGTTGCATGACCTCAGCCATGCAATGCCCCCCTGACTAGGTATGGGACCCTGGGTGCAGAGCCACAGCACAACTAAAGCCATGGACATCAACAGTATACCTCTGTGATTGCAGCTGCATACAAGTTAGCACGCTGAGGAGTTGCACGGCATCAGCCAGGCAATGCCCCTCCAGACCAGGTACTGGATCCAGAGTGCAGAGCCACAGCACAACTAAAGCCATGGATATCAACGGTATACCTCACGGATTGTAGCTGCACACAAGTTAGCACAGTGAGGAGTTGCATGGCCTCAGCAAGGTAATGCCCCCCCAGACCAGGTACTGGATCCTGAGTGCAGAGCCACAGCACAACTAAAGCCTTGGACATCAATAGTATATCTTCCTGATTCCAGGTGAACACAAGTTAGCTCACTGAGGAGTTGCACAGACTCAGCCAGGTAATGCCCCCCCAGACCAGGTACTGGATCCTGAGTGCACTGCCACAGCACAACTAAAGCCATGGACATCAATGGTATACCTCCCTGACTGCAGCTGCAGACAGGTTAGCATACTGAGGAGCTGTACGGCCTAAGGCAGGCAATACCCCATCCCCCCCACCAGGAACTGGATCCTGAGTGCAGATCCACAGCCCAACTAAGGCTATGGACATCATCGGTATACACCTCTGATGCCAGGTGCACAAGTTTATTGAGAGGATGATGTAGAAGTGTTATTTTTAATGTATATCGCTAATGCGTGTACTATATTGCAACACTTCTGCTCAGCACTGCCAGCTGGCTCTTGCTTCACCGCATGCAGCAGCTGATCTGATCCAGTTTCCCTGGCAGCTAGGAAAACAATTATTACATTTTTGATTAGAGAGCATTTTGCTATCTCTGTTTATTAAGACTGGTATTGTTTTTTATGTGTTTTCTATTATACTATTACATTATACCACGAAGCATAATTAGTAACACTGTTATAGCAACATGTGAAATTTCTTTTGTTGTTTCGTATGCTTAGAACAGTTATGTCTATACATTGATAGCAGCGGATGTACACAAGTGCCTACATTGAGCAGTGTTGCTACATCAGTGAAGGGTGACAGCACAAGTGGACATAGCAGGCAATGTAGTCCCAGTAAAAAAAAGGAAAAAAGGTATTATATCTTCATTGTAGAGCTACTGGTGAACTGAAGTCATGGATCTGAACCCTATTACTTAATGATACCAGTTGCAGACTAGTTAGGAGACTGGGGTGTTGCACAGCGTCAGCCAGGCAATGGCCTCTCCAACCCCCCTCCCCTGACAATGTGCTACATGCTGAGTAGTGAGACATAAGTCAAGTAAACTACTGGACATTAACATTACTCTTTGGTGATAGCAGGTGAACACAAGTTACAACAGTTATTAGTTGCATGCCTTAAAGAAGGCAATGCAGCTGTTCCCCCCCAAAAAAAATGCACAGATACTGTATCCTGAGTGCTGATGCACAGCCCAAGTGAAGGAATTGATAACACTGTAATAAATGCCTGATACTGTCTGCACACAAGTTTGGGTACTGTAGAACATTATCCCTTAGCCAAGCAATGCCATTCCTACTCCAGTCCCCCACACACACCCTGGGGACATTAGGTATTTGATTCCAAGTGCTGAGCCACCGGTGGATTTAACTCATGATATGCTTGTTATAGTTCACTGATACCACTTGCATGCACATTAGGACAGTAAGGAGTATCATGGGCTGAGCCAGGTAATGTAACACCCTTCCCTCTGTTGTTATGCGCATTCCAAACAGTTGTTATGCACAGTTCAAAGGTCATACAATTTTAAATTTCTCATTTATTCTACACCCAGATAGTTACTAACCACTCAGTGCTGAAAGTCATACCTTTTACCTTTCAGAAGTCTGAAAATTTGATTTTGATATGTGAATAGAACAAAGAAATGGCTAGATTTTTTGTTTTCACTTCAGTGGGGGGTCTGTCACTCCAGTGTAAAAAAAACATACTATAAAAAATAGAATATGGTCAACCACACAGAAATTGGCATGTTTCCATCTCAGGGTTGAGATGACAGCAAGGACCTCTCAAGCTTCCCTCTCGAGGTTCATATGCTGTCATCTCAACCCACTTGATGGAAACACAGCCTTGATGTGTATGATTGCCCATACATTATTCTCTATGTATTGTATCTTCGTAACAGATGTACTGCTAAACTGAAGTTATCGATATCAGTGCTATTACTTATCAAAGGCAGGCATGCACTATTTAGGACAGTGGGGAGTTGCACAGCATTGGCCATGCCATGCCCTGACCACGCCCCCTCAAAAAAAGATGTGCTGTATGCTGAGTGGTGAGAGATTAACCAAGAAAATAAATGTTGATCAACAGCATAGGTGTATGGTTGCACATGGACACTACTTACGACAGTGAGATGTTGTGCACCCTCAGCTAGCAATAGTGCTCATGCCCTCCATTCAAAGCAAAAGGTATAGGATCCTGAGTGCTAACCCACAGCTGAACTCAAGCTATGGATATCAATTATATAGGTGTTCGACAGCAGTTGCACACAATTTAGTGTAGTATGATGTTCTATGCCCTTAGTCAAACAGTGGCCACCCACCCGACACCCCCCACCCGAAGAACATCTATTGGATCCAGAGTGCTGAGCAACAGATCTACTGAACTCATTGATAGTAATGACAAAGCTAATTGATAGCACCCATGCACAGGTTGGTAGGCTGAGGACTTGCACAGGAAGAACCTGGCAATGCACCCCCCCACCGACCAGGCATTGGTAACTAAGTGTTGAGACAGTTCAATTTAACACATGTATATTAATACAATATGTTACTGATACCAGTCCTGCAGAACCTATTGTGGTGAGGTATTGCTGAGTTGTGTTAACTCATTAAGGAAATGTCCCCCCATCACATCCATTTAGTTATCTGTTATTGGTATTGTAGTAATGAATTTCTCTTACCTTTTGACTCAACAAGAATGACACTCTCGTCTGAGTCATGGCCCTCCACAGCTTCTGTTGCAGCCGGTACTACCTCGGCCTGAGGTGGGGAATGCCTACGATGTTCTGTCAATGAATAATAATAGATATTAACAGTGTGGTATACATCACCATGCACTTCAGTATATATTGATTTAATTATTGCTAATATTCTGTATTAATTACTAATTTTCATGTCTTTTTTCTTCTGTTAGTTTCTTGATATCTGTGTACTACTCTATCTTTAGTACTTATGACTATACTGAGGTCTCTTCAGTCACATTTAATAAAACAGAATCCAGCACAAAGATTGCAATAGTAAAGAACAACAAGACAGTAACCATACTGTTAGACAGATAGTATGTTAAGAGTATGTACAGTGATAAATATATTAACATTTTTTTGTATCCCAGATCTTTTTCCATGTTCAGTGACATGTGGTTATTGTCCTGGGTTGAACTGTTGAGCGTTGAGGTTTTACAGACATAGTGCGTTCTTCACGTTTTGCCTGTTGCACAATTTCACAACTGTGGAATCACTGATACTGCTGCCAAATGTCACTGTGCAGCATTGTTATGACTGTTAAACATATTGTGTTGAGTATTAAGTTTTCTCTACACTTACGATGCTGTAGGCATTCCCCAGCTGCAGGCTTACCAGCTGACTCCCACATCTCGTGGGCAAGGTAGTACTAGCCAACATCATTGTCCGGCATCTCCTCTCATTGTTTCAGTGTGTAGAAATGCTGGCACAGCATTTTCCACTTCCTCTTGCACATCTCAGCTGTTTTGTTCTTGATTTTAAACTGCTAGCTAAGATATGCATTCATGTACCTCCACATGGCATCCAGCTTCCGGTTGGTGCTGCGCATGAGCTCCTTGGTGTTGCCCTTTGTCTGTGCCGCCTCAACCAGGCAACACACCTTCCTCATACTCCAGATTCTCATGATTTTTTTTGTGAAGAGTTCTTTTAATGCTGAAATAAATAGGGAGAGAGATAATAGTGATTTAGTATATGTGTTGTTCTGAGGCTAGGTAGATTGAGATTTAAAAATGTTTTGACAGTTTGTGTGGACAGAGATGATCAGAACGATTGAACATCTCTGCTTTAAAATATTACAGCACTCATGGCTACAGTAAGACAGCTAGACAATCAATTTCTCTCCCCTCTGCTCCCCCCCACTATGGCACTTTACACTGCAGTCCATGGCCATAGCCCAAGTACAAGTCTCATAATTTGTACTATGTATAGTTAGAATTCAAGGGTAGGCTGGTTAATGAACAGCTGACTGCCAACATGCAGTACTTTTTTTGTCACAAAACAGAATTACAGATACTGGCCCAAATATTCAAAAGAGTTGAGCCATGCACAATAGGGTTGCGCCTGCGCAAGTCCAAAAATGCGCCATTCTGTGATATTCAGCAGGAGGCAGTTGCACCCCCCAAATCACGCTGAGCAACAGTGCAATGATAATGAATGGATGCGCAACTGAAGGGGGAGGAACTATGCATAAATGGCGCAGTGCGATAATCAGCAACATGCGCCATGCGCAATAGGAGAGCCAGCGGAAGTTGTGCCATAGCGGAAATGAGCCAAAATAAAAGGGAGCAAGGGAGAGGCGCAAGAACGCTACAGGGAAGGCACATGAGGCCGAAGTCTAGCAGGACAAACTGGGCAGCAGGAACACACAGGGCAGGCCAGGAAAGGGCACCTGAAATCAACAGGCTCAGTGGGAGGTGTGGGGAGCCACAGTGCAGAAGGGGGAAGTACTTGCCACACAGCAGTGAGACCAGCATAGGCAGGTGTTCCCGGTGCAGGGGAAGTAGCAGCCAGGACAGCGGGGGGAAATACAGAAACAGCTGCCAGGGGCTGAACACAAGCCAGGGACATGGCCAGTGCCACCATCCAGATGGAGGCAGTAATGAGGGGGGTGAGAAGGTGGGCAGCAGGGGCGTGGCCGTGGAAGGGCCCATTGGCGGTATGCCCCCAACAGGCAGTACCGAGCCCACACCAGCTTCGAGCTGTACAGTGATACAGAGATCATGGGCTGGTACCGCCTGAATCAGGCAATTCTGAGGCAGCTCTGAGAGCTGTGCAGTGATGTAATGCAGGCACCCACACGACGGAGCCATGCTCTGTCAGTGGAGACGAAAGTGACAGCTTGCATGTGCTTGCTCACCATGGGTGCCTTCCAGAGACCAAATGGGGACACCACAGGCTTAACCCAGTTGGCCACGTCATGTCACCTCACCCAATTCCTCAGCGCACTGCTGCCACATGCTGCAGAGTACATCCATTTCCCCAGAACACCAGCGGAGCACACAGCAAACATACAGGAGTTCCACAGGGTAGCGTGTATGCCTGGCATGCTAGGGGCAATAGACTGCACCCATGTGGCCATCTGCATACCACGTGGCCCTGAGGGGGCTACATATATAAATCGCAAGGGCTATGCCAGCATCAACTGCCAGGTGGTGTGCGATGCCAGGGGATGCATCATCAATGTCCTTGCCACACACCTTGGGGGAGCACATGATGCCTTCATCTGGCACCAGTTGGCACTGTGCCACAGATTCGAGAGTGGGGATATCCCCACTGGCCACCTAGTGGGTGAGTATGCAAACCATATGGACAATCATAGGGCCTGGGGGGCATGGTCAGAGGTGGCATGGGTAGTGGCCTACATGGCCCAGTGCAGGGCGATGCTGATCACCAAACTAACCTCCACCCTCTACACACAGGTGACAGTGGATACCCACTCCATCCCTGGCTGCTCACACCCTACCGGCAGCCCATGACCCCCTCGCAGCAATGCTACAATGAGGCACATGCAACCACACATAATGTCATTGAGTGAGTGTTCGGGATGTTGAAGGCATGTTTCCGTTGCCTGGACACCTCCAGTGGTGCCCTACAGTACAGCCCCTCAAAGGCCTGTGGGCTATTCCTGGCCTGTTGCATCCCGCACAACATGGCCAATGAATGTGGGATAGCCGTACAGGTTGAAGAGGGGGACAATGATGGGGACGATGAGGACGCTGGTGACAATGGTGATGGGCAGCCACCCTTGGGCTACGGGACTCCAAACTACTCCGGCTGGCACAGCTGCACCTGGACACCAACACGGAGAAGCACTTCAGCCAACCCAAGTAAGTCATGGGGCCATGTGCAACCAACAGTGGCTAAGGCACAACCCACAAACATGCATGGACACACACCAGGGGTGCATGCCGTCAAGGGAGCTGGTCGGGCATGGAACCACACACACAACCAGGGATGGGTGAGGTGTAACATGCCACATGGACACATAGACACACACAATGCACCAGACATGCACAAAGGGTAGGAGGTACACCGACCCAGAATGCCACCCCTAGCCACACACATGTCCACAGACCACCACGCCCACTGCCTGTCCTTGTGCGTGTGTCAGATGCTGAGCACCATTGCACATTGGTGTACAGCGCAATGCAGGCATCATCATGCACATGCAACTGTGGACAGCAGCCAGGAGGGTGTGCAGATGGACTGTTTGTCTGCGTGCAGGGCCGGGTACCCACCTGTGCAATGCCTGCTGAATGACACAATGCACACAGGGCAGCACCAGACAGTAGTCACGTTGTAAGACAGGTCAGTCACGTGCAACAGTGCCCTGGCCACCACAGATGCATGGGTGGCCCTGCCGAGACCCACCAGCACTGACAGGCTGACCACTGGCCTCATGTGGTGGCACCGATAGTCCCCAAGGGGTTCCACTGCATGAACACAACCATACTTGTGCAGGGGTCTGCAGCACACCAAACATGCCTGCACCAGTCGTGCTTGGGATGCCCACAGCTGAACCTGGTGTCAACAAGGATGGTGTTGCACGACACCAGGAATGAGGGGGTGGACAGTGCACTGCGTGGTATCTGCAATGCATGGACAAATAACTGTGTGCCCATTGTGACCATGACAGCAGTGAATGCCTGTGTCTGCCTGTCAATGGCAGCGGTCATATCCTTCAGCAACCGGCCCATTCCTGCGAGGATCAGAGTGGTGTCTCTACTACAACGCTCCTCTGCCCGCTCCAGAGCTGCACGCAGTGCATCCACCGATGTCGCAAGCCACATCTGCTGGTTGATTGATGCTTGCAGTATGCAGGTGTGCTCATCCAAGAGGTCATCTGCCTCCTCGGCATCCTGTCCCTCAGGGTGTGCATGGCCCTGATGCTTAACACCCCTTGAGGGTGGGTGCTGCCCACCAGGACCAGGTCTGGGCATGTCCACAGGCTGTGCACTGATGCCGCCCCCTGACCCTGTAGCCCCAAGCCCATTGGCTGACTGCTGATGCTGCCCCTCCGACTGCCACTCCCCAGGGCTCACTGGTGCCGCCGGAGTGGCCACAACAGTCCCACTGTCCTGTACACACACCAGTGCTGCCCCACTGGTGCTGACAGGCACAGGCTGGGACTGTGAGGACACGCAGGCCTCCACAGTGGCACCACCCACAGCCATGGCCTCGATGTTACCTGCTGTGTGGCCATCCCATGGCACACATGTGTCACTGCCCATGGCGTTAGCAACATCATCATTGGTGACAGACCCGGCACCAGCCCGAGTCACAGCATGCTGACATCCATGGACGCTGGCACGCTGGGACATGGGCAGGGCCTCCTCCACAGCTGTTCCAAAAACATCAGTCTGGACAGCCAGGAGGGCCCACTGTCGCACTGAGCTGTGTATACCTGTGGAGGTGGATGGGCCCTCCCCCATCTCCATCTGACTGGCCTCAGTGGACAGGCCCACCACCACTGACCCATGCAGATGCTCAGGATCTGTAAGGGAAAACAAAGTCGCTTTACTGCATGTGACCTACCCTGCCCCCTCCAACAGACAGACCATGACCTACCATGCAGTGACGGGCTACCACCCATCTGGAAGCCACCACCTGGAACACCCTCAATGGCACAATGCTGCATGCTGCCAGCAACCCTCTCTTCCTGTGGGGTCAGGTGTAGCATCTCCAGCTATCCCCCACCTGTTGCAGCTCATGCTGCCCTGATGGCAGCCACATTCTCCTTTATCCTCCTCCTGTCTGTGCCCATCTTCTTCTTGCATTCCTGCATGGAGCGCTGGTGGCTGCCATGCAGGTTCATTGCATGCGCCATGTCCTCCCATGCAGCAGCACGGGTCTGTGGTGTTCCCTGCTGTCCGCTGAGAAGTGGCTCTTGATCCAGGTAGGTCTCAAACAGGGCATCCATCTCAGCCTTGGTGAAATTAGGCCTCCTCCTCCTCCCACCACTGTGTTCCTCCTCTCCCACAACTTGCTCGGTCATGATTTAGCCTGTGAGAATGAAAGTTGTTACCTGTGACTGTGAAGTCCCATGCATGTCCCAAATTCCACAGTCCACACTCCCAAACAGCATGCAACTCACCAATAGACTGCAGTAACCGACTATGGCCAGTGCAGCCCAATGTCGAACTTTTATAGCGCAACCCATGCAAATGAGGTAAGGCACAACTTTAAGTGGATGCAAACTGCAGTGCTGCACCATTGAATGGCCGATTAGCTGATCTGCATATGACGGCTGAATATCGCATTGTTGCACTTTGCGCAATTGTGTTGAACGTGCTGAGCCAAGGGCGAAGTTCTGTGACATGCACAGTACACACCTCACTGCGCATGCCCAGGTTGCTGATGCAGGTGTCTGCCGTGCTGCTGACGTGCTGTGCAGAGGAGGCAATGCAGGGCACGGCCACCATTGTGCCAGTGGCGCTACAGCGATGTTCACCTATATGGTGCTGTGGCACTGGGGAATCATAGGCGCACTGGGGCAACAGTGCAGTAGGCCACTACTGGAGGTAGCACACAGGCACCCAATCACGCTACACGCTTTGGGTTCCAATGGCACTGTGCCTGTCTGTGTGCCAGAGACTCTTGACCCTGTGCCTGACCTTTGCCCCCTAGGCGCCATGCATCAGGCATGGGTGCACCACTATTGCGCTGTTCGGTGACAGTGCGATAGGGAATGGCAGTGCTGTACCGCGCAGCATCTGCACGTGGTGGAGTCGTGCTGCACAGCACCATTTTGAACCTACTGAGCAAGTGAGATGGCACGGAGGAGGGCTGCCCAGTGGACCCAAATTGAACTGGCAAACCTGGTGGCCATTGTTAAGCCACTTTATGGCCCACTGTTTGGGGATGCACCCATGGACAGGTCCAGGAGCCAGGTGTGGCAGGAGGTGGCCGACACCCTGGAGGAGGCCACGGGAAGGGGGCGGATGGTAGAGCAGTGCCGCTACAGGTATGGCGACCTGAGGAGGAGGGAACCGGACCTGCTTGCCCACCTGTGGACATGTGCCAGGAGGGGCAAGGTGCCACAGTCAGGTGGGTGTTATGTCCACACACTTTTATCTTCCATATGGGTATCATGGTTGCATGTATCCAGAACATGGGGAAGGGACCATCCGGTGTTGGCTGTGGTGGTGTTATCAGGGTGTCGGGTGGGTGGGTCTGAATGGATGGGATTGCACACAGATGGGGGCAGGGGGACTTTGCTACAGGGTTGTACTGATGTTCCTCTCTCCATGTTTACACCACAGGGCCAGAAGAGAGGTAGCTGGCCAGGGAGCAGAGGCACCAGCAGGAAGACAGGGCCATTAGAAGGGGCGAAGGTCCACAGCACCTGAGGGACCGGCCTGATGATGGTGAGTGCCATACCTCCATGATTACTGTGCATGCTGTGTAACAGGGTGGGCAGCGGGCATGGCCACCATCCATTGACACCACTGCCATGCACGCAACTTGTTACAGTCAGCACTGTCCAGTGGTACTGCATGTCTGGGAGTGTGTCAATGGTGGTTCACTGCACGGTACATGGCTGTGCCACTGCCTTCGCACAACATAGCCATGTCACCAAACAGCCACAGTGGTGCTGTGCAGGACTTGTCCGGTGGGTGTGTGCAGCAGTCTGCATGGCTGTATGCGCCTGGGTGGGCAGGTCTTGTGGACGTGATCACTATGGGTGGTCACACACCATCACAGAGGCATGTCCCTCAGCCGTATACCATGCACAGTGGGTGGGCTATATGGGGCTGTGCATTCACACCTATTGACTGTGCTCCCTTGTCCTAGGTGTCCACCAGCTGCAGGCTATCCAGGAGGCACTGCAGGAGATATTGACCATGGCGAGGGCATCACTGGACATCCTGCGAGGGTTTGAGCGGCTGGGTGTCCGGCAGAGACACGGAAGGCAGAGCAACCGGAGCGGGGAGCGGGACTCCCAGTGGCCATCTCTATGCCCCTGATTTCCCCTACCCCGATCCACCTCACACCCCTCACTTCCTGTCCCATTTGTTCATCCCTGCCCTTACCCACCCCACCTTGTTTGTGGCCCTCTCGCCACACATTTGTACATAGTTGTAAATAGTTTTGTTTGATGTTTTTCATTACAAGTCTTTTGATATGAATACTGTGGTGGTCTCTGATTTGCAACGGGCTATAGGTGCTCAGCTCCAGTGATGTGCATGGCGTCAGGGTTGGTGCAGTCATGGGTATGTGTGTGTGTCCATGGGGAAGTGACTATGGTGTGGGAGTAGCTATCAGTCAGTGTCTGTGGTGTGTGTGTTGTTCCCTGTGCACTGGATGACTGTGTGCAGTGGTCCATGGTGCATGCTCTGGTGTCCATGGCACACCTGTCAGCCTGTGCAGCTTACACCCTTGCATGTCTGTGACCTGCACGGTCTGCTGGCATGTCAGTAGTGGCTGTCCATGCAGGGCAGCCACTGTACCCGTCACAATGCTGGGTTGCCTCCTGTCACTGGTGTGGTGCATGTCTACCTCGGGTGACACTGTGGCCATCTCCATGCTGTGGCTTGTGTGTGTTGCAGGGGATGTGCACCACTGTCTGTGACTTGTGCTCCGGGCAAATGATGGTGGCGTACAGGTCCACAGTGCCTGTGCAGGGTGGCTGGCACTCCTGTGCCATGGAGGACTGCAGGCCATGTGTACACAGTTTCCATGGGCCCACACTGGGGGGGCTTGGTTGCCCCGCTACTGCATCCCTGTGTTGTTGTGCCCTTGGGTATGGGTGGGTGTTTGTCCATGCACTGTGTTGCATCTGGTGTGGTGCATGTTTCCACGCACCACTGTGGGTGTCTGTGCTGGCTGTTGTGGCCAGTGCTGGGTGGGGGTGTGTCCTTGGGAGGGTGTGCAGGGTGCTGTACCACTGGTGGTGGGGTCTGGGGCATGCCCTGTCAAATGTGGGATACCTCATGTGCCGACGCATGGTCAGTCTCTCAGCTGTACCTCGGGGGTCTGTGCATGGTGGTACTGTGTATGCCATTGTTGCATCACTGTGTGCTGCCACCTGCTGATGGGTGCTCATGGCGGGGCTGCCTTTCATGGTTCTGTGGTGCACAGGGGGTGCATTGTCACAGTGGGGGTGGTGGCATGCATGGAGTGTCCTGCAGTGGTGGACGCTGCTCCTGGGCTGGGTGTCTGGGGGTCAGAGTGCAGGGTGTGCTCTGCATTGGGGGGATGGTGTGGCATGGGGTGGTTGGCCCTCCTTGTGTGCCGGTCACAGCTTGCCAGGGGGTGTGATGGGGCACCATGGCCCAGCTGTGGGTTGGTTGCTTGTCTCCATGGGCCAGTGGTTATTCCGGCCCTCCCCCAGTTGTGCAGTGCATGGGGTGTGGAGGGATGATGTCTGTTCTGCTGTGTGTTCCTCTGCCCATCTGTGGCATGGGTGGTGGGTCCCTACATCCCTGGTTGTGCAGTTGCATTGCTGTCCTGCTGCTGGGGGGCATCCCTGGTTGTGCTATGGCACCTCTGGACTGCTCAGCTGAACATCCCTTGTTGCACTGTGGTGCATCAGATATGCTCAGCTTCCCCTCCCTAGTTGCACTATGGCGCAGGTGGTGCGATATTCAGTCATCGGCTGTAGGCGCATCTTGGCCAGCGCAGTTTTTGAATATTGTGCCTCTTGCACATGGGTGCAATGGACTTGCACTTGCTCCTGCTATTGCGCACTTTTTGGGCACAGGTTGAATATCTGGGCCACTGTGTAATGAGAGCGTGTCACATCTGCTAAAGACTGATTTAGATTAATGCTACTTGTGTCAGGTGACACCTACACTAAACTGAGTACAGTAAGGATGCACATGGTGTTGACAAGGCAGTGGTGACAGTGCAAGGACACATATTGTGACATGAGTGCACAGCCACAGATAAGCTGTTATGTGTAATAGTTCAACTTAGTAGTTACTATCTGTGAAAGTACTGTGGCAGCACAGATTGCATGTGTGTGTTATGTGTGTTATGTATGCAGCTTGTCTATTTTTTGACCAAGGTTTTGTGGCTCTTAAAGGAACCATTTTTTCAAGGGGTACATTTAACCAGTCTGATATTTTTAGAGCACTGTGAGAATTCCATCTTGAAGGTCTCCCAGAAAAAGGCAATCGCCAGCATGAGAGAAGTGCACACTGTCTAGTAGGTATAGCCAATCATTACAATACTTAATTTCAGTGTGATGTATGGTGTGCATCCCAGACATGTGCAGATATCCAGAAATTTGTATGTTCACCTTTCTTCGTGCCCTGTCAAGCAGATACATGTGCTGTTCTGCTTGCCAGACCCTACGCTCTGTAATGTCTGAAAACAGTATCTGACAGGCAGGTAACATACTCATAATAGAAGCAAGGTCCAATTTTGCTTCTGCTACTAAATCTACCCATCATTTGGTGCCTAAATCATTGCCTCTGAGATGAATCAGCAGTATGTCCAGGCGAGCTTGAATGCTCAATAGTCTGTGCATTGTTCACTTGGGAGCTTAAGCAACAGGTTGGTAGAAAAGAGGCCAGGAGTTATATTTTGTTTTAAACTGAAATATTTGAATAGTTTGTTAGTGAAATTAGTTCTATGTGTTAAAAATTATTACCTTGAATTTGAACTGATACTTGGGCTGTGATATTGTAGGTTTGGGGATAGATGTTTGGCAGGGAAAATTAGAAGGTAATTTAAATGTGTTTGCCTGGTGTTTGAGAGGGGACATTAGCTGCAATTAACTTGTCTTTAAACAGGAATTACTGTGGCTTTCATTGTTCACTTGGGAGCTTAAGCAACAGGTTGGTAGAAAAGAGGCCAGGAGTTATATTTTGTTTTAAACTGAAATATTTGAATAGTTTGTTATTGAAATTAGTTCTATGTGTTAAAAATTATTACCTTGAATTTGAACTGATACTTGGGCTGTGATATTGTAGGTTTGGGGATAGATGTTTGGCAGGGAAAATTAGAAGGTAATTTAAATGTGTTTGCCTGGTGTTTGGAGGAGGGGACATTAGCTGCAATTAACTTGTCTTTAAACAGGAATTACTGTGGCTTTCATTGTTCACTTGGGAGCTTAAGCAACAGGTTGGTAGAAAAGAGGCCAGGAGTTATATTTTGTTTTAAACTGAAATATTTGAATAGTTTGTTAGTGAAATTAGTTCTATGTGTTAAAAATTATTACCTTGAATTTGAACTGATACTTGGGCTGTGATATTGTAGGTTTGGGGATAGATGTTTGGCAGGGAAAATTAGAAGGTAATTTAAATGTGTTTGCCTGGTGTTTGGTAAGAGCCCTCCACCCACCCTGTTTTGTAGGCTTACTTAAATACTAAATACATTGTTGGCATGAGGTGCTCCCACCTCATGCCTCCTCTGCCAAACCACTTTACTGAACAATTTGGGAGCTGCAGGTCTTTTCCAAACTGACTTCTTTGAGCATACTCTGAAGCTCGTCGTACTATGCTGCGGCCAATGACCCACACAGTCCATTTGCTGTTTTCTGCCATTCTAAGCTTTTAAACTGAGAAGTGGACAGAGAGCTACAAAAAAAAATCAGCGTGTGTTCTGCAGTGTCTAGTCACTACTGAGTATGAAACTGAGATTCCCCTCTCTGCTTCAGTATTGCTTTGGTGGGCTGTCCCAAGACACAGGGAAAAAAAACAACATAATTGGCTAATGCTTTGTCATGGTTAACCAATACAGTGGATGCATGCACTACACCTACACTGAATGGGTGCAGGTTCTGTCAAGCAGAAATGTTGCATGGTTTCTAGGTGGGAAAATATTACATTTTGATAGGCTAGTTCAAACAATCACAAGTAAACAGCTAGCTATCATTGGTTGCCTCTTGTTTTATGATACAGGTGCTGCTTGCTTTCTGCCTCCATTTGCAGCTCTGTCAATTCTAGTAAGTACTCACTGACACTCTGACTTTAGACAGTTATAACTTATTTCCACAGCATAACAGGTTATTTATACTGCCATAGTCAAATAGAGGAGTAAAAAACTTTTCATTTAATGCTATGTTTGTGTCATTATCAGTTTGTATAATGCTAGTAAAATTGTATAGAAAATGTGATGTACTTACACAGAGTAAACCAGGGTGTTGAGATTTTTCCTGTGATGGCTGCTATGTCCTTCTTCTCCAGTCTTTAACACTTGTGATTAGTTTCCTGATGTGGCCTGATCAATGTTATGTTCCATTGGTGTGAGCATCCATCACTCAAATACAAAGCAGTGTCTGATAGGCTTAGCCTTAAAGAGGGTGTTTTTTAATGTGATTATTCAACACTTTCATGCTGAAGACACTATTATTCAACACTTTCATGCTGATGACATCATTTTGTGACACTATCGTGTATATTTGACACTATTAATTGACACCTTAGTGTGTGCAACACTATTTTGTGATACTACTATTCGACACTGTCGTGCTGACATCATCAATTTTTGCGACACTGTCATGCATTCAACACTACTTTGCGAAAATGTCACAAAAGACTGTTTTTTGAGAAATATAGTCTGGATAGTTAAAACTTTTAAAAAATAAGTTTCTGCCTTATTTTCAGATGTTGTGTCATGTTATAAATCGGCTTCTATTGTGCAACATCTAAAAGCATTGTATGTTGTCTTTACTAGTGTTGTGCTGTGAGAAGGATTATGTGTGCAACATTTTGTTAGCAATGCTATCTATTCATGTAATATGACAGATGTACAGTGTGTCTGACTATGCAATGTTATTAAAAAATGTTTGCTCACAACTAAATATTTGTTTTTCTCTATTTCTTATGCAGGTGTCTGATACTTATGAAACATTTTCCCACACAACTGTGAATTTGTAGAGAAGAAACATGCCTTCCAAGCAGAGATGCAGTTCTATGCAGAAACGAAACAGGTTTCATAGTAGTACACTGTTGCTTAAGAGTGGTACGAAAACCACACATGCTACGTCAAGATGTAAACTGAATTATCATTCCATTCAAGAAGTGACTTCACAGGTTGCGCGCTCCACAGAAATTGTACGTACTTGCTCAGCTGCAAGCCAAATATGCACAGCTCAGCAACAGTTGCGGAAATCTTCCAGACAGAAGAATAATGTTGCAAAGGCAAGCATGAACAAACGTACTAAGCAACAGCATAAAGGTATGGTTGCTGATGCTCACCTGAGGAAACAAAAGTATTTCTGATTACTGGCTTGTAAAGCTAAGTTAGATAGATTTATTGCAGCTGTGATGAGACGTGAGGGCAAAAAACTAAAGACTCATCTGTCTTTGATGAAATTGCGTCTCAGAGTTCGTACATTTGTCAACAGAGCAGTATTTGTTCAATGCTTGTGGCTTAAAATGGCACATGTGCTTGACCAATTCAGAAAAGTTGTGTACAGCATTAAGATGAGGTTACAATGCTATCCTGTCATGAACCAACACAACTTCTGTGATGTTTTCACAGATAGCTGGCTACACACACAGCACTCAGAGGCATATTTCTGGGAGGAGCCATATTACCCACAGAAAAAGGACAGCGAGTTCTGCATTGATGAGTCCGGTAAACTGTGTAATGTGTTGACTGTATGTGATGACATTACAATTGAGTCAGATGATGAGTCTGAGTCAACTGTTCAGCCTCATAAGCATCACTGTCTTGTATGGACATGTGATGCAACTTGCAACCGGAGGCAATCATCATTTGACAAAGTCAAGCACTTTATCAATCTGTTTGTCATTACTGATCATAAAGACAAACATAAATTGTTTGAGACTATAGACTTTTGTGAGATCCGTCCACATACTGGACTTATGAGTCATTCACTTGCATGCCTAGACAGTGGTGTTTGTGACAGTGTATTTCACCACGTGCAGATGCTGGCAGTGCATCAATCAGGGATGCAGAACTTTGTGTATAGGAGTAGTATTGGTGCATACTAAGTGACAAAATGATTGATGGGCTTTTAATGACCCCCCCAGGATATGACGTAGCCCCCACCCCACGTCATGTCCACTTCCAGCGGCGCAAGATATGACGTAGCCCCACCCCCTACTCCACATCCACTTCTGGCAGCACAGGAAATGACGTAGCACCACCCCATGTGCCAATGACACAGTTCTGACTGCGCCGGATGTTACGTAGTGTTCCCAACCCAGATATAAAGCACCCCCTTTTCTGGCACGGGGCTATGACGCACTTATGGGTTGGGCAGATTTGGGCTTGTTCAGGCTTGTCAGGGCATGTCAGAGGGTCCAAACCAGACTTGCTGTATATTTTCTGTGAATGGATAAATAAATAACAAAGCAAAAACACTGGTTGTGTGTAACTACCACATTTGATTAAAAAGGATGTGTAGCAAATGCATGTATTTTTAAAATACTGTTTTTCACATTTTGGGAGTGAGTATAGTAACAGTGAAATTAAACAGCTGGTTTTTCTCACTGGTTTTATAATTTCTTTTCCTTTTTGTCAGTCTAAAGTGGGTTTTAGTTTTCAATTGTACCCTATACTTTTAGTTTGATTTTGTAAATGGAGCAGCGCTTCTTTCTGCAAATAAGAATTCTCTCCCACATACACAATACTTTTAAAACTTTGTCACCTGCATCATAAAAAATTGTTTTGTTTCTGTTATCGCACTTTGAAACTGGTTTACAAAATTCTGGCCTGCTGCAAAATGCTTACAGATTATCAAAAGTCATATCCCTGTATCAAATATTGTTTTGTGATACCTGAAATGAACAGAAGCTGCTGAGCTGGAAGCTGGTTTGCAAATGTGTGTGTTTCAGGCTCCGAGCAGAAATTCATGATTATGATATATGCACAGTCTCTGTGCAATGGTCACAGTGGCCTGAGTTTGATCTTAAAAGATGATGGCAAACAAGCTTGGGAAAGTTTAGGAAAATGCTATTTACTTACAGCTCAATAGCCAGATACCTAATTTTTTTAACTTTTGCCTTTTACCATTCTTCTGAAATGGGCAGTCACAGAAGGCACCACCCCAAAAACAAAATACCTTTTCTAATGTTAAAAGATAATGCTTGATAAGCTTGGGAAAGTTTAGGAAAAATGCTATTTACTTACGGCTCAATAGCTGGATACTTAATTTCTTAACTTTTGTCTGTTACCATTCTTCTAAAATGGGCAGCCACAGAAGGCACCACCCAAAAACAAAAGGCCTTTTTAACCTTAAAATGCTATTGCCGATTGATACGCCTGGGAAAGTGTCTGAAAAATGCGATTTATTTACAGCTCAATAGTTGGATACCTATTTTTTAACTTTTGTTTGATACCATTGTTTTTAAAATGGAAAATCACAGATGGCCCCCCAAAAAAACAAAAGGCCATTTCTAACCTTAAAATGTTAGCTGATTGATACGCCTGTGAAAGTTTTAAGAAAATGCAATTTTTTTCCAGCTCAACAGAGATGCAGTCTGTAATACATAAGTTTAGCTAATGATTTAGGCCCATTAGTGTGAGACCCACAGTGTTTACTCCATACCCTTAAAAAAGAAGAGTGATATACAAGTCTAAATAACACACATCTGCTATAGCAGTTAGGGTCTATGGTGGCTAAAAACACTATGAAGTTATTATACAGAAAGAGCAATAACATAAAAAGGCTTTTTATGGTTATACTATAAGCCCTTAAAACTAGCCATATTTTTCTTGCTTTAAAACAAAATGAAAAGGGGTAAACAATGAGTTCCTTGCTGTAGTGAAGTTTGTTGTTAAACACACATATACACACACACACACACACACACACACACACATACATACCATGTTAAATACCATGTTAAATATTATCAAAATACTCTGATAAAATGAGTGTCAGACATATCTAACTTAGTTAAACAGCTCCAGAAAATCAGCTGTCATAGTCAACCTAAGCTAAGAATGGGTATTGTTATATAGCAAGGATTAAATTAAATTATTATTTGACATATAAAATAAAGTTTCTAATCTATAGAAAATAACATTTAAGCATGAAAGCATCATATTAGCTAGGACACCCACCACCCCCTCCCACTACCCCTGTATATTTAAATGTATTGATTATTAATCAGTGAGTTTTTTGGTCATCACGGGTCTTTGTTACACAGGCTGTCACTCTGTACAATGCTCAGGGCATGTCACAGCCCATTGGACAGTATAAAAGGCCACGCTTTAGACTGCGCCAGTCTCGGCCACTCTGAAGCAACCTTTGCTAAGCTTTTGAAGTACTGTTGTTATCTTGACATTAAAATGGCAAATTATTTTGCAAAACAGTTTTCTCAGATTGGCTTTCATGATCTTGTTCTAGACTCAGAAGACCTGCAAGGAGCTGTTGGTGAGTGCTCTTTTTAATTGCTTTTAATATTTTGATTGCTTAAAATCATGCTTATAAGACTATAACTATGTTTTCCTAATTCAGGTTTGCCAGCCCTGTGTATACAAAGTAATTCTTCTGCAGGCACACATATTACATCATACGGTATGTCCGATTAAATGTACCAATGTCTTAATTATGCCCTGCCCTGTTATAACTGTGTTGCATGAGAACATACGCATAAGTGGATTTTCTGCCTGTGTTGCTTACATTATGGTGTGTTGTATAGTAATTAATTTATCTGATAGCGTTGTAGCCACTTTCCAGCACTGCGAGTCTTAGTTTAATTCATTGACAACTGCGTGGTTAGCAATAATATAAAGGTTTGTTAATATACATTTTGCTAATTTGTTTCAATTAATGTCTACACATGGTTCTAAACCCTCTAGCAAACTGTTTTATTGACACCTACACTTTGTAGGCAGATGAAAAAATCTGCTAAAGTCTAAAACTAGCTAAATACTGTTTTTAAATGTGTAAAGAAGTAATAGCTGTTTGACTACACACAGTATGCTTGGGAAACAGTATCTAGTTAGTGGTGACATATATACTACTTTGATTTTTAAACAGAAACTGGTCAGCCGGAGACCACATCTGAAAATAAAACATCAATTAATGAAGACAAAACAACGGGTATGTGTTAAAGTTTTTAATAGTGTTGGGCATTAATTGAAAACTAATTAGTTATTTTTACAGTGTTGCAGATGGATAAGGAGCTGCTCTGGTGGTATTTGCAAATATTTTCTTTTTTTGTAAATTCAGCATGCTTTCTTGTAACAAAAATTGTAATATAGTGCCATGTGTTTGTACAATATTTGTTAAGAAGTTTTGGGCATGGCTATGTTTTTAAACCACATTGTTTTTCTGATTTTATAGTTTTAACTATGTGTGGCTCATTGTAGCAAACTATTTAATATGTGGGTATATTGCATGCTTGTATCCAGGATGTAGTCAATACGATGTATAGTGCTGATATATTTATGTTCTCTAATTTTTTGTTACTAGGTGATACTGAATGTAATCATATAGAAGCTGTATTTCAAAAGTCTGCAAGAAGACATCATGCATATTCAAGACTATTCAGATGGAAAAAGCACCCTATTAACAAGGCTGGACCATCCTCACACACAGTGCCTGCACCCATGGCAGCAGCCCAAAAGAATAATGACATTTTGAAACTTTCTTCAGGCCCCTTTTGCTTGTCTTTAAGAGCTGGCCATACACCTTCTACCAACAAAAGTGCAAAACGTGAACACCGTTGTCGTACAGGGATTGGGGGTAAGAGGTGCTGCAAACATAATAATATACGAACACAAACACCTGTTACATTAGACTGTGCCACTGAAAGTATAACTGCAGAGCAGCCGTGCATTAAATAATCTGCTGTGTGTGTGAGTAAGGCTGACCCTATAATTATGCCTTGAACACTGATACCTGAAAAAGTGTCACCGCATGTTAAAGGCCCAACTAGTGGTACACTTGTATATACATATAGTTACAATTTAGAACCTTTTGGTATACCTGTGACAGCCTCTTCACATATGCAGATACCCGCTGGTTGCAATCTAATATTTGGAATTTCTAATAACACAATTAAGGTGGTTAGCTTTGCAGAATCATAGTCATAAAGCCAATTTTAAATAATTCTGTTAGCTGTGACTGGTATACCAAAAATGGTGGGTACTAGGAAACTAATTCAAAAATTAGCTGTAGGAGGTGTAAAAATGTGCACTATTCAAAATGAGTGTAATAAAATTACTAATAGAATTATTCAACATGTATGGTCATCAGAAACACTAGGCTAATATAGTAGCCAGTATATTAGCAGTAGAATTTGAAGGGCTAAAAAAATATTGGTTGACTGTAGCAGAATGAAAAAACAGCAGAGTCCTTGGCACAGACACAAGCCACGACAACATAATCATGGGGAACCTGGGTCTTACACATCATGTTGTGTTTGTTCTTGTTTGAATGATTGTCTTGTGTGTTCATCAAGCCATCAGTCTCCTGAGGGCCAAGAAAATAGTGGTTGTGAAACAACGTGTTGTATGGCTGAAAACTATGAATGTGTGCAGAGTGATAATTCTGATATTTGTATGGAACTGTCCGGTTGTGAGGAATGTATGGGGCCTTCTCAAAATAACACACCTGAACACATACAGATAGGGGGTGGTGGTACCACAGACCATGAAGAAGATGAAGAAGACATGTGTAGTCAGGGGGTCCCACAGGAGAGGGAAGATGATGTACCAGAACCTGTGTATTTAGAATTAATAAATGAATATGAAGTACCCAGAAATAATTTTAATGGTACTGAGTAACGCCAGCAGTTTCACTTCGCTAACCTACACCAAATAACGTCCATAGACCAATACTATTCTGTAATCCACACAGCTGTGCAACAGTTGTTGGACAGAATAAGGCCCACTTTGGGTAATAATGATTTTGTACAGCTACACCTGAGTTGTGATAGATTAAATGATCCTGTGTACTCATTATGGTGGAACCCCAATGAATTAAATGCAGATGAATTTTTAGAACATATTGGCAATTTATTAAACAGCAAGATGGAGGTGTGTGCTAATGAGACATTAATGCTGGTTGTGACAATTGTGCTAAATGTGTGGGGGCTTCAGAGATGTCAGAAGCATCTTATCTAGCCACATTGTAAAGCAAAAGCAAGACACCTAGTTAATATCGTAAATCAAAGTAACACATCATGCTTTGCTGCTAGTTTAATTGCTTTGCTACACAAGCAATTAGTTGATGTGCAGATATTAGCAAAAGCTAAAGATTTACACAACAGGGTAGGCTTGTCAGAACACACACTTGTAGATTTGAGCCACATACACCTATTTGAGACAGAGCTAAATGTGACCATATTTGTTTACTTTATGAACAAAGCTGGTGTATGGCAGAAGTTTGTGAGTTCTCCTAATAAACGGGCTAATACTGTTTTTATGCTTTTACACGAAAACCATTATTATGGTATTAAAAATCTTAAAGGTTTTTTTGGTGCCAGAAATGTGTGTGAGCACTGTCATGCCCTTTTTGCACACAAAGGTTCACACACATGCCCTAACATGTGCCATGCATGCAGGTCCTTTGGCTGCAGTGAGGTGCAAAGCGAGGTGGTACAGTGCATTGATTGCAATAAACACTGTAACTCCACAGACTGTTACAGGCAGCATAAATTGACATTCCCCAATTGTCATTTAACTAAAGTATGTAAATCATGTGGAAAACCTAAGAAGGGTGTGCATATTTGTTTTCAGCCAAAGTGTCATAACTGTCTTACAGATGTACACCCTTTTGAACCCCACTTATGCTATATTCAGCCATTAAAGACACTGCCATGTTCAAGCAGCTATATATTTTATGATTTTGAATGCATGCAAGATGTCAGTGCTGGTGACTCTAGACATATTCCTAATTATATCTACACCATTGAAAGAGGTCACAGGTGGGAATTTGAAGGCACTGACTGTGTTGCACAGTTTGTAAAAAAGTTTATTCAAAAAGGGTTTAAGGGGTACACTTTTATAGCTCATAATGCAAAGGGGTATGACAGTCACTTCATCTTAAACCAGCTTGTAAAAGAGAAAATGGAGGTGGAGTTACTGACTCAGGGAAGTAAACTGATGTCTGTAACTGTAACACAGCTAAAAATCTGTTTTATTGACAGTTTAAATTTCCTACCTATGAGACTAGCTGCTATGCCACATGCGATGGGCTTTGAAGGAGTAAAGGGGTTCTTTCCGCACTTTTTTAACAAACCAGAAAATCAAAATTATGTAGGGCCTATGCCTGACCCCAAAGATTTTGGTATAGATTACATGATGACAGATGAAAAAAAACAGTTTTTGGAGTGGCATGAATTGCATAAAAAAGATATATTTCATTTTAAAAAGGAATTACACCGCTACTGCAAGTCAGATGTAGAGATTCTAAAACAGACATGTGAAATGTTTCAAGATGGTGTAGAGGAAATGTTTCAAGACATTGCAGAGGAGAGGGGAAAATTGACCCCTTTCAGTACATCACTATAGCATCAGTATGCATGGCCATGTATTGATTTAAATTTTTAGAGCCAGACACCATAGGGATTATACCCACTGACAACTATCACTGCCAGTGCAAGGGCTACTCCACACCTGCCATACAGTGGCTCATGTACATAAGTAAACAAGAAAATATTTCCATACAGTATGCTTTGAATGGTGGCGAAGTGCAGGTGGGAAATTACTTTCTTGATGGTTATGTTGTAATAGATGGTGTCCCTACAGCATTTGAGTTTTTAGGTTGCTTTTATCATGGCTGCAGGGAATGTTTCTTTGAAGATTTGTTTAATCCAAGGCTTGGCACAACCTACAAACACCTATATTACATGACTATCAAGAAATTAAACTTTCTCAGGCATGAAAAGGGTATGAATGTAAGGGTTATGTGGGAACATGAATGGAAACAGCTGGTGTGTGAGAATCCTCAGTTGCAGGCCTTTTTGAAAGTAGCTGATTTTCCTGAGCTCATGGATCCCTGTGAATCACTTTATGGAGGGCGTACAAATGCTCTGCATTTATATTACAGTGCACAGCCTGGTGAGAAAATCCATTATTATGATTTTACCAGTTTGTATCCCTATGTGAACAAGACCAAGACATACCCCATAGGGCACCCAGTGGTTATATATGACAATTTCAAGGATCTCAGACAATATTTTGGGATTATAAAAGCTAAAGTGTATCTGCCCCACGGTCTCTTTTTGCCTGTTCTGCCCAGCAGGATATGTCAAAAGTTAGTGTTCACACTGTGTCGCACATGTGCTGAGACAGTTCAGTCACAACCATGTATCCATTCAGATGAACAATGATCTCTGGGAGGGCACATGGTGTACTGAAGAGCTAAAGCTGGCTTTAGAGACAGGTTATAAGGTGGCCAAGGTGTATGAAGTCTGGCACTACCAAGACAGGTCAGACAGTCTTTTTACAGACTATATTAAATTACACCTAAAGGGGAAACAGGAAGCTTCAGGGTATCCAAATTGGTGTACATCTGATGTAGAACGAAAAGCATACATCAGGCAGTACTATGCTAAGGAAGGTGTTGTTTTAGAAGCAGAAAATATAGCAAATAACCCAGCACAAAGACAGATTTCAAAGCTGTTTTTGAATTCTTTGTGGGGAAAATTTGGCCAGCGACCTAACTTGATGAACACAGCACTTGTCAAGGATGCTGAAGAACTCTTTCAGTACCTTTTCACGGATCGCTACCATGTATCTAGTCTGTATTTCATCAATGATGATACAGCCTCAATACAATGGAAATACACTGAAAATCACTACGCAAATGCTACCAACATTAATGTTGTTATTGCTGCCTTTACCACAGCTTATGCTCGACTTAAATTGTACAGTTTACTTGAAAGCCTGCAGGACCACTGTTTATACCATGATACAGACTCAGTCATATTTGTCAGCAGACCGGGTGACTGGGATCCACCACTGGGTGACTATTTGGGTGATCTGACCAGTGAATTACCACATGGTGAACACATTGTGGAGTTTGTGTCTGGTGGTCCTAAAACCTATGTCTACAAACTGACCAATGGTAAAATTTGCATGAAGGCAAAAGGCATAACACTAAACATGGCTAATAGTGAAAAGGTTAACTACAGCTGTCTCAAATAACTAGTACAGCATTTTGTCAAGGACGGTGGTGCAGATGAAGGTGTTGGGGTACAATCAGTTACTATTGGACTGAAAAAAATTGTGAGAAACAAAAAGAGCATCAATATTGAAAACAGGCCAGAAAAGAAAACCTTCAGGGTTGTCTACAACAAAAGGGTTCTGACTGAGGAGTTTAAAACATTGCCTTATGGCTTCTGATACGAGTATGGGTATGGATATACATTTGCAGAACCCTTTTTCCTGTATTTTGGCTGGACCATCAAACTGTGGGAAAAGTTATTTTATTAAAAGCATGTTGGAAGCTGGTCTCAGTGCTTTAACAAGATTTCCAGAAAATATTATCTGGTGTTATAGCTGTTGGCAACCTTTGTATACAGAATTGCATAGTAAATTTCCTCAGCTGAGATTTATAGAAGGTATTCCTAGCACTCTACAAGATGATGAATTATTACCACCTCAAAAAGTAAATCTTTTAATTGTAGATGACTTAATGGAAACAGCATCTGAAAACTGTGAAATTCAGAAATGTTTCATGCAGTACTGCCACCACAGAAATGTTAGTATCCTGTATGTCACACAAAATTTGTTTGTCAAGGGTAAAAAAAGCAGGACCATAAATTTAAATGCTAATTATATAGTTTTATTTAAAAATCCCAGAGATAAGCTACAGGTCAGTACACTGGCCCGCCAGATGTATCCTGGAAAGACCAGATTTTTTGAAGAGGTCTTTGAAGATGCTACCCGTGAGGCCTCTGGTTATCTTCTGGTGGATTTAAAACCCACTACACCGGAATCATACCGCTTAAGGTATGGTTTGTTTCCACCTGCTTTACCTGTTGCATACATCATGAAACAGAATGCACCACAAAAATAAGAACTGCCTCATTTGTTCATTGTAGCCAGATAGTCATAGCCCTGGGACATGTCAGCACATCTGAAAAGAAACCTTGCAGTGCTTAAGCTGCTGGTGAAGGGGCCACCATGACAGTGAAAAGTTATTCTCTGTTCAGCCTCTGATGATTTAATAGCAGTAATTGCAGAGGTGGCACTTAACGCTATTAAAGGGAATATACCTCTCACAACTCATCAGATTAGGAAGCTAAAGAGGAGACACAACATTGTTAAAAAATTAAGTAATAAAAAGCTGTCTGTTAAACATAAGAAGCATCTTGTAACACAGTCTGGGGGTTTTATAGGCACCTTGCTCAGTGTGGCTATACCATTTTTAACCAGCCTTCTATCAAGCAGATGAGACAGGCATGGCTTATGCACAAAAAATATATTTGGTACCTAAACATCAGCTGGACATGCTAAGAGGTCAGCCACCCCCTGAAGAACTACCAAGAAAAAGCGTGGAACGCCAGCTGGATGCTGAGATGCAGGCTGTTCTTCAAAGGACTGACCTCTCTGAATGTGAGAAGGCTAAAGTATATGGGAATGTGCTATAACGCTATCTCACATTTGTACGCCAGGGTGAAAAAGATGTTGCAAACTTGTCATTATCTTAGACACCACATGCACTAATGCAGTCACAAGATGACAACACACTGTTACCTGGCACTGATGACATATACAGTGACAAATTACAAGGTGTTTCTGTCCATGCCCAAAAAAACACTGAAATGTTGTTAAACAAACTAAGAAGGTCTGCTGGTGTTACAGACTGGAATGATCGTGGTGAATTTATATATCATGGTGTGCCCATTAAAGGATCTCACATATATGATTTAGTCAGAGCTGTTCCTTCGCAAAGATATACCACTGATGCTAAAAAACCTAGGGGGTGGGATAAATTTATCAATGCTTTAGCAGAAATTAATGCTCCTGAATCAGTGGTACCCAACATACAAAACAGATATTTGATTCAGAGTTCTAAAAAACAGCTGTCAGAGGTTCTGACAGATACTTCTGCAATGACAGCATCTGAATCTCGCACAGCATCACCGGTGACAAGGATAAGAAAAACCCCTTTTAAGAAACCACAATGGTTAATGTTTTAACACCTATGCTATGTCCTACACCGTTCTCCTAATTGTGTGTTTTTGTACATTTTATTAATTAAACTACATGCTGTCTTTTATTTTATCATACTGTAAAATAAACAAACACTCTGATGCAATTCACAAATGGTTGTGTTTATTGTCTCTCACAACAGAACCTTTATTAATTACACAATTATAAAAGCAAACTACAATGTTGTCTAGAAAATACAGCATGCATTGCTCGTGGATCTATCAACAGTAATATCGCTGGTTATAATCATAACATGAAATTACTGTCTGCGGGCTTAAAGAAAAAGAAGGCTTCAGCCTTCTAACAATTCTACATTGCTTGACAAATTTATAAACTTTCCGATCATTCATTATTAAATTATCAGAATACAGACTAATCACATCATTAAAGGATACACCTTTGCATCTATGATGTAAGAAAAATATACAATGGTGTCCACAGGTCATAGATGTTACATCTTGAACCTGTTTAGAGTTAAACAGTGTTTCTCTCACATTTTTCCTGAAAATGTAACAATTGATGGTGGAAAAAATGTAAAGTCTGGAGGAAATCCATAAGAGTCAAAAAATTCCCCAGTGGTATGGTCAGGTAAATAAATAGCTAACCAATGTTCACCAGGCATAGACTGGGGCTGTGTATTCACAACTAAAGAGGCTGGCATGCATGTAAGTCTCTCTGAAGGTAGTTGATCACTTGCAAAGACCCCCAAAAAGCTATTTCTGGTAGAAGAGTTGTTGTGGAGAAATGTGTCCAGTTGTTGAGTATTCATGTTTAATTAAAGTCAAACACAACGTTTCGTATTTGATTAATCTCCACAACATTATCAAAAACAGCATACACCATCATATTCACTGTAGCTGGTAGTGGGTCAGCAAACCGTATTTCATCTCTCAGGTTGCCTGAGCGGATTAGCGAATAATGGTCACTACAGTCTTGGTCAGGGCTTAGATCAAAAGCAAAAAGTGTGTACCCCTGTCAAAAACCTACACAGTCTATCAGCAGAGGGCTGTCTTTCATATGTTTTCCACTTGCGTGGATCAGACTGATATATTCTCTGACAGCATTACCACTTGTAAAGTTAGGCTGCAGTGGTTTAGCAGGGACTTGTTCACCATCCACATAGAGGGCTATAAAGTTAATGTTAAAATGCTTAAAATTGAATGGGTTTTTATTATACACACCACTGAAAGCATCATTATCTACAAAGCCCAGCATCAATAATTTAGGTATCTGACCCAGAAACAGATTATCTTGGTTACATACACGACTCCCACTTGCTATACTGAACACTTTCATGCAAACACGATCAATAAGGTACTTTGCATTAGCAGACTGTAAAGCCTGAGCATGGCCAATATGTACAACTGATGACATTTTTACCCTTTTTACATATAGAGATGCCGCCTTTATTTGTAATTTATATTCTTCATTTGCATCACCGCTTATTAAACAAAATTTATTCTTGTTACGAACAAGTTTAATTTTAACATCTACTCCATTCAAGAGCAATTTTTCCTGGAAAAAAAGGTCTGCGTGAATCGGTCCAGCCAGTTCTACCATGTGACTGCCTGCTGTAAAAGCTGCTCGCTTTTTAAAACCCTCATTGGGCCCATTAAGAGCTGTATTTTCATGCTGCCCTGGTGTATCTTTATAAAATGATCCAGATGAAAATTGTGTAGACAGGGGCCCAGATATTCAAAAGGGTTGCGCCATGCGCAAGTCCTACATTGCGCCATTCTGCGATATTCAGCAGGAGGCAGTTGCGCCACTGAAAACAGGTTGAGCAACAGTGCAATGTAAATGAATGCATGCTCAACAGGAGGGGGAGGAACCATGCATAAACTGCGCAACCCGATATTCAGTCGGGTTGTGCAGAGTTGTGCATGTGCAACCCCCAACCTGCACCTGCACAACTTTGAGCCAAAATTAAAAGGATCAAGTTGAGGGCCACCCACAGGTGAGCTGCTGTATTTCAGGGTGCAACATAGCAGCTGCCACCCGTGGCTGGCCCCCAACTCAGTCCCTGTGCCTCCCCACCAGCCCGATCGTGGGCAGAACGTAAAAACACCCCCCCCACACATCTCCCAATGCCCGATCACGGGCAGAAAGTAACATGAAACCCCACATCTCCCAATGCCTGATCGTGGGCAGAACATGAAACAAACCCCCAGTGCCCGATCGTGGGCAGAATGTATAAAGCCCCCTCCAACCTGAATATCTTCCTGGTGGTCCAGTGGACCGTAATGCCCGATCGCGGGCAGAATGTCAAGTTACAACCCCCACAATCTCCCTGGTGTCTGGTGTTCCCCCACCACCCACCCAAGAAGCCCTCCCACCCGCCCCCCCTGGCAGCCGGTGGCAGCAGCATCCACCCACCTGCTGCCCCGCCACACGCCGATGACTCAGCCAGGGCTGCACGCCATTGGCAGCAGAGCTACAGCCACGGGCGCAGATATCAGATGACAGTCCAGATTTGTGAACGATCATTCACAAATCTGACTGTCATGGACGGTATGGGCTGCATGCCCATTGGCTGTAGCTCTGCACCTATGGGCATGCAGCCCCACCGGACAGTCAGTCGGTGGGCGGCGGGCAGGTGGTGGGATGCTGCCGCCCACCGCTGCCGGGGAGCAGGGTGGAGGGGCTTCGTGGGATGGGTGGGGTGGGGACACTAGATACCAGGGAGATGTTTGGGGGTTGTAACTTGACATTCTGCCCGAGATCGGCATTACAGTCCACTGACCACCCAATGAGATATTCTGCTGGGATGGTTTTATACATTCTGCCCGCGATCAGGCACAGGGGGTTTGTTTTATGTTCTGCCCATGATTGGGCATCGGGAGCTTATTTGGGGTTGATATACGCTTCTGCCCGCGTACGGGCATCGGGAGATGTGGGGAGGTGTTTCTGTTACTTTCGCCCGTGATCGGGCATCGGGAGATGTGGGGGGGAGTGTATTCAGACATACCGCCCGCGATCGGGCTGCAGTGGTGGGATCAGTCCCTCACGGCTGCTGCCTGGCAGGGTGGCCAGGCGCAAGTCCTCGGGGATCGGTGCACCTACATGCTAATGGCATGCAAATGGGGCCATAAATCAGATGCAAATGGCCCCCCCTGTGCCTTGCATGAATTATGGCCCCATTTGCATGTCACCTTTTGAATATCGGAAATTTGCGCATGGCGCAATGGTACTTGCGCCACCACAAGTTTAATGCTCAACTCTGGCAACTTGCGGTGGTGCAAGTTCCACTGCGCCATGCACAGTGGCTGTGGCTGGGGGGTGATATTCAAAGGAGTTGCTCAATAGCACAACTCCTTTGAATATCGCCCCGGCCACACCCCTGGGCAACTATTTCGAGCAGCGCAGGAGCTTGCGCCTCAGAATGGCGCAGTTTTAATATCTGGGCCAGGGTGTCTTCACTGTAGTTGAGCAGTGATTCAATAATTGCTCTGTTGGGGTAACTGTTATTACTTTTGCTAATTAGACGATCACCCACCACTATATCCACCTGGCTAAAGAGTGTTGCTAAAGGGTAGTTAATTAAGCTCACTCTAGCCTGATCATCAATGTCACTACCATCAGCCTTAGTGATCTTGCACAAAAGGTATAACAACGTGTTGTTTAGGTCAACGTAGTCTTCACCATTACCCACCACATAAACTCCAGAGGGCGCTATCACTTAAGGCTGACAGGTGGGATTTCGACATAAAGGTTTTTCTATACTGGTTTGGGTTATAGGTAACATGAAGAGGTCTAGTTCTGATTTTCCACATTCTTGAGACATGTAGTGTACCATAGATATGATTTAAAATAAGTCCCTTTGTCTGTTGCTTTTACGCTGTTTTCTCCTGGTGCTTCATTTCACAACTGTTCTTTTCTTTTGAACACGCAGCCTTTTAATAGTGCTTTCATGGATCGCTGGGAGGCTATTCTCCTTTTCTTATTGGTTCTCTTGTAAGGAACCATTCCTGCCCCATCTTGTGGCTTCTCTGGATCATGTGTTGTAAAGGAACTCGCAACATTCCCTCACTACATCTTTTACAATATTTTTAGCTGATGATTTAATGTGATTTCACTATCTGGAAACCTTTTTGTAATAGTGGAACAGCTTTTCTAAATAAGCCTGTAAATATACCGCCTATGCCCGCACCATACATAACAGGGCTCCATGAAAACCAGACAAGCCATGACCAGCCTGTGCTTTGTAATAGGCCACATAAAGGCTAGGGTTGCTGTACAATCTCTGTGACATTGTAGGCATTCAGAAGGCTCCTTTAACAGGGCGAAAATGAAGCTTCACGATCACTTTGCCAAACAAGAATAACACATTTTTGTCTTGATCATTCTTTATTACAGTAGTTATAGTGTCAAACTGATGTTTGCTGATTGGTATATAATCTGGCTTATCATAGTGGATAGTTATGATGTCATTATTCTTACCAGATATTTCCACACAACGAAGTAGGGGGACATGGCTGTCTCCGACTCTTTGGTGCTCAACAATATCTGAATATACAAACAGTGTATAAAAGCCGCCATTGATGTCTGCATAATATGGTACAATGCTTGACTGCACTTGTGGGATGCCAGGTGGTACCCCCAAAATACGAGCAAGATTATTGTGAGCTATGAAAGATCTACCACTAATGTTGTGGAATTTTATTTTCCGGTCCTGACTGTCATATTCTAGCCACAATTCTAGCTTTGCGCTTTCCAGTGTCTCATTGATGGCTGCTGTGACATCTTCAACATTTTGATAATAACATCTGGGGATCGATAATGTTAATATAGGCCTAGAAGTTTCACCAGCATGAAATTTCCCATCATGTGATGTAATATTGTCCCAAGTCCTTGGGTACTGTATTTCCGACAGACCAACTTCCCATAAACCCACTAAATTGATAGGTTTTGCTAGTTTCACAGTATAATACGATATTGTGTTGTTGGGAAACATTTCAAAAGAGGCATTGCTGGGCAATGTAACATAAAAACCATTCTCAGACATTGTTTTACCACTAACGTCTTCACACAACTGCCATCATGTAAAACTTGAATGCATCTTTATAATTTTAAATCTCTCAGCTGTTTGGATTCTATCCAACTGTTAAATTTTGATGGCCAGCCAAGCCATTTCACTAAAACAAATTGTTTATTCCCTTGTGTTTTCTGTGAGACTATTTTCTCCACCCTGTATACACGGTTTGTTGTGTCTGTGACTTTTACCAATTCTTGATCATAAAATGTACCTCTTATTTCATCACCATCATAATCTTTTAATTTGTACACTGGTATAGGGTTAGGTATACATTCAGAAATAATGAATATCTCGCTGGTAAAGTTTTGTTCATAACCTTTTTCAAATGTTTTCTTAACTCTAGAAACACGCACGTGATCACCCACATGAAATTTGAAAGGTCTTTTCACTTTTGGTGCAAGATCTTTATATAGATTTTTCCAGGTAATTAAAGAATTGTCATTTGTTACATCGACAGGCCTCATTTTGATGGACCGGTGATAACTATAATTGTAGGACCTTGTTAAAGATTGTAGGACATCTATGTACCTATACGTATTAAATGCTGTAAAATATCTCCACATTTTTGATTTCAATGTGCAGTTAAATCTTTCTACAATGCATGCCTTAACATCATTTGATGTTGTAAAATGGTGTATGCTTTGTGATTTTAAAATAATTGAAATTTAGCATTAAGAAATTCAGTCCTTCATCTGTTTGTAATTTTTCAGGCTTGAGCCTTCTTGTAGTATCATTTTGAAAGCCTCTGTCACCTCTGTTCCTGATTTATTTTTAACACTTTAGTCCATGCATATTTTGACAGAACATCAATAACTGTCAGAATAAACCGAATCCGCATTTTCTTTGAAAGGCTATTCATCTCCACCAAATCGGCTTACCACTGTGCATCAATGTTGCTAACAACTACCCTGTTTCTAAGAAATCATTTCCTTGCAGGCTTGTGCATAGTGTAGGCATCTTGTAATGACAACCATTGTGTTACTTGTGTATCGGGTAAGCCTTTTCTCTGATTTGCAGCGTCATGTAGTCTTTGAACGCCCTAAGCTACCAAGCAGAATAGGATCATAGTACATTTTTTTCAAGGCTTTCTTAGCCATACTTTTTCTTAAACAGCACAAATAAGACACAGGCATTTTTTCCAGTCTTAATATTTTTATTATGAAAGCACACACATTGTACACATACATTATATAACAACGAAAACACGTGATAGCAGCTGTGCTAAAATTACACTATATGATAGTATAAAACATCACAACAGGAAAAGGCAGGCCTTGTTTTGCTGCGTTACAAGAAAATCTGATGTAAATTCAATCACATCTCTAACATCTTGCTGTCTTTGACATTTTAAAATGGAACAGCAGATCTCAACGCTGTAGGCCATAGTGACCAATACACGACCCTGAGAAACTGACTCCTGTTTTTCAAATATTAGTGGTAGCACATTTTGAACAGTTTCTAACACATTATTGTTTATATGCACAGTCATTTTCATTATTTCACACCAATGTGAGTCTTTTTTAATGTCATTCATCAAAATCTGGATAAACCGAAGTTTATCACCATTTATGGGACTGCATTGGTGGTGAGTAGCATAGTCTGGAATTTGTATGGTTATCAATGTCTGTAAAATATTTTTCATTTTCTGCTTTTCAAAGTTTCTTTGGTGGTTTCCCCACAGGTTACCCATCTTAATGGCTCTCACCATGTAGCCATGTGTTCCTCATCAGAACTTTCAATATCATACAAGTACATGTAATAGGGCATAGGGCTTCCTTTTTGCAGAGGTCTTTTAAAATATTTTTTATGACTTCCTGAAGAAACAGCTTCTTCAACAGCTTTCTGTAGTGTTATACTCAACTGGTCATACAGTTCGTCAAGGCCTTTAGCAATACTAGGCAACGCTTTAAATTCTGTCAATGCATCATTAACAGCTTGTATTGTATCAAAATAGGATGCTGTGCACCCAAGCTTCCATGCTGTAGATTCCACTAGTAGCTTGATCCTCGAGGGTGCAATTCTCACAGAGTTCAGGAAAACAAGCTCCCAGTACCCTCCTCAGGTCCATGATACAGCTATGTCTTAGCTGTGATGGGTGGTCATTGCACAGCCCTTACACTTTATCTTCAAGTCCTGTGCCATCAATTCTTGCAGTAGTTGTATTAAAATGCCCTTAACCAGGCCCAGCATGACAGACTTTTCAGGTGATGCATAACTCGCAGCCCCATTCTCAGCAGACTTTTGTCAGAGCATTTCAGTGTCCAGCACATCTGGCTCTCCCCGCTGCTCATCTATATTAACAAGCTCATGAGTATCTTGCAAATGGAGGTTCATGAATTGTTCTATCAAATCAGGCATACCAGAGTCCACCAAATTGAGCTCCTCTGGTGTGACACTAGCAGAAGGTGTAGGATAACATCGGCTAGGTTCATCCATCATAGCACATCCAGTGGCTGAATCATTGTTATCCTCATTGCTGCTCTCCTCAGGAACTCTACACATACATGAGCAAAACATGCACAGGCAGACTATGGATACTCAATGGTGTGGGGCTTTACTAACATCAAGTCTGGCTTGGACCCTCTGACAAGCCCTGACAAGCCTGAACAAGCCCAAATCTGCCCAACCCATAAGTGCGTCATAGCCCCGTGCCAGAAAAGGGGGTGCATTATATCCGGGGTGGGAACACTACGTAACATCCGACGCAGTCAGAACTGTGTCATTGGCACACGGGGTGGTGCTACGTCATTTTCTGTGCCACCGGAAGTGGATGTGGTGTAGGGGTTGGGGGCTATGTCATATCCTGGGGGTCATTAAAAGCCCATCAATCATTTTGTCACTTAGTATGCACCAATATTACTTATAGGGTCTATGAAGTGTGACGTAGTTGTTGCGCAGACATGTATGGTACGATGACATTCTGAAACAGCTGCAAGGTGACAGCAGTGTCACGATACTGTGATTAATCAGTCATCAATTGCTGATGGAAATTCTGTCTCTGTATTAGAAGCTGATATTCTCAAGCAGTTTTGGAAATCCATTGCCAAATCTGAGTTGGCAAAAACAGAGAAATTTTACTCTGTATGTGTGTCATGTGATCGGCTCTATTACTAGAAACAAATGGCCACAGTTAATCTGGAAACCTTGTCACTGTACAATGACATGTGGTTTTGACTGTCAGCATTTCTACTGTTAAAGTGTGACTTCCAGTTTGAGCCAATCATTGTGATGTGCAAGCACTGTTTCTCCAAGGTGAAGAGTAACACTCTTCCACCAAGGTTATTGTTGAACAATATAGAGGCACATATTACACCTGCTGAGATTGCCACATTGAATATGTTTGAACGGATTCTTATTCAGACTATGAAACCATTTCAAACTATTCTATGTCTGAATACAAAAACACGGAACATTCCACAAAAGAACTCATTAGGTCTCTTAAGGGTTCCGTTATGTATCTTCTACTTCCTCTCCAGGAAAATGTGAGCCAATCTCCAGTGAGAACAGTTTGGTGATTCTTGTCAATGGTGTTCCAATAAAGTCAAAGGTCATCTGGCAGGATGTTGTCAATGTAGAGAAGGTGAAGCTTGCTCTTACTTACTTGAATAGCAACAATCCTTTTATGCAGACCTTGACATTGATCACATGACTAGCGTGTCTGCTAAACAAGATGTGTTGGATACCATAAAACCAATGATTGAGAAGGTCAATGTAGAGACAAATGATAATGTGTATGAATAGTACACAATACATCCACTACATGGCAGAGATCCAGTTGGGGATAACATTGATCTGTAGCAAATGAAACAGGTGGAAGATGCCCTTGTCAGCATTTGGGAGGTGATATTGCAAGCACGTTGTTTTCCAGATTTATTTCCAAGAGGGTCAGATGGATGTCTAGATGATAGAGAAGTATGTGTGCAAGGTGCTGAATACCGTACCAGTTGCATGCTCAGTAAGGATGACAAATTCTGACACAACATACAGTACTTGTTCCATCTCCTCTGGTAGAGTGAGCTTAGTATACTGTCTGCATCGATTGCACATACAATACAGCTCACAACTCCACTTGATGGGATCATTGCCATTGAGTTTTTGCAAAAATTAAAGCAAAAGGATGAAAATGTGCAGGTCAATTTGTCTTCCATACCGTCAAGTCTATGTGGCACCAAAGAACACTGGTATCACAGTCACTCTAAGCTGATGACTATGTTGCAGAGTATGGTGCAGCGACATGGTTCAGTCACACTCAGCTGTGTTGAGTACACCTGGGAGGAGGTGATTGAACTCTTTGAAGTGGGAAAATTGTGATGTAGAGGGCATTTCATCAATGACTCTCAGAGAAATGTGTTCACTTGACCCAGTGTCTGTGACTAGACATTTTCACAAGCTTATTCCATGATATTTTGACTTTCACTTTGTCAAAGGGCAATCTGCCTCTTAATATTGTACAGCATTACTTCTAAAGGATGGAATATCAGGCACAAGGAGCTCCTCATATCCATATGTTACTGTGGATCAAGGACAACCCATGCACAGGCGAATATAAAGCAGCATAAGTGTTTGCATTCATTAGCAATACATCACTTGTCACATACTGGACAAGTTTGACAGTCCTAGATTGTGGAAGTTGGTGCAGAAGTTCCAACACCATATTTGTGTGAAATACTGCTGCCTGGTAGTGAAGAGCAAATCTGATTGGTGCACAAGATGTCACTTTGGATTTCCCAGATGTGTCTGTCAGAATGGTGGCATGAATTAACTGTTTTCAGCTAAGCGACACCACTTGAAGGCAAAATCAACCAAGAGGGTGTTATGAGTTACCCAGGGATGAGAATGAGGTGTACATAAATGACTACAACCACACTCTTCTAATATGGCAAACAAACGTAGATGTTCAGTTTGTGACTGACAACTTGTTGGCTCTGGTTAGTACATCACTTCGTACATCACCAATAATGCACAGACTAGCTTGCAAGATCTTTGAGAAGATATTGCCAGTTAAAGCAAGTCACTGACATCTCAATTGTGGTCACTGGGATTGAAGACCCAATCACACAGAGAAATGTGGTGCTTATGAGTCGGTCAATTGCTTTGATCGGTACACATTTGTACGGCAAATCTGATGCTGTGCGATTTCTCAGTGTTAACTACAAAGAGAAGTGCAACATGTACTTATTCCTCACATTGAGATTGAGGAACTGGCTCTCCACAGACCCTCTTCAAAACCTATATTGAAGAATAACCTGATGGACATGTACTACCTCCGTAGACACAGCACAGAGACGTGATGGTATGTGTCTATTTGAAGTGGCTAAATGGTACGACTACAAGACAGATGTCTTACCTGATTGCACACATGACATTTACTAGGTCAGAGGAGTGGATGGCTGTCTCATAAAGAGACATAAGCCTTGGCTCATTGATCACTGCAAATTACATCTAGGCACATCTGAGAGCTGAGAGCATTACTACTTTGCTCTGATATTCTTATTTAAACCCTGGAGGAATGAGTCTGAATTGAAAGGTGATTGTGATACATTTGAGGAAGAAGTCAATCACAGTTATGACACATTCAAAACTTGAATACTCTGACACATACATACCGAGACTGGACACTGAGAAGGAACAGCTTGAAAAGGCACAGAAACAACTTGAAGAGGACACTCCTGTTAGTTCACAGGACAACCTTGATCCAGAAGTAGAAGATATACTTGGAGTGCTTCTGCCTCTGAATGCCCCAGAAGTACTCATGTCGGAAGTGGAGAGTGCAGGAACATGGCACACACTGCACTGTTGATCCAGCAAAATTGAGAGAGAGGCTCTCAATGAACAATGTTTGGTGCACTCTGCAGTTGCTGATGCTGTCGCATGGTATACTACATGAACAGAAGAAATGTGACTGTTCTGACCACAAGCCACTACTGATGTTTGTTAGTGGCTCAGCAGGTGCAGGTAAGAGCTTCCTTATAGAGGCCATTACAGCTGAAATACAGAAACTGACAGGCTCATCAATGTCTGTTGCTGTCAGTGCTCCCACTGGACTGGCTGCATATAACATTGGTGAAGTTATGCTACACCATCTCTTCATGTTGCCAGTGGAGCATGGCAAAGCAGGGGAGTATCATAAGCTGTCATTTGAGGTTGCATCTCAGCTTTGTTCTATGTTACTAAGATGAAGTTACTAATCATTGATGAGATTAGCATGGTCTCTAATATGATGCTTGCCTGTATACACCTATGTCTACAGGAGATTTGGGGCACTGACTATGGAGATACATTTAGTGGTAAAAACATTGCTGTATTTGGAGACCTTTTACAGCTTGCACCAGTTAATGTGGAACATGTCTTTGCAGCTCTGACTGTCAAGCAGGCTAAGAATACACTAAGCTGCATTGGAGCTTTTAATCTGTGGGAATTATTGACCTATGTCAAGTTGTGTGAGAACATGCAGCAGAGTGGTGATCTGGCTTACAAGGCACTGTTGGATCAGGCTCAGACGGGTTCTTTGTCACCAGAACATCTTTCAATGTGACATGGTTGAAGAATCACAATGGATACTACATTTATACATACAGCATGCACTGTTTTCAGTTATGTGCACTCCAAGGGCACACGGATTGTGTATCTTATGTCATGATGTAAGAATGTGGTGAGTTCAACAGCATTATGTTGCAGAGAGAGAATCAAGAAATTCTCACTCTGCACGCTGTTGATACAGTTAATGTGTAATTCTAAGTCAGAAGCTGGTAGCAGAGATGACTGAATGACTGTCTGAACTGAAGCTGGAAGCTGTTCTTACAGTTTGTAAGAATGCGCGTATCATGCTACGTCATAATCTTGATGTTGAGTGTGGCATGGTAAATGGTGCCATGGGTCACATCATTGAGTTCATATACAATGTTCAGAAGACGTTTATCGAGACACTTGTCCACTTTGACAACATGGAACAGTCTGTGCAGATTGATCGACCTGTGTTAAGCTCCAAGTATTTAAGGATATCTACATCAACATTAAACAGTTTCAATATGTATTGTATATGCTGTTTCCATTCACAAGTAACAGGGCTTGAGTTTGGATTCAGCAATAATGGACATAGGTACAGACATTTTCAAAGATGGCATGTGCTACATTGCACTTTCACATGTCCGCAGTCTTTGTGGGTTGCACATCATAACATACCACAGAAGATACACGCTGACAAGCAATGTATTCTGGAGTACAACAGACTATGTACTCTGTATCAGCCAGAGATGGCTCTCATTCCATTACAGTACCTACAGTATGTGGTTGTCTCACATCCCACAGTCACAGCTTCAGCTGGCAACAAGAGAAAATGAGCTGCCATTACCAAATCAACTGTGCACAGTAATAAGAAGGTCACTATGTCAAATACAGATGCAGAATCAGCTGTTACTAAGAAGTCAGTTGGTATGGCTGTTGTCCCAGTGTTTCATAACAGTACTAGAGTAAACTGCTATGCTAATTCAGCTATGCAAGCTTTTCTGTACATGCCACACTTTGTGCAGGCAATATCAGCTTCACAAGACACTCCCTTATCAAAGGCATTGAAGGAAGTGGTCAGCATGACTTCTGATCAGTTACACAATGTGCAGTCACTGACACCTCTACAACAGGTCTTAGGTATATATGATGGGAGCAGTACATTTGCTGACAACATGCTGCAGGATGCTACTGGGTTTATGATGGCAATCATAAACAGTTTGATGAAGAGGGGATTCCAATTTGACAGTACTTCACTGTCTCATATGTTACCAGATATGTATGTCTGTCATGTGGTCATTCAGAGCGAGAAACCACTGAGGACATGCTTTGGGTTTTTTTGTTTTGCCTCAGTCTTAAAGTGTCAAGTTCCAGCAGCTTGTTTACCAATGCAAAAGTGGTACCCTATGTGTTAGGTGTGGAGGGACATGTACTTAGTCTATATGTTTCAGAACTTCATCTCAATATCTTATGCTACACCTATCACATATTTCACAGCTGGTAGAATTGTATTTAACCAAGCAGTATTTGACACTCAGGCTGTGATCTACCACCATGGCCAGTCTGTACATTCTGGACATTACACTTCTTTATTGAGGTACATAACTGGCAGGGTTGAATGCAATGACTCCACAATCACTTTTAAACAGAGGCTACTGTGACACTTTAAAAATGCACATGTCCTGATATTGAAGAACTACCACAATCTTCATGCATCAGAAGAATAGTCATACAACATGTGACATAACTTGCTGTCTATTTTGTTACAGAGTGACTTCTGCTACATAAACAGTATTTTTTATGCAAATCTCACATCAATATTACACTGTTAGCACATCGGATGGTTTACATGTATATGTTAACTTAATCTTACTTATAAGACAGTGGCTTTAATCAGTGACACAGTGAAAATAGTTGCAGTGGTCTTCAATTGGTGCCAACTGTCTTTACAGTCACTAGAGAAACCACACTTAGATGTCTAAGAAAGACTTTGAGATGGCAAAAGATATATAACTATCTGGTCCTCCTGTTCTGTCATTGTCTTTTCTTCTGAGTAACTCGTATGCAGCCATAACAAGTATTACTTGGCACACTTGCTAACTGTGTACCTCTACTAAGGTACAATATTTGTCTTTGCATGGCAAAACTGTGTATCGCATGTCTTTTTAAGCACTTGTGCTGCATCATGATATTATTTGGATCTTTTATGAGTGAAAGATATCCTGCATTTGTTTGTGCCACTTCTGCGTCAGCACAATTGTACACTGTTTTTTATAAGATCTGCTGACCTGTACATAAGAGTAGCATACTTTGATATAGGCATCACTATGTGACATGTTGAGTATCACCAGGTGTGGCTTGTGTTTTTTTGTCCCTTTGCAACTTGACTTAACACATCCATATTGTATTGCAACAGTGTACAACTATGTCCATTTTCTTTTTGTATATCTGTGTTGCATATATGTATACATGATTATTAATAGATTATTTAGTTAAAGTCAGTACTGTTAGCTTTTTAACAGTTGTCCTGACTGCTATTTAACTGAATGTATTAAATAATGCTAAATGTTTTGCTGTTTTACACTATTTTGTAGGCAAGTATTTCAACATATTCTTAATATAATACTTAATATTACGTAGATATTTAGTACAACTTTTCTAATTTGTGGTGAGTTTCATATAGGTATCATTAACAGTAATAAAGAGTGTTGTGGTAGATATTTGTTTATTAACAAGAGGTGCCATTTTCTCAATTATAGATAATTAATTTTATATTCATAGTATTGTGTGCAAACATTACTTATTATTAACTTAAAGTTTTTAGTGATGTAGATACTTCATTAATTCACTATGAATGTTGATTACAGCTTTGATGATTTTTAGTGATGTATATAGTACCTGATAGCATATGCCATTTAATTTTTGGTTTGTGTAAAGTAAATTAAATAGATGTATACAATTATGCACTATTATAAAGCAGACACTTGTACTCATAACAACTGATTTTTTTTTATGTTCCTGATAATATTTCTCAATCACCTCAGTTGGTGGGTTGGGTGAGAATTTTCCAAATGCATCCATATATCTATATGTCTTTACATGTATATGTATGTGTGTGTGTATATATATATTTATACAATGTATGTTTTAGTATAAATGTCAGGATAAAATGTGCTATCTCAGCCAGGTCGTGAAGATAACATTGATATCTTCACATGTGAAGATATCATTGATATCTCCATGTTCCTATACGTCATCACATTGAAAGTGAAACATTTTCACTTTGTATCATCTTTTCCACACGAGCAGTTCCCCCCGCCCCCGGCTTTTTACTTTACAAGCCAGGACCCCCATGCATTTCTCAAATCTGCTCATATTTTTACACAACTTCGTGTTAAAGCTTATATCTGGTTGATCCTGCGACTTCTGTTTAGACTGTAGTTGAGCAGTGATTCAATAATTGCTCTGTTGGGGTAACTGTTATTACTTTTGCTAATTAGGCGATCACCCACCACTATATCCACCTGGCTAAAGAGTGTTGCTAAGGGTAGTTAATTAAGCTCACTCTAGCCTGATCATCAATGTCACTACCATCAGCCTTAGTGATCTTGCACAAAAGGTATAACAACGTGTTGTTTAGGTCAACGTAGTCTTCACCATTACCCACCACATAAAACTCCAGAGGGCGCTATCACTTAAGGCTGACAGGGTGGGATTTCGACATAAAGGTTTTTTCTATACTGGTTTGGGTTATAGGTAACATGAAGAGGTCTAGTTCTGATTTTCCACATTCTTGAGACATGTAGTGTACCATAGATATGATTTAAAATAAGTCCCTTTGTCTGTTGCTTTTACGCTGTTTTCTCTCCTGGTGCTTACATTTCACAACTGTTCTTTTCTTTTGAACACGCAGCCTTTTAATAGTGCTTTCATGGATCGCTGGGAGGCTATTCTCCTTTTCTTATTGGTTCTCTTGTAAGCAACCATTCCTGCCCCATCTTGTGGCTTCTCTGGATCATGTGTTGTAAAGGAACTGCAACATTCCCCTACATCTTTTACAATATTTTTAGCTGATGATTTAAGGTGGGATTTCACTATCTGGAAACCTTTTTGTAATAGTGGAACAGCTTTTCTAAATAAGCCTGTAAATATACCGCCTATGCCCGCACCATACATAACAGGGGCTCCATGAAAACCAGACAAGCCATGACCAGCCTGTGCTTTGTAATAGGCCACATAAAGGCTAGGGTTGCTGTACAATCTCTGTGACATTGTAGGCATTCAGAAGGCTCCTTTAACAGGGCGAAAATGAAGCTTCACGATCACTTTGCCAAACAAGAATAACACATTTTGTCTTGATCATTCTTTATTACAGTAGTTATAGTGTCAAACTGATGTTTGCTGATTGGTATATAATCTGGCTTATCATAGTGGATAGTTATGATGTCATTATTCTTACCAGATATTTCCACACAGCAGTAAGGGACATGGCTGTCTCCGACTCTTTGGTGCTCAACAATATCTGAATATACAAACAGTGTATAAAAGCCGCCATTGATGTCTGCATAATATGGTACAATGCTTGACTGCACTTGTGGGATGCCAGGTGGTACCCCCAAAATACGAGCAAGATTATTGTGAGCTATGAAAGATCTACCACTAATGTTGTGGAATTTTATTTTCCGGTCCTGACTGTCATATTCTAGGCACAATTCTAGCTTTGCGCTTTCCAGTGTCTCATTGATGGCTGCTGTGACATCTTCAACATTTTGATAATAACATCTGGGGATCGATAATGTTAATATAGGCCTAGAAGTTTCACCAGCATGAAATTTCCCATCATGTGATGTAATATTGTCCCAAGTCCTTGGGTACTGTATTCCGACAGACCAACTTCCCATAAACCCACTAAATTGATAGGTTTTGCTAGTTTCACAGTATAATACGATATTGTGTTGTTGGGAAACATTTCAAAAGAGGCATTGCTGGGCAATGTAACATAAAACCATTCTCAGACATTGTTTTACCACTAACGTCTTCACACAACTGCCATCATGTAAAACTTGAATGCATCTTTATAATTTTAAATCTCTCAGCTGTTTGGATTCTATCCAACTGTTAATTTTGATGGCCAGCCAAGCCATTTCACTAAAACAAATTGTTTATTCCCTTGTGTTTTCTGTGAGACTATTTTCTCCACCCTGTATACACGGTTTGTTGTGTCTGTGACTTTTACCAATTCTTGATCATAAAATGTACCTCTTATTTCATCACCATCATAATCTTTTAATTTGTACACTGGTATAGGGTTAGGTATACATTCAGAAATAATGAATATCTAGCTGGTAAAGTTTTGTTCATAACCTTTTTCAAATGTTTTCTTAACTCTAGAAACACGCACGTGATCACCCACATGAAATTTGAAAGGTCTTTTCACTTTTGGTGCAAGATCTTTATATAGATTTTTCCAGGTAATTAAAGAATTGTCATTTGTTACATCGACAGGCCTCATTTTGATGGACGGTGATAACTATAATTGTAGGACCTTGTTAAAGATTGTAGGACATCTATGTACCTATACGTACTAAATGCTGTAAAATATCTCCACATTTTTGATTTCAATGTGCAGTTAAATCTTTCTACAATGCATGCCTTAACATCATTTGATGTTGTAAAATGGTGTATGCTTTGTGATTTTAAAAATAATTGAAATTTAGCATTAAGAAATTCAGTCCCTTCATCTGTTTGTAATTTTTCAGGCTTGCGGCCTTCTTGTAGTATCATTTGAAAGCCTCTGTCACCTCTGTTCCTGATTTATTTTTAACACTTTAGTCCATGCATATTTTGACAGAACATCAATAACTGTCAGAATAAACCGGAATCCGGTCATTTTCTTTGGAAAGGCTATTCATCTCCACCAAATCGGCTTACCACTGTGCATCAATGTTGCTAACAACTACCCTGTTTCTAAGAAATCATTTCCTTGCAGGCTTGTGCATAGTGTAGGCATCTTGTAATGACAACCATTGTGTTACTTGTGTATGGGTAAGCCTTTTCTCTTGATTTGCAGCGTCATGTAGTCTTTGAACGCCTCCTAAGCTACCAAGCAGAATAGGATCATAGTACATTTTTTCAAGGCTTTCTTAGCCATACTTTTTCTTAAACAGCACAAATAAGACACAGGCATTTTTTCCAGTCTTAATATTTTTATTATGAAAGCACACACATTGTACACATACATTATATAACAACACAAAACACGTGATAGCAGCTGTGCTAAAATTACACTATATGATAGTATAAAACATCACAACAGGAAAAGGCAGGCCTTGTTTTGCTGCGTTACAAGAAAATCTGATGTAAATTCAATCACATCTCTAACATCTTGCTGTCTTTGACATTTTAAAATGGAACAGCAGATCTCAACGCTGTAGGCCATAGTGACCAATACGCACCTGAGAAACTGACTCCTGTTTTCAAATATTAGTGGTAGCACATTTTGAACAGTTTCTAACACATTATTGTTTATATGCACAGTCATTTTCATTATTTACACCAATGTGAGTCTTTTTAATGTCATTCATCAAAATCTGGATAAACAGAGTTTATCACCATTTATGGGACTGCATTGGTGGTGAGTAGCATAGTCTGGAATTTGTATGGTTATCAATGTCTGTAAAATATTTTCATTTCTGCTTTTCAAAGTTTCTTTGGTGGTTTCCCACAGGTTACCCATCTTAATGGCTCTCACCATGTAGCCATGTGTTCCTCATCAGAACTTTCAATATCATACAAGTACATGTAATAGGGCATAGGGCTTCCTTTTGCAGAGGTCTTTTAAAATATTTTTTATGACTTCCTGAAGAAACAGCTTCTTCAACAGCTTTCTGTAGTGTTATACTCAACTGGTCATACAGTTCGTCAAGGCCTTTAGCAATACTAAGTCACGCTTTAAATTCTGTCAATGCATCATTAACAGCTTTATTGTATCAAAATAGGATGCTGTGCACCCAAGCTTCCATGCTGTAGATTCCACTAGTAGCTTGATCCGTCGAGGTGCAATCTCTCACAGAGTTCAGGAAAAACAAGCTCCCAGTACCCCTCCTCAGGTCCGTATATACAGCTATGTCTTAGCTGTGATGGGTGGTCAATTGCACAGCCCTTACACTTTATCTTCAAGTCCTGTGCCATCAATTCTTGCAGTAGTTGTATTAAAATGCCCTTAACCAGGCCCAGCATGACAGACTTTTCAGGTGATGCATAACTCGCAGCCCCATTCTCAGCAGACTTTTGTCAGAGCATTTCTCAGTGTCCAGCACATCTGGCTCTCCCGCTGCTCATCTATATTAACAAGCTCATGAGTATCTTGCAAATGGAGGTTCATGAATTGTTCTATCAAATCAGGCATACCAGAGTCCACCAAATTGAGCTCCTCTGGTGTGACACTAGCAGAAGGTGTAGGATAACATCGCTAGGTTCATCCATCATAGCACATCCAGTGGCTGAATCATTGTTATCCTCATTGCTGCTCTCCTCAGGAACTCTACACATACATGAGCAAAACATGCACAGGCAGACTATGGATACTCAATGGTGTGGGGCTTTACTAACATCAAGTCTGGCTTGGACCCTCTGACAAGCCCTGACAAGCCTGAACAAGCCCAAATCTGCCCAACCCATAAGTGCGTCATAGCCCCGTGCCAGAAAAGGGGGTGCATTATATCCGGGAACACACGTAACATCCGACGAGTCAGAACTGAAGTCATTGGTACACGGGTGGTGCTACGCCATTTTCTGTGCCACCGGAAGTGGATGTGGTGTAGGGGTGGGGGCTATGTCATATCCTGGGGGTCATTAAAAGCCCATCAATCATTTTGTCACTTAGTATGCACCAATATTACTTATAGGGTCTATGAAGTGTGACGAGTTGTTGCGCAGACATGTATGGTACGATGACATTTCTGAAACAGCTGCAAGGTGACAGCAGTGTCACGATACTGTGATTAATCAGTCATCAATTGCTGATGGAAATTCTGTCTCTGTATTAGAAGCTGATATTCTCAAGCAGTTTTGGAAATCCATTGCCAAATCTGAGTTGGCAAAAACAGAGAAATTTTACTCTGTATGTGTGTCATGTGATCGGCTCTATTACTAGAAACAAATGGCCACAGTTAATCTGGAAACCTTGTCACTGTACAATGACATGTGGTTTTGACTATCAGCATTTCTACTGTTAAAGTGTGACTTCCAGTTTGAGCCAATCATTGTGATGTGCAAGCACTGTTTCTCCAAGGTGAAGAGTAACACTCTTCCACCAAGGTTATTGAACAATATAGAGGCACATATTACACCTGCTGAGATTGCCACATTGAATATGTTTGAACGGATTCTTATTCAGACTATGAAACCATTTCAAACTATTCTATGTCTGAATACAAAAACACGGAACATTCCACAAAAGAACTCATTAGGTCTCTTAAGGGTTCCGTTATGTATCTTCTACTTCCTCTCCAGGAAAATGTGGAGCCAATCTCCAGTGAGAACAGTTTGGTGATTCTTGTCAATGGTGTTCCAATAAAGTCAAAGGTCATCTGGCAGGATGTTGTCAATGTAGAGAAGGTGAAGCTTGCTCTTACTTACTTGAATAGCAACAATCCCTTTTATGCAGACCTTGACATTGATCACATGACTAGCGTGTCTGCTAAACAAGATGTGTTGGATACCATAAAACCAATGATTGAGAAGGTCAATGTAGAGACAAATGATAATGTGTATGAATAGTACACAATACATCCACTACATGGCAGAGATCCAGTTGGGGATAACATTGATCTGTAGCAAATGAAACAGGTGGAAGATGCCCTTGTCAGCATTTGGGAGGTGATATTGCAAACACGTTGTTTCAGATTTATTTCAAGAGGGTCAGATGGATGTCTAGATGATAGAGAAGTATGTGCAAGGTGCTGAATACCGTACCAGTTGCATGCTCAGTAAGGATGACAAATTCTGACACAACATACAGTACTTGTTCCATCTCCTCTGGTAGAGTGAGCTTAGTATACTGTCTGCATCGATTGCACATACAATACAGCTCACAACTCCACTTGATGGGATCATTGCCATTGAGTTTTTGCAAAAATTAAAGCAAAGGATGAAAATGTGCAGGTCAATTTGTCTTCCATACCGTCAAGTCTATGTGGCACCAAAGAACACTGGTATCACAGTCACTCTAAGCTGATGACTATGTTGCGAGAGTATGGTGCAGCGACATGGTTCGTCACACTCAGCTGTGTTGAGTACACCTGGGAGGAGGTGATTGAACTCTTGAAGTGGGAAAATTGTGATGTAGAGGGCATTTCATCAATGACTCTCAGAGAAATGTGTTCACTTGACCCAGTGTCTGTGACTAGACATTTCAAGCGATTCCATGATATTTTGACTTTCACTTTGTCAAAGGGCAATCTGCCTCTTAATATTGTACAGCATTACTTCTAAAGGATGGAATATCAGGCACAAGGAGCTCCTCATATCCATATGTTACTGTGGATCAAGGACAACCCATGCACAGGCGAACATAAAGCAGCATAAGTGTTTGCATTCATTAAGCAATACATCACTTGTCACATACTGGACAAGTTTGACAGTCCTAGATTGTGGAAGTTGGTGCAGAAGTTCAACACCATATTTGTGTGAAATACTGCTGCCTGGTAGTGAAGAGCAAATCTGATTGGTGCACAAGATGTCACTTTGGATTCCCAGATGTGTCTGTCAGAATGGTGGCATGAATTAACTGTTTTCAGCTAGCGACACCACTTGAAGGCAAAATCAACCAAGAGGGTGTTATAGAGTTACCCAGGGATGAGAATGAGGTGTACATAAATGCTACAACCACACTCTTCTAATATGGCAAACAAGACGTAGATGTTCAGTTTGTGACTGACAACTTGTTGGCTCTGGTTAGTACATCACGTACATCACCAATAATGCACAGACTAGCTTGCAAGATCTTTGAGAAGATATTGCCAGTTAAAGCAAGTCACTGACATCTCAATTGTGGTCACTGGGATTGAAGACCCAATCACACAGAGAAATGTGGTGCTTATGAGTCGGTCAATTGCTTGATCGGTACACATTTGTACGGCAAATCTGATGCTGTGCGATTTCTCAGTGTTAACTACAAAGAAGTGCAAACATGTACTTATTCCTCACATTGAGATTGAGGAACTGGCTCTCCACAGACCCTCTTCAAAACCTATATTGAAGAATAACCTGATGGACATGTACTACCTCCGTAGACACAGCACAGAGACGTGGATGGTATGTGTCTATTTGAAGTGGCTAAATGGTACGACTACAAGACAGATGTCTTACCTGATTGCACACATGACATTTACTAGGTCAGAGGAGTGGATGGCTGTCTCATAAAGAGACATAAGCCTTGGCTCATTGATCACTGCAAATTACATCTAGGCACATCTGAGAGCTGAGAGCATTACTACTTTGCTCTGATATTCTTATTTAAACCCTGGAGGAATGAGTCTGAATTGAAAGGTGATTGTGATACATTTGAGGAAGAAGTCAATCACAGTTATGACACATTCAAAACTTGAATACTCTGACACATACATACCGAGACTGGACACTGAGAAGGAACAGCTTGAAAAGGCACAGAAACAACTTGAAGAGGACACTCCTGTTAGTTCACAGGACAACCTTGATCCAGAAGTAGAAGATATACTTGGAGTGCTTCTGCCTCTGAATGCCCCAGAAGTACTCATGTCGGAAGTGGAGAGTGCTATGGAACATGGCACACACTGCACTGTTGATCCAGCAAAATTGAGAGAGAGGCTCTCAATGAACAATGTTTGGTGCACTCTGCAGTTGCTGATGCTGTCCGCATGGTATACTACATGAACAGAAGAAATGTGACTGTTCTGACCACAAGCCACTACTGATGTTTGTTAGTGGCTCAGCAGGTGCAGGTAAGAGCTTCCTTATAGAGGCCATTACAGCTGAAATACAGAAACTGACAGGCTCATCAATGTCTGTTGCTGTCAGTGCTCCCACTGGACTGGCTGCATATAACATTGGTGAAGTTATGCTACACCATCTCTTCATGTTGCCAGTGGAGCATGGCAAAGCAGGGAGTATCATAAGCTGTCATTTGAGGTTGCATCTCAGCTTTGTTCTATGTTACTAAGATGAAGTTACTAATCATTGATGAGATTAGCATGGTCTCTAATATGATGCTTGCCTGTATACACCTATGTCTACAGGAGATTTGGGGCACTGACTATGGAGATACATTTAGTGGTAAAAACATTGCTGTATTTGGAGACCTTTACAGCTTGCACCAGTTAATGTGGAACATGTCTTTGCAGCTCTGACTGTCAAGCAGGCTAAGAATACACTAAGCTGCATTGGAGCTTTTAATCTGTGGGAATTATTGACCTATGTCAAGTTGTGTGAGAACATGCAGCAGAGTGGTGATCTGGCTTACAAGGCACTGTTGGATCAGGCTCGTGACGGGTTCTTTGTCACCAGAACATCTTTCAATGTGACATGGTTGAAGAATCACAATGGATACTACATTTATACATACAGCATGCACTGTTTTCAGTTATGTGCACTCCAAGGGCACACGGATTGTGTATCTTATGTCATGATGTAAGAAATGTGGTGAGTTCAACAGCATTATGTTGCAGAGAGAGAATCAAGAAATTCTCACTCTGCACGCTGTTGATACAGTTAATGGTGTAATTCTAAGTCAGAAGCTGGTAGCAGAGATGACTGAATGACTGTCTGAACTGAAGCTGGAAGCTGTTCTTACAGTTTGTAAGAATGCGCCGTATCATGCTACGTCATAATCTTGATGTTGAGTGTGGCATGGTAAATGGTGCCATGGGTCACATCATTGAGTTCATATACAATGTTCAGAAGACGTTACGAGACACTTGTCCACTTTGACAACATGGAACAGTCTGTGCAGATTGATCGTACCTGTGTTAAGCTCCAAGTATTTAAGGATATCTACATCAACATTAAACAGTTTCCAATATGTATTGCATATGCTGTTTCCATTCACAAGTAACAGGCTTGAGTTTGGATTCAGCAATAATGGACATAGGTACAGACATTTTCAAAGATGGCATGTGCTACATTGCACTTTCACATGTCCGCAGTCTTTGTGGGTTGCACATCATAACATACCACAGAAGATACACGCTGACAAGCAATGTATTCTGGAGTACAACAGACTATGTACTCTGTATCAGCCAGAGATGGCTCTCATTCCATTACAGTACCTACGTATGTGGTTGTCTCACATCCCACAGTCACAGCTTCAGCTGGCAACAAGAGAAATGAGCTGCCATTACCAAATCAACTGTGCACAGTAATAAGAAGGTCACTATGTCAAATACAGATGCAGAATCAGCTGTTACTAAGAAGTCAGTTGGTATGGCTGTTGTCCCAGTGTTTCATAACAGTACTAGAGTAAACTGCTATGCTAATTCAGCTATGCAAGCTTTTCTGTACATGCCACACTTTGTGCAGGCAATATCAGCTTCAAGACACTCCCTTATCAAAGGCATTGAAGGAAGTGGTCAGCATGACTTCTGATCAGTTACACAATGTGCAGTCACTGACACCTCTACAACAGGTCTTAGGTATATATGATGGGAGCAGTACATTTGCTGACAACATGCTGCAGGATGCCACTGGGTTTATGATGGCAATCATAAACAGTTTGATGAAGAGGGGATTCAATTTGACAGTACTTCACTGTCTCATATGTTACCAGATATGTATGTCTGTCATGTGGTCATTCAGAGCGAGAAACCACTGAGGACATGCTTTGGGTTTCTTTGTTTTGCCTCAGTCTTAAAGTGTCAAGTTCCAGCAGCTGTTTACCAATGCAAAAGTGGTACCCTATGTGTTAGGTGTGGAGGGACATGTACTTAGTCTATATGTTTCAGAACTTCATCTCAATATCTTATGCTACACCTATCACATATTTCACAGCTGGTAGAATTGTATTTAACCAAGCAGTATTTGACACTCAGGCTGTGATCTACCACCATGGCCAGTCTGTACATTCTGGACATTACACTTCTTTATTGAGGTACATAACTGGCAGGGTTGAATGCAATGACTCCACAATCACTTTTAAACAGAGGCTACTGTGACACTTTAAAAATGCACATGTCCTGATATTGAAGAACTACCACAATCTTCATGCATCAGAAGAATAGTCATACAACATGTGACATAACTTGCTGTCTATTTTGTTACAGAGTGACTTCTGCTACATAAACAGTATTTTTTATGCAAATCTGCGATCAATATTACACTGTTAGCACATCGGATGGTTTACATGTATATGTTAACTTAATCTTACTTATAAGACAGTGGCTTTAATCAGTGACACAGTGAAAATAGTTGCAGTGGTCTTCAATTGGTGCCAACTGTCTTTACAGTCACTAGAAACCACACTTAGATGTCTAAGAAAGACTTTGAGATGGCAAAGATATATAACTATCTGGTCCTCCTGTTCTGTCATTGTCTTTTCTTCTGAGTAACTCGTATGCAGCCATAACAAGTATTACTTGGCACACTTGCTAACTGTGTACCTCTACTAAGGTACAATATTTGTCTTTGCATGGCAAAACTGTGTATCGCATGTCTTTTAAGCACTTGTGCTGCATCATGATATTATTGGATCTTTTATGAGTGAAAGATATCCTGCATTTGTTTGTGCCACTTCTACGTCAGCACAATTGTACACTGTTTTTATAAGATCTGCTGACCTGTACATAAGAGTAGCATACTTTGATATAGGCATCACTATGTGACATGTTGAGTATCACCAGGTGTGGCTTGTGTTTTTTGTCCCTTTGCAACTTGACTTAACACATCCATATTGTATTGCAACAGTGTACAACTATGTCCATTTTCTTTTGTATATCTGTGTTGCATATATGTATACATGATTATTAATAGATTATTTAGTTAAAGTCAGTACTGTTAGCTTTTTAACAGTTGTCCTGACTGCTATTTAACTGAATGTATTAAATAATGCTAAATGTTTTGCTGTTTTACACTATTTTGTAGGCAAGTATTTCAACATATTCTTAATATAATACTTAATATTACGTAGATATTTAGTACAACTTTTCTAATTTGTGGTGAGTTTCATATAGGTATCATTAACAGTAATAAAGAGTGTTGTGGTAGATATTTGTTTATTAACAAGAGGTGCCATTTTCTCAATTATAGATAATTAATTTTATATTCATAGTATTGTGTGCAAACATTACTTATTATTAACTTAAAGTTTTAGTGATGTAGATACTTCATTAATTCACTATGAATGTTGATTACAGCTTTGATGATTTTTAGTGATGTATATAGTACCTGATAGCATATGCCATTTAATTTTGGTTTGTGTAAAAGTAAATTAAATAGATGTATACAATTATGCACTATTATAAAGCAGACACTTGTACTCATAACAACTGATTTTTTTTATGTTCCTGATAATATTTCTCAATCACCTCAGTTGGTGGGTTGGGTGAGAATTTTCAAATGCATCCATATATCTATATGTCTTTACATGTATATGTATGTGTGTGTGTATATATATTTATACAATGTATGTTTTAGTATAAATGTCAGGATAAAATGTGCTATCTCAGCCAGGTCGTGAAGATAACATTGATATCTTCACATGTGAAGAATATCATTGATATCTCCATGTTCCTATCGTCATCACATTGAAAGTGAAACATTTCACTTTGTATCATCTTTTCCACACGGCAGTTCCCCGCCCCCAGCGGCTTTTACTTTACAAGCAGGACCCCATGCATTTCTCAAATCTGCTCATATTTTACACAACTAAGTATTTAAAACATATCTGGTTGATCCTGCGACTTCTGTTTAGCTACCACTATGTGGAATGTAAGCGTGACCGAGCAGCTATCCCCAGAAGTGTAAGCGTGGCGGCTATAAATATGAAAAGCTGAGGCACTGTCTGATTTTTCAGAATAAAGGATCATCACTGCCACACTTAGAAAAGTGTTTTTCTTCTTATTTTAGCCCTATTTCTTAAAATGAAGCTGCCGACAGTACTGACAGGAGAGCAGGTGAGTCGGCAGCTTCAAACCCTGAATCAAAGTGCGGCGTGGTTGCTATAGCAGCACGTATTCGCCACAGTCAGTGTTCCTGGCTTCTTGACTCACTCGTTCTCAATACTGTCCGACCTTTCATTGAAAATGGGGCTAAAAATGAAAGAAAAAGAATGGGAGTGACTCCTCATTCTGAAAATCGGACAGTCTCAACTTTCATATTTATAGCTGTGCTTACACTTCTGGGGATGCTTCTCTCAGTCATACATTCCACATAGCGATGAGATAAGCAGAAGTCGCAGGATCAACCAGATATATTTTACTAAGTATTTTTTAACATACAGGCAGGATCAACCAGATATGATTTATTAAATACCTTTATAGTGCCAAGAAAAGACATTTTTTTTAAACATTTAATATATGTAATCTGTTGGATTGGTTGGGGGTATGAAGAGTTGTGTTTGGGTAATCCATAACATGTTTTTTTAAATTTTAAGGTGGCAAGATCACCACACACATTTTTTTTAAATAACATGCCATCTGTTCTGTTACAACAGATATGCACAGTTGAGATGGAATAGCCATTATTTCTATGTCAAGGATTGTATAAAGGGGCCATTTGGGGCTGTGCTGAGTGGGGCCCAAAGCATACATTGTATAAACAGAACATGACATGGCCTGACTGAAGATATCATATTATCTTCACTCGAGGCCAATGACATCATGATATCTCACTCGTGGCTCGCCACCGTGAGATATCATGATGTCATTGGCCTCCTCGTGAAGATAAATATGATATCTTCGGTCAGCCATGTCATATCCTATATATATATATATATATATGCATGTCTACACATAAATATATTTAAATTAAATGTATCTAAATAGCTTTAATAAGTATCTTTTTAAGATACCTGAATGTGTTTCTGCTGCTATTATTCAAACAGTTGGCATCTGGTTTTACCACCCTGGAACATTCACACTATCAGTCACATAATGACAATACCATCATCTCTGTTTGATACATGATAAGCAGTGTACAGACACTATTGTGGCAGCTGTATTCATGTGTTCTGTGCTACTGCCACAACTTCCTCATTACGTAGCTGTCATACTGTTTTACATGTATTTTAACTTTGATGTAATACTTTTTATATTGTTTTGTGAGACTGATTTTGTGTAGCAATTTGACTTTTAATTTGGCCTTTTAATCAACTATTAATTTTAGCAATAAATATTTTTAAGTAATATCTAACTGTGCTGTGTCTTTTATTATATATTAAATTACAGTGCTAATATCTATTCTGGTCTTGGTATATTACAGCATACAAAGAAAGTACAAGAGGTAAATCTGTGCATATTTTCTGCTTAGCAGAGTACATATACTATTGATCCATGTGTTACACATATTACTCTCCTATTCCATTTATGTATGAGTTCATTTTCATATCTAAAGTGCTGCACATGAACTATTGCCGCATGAATTGCATAAGACAAGTTCATATTATGATAAAGCTATCTATTTCTTGATCACAGCATGGTGCACAAAGGGAGCCAGGCTCTCACCAACATATACAATGTAGTATGAGATGGTGCTTTCTCAAAAGACAGGAAATTCATGGAAAAACTCAGTTTAATGCATCAGATAGGGTTGTTCCACAGCCACAAAGTGAGAAATTCGGTGTTAGGGTTGAAAAACCTAACTACACATTCCTCACCACACACCCCAGCACCAGACACATACACACACACACACACACACACTCAAGTAGGGGAGGACCAGGACAACACGATCAATCACAGACAACCAGCAGCAGGTGACAGAAATAACATACAACTGTCTAAACATACTACAAGACACATCCATCATCATGGGCCACCAACTGTAGCATTTGTACAGTCATGGGTGTACACAGCATTGTGGGCATCTCCACAGGGTTACATGGCAGAACAGTAGTACTCTACACATAATACCTATGATAAGCATTGTTTTGTTATGCTTGGATCATATTATGAGGCATCAACATAGAAGAAAGCATGGATAAAATGATGTGTGATATAATGTGGCCATAGGCACAAAATGACAGCATGGCACCCTTTCAGTAATGTGCAGCATCCAACGTATCGATGCTCAAACCAAGATGGGCATGGTCACATTAATACACACATGTAGCATGAATAACAAGTTCTGGTCACAAATCTATGAATACATGCAGTGCTCAATAGTTTAATGACAGCTCTGTAATTTTTGATTCAATATAGTATGCAGAATGAATATTTGGTTATTATACTGCCACATTCAGAACCAATACCACAGAACTAACAGTGGCATGAATGCAGCATGATGTTTTCAGCCTAGGATAATAGTCATTTTCCTGTAAATATCTGAAATGATTTGTATGATAATGTCAACCATGGCCCATTATGATATTTAACAGTTTGTGTCCTAAGATACCATGTAGCTGCCCAACTGTACAGGATTACATTACAGTGCAGCAGCACACTGTATATCATAGTATTCTGATACAGCATTGGTACTGTTAGGATAACATTAGCAACCATTTACACACATGAAGGGTCAGTGTAAATGCTGTCTAATATTATCCATTCATAGGTACAGAAGTGGTACCATGGTGTCTTTGGCCACCCTGCTACCAGAAAGGTAGGAATTTGTATAGAAACAGAAACATGTGTTTGCACTGACAAACTGACAGCAAGGCAAAGAGAGTGAAGTGGTACCATGGAATCCTTCGGTGACACAGTCCCTATACAGCTGTGCAGTTTCAAATAATAGTGGAGAAGGACTTTATAGATAATACTGTACTGATCCAATATTTTCTTATGGCATGGTAAGATCAGTAGGTACTTAGACATATGAAACTGTGCTAAAATGATCTGTGATACTACACAATCATAAACACAAACATGTGAACATGGGGCCCTTTGAAAAGCATGCTAGCACCAATATATCAAATAGTAGAGAAACACACTTACCTGTTTCAAATGAGAAACTTTCCAGAACTCAGCTATCGTGTAGTGTGACCATGTGACTTTTTGGTCTGACACTTCCACACAGATCTGCAATTGTACAAATGTAAGATAATGGTGCAGCAGTAGTGTGCACATAATAGTGCACTGATACATCATTGTCTTATTCCAGGAATACATCAGCGACATTAACAGTCAACAGAGGTCCCTAAAACCACTGCCAGAGATTGACATGTTATTAGGGTGATGATTACTGACACACTGTTATTCAGAAGATAAGAAATGCATTAGATAAAAAAATGTTTACTGTGATACAGCAACAACTGATGGCCAGTATGCATGCATAGGACCAAGTCACTCAGATGGCAGCAGAACTCCTACAGTTGGTGGCAATGATAATGTATGTGTCTTGTAGTATGTTCAGACAGTTGCATGTTCTTTCTGTCACCTGCTGCTGGTTATCTGTGATTGGTCGTGTGCCTTGGTCCTCCCCTACCTTGTGCAGTGTGTGTGTGTGTGTGTGTGTGTGTGTGTGTGTGTGTGTGTGGTGCTAGTGGGTGAGGTGGGGAATATGGAGGTAGAGTTTTCAACCCTAACACCAAATTTCCTCACTTTGTTGCTGTGGAACAACCCTAACTGATGCATTAAATAGAGTTTTTGCTCTCTCTTTCTCTCTATATATATATATCTCTATATATCGATATCTCTCTCTCTCTCTATACATATATATATATATATATATATATATATATATATAGGATACATGATGGGCAGGAGTGCAATATGGAAAATATTCTCAATCCTGCAGAGTGAAATATACAGTGCTCACAATGCAGGAGTGAGAATAATTTCCATATTTCATCATCTGCCCATCATGTGTGCTATTTATACCATGAAGGTAAGACCAATTTCAGCGAGAGAGGTATGTTTGTTGTCATGAGGATCATGTCACTTTAAATGATGCTGCTACTGTGGTAGTGTGTGTATGTGTGTGTGTGTGTGAACTTTTATGAATGGGTTGTTGTAGTGAGCTGTTGTTGGTTGGTGTGTGTGTGTGGGTCTTGATTGGGTGTGCTGTGTTTGGTCATTGGTTGCCTGAGGAAGTTCTGTTCTGTGGCAATGATGAAGATGGTAATGATTTATTTTGGCAGGTTTGTGTCTTCATGTTTGACTATTTAAGATTCATTTAAACATTTCAGGCATCATCTGTTTGATTCAGTAATGTACTACACTTGGGTTTTGAAATACAGCACAAGAGATTTGGAGATTTTACATTTAGAAGGAGTGCTGCAGCTGACTGTCATTATATATCTTAATTGTGTTAATTTCAGTGTAGACCCTGTTTTAGAACTCAGCAAATTACAGGGGTGTTTCTTAGTGGTTTCAAATGCAGGTGAGTGATGTCAGCAGAGTAGGTATAAATGGTATTTATTTGAACTCTGCTGATGTCATCAGGATTTATATCACTCCAGTGAAAATAACATGGTTTATTTCACTGGAATTAGTCTCCCCCATTGTGTGTGTATATATATATATATATATATATATATATATATATATATATATATATAGATAGATAGATAGATATCTATATCATCTATCTATCTATCTATATCTATATATATATATATATATATATATATATATATGAAGTGCAAGACATGCTATGGTATTGTAATATGACCCTGAGACCCAGCACCCATATCTAATAGCTACAGTGTTCCAATGGCACCCTCACAAGTCACAATGGTCAAATCAAAGAAGTGCAAGACTTGCAGCATTCCCTCCTGCCTGCAGTCAAGGGCCACTATGCCAAGTATGTGATCCTGATGGATTTGGCTCTTCCACTCAAGGGTGACCCTGGACATCAACCACATTGAAAACAAACCAAGCACATCAGCTTCAGAGGAAGTCTCTGTTATGGCCCAGAGCATGCAGCCACAGCAGATGTTTATGATCCAGATGATAGAGTGAACAGAAGCAATGGCAATGGCTATGCTGATCTCTCACACCCCTTCTGCCATGCCTAATAATGGCAACCAGCCTCCAACACCATCAACCCCATTTCCTCCAACAATCTGAACTGAGGCAATCACAAATCAGGCAATGAAGGGGCAGAAGCAGACCACAAGGAACCAGAGGAGGAGGAGGAGGAGGAGGCTCTTCAGTCAATGGTGACAAAACAATGTTCCCACACTGCATTTCTACCCTTGGTCAGGCAATTCAAGACCACAGTCAGATTCAATACACCACCTCCTCCTTGGGAACAACAGTATCCTTATCCTACAGCCCAAGCCAAAGATCAACTATATATTTACAGTGTGTGAGGCCATTGAAGAGGTTATTGATAAGAAGTGGAGCCTACAGAACCAGCAAGAATCCTGACGCATTCCATGGGACAAATGTACCCCATACAAGAAAATAAATTGAAACTCTGGAGTACTGCACCCACAGTAGACTCTCATATTGCCTTTCTTAGTGAGAAATTAGTGCCGCTTGGAGAAGGCTCCACCCCATTAATAATCCATTGACAGAAAATGGATGACTTACTCAAGAAAGCCTTCAGGCATAGCAACCAAAGCACATTTCCACATAGGAACCCAGTGTGGCCCACCACCTGCAACAAACAGAAACCACAGGGAGGTGTCTGCTCCAGAAAAATCCTGCCCAAGTTTCTACCATTTCTGAAGAAATAGACTTCGCTCACCACTTGTATTCTTCAATTTTCACAATTTTTATTTAATAACTGTTGGTCACAGTACTGTTACCAATGGTTATTAAATAAAAAATTGTGAAAATTGAAGAATAAAGTGGTGAGTGAGTCTATTCTTCCCAAATGGTACCAACATAGCAACCACAGCAGCCATGGTGGCCATTTATGCCACTAGAGTGTAAATAATGTGGCTATATGATCTTGTCAAATTCATGGAAGCCAAAGTCCCTCAAACCAAAATGGCCCAGAAATCATTAGAGACAGCAAGTACTTGGCAAATATGTCAGTGGACTCCATAAAGATCAATTCTAGAACACTAGCAGTAGCCAACAGAGTAAGAAAGGTACTTTGGTTAAAACTGTGTGGAGGCAGATAACAATTCCAAACAGCTATTACAGAAACTGCCATTCAAAGGTGGGAGAATGTATGGCAAGGGACTAGAACAGTTTCTCAAGATGAAGGATTAAGGAAATAACCTTGGAAGAGACAGATAAGAGAATTCTACCTATCTCCTTCATCCGGAACATGCCCTTTTGAAGGAACAGGAATGGCTTTTGTGACTTCAGGCAAAACTTTGGTTCCTATATGCTGGTATCTAAAGCCATAAGACTAGTACCATCAGAATAAGAAGGAAAAGGGTCTACTCAATTGTCTTTATGGTCCCCAAGAAAACAGGAGACTACAGACAGTCTTAGACTTAAAATTCTTGAACAGAATTAAGCAGCCAAAGAAATTCAAAATTGAGACCAGCAGATTAACACCAATGGCAATCTGTCAGAGTGATTACCTAACATAAATAAATCTAAAAGCTGCCTATCTACACATACCAATCTATCCTCCCACCAGAAATACCTTAGATTCTCAATCATGGTCACCATATTCAATATCAAGCTCTGCCCTTTGATCTGCTTGAGCCCAGAGAGTATTTACAAAGATATTCATAGTTCTGGTAGCACTTGAGGTGCCCTACTTGGACAACTTTTCATCAAAACAAGATCAGAGAAGCAGGCAATGAAAGACACGCTCATGGTGTTGGACACCCTACAGAACCACGGGTGGGTGGTCAACTTAACAAAACTCCATCAGTCTAAGCCAGCAATAGAACACCCAGGGGCATTCATAGGCCCTCAACTAGTATGGTCAGACTATCGATGAAGAGACAAGACTATGTCCGCTCACAGACCCTAACGCTGGTCAAAGTAACAATCCAACTCTAGCACAAGTACTCCAATTAGTGGGCACAATGGGGTCATGTATAGAACTGGCACTGTGAGCATGATGGAAAATGAGCCACTGCAGTCCCTGACATCCAATGGGTCAAAGAGAGGACATGACCTCATGGCTTCTGCTTCTCTGCCCACATCTGTGAAGAAATCTCTGCACTGGTGGACACAACAGGGCAATCTTCAAAATAGTGCTTCACTGGGACAGAGGCACAATGTGGTCATAGACATAGAAGCCAGTCTACTGGGCGGGGAGCATCCACAAGCCACCTATCCACTTAAGGCTGGTGGTCAGCAATAGAAGCCAATCTCTTCATCAATGTTTTGAGATGAGTGTGGTGCACAGCACCTTAAACCACTTCCAAAAGTTGGTCAAGTCAAAGTCTATGCTGATCACATTAGAGAACATGTCAATGGGGGCCTACATAGTAAAACAAGAGGCACAAGGAACAAAACAAAGCAAAGGGAGGCAACCAAGGTCCTAGACAGGCACAACATAAACATCTGAAACACATAACAGCCATACATCTAGTGGGCAAATGGAACACAATAGCAGACTGGCTGAGTTGAAAACAGGGTGCACCCGGGAAAGGCTATTGCACAGGCTGATATTCCACAAGCTGAACATCAGTTGGGGATCACTGCGGATGGACTTCATGGCAACATCTCAGAGCTCTTAACCTCACAAGTTCTTCTCCATGTACAAGGACCACAATTCTTGTGGACTAGATGCACTGTTGCTGTCATGGGACTTCAACAGGGCATATCCATTTCTCTTCCTTCCTTCTGATCCGCAGCTGCTTCAGAAAGCTAGGCGGACATGGACAACAGTGGTACTCATCACTTTGTACTGGCTGATGAAACTTTGGTTTGCCACAGTGGTTGCCATAACACTGGATCACTGGATACTTCCCAGCAGGCCAGACATACTGTCACAGGGCCCAGTACTTCATCCCAACCCTCAGAACCTCAAGTTAACTGCCTGGTTTTTGCAGGAGTGATTGCTGAGGATGGATACTACACATCCATCATCAGCACACTCTTGCAGTCCATAAAACCTCAGTCACAGGCACATACAAAATACACTGGAAGATCTCTCAGTGGTACTCCCAACAATCCATCATACTGGAGAAGGCATCACTACCTCACATTCTGCTATTTCTTTAAAATAGGTTGAACAAGAGCATCTCATCCTCATCTTTATCTGCCAACCATAGGGGTTGCTAGGGCACAGGTGAATAACATTCTACCTGACTCTCATCCAGATATCATCAGATTCCTAAAGTCTTCAACTCCTAATCAGACCACACAATCAACAAGTCATGGCCCTTTGGGGCCTCAGTCTTATCTTAAATGCCCTTATGTGAATACCCTTCGTCATTAAAAACAGTAGAACTCTCATGGATGTCACTGAAAGCAACACTCCTGGTGGCGATAAGCTCAGCCCAAAGAATAAGTGAACTCAATGCCCTGTCACACAGAGACCACATCCTATTATTTTTCCACAACAGGGTGATACTAGTGACACTAAGCACAGTATCGTCTTTCAAAGATATGTTTTTTTTGACAGGCAGACCACTGAGCTACCAGCAATGGACCTCCAAACAGTTGCCAGGAGGTGACCTGGGAACACTAGACATGCCAAGGTTCATTCAGATTTATCTGCAAAGATCAAAGAACATAAGACATTCAGACATATTCTTTGTCATCACCAAGGGTTGTAAGAAAGTACAGGCTTCTTCAAAGTCCACTATCACAGCATGAATTAAAAATATTGCCCAAGTCCTACAAGGCAGAATGTCTCTCCACTACAGAACTTTGGGGCCCACTCTGCTAGGGCCATAGGTACCACAAGAGTGGAGAGAAGCATGGCACCAATGCATGAGATATGTGCTACAGTGACATGATCATCGGTGGATACCTTTATGAAAACACTACAGACTAGACTTATTAGTGGTACTTAGGGCTTGCTTTAGGCAGTCAGTGCTCCTGGCCACTAAATTACTTTGCTCTGCATCTGCTCAGTCATCCCCACTGTAATTTATGGTATACTGATTTTTAACATTTATGAGGTAATGGTTGGGGAATGCTGTACAGATTTCAACCATAACTGAAGTTTACGCACCTGGTAATGGTGATTGGCTGTAGAACACATCTCTGTGGCACTCCAGAGCCCACCCTAGTGGAGACTGATCACCTCCAGAGCCAATCTAAGTCAATCTTTCTGGACAGCTTGATCATACTGAGAATCTCACTATCTGTAGTCCATAACTTGCTTTCTTCTGCTGTAGAATAGTTTCATGTTATACTTTTAGCTATGCTATGTTTGAGCATACTGAGAATAGGAACATGGCCTGTAGTCCTTAACTTGCTTTCTCCTACTGTAAAATAGAATAGGAAGCAGTATAGTGCAGTGATTAAGGGCACTGAGCTGCAAACCTGAGACCTGTGTTTGAATCCCAGCAGCCTCCACTTGCATATTGTTATGACCATGAGCAAGTCACTTAACTTCTTTGTGCTCCCCAGGTCACACCTGAAACAAACTCTGAAACACTGTGCCTTTCCTGGTTAACAATTTTCCTTTCCTTATTTCCCATTTACACCATAAATATTGCACCTTTTGTATATGTGTTTAATTATGGTTTGGTGGGATGTTTTGTAGGCTTCCAAATGAGAAAGATTGCCTAGAATTATCTTTTATGTATGCTGGAAAATGGAAAAATTCTGGGTAATACTGGTATGCTAAGAAGGGTATAAAATGAAGACAGAAAGCACTCCACATGCAGGACAACACAACAAACATTTGATTGCTGGGAATATGCTCTCTGTGACTGTATATGTAACCGTAATGAAGTGTAAAGATATATAAATGTGTATGCTTGTTAAAGCCAAAAGAATAGCTTAATAACAATAAAATGTATTACAAGTATCTGTAACCTTCTAATATGTAATAGTCAACATCCATAATAACAATCATGCCCCTTTATCAGCAGACTGGGGAAAGAGTTTGAATGAAATGAATGGAAAATAGCAATACTCCAAAGTCAATATTAAAAAGTAGTGGATCTTCAACAATAATTGACTACAAATCAGGATGCAGTGATACCAACAGCAATGCCTCATTGCTTTTTGAAACAGTCACCTCCACCCCGACCCCCACGACAGTCACCTCCACCTTCCATGCAGCGAGTGCAAGGTGAGAATTCAGGATAAATACTAGGAAGAAGACAAGGAGTGGGGAAAATTGTGGAAAAGATTGAGTAAACAAGAGATAGGACAAAGGAATGACAGGCTATGTCCACAACAGTAATTAATTTATCCAACAGGCATCTTATAGAAGAAGAAGAAGAAGACGAAGAAGAAGAAGAAGAAGAAGAATCTATTCTTAATGAAGGTTTATCTTTCTCAGTTGCAGCAGGCATAAGCCAGTTTAACACTGTTGTTGACCTTCATCAATTTGCTACTAATATAGGCCTCTTGTCAATTTATGAGAATAAAGATAATGGTGTAAATAATATGGACCAGGAACATGTCATAACTTCTGAACTGATCATTAATGGATCCCCACTTCCTATAAGACCACACTTTACATACTACCCACTCTGAGTCCAGCTATGTTGGTGTTTGTTGAAAATGTGAAGCAGATTTGGCAAACATTGTCAGAACCATGACCAAGCTGGTGCCATAATTGTACTCTAAAAGAATGGACAGCATTAAGTACTTTGTCATCAGACACCACAGTAGCTATAAAGAGAGAGCTGACAAAGCAAAGCTATCATGGTGACAGACACTTCAGAATATATTAGGGAAGTCTAGAGACAATTATCAGATAGTAAGTTCTTTCAGAAATTGTCCAGTAATGAAACTGCTGTTCTTAAAGGGTTACTAGGCAAAGTGTTAAGTGATGGTTATGGAGAGGATATATAAGTGAAACAGAGTACAGGGCATTATATGTACAGTAGCACATCCTATTGTACCAACTATATATAAATATATATATAAATGAGTATGAAAAATCATGTCTGCTGTTTGAAACACATCACATGACCATGTGTATATCACAGTGTGCTGCACACCTGCACTACTCACCCCCTCCAAAACAATTTTGCCTATTTTATAAGATAGATAACCCTCTCTAGGGTGTGCTGTCGCCCCTGATATATACAAGCCATGGGTGGTTGACGACTCGCCTGTGGCCTCATACATAACAAACACACATCAAGGCATGTGTGTATATTGGAGCATGACTGCACACCTTAGAGTAGGTTATCTATTGCATATATATTACCAAAACTGCAAAGGAGTTCTAGAACCCACCATGGTGGCCAGTAATTTCTGGAAATGGGTGGCACACAGAGCCATCATCAGTATACATTGATGGATTTTGCAGCCCATAGTTGAAACTCTGCCATCATATGTAAGAAATTCAATGCAAGTTATTAACATCATAGAAAATCTGGATATCTCAGGCCATTTGTACTTGGCCACATTGGATGTGGAATCAGCATATACAAATATTCCACATTAGCATGGCCTTGAAGTATGTGCATATTTCCTTGATCTAAGGCTAGGACACCAAACAGTATCAAACAGTATATTACACAACTGGCAGAGCTGGTACTGGCATTTAATATGTTCCCATTCCAGCATAGATATTATAAAAAGTTAAAGGATAGCAAAGGGTGCTACAATTGCTGCCAGCTATGCCAATTTGTAAGCGCCGATGGACTGTTTTTGTTTAATTCAGGTCTAAAATAAAGATCAGTAAGGAAGTTTTTTCTTTATTATAGGGAGACAAAGCCAACACTGGTGGTGGGCACCATGGTGCCACCCGCATATAGTAAACAAGGGGCAGGTGACATGGTGATGAGTGGAGTAAGAGAGCGGTACCAGTGGTGGGCACCCCAGTCTCCTTACAATATTATTAATAAATTAAACTTTGCAAAGGGGAGTGGGTGACATGAGGGAAGGGGAGAAGAGGCAGTGTTGGGGTGGGCAACATGCTCCATTTAATAAAGATATAAAAACATTGATAGATAGATAGATAGATAGATAGATAGATAGATAGATAGATAGATAGAACATCCTCACCACAGACATTTCTTTTGTAAGATCACATGAAAGAACAATATTTCTTTTCATTTGACCTCACAAAAGGACTCTGAAAAAGTCCACTACCTTCTTTCATGACCCAACCTTCTACATGCATGAGTCATGAAAGAACTCACAAAGAAGAATCTAGACTCTAAAAGAAGATGGTGGGACTTAGTTTTTTCATCATTCTTTCATGAGTCAACCTTCTTCTTTATGATTTATTTTGTGACTCATGAAAGAAGACTACCTCTTGTTTCCTTACTGCCCAGCTCACACTTTTTGTTTATCCGGTGGGGTCCTAACAGTTCCCAGGATGAGGTTGTGGCTGTCAGGTAGCTGGGCTTTTCAGTAGCCACACCTGTCCTGTGGAATTCATTCCTGCTTTATCTAAGAGAGGCCCCCTAGGTGGAAGCCTTTAATAGGGGCTTAAGACACTCCTGTTTGAACAAGCATTTGCCCTAACATAATCTTATATCTTAAGGTTAATGATCACTACAGATGTTAGGAATATTGAATTTTAGCTATATTTTCTTTGATGGGTGGGAGGTATGCTCTGAAATAAGTTTATGAAATATGTTTTATGAAAAATTTATACAGTATATATGTGTGGAATATGTTATATGTGAGTGTAATGATATGCAAGCACTATGAGCACAGAAGGTACACTTTATAAATAACATTTGATTGTTTAATTTATTGATTGATTGATTGAAGAAGGTTGGATCATGAAAGAAGTCAGAAAATAAACTAGTCCACAATCTTCTTTTGTGAGCCAATATTCTTCTTTCATGAGATGGAAATCTTTCATGAGACTCAAGAAACAAAAATTCGACTCACAAAAGATATCTCATGAGCTGAGATTCCTCTTTTGTGAGTTCTTTCATGATCACAAAAGAAGATGATTGTCTCATGAAAGAACTATGACAAAAAATAGTCCCACCATCTTCTTTCATGAGCCAATATTCTTCTTTCATGAGACAGAAATCTTCCGTTTGAGACTCATGAAACAAGAAATTCAGCTCACAAAAGAAGCCTTGTAAGGATTTCTGGAATGTCCAAAAACACGTTTTGGGGCTGTTTTTCAAAAGACAAATTCCAGAACTGAGCTAAATTTGTCCTGTTTAGCTAGATTCATGTACTTGTTTTTCTCCAGAGTATAATTTTAATGGGTTTTCACATTTAGAAAAAACTGAAACAAGATTGCTGCCATATAAAGGATTTTTTTATCACTAAAGAAGAATTTTGGCTTACAAAAGAAGATTCTTCTTCGTGATCCATAAATTCTTCCATAACAAACATCTATCTGAAATATTTTTATATTTAATATTTAATATTTTTTTCACCAAACCAACAAAAGACATCATTCTAAGGCAAGTCCTTAATACCCTGAAAATTCAGAATAAAATTCCAAACCATCTGGGCTGTAAGTGAGAGCAAAAAAAAATCCAGCAAATTCCTCTTTGTTCCTCCTTTTGCTCTATCTGGATCTTGGAATCATGAGATTCAACTGGCATGAAAACTTGCCAAATCAAGAGTCCTTGCCCCATACCAAACATGAAAAATGTTGTGCAATTCAATTGAAAGGAGTAGGTGTGGACCATGGTATTCCATTCTTTGCTTTTCAGGCTATTGAAGAACAAGATGTTCTGGAGCTTCTTGATGGTATGAAGGGTGGGGGAAGCAGTGGCATGGATGGTCTTCACTCTAAATTACTTAAGTTGGGAGCTGATAGAATAAAGGTTTGGGAGACCACCATTTTAATCAGTCACTAAGAAAGGGCCAGGTTCCTTTAAACTGGCAAGAGACAAGGATAATTTCATTACATAAAGGGGGATAAATTAAGTTTGGCAAATAATAGGCCAATTTCCATGTTGTCTGTCCTGAGTAAATTGTTGGAATGCTGTGTTTTAGGAAGCTTATTATGTATCTGAATAAATATAATTTTCTCTTTGACCAGCAACATGGATTTAGAAAAGAAGATCCACCACAATGGTGTTGGAGTTGGTTCACTAACACTGTGCTTGGGGCATGTGACTGGGGTCTCTGTCACTGGCGACAGTGTTTCGTGGTACCTGGTTGGTCCTTTTGATATTGTGGATCATGATATATTATTAGTGAAATTGGGTAGGTTGGGATTTTAGGAAGACTAGGACTGGTTTGAAGTTACCTTAGGGAACAAGTACAGAGGGTGAGGTAGGTGGATCATCCTCCAAGCCCTTAAAGGTTACAGTGGGCATTCCTCAGGGATCAGTGCTGGGTCCTTTGTTGTGTTTGATTTTGTAAACAACTTACCCAGCCCTTTCTCTAGGGAAAACATTCTAATGTCTTTGGATGATATTGTGATCTGGGAATCAGCAACTGGAGTAAATAGCCTTCAGCCCATCCTTCAAAGCAAATGTGATATTTTGGCAAAATGGCTTAATCATAATTGATTAATTCTTAAGGAAGGAAAACCAAAGTAATGGCATTCAGTACTGTGCAAAGATTGGGTAGGGCTACAGATCGCTCACAAATTTTTGGAAAAATGGACCATCCTGCCACTTGTCCCAAGTTTTAGGTATTTAGGAATTGATTCTGGTATGAGTTTTGTTTCCACATTGATGGTGTGGAAAATAAAATAAATCAAAATCTGGGTTTTCTTTACAGAAATAGAAATTCACTTATGGAAGAAGCAAGACTATTAATTGTCAAACAAGTATTGATTCCTATTCTCGATTATGGAAACATATTATTTGCTTCCATAGTAAGGTATTTGGTTATAGATATAAGTAATTTTTAATAATATATCTATATTTGCACTAGAAACAATTTTGACACACCTTGCATTTTATACAAGGAATAGAACCTTCTCCTCCAGCGATTAGGATCAAATATTGCTTTATGTTGTTTTGTTTTGGAATTGCAGTTAATTCTGAACCATCTGAATTGACAGATGTAATTAACCATAGGCCTAAAACATATAATACTAGGCATAGTAAATTGTCTCTTAGCAAGTTCCCCATAAAAACTGAAATGTTTAAGTGGGCATTTTCATGGTATGGTTCCACTTTCTTAAAATAATTCTTTGGAGTGTTTAAACTGTCCAAAAATGTTACTAGTTTTAAAAAATTGTTGTTTGATGTGTTTATCGCTGAAAATCAATATCAGTGTAAATGATGTATGGTTGTATTTTGTAACTGTTTATTGCAAGTTATAATTGTTTTATGTTAGATGTGGCTGAAAAGAACTGTGCCCAGTCCACATCCTGGTTAAAATAAAAACAAAACGACCCTAACGCTCCCCTAAAATCTATTTCTTTTTAATTATTCCTGCATGATATGTTATATGACAATTACTACATCTAAAGAGATATGAGTCTTTATTAGCCCAAAATAATAATATAATAGTGCAAAGATGTTTTTGCAATGCATTTTTCCATAAGGTTTCAGGATATTAGTAAGGATATATGGATAATGTGATGTACACAAGACATTTCTTGGTAATGTCACTGTCAAATCCAATAGTAGTACATGTTTCTGAAGTATGTACTGTACCTGGCTACTTACCATGTGGTTTTTAATATGCACTTTAAAATGGAACTGTTAAATGCACTACTAACATAAAATATTGCACTGAATTTAATTGGCTGTTTGATGTATTTAAACAACATGATTTGCTAAGCACACTATCTCTGTTAAGGCATGGCAGTTTGATATGCAAAGGTAAGCCATGCCTATCTATTGCTGCCACCATGTTGGTGGATTTAGGGAAACTATAAGAAATATTTTCTCTAGCTTTGCACTACGGCACTTTAATAAAATTAACATTATCTCTAACCTTTGGTTTGGGTGCTCTGTTAGCTGCCTATGATGATCAACTGACAAATAATGGGAGGGCTAAAGCCTGAGGTTCAATGTGGAGGAATAACTCCTCCCACATTTCCCTTAAGGTCAGCCTCCTACAGCAGTCCCCTGCTTAGCACGTTGGAAACACCACCATCCACCCTGCCTCCTCCTTCTCCGGCACTCTGCTCACCCTTGGTACAGGGCTTTCTATTCCCTACTCACTACCCGGTTTCCCTACAAAGGTGGGAATAGAGTAAAAGCCATGAGTAAACTATGTTATCTAAGCACTGCTGACTTCATACACTATTCACCAAAACATTGAATTATGATGTTTCAGTTCTTTTGTCAGCTATTTATTGCAGTTTTTTTTAAATAACAAGTCAATATATCATGCTGTTATGTTCACAGGAAATCAGGAATTCACTCTGAGTATGAAACTGCCTACTGTATACAAATTTTGTTTGTGGAAGTTGTTAGAGGGATGAGCTTTCACTCTATTCTCCAATGGGATAAATTAGTGAGGTACTGCCAAGATTCAAATGTTTCCAGATGTGGCAAAAGGGCCTTCTCCCATCCTAAAGAGTACCTCCCCAAAAGTGTGATTCAAGGAGAGCAGTATAGGCTGAATAGAGGTTACCCAGCCTCAACACTGCAAGTGTCTATCCTTCAATGCAATTAAAGGGAACAAGAACAGAGAGAGACCAGGTGAGGTGTAGGAAAATGCAGTGAAGATTGTTTCAAAGGTGTTGCTTTGTCAGTCTGCACAACCTAAAGGCATGTTTTCACTTGCCTCTCAGTTTGTATAGTCTCCTCTATTTTGCTGCCACTCCACCAGCATCACACACAATGCCCATTTACACAGCCCATGCTGTGCAGCATTTATATGGTCAGTCTGTGGTTCAGACTGGACTTCCTGCTTTGCTAGCCAAGCTTCTGCTGGGCTAAATGGATTAATGAGAGCAAGTATAATTTTTTCTTCTTTTGCCATGGGTATCAAGGGGCTGCACTGGTGCAGGCAGAGCAGTGTTTTTACATGCTAGTCCAAATGCCTGCACCAGAACATAAACCCTCAAAAACACCAATCACTTTGCAGTGCAATGGAGTGACTTTCAATGCTCTGGCAACTGTTTATGCTGCTGGATCTTAACCAGTGTAATTCACCTTCACCTCCCACAATGGTGCAAATCCAGTAGTGTAATGCATCTTAAAGACCCTCATGAAGAGTCTCTTTACTTTTCCTGAATCAAAAGCCTTAACTACAACTTCAGAATGTGCTGCTGAGCTGATCTGCATGGCAAAGTGGCTCCATGGTGAGAACCCTACACTCAAGATGTTAGGCAGGAGTCATGGATGCCAAGAGGTGCTGCTAAGTCAATCTGCATGGCCAAAGGAGCCCCACTTGGCTAGGCCACACCCACCAGGATCAGCCTTGGTAGGCTTCAGAAGCACATCACGCCCCTAGTCAGGAGATAATGAGTACCCAGGGCCAGGTGTAAGTAGTGGAATGACTGACAGCTAAAAGTGAATGCCAAGGATAGTAATAAAGTAAAACTGCAAAAAGGTAAACTAGAAGTGCGTGGCAAAACAAGGGCAAGTAGCAGCCAGCATGACAGAAAATAACCCTTACAGAAATAATTGCATAAAATGTTTTCATACTGTGCACATAAAACTACCCATGTGATATAGTACTGCAAGCATGATTTAAATATTAAATTGGAACCAATTGCATGCTATGGAATGCATGCAGCAAGCAAGTGTGGAAAGCATGCTTTTATGTTAAATTGGAACAGACTGCATGCATGGGCATGTGTGCAAAAAGCAAGTGGTCACTGTTAACTGCACACATAAAGGTAAATGACTTGCTCAGGATCACATCATACAAGCGGGGGCTGATGAAATTCAAACCTAGATCTTCAGGTCTCCAAGTCTCCTGGTTTGCAGTTCAGTGCCTTTAGCTTCTAAGCTATACTGCCCACACACATATGGCTCACTTGTACAGTATTTCAAAACAAATCTGCATACATCTGCATGCATTTGGCATGCTAATAGCCACTGTTATACTTTTTAGTTTTCTTGTCCCCCTTATCTCAGCTGTACGGCTGAACTGCAGCACACATACCAATGGTTTTTCCCACTCTCAATACACACACTTACCCACAAAACTACTTAACTACTTCTGTCTGGCCTGTACTCCTACTATTTTCTCTCCATAGTTTTGAATGCTTCCATGCAAACAGACTTTAGGAGAAACACAAAGTACTGTAGTAATAAATCGACACCCACCCATATTGGTCCTCCCATGTACACACACTGTAGTGGGTGCAGCCATGCTGCTACACACAACCACCAAGTATAGATATAAGTCAAGAGCCTCTTACCTGAGTATCAGGAGCCAGAGCAAAAGTCTTTAAGAGATGATGTCCATGGGTCAGAGTGTTGAGCCTACCCCTTGAAATGAATGGTTGTTTTATTATTTTATACATTATGATGATGAGTTGGAGAATAATGAAGGCCACTGTTCTACTAACAAGACCCTTGTTAGTTAGCAGTGGCCTCATTAATCTCCAACTCTCCATCAATGCTGTATACAATGGTAATAAAACAATGCCCCTCATTCATTTCAATGGTGCACACCCTGCAGTCTCCCTTGCCCTATGTCATAATGTGCCTGAGCATGGGGATGTGGAGGTCAGCTTCATGGGGGTGGGGCATATGCCTGACTATAGTGGGGCTCCAACAGTCTGTGCATACCATACTATTCAACTGTCCCTGAATGCAAGGGATAGCCCTCATTTTACCCCTGAAAATTGTTCTGCTTCTCATCCATCCCACATGGAAAACATGCTGCTCACACAGAGGATGTCCTGTAAATTTAAGCTTTATGGTAGTGACACCATTTCAAATTTTGGTGGGGAGCCAACAACCAGTAGCAGCCAAGTTCTAGTTAGCCTCTAGTTGGCAAGCTCTAGAATGTCTGGAATGTCTCTAAAAGGTAAAACTTATTTATTGTGACTGAAAATGATATGCAAATCAAGAACAATTAAAATGTATGAGTTTCATCTGTCTATACCCTGGAGCAGTGCATCATATGTGGGCTTAAACACACCCAGTGAATAACCAATTTTTTCCTGGCTGAAATTCTAAACACCCCCTCAAAAACACCTTTGTCCGATTTCTCTCCCAAACTCCATTCCATTCAATACCCATCCCATATTGGTCATGAAGCCACCAAAGGTGCAGAAACATGAAAAACACATCAATATTTCAGTCCTTCCTCCTTCCACAATCTCCTTGGAAAAAAGTTATTTACTTTTACTTACCCGGCCATCTCACCAGAACCTGTGACCTGGCACAGTGTGCTATTAGTCCAGTTTTCAGTCCACTCCACCTCCATCCTTCTTCCAGAAGCTGGATGCTAGAACCAACCATCCCAGCTCCCCAACATGGTCTGTGACCAAGTCACTTCACCAACTGAACCTTCCCAAACTGTATTGCTTCATGCTTCACTACTGCTGCACTGCACTGATCAAGGCCTATGAAGGCCACCCACACAGCTCTCACCATTGCTGCTAGATGTAGCTTGCTGCCATGGGAGGCCGGTGCTGTTTTTTTTTTTGCAAGGCAAGCCTAGTAGAGTAAGTAGGTAGCCTAGTCTTGAGTTAGATTCTAGCTCATCCTCTGCCCTTCAGCCACCTGGGAGAAGGAAACTCACTAAGAGTAGACCAACAAAAATATGCCACCACAATACTGCTATTGAGAGTTTGGTGCTCACCAACTCTTTCAAGTTGTAGTGTGCAGCATATCTACTCTGTGGTGGGAAGACAGTGTCACACCCATGTGACTCGTGCTCTTATTTATTTATTTATTTAAGAGTTTTACCAGGAAGACACACTGGGCACTAGTGCTCATTTCCAGGTGTGTCCTGGGGAAGGGAGCAAAGGGAAACAGTACGTACACAATGTCAATAGAACAAGCTATACATGTAAAGAGCACAGGGTAGTATTGTTACAAGAAATTTGCAGGAATATGCAAGGTTTACAGAAGCATTATATACAGAACAGATTTTGCTCTTGCTTGGCTGGAGCTCCTCCACATCACATGTGATGGTGCTGCCACTATTAGGTGGAGAGAGTGGACAACACAATACAGACACAGTCAAATCAAGGAGTGCACCTGTGTGTGAGTGCACACAGGCTGGGGGCATGTATTGTACAAAAGATTAAATCAAATTTAATGCCATTGTTGCCCACCATAAAGAACAACCTAGGCACAAATGTGTGGTGGGGCAACTGCCTCTCTGCCCTACCTAAATGGCACCCCTGCTTTATGGCAGAAACTCATTCTCAGGTGCTAGTATTGGTACAAGTAAATACAATAGTTTCCATTGTGTTCTTAGGAACTGTATTTTTATATTTCAGGATGTGTCCTGGTCATCATAAGGGTTAGTGTCCATCATTATCCCTCATTTTGAATGTCTATATCCCTCATTTCAGTGACAAAATGTGAGGTATGGTACACGCTTCCAAGACCCTACTCAGAATAAAGAGTGTTGACATGGCCATAGTATATAAGCTCCATACAGCATGACAAAGAGAATGTAAGTGAGCTGAAGCAGTCATGGAGAAACACATTGCATAATGGGATTTGTGTGGCCCAAAACAAAAGGTCAGGCTGTACAACATGGAGGCCTGTCTTTGCACATCTGGAATAGGGATGTTGACTGGCTATATCCTAGGCATTTAGTGCAGTAAGCAAACAATACTTTACAAATTAATGGCAATTTGATGGCAAAATCAAAAGACATTAAACCACTACCAAAAGGATCAGAATTAATGAGATTACCTAATTGTATTTGGAAATCAGTGAAAATGATTTTTAATGGCTATAATTTCTAGCAGTAGTATGAGAAATAGAAACTGATGTGTTTTGTAGATGAGATTTGCACCAGCTTAGTTGCTGCACACATGACAAGCGTGCAGCATGTGAACCTGATGTGAATTTTAAATGATTTTAAATGGTGTTCACACCAGATTAAGTGCTGCACTCATGTCAAGCACACAACACACAAACCTGATGTGATTTTTAGATGTTTGCACCAGCTTACCTGCTGCACCGTCAAGCTTGCATTATGTGAACCTTATTTGCTTTTAGACCTGGTTCGCTTAGGGTTACTTGTGTATGAAATTGCATGCAAACATTGCACAATTAAGCATGTGGCATGCATTCTGCATATACTCAGCACACTTATAGGTCTGTAAGGGAACAGAAAATAAACCCTGTAGCAAACAGTAGACAAAATCAAGGTTACCAGTGTAAACAAAGTGTACCTGCAGCAAGAATATCTATTTATTTATTCAATTTTGGTAACCAGGTAGGCCCACTGAGCCCGAAGGTCCCTTTTCAGGGCGCACCTGGATTTAGTTACAGAGGTATACAGGTACAGTATTTGGTTACAGAGATGAATTGGTACAGCTTTTAGTGACAGAAGAGTACAGGTACAACAAAGAAACAAGTACAGAGAAACAGTATCGAAGGAAAACAAATGGTTGGTTAACAGAAGGAGACACAAAATGCTGGCCAGCATGGAAATCCAAACAGCAAAACAGTGGCTAATGCAGGAAGACAAATATCTAAGACAAAACAAAAGCCAGAAGCCCAAAGGCACCAAGCAACATGACCAGACACCCACTACAAGTACGAGCAGGCAGAAAACAAGGAACCGAGACAGCCAGCAGGATGGAACAACAACAGGGTAACTAGCAAAAACAGAGAATATCATTAGGGCGAAGAATGGAAAGTACAGAGGAATGTAACAGAAAACAGAGCACCAAAAGAAAAGGCAGCAACATGGAGGAATGCCACATAGGTAGCAGAAGGCAGCAAATAGCAGAGATACCAAGAAAAAGCTGACCATGAGGTGCAGAAGGAATGGCAGGGTGAAGAGAAGAGCAGCTATGCAGTGGCACACTGAAAACACAAGCATCCATGCGATGTTTGAGCTTGCAGTTTATATACCTCTTGGAAGGTGGTGGTTAGCATCACTGCTAGGGTTGAGCAGTGTGTTCCACCACTAATCAGTAACCTCTGGATCCAGTACTTACCCATGGACTTCATTAAATATGGGCTTTGATGAAAATGTTCAGTTCCAGGTCCATGGTAAGCATTTCAGACATTCTTATTTTTCCTCACAGTGACTCCACTAGTCTGTTGCAGCAGCCACTACACACTATCTTCCCTCCCAGCTCTGTCTGACATTCTTTTTTTTTACTCCTCAAAGCACCTCAGGACTCCTGCCCAGATGCTGTTGGCATGCCACCTCCACGTGCAGCATCAGCACAGGTGGCGGTGGCATCAATTGGGTAGCACAGCAAAACTGGTGTCATATGACATGAGGCACTTATAGCATAGAAACCCATAATGCTCCATGCTGCCACAGGGAGAGTAGCAGCAACATGAATGGGTGGAGGAGAGAGTGAGATAGCAGTCTGACTGGCTGGTTGGGCAGTTAAAAAGAAAGGCAATTCTGTACTTTGAATCCCCTCTGATACATGCCGAATACAGTGCTGCTGGCTGTAGGGTAGGCCTAGTGAGGCAAAGCATCATGTATTAAAAAATAATTAAGGAGGACAAGCACAAATACAACAAAATGTCAAAGAAAATCTGTTGCCACTCATTTAGGTGGTACAGTGCTGCTGGATGTGTAGTGGTAGACCCAGGAAGAGTAAAGCAGTATGTATTTAAATTAATTAAGGAGGACAAGAACAAGAAATATTGTTTTATATTGAAAAGGACAAACAGAAAACACAAAATAGAATGAGTTGCCACTGATTTAGGTGGTGCAGTGCTGCTAGCTATGTAGGGGTAGGCCCAGGAGAGGGCAAAGCAGCAGTTACAAAAAAATATATGAGGAGGACAAGAATAAATACTGTTCTACAATGAAAAAAACAAACAAACAAAACACCAAAGAAAATTAGTTGCCACTGATAAGGAGCAAAAAGCAAGCAGACATCTACAAAACAAGCCCGTGCCTGGCATTTGATGGCTGACTATGCTGCGCAGCAGTGTGCAAAAATAAACCAAGACAAATACAGATTTGGCAGCAAAGGATGAAACAATGGCCATATAGGGTGTTTTGGCATTCATTAATTTATTAAGACTACTGGAACTGTAGATAATACACTGCCTCATAAAAGTGAGCGATAAGAAGTGCCATCATCAATCATTATCATTATTCCTGATTTTCATTATCATATTCATCACCACCATACCAGTGTCTCCAGACATCTGCATCACCAATTTACATTCTACGGCTGTATTAGAACACAGTGGAGTTGCTGGATACAGTCTGTCACTGAACAGTAACACTAGGACTCGGATTAACTTTCCTGCATTGAGCCTAGAAGGAAGTGGTGGTGGTGATTATTGAGTGCTATGTATATTACAATACACAATTTGAGCCTGTAGGTATGGGAGTCTGAGCACTAGGGACTCCAGGAAGGACATTTGAATAATAGAAAATTAAAATATTTAAAACAAATGGATTAACTTGCTCAGGCAAATTCTGAGTCCCAGGTAGGTACTGCAGCTTTAGGCAATCAAAGGGAGGACTAAATGACAGGCTACAAATGTCATGCACAGGGCCAACAAAATCAAACCCCAAAAGTGTTCTGGTAAAACTGAGGTTTAATTTTCCAAGAGAACACTTGAATCCAATAAAGGTGCATCTGCTGAATCGGTCCCAATGGTTGGTGGGTACCACCCGAGAGGCACTCCCAGGCATGGAACAATTACATACCATGCTACTGTTAGTCCTTCACAGATAGCATCTGATTCTGATGAGGCTAAGCCCAACAAGAGTAAAGATAAAGATGATGAAGACAGCTATCGGTGTGAAGTTTACTGGAGGGATGGAACTTGAAAATTAAGAAGTAGAAGCAAATGCTTTTATGGCTGAGGAGGAGGACAGCAGGTTGGAGGAAGGGAATGAAGCACAGCAGGAACAGGCCCAAGAAAACCCAGTGAGGAAAAAGAAAACTAAAAGGTGACTGAGCTGCACTGCCACCCCTGCAAAAAACAAAACAAAAACAAACTAAAAACATGTAAGGCCGGAATTTCACAGCCCCAGGAATGATGCAAGGGCCTGCGCCAAACAACAGTGGTGCATGACAGCCTTATGTCAAACACTGTGCCAGAGACCGACTTTCAAAGGCGCCTATGCCAAAACCAGACAACCCTGGCGCTAAAGGTGACTGCATCAGCCCTGGCGCCAATAGAATGGCAGCCATGACGCAAGACAGCCTGCACCACAGAAATGGTGCAAGATTGACCCACTGGAATTTCAAACAAGCACCCTGACAACTAACAGGTCAAAGTCCTGTCAGCCACTAGACCAGCCAGAGCTGGTCTAGCAGCCCTAGAGCATACAAAAGGCACACAGTACAACAGACAATGCTGAGAGCTACACAGGCTGAGGGTCTAAGAGAGAAAGAGGTGGAAGACAACAATGCCAGAAGCAGCTGCACACTCTCCACATGGCAGCAAGGGCAGTAAGGAGGCGATGATGTGCCAGACAGCAGCAACAGGAGGCTGCCAGGAGACTAGCAAAGGCCAGACAACAGCAGCAGCACCAGCATGGTGCCCAATAAAAGCCGAGCACTGCAGAAGAATCATGTACACAGACATGACAAATGAACAGTGCCTGACACAGTACAGGCTGAACAAGGACACCATCACACAGCTGTGCAATGAGCTAAGGAAGACCTACAAAGCAAGACAGGCAGAGGCAACCTGTTACTGGTGGAGATAAAGGTCACAGCCACACTGGTCCTTGCAACAGGCACCTTCCAGACGCCTCACAGGAGACATGCTGGAATCTCACAATCAGCAGTCTCAACAAGCCTACAGCAGTTCCGGAGGCACTACTGCGTAGGGACAGCACAGTACATCAGATTCCCATGGGACACCCATGAGCAGCAGGCCATTCAGCAGGGCTTCTACAGTGTTGCCCAACTACACAGGTACTGGGCAGAATAGAATGCACCCACATAACTATAAAGGCACCATTGGTGGATGGTGATGCATATGTGAACAGAAAGGGATACCATTCAATGAACATTCAGGTCATATGTGACAGCCGCTGTAGGATCCTGGACAAGTGGCATGGTACCCAGGGTCATGCCATGATGTGCACATCGATAGGCACAGTGGCCTGCATGACGGATTTGAGCATGGAGTGATACAGGATGGCTGGCTAATAGGTAGGTGCATGTGCAACAGTATGCAATGTGACACACAGGTAACACTGAACATAGCCAATACTGAACCCAGACCATGCACGTTGTTCCATGAGATAGGGAAAACACTATCGACATGCAAACACACACAGCAAGTGCACAAGACATTGTCGTGCACAGAGGACCATCCATGTACAGCACCCCCATGACAGGTAACACACATGCACACGACACAGTGACAGATGATACAGGAATGGCACCCGGGTGCGCTTGGATCCACGGTGCCACGGGGAGCAGCACAACACACAACTGTGACCAACACCAGGGTGGCACTGCCCATGGAAATGCAACCCTGGGTCCAAGTGCACAAACACAGACATGTGTGGCACATAGGACGTCCCCCCACCCCCATACACACCCCGACACACCACCACACAGCAACACAGTCATGTAGTGTAACACAGCCAGCAGCCATTGGGTGGCATACTGGCTACACACACATGCAGGTGACAGCAACACAGCAGACACAGGGAACACACACTGTACAGATGTGGACATGCAGGAAGGGCAGACAGTGCAAGATGGGTGCAACAGCCAACGTGGGAACTGCAGCACACAGCATGAATGGTGGGTGGAGGACAAAGTGGGATGCCAGAAGAGATGCACACAATACCAACAATGCAGGCACACCAACTAACCATTGCCATCATGTTCACAGGTGACAGTGGATACCCCTACTGCCATGGCTAATGACACCAATCAGAAGACCACAGAGCGTGGCCAAAGCACATGCAATGAAGCACATGCAGCCACAAGGGCTGTGATTGAGCGAACATTTGGACTCCTGAAAATGCAGTTCCAGTGGCTGGACAGCTCTGGAGGCACACTGCAGTACACCCAGCATGGCATGCAAGATCACTGTGGCCAGCTGCATCCTACACAACATTGCCATTGCCAACAGAGTGAACATGCTGGATGAGGAGGACATGGATGACAGTGGCAATGAAGTGGGTGACAATGAAGAAGCCAATGCAGCAGCGGACAACAACCAAGGCCAACACCCAAGAGGAACAGCGGCAGCCAGATATAGGGCCAGGGCACAGCTGGTATGAAGTCATTATGCTTAACACCATGCCACAGCACACAGCACCATGATCAAACAGAACAGCCAATGACCACAACTGGAGCACACGCCACACAATGAGCACCGCTAACTGTGTGGCACCACCCCATAGGTGCCATACAAACATGCAGTCCAAACCAGGCCAAACACCCATGGAACACAGATGCCAGAACAACATCCCTGGACTTGCATGCTGTGCCATAGGTGCCTGTAAAAGAGACCAGTGACGATACACAGACACTGTCTGCTGAATGACCAACAGCCCATGGCAACAGTACACAGCAACAACCAAAGAAGGACCGTGGCAACAGGAGGCACACACACACAGAACCAGGTGGTGTGCACCCTGAAGTGGATGTGTGCATGGCACAGCGGATGCCTGGAAAGCTGAGCTAGGCACATGCCAAGGTGACCGTGGCATGGCTAATGTGAGGATGGGCCTGGATGCCACTGAATGACACCATGGCAACAAGCATGTCCTCAACAAAATGTAGAAAACACTGCAACAGATGGGTGTAGGCACCATGGGCACAAGTGTGGTGACGTGGCACTGAACTGTAACCAGGTGGGTGATGAGTGCCACCACATGTCCGCACAGGTGTGCTGATGGATGCACCAGTACAATGGCACACCACCACAAGGCCCATGTGCCTCGCTGACCAAGGACAACACCACCACTGTGTATAATGGATACCACACAGGACAGACACCCAGGCAGTGCACAGATGTGGCCTGGGTCCCTGGACCATGTGCACCACTCAGATGATGTTACCAGACACACATGGCCAACATGGAGGAAGGGCACCAGCACCCATGCAGCACCACACTCGGGAGGCCCATGCAGTAGTGACTGGCCACACACCTCCAGAAGGCACACCCATGGGGAAGGAGCCCCAAATGCCACCACCACAATGGGATCCCATGTAACACGGGGATAGTGGGTGCAGGTCACAGACATGCCTGATGTGGGTGCAGCAGACAGCACTGCACCATCACTGGCATGGCATGTTGCCGAGGACACCATGATAGGTCCCAACACCCATTCAATGAGGCATGGCATATGGACACCCCTGTGGCATGGCAGTGCAGGTAATGCATGCTCGAATGCATGGCCAACAGCCATGTCACCCATGCACCACAACACCCACACCAGTGCCTCACCATCCCTGGTGTGTGCCATCCACTGGTATAGGCCTCTGTGACCCCACAGCCAGCAATAGACCCACCACTGACTGAGGGACACCACAGCAATGTGATGCAGCATGCCGCATGATGTAGTGGTCACGGTGTGGAGCAGGGGATAGCACAGGAAAGAGACCACGCAGTGCAATGCTAAACCTTGTGACAGTGCGGTGACATGTGTGCAGCTGACTCCACTGGTGGCACAAATGAACATACGACCTGACAAAGGAGCCAGCAGAGGATGGCCAACTGGACTAACATGCCTGCTTGGATTGCAGGGACCACAGCCTGAGCACATGTCCCAGCCTCCCACCCACCCTCCCAACCCACTACCTAAGAGTCCCATCAGCCCCTATGCCCATCCCAGCCTCCCTAATGCTGGTCACGGTGATGACTGGAAGGCCACACCCAGCAGTGCAGACAGGTGTCCACCACCCACATAGTGAACAGATGCTTCCTGACCCCCGCCCAAACCACCCACCCCCAGCTGATGTCTGTGCCCCATGTGATATGGGTGCTATGTGACTGAAGGTGACTACCCCATGGACCACAAGCATCCCTGGCAAGTACCTGTGTAACCCACCCAAGATCCCCACCCCACCTGTCAAACAGGGCACATGATCAGTGCCCCAACCTACCCACATATGTCATTCCCTGCCGTCCGGCAGTCAGCTATGTATCCCTCCACTGTACTGTCACCAGAGTGATAACATCCTTGGGGAGGTGTGTGCACTGGTACTGAACACCATACCCTGGATGTGGCCCAACCAGTGATATGTACAAAGGCAGTACATCCTCCCCACCTACGATCCACCTAGCTCGCATCCCAGTGGCATGTGTGCCTGTGCTGCTGTATACCAGCACAGCATGGTGTGCATCAGGTCCCCAGTGTGCATCACTCCCATGGCCCCCTCTCCCTTCACTGCAGGGTAACAGTCCACACCCAGGTAAACATCTGTCCTGGGTGTCCAGTCCCCAGATGAATAACCCCACAGTCCTTGGCAGTGAAGCCAACAGCTGGACCCAGACCACCACCCCAGCCATCCCAGAACACCTTGTGCATGCCCAACCCTATGCCCTGCACAGTGATGTAGTGGGTGGGTGTGTGCATGTGCAATGCAGGCACCATAGTGGCACAGCCACCATTGGCCCCTAGGACCCTGTATCACAGTGCGGCATGGCAGGTGACGTGGAGCCACTGTGGGAGACCCCATTCCCATGTCATGGTGCATCACAGCAGGTGGCGCTTAGAGACTGTTGCTTGACAGCCCCACGGCTGCATCACGGTGCAGCATGGCAGGTGACACAGAAGCCAGTGCGGCAGAACCCCAGCCCCATATCATGCTAAAGTCATGGCAGGTGATGCAGGGGTTGCTGCATTAGAGCCCCATCACTGCATCATGGTGAGGCCATGGCAGGTGATGCAGAGGCCAGTGCGGCAGAACACCAGCCCTACATCACTGTGTGTCACGGTGGGTGACACAGAGACCGTGCATGAGAGCCCCATTGCTGTGTCACGGTGCGTCACCACAGGTGACACAAAGGCCATTGCGGCAGAACACCAGCCCTACATCCGCTCGTCCACGGCGGTGGCGCAGAGACTGTTGCTTTGAGCCCCATCGCTGTGTCATGGTGTGTCCATGGCAGGTGAAGCAGAGATCAGTGCAGCGAACCCCAGGCTTGCATCACGGTGCATCACGGCGGCACCCGTATTGACAGTGGCATCAGTACCACAGCCCTATGTACCACTGCATTGGGGCATCCGATGCATGTGTAGCTGGGTGTGTCACGCTGCATAGGGGACAGCCAGTGGAGACACACTGCGTCAGGATCATGCATGTGGACAACTGCCATGGTACATGCTGTACACAGCAGGGCTCAGAGGGGCAACAACACCTCCCCAGCCTACTGCGCCACATTCCCTTGAGTAGGCACTGCAGGGCCCTCCCACAGCTTGCAGCCCATGAGGTAGTAGGTCTAGGGAACTGTGAGCCGTAAGCACAGCACACCCTACAGGTGTGGTACACAGAGACACCCGTCCCCAGCAGGTGTGATTGGTGTGGCTGACCCAGTACTGCATATCATGGCAGGCCCAGGGCCCAGGAGACCGAACTTCACTGATGAAGATACTGCCATGCTGGTCAGCTGTGTGACAAAGTGGTCAAGGCTGCTGTTGCCACCAGGCTTGGCAAGGCACCCGTGAGGGACAGGGACAGGGTGTGGCGCAGCATAGCCTGCAGACTGTGGGCTGATGGGTGTCACACACACAGTCTGACAGCTGAAGCACAAACTGAACAATATGTCCAGCAGGGAGCAAGGGATCCTGAAGAGCCTCACAGACCAGGCCAGAGGGCAGACATATGGATATGTGGTGGCCATCATAGACAGACATGTGGGTGGCACACCACATGCACATAGTGGAGGGGCACAGCCTCCAACAGGGCCTGTACCAACCACATGTCTAACCCATGTGTTGTCACTGTCTCCACAGATCCGCAGGTGTGTACCACTGCAGAGGAACATGGAGCCACACAGCAGGATGCCGAGATGACCAGGCAATGTGAAGATGGCTTGAGTACAAGTGAGGAGAGTAAGTGACACATGCCATGTGTGTAGGTGTGCATGGGCAACACATTGGATGCACAGATGAGGGCTGGGGCTGCTGGCCATGGCTGTGCATAGGTGTACAGACCACAAGGCACCAAGGGCAGCAAGGCAACAGTGCAAGGTGTGTGTGGATGGGCGGGTACCTGGGCAGATATGCACAGCATGTGCAGGTACTGTGTGCCACTGTGTCCCACAGCATAGCACTCCAATGCAACCACAGCTCAGTACTGTACACAGCGAAGGTGACAGCAGACCACCCCAACACAGCAAGCCCATAGCACCCCCGCTACTAGCGCACTGGGGTGTGCTCGGGTACACGGGTGCTGTGTGCATGTTGCAGGCCCGCGTGTCGCATGACCGATAGGGCAATGGATGTAACTCCACCATGCCGCTGGCATGCAGGACATGTATGCCTGCACATATGCCTGGACAAGCATCACAGTAGCACTGCCTGCACATGGGCATGCACATGGACAGTGCCATGCCACAGTGTGATACTGGACAAGGTGTATGAGGACGGGGCAGCCGTCACCACAGGCAACATGGTACAGCTGCATGGGTGCAATGGACAACTGACAGCAGCCATCTGGCAACCAGTGCACACAGATGTCACGACACGGACACAGCCAGGCACAGTGTGTGCAGACCCACTCCAACACTGTGCAGGGCTGTGACATCCTGCTGCAGGCACCACTTTCCCCTGTGGCTATGGCACCCCTGACGGTGTACAGTGCCCACAGTCACAAGGGGAGGGGCATAGCACATGTAGTGCACATCACCAAGGCATTGGTGGGCGTGTCACCCAGGAGATGGTGGAGGGGCGGCAGCGCTGGGGTGGCAACAGGGTCAGCGGTATGTGGTGTGTGCACACACCCGCACCTACAGTGGGAATTCTGTACAAAGATGTGGTGGTGGGCAACTGACATGCACACTGCCTGCATGGCCATGTGGCCCAGGATGGGCACCATATGCATGCTACACAGGGTGCTGGGGTACATGCCACACTGTCCATGCAACATGACGCCATGGCTACACCCCACACTGCCAGGTATGGCCATCATATGTGACATGTGGGATGTGTCCATGCATGGCTTAGGTGACACTATGTGTGTGCATGTGCAGCTGGATGCTAACCATGGCCCACCGCTATTGTCAATGTAGGGGACAGTGAGGAAGATGAGGACGATGTGGATGAGGCAGTTGGGGACATGCCAACACAGTGTCTGAGAGGCCTCACAATGGCAATGAGGAACCTGAAGCAGAAGGAGGCACAGAGTTACGCAGAGCGCACCCGGCAGTTGCAGGCCCGTGCATGTCCGACAACAGGTACAGGACATGGTGGTGAGCGGTCATCAGTGACCCATTCAGGGTGCAGTACAGCTCAGGGCACACAGTCAGCTGCTGTGGAACGTGTGCTCCAACCATGCACATGACAGCTGGCTGCTGCTCCAGCCACAGTGGTGGGAACCACTGCAACTGCGAGGACTCACAGGTACTCATGTGGACCAGGCCACACAGCCTGCTGTCCCTGCCAGTGATGGCCATGGACATGATGATGCTGGGGGGCTGTGGGCATTGCCCGCCATGATGCCCATGTGCAGTGTGTCACTGCCACCAACAGGTAACAGCTACAGGATGTGGTACAGCTGTTGAGTAGCCTACTGGTGCCCATAAGGGCAGTCATGGACACACAGGGGAGCTTGAACGTTAGTGTGGTGCTGCCACGCATACAAGACATCACCTCGGTGGTGTAGCACGGATCTGTGGTGTGCCATGCCATGCCACACAGTGCTGGCAGTATGGAATGTGTGTATCACATTGCCTGGGAGAAGGGAGGTTTGGTAATCTGTTGTAGTAGACCGTCTTTTGTTATGTAGCGTAGCATGTGCCGAATGGCAGGGTTGGCACAGTCACCACAGTGCCTGGGTGTGCATATATGTGTGTGATGGGTCATGCTGGTGTACACAGCTGGGCTGTAGCACATGGCGGCACCATTGCACTGTTCACTGTTGCTATACGGCCAAGTCAATGTTGATACATAGTGTACTGTTTGTTCCACACCGCAGCAGAGGGATTGTGCAGTTGTTGATTGTACTTGCTGTTGTTACTATTCCCACAATATATGCACTGTTGTGTTGCCATACTCAATGTTATCTGTGTCATTCCTACACTGTGGGGTGCCATATGTTGCATGGGAGGGCTGATACAGGCATGTATTGTAGGACATTGTGCGATGTACAGGTATGTGCCATCACATGCACTGCATGTCACGGACGGGCACAGCCATGTAAACACACAGGGCACTGTCACCGGTAGGGCAGTGGGTCCGCCATGGTGGCGCCATGGGCAACAGTCCATGGCCATGTAGGGACTGGCGTGACAGTGACACCAGTGACATTGACAGAGGGCATGGCTGTGGTGCTGTGATGGCTGGGGTACCAGGACTGCCCTGCTGCTGGGGATAGTAGACATCATGGGTGGTCAAGGGCACCGTCTGTCCTGACTGTCACTCACCCACTGGTGATGGCTACAATGGTGTCTGACCATGTGTGTCACCACACTGGTCTGGCATGCACTACCCTGGACACAGGGACCACCTGCCGGGTGGTGTGTATGCATGTGAATCAGCCCACTGCATGTGTTGCACACACACGGTCCACTGACAGACAGACTGGTATGCCATACGGCACATCCATCGACAGTGTGTACAGTAGCTGAGTGCACACCCTGCAGGGGCCACCTTGACCACTGGTTCAGTCGCATCACATGGCCGTCCACCAGGTGACGGTGTATCGGGGCATACTGCTAGTCTCCATCCCATACCCAGGTCATACACAGCTATATGGTAGGTACAGACAACCGTGATACTGTTGCACACCACTATCCACATGGTCTGTGTTCCACTGTCATGTGATGGATAGCATATGTGCACAGTGTGATGGACACATAGTAGTGTAGGCAACGGCAGGTGCTGCAGCGCACAGTGCTAGTGGCTGGGCATGGCATATATGGGGCTGCACATGGGCCTGTATGGGGCCACATGTGTTGGTGGGTATGCCTGGCCATACCATTGCCCACATCACGGTGTCTGACATCACCCATCAGCGGACCCATCACAGGTGCATGCAGCCCTATCTGGTGCCTGCCAACTGGGTATGTTGTCACTATGGGCCCTTCAAGGGTGCCACATGGCGGGCATGCCAGAATGGGTGGTTGGACTGGGTAATGCAGGTCCAGTGTGTTCTCCATCTGATGCCCATGCAACCACTGTGTGTGGGTATGTGTGCACCATGATATGTCTGCAGGGGCCCACTTGCAGAATGGGGTGCACCATCATGTGTCAGGGTCAGGGATGTTGCACTGCCATGTCACTGTGGTAATGGGAGCCAGTGGTGGGTGCACACCATCCAGCCATGTGTGGCATGGCGGTAGTCACAGGGCTGCAGGCAACACCCTGTGCACACAGTGTCCACCATGATGGGTATGGACCATGGCAATAGGTGATGGGTATTCATCTGTTCGGATGTGCCTGTGCTGGGACAGGGTGGCACACACTCAGTCTACTGGTGTTGGTCGGTGCACATGGGGATGTCTGTGATGGTGTACAGGGCTACATACATGGCAGGGCACACATGTGGTCCACTGAGCATGGCACCGGGGAGGTCCACAGGCCTGTGCGTGGCTCCTGATAGTGGACAGCATGGTATGGTCCAGCTGTGGGTGCCCACGTTACAGAGTGTGCATGGGTGGCGCTACATGGAGATGGTGTCTGTCTCAATAGCATGTTGGGACCCAGCCAGATGTTCAGATAGGCACCTGCCCTGTTCAGATCTACACCCCCAGCACCATTGGTGTCCATGTCGGTTGCACATTTGTTGTCACACATGCCACAAGGCCTGGGTGGGTGGGCACACTGGGCCAGGTCCCACATCAGGCACACATATTGCAGCATGGGCATGGCGGCGCCCATGGGCATCCACCCATTCGGAAGTGTTGTGCAATGAGGCCCCAATGGCCAGCGGTGCTGCCTGTCCTCCACAGCCTCTGGGGGTCCACATGGCATGAGACCCTCATGGTACTGGCCTGTCCCCATTGGACTGGGCAGATGTCCCCAGTCATTGGCCCACACACGAACAGCCTTATTGGGGTCACTAATTCCTGCCAGTCATCTGTGACAGTATGTGGGGAGGTGGGAGCCACTATGTGTTGCTATCCACAGACAGCCATGCAGACATGCCCCATCTTTGTAGCTGCAGGCTGTTGCCCATGTCGTAGCGTACACTCATCATGCGGAGGTGGGCTGACCATCAGCGGCAGGCTGTGTGGCAGCAGTTGCCCTGCAGAGGGGGCACACTGGGTTGGGCCAGATGCGGGGGGACTGACCACCATGGGCAGCATGCCCGATGTCACTGTACACCCAGGTGGTGTTGCGCGTTCTTGGACATGTGGATGACACCTCCATGCACATGTAGGGTACTGTCAGACCAGGCAAGTATTTGCTATTCCAGCCGGTGTGGTGGTACAGTACAGAGGCACTTGGAGCAAGCAGCCAGTGGAACAGTGCCGGTGGTGCTGTTGGGAGGGTGCACTGCACAATGCAGCCCATAGTTACAATGGCCCATGCACCACCCACTGTGGTATCCTCTAGGTGGGTGGGCAGCTGTGTCAGGGCATGGCACATGGTGCACTATGTGGCCATAGCGGGCGTGTGTGTGGGTGGGTAGGTGCCGCTGTGTCATGCGTGTTTGAACTGCACATACAGGTGTGCTGGATGGACCCCAAAGGGCTGTGTCAGCCACCTGACATGCATGTCCAGTGCCCTAACCATGTATACTGGACATGTGTAATGTGTGCCATACATGGCTGGGCATTGCATCTGCTAGCCAAGTGGGGCATGTGTGCCGTGTGCCACTGTGCCATTCTACACATGCAGGTGTCGTTATTGTGGGGTGGTGCAACCGGGGCATGGGACTGGTGACCAGTGGTGTACCGTTGGCCTCTGTGCTGGGGCAGTGCTGGTCACTTCCACCTCAGTGTTCCTGGAGATGTCACTGTGGTCAGCATGTGCCCACCGATGGGGCCCCACGGTCAGTGGGAGTATGGCCACAGTGGTTGGGCAACAGGACCCACAGGCAACACATGCATGGCTAGAGTGGTGCTCCAGCAACTCACAGCATGGCTCAACCAACAGCCCATGCAGGGGTGTGCACAGTGGGACATGTATCAGAGGACACAGGTCCACCTGTGTGTGGTGCCAGCCACTGCATCAGTGGAGCTACCGGTCCTGGGGTGATGCTCACCATTGGGCTGGCGCACACCATGTAGTGCGGGATGGTGGCACCAATGGCATGCAGGCAGCTGGAATGCATAGCCAGGGGCACAGTAGTGGGTGTGGGGCTATGTGGCCACCCTTGCGCGGACACTGCCTGGTCTGTGGCACATGTCAAGTGGGCAGCACCACTGCCCATAACATGCACGGACTGCACCCTACCATGATGGGTCCACAGGGTGACACACTACCGATGGCTGGACCACAGCATATGGCTTCCGTTGGGGCATGTGTGTGCACATGTCCACCCTGGATGCCGTGGAGCCATGTGTGGGCCCCACGGTCCGTGACGGGACCATCATGGTGGATATGGATGTCTCCATCCAGCTGTGTTGCAGCCTTCATGCAGTGGGCACTGTCAGTGGCTAGCAGGTTGGGGGTGTTGGTGGGCGGCCAGGATCTGGGACCACATGGTGTTGTTGGTGGAGCCTGGAATGCACATCCGTGGGTTGCACTCCCACAGGACTGTGGGCAGGTCATGGTACAGCTGCACCAGGGCATGGCCATGGGTGCATGCACCATGCTCCGGGATGGGTGGCCTGGGAGTAGGGACTGGGTCTTTGCCACATGCTGTGCACCCTGCAACATGGGCATGCCTGATTGGCCACATGGCCATCGTCCACTACCATCATCCATTGTTCTGAGGGGCCGTCTGTGTTGCTGTCAACAGTCTGTTCACTGTTCTGTCCTGTGGTGCATGCCCTTGTGTGGTCGCCACCCAGGTGCATGCAATCCTGTGATCAGTCTGGTTGGGGTGCCCTCAGTGGGCGCTGCATTGTGCAGGGCACCACCAGGTATGCTTTGCGTGCACTGCCATTGCATGTTTGGCTGTGTACTGTGCCCTGTGCAGGCGTGGCCACAGATGTGTGCATGTGTCGTCAGCAGATGCATGTACTAGTGCACTGGTGGGGTGCAGTGTATTTCTCTGTACACCCGGTCACCTGCGGACAGTGCCTCATTGGGGCTAACGGGTTACTATACAGGCCACATGGCAGGACAGGTGTTCACCACATGTGATTGGAGGGCAGCAGTGAACAGGGCACTGTGGGGTGTGTATATAACAGCGTGGGTGGTGGCTGCATCGTGAGGTCTACCCCAGGGTGTGGCCCTTCTGCATACTGTGCAGAGCATCACACAGGCATGGCAGTGGCATGTGGGGCACTACAGCTGTGTGTCTGTGTTACTAAGCTGGTGACAGTACAATGACAGAGAGCACGTTCAGTGGTGACACATTGACATGGGTGGACTGGATGTGCATTGTAGGACTCCTGTGGCGCACCTCTACAGTCCAGTGTGTCCATCCCTACAGTGATGCATTGTGCATCTGTCATCTCAGAGGACGGTGCATCATAGGATGCCACGGTGGTCTCTGGGTGTATCCTACTTCATGTGTGTGCATACGTGTGAGTGTGTCACCGTGCAGTGCTTACCATGCACAGGGTGTGTGTCTTATGTGGGCATGTGTGTTCAGGGACCACAGTGTTGTGTGTCAGGGGCTGTGAAGTGCTATGTGCCATGTCACATCCCAGCCACTGTTCATTGCTGTGTGACAGTCCCTTCAGCTCGACTGCCCGTACCATGTGGTGCGTGTGCCGTCCTGGCACTGTGCGTCGCGGTGTGGTGGGGCATGTCATTCTGTCTGTCTTGGCATCTTCCTTGCTGTGCAGTGGTCACATGTGTTTGCACTGCTTCTGCCATGCTTTTGGAGCGCCGAGTCCTTGATGCACCAGTCTGACACCTCTGCACCTCCACTGTTCCACTCCCAGTGGAGTCCATGGTACCAGTGGCTGCTGCACTGGACACTGCACTTCCCTCCATAGCAGTCTCCTGTGCTGTTTTCACCCTTGCCCCGTTGACATCTGTGTGCCCATGTTGTTCTGCACTGGTTACTTCAGATGCCACTGCTGTGTCCACCACTGTAGTCCCACCAGGTCTGACACTTACCTTGTGCGGCCTTCCCCTGCTGCGTACAAGCTGTTGTGCTGACTCCTGTGCAGCCTCACTGTGTTGCACACTGTGTGCCATGGTGGACCTTGCACTGTCGGTGCTGCCAATGGTGGACAGTGCTGTTTGCAAACCTGTGGTGTGGTCCATGCTGCTGTGTCATGCCTGTGGATGCCCTGTTGCTGTGTGTGGACATGTGTCACCCGACTGTGCCTGGCATGCTCTATTGGCGGTGCACTGTTCAGTGGTGGCATGCATGTGTCCCTCCATGCTGGCTGTGTCATCATGCATGGTGGTTGCCTGTGAACCCTGGCCACATGTTGCCTGTGGTGCCGTTGCATTGTGGGACTGTTGTACAATGTTGGGCTGGTCGTGTTCCGCTGTGCTGCTGTGGGTCTCCATGTGACTGTGGACCAGTGTCCCTCTGTGGTCTGCATGCCCCACCTGTGCTGTTCTCACCTGCCACGGTGCAGGTTGGCATGGTGGTGGCATGTGTTTTGTCATACTCTCTGGTCTGTGGGGCCGCTATGCCACCTGTGTGTGTTGCTTCTGCTGATGATGCACACTGGCCACATGGCACATATGTCTGGCAGATGGTTTGATGGTCTGCATCGCTGGGTGCCAATCGTCCTGCATCTGTGGGTGTCCTGCCTGTTGCATGTTATATCCACTGCTGTGCCTATGTCCACTGTTCATGTATGGTCCATGCAGTGTGTGTTGTATGCCTCCATACACAGGTGGGTATCCCTCCCCATGGACATGTGAGCGGTATCTCCATATAGTGCCATGGCTGGTGTCAAGTATGGCCGGCCTGCATTGGCACTGGGCATGTGTCAGTGTGTTGGGCATGTGCTGCGGGGATACACATCACAGTGGACATTGCTGCTGTGTGGCCCATACCGCTGGCTACTTCCTCCATTGCTGTTGTTGACAGCACATTGCTGTGGGTGCCATATGGGGTGGTGCAATGTGCGTGTGGTGCACATCCTGCCTGGCCCATGTTGTGGTATGTGTCCTGTGGCCTGTGCCACGTGCTGCATTGTGGCATTGTCTGCCCCCACCATGCATGGCATGGCCTTTGTGCCTGACCACCGATGGTGGCCTGGGCCAACATCTGCAATGCTGTGGCCATGGCTTCAGCGCCTGTGATTGCTCTCACTGTAAGTGCACCAGTTGCTGCAGTAATGCTGTCATCATCTCCATGCTATTTGCCTGCTGCTGGATGCTTGCCTGTATGCCCAGCAGTATGGCCTCCATGTGTGCCTGTTGGCCTTGTGTATTGGCCACACTGGTCTGCACCATTACATGTACCGCGGCTATGGACCCCTCGATGCAGCCCAGGCTTGCTGAGGTGGCAATGGTTTGTGCCTCTAGTGCTGCATACACCCCACTCATGCTTCCAGCCATGGACTCCTCGGCATGCACCACCTCCTGGAAGTACTGTCTCAGTCCATCATCACTGGGTGTGTGTCCTCCATCACCGTCTTCTGTCCGTTGTGGGTGTCCACGCATGTCCACTGCTGCCGTGCCGCCACTGTCCACCTCCCTGGCTTGGTCATGCATGCCCTGTGTGGTGTCGCCTTCCTCATCAGCTGACTCTGCAGGGTCCAACACTGACTCCTCATCATACCCTGTTGTGGTGGCTGTCACAGGGCTGTCTGTGTCCGGCAGTTCACCTGTGTACCACTCTTCCTCACTCTCACCTCACTGCCCTAGTGTTTGGGTCACTGTGGTGCTGCTGCACCTCCTCCTCCATCTCTTCCTCCTCCTCCTGTGCCACTGCCTCTGTTTGTGTGCCTGGACTGCTTAGTGGTGTTGTTGTGCTGCTTCACTCGCTGCCTGTCATGGAACTTCCTGTCCTCCCTGGCATCATCTGTGGGTATAAATCACATACATTATGTGGCTGGGTCCTCATCATGTGTTCCCACTGGTGTTCCCATGTTGTGCTGTTGGTAGCAGTTCTGTTTGTATCATGTTTACACCTGCCTGTGTGCAGTCCACAGTACATGTCTGTTGTACAGTGCCATTGGGTCATACTCGTCCACGCCGCATTGCATTCCCGGAACAGTGTTGCAGTTGTTGTGTGGCTGCCAGCTGTCTCTGCAGTGTTACCCACATGCTGTGGGGATGGCATGGTTGTACCATGCTGTGCCACGGCCATCACTGGTTTACACAGTGTTGGCCGGATGCATGCAGGGGGCTGTGCATATGTCTTACAGTGTCCTTCTAGACATGTACTGCTGGTTCTGATATAGCCTGTGTGCCTGTTTGCTTTCCCTTGGCCATGGCTGGGTACTGGCATGGAGTGGGTTCATGGGTACTGTGGGGTGTAGTGCTGTATAGGGGACAGTGCCCTGGTCTGTGTGTTGCATTGTTGCGTGCAGGTCTGCACTGTGCATTCTGCATGCCTGGGTCATGCTGGGGGCATGGTGTGTACCTGGGGATGCCAGTCATGCATGTATGTTGGGGTGTGTGTGTGTGTTGGTGCCCTGGTGGCTCACCACGTATTGTTGATTGTTGGGGCTGGCGTGCCTGGTTGGGGCAGTGTGTTACCCTATCAGCATTGTCGCAGTACTGTCACATGCTCCCTGCTTGGTGGGTATCTGTCACATTACTCCTGTGTGCCCGTTCTGGCATGCACCTGTTATAACCACTCCATTCTCCACTGTGGTATGCGTCACAGAGGGTGCAGGTGGGGTGTTCCACCAGTGGCAGTGTTGCCCTCTCCAGGGATCCCTTAACTACATGCCCCCCCACCACCTCATCCAGTGGTGTACAGGCTATGTGCATGTCACTACTCTGTTGCTACTTCTGTATCAGTTCTGCCGCATGTGGTCTTCCATGGCAACAGCTGTACACAGCATACTGTGTGTGGATGTGCCTGGCATGGCTGCCACTGTCATGAATTACCCTGTTTGTCACTTCCATGGGTCTGCTGTGCCACCCTGTGTGGCTTGTTTCGTGGGGCGGCAGGTCAGTTCCCATCCAGGTCTACCGCCACTTCCATTGCCTTTCCTCTGTAGTACATGCATTGTGTGGCATCTGGGTTGTTCATACTGGTGGCTGTCACATGTCACCCATTATTTCAGTATTGCAGGTGTGTCTGGCCTTTGGCTGTCTCACTGGCCTCCCACAGCCATGGCTTCCGTGTTCAGCTACATGGCCTGTCCCTTGTGCACAGTGTTGTGAGGATTCAGCCTTGGCATTTGCAGCATGCATGCATGCTTTGCATGCCGGTGCCTGCTGCTGGGTGGTGTTCTGTGCATCTGTGTAGTTCACCTTGTGATGTCGGTCATATGCCTGCACCCATGCTCCAGCTGACTCAATAGCTGCCTGCTGGTGTGCCTTGTGTGCAGTGGCCATGCTGTTCTCAAGACCTGTTCGCATTGCTGGCATGGGCTACACTTGGTCAGCCTGTCCTGGGTGGCTGGTGAGGCGGTCCCACATTGCAGGTGTGCTGTTCCTACTGGTGGTGAGGAGGATGCTATGCAGTGGTTGGTGTGTGCGCTTGTGTTGTGGCAGTGCCCGGCTGCATGTTGTGTGCCTCAGCTCTCTGCACCACCTACTATTGGGTTCCCACTGCTGTCCTGCTCTTACAGCTTCTGGTGGTCAGGATGTGTGTGTCTGGGGGCTTCGATGTCAGCACACCTCCCATTACTCCAACTGTGTACCCTCTGCTGTGCCCTAGTATCCCTCCAGTCAGTCTCCGGCCTGCTTGCTGCATGTAGGCATGGTTCCTTTCACACCCCACTGCTGTTCCTGTGTGTTGCTCCACAGTTGTGTCCACCACTGCTTCTGTCCCCTGGCTGGGCCAAGGTGCAGTGGACGGGCTATCTGCATCTGCACATTGTGGTTGTCGTGGGTCTCAGGGTTCCCTGTGTCTTGTTTCGGTGCAGCACATGGTGCCTTTGGGGCCCAGGCATGTTGTTTGCCATCACATTTCCCTGTGTGCTGGCAGGGGTGTGGACAGCTATTTCCATTTTGTACACAGTCTCCTACAGTTGCCCTCCATTGCTACATGTACACATCCCATCCACATGGTGCCCCATTCCAGACACATCAGTATGTTTACAGATGGTTCCTGTCATGACTACTGGGGTTGGCCATGTCCCTGTTCTTCGAACCCATGAGCAATTTTCAGTGACACACTGCATGATTGCCTACATGACCCTTTACCTACTGCTTCGACTGGACATGTTCCAGGCCAGCATATACCTAGCGATGGGCACTTGTGTTATGCCTCCCCTAGTGCTGTCCTGCCTCTGCGTGGGTGTGTGTACCATTAGCCTCTGTTAGCTTGTATCTTGTGTGGCAGTCTGTTGCCTGAAGAGGTTGAGGTCACTGTCTCCTGCAATGGTGCAGTGTCTCAGGTGGCTGGTGACACTCTCCTCCTGTGGGTGAGCACCTGGGCTTGTAATGGACCACCTCCTGTGGCTGTGGCACAGCTTGCATTGTGTGCCATTTTATCCTTGGACCACCTCTTGAGGTCATGGTACCATTTCTGCAGTTCTCTGATGGTTCGCTTTGCTGGTGCAGCTGCTCATGTTTGTTGCCACCTGTGTCCATGCCTGCTGCCTGTTGTCCCTCTGTTGTTTGTCCCCACCCTGGGATAGCAGTAGTTTGTGCTGTTTGTGAACCTCCTCAATGAGGACATCTGTTTCTCTGTCCATGAAGTTGTGTTTCCAGGTATGGCATGGATCATCTCTCCTTCTGGTAGCCTATACCATTCTCCATGCCGTAGGCCTTCTGGGTACCTTGCATCATTCCATGCCGTCGCTATATTTATGGGATGGGGCAGGCCAGCCCTTGCATTATTCTCCTGGACTTTCGGCTGTGGGTCCATTTCTTGCAAGTCTGGCTTCACAGGGGTTTGACACAGCATGTTTGGCCTTGGGGTGGCCCTTTGGCACACACGTCGCCCGCTCTAACGTTTGAAATTCAGCACATAATCTTTTGTTTGATCATACTTCTCCATTAGTGTTTTTAATAAGTTTGTGGCAACATGTGCTATTGTAAATGGGGTAAAAAAAGCATTAGGAACTTGACACTGAAAATCACCTAGACAGATGTCATAACATTGATGAGAACATATGCCAACCAAACAATGAAACTTTTACAGTGAAGACCATTACAGTGACAAAAATTGACAGAAATCAACACGTCACTGAAATTGTCCCCACTGCCACTAGCACTGCATCTCCGGTGTTTCGCCCCTCCCAAGACAACTCAGACTCGAAGTTGGTTATATAAATATGGGTGTGTGGGTGGATCCCCACATGGGGGTTGGGGTGCAGCCCTCAAAAGAAAACACACTGGCATACCGACAGCACAATATCGACACTCAGCATTGTGTCTGTCAATGTCGGGGATGGCAACTTTGGTATAGGTAAGCCAATGAGAAATCCATTTCTGAGAATAAATGAGAAAGTGATAGTGGCAATAGTTCAATACACTCAGAGGTAACTTTGATTGATGAAAGTTATGGTAGCCCTGCAGCAATACAGAAACACCTCCAGCACTTCCTTTCAGTTGAATGACTCCGAGTCCTAATGTTGCTGATAGTAGCTGTTCAAAAGCCCTCCCAAGAAACAACTTACCATTTCAGAAATATATGAATGTAAAGCCAAATATCCCTGAACCCACCCGTTGCTGTTATAATATCAAAGATAATTTCAGAGATGATAGCCGTTGACTTGCTGCCATATAACATGGTTGAACATGTAGGCTCAGGTGGCTGGTTGAGTACCTCAAACCTTGATATAATATACCGTCAAGAAAATACTTCTCCTCAACAGGGATTCCAGATCTCTGTGATGTTGCATGTAAAAAATTCAAATGAGTTTTGGCCAATGCTGTTGGGAGGGTGATGCATCTCACAACAAATATCTGGACAAGTTGTCAGCCTGAACCTTTCTGTCTGTCGATGAACTTTGGGCATATTTTGATCATTCCTGTGGGTTCTGTGAAATACAGTTTGCTGTTCTAAGAATGTTTTATTTTCCATCTGAACATAACTTATGCAACATCAATGAGGAGTGCAAAGAACGAATTCAGCAATAGCTCACATCACAGGGACTCTCAGTTGGCTTTATAGTTGGAGATAATGGGTCCAACATAAGAGAGGCCTTGGAAGAGGCCTTTGTTCACATTAGCTGCTTTGTGCATTTCTTGAATTTAATAGTTCATGGTTTTCTTGATGAGGACAGAGATGTTAAGGTTCTTGTTAGCACTGCTAAAGGAATCTGTACTCATTTCAATTACTCAGGCAAAGCTGATCACTTGTTTGAAAAAATACAGGAGCAGCACAAATTATTGATGCACAGACTGATCCAATACATTTCTACTAGGTAGAATTCAACCTTTCTTTTGTTGCAAGGGCTGCTGGAACAAAAGAAAGCTGGTAGACAGTGCACCTTGGAAAATACAATTGGTGAAGGTTGAAATTTTGATTTCCTAAATAAATAAAAATAAAAAAATGATGCAGATATCTATATTACTACACCACAGGTGGCCATGCTGGAGTTTGTAATTTCACTTCTCTAACTATTTGAGGAAATCACCAGAGAGGTAAGTGGCAACAGAACAACTCTGGACCAGATGCTACCCTTAATTAAAATTTAAAAATCAGTTTATAGCTGACTCTATGGTGCCGGCGATGGGGGATCACCTGGCATACTGGTGACCTGGGTTCATGCCTGAGCTCAGAATGACAGGAGCGGAGGCTGGTAGGGAGGGTTTCAGAGTGTCCAGTTGGACACTCTCCTCCCGAGGGGCATGTGTCTACATTACCTGGATTGGCTCCTGGTGGCCTTTTGAGGCAAGGGACATTGTGGCATGGGTGATCATGTGCCTCCTGTGTGTGTAGCCATGAGACGCTGCAGTGTGCAGCCGCATTGTGGGTGAGGGTGAGGAGAAAACAAACAAAATGGGCCACTCCACCAGTCAGATGATGGCTGCTGGTCCCCTTTCTGCCACAAAGCCTGGAGGTGTCCGAGCTGACCCCTGCTGAGCCTGGCACAGAATGGAAGTGCCTTTGGATTGTATCCTGTCCTGGTGGTGGTGCCACAGGAGAGTGGTCCCTGACAAAGGGAAACATTGGGTCAACCTCTTTGCTCTGGTTGGGGTGGTGAGATGGTGATGGCAGAGTCTGGTGGTGGTGGGCCTTGGCAAGCCCAAAGGAGTGGCTGGCCAGGGCTAGGGGTACAAAATAAAATTGGATTAAATCTAATTAGGTAAAATTTGGGAACACAGACAAATCCATCACACATGCTGCTAGTGGTGCTAACACAATCAGGCTGCACACCATAATACGAAATGATATAACCAGATGTATGATCAAAAAGTTGATGAAGATGAAAAACTATGTAACTTGCTTCAGTCTGACCACAACATTAAAGCAACAATCTTGGACCCATGATACAAATCAAAGCACCTACTGAATGATTCTGACACTTCTTTTGAGAGCAACAAACAAGAAATGATTGAGGAAGTGCATGCTGTCATGGAATGGAGCAGAGCATCAGATTCAGGATCTTTTCATAACATGGCACAGCATCAGTGGCCTCTCCTCTGGTGTTCCAGCATTTTTTCTGCTTCCACTTCAGCCACTGCAACAGAATTGTCTTCTTCAGAACCGTCTAAAAATTGCACTGTCCCACTATAATCACATAGTTCAGCATCAGGTCTCTGGAGTCACTTGCAAGATTTCATTGTAACATCTTCATCCACTTCTTCTCACACAAAGCCTCCACGCAGACCATTGTTGAGATGTACCTGGCAGAGTCCAATATTCATTGGAATGCTGATCCTTTGAAATACTGAAAATCAATGAAAATATATGGCCTGGAACTGACTTCTGACTAGCGTCTATTCAAAGTGATTGTTAGTTTAGCTGGTAACATTATTTCTGACACAAGGTCCAGTTTGACACCAGGAAATGCTGAGTGTTTGACATTTCTGAATGCCAATTAAGCAATAATGCATGACGGGTGTGTGTTTTTGTGTAATAAGGTCACATCTGGAGTGGTTGAAGCACGTTCAACACCTGAGAGGTGATGTTATTACACAATAACACACCTTGAGTGCCTTGTTGCTGTTATACAATGTCTTGTTTTGTTTAAGAAGAAAATGGGAAAATATTTTTAACTGTTTTTACCTTTTCTTAGGGCAGGTATACCTATTGAAAAAGTCCATAGTTTCTCTCTTGTCCTGCAGGTGGTGCTGCCCCTACATGGTTGCCCTGTATTCCATTGTAGGTCTCTCTTTGTGGCTCTGTTTGTGTGTTTGTGACCTGAATAGTACAGTGCAGTTAGATCGGATGAAAGTGTAGTCTGGATGTGGAGCAGACCAGGGAGAACAGGGTCTGTCTAGACTGAACAGAAAGGTGAGAGCCATGACAAGAATCTGATGATTGCCAGAGAGCAACTGTGCATGTACTGTTACAAGTGTAATGTTGAGCGGGGATGGAAAAGCTGTTTGGAGCGATGGGCATCTTTCTACTTTTTGGAGATTCTGTTGAAATGATATTAAGGGTGTACACTAGTTTTGATAGTGGCTGAATGTAGTTTCGTGCCACATTTTTCCTCAAATCAAGTGGTGTCGCGAGCGTGCAACCAGCAGTCACAGTCTCGCAGTTCAGTGAAACCGCTCAGTTCAGGGAAACACAGCAAAGATGAAAATTTAATTTAGTTTGTCTGCCTACATCATCAGGTTTTGTCTGCCTGGCTCAATTTAGGCAGCAGTTGGTGTTTTGGGGCTGGTGAAGTCCTGAAGGGGTCAAGTCTTGGGGAGGGTGCTGAAACTGAGGCTGTTTACAACGGTAGGTACTGGGGCACTTGTAAAGCCATGCCATGATTTCTGCCTCTCTTATGCAGTTATCTGTGTGCCTTAACTTCATACAGTGATGTTATTGTCAAATAATTTACTGTTCCAAGCACCCACTGATCAATCAGAGTGCAGGAAATTTCCTTGCCATTGCATAGTGTTCCTGACCTTAATTTCAAATATGATACCTAAATTTTATTTTATTTTGTTTTAGTCTTTGGTAACTGGTAAGGCCCACTAGGCACAAGTGCCCGTTTTCAGGGGCGACCTGGGATCATGAATGAAATATAGTTGGTACTAGCAGCAATTGTGTTTTGGAACTAGGAAGGATGTATTATTGTGTGTCAAATGAAACATAACATCCTGACTCTGAGAGACCTATCCACAAAACAGTTTCTCTCATTGTGCCTGTGGTGAAAATCTTTGTGAATAGAGACTACCTACTATATTAATGCATGAGGCACACATGAGATAGTGGCAACAAGTCAGATCAGGACAGGCCAGGTCTTGATTACTTGAATGAACACAGTGGGCACAAATATATAAAAATAACATCAGTGGATCCAGAGTCAGTATAATACAGCAAGGAACTGCATTTCATGTCCGAACTACTTGGTAGTACAGTGCTACTTATCTGATCCAGAAGGTAGGTACTGATGCCTACTACTACTACTACTTCTCAGTAACTTTCGTGCAAAAATGTGTATTATTTTATCACCTGACTGTACTGTAACATGATGAGAACACTATAGTAACTGATTTAATTTTCTTATAAAAGGTAGCTTAGCTGAAGCCTGAATGCTCTTCTTTGGATAATATATATATTTTTGTCATATCCCTCCATAACCATTTTTGACTGTGATGACTTTAGAGGAAACATTTTACTATTGTTTGTAGTAAGATAAAATACTACATCTAGATTGCAGTAACTGTCTGAACTGAGATTATATATTATATAGTACACTTAACATAGTTGGTACTAGTAGCAATTGTGTTTTGGAACTAGGAAGGATGTATTATTGTGTGTCATCAGTGCAGCGCAGCAGTGGCGAACCATTTCATTATTGACTACACTACACTTGACTGATGCGACTGCTTGGGTGGTGGTCAGTAAGAAATATTTAATTTCTTGTTGAACAGATGTTATGGAGTAGAAGTAGCAGAAAACATTATCACCTATTGAACCAGGTAGTATACCATACCACGATACACTGAAAATGCAATGCATTACATGGGTAGGGTGGTGGCCTCTTACTGCTGATCCATTGATCATTCATTAGCTATTTTTGGCCTGGTCTGTTCTGAAACATCCGTCATAATATACCCACTGAGCATTAGTAGAAAATATTTAGCTACTGGGTACTGGTTGGTGATACTATAGGTATGGTATCAGGTACTTGCATCTGTCTGTCTGTCTGTCCCTTTCTATCCATCTCTCTGTCTCTCTCTCTCTCTCTCTCTCTCTCTCTCTCTGTGTCAAAGCACACTCACAGGCCCAAGCAGGTATATGCCACATTGGGAGGCAGCCATGAAGGAGCTACTGATTGCTTTACTTTAGAAGTTTTACTATACTTTTCATACAAGTAATGAATTAAAGTATTCTCTTCGGGGCCCTGTGTTAAATATTACAGAGTTTGGCCCTTTTATACATTTTATCACATTTGTTCAAGTATTTATAAATAATCAAAACTAGTCAGAACCCCCCATGTTCCAGTTCTTATTTAATAAGGGCCAGAAGTTCACTGAGTTCTGCCAGACCTATTCACCACTGCCTCATAATGAAAGGCCAAGCCCTGCAGTTGGAAGGATGTATGGTGCTTAGCAATGCAAGGAACTTTACATCCTCAGTAGCCATCAGTGTTAACATTTGTCCATGAAGATATCAATACTGTGCAATGTTAGGATACTGTAACAACAGATAGCAATATATTGAGAAATAAAGTATATAGAGACTTTTTCCATTTCAATTTTGCAAACCAAATGGCTGTCAGTAATTATGGTGATTTGGATCAATTTAGTTTCCACAGTTCTGACCACTTGACCATCAAACACAAGAACTAGAGTACTTGCTAAAACATAATCCTGAGAACTTCATCTGATTGCATTGCAAATTGTAAGACAGGTTACTAAATATTGCTGTCTGCCAATTAGAGAATGGGAAATATCTGAATTATTTTGATCCAGCTTAGCTGAGCCAGGGTGGGGCTGATTATGATTTGTGAGAGCTTGTTTCTTTCACACTGTGAGCCTAGATGACCCAGGTGCAACCCAGGACCTGTTTTAATGGATGAAGTAAAAAGGTGGCCTTGGAAAAAAAGATTAAGATCAAGGGATGTTTGCATTTGAGGATGAAAGGAGGCAAGGCTGGGATGACTAATGTTCCTCTCAAGCTGGAGATTTTTTGTTTGTGTGCTGCTTATCTAGCACCACTGCGATATGATTGGGTCTGGGTTTCTTTCCAGTAGATGAAGAGAAGCTGCTGTGCAAACACAGGTGGCACTAGCACAAGGGGCTGTCACCATTGGCAACAGGCTGCACCAGCCTAGCTGGTCTCTGTGTGTGTGCTGTGACTGCAAGCTGTGCCCCAGCTGGAAGAAAGAGACTTTTGACTTTCTGAAGGTGCAGAAACAGTTTAACTATAGCCTTTACTGTAGCCTAGAATGCCATTTTCTGAGTGAATCGTTGAGTTTTAATCACTTAATATAAATAATAATAAACACAACTGTTACCATTTTGCAAGGCTTCACCTTCCCAGCAGATAATAAATAGGCTAGGTTATCTGTGTTGCATGTCATAGTCTGGCACAATACCCTAAATAATAACAGTGCATTTTACCTTTCAATGCCACTATACACCCATATCATACATTAATATGCATTTTCCACAGAGATGGTCAGTAGCAGCTGAGTATGTTTCTTAGATTTGACATATTTTCAAAAGCACCAAGCACACAAAGTAACTAACTTTAGAAAAGTAAATTAAGGTCAGACTTGCTTTCTCCTATAAAAAAATCTGGAACAACTATAGTGTTTCCTACAAAGAAATACCATACTACACACACACACCCAAGCAACAGCATAAAATCAGAAATAGAAAACATATGGCAGAATTTTCAGTCATAGGTGCCAGAACCGGGAAACAAAAGGCGGTAGCCACTCCACTTTTATTTCTGTATGGCTAAAACTAGTATAGAAAAAGTGCCCTTTGTACCCTCATAAGTGCCCTTTTGATTCTCAGCTCCCTCAGCTTTTACCGTCTTCCAGCACCCTTGTTTTCAGTGGCTCAAATGCAAGACAGAGAGAGAGAGAGATCCATCTATGTCCACATTGGAAAACATCGACTGGCTGGTTACATGCCAGCAGTCCCTGTCATTAGTACCACTCCACTGTTGGGAAAGCACTAGCCTGACAAGACACACTTGTGAGACAACTGACAACATTACTGTAGCACTGCCTGTCATTATGCTAGCATTTTTCTGATGACAGGAGCACTGGCATGTAGCCAGCCTCATAGTGAAGTGCAGTGCTGGGGCAGTGTACTGTTAGATATGTCATCCTATTCATGAGTTATTAAACCAAAGTCCATTCTGTCCATGTCTTGGGGCTTGAGGTGCAAGTATAAGGTCTTGCTGCACTTTCTGAAAAGCATTTGTATGTGCAGTTTGGAAGCTCCAGCACATTTTAACACTTGTTTTGGCAGAAATCTGCAAAGCATCTTTTTGTGACATCATCAGACCTTATGAGACAGCTGATTTTGCAGATGTCCCTGGAGAATTGGACAGACACTTTTCTGCTAATCAAGTGTTTTGCAATTGATGGAGAAACCAAATTGCATGGGCATATATTTTAAAACTCTATGTCTGAGGAATTATTTGGTGTCCTAGTCACCATTCCCTCTTTCAGGTTCCTTGATAGTCTATGACAATGTTTAAACATATCTGAGTGCATCAGGTCTGGTCTTGGTACACACTCCTAGTCCTGCTAGCACTAACAGTGTCCAAATATGATCTTTTAGAAAACCAAATTTGATTCTAGTCTGTGCTCCTTTTGCACTGTCTTCCTCAACCTCAAGATCTTCCTTTTCAAAACAAGTCAATTCTCTTCTCAGGTTGGGGACCAAGTTTTGGAAATGTGTTGTAATGTGGCTCCAGGGCTTGAGACATAAGTATTGTTTTAATCCCTGGGAACTGAGGACTCTAGACCTGCCTACATGGTAAAACAGTAAGCACTAGCTATGTTTGGAAACACACTTATTTAAAAAATGTGAACTTGATGTGAGCAAGTTGGTCAGTATAGTGTAGTGGTTAGAACCCAGGCTTTGGGCCAGAAGACTCAAGTTTAAATTGCCCAGATCTACTTATTAACTATGTGACCCTGAGCAAGTCACATAACCTTTCAGTGCTTCAGTCCTCCACGTTGTAAAATGGACACTAGCCAGCCAGCCTGTTGCTTCAACAGCAGGGCTGCTGATTGCACTGCTAGCAACCTGGATTTGGGAATGAATCCAGGGCATCAGGGGCCAGCTGACGGGATAAGTGTAAAGTGAGCATTGAGCATCCTACAGAATGTTCTTCTATGGGGAGGGCAGCAGTCTTTGATACAATAATGCCACTTGGGTGACAACCAGTGATGGTGCAGTTAGAGCTGTTTGTGGGCAAGTAGACGCCAACTGATGCCAGAGAATCAGCATGCCTTGTGTGCACATGTGCACCATGGCATCCCAGACATTGACATCTTGGGAGGCATAACTAAGGAGGAAAAGCCCTTGAGCACCAAGCATAAATCCAATGCTTTCATTCTCCATCTGACTGGCCAGCTCCTTCCTGCATATGACGGATAGGAAGGACAGGAAGGGACAACTGCACGACCCCACTGAATCCACAATGAAGCAGGAGCTGCTCTGTGGACCCCTGGAAGGTGAGAGGTAAGTGCCACAGAAGGAAGGACACAGAAGGAAAGAACAGAGCTGGAAGAAGGCTATGATGGCGAGTGCAACTCCAGTGAAGGAGATAAACAAAATCTTTGAAAATGAATGCAAACTGGATCCAACTGAAAACAAGGTACTTTAATCCTGGCAAATAAATAACACTTTTGTTTTATGCAAGGCATATGTACTTAGTATTGTGCGAAACTGAAATATTGCACGTAATTCTGCAATTACGTGAAATTTTTTGCCTAGGTGAAATTAAATTTCGCCTGGTTTTCCGATTGCATAATGGCAAAATTTCATGTAAAATGCTTTGATCAGCCAAGTTTGCCCATTAATGCTTCAAATTTCACCTTGTGGTGCAATTTCACCAGCAAAATTTTGCTCCAATAGTGAAATTTGGATGCATGTGGATAAATAGGTCAAATATCACGTGCAGCTTGTTTACAGCTCGTTCTGCTGCATGTTGAGTCAGAGTACAGTCTGTTGTGGTACATCACAGCCAATAAAGCCTTTTAAAACCTCTATTATACTTGTTTTGACAGCTAATTGCTCAAAATATACAGTTTTTCCTATTGCTGCTAGGGAACATGTTCTAATTTTGTGGATTTTAGCATAATACTTAGTTTAATTAGGTTTTACTTTTGCCTTTGTCTTTGAAGGAGTTGAGTGGGGTAGGGTAGGAGTGTAAACCAGTGCAGGCTATTTTTAGCCTTTACAAACAGATTAGTCACAAATTGTGAGTTACTTTTTACTGTTATTTCTTATTAATTTTGTTATATCTTGACCATTTTTTTCTCTGAAAAGCTACTCCGTCCTGTCTGAGAGTTCCTGCTGCTGTTAGCCTGTGGTATATATTCCATTCTTTCACTTTTAGTTGTGATTGTGAATTCTAAAGTTTTAAACATGCAGAGCTGATCCGTTATTTTATTTTTATTTGTTTGTGGTTAGTTGTGTTTGCTGGAGTGCTAACTTATGTCACTTAAACTGTGAAAATCAACAGTTCTATATATTTTTGGGGCGAAACTTAAGTACTTTTACTTGATCACTTGAACGTGTCCATTTACAGTTTCACTACTTTGTTGAATTGCTCCCTGTATTTTATTGCTGGAGCTTGCCTCTGACATTGCAGTGGCATTCCTGTTTTAGTTGACTTACCTTACCCTTTCTCTGTTATAGCATTGTTTTGTTTAACACCTGACATGCGCAGTATAAAACAGTATTTATTAATATAGTAGTTTTCAAGAGATTGCTTGCTGATCCCTCCCATCTAGACCACTACCACATTGTGGTACTCATCTATGTCAATGTTTTATGGTTGTCTCTGCCTTATATAATAAAAAAAATTGTGGTATTAACTAAGTAATAACACATTACAGTATTTATTTGTACAGACACAGGTGATCTGTATTTAAAGTCAGTCACTTGTGCCCTTTACCCTGTGTGTGTTGCTTTAATTCCTGTTTGAGAAAAGAAAAAGTGACCTTTTATTTTTACTAGAATAGGCAACCTACCATATACAGTATTAGTTGTACTCTAAGTGTTGCTACCTGTCCTGATTGTGTTTGGACTCGTAAGGAAGCCAGTACTGTAGGTGTGACATGTGAGGTGTTATTGACACAGTTAGTAATACATCCCTACTTGATATACTCCCAGAGAAAGGCAAAGCTTTGAAGCACCAGCTAGCAAAAATGCCTGCTAAAGGATGGCCCAGTACAGGGGAAACATGTCAGGGGATGAGGATGACTGGGATGATCCCAAATGGAAGCCTAAGTTAAAAAGGTCAGGGTAATGTAGGTCATTTACATGCACAGCCGTTGGTCAGTCGGCCACTAAGCCTATAAGCAAACCTCCAAACAGTCAAGTAACCCCACCTCCCAAAAATAGTCTTATGGAACTGATGAGAGCAGCCCAAAACACACACTTCCACACCTGTTCCTGAATTACTCCAGTACCAGAAGCATCTGAAGTCCAGATGTCAAAAGTCCCTAGTTTGGGACTTTATGTGCTAGATCCTGCAGATGAGACCACAGCAATATGCTAACTTTGTCAAGCCTGTGTTAGTCAGGGGAAAAGGAAGCCACATAGGCACTGGTGGGCAACATGCCCACCTGTAAAACAAGCACCGCGGAGATGGCATTAACATCAGAAGGATGCCTGAGCTGTTGGTGGCATCTCCTTGGCAAGTTAAATGTAATAGAGCAAGAGCAGGAGGACAGAGGACAGAGTGGGTCGGTGATGGAGAGGACAGTGAGCAATCCTTTGATCTCTCGGTAGTGGGCATAGCAATGGAGATGCCAGTCCCAGTCCCAGTCCCTTGAGTCTGAAAAGTACACCACCACCCACAAGCAACCAAAATAACTGGTTTCATGTGGTCTACACAGCCCCAAGAGTCAAGTGTTACCCTAAAAGAACATCATTGCTGCTACAAGTACAGCGTTCTTGTTGAACAGCCCCAAAGATGCAGCTCACTCTGAAAACCATCCTTGAGCAGCACACAAAGTACCCCCAATCATGCTGCTGCATGACAGTTAAATGCTGCCACTGCTGAAATGCTGGCCATCAATCAGTTGCCATTCTTGTTTGTGGAGAATACTGGTTTCTACATGTTGATGGCCCGTGTCTGTCCCAAATTGCAGGTTTTATCGCGAACCTATTTTCTAAGCATGCCATGCCAGAGCTGGACAGTAGAGTGGCTGATTCCATTAGACATGCATTGAAGCATAGTGCATCAGAATATATCCATCTTAGCTTGATATAGAACCAGTGCACAGACAGCAGCAAGCTCATATCTATGCACAACAGCACATTGGGCACAGCTGCCTGGGTTTGTTCTTGATTTGGGGCCTGGAAAACTTGCATAAATCAAAATTGTGGTAGCTACACATGGTATTCAGCAGCATGCGACCCTGAGTACGATAAGTGTTACTGGTTCTCACACAACTGAGAAAATGCTTAATGTTCTCTGCTGTCAGAGATTGTTGGTTGGCTTCACACACAGTCACTCGTGAGCAGGATTCATCTCAAGTGATAATGGCGCAAATGTAGTGAAGTGCATTAGCGATGGTGGGTTTTCAGGTGCACTGCCTGGAGCACTGCCTTAATCTTGTTGTACAGCAGTTTCTCAACCATGTGGACATTAAGGAAACAGTTACTGTCGCACGTCGCATCTGTGTCCACTTCACACATTCTGCAAAGTCCCGTGACCATCTCGTGAGCTACAGCGCAATAACCATCTGCCTCAGCACTGGTTGAAGCTTGATGTTGTCACCAGGTGGAACTCCACACTGTACATGCTTTAGTGGTTGTATGAACAGTATAAGGCTGTGTCAGAATACCTGTTGGTGCACTCCACCCATGACAATGCTGGTGTGTCCATCACTCTAACAACAGAGCAGTGGTGCCAAATGAATGGGTTAATACAGATTCTCCATCCATTTAAGCATGCTACACAGGCAGTGAGTGGTGTCACTGCTTGTATAATTCAATCCATACCACTCATACGTGTGCTGAGGCAGACACTAGTTAATGTGTGACACCAGAAGGAGGCAAGTGGGGATCATGGCAGTTGTGATGTAATGGATCACATGCTCCACATGCTGGACTCGCATGCCCAGGTATCTGGCATTTTAAAGTTTGCTGACTTTGCAATTACCACCATGCTGGATCCATGCTACAAATGTGGCCTGCCTTCTATAATTTAAGGAGGTTGTCAGCAGTACAAAACATGACATAGAACCTCATTAGAATGGTATATGCTACACACATGAAAAGGCATGCACTGTGACTAAAACGGGTGTTGCTACCACCACCAGCTGCTCTGAGGCAACCCTATCAGAGAAAATGGGCAAAGCAAAGCAGAAAATAGCAAGACATCCCATTTGGGGTGTTCTCTTTTAGGTGGGAGTGGAAGATATGGAGGAAAGGAGAAGAAGATAGATGAGGCAGCGGACTCAGGGCAGCAGAATTAATGGTGGAGACTTCATGGGGACAGCACACCTTGCCATTACTGATGAGCCACTGCTGTACTGGAGCAGCAAAATTACTGACTGGCCAGCAGTAATTGCTGTGAAATACCTGAGCTGCCCACCATCCAGTGTCAGTGTGGAACAAGTGTTTAGTGTGGTTGGGCTATTCTGAGTAACTGTAGGACCAGTTTGTCACCCAAGAATGTATCCATGCTAACAATTATCAAAATGAATGAAAGGCATTCCACACAACATAGTGATGTCAGTGGTGTTGCCACAGGAACTGTGTCTCAGTGATGAGGATGATGACAGTCCCTTGAATAAAGCATCCACCAGCAGTGAGGTGGAGGAAGCAGCAATGGTGAGAGAATTCCCACCTGGTGACAACTCCAGTCTTGAAGACTGTGAGGGGTGCTTCTTGGATGATGTGGAAATGGAAAAAGGCTGAGTTTACTCAAAGGTCACCCCCAACCACTTTCAGCTCAGTATAGTGTTATATCTTATTTTTAGCTATGTGCCATTGTATTGGTTATGGCAATGTGTTGTCTGGTGCAGTGTGAATCACTTTCATTTGGTCACCCTTTGTCGTAAAATGTTGTTTGGTCCCCAGTCCCCAGCCTATATAAAGCAGCAGCAATACAAAACAATAAACAGTAAAGATTTTGCATGATTGCAACTATAATGTTTTGCAGCAAAAATATCAAGATACACGTTACTTTTCATTTTGACTATTAACCCCATGTTACAGCAAGATATGTTGTCTTGATATCCTAAAAATGCCCATGATGGCACATGCCACACTGCCCCTCCTTCACACCACCTGACACACCCATGTACTCCATGCAACCCAAAAATATTTTCTGCCACTTACTATTCATGACATGTTGAAGAATCCCAGCTCCTAGTACAAGTCACATATGAATGCAACATGCTCATTCAGTCATTAACACCCACAAGCTGAATAGGTTTTGGGAAATAGTGAATGGTGGCCATCTTTAATAATGCTAGTCATTAATTACAAAAGTAACCATGAAAAGGCTTAACTATATAACATTCAATGACCCCAAAAGATTTCTTATGCTATACTACCAAGTTAAAGTTATTGTACCAAAATGGTGATGGTTCCTAGAGGGCACCATGGGAGGGCAGGGGAGGTGTATGCTGCCCTCAGTTTGGATTTCAAATGTTCATGATTACTGCAGCTCTGCCACCTCAAATGATTAGACAATACATCAGCTCTCTCCACCTAATTATTTACTAAACACCATCTCAACCATCCATTTTAACATATAGTTCATCCCTGGATGTGGGTGGTGTTTACTCGTTTATGATCTGGACACCAGTGGCCAACATCACAGTTCAAGCAACACCCTCTGTCTTGCATGCAATACAGCTCCTGCAGGCCTGGATGGATGTAGTCATCACACAGAGATAGGATGAAACCTCCACAGAAAAAATGATCAAAGTAAGACCAAAGATAAGGAAAAATTATGAACAATCATCAATCTGCATACCTGGTTTTAGCAAGCAAATTAGAACAAGCATAGAAAACAAATATACTTACCGTACCCCTTGATGTCATTAAACTGTGAAATCACCCCAGAAGAAACATGGTTGGTGGGCACATGATTTCTGACCATGATGAAGCACAGTAGAAGGCATTCCCTTCCCTAACAGCACTGCGTACCTGGAAATTAGATAAAAGAAGAGCAACTTTTGAGCATTGTAAAGTTCCAATCCCCCACCAACATCCTCCCAGTCCCACCCTCCACTCCCCACAAAGACCATAAAAATGAAGAAATACTTACCTCAGGGACTATGAAACTGGACTGGAACCATTGCACAGTTAAATAAACCCCCAGATGTTGCTGAGCAGCTGCAGTGGCAGCAGGAGTGAGAGTTTATCTTTACCGAATGCCTGATGATGGCAAAAGCAAAAGAGCACAATTACTATCAAACTCGGCCATCAGTTGACAGTAACAGACATACCACATTAGTAATGAAAATTAAATACTTACCGTCTCGTTGGGAAATGTGCATTCCAACATCCCTAGATCCTAATCCCGATTCCTGACCTGGCATGATGATGTCATCCACAGTAAACTGAAAAATAATATAAAAGCAGTGCAAACATATTAGAACTCAAGATTTAACAATACCAACCCACCAAAACCCTTATCTTGCACAAAAAAAAATAAAGACGAATACGGTGCAGCAGCAGCAGCAGTATGGACTCTGTGAAGATGATCCACCATCAACCATCAAAACAATACTTCACGTGGCAGCTTGGCAATTAATAGTCAGAGACAGCAGCGGGCAGCAAGCTACAGTGCCACAAAATGTCATTCACTCCCACCGCCAGGCAGTTACAACACAGAGTCAGTCAGCACAGTCAATCAGGACAGCAGCATAGGAAATGATAATTCTACATTTTTATCTCAGTCAATTGAAAAAGCTGCAGCAGGATGAAACAATTGCAAGTAGAGCAGTATTTTGCAGGAGAATTCATTTCTCTGCATAGCATCCTTTTCAGGTACCTGAGGTGGTGGAATAGCATGTAACATCAGGACTGAAACCAGATTTCAACCTCAGTTTGATGTATCATTTTTTGGAAACATTTCTGGACATGTACTGCCTGTGCTGCACTCACAGAAACAAGATGTGGCCTAAAACCAATTGCAAACAGTGGACCAAAGACCATTGTTTGGTCTGGGTGGGGTTTGGGCACCATAAAACATCATGACTGAGACCAGATTTCTGCCTGAATTTAATGTACCACTTTTTGGAAACATTTTTGCACATGTGCTGCACTTGCCGAAATAAGATGTGGCCTAAAACTAATTACAAGCAGTGGTCAAAACAGCATTTTAATGTCTGGGTGCTGGGGGCACTAAAACATCATGGCTGAGACCAGATTTCAGTCTGAATTTAATGTACCATTTTGTCGGAAACATTTTGGACATGTACTGCCTGTGTTGACTTTCACAGAAACAAGATGTGGTCTAAAACCAATTGCAGACAGTGGCCAAAACAGCATTTTAATGTGTGGTGCTGGGGGGCACCATAAAACATCATGGCTCAGACCAGATTTCAGTCTGAATTTAATGTACCATTTTGTCGGAAACATTTTTGGACATGTACTGCCTGTGCTGCACTCTCAGAAGCAAGATGTGGCCTAAAACCAATTGCAAACAGTGGACCAAAGACCATCATTTGGTCAGAGAGTTTGGGTGCCATGAAACATCATGGCTGAGACCAGATTTCTGTTTGAATTTAATGTACCATTTTTAGGAAAGATTTCTGGACATGTACTGCCTGTGCTACACTTGCAGAAACAAGATGTGGCATACAATTATTTGTCAACAGTGGACCAAAGACTATCATCCAGGTGAGGGTTTGGGCCCCATAATACATCATGGCTGAGACCAGATTGCTGTCTGAATTTACTTTATCATTTTTCCTATAGCATTTCTGGACAAGTACGGCCTGTTGGCACACCATGGAGGCAAGAGGCTGTGTTAAACTGTGTCCCAAGTGCACATTTTGGATTGGGTGGTGGTGGGGCACTATAGAAAACATCATGACTGGAGGAGGTACACTAAGTTAACATTTGTGACAGCTAAGCCCAGGGGACTGTTGTTAAGCACAAAAACATATTTATGTTTAACTTCACAGTAAAAGTGCTGCTTATTTAGGTTTCTATGTTGTATATGTATTCAAACTGATGCTGCAGCTGCACAACAAAAACGACTGCCAGAACATCACATAGCTTTGGGAAAAAATGTCGCTCATATGAACAAATTACAATACTTGACATTTGTGGATAGGAGAAAGATTAACATAAAACAAGAAGAAAGGTACAGTGCTTATAGGTAAGGTACAGACTAAGTGACTGACAGTAACATACACGACGGGGAAAAGCAGGGTAGTAGGTGCAAAGGTATTCATATATCTGAGAGGGGAAGAGAGGTGCATAAGCAATACATAACACAAAACACTGGACAAGAAAAGAAACAAAAGGAAATAGAAAGAGGAAGAGGACAAAATACTTTTTGTACTTTTTAATTTTGCAGGTGTTTTGTTATTTTGGGGAGTGCAGATGAGAGAAGAGTGATAGTAGGAAAGCAAGGACAGGAAAAAGTAAAGAAAATTCAGCTGCTGTGCTCCTGCCTGCCTCACTTGCAAGCACATTATGGACTGCGTTATTACATGGCGCCAGCACCGGGCCCCGATCCTACCTTGCTACCACCACGGCTATGTGATCTCCATGGGAGGTTCAAAACTTTATGTTGGTCTTCCATCAGTTCCTTATGTTCCCCTACCTCCTGGCAGAACTTCGTCAAAATCTTGGTACAGAGCTGATACTTCTCGCCGTACTGCCATCAGGTCTTCTTGGCTCACAGGAGGACCAGCTGTGGCTGATGCAGGCTGTCCGTGTTCACCTCAGCATGAACCCGGGCGCCGCTGCTGGCTGTGAGGTGAGGTGGATGGAGGTGCTGCTGCTGCTGCTGATTTAGCTGGTGCCAGCAGTGACTTCTGGGCTGTTGCTGAGCCCTGGCCCTTCTTCCTGCTGGCCCCTTCCCCTTGGGCCCACTGCCTCCTGCTGCTGCCAACTCATTTTGCTTTTGAAGCCACTCTGCAGTGTGGTGGTGCTGCAGATGGCTCCTTTGGCCACCAGTTCAAAATGGCCCCCTTGCTTGCTCCTTAGTACAGATCTGCCGCACAACTTGAGATCACAACACTGCTGTCAGTGTTGTTTTTGGTGAAAACACCACAGCAGACCTTTATGCTGTGGGGAGGTGGGACACATGCTTCTACTAGTGGGCATTACTCGGTGCCACATGCTCCTGCTGCTGATCATGGGGGCTACAGGAGGATTCTGCTGCTGGGTGGTGGATGTGGAGGGGCAACATCATCCTCACGCTGCTGCCAGGAGGGGGCAATGGGCTCATACTGCTGCTTCTGCCTGGGAGTGGTGGACTACAACCTCTTGCTGGGAGGGTCCTCAGCTAATCTAAATATCCACCTATCAAGATGGACAGAGGTGCCTTCTCCCCAGTCCCTAGACCTTACCTTCCCCTCCGTCATTTTACAAAAAGATTTCCTAAGAGAAAGGGCGAGGAATTACACACACACACACACACACACACACACGATCTACATAGACACCTAACAGAAATTATCAACAAACAACACAAACACAATCAAAATATATAATTTATAAACAAAAAACTGTGTAAAAAAAAAACACACGCAATGGAACACAGTAACACGCAGACCAGTACACTGTCTGAAAGGCTCTGTTGTTGGCTGCCTGCTTATCCTCAAGTTTCCAGTTACACAGATGGAAATGATCCACTCACTTCCTGCCTATGTACAGTCACCCATGTGACCTGCAGAGAGTAGATCATGCGAAAAGACCAATTTCACTGGATTTTGCCTTATTTTGCTGAAAAGAAATGCAAGCATGACCCAAGTCAAAATTTGGCAACGTAAATTTTGACGCAATATATAATTATGCAAAATATTTGCATGGTGAAATCTGTGATTTTACCGACATTTTGCCAGCAAAATTAAATTTTGAAACATCTCTATAGATAATCTACAAGAAAGCAAATGCTAGAACCACAAAAGTATCCAAACAAAGGCTTTAATGGTTAAAATGGACTAACTGTCCAACAGTCCAACAGATCAGGCCACCACAAAACTACACCCTGACCATTTTTCATATTACTGTGTCATCTCCCTGTTTCTCCATACCTGGCACCCATCAACAGCAGAGTGTTGTTTGCTGTTGTGTATGTGTGTGTATATACATATATATATATATATATATATATATAACACATATATTCTTTCAAAAAACTGCTTTAATGCAACAGTTTGGGTTTTACAATGACAAAAGTGAGGAAATTAGCCATTAGGGTTACTACCCCTTGCACCCCATGACCGCATCACCCCCACCAGCAGGTATCAGGGTGTGTGTGTTGAGTCATCGGTCCTAACTCTCACCCCATTCCATGTGTAAATAAGCTAAGGTGGTGCAGTATAGGAGAATGAGACAAGAGTTAGGACTGTCGACCCCAATGCACACCCGTTGTCTGTTGCTGGGGCAGGATGGTCATAGGGTGCAAGGCGGTAACCCTAACAGTGAATTTCCTCACTTTGGCACTGTAAAAATCCTAACTGTTGCATTAATGCAGTTTTTGCAAAAGAATTTCCTTACTTTTGAGAAAGCATAGTACAGTACAATGTTGCATAAGTTGGTGGGAGCGCAGGGCCTGAAAACACAAATTTCTGCCTAACATAACAGTACAAGTACTGAATATCATATGTATCAGTGGAGCACATTACTGGTGGGGCCCATGCTCCACCAACTGAAACACACCAAATTTTCATAGTCGGATACCATAATTTCACACCTAGGGGTGGGCGAAGTTAGAATTCCGCTTTGCTGAACTTCTGTGAAATTTCAGAAATACTGAGGAAATTGAGGAATTTTCGCCATTGGCAAGTAGGATTTTCCATGGATTTTCACTGAGTTCTGTGGACTTTTTGTGAACTGTGGAAAAATGCATATAAACTGCAGAATTTATTCTTTCCACAGTTTAATAAACTGTCAGTGAATAGCGCCTGCTTGTACAACCATGCAGTTATTCACTGACAATTTAGTGGCCACTGGTAGTGCAGGAGAGGGAGTGCTGCGCTGGTGGCCTGCTCTGAGGCAGGTGGAGAGAGGAGTTGGGTGGTGGCAGATGAACTGTCAGGGTGGTGTTTGTGGGGTCTAATAGACACCAGGAATTGAGATTATTTTTTACAAGGGATCTGGGATGGGGAGATCCACTAGACACCAGGGGATACTGGGACTAGAGGGAATGAGTTGGTGGACTGCTGGCTGTTTATCTGTGGACTAAGGAATCCAGGATAGGGAGGGGTCTGCTAGACATCAGGAAATAAAATGTTTTGGGAGCTATGATCAGTGGGTGGGTGGGGCTCTAGAAACCATGAGGATCCAAGGAAGGATTGGAGGTCTTTACTGGACCACTGATCAGTGGGCGTGGATTAATGAAGTTAAACTGCAGTTAAAAAGCCTCAGAAATTACTACTGGCAGTGATTCTTTATGCAGATTTTTACACAGTTTAATAATTATCCTGCTCATGACCAGGAGAATTTTTACCTATGGTTTTCTCCCGTTTTTTGTCCCTAACTCTGAGGCACTGACATGAAGGACTTACGTCCAGATGTATGGCGTGCTGGCGCGTACCATCGTCAAGTGTCACAGCACCCTCCCACCCTGACTCCTGAGGAGCCATTAAACCATGTTGCCCATGCTTCCACCGGCAGCAATGCTACGGGTATGATTGCTGCCTGGTAACCCCACCGACCTGGAGGAGGAGGAAAGTATCCATTGGATGCTCAATCCTTCCTCCCCAACTGACCCCCAGTGACCTGTGTCCATTCCTGAACCTTGGTCACTGGTGTAGTCAGTGTGGCATCCAGTGCCTCAACCCTCAACACCACGGCAAGCCCATTAAAGTAAAGTTTAAAGAGTTAGATTACTTCTCCTTTGGACAGTGGCAATCAACCCCAACACACGACAGATCCAAAAGTGTCTAGTAAGTGCATATTTTGCCTGCTTATTTCTGATATTAGTGCGCTTCTCCATCTCATTGGTCTTTGCCTCTTCTGTACACTTTACAGCTACACAATCCCTATCTGCTTTCCTTGTCAAGAGGATCTTTTCATGACCCTGCCTCTTATGGCATGAAAGGAACCACAATGTGTGGAGGGAAGTAGGCTTGCTAGGTGGGTATGGATGGAACCTCCTTGGGTGGCAGTATAGGAAGCCTGCTTGGTTAGCAAGAAAGGAGCCGCGGGTGACAATGAGGAGGCCCACTCAGCAAGCATGAAAGGAGCTACCATGGATGGCAGTGAAGGAGGCTCACATGGTGGGCATGGAAGGAGCCACTATGGTAGCATTGAGGAAACATGCTCAGTGGGCATGGAAGGAGCAGTGAAGAGGCCCACTCAGTGGGCATAGAAGGAACCTCTGAGGACAGCAGTGAAGGAGTCCTGCTTGGCAGGCATGGAAGGAGAAGCCACAGGCAGCAGTAGTGGGAATGGGAGCTGACTGCTTAGTCCAATATGATAGGCAGTATGGGGATGGAAAACTGCAGAGAGTGGTGATGGTATGAATGGGACTCAACCAGCAGGCAAAATCACCTAGAGCATACAATCAATGGCATGGGTGGAAGGAAGAGAGAAGAAGAAGAAGAAGAGATAGTGGCAGTGGGAATGAGCAGTCAACTGCCATTGGAAAACATGTATAGAGAATGAACAGTGAGAGGGAGAGGAAGGGAGAGAGCAGACCAGTAAACAATGTTGTCTCACAAAAGACACATCAGCCAAAGTAGGAAATCAAAAGGGTTATGCACATAGCACCTTTAAAATACGCATGCAAATGTAAACCTGCATCTTCAACTAGGTCCAGCAACACTGGCTGAGACTCATTTCAGATGCATCATTGGCTTACAGTCTGACACAACTCCAGAATCTGCTATATGCCACTAGCATGATACCAACATGTTTCCTTGCATTCTGCAAGCAAACATAATGTTAAACAATTTTACTAATGAAATTGTTATGCTTAATAAGTTTTGTTTAGTTAGTTCACTTTTATGTTTGCTTGCACTATGAGCAAAGTGAACATATTAGTGCTGTAGTGAAGGGCTGTGTAGATATGTACTATAAGCCAATGGATGTAGAAATGCAGAAGGATTTCCTCTAAAAAAGTATGCTGAGAAGGCTGATAATGACAGTGTTCAGCTGGCATTTGGGTGTAACTTTCTCATAGTTCAAGGACAAAGCCCCACCAGTCACACTGGTTTCTGCCATTAGCCAGCCAACAGACATCATCAGGCTTTGGAGATAAACATTAAGCCTCACACTGAGTGTGTGTGTGTGTGTGTTTCATCTAGTTACAGAAGGAAAGCACCTATTTGAAAGCACTATACATGACTGGGAAAACAACAGCATGCAGAATGCAATTATAATAGCTTCAAATACGTTAACAGCATATCAATAATGGACAGGAACACCAGAAACAGTTGATTTAAATTACATATTGTTCTTGTTCTCTTTAAAAGACCCTGATTCCGGTTGGACAACACTGAAAAATGTGAAAGTTAGATACAGTTTAGTTTATCGTTCAAATATTTTTCAATGCTTTTTATTCATTTGGACTTTATCCTCCTGCCCTCCCATCAGATACTCTTCTGTTGTTGAACCTCAGCCCTTCAACCCCACCTACAGGACTTACTCCATTCACGTTTTACCTCATTATATGAGTGGGTGCCATGGATCATGGTGGTGGTGTGTGTGCCTTCAGGGTTCCAGCATCATTCTGCAGATAGGTGTTCTTTTTGCCTTTTACTCCCCTTGAGTCAGAGCCAGTGGTGTGCAATGGTGCACAGGTAGACCATGTAGATGGTGCGTGATTTCAATGCCCAACTCTGACTTTTAGTTCTGGTGACTGCTGCTGTGCCACCTACCCTCCACTAGGTCACAGTCAAGCAGCAGTACACACTGCCACCCAAACCTCAAAGGAGGAGATCTGTTGATGGATGCTATATTGCTCCTCTCCTGGAAACTACCACCCTATCCTTCCTATTCTAGCTAAGCTCCAAGAGTCCCTTGTCCCTTCCAGACTCACTCCTTTTCTCTCTCTTCTGATTTCCTGTCTCCATTCTAGTCTGGTTTCTATAAAATCGTTCTACTACCTATTCCCTTCTCTGAGTCACTGATGCCATTCTCACATGCATGGATCAAGGCCATCTAACCACAGCTATATTCATAGACCTAGCTAAGGCCTTTGATTATGTCTCTCTCACCCTCCTTCTTACCAAACTCCAACTCGCTGGTCTCTCCCTCTATCTGTTAAATGGTTTAAGTCTTATCTCTCAGGTCACTCCCAATGTGTCCAAGCAGATGATATACCCCTTCAATTCTAGCAGGTGTACCTGAAGGCTTTATTCTTGGTCCTATTTTATTCTCCATCTTTCTTAACAATCTCCCTACTATATTCTCTTCTTCCTAATTCACCTTTATGCTGACGACACTATCCTCTTAGTGTCTGGTCCATCTATTCCTGTGGTGACTACTCAGTAGCAAATAGATTTCTCTCACATCCTAAACTGGTTCTATCCAAACCATCTCAAAGTAAATGCAACTAAAACAGTCTTCATGATTTTCGGCACCCACCAAAAGTATCCAAGCTCACCAAGCCCCTTTCCTTTTCAACTCTTGATGGCACCCTCTTGGATACTGCTCCATGTTATAAGTATCTAGGTGTCAGGCTAGACAGCCACCTTGATTTCTCAACACATGTCAACTATATGCATTCCAAGCTCCACCCAAACTTGGTGCTCTCTATAGAAACACAGACACCTTCTCCCTCCCTGGTTGACAGATATGCCTTACTAAAATTATTCTACCTCTATTTGACTATACTGACATCATCTATGGGTCTGCTCTGCATCCACCCTCTCCAGACTGGATGTTCTTTACAATGCTTTCTGTCATTTCATCCTGAACTTCCCTCTCAGGACTCATCATTGCTCCTCTACTCTTCACTATCACTCACCTCCTTTCCTCTCGCTGAAGTCACCACACCTCCATCATCTCAGCCAAATTCTGGTTTGACTTGCTTCCCCCTACCTCTGCTCTCCTATTCCCCCTTCCCACACACATCTGACAGTCTCCATACATGAGCTTCATTCTTTCGTCCTCCCCACCCACACTCTAACTTGGGTTAGGCTGCTTTTCCTTCTTCTTTCCCCATTTGTAGAACTCTCTTCCTCTTCCCTCCACTTGCTATCCTCACTAAATCTCATTAAACAAACACTTTACAGTTCCCCTCCTCCCACTTCTGCCATCAACCTGACTAAATTTCCAGTGTAGCCTAAATTATTCTAATCTTCACAAAATTCATGAATACTAGCCATGCATGATATTGTAATACAAAGTTTATGTATTGTAGTATTTCTTAACTCAACAACCCTCTGTAAATGTCTAACATTTCACCCGCATCGTGCTTCCTCAGGGGCAAGGATCTGTCAGAAATACATAATTATATGACAATCTTTCCAAACAGCATTGCTTATAGTATTAGTACTTTTAAAGGTCAGTTTGATATATTGCATTCTTGGCACATCTAGTATCATTCCACTTATGATGTATATCTGTAATACTACTATAAAGCTCATTTTATTGATACAAATACTGTTTTGGCAGTCCCCATCAACAGAATTTATCCCTATATATTGATATCCCCACTAGTAATTAATATTCATTACCTGTGAGTCTCAAGTTGCACATTCAAAATCAAAGGCGATCTAATTATTAGTGTACATATTTCTATGTGGTTTTCTTCCTATTTAGACACATTGGCCCAGATATTCAAACTGCGCTCAAAAAGTGCGCAATAGCAGGAACAAGCGCCAAGTCTATTGCATACATCATAAGATGCGTAATATTCAAAAATGGAGCAGGCCGATTGCACCTACGGCGGCGACTGAATATCGCACCACCTGTGCCATAGCGCAACTATGGAGGAAGCTGAGCGATCTGATGCGCCATGGCGCAACAAGGGATGTTCAGCTGAGCGATCCAGAGGCACCATAAGCGCCAACAGGGATGCCCCCAGCAGCAGAGCAATGTAACTGCACAACCAGGAGGTAGGGGCCCACCCCATGCCACAGATGGGCACAGGAACACACAGCAGAACAGACATCGTCCCCCACACCCCAAGCACTGCACAACTGGGGAGGGCTGGAATAACAACTGGCCCATGGAGACAAGCAAACAACCCACAGCTGGGCCATGGTGCCCCATCACACCTACCAGCAAGCTGTGACTGGCACACAAGGGAGGCTGACCACCCGTGCCACCATCCCCAATGCAGAGCACACCCTGCACCCGTGACCCCCAGACACCCGCCATGAGCAGTGACCACCACTGCGAAACCCCTGCATGCCCACCACCCCACGGTGACACTGCAACCCTGTGCACCACAGAACCATGCAAGCCAGCCCACCATGAGCACCCATCAGTGGGTGGCAGCACACAGAAATGCAACAACGGCAGACACGGTGCCACCATGCACAGTCCCCGAGGTACTGCTGAGAAACCAACCATGTGCGACACAAGAGGTACCCCACATGGGACAGGGCGTGCCCTTGACACCACCACCAGTGGTACAGCACCCTGCACAGTAGTCCAGTGACACACCCCGACCCACCACTCGTCGCAACAGCCAGCACAGCCACCCACAGTGGTGCATGGAAGCATGCACCACACCTGAATGCCACACAGTGTAGTAACAGACACCACCCATACCCAAGGGCACAACAACACAGGGACTCAGTGGTGGGGCAGCAAGCCTTCATTGTGGGCCCATGTAAGCTGTGTACACACAACCCGCGGTCCTCCATGGCACTGGGTGCCAGCCACCTCTGCGCAGGCACTGTGGACCCATACACCACCAGCAGTCGCCGGAGCACAAGTCACACACAGTGAGGCACATCCCCCCAACACACACAAGGCACAGCATGGAGCTGGGACAATGACTGTGAGTGCCCACAGTGCCACCTGAGCCAGGCATGCACCACACCAGTGACAGGAGGCAACCCAGCAAATTGACCGGTACAGTGGCGCCCTGCAGGGACTGCCACCACTGACATGCCAGCAGACCGTGCAGGCCATGGGCATGCATGTGTGTTGGCTGCACGGGCCATGGATGGGCGATGGTTGGACCATGGACACAGAGCACGCCATGGACCACTGCACCAGTCAGCCAGTGCAAGGGAACAACACACACACCACAGACACTGACTGATAGCTACCCCACACCATAGTCACCTCCACACTGGCGCACACACACCCATGACCGCACCACCCTGATGCCATGCACCACTGCAGCTGAGCACCTATAGCCGCTGCAAATCAGGAGACCACACAGTATTCATATCAAAATTAAATCTATTGAAAAAATATATAACCATCAACTATATACAATAACACAAACTATATACAATAAAACAGTGGAACTATATACAAGGTTGGGGCCACAAACAAGGTGGGGGTGGGTAAGGGCAGGGGTGGACAAATGGGATGGGGAAGAGGGGCATGAGGTGGGTTCAGGGGTATGGAAAACTGCCAGCGATCCACACTAGGGGAGCGCCTCTCCCTTTGGCTCCTCCGGGCCCTGTGCCTCCTCAGAACCCCTATCTCATCTAATCAGCGTGGATGTCGGTGATACACGTCGACCACCAGGATCTCCTCACTGCCTCCCGTATCTCTTGAAGATGGCGGGTACCTGGGACAAGGGAGCACAGTTAATAGGTGTGAATGCATGACCCCTACAGCCGCCCACTGTGCATGGCATACGGCCATGGTACATACCACTGTGATGGTGTGTGCCACCCACAGTGATCACGTCCACAGGACCTGCCACGCCAGGCGCATACAGCCATGTGGAGCCGCTGCACACCCACCAGCCAAGTCATGCACAGCACACACCGTGGCCGTTTTAATAACATGGCTATGGTGCAAAGGCAGTGGCACAATCATGCACCTGGTGCACACATGGACCACCATTGATGCACTCCCAGACATGCATTGCCAATGGACAGTGTTGACTCTAAAATTTGCGTGCATGGCAGTGGTGTCGATGTAGGTGGCCATGCCCTGCTGCCACCCTGTCACACAGCATGCAATAGTAATCATGGATGTATGGCACTCACCCTCATCGGGCGGTCAGGTGGGCGGTGATGGCCCTCGCCCCACCTGGCTGCACCGTCCTCCTCCCTCTGCCGCTCCTCTCTCACCGCGCGGCGTTCTTCTGGGCCTGTGGGGAAAACAAGGAGAGAAGAACATCAGTACAATCCTGAAGCAAAGTCCCCCTGCCCCAAGTTGTGTCCTCCCACCCAGCCAGACCCACCCACCCCACCTGTGAACACCACCACAGCCAACCCCAGGCGGTCCCTCCCTATGTGCTGGACACGCACAACACTGTTACCCATATGGGCGATAAAGTGTGTTGACAGAACCCCTACCTGGCCGTGGCACCGTTCCCCTCCTGGCATGTGCCCGGTCGTACCAGGAGCTCCGGTCCTCCTCCGCAGGTCCCGTGGGGTGCCTGCATGGCTCCACTCCTCCCCATCTGGTGGCCTCCTCCAGGGCAGTGGCCACCCTGCCACCACCTGGGTCCTGGCCCTGTCCAGGTGCCTTCCCAAGAGAGGGCCATGGTGTGAGCTCACAATTGGCACCAGATTGGCCACTTCTATCGAGACCACTGCGCTGCCTGTCTGCGTGCCATTCTTCCAGTAATAGTAGGCAATATGGTGCTCTGCAGTGCGGCTCCACGTCCAGATGCTGCGTGGTACAGTGCTGCCATTCCCTATCGCGCTGTTACTGAACAGTGCGATAGAGGGTTCACCATGCCTGACGCATGGCCCTAGGGGGCAAAGGTCGGGCACAGGGTCAAGGGTCTCTGGCGCATGGCCATGCACAGTGCCATTGGAAGAAATTGCGGTAGCGTGATTGGCTGCCTGTGTGCCAGCACCATAGCGGTCTACTGTGCAGTTAGCCCATTGCCCCTATGATGGCCCAGTGCCACAGCGCCATGTAGTGACCATCGCTATAGCGCCACTAGCACAGTGGTGGCCATGCCCTGCATTGCCTACTGTGCACAGCACATCATCAGCATGGCAGATGCCTGTGTCAGCAACGGGGCATCGCGTGGTGAGATGTGCCACTATGCATGTCACAGAACTGCGCCATTGGCTCAGCACATTCATCACAATTGCATAAGCGCAGCAGTGCGATATTCAGCGTCATATACGAATCATCTAATCAGCCATTCAATGGTGCAGCACTGCAATTTGCATCTACTTAAGTTGCTCCTTCCTCATTTGCATGGGTTGCGCTATAAAGTGCGACATTGTGCTGCAGTGGCCATAGTCGGTTAATGCAGTCTATTGGTGAGTTGCATGCTGTTTGGGAGTGTGGACTGTGGATTCAGGGACATGCATGGGACTGCACAGTCACAGGTAACAACTGCCATCCTTACAGGCTACATAATGACCGAGCAGGTTGTTGGAAAGGAGGAACACAGTGGTGGGAGGAGGAGGAGAGGCTAACTTTGCAAAGGCGAAACCGAGGCCCTGTTCGAGGCCTACCTGGATCAGAAGCCACTTCTCAGTGGGCGGCGGGAACACCTCAAGCCCGTGCTGCTGCATGGGAGGAGGTGGCACGTGCTGTGAACCTGCATGGTAGCCACTAGCGCTCCATGCAGGAGTGTAGAAAAGATGGCATGGACAAGAGGAGGATAAAGGAGAAGGTGGCTGCCATAGAAACATATAATTTGACGGCAGATAAGGACCGCTTGGCCCACCCAGTCTGCCCATTTCCCTGCCTACTGGATAAGCTGCAGATCCAAGTTAACCAGCAGCCTACTTCTTCCTACCCCATCCCTAGAATTTCCTTATGACTGTCCCATGCATGCTGAATCACCACTGTTTTTGACTCACGACCTCCTCCGGAAGGCGTTCCATGCATCCACAACCCTCTCTGTGAAAAATACTTCCTTAAATTACCTCTGAGCTTCCCCCTCTATCTTCAAATTGTGCCCCTTGTTCTTGCACACCTCTTTTTGAAAGATGCTACCCTCTTGGACTTTGTTGATTCCCTTGAGGTACTTGAAAGTTTCTATCATGTCCCCCCTTCCCTCCTTTCCTCGAGGCTACATATTAAGCTCCTTTAGTCTCTCTTCATGTCTTCCGGTGCAGACCCTGCCATTTTGTGTGCCCTCCTCTGGACAGCTTCCATCCTGTCTATGTCTTTGCGAAGACTGGGTCTCCAGAACTGCACTTGATGACTCCAGATGGGGTCTGACCAGCTGTCTGTACAGAGGATAATAACTTCCTGTTTCTACTGGTGATGCCTCTCCCTATGCATCCCAATATCCCCCCAGCCCTCATTGCTGCCCTCTCACATTGCTTGCCCACCTTTAAGTCATCTGATATGACTACCCCAGGTCCCTTTCCATTTTGTTGTTGTTAGTATCTCACCCCTTTGTGTACTCTTTCCGGGTTTTGTTTCCCAGGTGCATTACCTTGCACTTCTTAGCATTGAATCTAAGCTGCCATACATTTGACCATTCCTCTAACCTTGCCAAGTCCCTTTTCATCCTTTCCATCCACCTTGTAATATCAACTCTGTTGCAGATCTTTGTGTCATCTGCAAAGAGACATACTTTTCCTTCCAGTCCCTCTGCAATGTCGCTTATAAAGACATTGAAGAGGACTGGTCTATCTGAACCCTGCATGTACCCACTAGTAACCCCCTTTCATCAGAGTGGACTCCATTTACTATTACTCTCATGTGTCCTATTTTCCAGCCAAACTTTTACCCAGGCTGTCATCTTGGGACCCACTCCCAGGCTAGCTAATCCTATATTAATCTTTGTGTGGACTGTGTCAAATGTCTGCTAAAGTCTAGGTAGGCTATGTCCACAGCCCCCTGATCTACTACTTTGGTCACCCAGTCAAAGAAATCTATCTGATTTGCCTGGCATGACCTTCCTGCTGTGAATCCATGTTGCCTTGGGTCCTGTGCCCTGTGCCCAGTTCTTTCCTTCAGAAGTGATTCCATCATTTTCCCTACCACTGAGGTTAAACTAACAGGTCTGTAGTTTCTCTGCTTCTGCCTTGCTCCCACTTTTGTGAAGGGAATCACATCTGCCCTCCTCCAGTCCTCGGGTACCACCCATCCTCCCATGATTTGTTAAACCGGGTAGTCAGTGGTGTCACTAATTCTACCCTTAGTTCTTTTAGAATTCTGGATGAATCCCATCAGGCCCCATTGCTTGTCCACCTTCAGTTTTAAGAGTTCTTTCAGAACCCTTTCTTCTGTAAGTGGGCTGGTATCAACTTCTGTATCCAGTGTGTTTCTACTGTTTGTTCTAGGTACCCCCTTCCTTTGTAAATACTGAGCAAAAATATTTGTTTAGTATCTCTGCCCTTTTCACAGTCTCCCTCTGCCCACCTCCCCTTATTAAGCCTCACTATCCCTTCCTTGGTCTTCCTTCGCTCCTGATGTACCTATAAAAGGTTTTATCCCCCTTCTTAACTGAGTTGGCTATCTTTTCCTCGGTTTGGGCCTTTGCTGTTCTGACTGCCTCCCAGCTTCCTTTTGCTTTAACTGATACAGTTCTCTGTCCTGCTCCTTCTGTAATTCCTTGTACTTCCTGGAATGCTTCTTTTCTCTGAACCTTCACTGCCACTTCTTTGAGAACCATAGTGGTTTTTACATCGTTTAGTTTTGTTTATTTGCTTCACACAAAGGCTTGTTGCCTCTGTGATGGCAGTTTTATTATTCCCCATTGTTCTTCACCCTCCTCCTACCTGCCCATTTGCTAGTGCATTCCTTAGGCACTTACCTTATTTTGCAAGTCAGCCTCCTAAAGTCCAATACCTTTGCCTTTGTAGGCTTGACTCTATTGCTGTGTTTATTAGAACCATACTGTTCGATGGTCGCTAGTTCCCAGATGGCTACCCACATCTCCATCTGTGATCCTCTTCATCTCCATTTGAGAGAACCAGGTCTAAGATTGCCCTCTCGAGTGGGCTACAATACTAGTTGTCTAAGGCATGCCCTGTAGGGCATCTAGAATAACCCCTCTTCGAAGTGGCTGTGGCAACTGCACCCAGTTAACATCTGGCATATTCAGATCACCCATCAGCAATATCTCCTTTTTTGCCATGCTAATATACTTTCTATCATTTCCTTGTCCATTTCCTCCCCTGAGAAGGGGTCTGTATCTAACCCTGTGCAGATTGTGGTGCCATTGCGGTCTCCAAATTTACCCACAGTGCTTCTTCTCCTCCCTGTTTTCTCCTTTGTTCTGTTACTTGATTCCTTTCCTTATGTAAAGAGCTACTCCTCCTCTTTACCCTCTCTGTCTCTCCTGTAGATAGTGTATCCTGGTATGTTTATGTCCCAGTCATGGTTTTGTGTGAACCATGTTTCTGTGACTGCCACGATATCCAGATGTTCCTCCTCCATCAAGGCCACTAATTCAGGAAGCTTGTTACTCAGACTACGTGCATTGATACTCATTGCTTTACATTTTTGATGGCTTTACTTTCTGTTGCAGCATCCCCACTGACCTTTCTTCCTCGGTCTTCTTCCCATTTAGTACCCTGTTTTGTAGGGAGAGGCTGGGATTTTCATGCTGCTTATCAGTGCCTCCCCTTGACTAGTTTAAAGCTTGCCAATGAAGCATTTAAACCGATTGCTCAAAAGACTTGTTCCTTCCTGGACAGATGCAGACCATCCTGCCAGTATAGGCTGGTGTCCTTCCAGGTGGAACCCCAGTCCCCAATGAAGCCAAACCCCTGTGCTCCACACCATTTTTTCAACCACTCCATTAAACTGCATGGTGCAAAGTACCCTTGCCTCTCATGCCATTTACAGGCAGCACCTCTGAGAAGGATACTGTGTGTGCTACTTGTCTTAGGCCCTCCCAGTTCTACAAAGTCCTTCTGCACTGCTCTAATCTCATGTTGCATCATGATGCCATGTTGCCATCAGGGCAGCACGTGTTGCAACAGGTGGGGACAGCCAGAGGTGGTACAGTTGACCCCACAGGAGAAGAGGTTTGCTGGAAGCATGCAGCGAGTGCCATTGAGGGTGTTCCGGTGGTGGCTTCCAGATCGGTGGTGGCCCATCACTGCATGGTAAGTCATAGTCTGTCTATGGGGGGCAGGGTAGGTCACACGCATTAACGTGACTTTGCTTTCCTTACAGATCCTGAGCATCTGCATGAGTCAGTGGTGGTGGGCCTGTCCACTGCGGACAGTCAGCTGGTATACATGGATCATTGTGACAGTGGGGCCACCTGGCTGTCCACACTGATGTTGTAGTAACAGGTGTGGAGGAGTTTGCCTGTGTCCCAGCGTGCAGGCATCCACGGATGCCAGCATGCTGTGACTGTGGCCAGTGCAGAGTCCATCACCGTGATGATGACACGACCATCATGGGCAGTGACACGTAGGTGCCACGATGGCCCCACAGCAGGGCAGTTCACGCCTATGGCTGTGGGCGGTGCCGCTGTGAGGCCTGCATGTCAGCACAGTCCCAGGCTGTGCCTGTCAGCACCAGTGGGCAGCACTGATGTCTGTTCAGGACAGTGGGACTGTTGCAGCCACTGCAGCAGCACCACTGAGCCCTGGGGAGCGGCAGCCGGAGGGGCAGCATCAGCAGTCACCCAGTGGGCTTGGGGTACAGGGTTCAGCAGCTGCGATGCGCACCACTTGTGGACATGCCCAGACCTGGTCCTGGTGTGCAGCACCCACCCCTAAAGGGGTGCTGATCATCAGGCCATGCACACTCTGAGGGACAGGATGCCAAGGAGGTTGATGACCTCTTGGACGACCACACCCACCTACTGCAAGCATCACTCCAGCAGCAGATGCGCTTGTGACATCCATGGATGCACTGCATGTGGCTCTGGAGAGGGCAGAGGAGCCGCCGCAGCAGGGACACTGCACTGATCCTGGCAGGATGGACTGTTTGCAGGAGGATGTGACCGCTGCCATTGACAGGCATGCACAGGCATTCATTGCTGTCATGGCACAATGGGCACACAATCAGATGCCCATGCATCGTGAACACCATGGATGCACTATCCACCCCCGTTCCTGGCATCATGCGACTCCCACCCTGTCGATGCCGGTTCAGCTGTGGGCATCCTGAGCACTCCTGGTGCAGGCATGTTCAGTGTGCTGCAGACCCTGCATGAGCACGTCGTGTTCACACAGTGGAACCCCTGGGAGACCATCGGTGCCACCCCATGAGGCCAGTGGTCAGCCTGTCAGTGCTGGCAGGTCTCGGCAGGGCCACCCATGCATCCGTGGCTGGGGCAGCACTATGTCACGTGACTGACCTGTCTCCCAGTGTGGCTACTGTCTGGTGCTGCCCTGTGTGCATTGTGTGTTTCAGTGGGCAGTGCATGGGTGGGTACCCGCCCTGCAGCGGACACAGTCCACCTGTACACCCTCTCGCTGCTGTCCACAGTTGTGTGTGCATGATGATGCCTGCATTGCACTGTACACCAATGCAATGGTGCTCAGCATCTGACACATGCACATCGACAGGCAGTGGGTGTGGTGGCCTGTGGAGATGTGTGCTGCTAGGGTTTGCGCTTTGGGTCGGTGTGCCTCCTGCCCTCTGTGCACGCTTGTTGTGTTGTGTGTGTGTGTGTGTGTGTGTGTGTGTGTGTCCATCTGTGTGGCATGTTAATCCTCACCCATCCCTGGTTGTGTGTGTGCTTCTGTGCCCTGCCACTTCCCTTGATGGCATGCACCCTGGTGTGTCCATGCATGTTTGTGGGTTGTGCCTTAGCCACTGGTGGTTGCGCATGGCCCGATGACTTACCTGGGTTGGCTGAAGTGCTCCTCCATGATGGTGTCCGTGCAGCTGTGCCAGCCAGAGCAGTCGTGGGTCCCATCAGCCAAGGGGCTGCCCATCACCATCGTCACCAGCGCCCCGGTGTCCCCATCGCTCCCATCGCTGTCTCCTCTTCAACCTGGCACGGCTATCCCACATCTGTTGGCCATGTTGTGCAGGAAGCAACAGGCCAGGAATAGCCAGCAGGCCTTTGAGGGGCTGTACTGTAGGGCACTGCCAGAGGTGTCCAGGCAATGGAAACATGCCTTCAGCATCCCGAACACCCGCTCGATGACATTACGTGTGGTGGCATGTGCCTCATTGTAGCATTCCCGCGATGGGGTCGCGGGCCACCGGTAGGGTGTGAGCAGCAAGGGACCGAGTGGGTATCCACTGTCACCTGTGTGTGAGAGGGCGGAGGTTAGTTTTGTGATCAGTCATCGCCCTGCCCCAGGCCATGTAGGCCACTACCCATGCCACCTCTGGCCATGTCCCCCAGGCCCTATGATTGTCCATGGGTTTGCATACTCACTCAGTAGGTGTCCAGTGGGATGTCCCACTCTTGAATCTGTGGCACAGTGCCGACGCGTGCCAGATGAAAGAATTGTGTGCTCCCCAGGGTGCATGGCACAGAAATTGATTATGCGCCCCCGGCATCGCACATCACCTGGCAGTTGATGCTGGCATAGCCCTTGTGATTTATGTATGTGGCCCCTCGGGGCCAGGTGTGCGTATGAGCCACATGGGTGCATTCTATTGCCCCTAGCATGCCAGGCATGCGTGCTACCCTGTGGAACTCCTGTATGTTTGCTGTGCACTCTGCTGCTGTGCTGGGGAAATGGATGTACTCCACAGCATGTGGCAGCAGTGTGCTGAGGAACTGGGTGAGGTGGCGTGGCGTGGCTGACTGGGTTATACCTGTGGTGTCCCCAGTAGGTCTCTGGAAGGTACCCGAGGTGAGCAAGCACATGCAGGCTGTTACCTTAGTCTCCACTGACAGGGCACGGCTCCGCTGCGTGTGGGTGCCTGCATCACATCACTGCACAGCTCACAGAGCCACCTCAGAATTGCCCCATTCAGGCGGTGACAGCCCACAATCTCAGTATCAGTGTACAGCTCAAAGCTGGTGTGGGCTTGGTACTGCCTGTTGGGGCATACTGACCGATGGCCCTTCCACGGCCACACCCCCTGCCGCCCCACCTCACCCCTCATAACGGCCTCCATTTGAAGGTGGCACTGGCCATGTCCCTGGCTTGTGTTCACCCCCGCAGCTGTTTCTGTATTCCCCTGCTGTCCTGGTTGCTACTCTCCCGGCACACCTGCCTCTGCTGGTCCTCTGTGCTGTGTGGCTCCCCACTTTCCCGTGCCTGGCTGTTCAGAGTGCCCTTTCCTGGCCTGCCCTGTTTGTGCCTCCTGCCCTGTCTGTCTGCCTATGCTTCTGCCTCATGTGGCTTCCTGTAGTGTTCTTGGCCTCTCCTTGCTTTTTTTTTGTTTTTCCTCTGTCGGCTAACTTCCACTTGCTCCCCTATTTGCGCATGCGCAGTCGTTGAATATCGCACTGCACCATTTATGCATGGTTCCTCCCTCTCGCTGCGCATGCCTCATTATCATTGCGCTGTTGCTCAGCATGATTTCGGGCGAGCTGCCTCCCGCTGAATATCGCAGGAATGGCGCATCTGGACTTCGCAGGTGCAACCCTATTGCGATGGCTCAACTCTTTGAATATCTGGGCCATAGTCCTTATTTACTTTCATGTAATTGTTTAGCATCATTCCTATATCATACTCATTATGTTTTGCTTGTTTAGCCTACTTGCTTAAAACTTAAACACATTCCTCAATGCATACATTAATTTCATAATACTATTCAATGCATTTAATTATTATGTTTTTCTTTTCAGTCACTGACTAATTGTTTAGGTTACTAACAGTATTAAATTATCTTGTTTTAACTAAAGTGAATTTTGCTTTTTCATTATACCATTTCTTTCATTTAACATTCCTCATTCCTCAAGTTTTTACTAAAGTAATTTCACTTTGCCATTCTGTAAATAGAATGTGTTAAAGTTTTAAACAAAGCTGACTAAGCAAGCAAAATATAATGATACTATAGTGCCCTGTTTATGATATCATAATTATCTCTGCATCATCAGATTGGGATGTCATAAACAGAACTGTGACTGCAGAAGTAGATGAGCAGACAGAGCAAATAGGGCCGAGATCCTGTTTCCATGCAAATGTCCTTAGTGATAAACCAATAAGGTGGCAATTGCAAAAAAGGGCGAAATATAAACTACATTGTGTCTAGATAATATGTTTTCAGAGTTGCCCCAACAACATCAGGGCACTGTTACACTGCAAGCAAACATTCGGCATTGACAAATGCTTGTTGTTGATCAGGAAAGAAGGGCTATGAAACACTTCCTGTTTTCTACCTTCTCTAGGGTGTAGGGGACACAGATACAAGCTGACTGATGTTTAAGTGGGTTAAACTGTTCACTGGTTTTTCAATGAATGTGGTAAAGTTGGCCAGGACACTGGGGAGATTCCTCAACACTTATGCACTGCTATTTGCTCCAGCTGGTGCCTTACTCTGAAAATTTTTATTTCATTGTCTCAGTGGTGCCCTCAAACAGTAGCCAAGATGTTCTTTTTGGCGGTGGGGTGGTAACATTTCTGGCCTTATGATTGGGAATTAGGAGACTTCAATTCAACATCTTAGTGCAACATACAGCACCCAGTAAGACAGTGGTGGGCAACCTGCAACCAAGGGTCACATGTGGCCCCCTCCAGGGGTCAACCTGTGGCCCCATCATCCATCTGCTTTTGCTGTTTATTCTGTATTGACATGTTCAAGTATTTTATTACATTGTTAATGTTATAAGATATAAAACATTTTTTAGTTCAAATGTATAATTTTGGCTTGTGACTATGGTAAAGGTGGTCTTGCAGCCCTTGGGGTGTTTGAGGGTCACACTTGTGGCTCTCTAATTATCTTATGTTGTCCAACACTACTGTGAGGACCTTGAGCATGCCATATAACCTCTCGATACTGAATTTCACTCATCTGTGGAAACAGGATAATGCAGAACCCCACTGAAAAGGAGACCAGAAAGCTTGATTGGGTTCATGGAATTAACATGTTTTTCCTGCATTAGGAATATTACTGAGTGTAGTGGGAGTTAATCAGGCAGGATCACAATACTGTGGATAGGCTTTGAGCAAAACCAGTTCAGGTGTTTTTTTGGGGGCAGGCAGGATCACAATACTGTGGTGTGGCTTTTAGCATAACAAGGGCACTAGGATCACAATATTAAATAATGGATTTTAGTAAAACAGACACTGCTGGAGTGTTTGATGGAAAGAGAGAGAGAGAGATCACACTGTTGTGTTGTGGCTTTTGGTATTTCCAAGTCCCTGCAATCCTTTAAGTGGCTTGGGCTGCAAAGTCTGACAGAAAACAAAGCAGCTAACAAACACAAGGACTGAATTCCACTTTCTTCTCTTATATCATTAGTTTACTCATGATGGCCCAGCTGAGATATATTATTCCATTTTCAGTGGGACACTACTTTTTAGCTATTTTGGTTAGCCATAAACACTGGGAGGATAAGTAAGTAAATAGCCAATTTAGGCAGTACAAATGTTTTACTTTTCAGATTTACCATGTGGGAGGGGGGCTATGCCTGTACTCTGTTTCTTTGTTATATGCCACAAAACCAGTAGCACCCCTCAGCAGAAATGTGATTTTAACTTTGTGAATAGATAAAAAATATCTGTGTATAGGTGGACTGCTGAATGAATTTGATTCACAGTTTGATAGCCTTCATGACCCACAGTACTTAAGGTCATATTTACTGAAGTCCTACTGTTACCTGAAAACAATCCCCTGTTTGTGACTAGGCGTTAAATCAAATTGCCTAGTAAAAGCCCCAAAACAAAAGAAATGCAGAAGTTTCTCACAGTTGAAGCAGTGCCTCAATCACTGTTCAGGATTCCCCTTTCCTCACAAAGACAGAGACCATTGAATGTTGTTGTGCTCAGATTGGCAATTCATTTATTATATATCATAATTCCATTTTCCATCTCATCATCTTTTATTGTTGTATCTTTCACCATTTTATTTAATTGCATCCATATATCAATCTCTAATCATCCCTCTTTCTTCCTCTTGACGTTCCCCAGGTAAAAACCTGGGTGCCTTCTTCTTCTCTTTTCCTGTTAGGTGCGGAGAGAACTGGGACACGCTTTTCCTCCTTCAGCTTCTTCTTTTCATCCTATTCCTTTTTCTTCCCCTCCCTCCCTCCCTTTTTCCCCATTAGCCAGTCTCAGCTTACGTTGGATGGCTGACTCCCCCATTAGGGTATTGTCCCCACCACTTAGGAGACCTCCTCCCTTTCTTTCTCCATTTCTTTTATTTTTTGCATGTCTCCTCCATGCTTCTATAAATCCATCATTTCTGTGTTAACATATCTATTACTAAATCTGACAGGTGCACGCCATCTGACCTGTAAAATCCTCTACCCACTCTTCCACACCCTGCAGTATATCAGGGTAGGAAGCAGTTGTGTGCCATCTCATCCCACGGATGCCACACCAAACCAACCTACATTTTCTCACTGCCTTTTTCTCAGCTCCCTTTTCCGCCCAAATAAATGTAGGTGACCGCAGATCATACTTCAGTGATCCTCCTCTTCCATAGGATTTAACCAAATAAGTATCTTATAGATGTTCTTGCTCCTTTTTCATATCACACTTCTATACCCCCCAATGTGGCTCTGTATCTGTAAACAAAACACAGGTGATACATTTGTCTCCATACTGCAGTACTTGAATATATCTCTTATAACTGGCAGACCACCAATGCCCCTTCTCCAACATATTAGTCACCATCCCACCTGCTGCTGCCCACTGTGAAGCAGCCCCTATCCATAGGGAGCGGGATTAGTAATTGCATGGATCCTCCCCAGGAATTGCCTGCCCTCTTTTTTTTTTTAAACATAGCCGTGACTTGATAACTTGTGGCCTTCTTTCCAACTCCATGTACAAATAAGCTCCCTGTCCTATTCCCATGCTCTGCGGTGTAAGCCCACAAACCTTTACTGGTCACACTGTGTCATCTACGTGAGCCTCCAGGTTACCGATATATCCCTGATACCCTTTGTTCTGTCTTTGACCTCTTAATCATGATTCGTATCTCTTTATCCCTCAACCTAGATCTTCCCATTCCAACCCCCTTCCTCATCCTTACTGCCATGTCCCACAACCTCGCTCACTCTCATGGCCCTCAATCATTGCTACATAGATTGTGTGGAATAGCTGAGCCTCGGCTTTCAATCTGCAGATTGCTGGTAAAACCCTTTTAGATTCACAAGCCACTGCTCCCCTATTGGTCTTCTACTGGCCCTCAGAGTCTGTGGTGCCCATGAGTTCGAGAAACAGCAGTTCTGCTCCCTCTTGCCAATGTCCCAGATGATCGTTGTTATGGGTGTCTTTTTCTCCTCTGCTGTAGGTGCCAGCCTCCGTAAATGATCTAGCTGCCGATGGAAAGGCTGACAGCCAGGAATGTGTGTACCCCCTCTATGTGTTGCATGACATGTTTCAATTTCAAGGCCCTTAACACCAACTGTCTCAAGACCCTCATGACCATTTCTGCCTGGCTCCTCTGTTTTTCAAAATCTACCACTGCCTAGTTGTCACACAAAATGTCACCTTCTGATTCCATGGCTCTTTCCCCTCACCCAGGTGCAGGCCCAAATGTGTATGATCTCCAACAGTGTGATGTCTTTACTTTCCAGTCCCTCAGCCAGTCTGCAGGCCATGGTTCCGTGAACCACCTACCCCTCAAATAGCCCCCATACCTAAGCCCCCTTCTGCATCTGTGTAGAGATCGAGGTCCATGTTATAAACCCAGTCCTCCTGCCAAAAGGGCAGCCATTATGGGTGCTGAGGAACTCATCCCACACCCTGAAATCTTTCTTAACTCCTTTGTCATGTCTCCCAGTGATGTGGTCTAGTGACTCCCGCTGCGGTCCTTCCTCACCTTTTGGTGAAAACCCTCCCAGGCCCCATTGCCCTGCCCACAAAGTTTAGGTGTCCCAGGACCTGCTGCACCTGCTTTAGTTGCACTCTTTTTCTGCTTGTGTGTATTTGAATGAGCTTCTTCCGTTCAATACTTTTGTCTGGCAGCCTAAAACCTTCCCTCAGGGCGTCTATTTCAATACCCAGGAACTCTAAAACTTAGTGGGACCTTCTGTTTTTCTGGTGCCAATAGAACCCTAATTCTCTGCACAAATCTTGGAAACTGGCTACCATTCTTTCTGTCTCACTCTTTCCTCTGCCTATTAAAATAAATCATCCAGATAGTGACTGACAGTCTTGTAATCAGTTTATTCTTGAAATATCCACTGTAAGCAGGTGCTGAATGCCTCAAACGTAACACATGCTATGGAACATCCCATGGACATTGCTTTGTCAAAGTAGTACTGTCCCTCGATTTTAAAAACAATAGGTCCCAGTCTTCCCTCCTAACTGGAAGCAATCTAAAGGCAGACTCTATGTCCGTTTTTCCATCCGAGCATCAGACGTTGCTCAGATGATCTGGACCACCTCTTCTAATATGGGAGGTCACTTTACTACATTCTTCACTTATAAAATCATTCACTGAGTCCCCTTCTGGAAATGACAGGTGGTGAATCACCCTGTATTCCCCCTGCTGTTTTTTCTTTGGGATCAGACCCAATGGAGATATTCTCATATTCGGCAATGGGGGTATCTTAGCCTCATAACCCTCCCAGCAACCCTCCCAGCCACCTTTCTTTCTCTATATTTCTTCTTAAAATTTCCTCCTTCCCTTAACTGAGCCCAGATTGCTCGCTTCCTTGCTTATCTTGGGCCCTCACACTGTAAGGAAAACCTGTCCAAAAACAGACATAATCACCGTGCCACTTTTTTATCAGGTATATTCTAACCAGCTCCCCCATGTGGCTATCTTGATGGGGGTTAATACTTCTCAAAATTGATCCCCTGCTACCTTCTTTTCCTTTCTGCCACATTCCCCAACCTGCCATTTGTCTGAACCTGACAGTCTGCCTCTCCCCCTCTGTTCCACGCATGTCCCTATCGCTTGCACTTCATGAAATAATTGCTGGTTTGCTCCTTGCCCCGCCGCCCTGGGTCCCTTGTGCCCATGTCATTCTGCATCTGCTCACTGGGTGTGCTCCCACATTTGGAGCATGCATGCTGAAAGCGGCACTGTGGCCAGGACCAAAAGCCCTATTGTAGCTCCAACCCCACCTCTGGGCGTCGCTCCTCTTCTATCTCTCCTCCAACGTGGACTGGTCAGTTACATAATCAGTCCACAAATCTATTGTTTCGCATCCCTCTTGCATCCCCATAAGTCACCATCCTCTGTCGGGAGAATTCATCATAATATATCACCTCACCCCACTTTGCCTTCGCCTCCTTATCATGAGAGGAGTGCGATGAGTGGAACACCTAACTCTGGCTTCTTCTCCATTACTATTGCTGAATACGTGGCAAAAACCTGCAAAGCACCCATCCCATTCTTCCCTTTAGTGAATTTGTCCTCCACTTTCTTTATCCAACAAAACTACCACTGCTGACATTTTCGCTTTTCCTATATTTTCTGTTTCATTATCTTTTGCCCCACCTTCGACTTACTAAAGCACAAATACCCACACACTCCCCTTTCATATTTCTCTTTGTGGACAGCAGTACGTGTTCCCTATTCTCATTCCGGAGTTCCTATCTCCTTGTTCCTTTCTGCATTCTCCTCCCTTTCTTATCTTCCTTCAGTGTCTCTCTTCCTGACCTAATCTCTGCCAGTGCTGATTCCATCTGGCCCAACCCCTTGCCCTGAGCCTGAAATAATTTGGCTTATACATTCTTTGATGCTTTCTCCTACTGACCCGGTATATTACCTGCATTTGTGCCATCTCCCAGTGGCCTGCTGCCCTCATGATGCCCTGGTATGTCCCCTGTGCCTGAATGGCTGGTGGCAATGGTGGCTGTGGAGAAACCATCATATGTGGGGGCTCTAGCCTGGGTTCCACTGGAGGAGCCCACGCCTGGTCATGGGGAGGTACTGACGGGACTGGGTCACTAGGCTGCGAAGGTACTGGGCTAGCCGCTCTGAGATGGTACCACCATGGTGGCTGCACCCTGGTAGGACTGTGGCTCCCTGCTGACCGTTTCCTCTGTCCCTCTTCCTTTTCCTGCTTTCCTCTTCTCCCTGGATCTCCCCAGTTCCTCCCTTCCACCATCTGCCACATTCTGTTTGGCTTTTGGCAAGCTCCACAATGGCCTTGTAGGCATCTTCTTAGTTGGCCTGTTCTTTTGGTGCCAATTCTCTATTCGCTTCTAAAAGCTGTGGAGACACTGATCAAACAAGAATGCAAAGATCGTAATTAATTGTCTGTACAGAAAACTAGGCCGTGTATTGTTAGGGCCCCCTCAGTTTTCTCTATATATAGATATCCTTTATATTTTATTTTATATATATATATATATATATATATATATACATATATATTTTTAGCTCTGGCCCTGTGCCTCTCATTCTCCCCTGTGACCTAAAGGTACCCCCCAACCTGGTTCATCTAGCCTGGTTACCACCGCATGACTTCTCAGCCTCACTCGTCTGTGTAGAGATCCAGTGTGTGAGGATCTCTCCACCCTTTTGCCTGCCACCAACCCCTTTCCTTGCCGCCCTTTTGGGGCTCCATCCTCCCTGTGTTCCTCAGGCCTGCGGCATCCTACTTCATAGCCACCACTCCTTTTGGCCATAGTCGCCTGCCCAGGCCCTATACTCACCTTTCCTTCTGGTTCCTTTTCACCCACTCACCTCGTCCCCCCCACCAAGGCTTAGCGTTCCCTTTAACATCATTCTCAGACCCTAAATTGGAGTCCCTCAGGTCATCTGCCAAGTGATCTGGGCAAAACATTAATGCCCATGAAAACCAATAATCAAAATATTCATGTACAACCAGCCATGGAAGCCCAAACGTATCCCCAGGTTCAGTGCACAGGATTCTACCAATGGTGTGTGACATCACGCCACATGGCCGTCTTTGTCTCAGCCTTCCCCTTCCTCTTTGTCCCACATTTCTTGCATCTCCTTCATTGCATCTGCATGGCCCAAATCATCTTCTTCCCTCACTCCCTGATTCCTTGTGCCGTCAGCGTGCTACTGTCATGCCGCGTGGTCATCTCTGTCAGCCTATCCACTGGCTCTCTCTCCCAACCACCTTCCAAACCTTGCCCTATATGGTGTTCCAGGGTAACCATCTATGTTCCTGTCTTGATGCTCCCGAGCTACGAAAAACAAACTCTTCCCTCAAACCTGATACGGCATGTGCTGTCATGTTATGTGGTAATCAGCTGCGACCCCTGCCATCCCCTCCCCAGGTCCTCACAACATCAATGCTAGCCATCGTAGGCCCAATCGCCCAGAGCAGTGCGGCGCGGCCTACCAATGGCATGTGACATCATGCCACGCAGCCATCTCTTCAACACTCTGTCCTCATGCTCAACATTAGCTAAAATTAGCTATATGCCCAGGATTAATGGCTCCTCTTTTCTCTCTCTTGCTTCCAGCAGCTGCAAGGTCCTGACAATGCATGCGCTAGGCCCCGCTGCCAAAACCAACAAAAGACTGTATGCAAACTTGTTCAGTCCACATGCTGTCGGTACCTAAAGCACTATTTGAGACCAAAGATTCACGCTGTTCTTTTTAGGTGATTGCCCATACAGCTGCAAGGCCTTCCTCATCCTCCTTAACAATCTGTGCACCAGCCCCCAACAACCAAGCAAACCAAACTGCTTGGTGTTTTTTCCTTTACACAGCTGCCTTCCAACTTCCACATGCTGTCTCCTGATCATTACTACACATGAAAATAGTCATACTTGTCTACTACTCCTTGAACTATCATCCAACCTCTAAAACACATTTTTGGGGTTTCTACAGCCTTCTGGTTCCTTTAACAGATATCCTTGATACCAATGATTATCTTAAACCTATATAAAACACCAGAAGAACTTGCTTTAGCCATTACCCATTTCTACAGGTTCGCTTATTACCTGATTTTGTACCAACCTCTATGCTAATCAATGCCAATCTGACATGCTGCAGTTTAGATATATCAAACAAATCAAAACTTCAGCAAAAGTGGCTGAACCACTCCTGTGCTGCCCATTATGTACCTCCTTAGCCCCTCCCCTTCCTGTTGCCTGCCTATTGTTCTGTCTCCTCTTCCTCTCCTTCCTTCCCCTCCTCCTCTGAGCACACCATCTTCAGGTAAAGGGAAGGGTGCACCAAGGACAACTTGTTCTGCCCTCAAAGGCAAACTCCATTGTTAAAACTACATTATGTACTTTAGCATTTGATACAGACCTTGAGATTCTGATTAAGGTGGCCCACTCCAACGGAGCCTTGTTTAGCAAGTCAGCAAATGTAATATTTTCTCAATATACAGCCACAAACACAGGAGTTTTAGCATGTAGGGAAGACCTTATACAGCTGGGGCCCAGGTCTCTTATCCTTGTGCAGCAAAATGTCAAGTTCGGTACCAGGAAATAAAAAACATATTTCTTTGATCCAGTACAGTTTGCAACCTTCCTACAAATAAAAAAAAAAAAAAAACAAGAAATCCGAATAGACTGCGAAAATGGTCACATAGCTGATGACAAAATGTTTCCAACCTTTTTTTCATGGTTAGTAACAGACCCTCCTCTCACTAGTGCTGTTACCTGCTTGACTCGGGGAAGGGCTACACCAAAATAATAGTTACCTACGTTAACAGTAGATCTTCAAAGAATCTCATCTATTGAGCCACATCATGGAACGGTAAGTCATTGGCATCAGGAGTACTCAAGAACTTTTTGCAGGCTGGGGTCACCCATGTCAATGTGCCATGTCAGCATCTATATCATGTCAGCATCTTTAGCATGACTCAGTTCCTGCCAGAATAAGCTCAGAGGATCATCAGACTGGCAGGGACTGAAGCAACCAGGTCTAGATCAGGCACCCAGGAGAGGATATGAACCTGAGTACAGATGCTGTAAGGGTATTGGAGGAGAAACATCTTGAGACAGTAGACAATGTAGTCACTCATCATATGACAAGGGTGAAGGTGGGAGAAAGCGGCTCAATGGACAAGATTCTCTCGAAGATCTATTGTTATAGTAGGTACTCTCTATCTTCTTCAAGGATATCTCCCTCCATTGAGCCACACCATGGAATAATTCCCAAGCAGTAGCCAGCACTGAGCAAAGATGGCAGGACCTACTGATCCTGAGTCAGAAGGCTTTGTAGAACACTCTGGCCAAAGCCGCACATCTACGAGATGATGTCCAGACTGTAGTGTTTAGTGAATGTATGAACAGTACTCCAAGTGGCAGCACAGATATCAGCAATGGGCACATTCTGAAAGAAAGTCACTGAGGCAACTACCTCTCGGGTGAACTGAGCATGTACAGGACCAGGAAATTGCTTACTGTAGTTCTGGTAACAAAACATAATACAATTAACTAGCCATTTGGATTGGTCTTGTTTAGAAATCTGCAGGCCAATCATTCGGGAGGCAAAGCAACAAACAGTTGAGAGGATTTTCTACAATCCTTAGTACAATCCATGTACCAATGCAGCATCCTATGGATGCCCAGCATATCTAATAATGATCCCCACTATCTGTGGAGAGGAAAAGTAAACAGCAAGGTCTATGGCCTGATTTGGTGTTCTGTCAGACACAACCTTCAGAAGAAATGAAGATTGGTATGTAATGTGACCTATCATTTTGAAAATAGTAATTGAAGGATCTGCATCCAGAGCATGTAAATCCAAAATGCATCTAAGAGACATCATGGTCACTAGAAACAGGGTTTTCCAAGACAGGAAGTGTACATCATATGTAGCTGCAGGATCAAGGCGGTGCAGTGATGATGTAGAAGACTAAATTAAAGTCTTACATTGGAACCAGATCCTGGACTAGGGGTTACAAAAGGAGGATGCCCTTAGAAATCTCTGGGAAACCTCCAACTGGGCCACTATCTTGCCCTTAGATAGGGTATGAAAGGCAGACAAAGCAGCACTGTGGACCTCTGTTGAGGAATATCCTAGTCCTGAGTCCTTGACAGAGTGTAGGGACTGGACATATAAAGTTATTCAGCACATGCCCAGTGTCACAACCCCACTAAGCAGGTCAGGCCCTGCTTCCACAGTGCCAACCTCAGAGCGCAGTATTGTGAACAGTTAACAGAACAGGGTAACCCTCCTGTCTGTTTTGTGGGTTCGAATCAACCTTTGGTCTCAAGTTCTTGGAGGGATTCAAACTGTGAACCTCTTGCTAGCCTACCCAATGTACAGGCTCAGATAATCCTTGTCTTAGGGGGCAGATATCTTTCACTTACGGGCACCTAACCAGGTGTACAAAATGAACCATTAAAACTCTATGAAAGACCTCAGAATAAACTCTTAGCTTTTTCCAGTTTGGTATTACCATTAAGCTATGCACAGTGCCACTGTAACCATATATCTTCACTTGTCAAAGAAAGAATTTCAAAGGCACACCAAGTAGTCTCTTAAAATGAGATGTTTACTTAGAAATAGACAAAATGTAAAATGTAAAACACATAACCATATATCACAAAACATTACAATCACTTAAAAAGCAGGTTTAAAAGTGCAATTTCCTACCAACTATACACTTAGCCTTGCCTAGTTAATGTATTGTTATATATTCTTACAGTGCTGAAAAATGTTGTAGCTTCAGAGTCCAAACGTGTGTGTTTAAATGGAATACAGACTACAGTCTAAAACTGGCTTTTACCAACCTCTTGCATGAGGTCACCTAGCTCTTCCCTGTCAAGAATATAAAATAAATTATACAAAACAAGATGTCTCATCCTTCTGAAGGTAAATTAATTATGGTGACATCAGCAAAAACTCATTTCCCCACATGACCTCCCAATCAAGTCTGTAATTTTCTAGTGTCTTCTTTCATCCAGGAGCAGTTTCTGTTTTCACAAAGACATCAAAGAGCTTTTACAACACAACAGTTTTCTCACCTAGCTGTTACATAGTTTTCCAGCTCCAGTTGAAATTAACTGCCCTTCCTGAGGGACGTCATAAAATGGATTTTTAAGTTCTTAGCTTCAAACAACCCAGATCCTAAATAAGGTTATAAATGTGAGTTTTTGCAAGTTAATTACCTTACAGAGATGTGCTGTTTAACATATATCCTGCCCTTTGAAGTGAAACCTGGGGGGCATCCAGGAGCACATCCTTTCTCATGACAGACAATCGCATTATATTTTTATTTTACAAAAAATCATAGAGTAATCAGAACCAACTGTCCAATCGTCACAATCCTCCCTACCTAGACTGAATTTGGGGCTCTATCCTGCATGGGATTAACTTCTAAATCAGTTCACTCCTCGTAGATGTGAGACAACCCATCTGAGTTCTGATTTTTTGCTCCAGCCCTATATAGAATTGTCATGTCATACCTTTGCAAAGCAAGACTCCATCTTAGCAATCTACCATTGTTTTTCCCATTTGGGTCAGCCAAACCAGGGGTTGTGGTCAGTCTGTACCACAAAATGCTGCCCATATAAGTATGGCTCCAACTTCTTTAGGGCCCACACTGTGGCAAGACACCCTTTCCCCAGTGCAGTATGCCTGCTCCCTGGGAAGTAACATTTTACTCAGATATGCTACAGGGTGATCTTTCCCTTGGCTGGATGTCTGACTCAGTACTGCCCCAATATTCATGTCTGAGGATCAGTCTGAACTATAAAAGGTTTGCTATAGTCAGGACTTGTCAAAACAGGAGCACTGCACAGTGCCTCCTTCAATCTGGTAAAGGCTTCTTCACAGGCTGGGTCCGAGGTAATTTTCTTTGGCATCCTTTTCTTTACCAGGTCAGATAGGGAGCAGCTAGGGCACTGTAATTGGGTACACATTTCTATATTACCCTGCTGTCCCAAGAAACTCCTGACCTGCTTCTGTGTTTCTGGTCTGGGCCATGCCTGGATTACCTCTATCTTTATTTGGTTAGGATGGAGCTGTCCTTGGCCTATCACATGCCAGAGGTATGCCACTTCTCCCATGGCCACCTGGCACTTCCTGGCTTTGACAGTGAGCCTGGCCCTCTGTATCCTGCCCAGCACTTCCCTAAGGTGGGATACTTGTTCCTCCCAGCTGGCACTAAAGATGACAATGTCATCCAGGTACATATAGCATACTCCTCAGCACCATTTAACACCTGGTTCACCAAACTTTGGAAAGTGGCCAGGGCATTCTCTCATTCTGAAGGGCATTACTTTGAATTCAAATAAGCCTATCAGGTGATGAAAGCTGACCTCTCCCTATCTCTGTCCATCAACTCTACCTGCCAATACCTCCTTGGTCAGGTCAATGGTCATAAGGCAGGTCATCCCTCCCAACTTGTCCAGGAGTTCATCCGTCTGGGGCACCGGTGGGCGTCTGACTTTGTGACTGCATTCAGTCTATGATAGTCCACACAGAAATGAGTAGAGCCATCTGGCTTGGACACAAGGACTATGGGTGAGGCCAGGAGCTGGGGATCTCTGGATTACCCCTAAATCCAGCATCTCCTCCACTTCCTCCTAATGTCCTTTTGGACAGTCTCTGACACTGATATGCTATCCGCCATATGGGCATTTGTGTCCCTGTCTCCACCTCGTGCGTTGCTAAGGGGTTAGTCCAGGCTTGGCACTAAACAATGGGCAAAATCTGCTAAAACCTCCTTACTTCCTGGATCTTGTCTGGGGTCAGCTGGGGAGACAATTTAACTGCCTCCAAAGAGAACTCACCACTTTCTTCCAGCAAGTCCAGAAGGGGTCTCCTTCATTAATCCCTCCCAGGGCTACACACTGCAAACATCATGTCAGCCCTATTTGCATATGCCTTCATCATGTTGACATGGTACATCCTTTCTGTCTGTCTTCTGTCAGGTAACTCTATAATATAGTTCACGTCATTTACCTTCCTATCCACTTTATACGGTCCTGCCCACTCAGTCTGCAGCTTGACCTTCCAGACTGGAATAAGGACCATGACTTCCTGACCCACCATGTATGAGTGAGCTCTGGCTCTGTGATCGTACCACACTTTTGTTTCTGTTGGGCAGCTGCCAGGTTGCTCTGGGCAGTCCCCATAAGCTCCTTCAGCCTTTCCTAAACCTAAGGACGTAATCCAAAATGGGAGTTCCTGGGTGGCTTGCTTGCCTTCCCAGTCCTCTCAAGATCAAGTCTGGGGCCCATGTACCCGGCATCCATATAAGACTTCAAAGGGGAAAATCCTGTTGACTCTTGGGGCACCTCCTGTATGCAAACAACAGGTGGGGAAGGTATTTCTCCCAGTCCCTCCCATGCTGTTCAGCAACGCCCATAGCATTGACTTCAGTGTACCATTTAAGCAATAATGCCGACAGGGTGTGCGATGATGGGATAACGTCACGCCTCAGGTGGTTGGGCGCAGGGCCGCGGGCAGGTGCATCAACAACTGAGGCGTGGCGTGATCTAAACGACACACACCCTGAGGCATTATTGCTATTATACAATGGCTCGTTGTTATACAGCATAAAAAAATTATTTTAAAGATGTTTTCGTGTGGAAAAATGTTTTGTTTTTAAGAGCAGATGAAACAATCAAGCAAATGATGAGCATGCTGCTGCTCAGCAGCAGGTTCACAGTGAGGCTGAGACTAGACCCAATGTTGTACTGATTAACATCACGGTCCAGCCCAAGACTGACCAATCAGAGTCCAGGATTTTTCTTGCCATTGTATAATGAATCTTTCCACAAGCCCATTGGCTTGTGGGTGACAGTGTTGTGCATCTCTGCACCACCCCACACTTCTACCATAAACATTTCAGCAGGTCTGACATGAAGGAACCCCTTGATTGGTGATTACCTCCTGCAGAAACCCAACATGGAAGAAAATCCCAAGTAAGGCATCTGCCACTTTGTCTGTCCTCAGTGAGGACAGGGCAACGCTACCTATGGGTGCAGGTAGCATAATCCACCACAGTCAGGATGAAGCTCTTCCCTGAGGGAGCTAGGGGTATTTAAAGGCCCCACAATATCCATTCCACCATCTGGAATGGTTCCTCCACTATGGGCAATGGAATTGGGGCAGCTAGGGTTTTCTTGCCCACCTTCCCTAGTTCTTGGCACGGTGACAAGACCTGCGATATTCCTTTACCTGCTGGGTGAAGTTTGGTCAGTAGAAATTCTGGACCAACTGTTGAGTAGTGCACATGATTCCCAGGTGACCAGACAAGGGAATATCATGTGCAATCTTGAGCAACTGCTCATGATACCCCTGAGGAAATGACAAGCTGCCTGCCTAGCACCCCTCCCTCTGTCTGCACAGCTTGAGTATACATAAGTCCATTTTCCCAATAAACCTTATGTCTGTCATCACTTCCCTGTGCTCTGTCAGAGTCTGCCCAAGCCCTCAGCTTCTCTAGACTAGGGTCACTTCTCTTAGCACCTGCAAACCCCTCCACATTCCCAAGGCATGGGACAGGTCCCCATCAGTCACTAAACTAGGGTCCCTAGCACTAGCATCAGGGCACTCAGGATCACTGTCAATCCCAACCCTCTGACAATGGATCACCCCTTCCTCCTCGGAGCAACCCTCTGTAGCTGTGTGGTCAACTGCTATTGGGGAAATTTCTACCCCTTTTCGTTAGTCTCCATATCAGGAAACACAGGCTAGGGAACCAGCCTCCCAGTGGTTTCCACAATGGCTTCTGTGGGGTCCAGGGAACTACAGTGTTCCCTTGCCACTTGGCTATGGGTAACTGCACACACCACCTCTTGTTTGAGATTGTTGCCCAGGATCACTTCCACTGCTAAGGTTTTGGCTACAGCCACCTGTTGCACAGTTCCACTGTTTCACCCCAGTGTAGGAGAACACTAGTGAGTGGCAATGTTTTCTCTTCACCAGTGAACCCTTGTACAGTGATGTATTTATTGGGTATAAGCTGACCAGGCTGTCAGATCCCCTTTACCCAGGTCAAGGATTCCCCTGTGTCCCTTAACCCTTGCATCTGTACACCATTCACCATGACTGGGTGCATGTGTTCCCTCATGTTCACTGGCATGCTTCCAGGGACACCTAAACAACCCACTTCATTCCTAGCCCCCTGTTGTGTATTGCTCACCTTTTGGGGACACTGTCTGGCAATATGCCCAGTTTCTTTACACAACCAACATTCATTTATTTTATCAGAAAATCTTTTCTCTGAAACCTGGGACAAACTGGTTTCAGTGGAGCAGTGAGGTTTTAGCTGCCCATAAGGTGCGCTTTTCCTTTCTGCACTGCCACACCCACCCCATTCACTCTCAGAGCAGGTCTACTCTTGGCATAGCCGTCCGAGAGTTCAGCAGCCTCTTGTACTGTTTTGGGATCTCGGTCCTCCAGCCAGGTTTTCAGCTCTGCTGGGCATGCCCAGAAAACTGTTCCAACAGAATCACATTTTCAATTTTATCAACACAGTTTGCTTCAATTCCTTCCCACCAACGTTTTAAAAACTGACGTTGCTTCATAGCTAGCTCCTCGTAGCTTGTCAGGACTTCTCCTAAGCTGGCGAATTTAGCTCTGTATGATTCAGCAGTTAATTCAAATTTCTTTAACAGTGCAGCTTAATGTGCTGTAATCATCATCTGTCCTCATTGTCCATTTGACCCAATGCATCCGAGCTTTCCCAGGAAGTAGCAGGGATAGTTGGAAACTCAGGACTTCCTAGAATTTTAGCTTGAATACAAACTTTTCAAAAGAATTTAAAAAGGCATCCATATACTGCTCCTCTTTAAATTCAGCTATCAATTTAAATTCAATTTGTAACCCAGTCCTGTAGTCCCAGTTAAACCCAAGCCACTTACCTGCTCTGGTGCCACTGGTTGGAGTCATAGCTTCTCCAGTTCATGGTGCCTCTGGCACTCCACACTCCTCACTGTTTGCCTCTCGCTGTTCTTGCTTCCTCTTCTCCTCTGCAGCTCGCTGTTCTTGCTCTGCCTCTTGGCATTCTTGCTCCCTCTTCTCCTCTGCAGCTCGCTGTTCGCTCTGCCTCTCGGTATTCCCGCTCTGCCTCCCTCTGGAACTCCAGCTCCATTCTCGCAACTCAATCTGCAGCCTGAGTACTTCTGGCTCTAGAATGCTGGTGACCTTCCCCTGCTGCTGTGGCCCTTCACTGACAGTGGCCCTGCTGCCCTCCCGTGGATCTGAACATTGCACTGGCCGCTAGCCTTCCACATTCAAGGTTTGGTCCTTACAGTCACTGTCTGTGACTCAGTGCTCTAGGTATTTGCTACCACCAGGGCATCCATGAGGTTCTACTTGGTGGCTTTCACCTTGAGCAGACTCCTCTGTCCCTGCACAACTGCTTTAAGTAGTCTACAGTGTGCCCGCTGTAGTTGGAAGCCATCTTCTTCCCTAACTATGGCTACTCAGACTTGCACTTTAGAAAAAAAAATAAAACAGATAGGAATCCGACTGTAAGCCAAGTGATGTAGTTCTGTTTCCTTTTAAAAATAAATCACTGCCTTATTCTTTCTTTTGCAAGTGAGCTGACAGTCTCAAGCTAACACACTGAACAATAAACTTGCAATACCAAACTTATACCACGCTGCCAACCAATTTGTCACAACCCACTCAGTAGGACAGGCCATCTGCTCCCACAATGCCAACCTCTGAGCACAGTATTAGAACAGTTAACAGAACAGGAAACCCTCCTGTCTGTTTGTAGGGTTTGAATCGACCTTTGGTCTCAAGTTCTTGGGGATTCAAACTGTGAACCTCTTGCTAGCGTACCAATGTACAGGCTCAGGAAAATCTGCTCTTCAGGAGTCAGATATCTTTCACTACGGGCACCTTACCAGGTGTACAAAATGAACCCTTAAAACTCTATGAAAGACCTCAGAATAAACTCCTACCTTTTTCCAGTTTGGTATTACCATTAAGCTATGCACAGTGTCACTGTAACCATATATGCTTCCTTGTTAAAGAAAGAATTTCAAAGGCACACCAAGTAGTCTCCTAAAATGAAATGTTTCTTAAAAATAGATAAAATGTAAAATATAAAACAAGGACCATATATTACAAAGCATTACAATCACTTAAAAACAGGTTTAAAAGTGCAATCTCCTACAACCATACACTTAGCTTTACCTAGCTAATGTATTCTTATATTCTTACAGTGCTGAAAGATGTTGTAGCTGCAGAGTCAAACATGTGTGTGTTTAAATGGAATACAGACTACAGTTTAAAACTGGCTTTGCCAACCTCTTTGCATGAGGTCACTAGCTCCTTCCTGTCAAGAATATAAAAGATTATACAAAACAGGATGTCTCATCCTTCTGAAGGTAAATTAATTAAAGTGACATCAGCAAAAACTCATTTCTCCACATGACTTCCGAATCAAGTCTGCAATTTTCTAGTGTTTTCTTTCATCCAGGAGCAGTTTCCTGCTTTCACAAAAGACATCAAAGAGCTTTTACAACTCGGCAGTTTTCTCACCTAGCTGCAACATAGTTTTCCAACTCCAGTTGAAATTAACTGCCCTTTCTGAGGAAGTCATAAAATAGATATTTTAGCTCTTAGCTTCAAACAACCCAGATCCCAAATAAGTCTATAAAATGTGAGTTTTGCAAGTTAATTATCTTACAGAGATCTGCTGTTTAACATATATCCTGCCCTATGAAGTGAAACCTGGGGGTCATCAGGAGCACATCCTTTCTATGACAGACAATCACACTATATTTTTATTTTACAAACAAAATCATAGAGTGATCAGAACCAACTGTCCAAGCGTCACACCCAATACACCACACTATAAAACATTTTCATTGTTATGAATAAGTGTACCAGATAGATGGTTTCCTAGCCACAAGAGTACATCAACTGCCACCAGGAAACGGAAAAGCTGGGGTCTACACCCTCAGGAGCTATGCATTAAGGTGCAGGGACTGAAGATCCGGATGCTCCTGAGGACCCAGCCCCTGTGTCACAAGTCTGGCTTGCAAGGGAACAGGACAGGAGGTGCCACTGCCAGTTGTTGGAGAAGTGGAAACCAAATTTGTCTGGATCTGTGAGGAGCTACTAGAATCAGAGTGGCATTCTTGGTCCACAGTTTTACCAGAACTGTATGAGAAGAAATAGGGAAAAAGCATGCAAAATCTCCTTTCCATGAGTGGGACTACATGTCATGCCACAAACACCAGGCCCTGAAACAAGCGAGCAGAAACAAGGTAGTTTAAAGTTATGTGGAGACGCTAAACAGGTCTACGTCCAGCAAATCCCATTTTCAAATAGGGTATCCATGATGGAGTCAAAATTTCCCATTCATGACAGAGCAAATTGGATCGACTGAGGTGATCTGCAGGGCAGCAAAGGCCTGTAGACCATGTAGAACAGTCCAAATCTTTACAGTGATGCTATGAAGCACCATATCCAGAGGGTGCCATTGGCCATGGGTTCTGAAGGGCCCAGATGAGCCCCCACAAACCAGCTCTGAGGCATCTGTGGTGATAACCAGCAGGGGAATGCCTGCAGGAATGGAGACCCTTTCTCCAGGTTGGATCTGTCCAGCCACCAGAGTAGGAAATGAAGAAAAGAGGAGTGACCAGTATGAGGTGCTCCAATTCATCTGAGTGCTGAGTTCATTGTGCTCTGAGAAACCATTGTGGTATTCTCACATGGAGGTGGAACAGCGAAGCTGTCAGGATGGCATCAGCCATCACACTGATCAAGCATAAGAGACAGCAGGCTGACACATAATCGCTGGAGATCACCAGCTGTGCCTGTGCCACTAGTGCCATGGCACGGTCCGAGGCAGAAAGGCCTGACCAGGACCAGTGTTCAGAATGGACCCAACATAATAGAGCCATTGATGAGGGTAAGAACTGACTTCAGCTCACTTACAAAGATCCCCAGTTGGTCAAACAGATTTCTGGTCTGAAACAGTGTACACACTATCACTTCCCATGACAGGACTTTTAATAGCCTATCATCTATATAAGGAAGACATACATATCCTCTCTATATTGGGCCACAGCTACCACTGCAGCTACTTTGTAAAGACTCACCATGCTGAGCATAAGCCAAAGAGCAAAACACAAAATTGGTAGTGAGAGACTTGAAGCATGAATCACATATATTGTCTGTGAGATTTTCTGATCTTGCTGTTAAGGTAAGCATCATTCCTGTCCAGTGCGGCCATCCAGTCCCCTTTTAGCAGTAGGGGCAACAGGTACAGGGGATGCACAATTCTGAACTCTTGTATTCTATGTACACTTTCAGGTCCCTTAGGTCTAGTACAAGCCATAAATCCCAGTCCACTTTGGAACCAGAAATTACCAGGAATAAAACCTTGATTTATTTCTGCCATCAGGACTAACTCCATAGCCCTTTTGTGAAGGAGAGAATGAATTCCTCCAGCAGAAGGGCAAGATGTCCTGAGGGTACCAATTTGGAAATGAGGGAGTAACAGGAGGAACAGTGAGGAGCTCTAGGGCATGTCTGTGCTGAACCACCTCAGAAGCCAAGCATCTGTATTGATCTCCTTAAATTTTTCTAGAGAGAGAAAATCTGGAATCCACCAAAACACGCTTGAGGAAAAAGGCTGGAGGCAAGGGAAGGGAGTCAGAAGGGGTCAGGGCAGCGGTGGTGCAGGCAATGGTATGACATTTTGTAAGTCTGGCATGGGCTTTGAGGGTAGGTTTGTGGCCTGGGAGGTAGAGGGTTGAGACCTCTGTGATCCACTGTTGGAGCATATGGAGCAACCACTGCCAGGAGGGCATAGGGCCTACAAAAGAGCAAGCAAACAGAAAATATGGCTCCACACCAAAAGCATTTGTGTCTGTGCCAGTAAACATCAGTCCATGCAGCGAAAGAACTGCACCTGATGCATAGACTAAAGTGCACACATACCGTTCTGCATCATTGTGCAGCATAAGCGAGAAAAAAGTGCAATGCATAAACAAAGTGCCTGACATACAGAGATACAAAGAGGCAACCTTGCACTATCCCTTGAGCAGTTTAATCATAATGATGTAACCGGTCTAGGCATAGTGTGAGACACCTCATTGTATCTCTTTATGTTGAGCACTTGTTATGCATTGCACTTTGTTTGCTATGCTGCACAATAAATAAGGTACCGGTATGTGTGCACTTTTATTTCATTCATCTGATGCTGCTCCTCTGCCTACAAAGAACCCTGACCCATGCTCTGGGTTTGGGGTTCAAAGTATGCAGGCACCTGAGAGTCATTCTTTAAGTCTCGTATCCCTCAAAGTATTTTCGACATCATTACTAAAATCAGCTGCTTTCCTCTGAAAGCAGCATTCATTACAGATTGTTGTACATCAGAGGAAAAAACAGCTACGCTAAGTATGGAGTGACATCAATGCAGATGCCAGAGGCTGAAGCCCTGACAGCAGCATCAGATGCATCATAGGGCTGAGTTGAGGAGATGGTTACTGGCCTCTTGACCATTAGAAATTGTTTACAGAGTCAATATTTTGTCCTGGCCCTCAGGTACTTTTTCAGCCACAGTAGCCATAGTCTTCCAAAGGCAATTCTGATAGTTTATTTATTTATTTATTTTATTTATTGAAATCTCGGACTGCAGCCTTTGAGCTCGAAGCTCGTTTACAGAGATTCCACGTCAAGACAATACTGGGATACAGTAGTTAAATTATACAAGTCAAAACAGTATTAACAAAAAAAAAAACAGGCAATTCAGATACAGCCGTTTAACATGTAGGATTATAAAGTACAGATATTATGGTACAGTATATGCAGCAACAAAATAATGTGTAACATAATGTACACTAATAATGCAAGTCAAGTAGAGGGAGAGGACCATGGATGGGAAGAGAATGGTAGCAGGGGATGAGGAGAGAGAGGGATAGTGAAGGAAGGACTAAGAGAGGGAATGAGGGAGGACTGGAGCAGCCAAGTAGGCCTTGTCAAAATTTATCTGATGAGGGGATTAGATGGGGGAAGTGAGGGGGGACGGGGCAGGGCATATAGATCTGGGTGGGAGGTTGGGAGATGGAGGACATGGCTGGGAAAACTGAGGGAAGCATTGAGAGAAATAATGAAGGTGGGGAGATGTAGGAGGGAGTGGAAGTGTAGATAGGGGCTTGAACAGGTTAGAGTAGCAGTCCCAACAGCTTAGGGGTTGCAGATAGTCACAAAACCTAGCTTTGAATGGGCCCATTTAGTACTGGATAGCATGTCCTCACTGAGAAAGTTCAGCCAGAGGGGCACGATATAAGAAGGTGTACTAGCCCTGGGTGGTGCAGTGAAAAGTACTTTTAAGGTCAGGATGTTGGATCCCCTAGTGGTGAGGGTATTGCTGGTGGGAGAGAAGGCTTTGAACACCAGGAGATGCAAGCCCTAGCATAGACTCTTTAGCTAGAAGACATACCTGGTACCAAATTCTACAGTCTAAGTTTAGCCACCCTGACTGGGAATAGAGGTCACAGGTATGTGTTAAGTGGGAGCGCAAGCTGGCAGACTTTGTTGAGGGCCACTTTGACCCTCATGAGGGTTGTATCAGTGGCAGCACCATATGCACCAGTCTGTAATCAATCACAGATACAGTAGGACAGAACTGGTAATGGCTAGGTTTAGGTGCCATCTGTTAGGCGGCTACTTGTGCCTAAATAGTTAGCCAGTCCTAGCATTGGCTGCTTTAGCTGCTAGGTCAATGTGATGAGTGAAAGAGGGAACTATCCAAGATGACCCGAGGTATCTGAAACTCTGAACCACCTCTGGGGGGCATTTTGAGAGTTCACTATGTGCAGTTGGTAGGATTTGTGCCGGTTATGGGGAAGGCAAACAGCATAGTTTTGTTTTTTGTAGTTTAATAGGAGCTTAGAGTTGATGAATCAGAACTCGTGGCAGCAAATAATTGTTGCATCTGTTTTCCAGCATTACTGGGTCCGATTGGCTGGAAAAAAGCACACATCATTAGCATAGAGGAGGACCTTGTCCAGACATGCTCAAGGTAGGTGGTTCAAGAACAAGCTGAAAAACAGGGGCCCAGAATTGACCCCAAAGGTACCCTGTAATTGCAGCCCAGCTTTCAGACAGGACGTCAGTGATTTTCACTTGTTGTGTTCTTTTGGAGTGGTAACTCCTAGACCAACGTACAGTTTTGGGAAAGAGTCACAAGTGGGTTAACCAGTCCAGTAGAAGTTCATGACTGACTGTGTCAAAGGCCTTAGTGAGGTTGATAAAAGTCGCCACCACCAACTGGCCCCAGTCAAGAGCATCATGGATGTAGCCTGTGAACTCCACCAAGGTGGTGGTGATGCTGTGTTGTTTTTAGAACCCATGCTGCTCTGGGCATAGCAGCTGATATTTGTCAAGGTGGTCAATGAGCTGGTCATGGACAATTTGTTCTAGTGTTCTTGAGAGAGGGAGGAGAATAGAGAACAACCTATAATTGGCGTGGTTTGCTCTATCCTCACTTTTGAAGACAGGAATTACCACAGCCTTTTTCCATGCCTGAGGAATCTGGCGTTAATGAGTGAGTGTTTAGGATTTTGATAAGGGTGGTAGTACCTCATCTAGAGTTAAGGCAATGAGCTTGAGATCAAGCATGTCACTGCCCACTCTGGTTTTCCGAAGAATTGTGAGAGGTATTTTTTGCTTTTGCCTGGGAGATAATTTTAAAGTAGAAAAGTAGAAGTAGGACCAGCCCGGGGGCACCGAGGTTGAGGGGTTGGAGACATCTGGAGATAGAAAGAAATCTGGAGGAGTCGCTACTTAGGTCTGTAAAAGCCCTATTAAAGGTGTTAGCTATAGTTACAAGGTCCTGGGTCATTGTACCATTTAGATTGAGTAGGGTTGGGGATTTGTTGGGTTTACCAGTGAGAGTATATTTAATCATATGCCTGACAGTTTGCAATTCTTAGGGCTAGTAGGGTAGCTGAGGCAAAAGTTCTCTTACCCGTGACATCCAGCTCCCATGACTCCATGTCAGGAGGCAGCGAGCTCAGTGTTTTGGTATCTTAGATCTGTCATGAGCTGCCATTATAACCTCTGAGTCTGTTTCAGGATGACAATATTAATATGGCTCAACAGTAGGGGAAGGATATTGTTTATCCACATTACTAGAACAGAAGGCAGTTGTGCAGGCCTATGCCAGGCAGCTAACATAGCATCCCTCTAGAGCTGAATGCACTAGAGGGACCTTCACTGTAGGAGAGGCTGACACTTCCGAGAACTCATAAAGATTTCCTTCGAGAAATCCTCTTCCTCAGCCTGGAACTCCAGTTTGGCCTGTATCTGTTCAATAAAGGCTTGAAAAGAGGAATCTTCAGGGGAGATGTAGGTGTATTCACCACGAACCCTTCAGAACAGGAGGATAGAGTGGAGGTTGAGCCAACCACATCTATAATCCCTCTTCTTCTTCCACAGCTTCCTCATCTTCCTCCATGTATTCTGGATTGTATGCCAGCTCATCATTGATGACTACTGTTATAGGCATGCAGTTGACATTATGAGGAGAAACAGGAGGAGGAGCTGACAACAGTCATCCTGTGGATGGCAGCTTGTCCGAGCCCGGCATTGAAGTAGGGGCAGAATATTGAAGCATAAACAGGAAAACTGTTGACAGATCAGGTGTCAACTGCAGCATCAGTAGGCACTGAAACCGTTCTGACATTGTTGGTGCAATGCCTGCATGTTGACAATGCCTGAAGGGGTTGTCAACAGCTCATACACTGACAGGACAGTGCCGAAGGTGGAATAGGCACTGAGTTCATAATAGGGAAGATGAACTGATGCCAAACGCCAACCTTAGTGTCTGTAAAACAGTCAGTGGGCAATAGGACCCACGTCTGTAGCTGGGGCCCTCGCCTTTTCAATTGACATACTCAGTCTAAGTGGGGAACAGGAATGGTGATGAGAAGCTTCTTTTCCTTTCTGCACTCCTATCTGTGTGGTGGTGTTTATGCATGGACTTGGAAGATTTTCCTTTTTCTTTGATGAATTAGTAGTTGCCACCATCGACTATGGAGACTGATTAGTCGATGGCAATCTAGGAAAAGGAGAGGGTGATGAGAGAAGCTGCCTTCACTGCAACCTGTTTCTCCATTTCTTGGATTAGAAAAAATGTTCAAAAGCTTTCCTACAATGTCCCTAGTTGCCTGGTTAAAGCCTAGGCAGATTTTTCATGCTTTAATGTCAAGGTCTGTACCAAGGCAGCGGATACAGATGGAGAGGTAATTGTCTTTATGAAGTTTAACATTGCCACAATGGCAGTAGCAGAACAGCAGTTCTTTGGCCATTCATGGCATAAAATACATTCAAGCAGCTGCTGATATGTTTTTGCATCTTGGGCAGGCAACTCATTCCATGATGTTGCCTGCCCATCGAATAATCCTAGTTTTAAAATGCTTTAATGAAGTTAAATACTTAAATTTTACTTTAGAGTGCCTGACTTGTAACGTCCATGTATGAGCTGGCGGCTGTACATGGGGCTACATATATAGGCCATACATGTAGAACTGCCAGCAAAGATAATGTTAGTACATTTAGACAGCCCCCACCTGATCCTATTCCAATCCTATTACTAACTACATAGATCGACTGCAGCCCTGTCCCATACCTCTTGTCATCAAACTGCTGTTTTCAGAGTAGGACAGTCACTTGGCTCATACATGGAAGTTCTGAGCCAGGCACTCTAAAATAAAATGTAAATATTTAACTTGGCTAAAAAATTTAAAACTAGGCCATTGCTAATCGGGCAGGCAACTTCCTGGAATGAGTTTCCTGCCGGATCATATCACGCTCTTTAAAATAACAAATAGAAGTAAGTATACAGTGACAGTAAAACGTCTGCAAAAGTTTGATAGTGTTCTTCAGCAGTGGTGGTCCGACAAGTGATTGTCAGCAGGAGAAAGAACTGAGGCATGCTGGGGACACTGACTTTATATAGGTGCCAACAAGATGTGTCGATGTGTGCAGCCCCAAACTGCAAATGTTTCCAGGTGGTCCTGATGCCAATAGCTTACAGTTCCATCATGTGGCTCAATGGAGGAAATACCCTCAAAGAAGATTTTTATTTTCAATCCGGTAACTGAGGTGGGGAACTGCACAATCATAATTGGGCACCAGTAAACCACAAAGCAAAACAGCATGTGGACAATGAGTTTCTATCCCAGTGTTATACATCCATATGAGATTTCTATCAGTAACAGTGTCTTGGTAAATTCTTCAAACTTTAACAGTGGGAGTGCAAAGCTTTGCATGCCCCAGCTCAACTCTCTCACCCTTTAGTGACATTAGGCTATCCACAAAAGGTGGACAGAACTGGAGCTAGGAGGATGCAAAGCTTTTGGCATTCCCACTTTAAAAGTTTGAAGAATTTAGGAGACGCTACTAAACTTGTATACTTATTGCCTTAAGAATACAGCCTCACTATTACAGATATATTCTTATGGGATTATAATATAGGAATAAGTGCTCTGCCAGTGAAACTTTTGACAAATTCAACAACAGGTTGAACAATAAAAATTAAATCTATCATATCCCATATATTACTGGCTTGAGTGGGTCATCGTCCTTGCCTATTATACGAGTATCTGGATTTGAGAGAACAGGACTCCTCATGGATTATTTCTAATTCACATGTCTGTTGGTCAGAGGGCAGATTTCATTGGCACCAGTAAAACACAGAAAGCACAAAGGAATTCCTCTCTCCAGCTAGTGTCAAGTAGTGGTTTAATCATGTCACAAGATGTTAAACAAACATTTTGCCCCAATGGGTGCTGCAGGTGCAGAAGACATAAAGAATACAAAGTCTGGAGTACTTTTCACAAATTCCAGAGGGTTCCTGAGTTAGGGATCAGCAACAAGTCTCTTTGTTCATTCCTCTTCTGGGAACAGAGCTGGGACAGATAATGGCCTCACAGAACTTGAACAAACTTGGGTTCACGAAAAGCACATTTCTCCTAAGAAACAGAAACACTTTAGGGACAGATCATATCCTTCACTTGAGAACACACTTTACTGTGACATGTAAAACACTTTGTAGTCAAGAGCCATTCCCATCTTCTGGTTAAAGAGGTACAATCCCATTTTCCAGTCAGGGTGACCCACTCCATCACCTACAGAAACTGTACCAAGGAGGCATCACTTGGACAGTTGTATTTGAAACACCTTGTCATGCAATCTCGGGCTTAGCCACTCCAGACCCACACAGGCATTCCTACATGGAGCAAGGGATCTACTTTGTGCTTGTCTAACCCAGCTCCGAAAGTCAACTACCCCCATATCTATGTATAAAGAAATTGTAAATGCCATACAGTGTGGACCCACACTGAGGTGCAGATTTGTACAGACTGGATACCATGAATCATTATCCAGGTATCTGCTAGTATAGGCCCATAATGAGTTATTTAGCTTCATAATACTTGATCTAATCTCTTTCAGTAGTACCCGAAGTTGAGGGTGGGGGGGCATAACAGAGAAACAGGGACCCTTTCCCAACGTAGACATTTTTCTTTTCTTTCTCTTCTGGTTCCCTCTGGTCCACCACCTCCCTTGCCTGCAGATTCAGACCCCATCCCATCCCTTTGTTCAACTTTGTGCCATTTGGCACCTGGGAAGGGGTCATGGAGCAGAGACTCTCCCGCGGGGATTGTGTGCCCAATCCTGCCAGAGGCAGGACCTCCCTGCCCTACAAAGGGCCAGGAGTGGCTGAAAGAGGAGTTCAGAGAGCGCCAGGACAGAGGGTGAAAGGCCGCGAGGAGCACAGACAAAGGGAAAAAGTACCTGTAGCTGGTCCGTAGCTCCCTGGCATCACTCCCTTCCGATAAGCAGTCTGGCATATGACAGCAGCAGTGGCAGGGTCGATCGGGTAGAAGCGCGTTGTCCTGATGCAAACTTCCACTTCCCCAGAGCCCCGAGTGGCATGGGGGGACACAGTTGCTGCCGGACCGAGTGGTGCGCCCCTTGAATAACTCCGGCAGAAACCGATCCCGGAACCTGTAGTTCTGCTGCTGAAAGCAAAGGCCGCACCAGCAGCCGGGTGGGAGAGTGGCTCCTGGCAACCATTTCCAACCCCTCCAGCAGCAGTGCTAGTCCAGGGCCATGGTGGTGAGTAGGCTGAGAGCCAAATCTTTTGTTTTAACTTGCACCATAGGTGCCAGGAAAGGAAAAGAAAAGATTGAAGGGCAGGAGCCCAACATGAGCAAGGGACACCAGACAAAGGGCCCAGGAATGAGTAGAGGGCGGTGCCCTCACTAGGAAGGGAAAGGAGGTGTTAAAGGAGCAGGGACTGAGCACCCCAAAGGGAGGGAACATAGACCCAGCTATGATCAGGGCCCATCACATTCCTCCTTTGCTTGTGTATGTCCTCCCTTGCCTGCTTTGTCCTGTTCAAAAGTGTCCATAGGGGACGAATGGTCTGAGTTGGTCAGCAGCCTGACACCAGATTACCAGAGAGGGCTGGCGGGGTGGGATCAGCGCCAGGTCCTCAGGTAGATTAATCAGTGGGTAGGGCTGGGCAACCTTCATTGGTAGTAAATTTGTAGGGTGGGACCAGGCCCAGGGGTTCCATAGACCTTGGGCAAAGATTGTAATACAGGTAATAAAGAGGTGGGGCTGCTGAAACAACCAGGGCTAGACCATCTTAGAGATACAGTACCAGCTTGGGGAGGAAATGCTCCTAGGGCCTGGGTTCCCCAACACCCCAACTGAACCATGCTGTTGCCTGCCTATTACCCCCTAGAGACTGTATTTTCTGAAAAATCTGAACTGTTTGCTTGCTACTGAACTGTTATTATTTATTTAGTTTTTGTTGACCGGGTAAGTGTACTAGACAAATCCTGCCTATTTTCAGGCCGACTCGGGAGGGATACAGATGAATGCCAACTGACCTTGAACCAGATTAAGCTGTTGGTGGTATTTTTAGTGAATGAGGAAATTTGGCCAGGACACCGGGAAATTCTCCTACTCTTTTGATAAGTGCCATGGGATCTTTAACATCCACCTGAACTACCACCAATCCAGGCAGGTGGGACCTCGGTTTAACGTCTCATCTGAAAGATGGCACCTCAGAAGTGCAGCACCCCTCTCATGCTGCACTACAGTGTCAGTACTGGATATTAACCCAAGTGCCAGATGTGGAACTGAACCCACAGCCCTCTGATCTCCTGGCCTCAGAGGCAGAGTGTGCTACCTACTGAGCCACTGACACTGTTTTGTATTGAATTGTGCCTGTGTGTACCTGATGTCCAGCTTCACCTTTGTGGCCCCAGACCAGCTTTGCAGAGCCTGACGCTTGACCTAGAGAGGTCCCCGCCCATCCACCATCTGCAGCAGAACCGCCATCAGTGACGCAAGCCAGTGCCAAAGTCCAGCCACAAGTGTTCCAGCATCAGCCTTGCAATGGTAAGTGGTAGAGAGCCGCCTAGTGAGGTATCCATTAGTGAATTGGCTTAGGAGCCACCCCAGCTCAAGTTTCAGGGATGTCAGTTAACATCATGCATGCCTCATTATTATTTTGCCGGCTGTCTGTAGAATGCGGTGCCCATGTCACTCTGCAAAGGCAGCCTGAACATCATCCATCCGAGTCACCTTGTTGAGAGGTCATCTGGGGCTGGGGACCTGCCAGAGGTCACTGCTGCTAATCATCCAGAGAACCATCGGCTGACCATGAGTCTTCAGCTTCTCGCCTGGAGCTGCAGAGGATGGGCAAGTTCTTCCTTGACCAGTGGGCAGTGTTCTTCATTGTGTTCTGTTCATCCGGGGATGCCCTGTTATAGCCTGTTTACAAAATCACTTTGTGGGGTCAATGCCCACCTGCTGATTAGCTGATGCAAAGAAAAGCCCAAAGCTTGGTTTGTCAGTTGTTCCATCACCTTGGCCAAGTGCACATGGGACTTGGGTTAACCCTGTTCTTGGTTCGACCAGTTGTTGGTCCCAGTTGCATTGTTTTATTTGTTGTTTATGTTTATTATCCGTGCTATTGTAAAACCCAGTTCTCTCATTTTTATTGTGCCTTGCAAATAAACTGTTTGCATCTTGGTCACTGAGTAAGATTCCTGCCTCTCTACCAGATTCATCTGGTCTGTCCTAAGATACTTAGGGAACCTTTTCGCCTGCCACAACTTGCTGCAGTGAGCAGGGTAAGAAACATCAAGGACTCCAAAGCTTGAAGCTACCTACACCAAGATGCCTGCAAGAGAAGATATAAAGGTGATCCCTGCCATGCTAAGTGCAAGAGGATCTGGCCTGTGTGGTGTGCCAAGTGAGGTAGCTGGTGGCACTTGTTGCAGAAATGAGGCAAGGGCCTAGCCCCAGGTTGGACCGCATCCACACTGGCCTGGAAGGAAGAGGAGCCAAGGGCGAAGACGCATGGATCAATGTGTGGAGCAGGGCAAGACCATGCCACCAGGCAAGGAAATCGCAAAGGCCTGTTTACCAACCATGTGAGCAGACTGACCCCAGGAGCAGCAAAATCAAAAGAGCTCAGCACCAGCTATAGGAGGACACCAGGAGTGAGATGGAGAGAATCAAGCAACACAGCTGAGCTGTCACGGCACATTCAGGAGGTCCATCCCTAGTTCCCAGTGCCCGAGTGGTGGAGCCCATGTACATGGAGAGTGCTGCCACCTGTGAGGTGCATCAGCAGGTTCCAGAGTGGAATGCCCAAAGGGAGGCCCGGTACCAGGAGCTTATACAGCGGGTTTCCCAATACACCAAGCAAAAACAGAGCTGCGGAAAGAATGTACAGATCTCAAAAGAGCCCATGACAGCAGGATCATAAGATCAAAGAACAGTTTGAGCAATCCCTCCGCCAAGGAGAGAAGCGGCCAGGTGCACCACAGTTATCCAAAGCTATGATGCTATGACCAAAAACTAAACTGTGCACCGCTTGTCGAGACACAAAAGAAGGAGGAGCTCGGCCAACACTTGGAGGAACTATAGGCATCCTTGTGAAAAGAGGAGTGCACCCAGCTAACCACTGCATGCCATCAGAAATTGCCAGAACCCCTGGGCTCAACACCCCAGTAGTGCTAAATAAGCCAAACAGCCAGCATCTGAGTCCGAGGAACCTGAAGTTTGTCTGGCACGAAGACCAAACCAAACCAGAACCAGATCCAGTTTGGTCCACTGTGACCAATATCAGTGGGCAGCATGCAGGCCACTCTCCCCATCCAAATGTCCATCCTGGCAGTAGAACCGCACCACCAAAAGGAAGAAGAGACACCTCCTTAAGCAGATCCTATGTCACCAGTCAGTCATAGAAAGCGATTGACCAAGAAGATGAAAAAGAATTGGATGAAGCCTATGATCAAGAAATGCACTTACCCATCGAGGAGCCAGTGCTGGTGAGATCCTGGAGTGCTGAAGAGTCCTCTTCAAGGTGGGAACCAACCCATATGTCATCGTGGACAAACCTTTCCCCAGACTGCATAGCTACCAACTCCAAGCCTTGGATGGAATACAAAAGCTAGTGCACGAATACATCTAAAGTCCTGCCCAGTCCCTCTCAAGGCAGATGGAGGGATCAACAATCAAAGGCAGAAACCACTACCAACGGGCACTTTCAGGCCATCAATCCGCTCCTCGGTTCACTGTGGTGGTAGGTTAAAAATGTTAGTCAACCAGTTAGGAACTGATGTTTTAAGTAGACTAGATAAATAGTTTATAGCACTAAAATGTTGTTTGTGTTTTAAAACTCTACTTAACAATTAACACATACTTGGGGACATGTATGTTTAATGGGGAGGCTTGTAGTACCCAGTTGAGGGAGGAGGGGCTCAACAGAGAAATGGGGAACCTTTCCCCAACAAAGACATTTTCTTTCCTTTTCTTTCTCTTCTGGTTCCCCTCTGGTCCACCACTTCCCTTACCTGCAGATTCAGACCCCATCCCTGTCCCTTTGTTCACCTTCATGCCATTTAGCACCTGGGAAGGGGGTCATGGGCAGGAGACCCTCCCTGCGGGATTGTGTGCCCAATCCCTGTCCGGAGGGCAGAACCTCCCTGCCCAACTAAAGGGTCAGAGAGTGGCTGAAAGGGAGTTCAGAGTGCCAGAACAGAGGATGGAGGACGTGAGGAGCATGGAAAAAAGGGAAAAACTACCTGTAGCTGGTCCGTGGCTCCTCCGGTGTCGCCTCCCTCCGACAGGCAGTCCAGCATGGCAGCAGCAGTGGTAGGGTCAGTCTGGTGGGAGCGTGAGCTACCCGGACGCAAACTCTCCACTTCTCCAGAGCCCCGAGTGGTGTGGGGGGAATGCGCTTGCTGGCCAGGCCGAGTGGTTCCCCTTGAATATCTCCGGGCAGAAACTGCACCCGGAACCTGTAATTCTGCTGCTGAAAGCAAAGGCTGCACCTAGCAGCCGGGTGGGAAAGCGGCCCTCAGCCACCATTTCCAACCCCTCCAGCAGCAGTCCTAGTCCAGGCCATGGTGGTTAGTGGGCCAAGAGCCAAATCTTTGTTTTTGACTCACGCTATAGGCGCCAGGAAAGGGAAAGAAAATATTGAAGGGCAGGAGCACAACATGAGCAAGGGGCACCAGACAAAGGGCCCAGGAATAAGTAGAGGGCCAGTGCCCTAGCAAGGAAGGGGAAAGGAGGTGTTAAAGGAGCAGGGACTTAGCACCCCAAAAGGAGGGGAAGATAGACCCAGCTGTGATCAGGGCCTATTGCATTACTCCTTTGCTTGTGCATGTCCTCCCTTGCCTGCTTTGTCCTGCTCAAAGTGTCCCCAGGGGACAAATGGTCTGAGCTGGTCAGCAGCCTGATGCCAGATTACCAGAGAGGGGCTGGTGAGGGAGGGCCCAGTGGCCAGGTTCTCAAGTAGATTAATCAGTGGGTAGGGCTGGCCTTCATTGGTAGTCCATTTGCCAGGGTGGAACGAGGCCCAGGGGTTCCATAGACCTTGGGCAAAATATCGTAATACAGGTAACAAAGAGGTGGGGCTGCTGACATAACCAGAGCTAGACCATCTTTAGCAGTACAGTACCAGCTTGGAGAGGAAATGGTCCTAGGCCTGGGTGCCCCAGCACCCACCCAACCATGCTGTTGCCTGCCTATTGCACCCTACAGACTGTATTTTCTGAGAAACCTGAACTGTTTGCTTGCTACTAAACTATTATTGAATTGTGCTTGGATGTACCTGATGTCCAGCTTCACCTTTGTGGCCCAGACCAGCTTTGCCAGAGCCTGATGCTGACCCAGGAGGTCCCTCGCCCATCCACCATCTGCAGCAGAACCATCACCAGTGACGCCAGCCAGTGCCAAAGTCCCGCCACAAGTGTTCCAGCATCAGCCTTGCAATGGTAAGTGATAGAGAGCCACTAGTGAGGTATCCAGTAGTGAGTTGGCATAGGAGCCACCCCGGCTCAAGCTTGCTGGACCACAGTTAACGTCAGGCATGCACCATTATTATTTTGCCAGCTGTCTGTAAGTGTGCATGTGCCCATGTCACTCTGCAGAGGCAGCTCAAAATATCGTCCCATCCGCAGTCACCTTGTTGAGACGTCATCTGGGGCTGGGGACCTGCCAGTGGTGATTGCTGCTAATCATCCAGAGAACCATCGGCTGACCAAGAGTCTTCAGCTTCTCGCCTGGAGCCCAGAGGATTGCCAAGTTCTTCCTTGACCAGCGGGCAGTGTTCTTCATTGTGTTCTGTTCATCCAGGATGCCCTGTTATGGCCTGTTTACAAAAGCCCTTTGTGGGTCAATGCCCACCTGCTGATCAGCTAACGCAAAGAAAAGCCCAAGCTGGTTCGCCAGTTGTTCCGGCACCTCAGGCAAGTGTACGCAGGACTTGGATTAAGTAAGGTTAGCCTTCTGTTCTTGGTTCGACCAATTGTTGGTCCCAAATCACATTTTTTTGTTTGTTGTTCATGTTTATTATCCTGTACTGTTGTAAAACCCAGTTCTCTCATTTTTATTGTCCTTGCAAATAAACTGTTTGCATCTTGGTCACTGAGTAAGCTTCCTGCCTCCTTCCAGATTCATCTGGCCTGCCCTAAGAAACTTAGGGAACCTTTCGCCTGCCACAACTTGGCGCAGTGAGTAGGATAAGAAACATCAAGTAGTCTAAAGCTTGAAGCTACCCACACCAAGATGCCTGCAAGAGAAGATATAAAGTGGGATCCCTGCCATGCTATGCAAGAGAAGCTGGCCTGTGGTGTGTGCCAAGTGTGAGCTGGCGGCACTTGTTGCAGAAATGAGGCAAGGGGTCCAGCCCCAGTTGGACCACATACACACTGGCCTGGAAGGAAGAGGAGCCAAAGGCGCATGGATCGACGGATGGAGCAGGGCAGGAGCATGCCCCAGGCAAGGAAATCATAAAGGCTGTTTACCAACCATGTGAGCAGAGTGACCCCATAGAAACATAGAAACATAGAATTTGACAGTAGATAAGGACCGCTTGGCCCACTTAGTCTGCCCATTTTCCTACCTAACAGATAAGCTGCAGATCCTAGTTAACCAACAGCTTTCTTCCTCTACCCCGCACTAGGACTGCCTTATGTCTGTCCTATGCATTCTTGAATTCTCCCAGGGTTCTTGATTCCACGACCTCCTCAGGGAGGCTGTTCCATGCATCCACAACCCTCTCTGTGAAAAAATACTTCCTCACATTACCACTGAGCTGTCCCCTCTATCTTCAAATTGTGCCCCTTGTTCTTGCACATTTCTTTTTCTAAAAGATGCTACCCTCTTGGACATTGATTCCTTGAGGTACTTGAGAGTTTCTATCATGTCCCCTCTCCTTCTTTCCTCAGGGGTATACATATTAAGTTCATTTTGTCTTTCTTTGTATGTCTTCTGGTGCAGATCCTGTACCATTTTGTTGCCCTCCTGTGGGCAGCCTCCACTCTGTCTATGTCTTTGCGGACTGCACACAGTACTCAGATGGGGTCTCACTAACTGTCTGTACAGAGGGATAACAACTTCCTGTTTTCTACTATCGATGCCTCTCCTTATGCATCCCAGTATCCCCCAGCCTTCCTTACTGCCTTCTCACATTACTTGCCCACCTTTAGGTCATCTGATATAATTACCCCCAGGTCCCTTTCCATTTTTACTGTTGTCAGTATCTCACCCCCATTGTGTACTCTTCCCTAGGTTTTGTTTCCCAGTTGCATTACCTTGCATGTCTTTGCATTGAATCTGAGCTGCCATACATTTGACCATTCCTCAAACCTTGCCAAGTCCCTTCTCATCCTTTCCACTTCATCTTGTGTATCAACCCTGTTGCAGATCTTTGTGTCGTCTGCAAAGAGACATACTTTTCCTTCCAGTTCCTCTGCAATGTCGCTTATAAAGACATTAAAAGGATCGATCCAGTACTGAACTCTGCGGTACCCGCTAGTAACCCTCCTTTCTTCATCTGTGGACCTGCTTACTACTACCCTTTGCGTCCTGTTGTCTAGCCAATTTTTATCCAGGCTACCACCTTGGGACCCAATCCAAGGCTGGCTAACTTGTGTATTAATCTTTGTGTGGAACTGTATCAAATGCCTTGTGAAAATCTAGGTAGGCCATGTCCACAGCCCCTCCCTGGTCTACTACTTTGGTCACCCAATCAAAGAAATCTATTAGATAAGTCTGACACGACCTTCCCATCATGAATCCATGCTGCCTTGGGTCCTGTGCCCCACTGGCATCTAGGTACTCAACAATTATTTCCTTTAGAAGTGATTCCATCAGTTTCCCTACCACTGAGGTCAAACTAACTGGTCTATAGTTTCCTGCCTCTGTCCTGCTCCCACTTTTGTGAAGAGGAATCACATCAGCCCTCCTCCAGTCCTCAGGTGCCACCCCATCCTCCCATGATTTGTTAAAGAGAGTAGTCAGTGGTGTCACTTGTTCTACCCTTAGTTCTTTTTAATTCTTGGGTGAATCCCATCAGGCCCCATTGCTTTGTCCACCTTCAATTTTATTAGTTCTTTCAGAACCCTTTCTTCTGTAAATGGACTGATATCGGCCCCCATCTTCAAAGTGTTTCTCTTGTTTGGTTTAGGTACCTCCCTCCTCTTCCTTTGTGAATACTGAGCAGAAATATTCGAACAGTATCCCTGTTTTTCACTGTCACCCTCTGTCCACATTCTCTCTCCCCTTTATTAAGCCTCAGTATCCCTCCTTTGGTCTTTTTCTTCTGCCCTAATGTACCTATAAAAGGTCTTATCCCCTTCTTAACAGAGTTGGCTATCCTTTCCTCTGTTTGGGCCTTGCTATTCTGACTGCCTTCCCAGCCTCTTTCTGCTTTAACTGATAAAGTTCTCTGTCCTGCTCCTTCTGTGTTTATATTTCCTGAATGCTACAGATTTTTCAGGTGTAGCCTGACAGGCCCTGAGCCTATGTTATTTGCATGTGCATATCGTGTTTTGACTAAGTTTTGCAATTTTTAACTCTGTTTGTTAAATTATTAAAAAGAAAATGTCTGAGTTTGATGGTATAACTGGGTCACTGTAGATGTTGTGATTATCACCCTGCCTTGTGGGCTCAAGCAGTGTAGGGGCCTGGTTCTAGTTTCTGATCTGGGGTTTATATCCAGACATTTTTAGTTTGTTTGGCACCTCCAGCCAGGGACTAAATTTAAGCGGGCCTGGTGTCAGACCAGCAGAACCCCTAGGATGCAGTACCCCTCACCTCTCCCACAGTGTCCCCTCACATGTGAAAATCACCGGCAACCTAAAAATAAAAATAAAATACAGTTAATGACTTACTACTGATAATATGCTTATGAGGCAAAATGTAACATTTTTATTTATTTATTTATTTGGTAACTAGGTAGTACACTAGTCCCAGAGACCATTTTCAGGTACAACCTGGCCATTTAAATGGCACATAGGACACAAAATTACACAATCACAGCAAAAAGAAAATCAAATTGAAACAAGGGTGGTGAATGCACAGTTACACAGGCAAGACATTGCAGAAATAGTATGCAGCTGTTCAAGAGACATAACAACTGTTTAATACAAGAGCATCTTATACTTAGTACAGTTAAACATGTGTCAGGGTTCCTAAAACTCTGTATCTTGGCAGACATTCCTAGTCATTAAGAAAAGCATCTACATAATAATCTAGTTAATAGGATTCCATGAAGTGCATTTTGAACCTGGGAGGTGAGATGGGTGCTTGCATTTTGTCCTGGAGGAGTTCTGCAGCTTGGGCGCAACATATGAGAAGGCTCTCTGACCCATTTCTGTGTTATGCCTGGGACATTCAAGCAGTCAGCTGTTTGAGAACCTTAACTCACGTCTGTTACATTTAAGATTTAGCAGCCCTAGCAGTGGTGATTTTGTCCCTGCTTGCAAAGGTTTTGAGGTGAATGTTCCAATCAGTAGCTGTCTGCTCTTGAAGGGAGACCCATCCCAGAGTCTGGTAAAGTTGGCAATGGGGAGTGAGAAATGGGGCTTGGATGATGAATCTACAGACGTTATTATAAGCCATGCTCATATTTATTTATTTAGTTAGTTTTGTTGACCGGTAAGTGCACTAGACAAATTCTGCCTATTTTCAGGCATGACCAGGGGAGAGGCACACAGATGAATGCCAACTGACCTTGAACCAGATTAAGCTGTTGGTGGTATTTTTAGTGAATGGGGAAATTTGGCCAGGGCACTGGGAAATTCCCTACTCACCGTAGGGGAACCTCTGGCTGACAAGATGGCGGATGTCAGTCCTGGAAGGAGGATGGAAGCTGTGGAGCTGGGAGAGCAGGCCCTCTCTCCCACTTCACAATGTCTGGGGTACAAAGACTGATTCTGAATGAAGAAGGTATGAGTACAACTATGGAAGGTGAAGAAATAATGTTGGAAGAACCCTTAAGTGAAATAGAAATGTTTGGACCAGTGCCTGAAGGCAGTATGGACATTGACAATATTTCTGAGTCTTCAGATAACAATGATTCAAAGCAGCCTGGTTTATGCACAGATACTGCAGAAACTTTGAGACTTCAACGATTACTAGAAACCAAGGAGTGGCAGTTCGTGGTGAAAAGATGTCACTGCAGCAGAAAATTTGCGGCTACAAGCTGACAGTGCTTCTGACACTGTCTCAGAAAATCAGCTGAGAGATAGGAGGCTTTGAAGTTGCCGCTGTCTGCCGGTGACGAATTACGACTGGAACCGAATTGCCTCTGTCAGCACAGCTGGAAAACCTGTAAGTACAGCACCAAGAAATGTCTCATTGCACAACACTGGTGGAACTGAAACTTTGACTCAGGGTGATAAATGACTTTTAGAAACAGCCCTGAGGTGGTCAGTAGACGCTGCCTTACAGGGAGCTGGGTGGGAAAACAGACTGAAAAAACGAATAAGTGTCTGGGGCCTCTCCCATTAAAATGCCTAAACCTAGAGATTTCACTGGTGCTCTGTCTGATGTTGCTTCTCAGAAGACTGAGGAAGGGAGGCAAATGATCCTTTAGTGGTGCCAGATGATTTACAAATGACACAGAACCCCATTCTTAATTTGCCAGTGATAGCAGTGCCTCAGCCACCTTCTGCAGGGAGAGTTCTGGTAATAACAACACAAACTGAAGCTCCACTGAATAAGAAACCAGATGCCCAAAAGAAAACTTTTCTTCTTTATTTCACCTTCCCATTCTTACAGCAAAGTGGTACAATGCCGTTCAACCAACATATTTAGGTGGTATGCAAGAACCTCCGGACCGAATCTTTGTAGCCAGAACTCTATTAAAGGATTCTCTCAAATTTTCTTTTCATGAAATATATGCATTGATTCACATCTCAGGAGAGACATCCTTGATATTAGTTTTAAGAGCACACGTGGCTTAGAGTGATTTGGGGCAAAATATAATTCCTTGAAGAATATTACTATGTGGACTCCTTCCTGGTGACACCTTTAACAAACCAGCATACAAAAATATAACTGTATTGTCTCGAAATGAAGGTGTGGAGGTATCAGACGTGTTATACTGGCTAAAACATCGCTGCATTGTTCTAGGAGATCCAGAAGCTATTCTGGACACAAAGAATATAGTGGACTGGGGATGGAAGGTGAAGATTTTGTTAAAATCTACTGACAATGGGGTGCTGCATTTGCCCAACTCTTTCTTTTGGGGTGAGATAGAGGGTGCTGTTTTACTCCAGGCCAGCCAAAGGCCTGTTACAGGTGTGGGGACCCTAATCACCTTAGTAGTGTCTATAATAAGGTGAAATGTACACTCTGTGGGGAATTGGTTTATTACAGTACAAGTTACATTAAACTGTTCCACCAATGAGTTGGTTAAGCATTGTTTTTTACAACTGGCAATGCACTGGCAACTCACATTGCATTGTTTAAAGTGCTTAACCACCTCAAAAACAATGTTTGTAAAACATTTTGCAGCTCAGTTGGAAGGCATCTGTAGTCCAGTCACAATACTATGCAAACTGCATTTTGTCTCCTAAGAAACAGTTTGTGCAGGGTTTTGTGTTGATTCAGCAATGCTTAAGCAACTCAGTCAAAATTCTAAAACAGCTCATTGGAGGAACAGTTTAATGTGACTTGTACTGTAATTCAGCTTGTTTAAATGAAACAAAGTGCAATTTATGTGATGAAGTAGGACATACTTACAGAATTGTATCTGGGCAGCACATAATCAGGAGCACCACGACTTAAGGGATGATCAACATTTTGTAATTTCTCAGGCCCAGAAAGCAAAATTAGAATTAGATCCACCCTGGTACCTCCAATTCCTGTGGAAGAGTCCCTTTGGTAGCTACTCTCCTCCTCCCAGGGTGGACAGGCAGCCAGTAGAGACAGTGTCTGAATACATCCCTGAGACTCTACTTCCACAGCTGCATAGACTGAGGTTTCTGTAAGCAATAAGGACATGCCTCTCCAAAGAACCAGTTCAGGCACAGTGTAGAAGGTCCACTAGGCCAAAGTTGAAAGCACCCCCAAAAACCCAAAGTTTCTCCCATTGTGTTAGCAAATCAATATGAGCTCCTCCAGGGGACCTCTGCTGAGTCAGGGAGGACACTGATTCTTCAACTAGTTCCTCCTCTCATCCTGAAGGAACAACAGATACAGAAATTTGTTCCAAAGGTAGGGGTCTCAAAAGGAAGGCTAGATCCAAAACTAAAGGTGGGTTGGAGGGTAGGAAGAAATGAAGTGTGTAAGTCCTAAGTTGTGTTTTACTTTTCTTGTTATCTTCAGTAGCTATATATTCCTATTTTCAGCTCACAAAGTAGGATCTTGTTTCATATCTCATCATACTGGTATGATCCTACTTTGTATTACACCTATCAGAAAGAAGAATTTCAGTAGACAAGTCTGACGTCTGAGCAATTACATTGTCATACACTTAATGTAAACAGCATTAAGCAAGTTGGGAAGCATCAGGCTATATTTTCTTTTCACTTCTATGAACCTTAGGATATTTTGTTTACAAGATACTAGATTACACACTTCCTCCGAAATAAGACAAGCCCAGAGGAGTGGGTATTAGGGCCATCTTTTGGTCTATTGGGCAGGAAGCATGTTCAGGGTAGGAATACTTATAAGTTTGCCAGTCTTTACATTGTTGAAACTTTATGATTTGGTTCCTGGGAGAGTTTTGATACTTGATGTACTAATAGAAACTAGGGCTTATCGAATAATTAATCTCTATGTGCCCCAGACTAAAACTGCCCTAAAATAAATTTTTTCTACCATTCCACCATCATGTGCCATTGCTGCAGCAACTCCCTGACAGCGAAGACCATCACAGCGGCAGGATTTGTCCTAAATCCCCATGTCGCTGTGATGGTCTCTGCATGGCCAGGGATTACCTCACAGGGTGTCCTCCGTTCAACTCTGACTTGGAGTTAGAATCCTAGAGACCAGGGGTTAGTTCAGGGCACAGCCCCCGATGGACACATGGAGGCATTCCTGACACCACATTGCTTGACACTTGGCAATGCAGCTGCCGCTGTCAGGGATGTCTCTAACCACTGTCACTGCGGTAAGGTAAAACCTTCAGCCTATACATACTTCTAAAGGAATCATATTTACTGGGGATTTTAACTGTGGATTAAGCGTTAAAGATAAAAGTGCTCACACTGCAACTAAAAAATTATTTTGTGATACCCTTAAAAAAGACTCTTCACAAAGCAAGGCTCAAGGATGCCTATTTAGAAGCAGTAGAACAACGTACTCTCTACATTTCAAAAAGGAACCTTGGCTACGAGGATAGACTTTATTTTATATTTTTATTTTTCTTAAAATTCTGCTACCACTATTTTACTGCTCCCATTCTCCATATATTCAACCTCTCTATTTCTTCTGCTGTAGTTCCATTATGCTGGAAATCCACTCATATCATACCCTATTTAAATCCGCAACTTTTGCTACTTAAACAATTACAGACCAATCTCAATCTTGCCTATCCTTTCAAAAGTCCTCAAAAAGTTGATTTATACACAATTGAAGAACCACCTGAAACCTATTCTCTCCTCAATCCAGCCCAATCAGGCTTTCACCCTAATCATAGCACCATTACTGCACTAGCTAAAGTCACTGATGACTGAATCTCAGCCAAGGATGCTAAAACAATTACAGGTGCAGCATTCTTAGATTTGAGCAAAGCATTCACACCATTGCCCATACTCTAATTGTGAACAGCCTTACCAATATTGGTGCTACCCTAGCTACTACTCAGTGGTTCTCCAGTTACCTATCAGGAAGGATGCAGAAAGTCAAAGCAGGTGGGCTGTTCTCTGCCTCCTTACCAGTTACTAGTGGAGTCCACAAGGTTCCATCTTAGGTCCTATACTCTTCTCCCTATATATCAACAACCTCGATTCTCAAATAACCAGGTCAACCCTTGCATTTCTTTGCAGATGATGCAGTTTTGTATACATCCGGCCCTACAATATCGGAAGACAGGGATATACTTCAAGTCAATTTCTCACAGCTAGAAACAAATCTCATCCATACCAAACTCCTCCTAAATGCTAAAAAAACTAAGGCCATGATTTTCCCCTAATACTTCCTCTGTCACCCTCACTGTCCCACCTAAAGACTTCATCATTACATCCCTAGGTGAACCACTGAAGTTGTCTCTAAATTTAAATACCTCGGCTTCTGGTTAGACAGTAACCTCTCCTTTAATGAGCATATTGATGACCTGTCCAGAAGACTAAAAGCTAGACTAGGCTTCTTCTTCTGAAATAGGTCCTCTTTCCTGGAAACCAGACTCAGGCTTGTTCAGACCACCTTCCTCCCTTACTTGACCATGGGGACATATTATACACTTCTGCAATTACTAACCTAAACAAATTGAACATTCTCTACCACTACACTCTCTGCTTCATTACAAACTACCCAGACCAACCCACCATTGCAAACTATTTGCAGCTGTTGGTTGGACTTCACTTACCATTAGACACACTTAATGCTGGCATTTGGACCCTAAAACTTCTTCTGAATAAATTACCAAGCTATTTAGTAGCTCTTATCCGTACCGCCCACAGTTCTTATTTCCTTAGGAAGTCAGATTTTATCCTACTCGATGTACCTAGGACTCACACCCCTTTGGTAGATGAGCCTTCTCAAGTGCACTACCAACTATTTGGAACCAGCTGCAATCTACTCTGAAACTATCCAGTGTAGTCTCAGAAAATTTCTTCAAAAAACTGGTGGCTTCAAAATAAAGGACACCTGTAATGGTTTCTAAACTCCTTCCCTAGCCTTCTCCTTACTTCCTTTGTTTGTCCTCACTACACCACCTTCCTTAACAACTTGTACTAAGTATTTTTGTTTGTTTGTTTGTTTGTTTTGTTTTCACTCAGGATTGTTGACCCATGTATCTTGTAGGACCTGGTCCGCCATTTATGTATTGTTATGTTATTGTCTGCATTGTGTATTTGTTGTAACCATGCACCCATGACCTCCTTGTGAATGAGCTTGCTCAACAGAGCTTTCCTGTGATAAACTTGAACTTGAATGAACTTGAACTTATATCACAAGATACCAAAACTGGTTCAGTTAAAGTCACCCACTTAGAATTTTCTGATCACAAAATGGTATTAATAACTCTAGTAAGTCACCCTACAGATTCCAGAGGACCTGGAACTTGAAAATTCAATGTACACCTGTTGCAAGATAATAGATTCATAGATTCCTTAACTCAGTTCTTGGCAGCAAGAAAATCAGTGGTGGTATGTTATGAAAGCTCCATTAGGTGGTGGAGGACACAAAACAGATCTAATTCATTTCTTAAAATTATAGTAAGCAAAAAGCAATTCAGAATATTTGGCTTATTTGCAAAACAGGCATCACCGACAAAATCTCTTCACTATAACCAGCATAACAGGTCAAGACTTAGGACAGCAAATACAGTTGGTACAAAGGGACATGCTTTTATTTTACAAGAAAAAGCAGTACAACTGTTTAATCACTATAAATTTGGAATGCGGGTACTGCACAAGAAATATGTCCCTTTGTCAAAATCATAAAATATTGGTTGTAAAATGCCTTTTTATTTATCAGCTGGGGTCAAACATACTGGTCATCAGAAAGTTCTAAGACTGGTGTCTGACTATTCTAGTAATTTATTTTCTCATATTTCATCAGATATATCTGAGTCTAAAAATTTCTTTCAGATGTTCATGTGTTCCCTCAGGTGACCACTGCAATGTGCAAGCCAATCTCTTCAGCAGAAGTATTAAATGCAATACAGCATCTGAAAATAATGTTACCCCAGGACCTGATGGCCTGCCCAATGAACTGTACAAACAAATAGGGGAACAGCTTGGTTCTGACCTAGCAGATGTTTTCAATGCCCTGTTAGAAACAGGAGATATTCCTTTGAATTTTAACAAAGGCACTTTAGTATACTTGCACAAAATGATGAGAAATCCAATTTAGATAACTGGAGCATTTTAAATACTGATTTCAAGCTACTAACTAAATTTCTAACTACCTGGTTATTACAAATAGCAGAAATAGTAATATCCCGAACAATCTTGTTCCAACCACATAGGAGGATTCAGGACCATTTAATCCTTCTAAGGGAAGTTATAACCGAGGGTTATATGAATTTATTGCCAGGATATATAATTTCACTTGATCAATGTAAAGCCTTTGACTCTATTAGTCATGACTCTTTGGACTACCCTATGCCACTATAAAGTCCTTGAAGTTATGGTAGCTTGGTTGAAAGCATTATACAGACATGCCATGGTTGTTCAGTAGTAAATGGATGGCGGGCTCCTTTGATCCCTATCAAGCGGGGTGTGAGGCAGGGGTGCCCTTTAAGTCCTCTGCTCTATGTACTTTTTAGATCCTTTGCTTCATAAGTTGAATGGGAGTAGTACAATTAACAGTATCTCTAATCCAGAGACACTGAGAACTCTTCAGGCAATGGCATATGCAGATGACCTCTGCCTCATGTTAGCTGACAGTACAGAACTCCCTGCACCAATGTGAAGTATTCAGAACATGTTCTGGAGCTGCATTGAACTTAAATAAATGTGTGGGTTCTCACTAGGAACTCTCCCTAATCAAGAAACTGAGGTAGGCCCAATCAGATTAACAAAAGACTCTGTTTCAATTTTAGGGATAAAATTTGGACTGCAACCTATGGAGACACTGAACTGGGAAGAGAAGCTTGTTATAGGCAAGCAAAGAGTGGCTCACTGGAACCAACATACTATTGGGGAAAAGAAACAAGTATTTTAGTAAAAAATGTTTTAGTCCCTATCTTTTATATTTGAGCTATGTGTTTCAGTCCCCAAACAGTTTGAAGTTTCACTGTTAAGTATATTCTTCCAGGCTATATGGAGCAGCTGTCTTAATTCCATAAAGAGGATTGTAACATGGCATAAAAAGAAAAAACAAATGAAGCAGTCAGATAGGTGCAAACACACCATGTGGTACAGTAGAAACCATGGTCTAATACCATAGTAGATCATGGTTTGTGATGTAATACTTGCAATCCACTACAGGCAAGAAGCAGTATACAAGTGAAAGCAATATGCAAATAGTTTCTAGTGTGTAGTTGTCCCAGCTTGTATTTGCTAAGGATTTTCTTGGTACAGGGTTTTGACTTTGTCAAGATTGTTCTATGTTGTAACTATGACAGAAGTTCATGAGTTACTAAAGATTGTACATTTAAACTCACATATACTGTTAATTATGCTGCAGCAATATTTCTGTAGAAGTGAACAGTTACATACTGTTACCAATCCTTCTGATCTACTGCTGTCTAAGCAACTGTAGGTGCAATTTATTGTGGATGACTGAATAACATTATCTGTCCTAGCCTTTTCTTGGTGAATACAGGTAAAGATGAGCATGCAGCTTCTATAACCAAAAGCAAAATAACAGACCTGAGATAAACAAAGTAAAATTAAAGAGAGAGGATACTTCTATGGGTGAAAAGAAAAATAAATTGAGAGAAACAAAAGAAATCAAAGAAACAGACTAACAATAGTAGACAAAACAAGTATTTGAAAGGTGAAAGCAGTAAACGTTATGTTGTTCTATGTCCTGCTGAGTTAGATAGTTTAGAGGGAAAAAAGTGAAAATAATATTCTGCAAAATAGTAGTTGTTCGATAAAAGTGTTTTTCAGATTGGCTTAATTCAGTACATTTGGAGAAACAGTGCTTGTGCTACTAGGATTGTTTGACAGACACCTATTGGTCTGTAAAGGAACTGGAGGAAGAAAACTAAAATGTACCATAGCACACTCCCATCATGCAGTGCAGCCCATATCTTCTAATACACAGAGAGGAAATCAAAGCACCTAGAATAGAAAGTGAATTGCAAGTTTTTGAAAGTTGTAAAATATGTTTTGATGTTAGAAAGCTTAAAGCTTGTAAGGAAAGTTATTTTAATAAAAAGTGAAATAGCAGCCACGTATATTTCCAATAGGTGTGTTCCAATTGTTTTCAAGTATATGTACATCACGTTAACAGCTCAACATACAGTATTCTGAAAGTAAATCAGTGTGATTATACTCATTTATTCAAAGACTATTAGTCATACACTCATTGCCATGTTACAAGCGGATTAAGCCACTCGAAAGGATGGGTCTACAATGGAATTAATCTATGGTTGGTTGGTTGGACCCACTCGGCCTTTGGCCTAGTGGATTCAACCCCTAACCATGGATTAATTCACAGACCATGCTTTCTCGTGACTTAACTTACATATAACCTACCTGCAAGTAAAAAGAAGGTGGCCTCTGTCTACGATTAATCCTTACTATTTTTTTCTAGTATTTTTATGTCAAATTTAAAACCCTATTAGGTAATGCACAGAAAGGGTGGGAACAATGGATGCAGGGAACTGCAGGACTTGGTTTCAACAATGGAATGAAATTCAATTAGATTGATCAGGGCTTCTGGGTCTACACCTACTTATCTTAAAGAAATCTTTCAGAGGCTGAAGCAGTGGAAAGTTGGACCACAACAAATTATTTCAACCCAGACACATAAGGTACTATATAGAGATCTTCTTTCTGGGTTATGTGTAATATCAGTGCCCTTTTCAGCTGTCCAATTCCATAGCTACAATCCCTAAAAACATTGTATAGATCTTCCAGAATTCCTGTTCAGATGAGGGATTTCCACTGGCTTTCCTGCCCTGGGAAAATTAATGTTAAAGGAAATCAGAAGCATAAACAGCTTCAAGAAAGGTTATGTTGCCATCCTGGGTGCATTGCTGTAGAAGAAACCATGGATCATTTATTCTTTAGCAGTTCTTTCATTATAGATTTCTGGAGATTTCCAGCACAACAATGGCAGGAACCAATTTTGCAAAAGTTACATATGACACTTTAATGTATGGACATTTTCATCCTTATTGGAGAAAATGGAGTATGGGGACTTTAAATTTATTATTTACAATTATAAAATGGAATATTTGGATGGCAAGATGCCTATTTACTCTGCAACAGAAAGAGTGCACTTATATAGAGCGGATTAAGAAAATTGAGAAGGATGTAAAACAGTGCATAGTTTAGAATGTACAGCTTTCACAACATGTGTTTTTGGAATTATGGAAAAGCCTTCCCTGGGTAACAAACATGGATGCTGCAATTACATAAACAAAACTGAGTTGCATTTTGGATAAGTGTCGTAAACTTCTAATGTTTTACTTTCTTTTTCCTTGATAATCTGTAAGACATGTTTTGTTGTGAAATGTTTTGATTGTATTCAATTTCTTTCTGTTTAATAAAATTGCCCCTACTCTTTTGAGAAGTGCCATGGGATCTTTAACATCCACCTGAGCTACCACTAGAACAGACAAATGAGACCTCGGTTTAAAGTCTCATCTGAAAGACAGCACCTCAGGAGTGAAGCACCCCCTCATGCTGCACTACAGTGTCAGTACTGGGATTTAACCCAAGTGCCTGGTGTGGGATATAACCTACAGCCTTCTGTTCTCCTGGCCTCAGAGGCTGATATGATTGAATAGTTGAGGTAATGTAAGGGATATTACAGTGGAGCAATATTCTAGTATGGGAAGGAGGTTGCCCTCCCAATAGCAAGTCTGGCTTCCAGATACAAGAGGTGCTTGAGGCAATAGCACACCCTAAGCACTGATTTACCTTTCTTACCATTAAACTTATGTGGGTCTCAAAAGTAAGAACTGGATCAAGCATGATCCCCAGATATCTGAAGTCTTTTACCTGCTCTAGGCAGGAGCCACTCTGTAAAGTATTGAGGATGTTTGTATGAGAGGCAGGGCACTTAGAGAGCCTCTGTTTGGATCCAAACAGCAAACACTTAGTTTTTTGGCATTGATGAGCCTATGCTGTGAGAACCAGAAGACCATTGCAGTGAAATCCCTATTCAAGTAGAGATTTATTCTGGAAAGTTTTCCTTTTCACTGCAATAAATGATCAGATCATTCACATACATAATTCTTTTTGCTTTTGTAGGGTTCTGAAAGTAGTGGGTTGACAAAAGTGAGTAGAGAAGGGACCTAGTATCAAGCCTTGGGGACTCCAGTTCAAACTTGGAGAAGACTGGATAGGACACTCCCTACTTACACCATCTGGGTCCTGTTTGTCAGGTAACTATGGACCCAACTTATTGTGTTTGGGGAAGTCAAAGGTGTTCAGTTTACTTAGCAGAATCTCATGATCAACCATATCAAAGGCTTTTGATAAGTCCATGAATACAGCTCCTGTGAGGTTACCCTTTCTGCTTCACAGAGGACATGGTCCATAAATATAGTGAGTGACATGGCCATGCTAAATCCCTCCTGAATCCATGCTGATCAATGGATAGCAGGTCATTATTCTCAAAGTGCTTTGATATATGTCAGTGGACCACTTTCTTGAGAATTTTTCCCATGTGGGACAGAATGGACTCTGGTCTATAATTTTCAGGAAGGTGTGGGTTGCCTGCCTTATAAACAGGACTATTCTCACTTCCTTCCAGAGAGGTGGCACAGTGAAGGTGCCTAATGATAGATGTATTATATGAGAGGTGGTTTGGCCATGACGCCTACAGCTAGCTTGAGTAATTTTGGGTAAGCCATCATTTCCCATGCTGCCCAAGTTGGAGTAGTGACATTAGGAGGCATTATATCTCCGATAACAATAAAATATTTATTGGGGACTATTTATAAGAGATTGGGGACTATGATTCAAACCCATTTTTAATTTCTCGAAACTTTAAAATACTGTGGCCAAAGTTAGATACTTAACTGGACTCAGCCTATTAAACACACTTTCAATAGCAGTAGTAACTCAGTAATGCCCATCCTCACCAGGAAATGCAATGCAGTTGCTGTCACTTCTGCATTCCTGCATCTTTGTAATTTTGTTACCTGTACATATAACCTTCCTCCCCACCCCACAAGATGCAACTAGAAGCGAGTCTTTTGGGTTCTGCTTGTTTATCTGTTAAAATGTTTAAATAAAATATGATTAAATAAATAAATACTAAAAACCTTTGCTATTACCAGCTCACCTGTACTGGGGCATTTTCCTTTGCCACTGGTACAATTTTAAACCCTTTAAACCCGCAGGTCTGTAGAAATTGCAGCAGGTTGGCCTGTGGTAATGCACTTTAAAACAGTAGAAAACACCTCTAAACCCAATCCTAACAGGATATGCAATTGGAGGAGGTATCTGTAGATCCTGGTCAAATAACCAAAGCTGTAGCTTTGGTGGCAAGCTTTATAAAATCCATTTGCAGGCAAGCCCTGACAATACTCATGGTTCTGGTGTTACCAACTTCCCTGACAACTTGGGCTACTCTTCCTCCTTCTCTCTGCAAGTGCAAGTTCTCTTGAACAGTTGATCAGTTCTGTAGCTGGCGGACGTAGGGGTTCTTCTTGACGATAATGATCTCAGGTACCTCTGGATGTGGATTAGGCTTTCTGCACTGGTAGTAATCTGGTCCTTTCTGGCTCTCTCTCTCTCCTCTGCAGGACAGACCTTTCTAGGGATCAAGTGTCAGATGCAACACACATATTTAGGCTTCTGGACCTTAGTGTGATACTCTAGCCAGTACCTAGCAGTAACACTGACCTCTCATCTTCCCAACTCTCTATCTGCAGTCTCTGTACAGGATTTCACACAGCAGTAAACACACACAGTCTCTATCTACACTGCTGTCCTACAGCTGTAGGAACTAATACTGGACCAGCATGCTTTTACCTCTTGTCACAGGAAGGATAGGAACAGTCTCTTTCTCCAAAAGGTGTTATTCTCACACACAATCAGCAAACACACAGTTCAGTCTCTTTCTGCACATGTTGTAGGGACCTTAAAGTTACCTCCTGCTGAGTAACTTTAGAAGCTCCAGGAAGGCTTCCATCAGTGGCTTTGGCCAGCAGCACCAGCCTTTCCACACGAGAAAGATCACAGCCAACTGCTTAGTCCTGGATCTGTCCTCAGACACTCTGGGTTTTGGCAGCAATCTGATTTGCAAAAGGCTGGATCTGCCCTCAGACTTTACCCCAGGCAACTGCAGCAACCTGATAGGTGTAAAGGCTCTCAATCACTGAAAGCATTCCAAGCTGTCAATGTGGTCCCTTTAAGTTATGGAGTTTCTGACCTCTGAGGTGCATCCCTTGTGGAATGTCCTTTGATACAGCATCTGATATTTTGTCATGCTTTTATTTATTTATTTAATTATTTATATTTTTATTTATTTTAATTTAACAGGGTAAGCACACTGGACCAAGGGTCTTTTTCAGACTTGACCCAGACAGATCATACAATACAAAACATACAAAGGCATAGGATAAAACACTCAATAACAATTACAGTTACATAAATTAAGCAAATATAACTTTAGGCACTTTTTAAAACATGTAAAGAGCAAACATGTAAAAATCAGGTGAGCTATTCCAGAAACATGGAGCAGCTGATGTAAAGGCACATAATCCAGCTCTTGCTTTACAAAAACCTACATTAAGAACAACCCCATTGTCAGACCTTAAACTAGATAACAAATCCCTAACTAATAAAAGATCAGAAAAGGAGAAAAACAGAACAAAAAACATTTTTAAAATCAACCAAACAACTAAAAAATACTGTATTCATTGTATTGCTAATAACCAACCAAATTGGGAGTATAACTGACAGTGGTGAGTACGCACAGAAACAAATGAAACAAACAGCAAATGTTATTATAAACAATGGAAAGATTCTGTACCTCAGTAGAACTGAGATCAAAACAAGATTAGATACATACTGTAATCAAATGGGCCAAGACAGAACCAATAGCTATGGCTTTATGAGATTCAAATGAACAGAAGTTTTCAGCTTATACAAAATTTTATTTTGATTAATATTACAACAAACAAATTTGATGTGATCAGAAGAAGAAAGCAAAGGATACAAAATAACACCAAGGTATTTGAATTGGGATACTTGCTCAGTTAAGCTTCCTTGATTATCATATAACTTAATTAAGGGCTTTTTGTGAGATTTGTATTAACTCCTTTCTTCCACAGACCAGCAAACTCATGCCTTAAAGGTTTTTTCCCCAAGCCACAATGTACATTAGCAGTCCACCAGGTAGGCAGGAACAAGAAGAATGTTCCTCCAGTCCCCACACAGGCTCCAGTCCTGGGGGCCGGAGAAAACAACAAACAGATGGTGCCACACAGTTTGAGCAGGCAGTTTGGAATGATGGAGTAATGCTAAGCCCCACCATTTTGGGGGTTACAACGGATATTCAAATCCTTGCTACTTCCTCCTTCTACCCCTCACTAGAATTGCCTTATGTCTGTCCCATGCATTCTTGAATTCCCTCACTGTTTTTGACTCTCGACCTCCTCAGGAAAGCTGTTCCATGTATCCACAACCCTCTCTGTGAAGAAATACTCTCACATTACCTCTGAGCCGTCCCACCTCTATTTTCAAATTGTGCCCGCTCGTTTTGCAACTCTCTGTTTCTGAAAGATGGTACCGTCTTGGACTTTGTTGATTCATTTGAGGTATTTGAAAGTTTCTATCATGTCCCCCTCTCCTTCTTTCCTCGAGGCTATACATCTTTAGTTCCTTTAGTCTTTCTTCATATGCCTTCTGTTGCAGACCCTGCATCATTTTGGTCGCTCTCCTCTGGACAGCCTCCACCCTGTCTATGTCTTTGGGAGATGGGGTCTCCAGAACTGTACACAGTGCTCCAGATGTGGTCTTACCAACTGTCTGTACAGAGGGCCAGCAACTTCCTGTTTTCTACTGGTGATGCCTCTCCCTATGCATCCCAGAATCCCCAGCCCTCCTTACTGCCTTCTCACATTGCTGGCCCTCCTTAGGTCATCTAATATAACTACCCCTGGTCCCTTTCCATTTTTGTTGTTGTCATTATCTCAACCCCCATTGTGTACTCTTTCCTGGGTTTTTGTTTCCAGGTGCATTACTTTCACTTCTTTGCATTGAATCTAAGCTGCCATACATTTGACCATTCCTCCAACCTTGCCAAGTCCCTTTTCATCCTTTCCACCCCATCTTGTGTATCAACTCTTTGCATATATTTGTGTCAGCTGCAAAGAGACATACTTTTCCTTCCAGTACCTCTGCAATGTCACTTATAAAGACATTAAAAGGACTGGCCCCAGTACTGAACCCTGCAGTACCCCACTAGTAACCCTCCTTTCTTCACTGTGGACCTGTCTTACTATTACTCACTGTGACCTGTTGTCTAACCAGTGTTTTACCCAGGCTACCACCCTGGGACCCACTGTAGGCTGGCTAATTTTTTAATCTTTGTGTGGGACTGTGTCAAATGGCTTGCTAAAGTCTAGGTCATGTCCACAGCCCCTCCCTGGTCTACTGCTTTGTTCAACCAGTCAAAGAAATCAATTAGATTTGTCTGACATGAACTTCCCACTGTGAATCCATGCTGCCTGGGTCCTGTGCCCCACTGGCCTCTAGGTACTCAGCAGTTCTTTCCTTCAGAAGTGATTCCATCATGTTCTCTGCCACTGAGGTCAAACTGACAGGTCTGTAGTTTCCTGCCTCTGTCTTGCTCCCACTTATGTGAAGGGAATCACATCCACCTCCTCCAGTCCTCAGGTACCACACCATCCTCCCATGATTTATTAATAAAGGTAGTCAGTGGTGTTACTAGTTCTTCCATTAGTTCTTTTAGAATTCTGGGATGAATCCCATCAGGTCCTACTGCTTTATCCACCTTCAGTTTTAAGAGTTCATTCAGACCCTTTCTTCTGTGAAGGGACTAATATCAACCCCTATCCAGAGTGTTCCTATTGACTGGATTTGGTATTTCCCTGCTTTTCCATTGTGAATACTGGCAGAAGTATCTGTTCAGTATCACTGCTTTTCACTGTCGCTCTGACCAACCACCTTCCTCTTGTTCAGCCTCAGTATCCCTGCCTTAGTCTTTCTTTTGCTCCCCTAATGTACCTATATAAGGTTTTATCCCCCTTCTTAACTGAGTTGGCTATCTTTTCCTCGGTGGGCCTTTGCTATTCTGACTGCCTTACCTGCTTCCTTCTGCTTTAACTGGTACAGTTCTCTGTCCTGCTCCTTCTGTGTTTCCTTATACTTCCTGAATGCTATCTTTTCTCCCTTACCTTCCCCGCCTCTTTATTTGAGAACCATCATGTTTTTTTCTTTCATTTTGATTTGTTTATTTGCTTCACACAAGGCTTGTTGCCTCTGTGATGGTGGTTTTGATGTGTCCCCATTGTTGCTCCACCCCACCTACTTGCCTGTTTGCTAGTGCTTTTCTGAGGCACTCTCTCATTTTCCCAAAGTCAGCACTCCTGAAGTTCAGTACCTTCACTTTTGTGTGGCTTGACTCTGCAGCTAAGTTTATCGTGAACCACACTGTTTGGTGGTCTCTTGTTCCCAGATGGCTACCCACTTCAAGATCAGAGATCCTTTCTCTGTCCCCATTTGAGAGTACCAGGTCTAAGATTGCTCTCTCCTGAGTGGGTTCCAAAACTAGCTGTCTGAGGCATGCCCCTGTAGGGCATCGAGAATGGCCCTGCTTTGGCTGTGGCTGCAGCAAAGGTGCTCCAGTCCACATCTGGCATATTCAGGATCCCTATCAGCAATATCTCCCATTCTCTGCCATCCCAAGGATGCCTTCTATCATTTCTTGTCCATTTCCTCCCCTGAGACAGGGGTCTGTATACAACCCCTGTGCAGATTGTGGAGCCATTTCAGTCTCCAGGGGACCCACAGTGCATCTTCTCCTCCTGCTTACCCTTTAGTTCTGTTGCTTTGATCCTTTCCCTTACATAGAGAGCTACTCTCCTCCTCTTATTCCCTCCTGTCCCTCCTGTATATTGTGTACCCTGATATGTTGACATCCCAGTCATGGTTCTCTGTGTACCATGTTTCTGTGACTACCACAATATCCAGGCATCCCTCTTCTATCAAGGCCACCATTTCAGGGAGCTTTTACCTAGACTATGGGCATTGGTACTCATTACCTCCATTTTTTTATGGCTTTATTTCTTTTTGCCCCATCCTTGTCCCTACTGTCTTTGTCTTTTCTCCATTTACCCCTGCCCTTCTCCCTATTGACTGCTCTATCTTGGTGAATACCTCACTAATTACCCTGATTTTGGGGGCTAGGATTTCCTTCTCTTCTTCAGTGCCTCCCCATGGCTAGTTTAAATGCTTGCCATTGAAGCATTTAAACTGTCACCTAGGATCCTGGTTCCCTCCAAGATAGATGCATATCATAGCACCTGTATAGGCCTGCATCCTCCAGGTGGAGCCCCAGTCCCCAATGAAGCCCAATCCTCTGAGCTCTGCACCAGCTGTTCAACCAGTCATTGAATCCCATGGTGCAGAGTGCCCTAACTCATCCATGCCATAGACAGGTAGCACTTCTGAGAAAGTTCCTGTGTGTGCTACTTGTCTAAGGCCCCTCCCCAACTCCTCAAACTCCTGTTGCACTGCTCTGATGCCATTCTCAGACAGGTCATTCGTCCCTAGGTGGATAATGACATCCAGCTCCCTCTCCCTTGCTGCTCCCATGATCCTAAGGATTAATTTCCTGTCCCTCCAAGCTCTTGGTGCCAGGGAGGCAGGCACCTTACCTCCTTCCCCTCCCTCCTCAGTTCTACCCTCTAACAAATGAGTCCTCCACCAGGAGTTGTTTCTTCCTGTGGGGTCCTGGGCCACCCTCCTGTGGGTCTTCATTGTGGAGGTTCCCAGCATCCTCTTTGGTCTCCACTGCAGGTGCCTCCATAGAGGAACCATGCTTCACCAGCGTGGTGAATGAATGTGTAGAGGCACAACTGGAGGATGCACCTCTGTTCCACCACCTCACCCTCCTGAGCCCACCATGGTGCAACCACTCCTCTTTCTTGGCAACCTCTGGGGTAGTGGCGGTGGCCTGGGTGGTTCCTGGGTGGGAGAGCAGTTTTTCCGAATCCTTGCCAGGTCAGCATGGAAGCAAACAACCTCTTCCCTCAGACCAGAGAGGTGTCTGCAAATAGGGCAGCAATGCAGTCTCCAGAATGTCTCTCGGAAGACTGCTGCACCACTCACCACATGTCTGTGTCCCTTCCAGTTACAGATGCTTTTTGTTTTTGTTCTTGTTTCAGTGTGTACAAGCTTGTGAGTGTCTCTACCCTCTATTCAGTGTGCTGTGCCTTTAAAGATATGAACAGGTATATGTTGTTAGCAGTTTTGAGGAAGTGATGTCAGAGCCCTGCTATAAAGGAAGTTATGTGCTTGGGGTGGGTGGGGTGAGGGGAAGGGTGGGTGGGAGTAAACCTATGCCATCCAGAAATAATCACCTACAACTCTTACCTCCACCCCAGGGAGTGCCTTCCTTCCTTTCAGACACCTATTTCACAAAGGCTAAGTAACAGGTCTAGTCACAACTGACTGCAAATATCTCCCAGCTACAGTTCCTCCCTGGCAAATTAAAGTTAAAACTAAGAAAAGTCCACCCCAAAACAGAATCAATACTAGTTACTTACACAGGTCCAAAAGTAATAATTCAGTTCAGTGTAGTCTAGAAAATAACCTCCTTTATTCAAGGAAGCTGTGGCTGTTTCTCACTCTCTCTGTCTCAGTCTCAGCAGACAGAGACCACAAACAACTCAAGTTATAAATCCTCAGTTCAACTAGGCCCTAATATGAAAGTTGTTCAGGACAAAATGACCTTTCAAATGAGGGTAGTACTAATCTGAAGTCATTAGATTTGCTTAAATATAGCCATCCAAAAGGTGACAAATTGTGAAGAAAATGAAAATTCAGGTAATCAGATGGCCATAGTTTAAAAAAATATGATTAGTGCAGATTAATGAATAGGCTAAATTGAAATGTATTTTGTCCTGAACAACTTTCATACTGATAGGTTATGAGTAACTCCTATACTTTTAGATATATTTGCATTTGTTTGACATAACTCTATTGAATTTCTGACAGCCTGATTTCTGAAACCACTATGCTGAGACCAGAACATATGGTTTATATCTTGTCATACCTAATTTAACAACAGACCCTGAAGTTATTCTAGGAATGTAGAACACGTCAATGGAATTCTTTAGTTCTTAATATAAAGGAAAACAGCTTGGAACAAAATGATCTGCTTACTGGGGCACATTAGATCTTTTCAGGATGAGATAATGTTAAATCTTTTCAGGAAAAAAGCAGCAGATTAATTTTAGTACTTATTAGCCAGCAATATCTATAGTGAAGCTGACACTGACCAGACAGGGAAGAAGGAAGACAGAGAAGAAACAATGCTCACAGACATAAAGAAGACTTGGCTGTCTGTGAATCTTTTAAGCAAATGGTTTGATACCTTCAAGGCATCTATGCTGCATCACTATTTTTTTATTTTATTATGTCCTCATTGGCAACTTCTACTATTAAAATGCATTGTATGTATAGTTTACTAAATTTTGACCTTGGGATAACTCTTGAATAACTCCTAAATAAGTTTAAGCCATTCCCTTTATGGGAGGTCAAAACCTGTGCAAAAGGTCAAGTGTTACTTTTTCATATTTTTTATGAATTTCCTAAGTAAAATGTGGAGAAATAGAAAAGTATGTACAGCTAATCTTCTATGCATTTTCAACTTAGAGAGAAGTTAATATTTGCACAAATGAAACCTAAAGTTTATACAGTTTTGTTCTAAAGTTATTTTATTCTAAATCTTATTGGACTGTTGGGTGTATTTTTTCATATTTCTTTACAAATTTCTGAAGTAAAAGTGTGGAGAAATACAAAGTATATACAACTAATCTCTATGCATTTTCAACTCAGAGAGAAGTTAATATTTGCACAAAATCAAACCCAAAGTTTATACAGTTTTTGTCCTAAAGTAATTTTATTCTAAATCTTATTGGACTATTGATGAACTGAGAAAATAAATGTTTAGATAAAACAAATTGATGACTACAGGATTGGGGAGTCATTAAAATTGCAAAAGGTCAAATTATGAAACCTTAAATGCACTCATTAAGACCATTCTTCTTAGTGTGTAATTATAATGAATTGAAGACTTTTGAATATAGACTTACAATTATACAACCATTGTGATGCATATTTTAGGGTCAGAGGAATGATAGAAGGCTGCCAAAACTGTGGTGATCTCACTGCTTCAACACTTCAGTGTGCATGGATCAAACCAAAAGAGCCATAATAAAAGCTTCTATCTTCTCAAAAAAATTATATTTTCTTATATTTGATTTATCCTGAAAATACAAAATAGCAATAAGGAAGTAAAACAATTAAGGTGAGATTTCAGCGTTCTCCAACCATACATTGAAGCTTCTATCTTCTTCAAAGCAATTATAATTAATTTTTTATATTTAATATTCTGTATCTAAGCAGACACTAGAAAAAAAGTTTATTGGGTGTTTGAAACAGGCAAATACAACCAGACATGGAAGGAAGTCAAAAGAGAGTATCGGTTGTGAGGGCTAGTAACAAGTTGAGGAGCCTGCTTGACCACTCCAATGGGGCTACCCACTGTCACTACTGACCACTGGTGGGCACTGATAGCAGAGAAGGAGCTGGGCAAGTGCTGCAAGCAGTCAGTGTAGGAGGAGGAGGAGGCAGATGGCAGGCTGCCTGCCATAGTCCAGCTCTTGTTTTAAATCCCTGGTGGTGCCTCAGTGGCTGTAGCAATCATCTGTGCAGCAGCCTCCATCTGTAGGGATTAGGGGACACAGATTAGCTGTCCTGTTGTATTCAGGCAAGCTCGATCTCCATTACTAACAAGACTGACTGCAGCCCATACCCCAACAATGCTACTTGTACAGGACTGACCACTTGAGAGTGAGGATCCTCACTGCTTGCAAAGAAAGTGGGAGGGATAGCAGCTGGTGTTCATTTGTGTGCCAGGGCAGGCAGGGGCTATCTGGGCTAGGAGGAGTGCCTTTAGTGCAAGGATTGCATGTGTCTGAATTGTTGTGATTGCATGGGCATAGGCAGGGGTGCTCAGGTTGTTCAACCCTCCAAAAAATGTATTTCAGAAATGTTAAAATTCCTGTATTTTATTTTCAGGTTGGCTCAGGCTCAGCTGCTAAAATACTTAGTATCTCAGCAGTCTCCATAGTAGCTGGAGCTAGCTGCAACACAATGTGCATGCACGGACCTTTGATGGCTAGGGAGATAGCGACATCATCAACAGAGAGAGCGGAGGAACCTGGTGACACAGACTAGTGAGCATGCTGCTGTGCTGTATCATCTGTACAGTGCCGAGCAAGTTGTGGTGTCCCATTGACTGTTGTGGTGGTAGAGTAGGACTGTGTGCTGCTCTTCTCTAGCATCAGTTGAACTGTGGGAGAACTTGAAGTATGGTCTACCACAGAAAGAACAGACCCATCCGGTCCAAGCTGTGAGTAACACATGGTACATCTTCTTGACTGTGCTGGATGCTGGCTGGACTGGTGGTGTGGTCCGAAGAGAAGACAGGAGTGGTCAAGGAAATCCTGCTTTGGGAGGAGAGACTGTTAAGGCAAGCCAACAGAAGGATAATCAGCAGAAAAGTGGTGAGTGGAGAAAACAATAAAGATTGATTCAGGAGGGACTTCTCTGATTCAGAGAAGTGGTGAGGGGTATTGGCACCATCTCCTAGGGCAAAACACTCATTACATCTCAACTCCACTGATGTTCTGCCCAACTTGGAGCTTATCATGTGGAGTGGGAATAGGTATGGAAAGGCAGATGTCTGACTGACATCTTTGTCTCTACCTGTTGCATAGTGCTTCAATGTGCAAGGTGGAATGGGGTTAAAGTACTCTCCATATGTAGAGGTGGGATGGTGGTAGAGGAGGAGTGATGCATATGTGTGGAGGTGTCCCCATGTGTAGGAGTGGGATGGATGAGGAGCAATGCTCCCCATGTAGGGGCATTGGGATGAAGAGGTGGATTGCTCCCCATGTACAGAGCTGATATGAAGTAGGAGGAAAACTCCCCATGTGTGGAGGCTAAATGGAGGGAGGAGTGCCCTATGTGCTGGAGGTGGGATGCAGTGGGAGAAGTTGGCCCTCCATGTGGGGAAGGTGAAATGTAGTGGGAGAAGCACTGGGGATCAGGGGATCAGTGCTCACAATGTATGGAGTGGGATGGAGGTGGAGCAATGATACCTATATGTGGAGATGGAATGGAGGGAAGATTGCTCTCCATGTTCAAGTTTACTGTGAAGGATAACATCCATTGAGCAAGCTCATTTGCAAGGAGGTCCCTTGTAAAAGCAATGATAAAGACAATACATGGTGTGAGACAGGGGTGCCAAGTTTTGAAAAAATTGTAGATGCTCAGGATAATTATGAAAGGCTGGGTCGGGGGTCTGGGGCCGCCTAGGTCCCCAGAAGCTACAGGATTTTTCATGCTTTGGGGTGCATTTTGGGGGTATTTTGATACACCTTAGAATAAATATGCCACCATCACAACTACTCCACTACAGAGGATGCAAGTCTCTTTAACTCCTATTTCTGACCCTCTGCTGTTGCCGAGTCTTTGAATTCCTACTTTACTACTTGTGCCTCCTCTTATCCCTTCGTCTACCCCTCCTCCTTTCCTGCCTTCTTCTCTTCTGTCATTTGTTGGACAGATGGACACTTCTGGACAGGACAGGAGGACTCTGACAGTGACAGGCTTTGCTAAGGCTCGCTCACACACACACACACACACACACACACACACACACAACAGTTACAGGCAGCCACAGACATACCACTGCTGCCATATATTTATTTTATCCCCAAATCCTACTCACTTTAATTTTGCCACAGACCCTCTTAAAACCACTATCTGAGTGTGTTTCATTTTGTAGCTTTTAATATGGACAGACAGAAACTTCTTTGGACAAAAGGACTTCTCCAACAGGCTTGGTAAGGATCATCTCACCCTGACCTCGCACACATGTGGTCACACAGAAGGACACATTTACCTTATCATGGGCCTTATGCACAGCAGTAATCATGGGCTTCTCCAACACCACCCTGTCCCCCACAGAAATGTGCTGCCCCACAGAGAAGTACTGTCGACTCTGACTTTAAAGCAAAATTCATAGTACTCTAAGATGCAGAAACAAACAAACTTTGTACACATAAAAGCATGCATTTCCATAGTGTTCTGAGCTTTTATCTCCTTAGTTTATTACAGTGCCCCACATTAGAGGCTAGTGTCTACATTGTCCCACATTTGAGGGTTTATGTCCCACACATTTCAGTAATAACAGGTTGAGAGGTTATTTATTGCACTAGTCATAATTTCTGCACATCATGGGACACTTTTCATGCTATGCTTGCTGTTGCTGCAGGATCATACATTAGCCTGCCCCAAACCCACAATTAAATATTGAAATAAGGGAGCTGCTGTGCCTCCAAGCCTTCTCTTCTGCTTTTCTTTTAACAAATAAGTCCATACTTTGCTTTCCTTTCTGCTTAATGCTTCCTTCACATAGACAAAGTTCTCCCTGGGACCCTGATAACTCTCACAGCCAGGTCAACTGTGTGCACTCCACACTACCTACAAATACCCATTCTTGGCCTCTGACTCAATGATCCCAAGTCCTGAGTAGCTGACAGACATAACCAAACTCGCCACCCTCACCCACATATACTGGTTGGCTGGCTGCTCCACTATCCTAACCCAGGATAATGCTGCCTCACTGAGTGTCAGCCATGCCTGCACCTCATGCCCTCACCCACTGACTGAATTCCACCCTCCACACAGTACTGACAACAACTTTGGCTGTGGCCTTGGTTTGGGTTGTACTGCACTGACCTGATTCCATCTGGTCATCCTTCTTTGACCTGTCACCTCACTGGGCTCCACCAGATCAACTCAACCTCAACCACCCCATCCCTGTCTAAGTTCTGATCTCCTTCTTTCTCTACAATGACATTATGGCACCAAAATCTGGGAAGGGATGCACACATACAATACAAAATCACACCACCAAAACAAATGTCAGCAGTGCACAAAGACAACTGGAGCCAGGGAAGGGCATTGGAGGCAGGTGGTGGGTGAAGGGTTATCAGCATACGTAATGTTACATCAGTCAATCTCTTGGTTCTGTCCTCCTGCCCTTGGAGACAACTTAAGTGCAACACTGGAAAAACTGTAAAGCAATGCTGTGCATAACTTGCATAAAGTCAACACAGCTACCCAAAAGGGCCTCAGAAAACAAGGGCCCTTGCCCCTGTGCACAAGCATAATTTGAATAACAGTAAATCCAGTCCTGGTCACTCAGGCTTAGGCAGCCACAGAGAGATCACACATTGTCTGCTGCCAAATTTAGTTTTTATCCCCGAGTAAGTACTGTACTTTGGAACTTTCCTTTCTTTTTTATATTTGTTTAGGTTATGCTGACAAGTTGACAACTTCGTGATTGGACAGTCAGCAGCAGCCGCCCCACTGGCCCATACCCACAAGCTAGCTATTTATTTATTTATTAGCTTTTGGTAACCAGCTATGAGCTGCCATTGTACACATAGTCGAGTAATGAACAGTTGTTAAAAAATTACCCAGGCCACTTCAATATTCTTTTTTTTCTAAGTGATTTTACAACTTTTTTTCTGACTTAAACAGGAAAGAACATTTGCCGTGTCCGCATGCTTCTCTTACTTACTCTGAGTCTGACTGCACCCACACACTACCTCAACTCACTCGCTCACTGCTGAACTGTAGGAAGGACTAGTCTGGCAGCTAGATCATGCCACAGGATTGGAGGAGGTCAGAGCTTGGAGGACACATGCTATCCCTGACCGCTAATGCACCATGACTGTCCCCGATGCTTGAAGATGCCAGCCAGTAAGCTGAGCTCAACACACACACACATGCCGTCGCAGATGCAGTTGAGTTCCAAGACAGCGCTGGGCATGCGCCTGTGCAGAGGAGTGTACATACGCTAGTGGGATGTGAGAGAGACATGGAGTGTTTTGTTCGCTTTTGGCCCTGGGTGGAGCAGCTGCTAATTCCAACAATGGAACAGAGGTGGAGGAGATTGAGTCTGGCCAGCACTGTCACTCATCCCAAAGGAAAAAATAATCATGAATGAGTGGACATTGTGGCTGTGGACTGGGCTGGTTGGGGTGACCAGAGGTGGGCTGAAAACTGAGGGTGCCCATTTTAACTTTGTGGGTGCTCAGCACCTGAGCACCCATGCTGTCGGGCGCCCTGGTGTGAGATACAAAAGTAAGTTAAACAAGAAAAACACGGCACCAACACTTCACACAATATAGACTGTATTATGACTTACAAAACAGAAATTGCACAACATGTCAAATGCAGTAGCGCCATGCAAGGCAAGATCAGCTCAAGACAAAAAAGTCCGACCGGTCTCAAGGCCAAAACAGCGCTCTTCAGGGACACATACAGAACAACAGTAAACCCATATATATATAATGTGCAAATTAAAGTAACAGTGCACCCATATAACACCCAAAATGCTACATGAAAATATATCCAAAACTGTTAACTTCATGATCAATATAAAAATGTAAAATGTACAAAATCCTATTCACGGGTATACAGGTAAAAATATCACAATAAATAAACACCATTCCAAAATATCATGTTTACAAACGAAACAATTTGTAATGACTTGCACTAAGTCACAATGACAATTTCATAATGATATTAAAGATTTGATTCTAGCTGGCTCAATTTACCTTCCACATTAGCGCTGGGACATTACTTATTGACTGCTTTTAAAAACTTTTTTCGAGTGGTTTGGACACTTTTGATTGAATTTATCGCAATTGATTTTTGTCCTTCCCAATATGTCCTCTAATTTAGAGGATGTACATGCAGGCAATGATGGCTCTACGACATTTAGTAATTTTCTATTTTCGGTACCGGACTTCTAATCTGTTTATTGCCCTGACCCTGACTTAGCGGTGTCTTCAGTTAATTATGTACGGTCTGGTGAATCCTCTAATTGTGAACCTGTGGCTAGTATTTTTACTGCCTATTATGAACTTGAAAGTTGGCATTAAAAGCAAGGAGGATTTATTGGAATTTGACTAGCCTCGAGGCATATGTCCAGGTGAACTGGGTCCCGAGGGTCCTGTGTTATTAAATGGCCTGGATATGGTATGGAACGACAGGAATTTAAGGATGATTGGATTAATCAATTGCAGTCTGCTTCTATGATGCTTCAGGAATGTTTGATTAGAGACTATCAAGCGCAGAAAGTACTGATTGAACCTCTTGTTAAGCAGAAGGAAGCCGTCTTTGTTAAATATAATAATGATCCTGAATTCAAAGATCTTGAGAATAAATTAAAGATGGCAATTACCAAACAGGACACTCGCTCAATGCTGTTAAAACTAGGAAATTTGAGCGTGACCGCTTAGACTATGTATTAAATCGAGTATTCTCTTGAAGGGATCTGAGAATACTGGCAGGAGTGTTGTGTAATTACAAGAGTAAGTCAGAGCTCAATAAATCTATATTGCGCAACAATAACAGAAACACAGAAAGCAGCTTTTATTCCACCTCTGATTCATCAGATGACCCTTTAGAGGAGGTTGGCGCGGTGAGCAACAGTCAATCACACAACAGAGAGAGGCTGGTCAGACCAACCAGATACCAGACACACCGAGGGGGGGAGAAGGAGACGAAGAACAAAGGCCTTGGGGCAAACGGCATGTATTTTCAACACAGAGGAATATACAGAAAACAAGGGAGGCCAATATAATGAATGTGATTAATTTGTCCAACGTTGTCCTCACTCAGGATCAAGTTTCTGTTTTGGAAAAAGGTTTGAAGTTTGTACCGACGTGCAGCATCTCTAAGTTTGATATTTTTTGGACATTAAGAGGTTTACTCGTAAGTTGAGTCTTAAATCATTTTTAATAGACAACGTGATCAATGTCCGTGAATTTAGTGGCAGATTTTGTAACAACGCTTAACTCTGACACAACAACGAGAGGAACATCTCTTACACTTTAAGGGTTTATCCACTTTTAACCCACCGCCTTCAGCAGCAATTATGACTTTTGAAACAGCCTGTTTGAATGATATCGATGTTATGTTCGCAGAACAGAAGCCTTCATCATATTGCAATTTAAGTCGGGTGAAAACAAGCATTGACTGACTTGGAATATAATCAGTCTATTACCATCAAGCCGCAGATAAGGGAGGTGCTGTGGTGGTATTAAATACCTCAGACTACATATGTGAAGTGCAGTCAATTGACAAATGAAACTTTTACACACTATTGGAGAAAAACCCACTTTAGACTTCAAAGGAAAATTGATATGTATTTACTGCAGGCGTTTCATGATGGTATGCTTTCTAAAGATTCCTCGACTTTCTCACTGTGCAACATCCAGTGAGACCAACCATTTTGCCGAAGTACATAAAGATATGCAGTGTCCTCCAGGGAGACCCATAGTGTCGGGGATAGGTTCCCTCACTGAACCACTTTCTCAGTATGTGGATGCACACATACGTGATATAGTGGTTACTTTACCGCCATATTTGAGGATACAACGCAGACTTTGGGTCTCCTGGATGACCTGCAGATTGAACAGTCTTGGCTGTTGGTTTCTATGGACATCGAGTCTTTATACACTAATATACCACATCAGGGTGGTCTGCAGGCAATGCATGACTGGCTGGTTCTCACTACTCGTTGGATGGAAGTGAAATAGATTTTAATTAAATTATCTGAGTTTGTACTTACTTCTAATGTTTTCATTTTCCAAGAGAAATATTATCACCAAATCAAAGTACCTCAATGGGCTTAACTTTTGCTCCCAATTACGCCAACCTTTATTTGGGACAGTGGAAAGGGAGGTTATTTATGATCATGACAAAATTTATTTTATGATAAAATCGATTTGTGGAGACGTTTCATTGACTATTGTGCTGATGGTGTGGCGGGGACTTTTTCTGAATTGGAAGATTTTGTAGCATATTTACATTCATCAAATGAACATTTGAAATTTTCGTACAGGCAGATGTGAGACATATCGAGTTTCTGGACTTGGATATTATCAAGCTGCAAGATGGTACTATTCGTACATCTATTTTTGTAAGCCAACTGATAGAAACTCGATCTTACATGCCTCGAGCTGTCACCCCGCCATATCATTGGTAATATTCCAAGTCTCAATTCATGAGAGTTAAGCGTAATTGCAGTGATGTAGGAGATTTTGAGGCTAGTATGTCTGAAATGGCAGGTAGATTTTTGAAGAGGGCTATGTTATTAGTGCATTAGAACAGACTATGGGTCAGGTACTACAGATGCCTAGAGATGATTTACTTAAATATAAGGTTAAATCTCAGAATGATGTGCAATTAGATTTTATTACAACATTTGGTCAGAATGCCACGTCGATCAGGGCATTATTAATAAACATTGGTCCATTTTTGAATACGGATGTTTCATTAAAAGATGTGGTCAAAACTTACCCCAGATTTGTATATAAAAGGGGTAGGAGTGTCTCTGATCGACTTTGCATTCCCATCAATCTAATAGGAGTGTAAGGGTCAGCTGGTTACCTTCTCAGCCAGTGGGTTTCTTTCGTTGTGACATTGTAAATTTTGTAATGTCATGGGCCAAACTAAGTGTTTCTCGGTTAACGCTGTAAAACAATTCCACGAAGACAGTTTATTAACTGTTCTTCAGTTGGGGTGGTATATTTGGCGACGTGTACTTGTGGTGCCTTTATGTTGGCAAAACCTCAAGATCACTGAAATTGAGGGTGTGTGAGCATGTTAGTGATATTCGCTGTCATAATGTGAAAAATGCCTTAGTGCAACATTTACAGCGATGTTCGATGATGCTGCACAGCGCTTTGCTTTTTTGGCATTGAGAGGGTTACAAATGGCCCACGAGGTGGAGATCTAGAAAATAAAATTCTACGAGGGAAGCCTTTTGGATGTATACATTGAATGCTTTAGCATACCGGGAATAAATGACTCTTCGATATTGTCTCGCTTTTGAGACAGTAAATGAATTATGTAGGTGAGCCTTTTGGTGTCCTATTATATTGATTGAGTGATGTTTGCATATTTATTAAACTTATTTTCCTTTTCTCCTTTCTTTTTATAGGAAGAAGTCCGTTTTGGCATCTTTAATATCATTATGAAATTGTCATTGTGACTTAGTGCAAGTCATTACAAATTGTTTCGTTTGTAAACATGATATTTTGGAATGGTGTTTATTTATTGTGATATTTTTACCTGTATACCCGTGAATAGGATTTTGTACATTTTACATTTTTTATATTGATCATGAAGTTAACAGTTTTGGATATATTTTTCATGTAGCATTTTGGGTGTTATATGGGTGCACTGTTACTTTAATTTGCATGTTATATATATATATGGGTTTACTGTTGTTCTGTATGTGTCCCTGAGGAGGCGCTTGTTTGTGCTGAACCGGTCGGACTTTTTTGTCTTGAGCTGATCTTGCTTTGCATGGCGCTACTGCATTTGACATGTTGTGCAATTTCTGTTTTGTAAGTCATAATACAGTCTATATTGTGTGAAGTGTTGTGCCGTGTTTTTCTTGTTTAATATATTGTTCCACTACACAGGCACGACTTAAATTTGGAGCCGCTTATTTTTGTTATTTTATACAAAAGTAAGGACACATAATATAAATTAAAATAAAGCAATTTTCTTTCATTAGTATATACAACAGATAGATAAGATAGATATTGATTTATAAAAGCATCCATATCCTGGGACTCTGGGTACTGTACAATACAAACAGCAAACAACAATATAAAATCACACACCACAAATGTGTGTAAAATTCAACTAGGAGCAAATATAAATATCTATCTATCCCACTAACATCAAACAATTAATCAATAAAAGCTTGCTGGAACAGGTAAGTTTTAGGCTCTTCTTACAGGCTTCTACCAAGGAGCCTCCTTTAAATAGACAGAAAAGGAGTTCCACAGGGTAAGTGCGCCACCGAGAATGCCTTGTCCCCAGAATGCCGCAACCTAACCCTGGGAACTTCATGGAGGCCTGCCCTGCAGAATATGTGCAAAATTGAATTCAACAAGGATTGATACCAAATATGATTGCATAAGACACTATGTCCACCATGTGGAAGAGGGCTAGAGGAGGAGAATTGCTCCCATATTCAAAGAAGGCATTGAGGGGAGGAGTGCTCTATGTGCAAATGTGCAATGGAGGAAGAGGAGTGCTCCCCATGTGTGGAGGTGGGATGAAGGGGGCAGTCACTTAGGGGCCACCATCCTAGACCCCACTCCAGCCTGTGTGTGAAACTGTTTGAAATGGAGACTGTTTATGTGTTTTATTTATTTTTGTTGTCTGGGTAAGTGCACTAGACAAATTCTTGCCTATTTTCAGGCACAATCCGGGGCAATACAGATGAATGCCAACTGACCTTGAACCAGATTAAGCTGTTGGTGGCATTTTAGTGAATGGGAGGAAATTTGGCCAGGCACTGGGGAAATTCCCCTACTTTGCTGATGGGTGTGCTGTACTGAGTCTCACTGGATTCAGTCATGCAGAAGCCGGCACCAGAGAAGGCCACAGACATTGGCAGCTATTTCCAGACATTTCGTGAAATTTCGAAGAGTTTCTCTCTGCTGACCCTACTGTGGAAATGCAGAAAGCAGGAGATATTTCTGGAAATATCACAGAAATTTCGGGAAATAGAGGACAGTGTCTGTGGCTGCTACTGGATGTTAGACACCCGCAGAGTCGGCAGAGGAGACAGCAACAAATGAAAGTATGGAAACAAATCAAAATACCACAGACAAGTTGCCAACTAAAATTACAGGGGAACAAGAACAGGATTCTCCTCACGAACAACTAGAGGAATTAAATACTATGGAACGAACTCTACACAACAAGGCAAATCGATTAAAATACAAATGGAAGCCACACAGAAAGAAGACCAGGAAGCTCAAATGCAGCTGGAGGAGGGAAAAGCATAAACGCTACACAGCTCTTCTCCCAGTGTTCCAGAAAAAATCTTCTCACCCGACAGTTTTTGTTTTGGCACTGCAACTGTACTCGGATGACAATTTCAACCAGCCAGCAAAATCAGCAGACAATGCACCACTGATAGAATGGATGCCAGCCACTGCACTAGAAGGAGCAGGTTGAAATGAGCGGTGATGGAACCTGGACTCCTGACCCTGAAATACCCTTACCAGGATCCTGGAGTGGAGACCGAAATATCCTTCACAAGGAGATGTCACTGCAAGCATTTCACAACAGTCACGAATGGCACCTGTGATGGAGCGGCACCAACAGCTGGAAATGGAGGCTGTCACAGATATGTCTCTGAATAGAGACCAAGTTACTGATGAAATTTTTACGGCTGAAAATTATATCCAGCATCTTGCCTTAAATTTAACTGTACCAGAGACAGACAACAATAATAATATGGAGGAAAGCACAGAACTAAATAAAATTGAAAACCCTGATTCTGCTTCTGTCAAGAACAAAAAGAATTACATACGCTAGTTTACTACACAAGCCAGTTGAAAATGCCAAACACAGATTTGCAGTTAGATTTAGATATATGGGCGGCCTGGCCACCCCCAGATAGATTCTCTGTGAGCGGGTCATCATAAAAGAAAAATGGGATTTTCTCAAGCAGATGTACATGCCTTGGTTCATGGCACAGGTGAATAGACTTTCAATATCAGTTTTAGGAATTAACATCTTCTCAATAGGTTCTGGGCCCTCCATAGTCAACAAAAACAAGACCCTGAATGGCAAAGTTTCCAAGCAATCCCCTCACTAAACCCACCGTAACAGTTGTAACAATACTTTTCCGGAACAAAGGAGTCAATGTCACTGGTATTACCTACTAGCTCAAAAAGATGTGACATACAGGGCACCCCAGAACCTATAATTGACCAGGAGGGCTTTTGGACTGAGGGTGGAAGTTCAGAATTAAATGTGGCAAATGAAACAGGAACTCAACATCTCCCCAACTGCTTTTTCTTAGGAGAGACAAAGGCATCCTTTTATCCAGGACAAACAAAAATATGTTTCAAATGTGGTTTGATGAGACACATTAGCATTAATTGTGACAAACTAAAATGTTCTGTCTGTGGGAAGATGGAGCACTCAGGGTATCATTCTGTAGCAACTCCAAAATGCAATCTCTGATGCATCTGGTCACCTCTTTACCACCTATCCCTGGGCTGCCCATAATACTGACAATTCTGACTACACTGAGCAGGATTTCAACATTAATAGAGTGGCCAGAACACAAGATCAGCCCCCATCCCTCCCCTCCTTCTAGACCTCACTCTTCTACCACAAAAATCCTCACGAAGTGAAGAGAACAGTAAACTACAGCTAACAACCCATACCAGAGTATGCCACCCACTGAACCCACCACTGTAGTCACCTCATCACGCCAGAAACCACCACCAGTTCTACTTCCCAGATGCCCCAATGACAATGGAGACAGGTGAATTTCACACAGTACAAAAGGGAAAAGAACACTATCCTTCCCCGTGTCTCCTACTGATGATATCCTCTACAAAATAGCTATACAGCATTACAATGGGGAGACACAGAAATGGAGGAAGACTCTGATTCTGCATCCACAGCTTCTATACCATCTTCCCACAAGGATTTACCTTTGGATACAGAGGATTTGAGCAAATCCAAATCCAAGAAAATCATACAACCAAATAAATGGGGACTAGATCAGTTAAGAAAAAATGATGAAGAACTGAATGATGCATTTATAAATGGAACTGTACCAACTTTTAGTGGCATCTCTCAACATAAATAGTATTAAATCATTTAAGAAAAGAAGTGCCACTTTTACACATTTTGAAGAACATTTTGATTTAGTATTATTGCAAGACACAAGACTGCATTCAGATATTGCACTCAGACAGCAACCTAAAATTGGTTCTGGGCAAGAGTTTATGGTCCATAAGGAATGATGTTGTATGCTGTGGTTTAGGATATGAATTAACAAGAACTATCATAATACAAAAAGTGAAAGATATATGTCCTGGAAGAGCTATATTACTAGATATGAAATTTTTGGATAATGGAGTTTGCCCTTTGATCTGGTGTACCCTTCCCTTGCCTGAAGATGTGTGCTCAGAGGTGGGGGAGGGAAGGGAGGACAGTGTGACAGAGCAATAGACAGATAGCAGGAAGGGGAGGGGAAAAGGAGGTACATAATGGCAGCACAGGAGTGGTTCAGCCACTTTTGCTGGAGTTTTGATCTACATTGAAACTGCAGCACTTCAGATTGGTGAATTGGAAACTTATTTTGGAGCTGAGGTTTGTGCACTAAAGACAAGGAAGGTAAGGCAAAAACAATTGTGCTATGATGAGATAAAAAAAGAAATGTTGTGGTACTCTAGGACTATTAGTACTGTTTTGTGATGTGGTAAGAACAGAATGGGTACAGAATGACTTGTGAGGACCAACATTTGGTTAATGGGGGCCATTTGAGCATGGGGAGTTGTGAGTGGCAGATGGTTAGAAGAAAGACTGTACAGCACACGATAAGCACCTGATTTTATGTGGTAGGATGGGGCCTTGCTTGAAGGCATAGAGAGTGGCTGCTAGCTTATGGGGAACATTAAAGGAGGGTCACCAGCATGTTTGTTTTAGAGGCTGAGCGAAAGAACAAGGGACCTGAGAGCAGCCTAGCAAGGAAGCAGAAGGACAGGAGTCTGGCAGAGAGCTAGCGAGGAAGTGAGAGAAAAAATGAAGATAGAAACACTGGTTTGCCTGGGAAAGGATACTCCTCTGTGGTGGTTTATGTTGTTTCGTGAGATCGTGAGCAGAGGTAAGCGTGGGATGAGGAGGCAGGGGTGAGCGTGGAGAGTACCAGCGAGCGATGACCACGCAGGGAGGCCAGATGCCATAGGTGCGATTCAGCAAGAGGCAGTGCTGTACTAAGCTCGGAGGATAGCAGGCTGTGGAAGGGCATCAGGGAAGCAGGATGCTGGGCATGGAATGGCTTTTGGGGAAAACATGCTGGAGGAGCGACAGATACTCAGTGCCCTCAAAGGGAGTGGGGGCTGAGGCCGAGACTGCGTGGGATCAGAGGCATATGGGGAGAAATGAACAGGCCTCAAGGGCCTGCAGCCAGAGGCATGCAAGGGCATGTGGGGATGTACAGGCCAAAAAGGCCACAAGATGTAGTGCAAGGATGCAGGCCCCAGGAGGTCGGGGAGGCTGGCTGGGCCACAGAAAAGAGGTTGGGGCCTGACAGTCCAGGGGATTGGGAGCAGAAGCCATGGGAGGTGAGGAGCAAACATTTGAGCCTTCAAGAGGATGGGGTGAGGGCTGAGGCTGAGGGCCGCTGGCACAGCTGGAGGTGAAACGGAGCAGAGGGAGGGGAATGGATAGGCCCAGAGGGCCAGCAGCCAGAGGCATGTGAAGGCATGCAGGGGAGGAATTTTAGGCCTGGAAGACCACAAGAGGTGGCACCTGAGGAGCTTGGTGGCCGTGGGTGGTCAGAAGCTGGGGGGGACAGAAAGAGAGGTTGGGTCTGCCTGGCCAGGGATGGGGGATAGAAGCTCAGGAGAGACCGTAGGAGTGGTAAGATCACCTGGAGAAAGGCCTGTTTGGTGGTTTGCAGTGGAAGTGTAGGGGGGCTGGGGAGGATGGCCCCAGGCAGAGGACTGTGTGTGAGGCAAAAAGAAGGTTGTTCGATTTTACAACATCTCTACAGCCATGGGAGGGAGAAGGCATAGCATTTGGGGATGAGATGGGCCAACAGCATTAGATGGCTGTGCATAATAATTTGACATCTGGGAGTACAGGTAAGGATGGAAAAGGCACGTTTTGTTAGTGTTAGTCGACTGTCTCTTGGAAAGTGAGCCTGGCCATGTTAGAGACTACTGCAAGCAGAGGTTTAATAATGGAATTTTTCTTTTTCTTTTCTTCAGTTGTCTTCACAGTTTGCAAGAAACAAGGAACATGGCACCATAGAAGAGCAGGCCTTCAAGGAAGATGCCTACAGGGCTATAGTGGAGCTTATGAAAAGCCAATAGAATTAAACATCAGTCAACTAAAATGGATTTAATAATATTAGAAAATTGTCAAATGATAATAATATGCTGTTTAATACTGACAAGTGCATTGTTATGCATTTGGGCAAAAGGAATCCATGTATTAATTATGTATTATGTGGGATTCAAACTCGAATGGAACTCAAACAAAAGATTTAGGAGTTATAGTTAATGATAAATTTAATTGAGTAGTCAATGCATTACAGTTACTCAAATAGGAAATCGTATCATTAATGGTATAAAAAATCATTTATAACGCTGAATAAAGACTGTATAACTAAATTATATAAAGCTTACATTAGACCACATACTGATTTTGCATCCTCATTTTGGGCACCATATTTGGAAAGGATAAGAGATTGATCGAGAGTCTACAAAGAAGAATGACAAAACTCATCCCTGAAATAAAACATCTTTCATATAAAGATAGAGTGATATCTCTGGGTTTGTATGACCTACATGCTAGACAAGATAGGGGCAATCTGTTGTTACTTTTTAATATTTTAAACGACAAACATCTGATGAAGTTAAGTGGACTAACATATATGGATAAGGTTTATGGTTTACGATGTAATAATAGACAAATCTAAATACAAAAGGCATTCACTAATAAAAGGCAATATTTTTTACTGTTAGAACTGCAACCTTGTGGAATTCTCTGCCACAGTATATAGTTGATGAAACATCTCGAAATAATTTTAAGGTTCAACTCGATAGACTAATTTTGGGCAGTTAAAACTAATAATAAGGGAATGAGATAACTCATTCCCCCACATTTGTGGGGAAAGTGGTCTCGATGGGCCTAGTGCCTTCTTCCACTTTAATAAAACTGAGTAATACCGAGTAATACCGAGTAATGTGGGAGCTGGTGGAAGGGGAGGAACCAGGGAGATCCTGGGAGAAAAGGAAAGAGGGAAGGGTAAAGGAGGCAGAGGGAAATGGCCAGCTGAGAGACCACACAGCCCAACCAGGATACAGCCACTGATAGTGGGACCTACCAATGCAGCTAGTCCAGTACCTCTGCAGCCTGTTGACCCGTACCATCAGTACCTCCCAGGACCAGGTTGTGGTCTCCCAGTGGAGCCCAGACCAGGTCCCCAGTGCACAGTGGTTCCTCTACAGCCACTATTAGTGTAACCAGCCTTCAACCACAGGAGGCCATACTTGAGCATCAGGAGGACAGCAAGCAACAAGGAATGGACAAGGTCATTAGGTAATGCACCTGCTCCATGGGTGACAGCATCAAAGAGTATATAAGTCAAATTGTTTTGGCACTCAGGACAGGGGGCTTGGGGCAGATGGAGTCAGCACCGCAGAGATTAGGTCAGACAAAGAGGTGCTGAAAGAAAAGGAAGGAGGAGGGAGAAAGAGGGAAAAGGAACAAGGAGATAGGAGCTCTTGGGATGAGAGTTGGGGAACATGTTCCATTGGCCACAAAAGAGAAAATATGGAAGGAGAGTATGTGGATATTTTGCCTCAGTAAGCTAGGAAGCGCAGCAAAATATGGAGAAACAGAGAATATAGGAAAGAGTGAAATGGCAGCTAATGTAGTTTTGTTAGGTAAGCAGAGCAGGACAAATTCACTAAAGGGAAGACTTGGGAGGGATGGTTTGTAGGTTTCACACATTCTCAGCCATAGTATTGGAAAAGAGGCTGGAGTTGAGCTGATCCCACTCGTCACATACTCCTGATAATAAGGCGATGGAAGGCAAAAGTGGGGTGGGGTGAATATACTATGACAAATTATTTCGCAAAGAATGGCGACATATGGGGATGTAAGATGGGACATGAAGCAATTAGATTTGTGGACAGACTATGTAACCAATCAGTCTATGCCCAACAGGGAGTTGGGGAAGAAAGGAGCGATGCCCCAGAGGTGTTGCTGTCATAATAGGCCTTTTGCTCCTGGCCACACGCCTACTTTCGTGCACGCATGTTCTCATATGTGGGGGAACACATCCAGCGGTGCAGAGATGCAGGATGACATGGGTCCAGGGAGCCCAAGGATTCAGGGCAAGGAACAGGTCAACATTTTTTTTGTGAGGGCAGGGGTATAGGGGGCAGGCATGGAATAGAGGGGAGAGGCAGGGGCATGCAAGTAGAGGGAGTCAGAATTACTGACCAGCAAGGCCAGGCACTGAGCGATGGGGAGACTTTGCAGAGGAGAAGGAAGAAGGCAAAGGAGCAATTTGAAGAAGCAAGAACCACCATCAGGACAGAGGCATGGAAAGAATGGTTGGACAAATACCTGAATAGACAAGTGGCAGAGATGATTGAAAAGGTTTTTACACAGGTTTTTCATTGCAGTGTGAGGCCCCAAGGCAAGAGAGAGGCGAACAATCTGGGTTCGAGTAAAAGGGAGAGAAGAAATGTTAAGACAAAAGATAGAGAAGGAAAAGGCAGCAGGGAGAGTAGAAGGACCATATGATAACCCCCCATTGCAGAATATGAGGATTTCTCCATTGGGCTTGTTCCCCAAAAACAGGAGGGAGAATACAGGGTGATTCACTACCTATCCTTTCCAGAAGGGGATTCGTGAATGATTTTATCGTGAAGAATATAGTAAAGTGACATATGCCACATGAGAAGATGTGGTCCGATCATCCGAGCAACAGATGATGCATGGATGGCAAAATGGATATATAGTCCACTTTCAGGTTGCTTCCAGTTAGAGAGAAGACTGGGATCTGTTGGGGTTTAAAATCGGGGACAGTACTATTTTGACAAAGCCATGCCCATGGGATGTTCTATAGCATGTGTGACATTTGAGGCATTTAGCACCTGTTTACAGTGGATATTTCAAGAAAGAACTGGTTACAAAACAGTCATTCACTATTTGGATGATTTCCTTTTATAGGCGGTGGGAGAAGAGAGACAGAAAAATGTTGTCCAGTTTTCAAGAGCTGTGCAGAGAATTAGGGTCCTGCTAGCACCGAAAAACAGAAGGGCCCAGTAAGGTGCTAGAATTTCTGGGTATTGAGATAGATGCCCTGGGGAAATATTTAGGCTGCCGGACAAAAAAGTGGAGAAACTGAAGGAGCTGATTCAAATACATACCAGTAGGAGAAGAATACAGCTAAAACAGGTACAACAAGTATTGGGACACCTGAATTTCATGTGCAGGGCTATTGGGCCAGGGAGGGCTTTCACCAAAAGGTTAACAAGGCTACAGCTGGTGTGACCAGACCACACCACTGGGTAGACATGACAAAAGGAGTCAAGGATGATTTTAAGGTGTGGGAGGAACTCTCAGTGCCTGTAATGGCTGCTCCTTCTGGCAGGAGGAATGGGTTTATAACACAGACCTTGATCTTTACACAGACACAGCTGGAGGCCTAGGTATGGGGGGTTATATGAGGGGCAGATGGTTCTGAGAACCGTGGCCTACAGACTGGGTGAGGGATGGAAAAGTAAAAGGTATAACATTGTTGGAGATAATGCCCATTTGGGCCTGCACCCTGGTTTTGGGGGAAGAATTACGGAATCAGAAGGTGACATTCTGGTGTGACAATAAGGTAGTGGTAGAGATTTTAAACAACAAGGAAGCCAGGTTAGAAATGGTCATGCAGGTCTTAGATGTTTGGTGCTAAGGGCCTTGCAACTGAACATGTGAATCAGAGCAAACACATAGAAGGGGTACGCAATACCCTGGCTGACAGCCGCTCCTGCCTGCAGCTGGATCGCCTCGGAGGCTGGCACCAACAGCAGAGGAGAAAATGCCCATACCAATGAACATCTGGGACATTGGCAAGAAGGAGCAGAACTGTTGTTTCGCAGCTCATGGGCACCACTAACTCTGAGGGCCAAGGGGCCTGGCGAGTGTTTCAAACATTCAGGCAACACACCACATGGAGGCAAGTAGGCTACTTGCAGAAGAACAGCTAGGGAAGTTCACTGTAGAACAATGGCAAAGAGGAACAGCCCACACCACAATGGGAGTCTATTTGGCAGGGATTAGTGTAGCTTGCAGCCTAAAAGGGTGGAAGGACCCAAAGAAACCAATGTTCATTAGCAAAATGATGCAAGGGTGGGGTAGGTTAAAACAGAGAGCTTTGAACAGTAGAAGACCAATAGGGGGCAGTGGCTTGCCAAACTAAAAGGTGTTTTACTGGCAGTCTGCAGATTGAAAGCAGAGGCCCAGCTATTTCACATGATTTATGTGGTAATGTTTGCAGGGGCCATGAGAGTGAGTGAGGTGGTGGGCATAGCAGTAAGGACAAAGAAGGGTGATTGTAATGGGAAGATATAAGCTGGGGATAAAAGAGATACAAATCATGATTAAGAGGTCAAAGATGGATCAAGGGGGCAGGTTTCATGGTAACACTGAAGAATCACGATGGTGCAGTGTGCCCAGTAAAGGCTTTGTGGGCTTTCACTTGCAGAGCATGGGAACAGGACAGGGAGATTATTTGTACATGGAGATGGAAAGAAGGTCACAAGTTATCAAGTCACAGCCTTGCTCAAAAAGGCATTCAATTCCTGGGAGAGGAACCAATTAATTACTCATCCCACTCCACAGATAGGGGCTGCCTCACAGTGGGCAGTGACAGGTGAGACGGTGGATAATATATTGAAAAGGGTGCTGGCAGTCTGCCAGTTACAAGACATACATTCAAGCACTGCAGTATGGAGACTAAGGTATCACCTGTGTTTTGTTACAGATTCAGAGCCACATTGGGGGGCATGGAGGGGTGATATGGGAAAGGGAAGCTAAGACCATATATAAGATATTTACTTTGCTTAAACCCTATAGGAAGAGGGAGGATCACAGAAGTCTGGATCTGTGGCCACTCATATTTATTGGGTGGAAAGGAGAGCTGAGAAAAAGGCTGGGGAAAACAGCTGTACCAAGATGTGAGGAAATGTAGGTTGGTTTGGTGCGCATCCATGGGATGAGATGGGCACAACTGCTTCCTACTCTGAAAGAATTGAAGGAGCAGTGACCCATTCCAGACCTAATTATTGTACATCTAGGGGGTAACGACCCTGGGTAAGCCATGGTGTGGACACATACATGCAGGTGAAAAGGGACTTAGAGACAGTACAGCAGTGTGGCCTGGAGTATGCCTTTTCTGGTTGGATATGATCCCAAGAAGGGTTTGGAGACATGAGCACAGCCATAGAGCTTTAGATAGGGCCAGGAGAAAGATGAATGGAAGGGTAGGGACACTGATAAGGAAAATGGAGGCACATAATACACGGGTGTGGAAGAGTGGGTAGAGGATTTCTACAGGTCAGATGGCGGCATCTGTCAGATCTAGCCACAGACATGTTTAATACAGAAATGATGTGTTTTATAGAAGCATGGAGGATGCATGCAGAAAATGGAAGATAATTAAAAAAAAAAAGAGAAGGAGCAGGAAGGAGGTCCCCTGAGGGATAGAGGAACAATACCCCAATTGATGGGAACGCCAGTCATCCAACACAAGCTGGAGACTGGCTAATGGGGAAAAGGGGGAAGAGGGGAGGGGAAAGAAAAGGAATAGGATGAAAAGAAGAAGAAGCTGAAGGAGGAAAAGCTGTCCCAGTTCTCACTGCTACCTAACAGAAAAGAGAAGAAGAAGGCAACCTAGGTTTTCACTTGGGGGAGCGAGAAGAGGAAGAAAGCGGGATGATAAGAGATTGATATATGGATGCAATAAAATGCAATTGTGAAAGATATAATGATAAAAGATGATGAAATGGAACATGGAATTATGATATATAAATAAATGAATTGCCAGTCTGAGCACAACAACAAACAATGGTCTCTGTCTTTTGTGAGGGAAAGGGGAATCCAGGACAATGGAGTTTGCCCTTTAAGGCAGACCAAGTTGTTCCTGGTGCACCCTTTCCCTTTGCCTGAAGATGGTGTGCTTTGGGGGAAGGAGAGGAGGGACAGTGTGACTGAACAATAGACAGGCAACAGGAAGGGAGGGGAAAAGGAGGTACATAATGGGCAGCACAGGAGTGGTTCAGCCACTTTGCTGGAGTTTGATACCGCCACCCACCCTTGAACTATAGAGCATGAGGGAAGACAGTCAAAAGGGACTGTATGGAAGGTCTGACAGAGGTGGATGACAGAATTGTCCAGTAGCATGGTTATTGGACTGCCAAAGGTGGATGGCAGAGAGGGAAAAGGAGGAGAGAAGGGGGAAAGAAAAAGAATAGGATGAAAAGAAGAAGCAGCTGAAGGAGAAAAAGCGGTCTAGGTCCTCACGGCTACTTAACAGAAAAGAGAAGAAGAAGAAGGCACCCAGGTTTTCACCTGGGGACGAGAAGAGGAAGAAAGAAGGATGATCAGAGATTGATATATGGATGCAATAAAATGCAATTGTGAAAGATATAATAATAAAAGATGATGAAATGGAACATGGAATTATGATATATAAATAAATGAATTGCTAATCTGAGCACAACAACAAACAATGGTCTTTGTCTTTTGTGAGGGAAAAGGAGGAATCCGGGACAATGAATTTAGAATTATCAATATAGATGCTCCCAAGCAAAACATGACAGACTTAAATTATTTACATTAATTAAACCATATGTTTTCACTTCCAAGCAAACAATATGGGCAGGGATTTTAACTGTGGAGACTTTGAACAGACACAGGGTGTAAGACTACTAAAATATTTTGTGATACAGTATGTTTAAACAAAATACTGTCACAATCAGGGCTGATAGTTTTTTCACAGCAAGCCAAGCCCAAGCCCAAGCCAAGCCCAAGCCCTCGAGAATTGATTTTATTATGCTATCCCCATCTCTGCCCATACAATCAATGCAGTCATGGCCTATGGCCACATCTGATCATGACCTAATTGGGGTTAAAATAGCTAATTTAAAGAAATTGCCCTGGTAAAGGTTACTGGAAATGCACAATACACTTCTTGCAAATACCATACTACAAAAGGCCTACAAAATATTATTACTGCCAGAAAATTGGTGGAATTTTATATGATTCACCTGTATCATGGTGGTTGGACAGCAAATCATACTTTATTGATTTCCCAAAATTAGCCGGTCAGCTACAGGAAAATGCAATAAATTACAATACAGGGGAGTGAGGGACCACTAGACTACAAGGAAAAATATTTTTATTTTATGTTCAAGAGGGGCGGAGCCCTGCTTTGGGGTTGGGGACCACTAGACTACCAGGGAAAATAATTTTAGTTTATGTTCAAGGGGTCGGAGCTGTGCTTGGGGGTGGGGGACCACTGGCACATGAGGGGTTTCAGTGTGTTTTGGGGCTACCAGGGGTCATGGATCATGCTAGGGGAGACACTACCCTACCAGGGTGTAACAGGCACACACTGGAACAGGGACCATGATGGCAGAAATGGACTGCCTGGGCCAGCCTGTCTGCCCTGTTCCTCTACCTACTGGATATGCTGCATATCCTAGTGACCCTACAGCCTATGGCCTCCTGCCCCAACAGGTTTGCCTTATGCCTGTCCCATGCATTGTGTCCTCCCACTGTGTTTCACCCACTACTGCAGGGGTACCTATGTTATTGGGGGAGGCATCCTCCAGGGCATGTATGGCCATGAGCAGTGTGTCTGTTTAGCTATCGATCTGTATATGTATGTATGTGTGTATATATATATATATATATATGTATCTCATATACTGTATATACGATACATATATACAGGCCCTGCTTGCACAGTTGCAAGGGTGTGTTGTATGCACTGACTGTGCCTGCCAGCACACAGTTCCTGCTGCTTCCAGCTTGTACTTCCATTCTGACCAGCAGGGGATGCTGTGGGCATGCCTTGGCCAGCAGCATCCATCCTGTACTTCAATCTGACCAATAGGGTGAGCTTTGTGATCCATACAGTAGCACTGGGCAAACTGCATGGTAATATATGCTAAAGAGCACTTAATGAGATGCAAATGTACTTGTTTGCCCATGGATTGCCTAAGTAGGCTCATTTGCATGGGAACTTTGAATATAGCTCCTGTTTGCCCCAGGTTAACCATTTTGCACTGGGCCAATGTGTTAGCACTGTGCATTCAGGTGTAGCCCCAGGCAAACCTCACTTCAGCATAGCACACTAAGCACAGTTCTGCAGTGTGTGGCTTACAATGTTGTTTGCAGTCATACCTTTCAACTGTCCCTGCTTTTCAGGGATATCCCTGATTTTACCTCAGACTTTTACTCTGTCCTTCTACAAATTGTTTTTCCATGACCAAACAGTGGGGTTGTAAGCATAACATAATGTCAGACATTAATGTTAAAGACGTGTTCTTCCTTAGAAAATGCATTGTACACTACACCACTTATTCTACCAGCTTCCTGAGTGGATATCATCAATTTATAAGGTGTGTCCCTGATTTTAAACCTTTGTCCCTGATTTTTTAAGTCTTGTCCCTGATTTATGAGTTAGGAGGTTGAGAGGTGTGTTTGCAGTAGATGTGAGACATCTCTGTGCAATCACACACAATGTTCTCCACCTGCGACACTGGCTTGCTACAAAGTCTAATGAACTGCAGTTGCAGTTTGCACTTCCCTGTTGCTATATTCAGTGCTGTCTTATTCCTGGCTATTTTGCCCTGTACTCCCAGACCAGTTTGCCCAGTTTTAGACTGCTATATTCAGCAGGATTAGCACTGTGCTATTTCCTTTGAATATAGCTTGCTTTGTGCTCTGGGCTAAGTTTGCTCACTGGCAGTGCTAATTTAGCCCGGGCAAAGTTTTGAATATCTGGCCCCTAGCTTTTAAATTGGGACACGATGCTAAACACTGCAATAAACAGAGTTAAAATGTGGAACTCCTGGTACATGGGGAAAAAGAAGAGCATGTATTAAGTTAAGACATATCTAATCCCTATGTTTCTTCACCTTAGCCATATATGCCCTATACTGTCTGTGATGCTCTGCCCCTGCTAATGATTATTGTATGATATTGGTATTATAAAACATGGTCTGTGTATGACATTTCAGTGTGTGAGGAATTTTGGACCCTAAACACCAAAGTGTCTGAGGCTGAAAACTACAGGAGGCAATAACAACTGACCAGGAACCATTTAATTAAGACTTCCTTAAAGAAATGGCATTTTATTACCTTTTATGCCATGCTCAGGCTTTTCAAGCTAAAAAATCTAAAGTTTATGATGTCAGGAAAGAAAGGGTAATTTGGCTGTTCATATCAAGTTTAACACCTAAATGACAAATGCTGGGATTGCTAAGATCAAAGAGAAAATATTTAATTAAAGGATGTCATATTTATGAAGTGTTTTTCTTCTTCTGATGTACCATTCATTTTAAAATACCTCCTGGTAGGAAATTATGTTAGAATTAATTCTAAAAGGAGGAGTAGCTAGTTGACTCACCAAAAGGGGTGGGGAGAAAAGAGTTAAAAATGTATCAGTGTATCTGAAATGGGTGATATTATCTTGGTTCTGAAGAAACAAAGTTCACTTTCTAAATAAAAGAGTACTTAGAAAGGTAATAGAAAGCGATTACTTCTTTTGTGGTAGGAGTGTTTGTTTTGAAACTTCCTTTTGTTTTATAAGATTGTAAGCTGTATGATATATTGTTCTGTATTTTATTTTCTTGTTTTACAATTTTTAGTAAAGAACATTTTCTTTGAAAGACTTCCTGGGTGTCTGCTGTTCTTTTGCATTTGAGTATAGGTAGTTAAGCTTTTACAACTGTTCAACAGCTTGATGGTGTTACTGAGCTTGGGAAAGAAGGTAAGAATATACCTAAAGTCTCTTATAGAGTTTTATGGGTCCATTTTGGAAACCTGGCTTGGTGCCCCTGGTAAAAGATTATGCTGCAGTCCTGAAGAGGGTACATATCTGAGCCTGTAATTGGTATGCTAGCATAAGGTTCACAGTTTGAATCCCCCAGAACTTGAGGCTAAAAGGTGATTCAGACCTAAAGCAGAGAGGAGGGTTACCCTGTCTGTAACCTGTTAACATTATTGTGTTCTGAGGTTAGCACTAAGGGATCAGCAGGCCTGACCTGTGGAGTGCATTTGTGACAGATTTGGTTGGCAGCAGGGATAAAATATTGGTAACACAAGTGTTAACAGTTCAGTGTCAGCTAATACTGTGAAGCTCATTTGCAAAATAAGGCAGTGGATTTATTTTTTTAAAGAAACAACTATGTTATTTTGCTTACACTCAAAGTTCCTACCTGTTTTATTTTTTCCTAAAGTACAAGTTACAGCAGCCAGTTAGGAGAAGAAGATGGCTTCCAACTACAGCAGGTACACTGAGGACTACTTGAAGCAGTTGTCGCAGGACAGAGGAGTCCAGTATGAGGGGAAAGCCAATAAGCAGACCTCATAGATTCTCTGATGGCTGCCCATGTCCAGAACTTTGAGTCACAGTCCATGACGGGAAAGAACCAAACCTTGTGTGGAGGGCCAGTGGCCAGTATAGTGTTCAGGTCTGGTGAGGAGGACAGCAGGGCCAGTGCAAGCCAAGGGCCACAGCAGCAGGAGAAGGTCACCAGCATTCTGAGCTAGAAGCCATCTGGCTGCAGATGGAGTTGTGGAGGATGGAGCTGGAGTTCCAGAGAGAAGACAGGTGAGAGCAGTGAGCCGCAGAGGAGAAGAGGGAGGAGAACAGTGAGAAGCTGGGCAAGAATGGTGAGAAGCGGAGCAAGAGCAATGAGCCGCAGAGGAGAAGAGGGAGGGAGAACAGGAAGAAGTGGAGCGTGAACAGCGAGAGACTGACTGTGAAGAGCGTGAGCACCAGAGGCAACATGAACTGGAGAAGCTATGATTCCAACGCCCAGCACCAGAGCAGGAAAGTGGCCTGGGTTTAACTGGAACTACAGGACTGGGTTACAAATTAAATTCTGAATTGATAGCTGAATTTAAAGAGGGGCAAATATGGATGCCTTTTAAATTCCTTTGAAAAGTTTGTATTCAGGTAAATATTCCTAGAGGTCCTGAGCTCCAGCTATCCCCACTACTTACGGGAAGGCTCAGGATGCATTGGGTCAAATGGACAATGAGGACAGTAAAGATTACAGCAAACTTAAAGCTGCACTTTTAAAAAGTATGATTTAACTGCAGAAGCATACAGAGCTAAATTCTGTAAGCTCAGGAGAATCCCTGACATGAGCTATGAGGATCTGGCCACGAAACAACATTAGTTTTTAAACGCTGGTGGGAAGGAATTGAAGCAAATTCTGTAGATAAAATTGAAAATTTATATCGTTAGAGCAATTTTGGGAGCATGCCCAGCAGAGCTGAAGACCTGGCTGGAGGACCGAGATCCCAAAACAGTACAATAAGCTGCTGAACTCTCAGACAGCTATGCCAAGAGCAGAACTGTTTGAGAGTGAATGGGGCAGACATGGCAGTGCAGAAAGGGAAAAGTGCACCTTCAGGGCAGCTAAAACCTCACTGCCGCCATCAAACCAGTTAGCCCCAGGTTTCAAAGAAAAGATTTTTCTGAGAAAAGAAATGAATGTTTGTGGGGGCGCTATGGAGCCCGAGCAAGATGGTGGCATAGAAAATCCATCTCTAGACCATGAGTGAAAATCAACCAACTTTAACATACTTTGGGGACACCAAACTCTGTCTTTTACTGACATAAGGGTACAAGAATGACCAAAAATAAATATGGGGACTCCTCAAAGGATAGACAGCAGCAGCAAGGAGAAAAAACAAAACTTTTGGGCCCTCTAACCACGAGGCTGGCCCTTGAGACCAGCCACTTCAGATGACAGAGAGAAAACGCTCCAGAGTCTTGGGCAAAAATCACATACCTTATTCACTCAGTTGCGGTTTATCAGACAAATTTGATTTGTTAACTAATAAAGTGAGCAAAGTGGAAACAGATATGGTGGCTGTGCAAATGGAAACAGTGGAAAGCAAAAAGCTCAGAAGCAGCCCTCAGAGCTACGGCTAATTTAATTAAGGAATGTCCACCTAAAAGCTAGGCTGGAATCCTTAGAAAACCAGGCAAGGACAAATAACATTCGCATGCTGGGGGTACCTGAGCACAGTGAAGGAGATAATCTCATTCTCTCCTTGAGAGACTGGTTGGACTTACAATTTGGAGACTCTTCGAAAAATAGGACGTTACATATACAAAAAGCCTACTGGGTAGCAATGCGTGAGACGACCGGTGAATCCAGAAGCCCCTAGAGCAATAGTGATGGTCCTAGATGGAGTGGGATCAAGGGACTGCCTTTTGGGCCTGGCCAGGCAGAAGAACATCTTGTTTTGTGAAGGGCAGCAGGTGAATCTGTATCTGGATCGTAGCTACACGACGAGGACAAAAAGAAGAGGTTTGACGAATTCGGACGCTTTGAGAGGCAAGGATCCTGCATGGCATGATATTTCCAGCTCGCCCATATAGTACACCAGGGGAAGACATACATATTTTCGGATCCTACAGAGGCATTAAAATGGACCCAGAAAAACACCCCGATCATGCTCTCAAAACAGATGTGACAGACTCAAGAGGAGAAGAAGAAATTTCATGAGGACTGTGAGGATTAGACTAACAGTTTGCTTTTTATACACTCTAGAAACACTGTTTATTCCTTCTGTCACTAGTGTACCTGTCTAGTTTATTGGGTAAAAGTTTGGAAGCTTAAACTGTTTAGCAGAGTTATATTGTTGGTAAAACTATTTTGGAGGCAGCGTGTTCAACTGTTTTGCACAAATCTTTTGGGTTATAGCCTAAATAGGCTGACTTACTAAGTTATTGCATGTCCATATCAGTTCCAGATAGGAACCAGAGACTTTGAAGACAATATTATTAAATTACTTTGACTTATAACATACATGTAGCTCATGGACTCAATTACGTAGCAATGCTTTTATGTTATTGTTTCTTTTTTGGTGATACCTCTCAAAGACATATCTTGTGGATACAGCACGCTTAACAAACCTTATATTTAGTTTGTTTGTATTAAGAGGAGTGGAGCCCTCATCGTAATGCATATCCTATGTGTTGTGTCAGAAATTCATATGTATGTTTTGAAGAAACCTAATAAACATAAAGTATAAAAAGCGGAAATGAATGTTGGATTTACAAGAAACTGGGCATATTACCAGACAGTGTCCCAAAAGGATTAGCAATACACAAGGCGGTGCTAGGAAAGAAGTATGTTGTTTGCGTGTCCTGAAAGCATGTCTGTAAACATGAGGAACATATGCACCCAGTCACTGTGAATGGTGTACAGACACAAGGGTTAAGAGACATAGGGCATCTCTGATGTTGGTAAAGGGGATCTGGTAGAGCCTCATCAGCTTATACCCAATAAATTTGTGACTGTACAAGGGTTCACTGGGGAGGATAAAACATTGCCACTCGCTAGTGTTCTCCTAGACTGGGGTGAACGAGGGAACTGCGCAACAGGTGGCTGTAGTCAAACCGTTAGCAGTTGATGTCCTTGGCAACAATCTCAAAAAGGATGGTATGCACAGTTACCCATAGCCAAGTGGCAAGGGAAAATTGTAGTTCTCTGGACCCCAGAGATGCCACTGTGGAAACCACTGGGAGGCTGGTTCCCAGCCTGTGTCTTCTGCTATGGAGACTAATGAAAGGGGTAGAAATTTCTGCAGCAGTTAACCAAACAGCTAGAGGGTTACTCAAAGAAGGAAGGGTGATCCATTGTCAGAGGGTGAGGGATGGCAGTGATCCTGAGTGCCCTGGTGCTAGTGCTAGGGACCCTAGTTTAGATACTGAAGGACCTGTCTCATGCCTTGGGAATGTGTAAGGGTTTGCAGCTGCTCAGAAAAGTGACCCTAGTCTAGAGAAGCTGAGGGGCTGGGCAGACTGTAATGGAGTACAGGGAGGTGATGGGAACAAAGTTTATTGGTACAATGGACTGCTGTATACACAGGATACTAAGACAAAGGGAGAGGTGATAGGTAAACATCATGTCATTCTCCACGGGTACAGTGAGCAGTTGCTCAAGATTGCACATGATATTCCTATGTCTGACTACCTGGGAATCATAGCACTATGCAGCAATTGGCCCAGAATTTCTATTGGCCCAAGTTCACCCAGTAGGTGAAGGAGTATTGCAGTTCATGCAACTGGTGGCAAGAAATGGGAAGGCAGGTAAGAAAATCCAAACGCCCAATTCTTTGCCCATAGTGGAGGAGCCATTCCAGAGGGTGGGAATGGATATTGTGGGGCCTTTAAATACCCCTCAGCCTCCGGGAAGAGATTCATCCTAACTGTGTGAATTATGCCACCTGCACCCCAAGGCAGTTGCCCTATCCTCACTGAGGACACACAAGTGGCAGATGTCTTACTTGGGATTTTCCCATGTCGGGTTTCTGCAGGAGGTTATCAATGATCGAGGGGTTCCTTCATGTCAGACCTAATGAAATGTTTGTGGAAGAAATGTAGGGTGGTGCAGAGATGCATGACACCTTATTACCTGCAAGCCAATGGGCTTGTGGAAAGATTTAAGAGTACCCAAAGTCAATGCTCCAAGCATTTGCTGAACAGCATGGGAGGACTGGGAGAAATACCTTTCCCACCTGTTGTTTGCATACAGGGAGGTGCTCCAAGAGTAGACCGGGTTTTCCCCTTCGAGTTCTTATACAGACGCCGGGTGTGTGGGCCCCTAGACTTGATCCAGGAGGACTGGGAAGGCAAGCAAGCCACCCAGGGAACTCCCACAGTGGATTATGTCCTTAGGTTTAGAGAAAGGCTGAAGGAGCTTATGGGGACAGCTCAGAGCAACCTGGCAGCTGCCTAACAAAACAAAAGTGTGGTACAACCACAGAGCCAGAGCTCGCTATACATGGTGGGTCAGGAAGTCATTGTCCTCATCCCAGTCTGAAAGGACGAGCTGCAGGCTGAGGGCAGGACTGTCACAAAATAGTCAGAAAGGTAAATGGACGGAACTATATCATAGAGATACCTGACAGAAGATATACAGAAAGAATGTACCATGTCAACATGATGAAGCCATATGCTAATAGGGCTGACATGGTGTTTGCAGCATGTAGTCCTGGGGAGGGGACAGATGAAGTAGACACCTTTCTGGACATTCTGGAAGAAAGCAAGTGGGAGTCCTCTGTGGTGGCAATTAAAATGTTACTCCAGTTGGCCCCGAACTAAATCTAGGAAGTGAGGGAGGCGTTAGCAGACTTTGTGCTATTGTTTAGTGTCAAGCCTGGACTTACCCCTTATGATGCACAATGTGGAGCCGGGGTCATAGAGCACGGCAGACAGCATATCAGGTGTCAGAGGCTGTCCAAAAGGACATTAGGAGGGAGGTGGAGGAAACGCTGGATTTAGGGGTAATCCAGAGATCCCAGAGCCCCTGGGGCCTCACCTGTATTCCTTGTGCCCAAGCCAGATGGCTGTACTCATTTTTGTGTGGACTATCATGGACTGAATGCAGTCATGAAGTCAGATGCCTACCCTATGCCAAGGATCGATGAACTCCTGGACAAGTTGGGAGGGCGAGCTACCTTACTACTACTGACCTGAAAAGGGTATTGGCAGGCAGAGTTAACTGCCAGAGCTAGGAGAGGTCGGTCTTCATCACTCCAATAATCTTATTTGAATTTAAAGTAATGTCTTTCGGAATGAAGAACTCCATGGCCACTTTCCAAAGGTTGGTGAACCAGGTGTTAAAGGGTGGTGAGGAGGTGTCGTGGCATACCTGGATGACATTGTCATCTTTAGTGTCAGCTGGGAGGAACATCTATCCCACCTTAGGGAAGTGCTGCACAGGATACAGAGGGCTGGGCTCACTGTCAAAGCTGAGAAGTGACAGGTGGCCATGGCTGAAGTGGCATACCTTGGGCATGTTGTTGGCCGGGACAGCTCCATTCTAACCAAGAGAAAATAGAGGCAATCAAGGCCTGACCCAGATCAGAAATGAAGAAGCAGGTCAGGTGTTTTCTAGGGACAGCAGTGTACTATAGGAAATGTGTGCCCATTTACAGTCGCTGGCTGCCCCCTATCTGACCTGGTAAAGAAAGGATGCCTAAGAAAATTACCTGAGAACCAGCCTGTGAAAAACTTTTACCAGACTGAAGGAGACACTGTGCAGTGCTCCTGTACCGACAAGTCCTGACTATAGCAGACCCTTTATAGTACAGACTGATGCCTCAGATGTGGATTTTGGGGCAGTACTAAGTCAGACATCTAATCAAGAGAAAGATCACCCCATTGTGTAACTAAGTAAAAGTTACTTCCCAGGAGCAGGCATACTCTACTGTGGAAAAGAGTGTCTTGCCATGGTGTGGGCCTAAACAAGTTACAGCCATACTTATACAGGCAGAATTTTGAGGTAAAACTGACCACAAGCCCTGGTTTGGCTGACACAAAGGGAAAAACGAATGGTAGACTATTAAGATGGAGTCTTGCCTTGCAAGGGTATGACATGACAATCTTGATAGGGCTGGAGCCACCAATCAGAATGCAGATGGCTTGTTGATATGAGGAGTGAACTGATTTAGGAGCTCATCCCATGCAGTGAATAGAGCCCCAAATTCAGTCTAGGTGGGGAGCGTGTGACGCCTTCCTCTTGCTTATGATTATTGTATGATATTGGTATTACAAATACATGGTCTGTGTATGACATTTCAGCGTGTAGAGGAATTTTGGCCCATAACATCAAAGTGTCAGAGACTGAAAACTACAAGAGGCAATAAAACTGACCAGGAACCATTTAATTAACACTTCCTAAATAAATGGCATTTTATTACTTTTTGTGACATGCTCAGGCTTTTGAAGTTGAAAAGAAAAAGCTAAAGTTTATGACATCAGGAAAGAAAGGGTAATTTGGCTGTTCCTATCAAGTTTAACACCTAAATGACAAATGCTGGGATTGCTAAGATCAAAGAGAAAATATTTAAATTAAAGGATGTCATATTTAGGAAGTGTTTATTTTTCTTCTGATGCAACATTAATTTTAAAATACCTCCTGGTAGGAAATTATGTTAGAATTAATTTTAAAAGGAGGAGGAGCTAGTTGACTCACCAAAAGGGGTGGGAGATAAGAGTTAAAATGTATCAGTGTATCTGAAATGGGTGATATCATCTTGGGCTCTGAAGAAACAAAGTTCTCTCTCTAGCTAAAAGAGCACTTAGCAAGGTAATGAAAGCAATTACGTCTTTTGTGGTAGGAGTGTTTGTTTTGAAACTTCCTTTTTGTTTTATAAGATTGTAAGCTGTTTGATATATTGTTCTGTATTTTATTTTACTTGTTTTCCAATTTTAGTAAAGAACATTTTCTTTGAAAGACTTCCTGGGTGTCTGCTCAGTTCTTTCTGCATGTGACATATAGGTGGCTAAGTCTGACAACTGTTCAACAGCTTGATGGTGTTACTGAGCTTGGGAAAGAAGGTAAGAATATACCTAAGGTTTCTTGTAACATTTTAATGGTTCATTTTGAAACCTGACTTGGTGCCCTGGCAAAAGATTGCACTACAGTCCTAAAGAGGGTACATAACTGAGCCTGTAATTGGGTATGCTAGCATAAGGTTCACAGTTTGAATCCCCAGAACTTGAGGCTAAAGGTGATTTGGACCAAAGCAGACAGGATGGTTACCCTGTCTGTAACCTATCCACACTAATGCGCCTGAGGTTGGCACTGTGGGAGCAGAGGGCCTGACCTGCAGAGTGCGTTGTACACTGACCACATTAGAGACTAAAACATTAAGATTTTTTTTTCTGTATATGGAGAAGTAGGCTTAACCCTGTTGCATGATGTATCACCTACCTACCAATTTCAGAAGGAGGGCTAAACATTATCAATCCTATTCGCTTTTTACAGTATCTTTTTTTATACCGATATTACACCAGTACTTTTAAATTTGAATTCTATTGGATCCTTGGGTATCTGATTACATCTCTCAATTCTTTCCACATGGGAACTTAATTCCACAATCTCTAAACAGAAACAATTACAACAGCTACCACTATATTTAAAACATGGGTTTAAAAACTTAAACATTGGCAAGTTCCTAAAGCCTCACTTATACATATGACTAGGAAGACATTTTATAGAAATATTCAGATAACATATTTTTTTTTACAGTAACCCCTTCACTCAGAAATCTTTAACAGACAATAAACACATTAGTGGAATGTTGGTAGATCCTAGAACTCCTGAATACATGTGGGGCACTGTTTGGCTAAGTGCTCCTCTAAATTAAATGTTCAAAATAATTTGAAACATAAAGAGCAGAAAGACATATATTGTCCAAGGAAAGCTGCCCTACTACACTGAAACTATGGTATAGTTATATTATGAATGCCCCTATAACTATATTCTGGCAATTGATGAGGCGTAGATGGGGTCATTCTCCATGCTATAATTTATCTATTGATGTTCTGTTTTAAGAATTATACCCACAACATGGGGAAGGTACATAAAAGTACAGCTTGATTAGTCCTAACTTGTATCAAATACTGGCTATGGAATATCAGATGTAAGCTAATACTACAACAGTTAGAAATATCACAAGATCAATTATACCACCAGATCAAGTGTACCTTAGAGAATATTAAGAAGGTGGAAGAGGAAGTTTCCCTCAGACTAAGTAAGAGAATGGTGGGAATCAATTAAGATGCCTCCTTGAGTCCAGTTTGGATAAAGGTATCAGGACTGGTTAGTAAGGCAACAATATTTTCAATATAATTCCCTTAAAGGGTTTTAGGAAAAGGGGATGAAGACTGATGCTGATGCTATATCTAACCTGTTAAAATTTTATCTTCACATGCACGACATATTTGCTTATATAATTTAAACCTAGGCTTACAGAAAAGGTGGACCTGAAATTTATTATGATAATGTTTCCTTAATACAGGTCAAAAGAGAATATAACATGTAATCTTTTGTTTTACGGAAAACTCATTGTAGAGTTTTACCTTTAGTTGTATTGCAAATTCCTCTACCCATTGAGTGGGGAGGAGGGTCTCTTGTCAATATTTTGATTTATAATTTGAATTTAAAGATGGTTTTATGTTGAAAGCCAAATTTGACGGTGTAAGAATGTAATACTTATTTGAATTCCTTTGTTTTATGACTTATATATTGATTTGTCTGTATTTAACACTATTTGTTATTATTTTGTTGAAATTATTATAATAAAAATTCCCCTACTCTTTTCGAGAAGTGCATGGGATCTTTTAACATCCACCTGAACTACCACCAGAACAGGCAGATGGGACCTCAATTTAATGTCTCATCCGAAGACGGCACCTCAGGAGTGCAGCACCCTCATGCTGCACTACAGTGTCAGTATTGGGATATTAATCCAAGTGCCTGTGTGGGATAGAAACACAGCCTTCTGATCTCCCAGCCTCAGAGGTGAATGTGATACCTGTTGAGCAACTGACACTGCTGATGACATGGCACTGATGGTGTAGATGTGCAACCCACATCTCTTCACTGGCTGCTGTAAAGTATTGGGTTGATAGATGGGGTGCAACAGGGGCACCAGTCACAGAGGAGCACTCACTGTATCCTGTTCCCCACCCACCCAGCAAAGTGGGAACAATTGTGGAGGGCAGATACAGGATCCACATTTTATATCTCAGTACCTCAGAGTGCTCTCCATGGGTAGATCATGTTAGGTGGGAGATCCTCTGACTGAAGCAGAGTGTTCTGCAAGTGTAGAGGTCTGGCATATGGTAAGGAAGTGCTAGTCACCCAAAGCCCACTTCAACCTTCATGCTAGCCCTGGTGGAGCAGGGATGGATATGAAGGGCAGATGTGCAAGTTGCATCTCTATCCATTGCTGCTGCAGGGTGCTACCCTGTGTAGAGATGGGATGGGGGATGGGGCATCATTCTCCCAGAGCCACCTTCCTGGAGCCCACCCAATGCTAGTTCCAGCTTTCATGGAACTCAGATGAGTGAAGATGGAAAGATGTGTGAACCACATCTGTCACTGGTTCCTGCAGAGTGCTTCTCATGTGTAGGAGCTGGAATGGAAGGAGAAAATGCTTCACATGTGTAGAGATTCAGAATGATGTGCTGGGTGCCTATGGCCTCTGGCCACCCAGTGGATCTGGACTGCAGCCCATTTCCACCCACCTGGAGCCCACCAGGTTAGATAGAAACAGGTGTGGTATGGCAAATGTGCAACTCACATTTCTGCCTCTGGCTGGGGCAGCCAATGTGCAGTGATGGGACAGTTGTTGAAGGGAGCACCAATCGCCAACTTCTGGGCCACAGTCCACTATTTGCCTTGGGCTGCCCACCTGGAGGTCACCATGTCACTGTGCCAACCTGTGTGGAGTGGGATGTGTATGGAGGGAAGATGAGTAACCTACATCATTCTCTGGCTACTGCAGATTGTTCCATATGGGCTGATGTGAGCTGGACATGAAGGGGGCAGCAATTGCCCAGGGTTCCCATCCAGTGCCAACCCCACACTGTGCTGGTCAATGTGAAGGGCAGATATGTGACCTACGTATCTGTCTCTGTCTCTTTTGGGTGCTCCTCTTGTGCAGTGGTGGAATAGATGTACCAAGTTTGTTTTACACTGTATCTCTCCTGGTCTCTATCTCTCTCTCTGACCTCTGCTTCCCACGATGAAAGGAAAACTCTGCAGCACTGCTCTGTCCTGGTCACGGCACTCTTGCTGCCACTTTCTCTGCTCTCTGTATCCTGCTGCCCACTTTCACTGGGCTTCAGAAAGACAAACAGAGAGTCAGACGGACAGCAAGGTGCCGGAAGAGTGAGTGGCAATAAATGGATGGCAACCGAGCTCGGGCACACACTGTAGTCCACGCCTCTGTTTTAAGGTGTTAACACCGCTCTAACTGGAATGGATTGGACCTGCACATATATGCTGCACTGGAAGTGGTCCTCACTGTTGCTGTGTCTGTCTTGGGGTGGGGTCTGTGGGGGAGGAGTAGACACTGCTAGGGGAAGGCCACCCATTGAAATGAACATTTGTTCAGTTGCAGTTCTGGAAGCCACTGGTCATCATGGTTATGGTCACTACAATGCACTGTCCCCACTCTCACATTGCTAGTTGGTGCTGCATAGTGACAGTCTGTCACCTGGTGATCACTCTCATTCTGCTTACTCACCACATCTCAGCAAGTTGCTGTCACTGTTTTGGGATTCTCTCTCTGCTCTATCCCTGACACTGGTGCCACTTACCGCCTCTTTTGATCCTGCACTCTCTTTTGGGGGCTGCTTCCTCTCCTTCTCTGTGTTTGTCCTGCAGCCCGTGTCTCTCTCCCCCACAGCCCAGGGTTAATCTACAGCCCTGCAGACAATGCTGCCTCACTTCTCAGCATTCTCGTTGTGATCCGCGGGGTGAGCCAGTGGGTACCATCACAGAGAGAAATGCTCAGGCTGGGCATTGTGGCACAGATGAAGCACCAGAGAGAGAGGTTCATAGACAAGAACACGACACTCATTCATGCAGAGACACAAACAAGTTCAACGTGGACATCTGTCAGGGAAGGATAAATTATATTTGTTTATTCTTTACTGCTAGGACTGTTTACTAGGGCTGTGCAAAACAAATACTATTTGTGACAAATACACAAATATTGCACTTTTTACAAATACTTTACATATACAAATATCACTCTTAAGTATTTGTATCTGTGTACAACCACTTAAAGTAGTGTTAGACGTTGATTTAGGCTGACAAGAAACACCTGTGACTGCTACTGTTCAATACATGGATCCATATTTTCTTGCTCAATCTGCAAATTGTATTGAAACCTCTCAAACCATGGTCTTAGGTCATCATTAGCAACAGAAACATGTCAAAATGTAAAATAAAAATATTTTTCAACACGATATGTGAACAAATACAAATATCAGTGATACAAATACAAATATCAGAAATCAGTCTTTGCACATCCCTACTGTTTACTGTTTATGGCACAGAGAAAGGGGATGCAGTGTGGCTGGGTACACAGACATCTCTAGGGTGGGTGAGGAGATAAAAGGTAAGATCAGCAGGGATGAATGAAAGGAATGAAGCTCTCACTGGAGCGCTTAATTTCTTTCAGCTAGAGAATGGCTTTAGCTGTGAGACTGTGACTAGTGTCACAGTCTGGCTGCATGCTCATTGTTCTGTCAGGGACAAGCCCACTGTAGATTGCTGTGCATTGACTCATCCCTGACACATCTCTGAAATGTCGTTCTACTACAAGATGTTTCTTGCGCAGTGCAAGGAAACATAAAAACTATAAAAATTTAGATTAGTGATTACCTTCATTTGAAAGGCCTTTTGTCCTAAACACAAAAATGTAAAATAATGCACTTAGAGCACAGAAATCGAGGGGCAGAGTACAAATGGGTGGAGTAGTATTGACAACATTAAGAAAGCACACATTAAAAAGAGCTTTTACATACAGTTGATTACTGTGTAACAATATTATGCATCTATGGCTACCACTGTACATCTGATTCACATTCCTCACTTGAAGTGAAGGGGGTAGAGGCCAGAACTGACTCCTTGTTTTTGTGTTAAGGGTCAGTTACTTTATAGCAAAAACAAGGAAGGGCATCATTTCTAAAATGTGCAGATGAGCCTGGGGATCACTTTTTCCAGATCATGCCACCACTGGCAGCTACCATTTTAAGACTGCTACTACCCCTGCCTACAATCAGGGGAAACCAGAAGTAGTGTACCAGCACTGAGATCAATATGGTTAAGGCACATTTGCCAGAAATTGCAGCTTAGAAAAGAATGAGAAAGTGACTGTGATGATGAGCAAGTCCTGGACCAGAACTATAGTTTGTTAATAGACTCCTACAGAGTCTGACTTGTACAGCTGCTTGGGCCAAGTTCCACAGATGTTATGGCATCATCAGATTTGTACAAGAGCATTGTGGAAGCATGTAACTGGACCACTGTCTGATGTGCTGCCACAATGCTCTGACATAGTTTCCAGTGACTCTGTTTATGCAGCCCTTCCCTCCACGGGCTGCATAAACATACCCTTTCCCAGCACACTACATTTCCATTCTGCAACTGTAGTAGTGACTACCACCATGTGCAACATGGTGACATTGACTAAACTGCCCATGCATGACTATCATGCATACATAGTTATGTCAGCACTGCCATATTGAGCAGGGCTGACTACAGAACAGACTGTACATGTGCAAGTATCAGCATCTGCAGTACTGTAATCGCTGTATTATTACGGCTGCAGCAAAAGCACCCCATATTCTTTCCATACTCTTGCCACTCCTAAAAGCTCTCCATAGTCATATCGGCTCTGACCAGAGTTTGTTCTTTATACAGTATCTGCCATCATATGCATCTTGAATCCCACCATTGTTTTTGCCAACACCACACCCATTGGAAGACTATTCCAGCCATCCACCACCATCTCAGTGAAGAAATACTTCCTCATATTTCTCTTAAACATCCCCCCTCTCTCTTTGTTGCATGCCTGCTCCCTCATTCTTGTGCACCTTCTTTTCTGAAAATGCCCACTTCCTGTATCCTATTCATCAAGTAAGATACTTAATGGTCTCTATCATGTCCCCTCTCCTCCTCTCTTCCATGTTAGATCCTTCAGTCTCTCCTAGCAGGTCATATGGTGCAGCCCCTTCACCATTTTTACTGCCTTTCTTTGCATGGACTCTACCCTGTTTATGTCCTTTCTGAGGTGTGGTTCCAGAACTGGACACAGTACTCTAGGTGTAGTCTCACCAGTGACAGATACAGTGGCAACACCACCTCCGTCCTTCTGCTGGTGATACCCTTCACTCGCACCCCAGCATCCCAGTTGCTTTCCCTATTGTTCTGTTGCATTGCCTTGCCACCTTAACATCATCCATTGTGATTGCCCCTACATCTATTTACTGTTTCATGACTGTCAATACCACCCCATTTTATACTTTGGCTCTGGGTTTCTGCACTCAAGGTGCACGATTTTGCATTTTTGCATTGAAACCTAATTGCCATACACTTGACCATTCCTCAAGCTCTTACAGGCCTCAGGTCTGGGCCCAAACTGAGCCCTGAGAAAACCAGCTGGTCATACTCCCTTCCCCAAAATGAGTACCATTAACCACCACCCTGTGTCACTTATCCAGTCAGCCAATTTCATACTCAGTGTACCGCCTTGGTTTTCACCCCAAGCTTCCCAGCATTTTTAATGAGTGTCCTATGCAGCACAGTATCGAAGACCTTGCTGAAGTCTAAGTAAGCCACATCCACCACTTCCCCAATCTATTTCTCTGGTCACCCAGTCAAAGAAATCTATCAGGTTTGTCTAACATGATCTCCTTCCTTGAATCCATGCTTTTGGGCCCTGTAACCCACTGGATTCAAGGTAATCTACCAGTCTTTCCTTTAGAAGTGATTCCATTAGTTTTCCCACTACTGAAGTTGGACTGACTGGCCAGTGGTTGCCAGCTTCTTCCCTGCTGCTGTTCATATGGAGCAGGAGTACACTTACCCATTTACGGTCCTCTTGGTACAACTCCTGTATCTAGCAAGTTATTGAATAGGACTGTCAGAGGTGCAGCCAGTAACCCCTGACCTCCTTCAATACCCTTGGATGTACCCAATCCATCCCCATGGCCTTGTCCAATCTCAGATTCACAACTCCTTCAGGACTCTTTCCTCTTCAAATGGACTTGTGTCTACTTCCATCCCTCCAGTGGCACTGTAACTTATATATGGCCCATCACGTTTCCTTTCACCCTGAAGACAGAACAGAAGTATTTGTTTAGGATATCAAATATTTTTAGTTCTATGTCATATGATGATAAGCGGAATAGAGATACATCATTATGGTGATGTACATCACCAAAAAGGCGATGTACACTCTGAGGTAACAAAATGGGTGACTACCAAAGAGGTTGTTCTGCTGGTGCTGTGCACCCACACCTCCCTAAATATAAATTACTAACTCCGGGGGTGCATTTCAGGGAGGAGGTGAAACTCTGGGAAAGAAAAACAAAGTACCAAAAAAAAAACATCTTGTAGCTCTCCTGGCCCAAACCCTGCACCTCCCCACCATAGCCAGCCACCCTCACTAGTACACCAAGGTGCCTGCTTGGCAGCCTTCTGCCACACTACCCCTTACATACCTCCCTCCTCCTCTTCCTGTCCGCCTTCCCTTCTTCCAGTCTCCCTGCTCTAACTGTCACTACTCTTGCAGGAAGCCACATGACAGGCACTGAAACTGAGTCGCTCATATTCAAGTCACTCACTTTCAGTAGCCCTTATGATGGGATACTGCCTTTTCTGGTCATCCTCTGCACAGTCTCCTCTGCAGCCTTCAGTATCACAATTCATCCCTTTGTCTTTCTTTCTTCAATTATATAGCTAAATAAAGTCATGTCACCAGTCCCCTTTGTTACACTGCTGGTTATTCTTTCATCAGTTTCTGCTGAGTGCCACTCACCACCTTTCCTGCTTCCTCTGTTTAAGGTAGTTAGCTTTTGGCAGGGCGCAATCTTGCTATCAGAGCAAGGGCAAGGAAGTAGCTGACTAAGGAGCTAGAACTTTACTACTAGAACACTTCAGACTAGGGAGTAAGCAGAAAGGTACTTTATTAGAAGTGTAGGGTCTGCAGGGTAAATTGGGACCTTCAATTACTAGTGATGCAGCAAGAGGGTGAGAGCCTTTACACAATTGTATTGCCCTCCCACCTGCCCCTCCACCATCCCACCCATAGCCAGTTCCACTTTTATAGGCACTTGAGCTGAATGACAACAGGAACTTCCTGTTTTAGAGCAAGAATGGATGGATCACCGAGCACATAAGACTCATCAACATTGAAGGAAAAGAGTAGGCCCCCAGCGGCTAGAGGGCTGACTCTGAGCAAGAAAGAAGGAGGCTACCAATGAATACAAAAACATCCTGTCCCAGAACAGGAAGGGTGGGAGCTGTAACAGCACAAAGGCAGTAAGAAAGTAAGGAGGAAAAAACACAGAGAGAGGAGAGAGTAAGCATACAAAGCAACAGGAGGGGTCCACAAATAAGACATGATGGGAGTGGTGCAGTGCAGTGCAGCAGCTGTGAGGTGGCAGTCTTCTGGAAGATGTTCTGGAGGATGTAATGCTGTCCCATCTTTAGGCACGTCTCTGGACTGAGGAAGGAGGCTGCTTGTCTCCAGGCTGAGTTGGCCAGGATTTGGGGGACCTCCTCTTTTCTCCAGGGACCACTGAGTCTGCCCTGCTGCTTCATAGGTTGCCTAGGCAGAGGAGTGACTGGACTACAGTGGGCTCAGAAAGGGTGAGGGCTGTGATCAGAGGCACATCCTCCTACAGTTCCAATCACAACACCAGTGCTGTGCTGGCAGGGTGGACTGTCTGAAGGAGGCACCTGCAGCTGAGACCAAGGAGGATGTGGGAGTCCTCCATGGTGAAAACCCCAGGGGGAGATAGAGAACCCCAGAGGAAGAGAAAGCAACTCCTGGTGGAGGATTCTATTGTTAGGGGTAGACTTGGGGATAGATGGAGTGGGAGAGGGAGTTTAAGTGCCTACCTGGCTCCATGGCTTGAGAGATGGAAAGCACATCCAGATAATTGCTGGGACAATAGGACAGGAGGGACAGCTAGACTTTATTGTCCACCTGCAGATGAATGATCTGGCTGGTGATGAGGTTAGGTTGTGTAGGAGGACTTCAGGGAGCTGGGTAGGGTCTTAGACAAGTGTCATGCACTGTAACCTTTTAGAGGTATTACTGGTCAATGACAAGGGGAGGACAGGAACTCCTCACCATGAGATTCAATGCATGGTTGATGGACTGGTGCAGAGCAGAGGGCTTCAGCTTCATTGGGGACTTGGTACCACCTGGAGGATGCAGGCCTATACAAGTGGGATGGACTGCAACATATCCGGGGAAGTAACCAGATCCTCAGTGAGAGGTTTAAATGCTTCATTGGCAAGCATTGGAAGTAGCCAAGGGTGAGGCAAAAGTAGGCAGGAAGAAGCTAAATGTCCCCCCAACACACACATACACATGATGAAGCAGTCAGTAGGGAAGACCCTAGGGTTGGGAAATTGACACTAAAACCTAAAACTGAGATAGGTAGAATGGCAGAGATAGGAAGAATGGGAGTAAAACAGGAGGGAAGGAGGGAGCAATAGGATCGGAGGGAGTTACTAGAAAGGAGGTTGCAAAATTTGGAAGGCTATGTACATGAATGCCCACAGCCTGGGATATAACATCCTGGACCTAGTGGCCTTGATGTCAGAGATGGACCTGGACATTGTTGCTTAAAGAGACATGGTGCCTGGGGAACATGAATAGGATATAGCCACACCAGGTTACACTCTATTTAGAAAAGACAGCGGGAAAAAGTATAGAGGTGTGGGTATCTATGTCAAGGAGGGAATTAAAGCTACTGGAGTTCAGGAAATGCCGGAGGGAGCAGAAGCACTGTGGGTCACCCTGAGACAGGAAATGGCACTGCCATTGGCACTGAGTGATCTACAGACCTCCAGCACAAGCAGAGGAGGTGGATTGGGTATTAATGGAAGCCAAAATGACAGCCAAAGGTGAATTGCTGCTGGTGGGGACTTCAATTTTCCTGATGTGGATTGGAGCACCCAGGCTGCCGCCACAGCCAGGAACAGAGGCATCCTGGATGCCTTTAGAGAGCATGCCTCAAGCAGCTTGTGGCAGAACCCAACAGAGAAGGAGCAATATTGGACCTGGTACTTCCTAATGGGCACAGATCCCCGACATAATGGTGGTAGCCACATGGGATCTAGTGATCTCATACAATGTGGTTCAATGTGATAAGAGTGGAGGAGTCAAACCATATGAAAGCAAGGTCCTGGATTTCAGATGGGTTGACTTTTGCAAAAATGGGGAATGTCTGAATGAAGCCCTGGCAGTGGGTGTAGAGGAACAATGGCCAACCTTAACGGAGCCATTGTAGAGGCAAGAAGCCTATGTTAGCCAAATAAGCAAACGAAAAAGAAAGAAATAAACACTATGGTTCTCAGAGGACGTGGTCAGGAAGGTAATAAAGAAAGGCTAACTTTCAGAAGGTACAAGGAAACACAGAGGGAGAAGACAGGGAACTGTATCTGGAAAAGCAGAGGAGGAGGGGAAAGCAGTCAAGAGCAGAAAGGTGCACAGAGAGGAAAAATAGCCTAGGCAATTAAGAAGAGAGAGACAATACCTTTTCAGGTACATTAGTGAAAGAAAGAAGACCAGGGATGGGATTGTGAGGTTAAAATGGAGGGAGGGATTGTGCGAGGGGACCTAGAAAAAGCAACAATCCTGAACAAATATTTCTTTTCAATATTCACAAAAGAGGAAGGAGAAGGACCACTACTGGCAGTTAGGAGCACCATGTGAGAGAGGTGACAGCCTATTCAACAAATCCAGGGGACTGGAGAAGGGCGAATGTAGTCCCTCTCCACAAAAGTGGGAACAGGGAAGAGGTTGGCAATATCGGCTAGTCAGCCTGACCTCAGTGGTGGGGAAATTAATGGAGTCACACTAAAGGAAAGAATTGCAATATTTCTTTAATCTAGTGGAGCACAGGATCTGAAGCAGCATGGATTCACAGTGGAGGTCTTGTCAAACAAATCTGATAGATTTCTTTGACTGGGGACCAGGTAGGTAGATCAGGAGGGTCGGTGGATGTGCCTACCTAGATTTCAGTAGAGCCTTGGCACCATCCCACATAGAAGGTTGGTAAATAAGTTGGGCAGCCTGGAATTGGGCCTCATGTTGGCAAGCGGATCAGAAAATGGTTGTGTAATGAGACACAGAGGCTGGTGGTTCAATCTAAGGAAAGGGGTGACCAGTGGGGTGCCACAGGTCTCCAAGCTGGGTCAGTCTTCTTTAATGTCTTTATAAGCAACACTGCAGAAGGACTGGAGGGTAGGTATCCTCTCTGCAGAAGACACTAAGATCTGCAACATGGTCGACACTCATGGAAGGAGGGTGTGTGGGAAAATGTGAAAGGACCTAAACATGCCTGAGGAGTGGTCGAGTGTGGCAGTTAAGATTCAATGCAAGAGTGCAAAATCATGCATTTGGCACAGAAACCAAGGGAGGAGTACAAGATGGGAAGAGATACTGACAGCTCCAATCAAGAAAGGGACCTGGGGGTTATCATATCTGATGACCCAATGGTAACCAAACAATGTGAAAAAGGTTGGGAGAGACAGTGGATGCTAGGCTGAATATGGAGAGATATCACTAATAGAAAAAAGGAGGTGGTTATGCCACCGTACAGATCATGAGTGAGACCTCATCTGAGTACTGTGTCCAGTTCTGAGGTTGCATCTCCAGAAGGACATGGACAAAACAGAAGTAGTAGAAGGATAACAAAATGTGCAAGAGACTGCACCAAAAGTCATATAAGGAAAGACTAGAGGACCTCAATATGTATTCCTGAAGGAGAGAGAAGGGGATATAATAGAGACATTCAAGTACTCAGGGTATAAACAAGATACAGGAAGGTAGCATCTTTAGAAAAGAACATGTACGAAACAAGAGGTATGATATGAAGCTATGGGGGTAGACTCAAGGGCAACCTGAGGAAGTGCTTTTCACAGAAAGAGTAGTGGGTGCTTAGAACAGGCTCCCTGCAGAGGTGGTGGGGAAAACAGTAGAATTCAAGAATGCATGGATATACATAAGTGTACTGCAATAGGGAAGAGGCTGGAGCCAGATCGTCAAGGGTCTATGGTTGCATTATGTAGGAAAAGGCAGACTAAGTGGGCCACATGGTCCTTATCTGATGTCACCTTCTATGTTTCTATGTTTTAATGGTACACCCTCTATCTTATTCCCCTGCATCTACTTGTATCTTCTGAATGCTGCCTTTTACACTTACTCTACCATCACCTTCCTTGAGAACTATATTGGTATCTTTTTTTTCCTCCTGCTTTTGGTCACCTTTGTTGAGCAGAGGTTTGTTGCCTTTACTATTCCATCTCTTAATCTGGCCCACTGTCCCTCCACCCCATCAGAGTAATTCTCCTGCCAGATTGTCTCTGAGGCATTCACCCATTTTGCTTTTTAAATCTACCCTCCGAAGTCCAAAACCCTCATCCTTGTGTGATTTGCCTCTGCTGCCATCCTAATGTTTAATCACATTGTCTGGTGATCTCTGGCCCCCATGTGGCATCCCATCCTGACATCCACAACACTGTACCTCTTCATAATCACCAGGTCCAGTATTGCCCCATCACAAGTGGGTTCATTGACTAGAAATGCTCTGCAGGGAGTCTAGAATGACTCTGTTTCTAGCTGAGGTCATGACCGGAGGCTCCAATCAATATCTGATAGACTGAAGTTCCCCATTAGCAGTGTCTTACCCTTATCTGTCATCTTGTGTCCCACAAAATTATTTTTTAAATGGACAGATAATCAGAGAGCTCATTAGTTACAGCCTGCTCCTAGGTCTTGGACTTGATATTTCTGCTGTCTTAAATTAGGTACTTCTATACAATTCTTTATTGCTTTATTCCTATAAAAATTATCATGTATTGAATTGCACTGTTCTTGTCCCCAATTACATTGTTTGTTACTAATATCAGATGTCTTCTACCCTGTTTGGGATGATGTCCAATTGTTGACTCATTGTACCTTGTAGAATGTTGTACTGTATGCTGTCTAATACTTAGATTTATATGTATCTCACTATACCATGTATAATGTTGTATATTATTTGCCACATGGTCTCATAATTGCCTCCTATTCATGCATGCTCTTAATTGTTCCAACTATATGTCTTCAATTTGGTGTTGAATGTATTATGTTGAATTATTAACTTTGGGTCGCCCCTGAAGAAGAGATACTTTGTCTTAGTGGGCTTACCCAGTTAACACAATTCAAATAAAAATAATAAATAAATAAATAATAGAGCCAAGCTCTTTGTTCAAAGCTTTTATCTTTGTAGATGCTGCATAGCTCATAAGGAAGAATATTACTAGCAGGCATAGGATTGTTATTGTGCCTATGTATAGGGTAAATGGTGTGCTAACACATTGAGTACTGCGGCAATTTGAGGACCCTCATAACAAAAAAGGATATTGAAAGATTCGAGCAAGTCCAAAGAAGAACTATCAAAATGGTAAATGCTTTACAGTCTGTCAGCTACGAGGAAAGGCTCAGTGCATTGGGATTATATTCACTGGAAATGAGGTGGTTAGGAGGTGATATGATCCTAAAAGAAACCTGATCATTACACGGTTCTGACCTCATGGAACACTGCCATTTACAGCTACAAACACTATCGAGGAGAAATAGATGTCATAAATACCAGCTGGCATGCCAGATATTTAAAATCACCAAGAGAAGCTACAGGTTTACTAAATAGGTAGTTCCTCAATGGGAATAGCCTACCAGTGGATATGGTTGACAGTGGACCCTTAAATATATTTAAATACAGGCTAGATAAATACCTTGCTGAGGGACGTCATTCAGTAATCACTGATGAAGTCAGCAGCAGACAGTCTAGGTGGGCATATGCACTCTTCTGTCCATACAGTTTATGTTCCTATTTTCCAATGTAGCTGCTAAGGACTGCCTAGTTATGCTGGAAGGGGAACCCTATATTAATAAGCTACTCATGGATTTTATCTCAGCATGCCCAGCCCAAAATGGACTGCCTTAGTTAATGACTTCTGGTGTACCTATAATGCACCACGTTTCAAAAACAGAGATGGAATTTCACACAGGACTTGCAGTGAAAAGATAAAATTCTGGCCACCTGGTAGGTATGTCAGGATACACCTACTGTGTATTTTCCCATAGTGACCTTATTTACTTCTGTTGTTGTGATTAAACATGTGTCACAGGAAAAGTGGATCATTTCCTGTAGAACTGTACCCTGTGATTTGGCAGCTGTGTTTTTTTATTAATTTCTCTTTACAGTCTGTACACAATTCTCTCTCCTCTGTTTCTTCTTTCTTTCTCTTGCTCTGTCTCTCTTACTCTCTCACATATGTGTAAGTATCATCAATGTTTTTTAAACAGTACTTTTTTCATACTTTATTTTTGTGTTTTTCATAATCCACGACAATAGATTATGTTACATATAACATACAGTCCAACAGAGAGTTACACCACTGAGACAATTAATCTCTGAGATACAGGATAAACATGCATGTGCCATATAGAGTTACAACATTCAGGGATACAACTTGTTTTACTAAATTATAACCTGATATGTGCTGTTAAAGAAGTCCATGAGCCACATGGCAATAAGACAGATGTTAAAGGATTGTCCAGCAATTCCTTCCTAGCAATCCATAATACCCTCCATGAGAGGATAAATTGTGCTATGTTGAAAGCTAAATGTAAATCCTAGATAGGAAATGCAGCAACATTAACTAATTCCATTAAAGAGTAACATTAAACTAATCTTTTTCTCCAAAGCCCTTCCCAGTGCTAGTGTTAACATTTATTAAGTATGAAGCATTCTGTGATCTCAATACACTCGGAATGGGCATAGAAAAGTACAAAACGAGAGAGACTGACAACAGAATACTTAATAGCCCCAGTTAGTATAATAGGTGAGCAAACACTGTCCCACTATGCAGTAGGAGAAAGGAAAAGAAAATTCTCTTAAAGTAAGTTACCACAGTTATTTGATAATTCTTGTCCCAATAATCTCTCAGAGAAAGTCAGGTAGGGTTTAAGGACTCTTCTTCCTCTCCCAAGTCGTCCACATGAGAACAAAGCTCCATAGCCTTGTGATGAGTCAATTTACCCGCTTCCACCGGATCCAAAAAAATATTAACTTTACTTTGGTAGACTAGTCCAAGTCAAGGGAAATATCATGGTATGAGGAATCTCCTCAAAGTTGCTGACGGACACCAACAAAACATTTTCTATGTTGACAAGTGGCGTAGCTTCTATCCAGGAAAAGTGAATCTGCACATTATCCTGATGTAAAGGGCCACTTTCCTTGAATATTTCAAAATTTTATCTCGTTCCCCATGCCCGCGTGACAAGTATCAGATACGGGTTCTTTGAATTACATTTCAACCACGAGGATTGACCTGATAGATCTTCTGGACATCCCAGGTCTCCTCAACCTCCTCAGGTAACAATTTCTCTGATAACCATTCTTTAATGTACATTAAAGGGTGACCCCCTCTGATTCTTGGGGTAAGCAGATGATCCGAATATTTGCACCCCTGGATTGATTCTCGAGCATCTCAAGTCTGGTTCGAATGTGCTGATTTTCTTTTACCATCAGCGTGGTGATTCCTGCAGAGACCTTGGCTTCTTTTGTAATGTCCAAAACTTCTCCCTTCAATCCATCAACAGTTTTTCTAGAACCCTACCCTTCCATTAAAATCATCCATCTTAGCATTTAAAGAGGCAACCGAATGGATCAGCATTTGCAATTTATGGCCCAAAGAGTCAATAGTTTCTCCTGAATCTGATGTCTCAGCATGCTGCATGGCTTCTTCCGATTGCAGGGCCCTGGTATTTCATTTACTTTTTCCACCACCACCAAACTGTCTATCTTTCTTTGGATTACCTATTCCGAGTGAAAAGAGGTCACTCTTTCAAAAATCTGGTCGATAATTAGAACTAGAGCCTCTAAAATGATGTTTAGGGCTGGAGAGGTACATTCTCATGGAGAGCTCAGTAAAAGTTGCTGCACGCTGCTCGGGCTCCACAGCACCCTAAACAGTACTTTTTAAGATCATTGGTTGTTTCATCAATGAAAGTCCAACACGAAAATCCCACATACAGTGGAAAACAGGCAAACTTAACTGCATGGAATTTCTTCAAAGACACGTAGTAGAACATTCAGGAGTTAAATTAATGCATTTTCTCAGAAGGGCTAAGAAGAATTAAATTCTACATTTTATTGTGTATCTTTGCACAAGAATACAAGATGTGGGCCTTACGGAAATTAAGAAGACAAACTGGGGAGAAAAGTGAATTCTAAAAATATTACAGGCATGTTCATCCTGATGTAGCCTCCAAATTGGATGCACAGTGGTACAGGTCAAAGAAAAGCTGATATGATTGTTTTTCTTCCTGTAGACAATGTTTTTACAGTCATAATTATTTATATAATGTATTATCTTACTAATCATTTGTGAATTATTCCATAGTCCCCTGTTCAGGAAGAGGGGACCAATTTTCAGTCACAATTGTTTACACCAGTAATTTGGGCAAAGGTGACCTCATTCTGCCAACATAAATAAATTGCTATATTTAGTACTCTAGATCTTTGCCAAGGGGTGGAACCCCCCCACCTCAGATATTATTTACCTTGGGGCACCTAGATGTTGTTATACGCTAACATGGTTGAGTGCATAGTAACTATGCCAATACCATTGCATACATGTATGCACATGGCTCAGTGCCATGCACACATGTGAGAGAGAGAGTGTGGTTGTGTGTGTGTGTGTGTGTGTGTGTGTGTTATGATAAACCCAGCAATTCCTCCTTTCCCCAACTCTGCATCTGTGGTTAACCTTTGACTTGGAGTATCAATTACTTATTTATTTAAAATGTAGTGACCATAATAGACACAGTGAGCTATGATTGTTTTCTAGGTGTGACCGAGAAATGGGGATACAGCAGAGTGAACCATTGATAACAAAGGGACAACAGTAGGTTCAGGTACATTTAACAATAAAATCATAGCATCAATAATGAACTTTGGAGAAAAAAATGTAAAACGTGTACAAGTAATTGGTTACATGGTAGCCAGGATGAGAGCTAAGGGGCGTGTTGCCAACGATAGCAAGATATTTGTAAAAAGGCATAGTGATATAATCCCTTTGTGTATCCCAGTCCCAGAGATCATCTCTCATAGTCCAGTGTACCCCAATCCAATCTGCAGTTTGAAAATGTCCCTGGTAGTCTATTAATTCCATCCTCCCAATCTTCATGTGCCTGTTATAGTCCTTTGACAACATGGTTCTATGCCAAATCCCACCCCCACAACTGCATGTACCTGGTGCAGCTGTTTGATGAACCACTGTCACCAGCTTTTTTCCTCTCATAGTACGGGGAAGTCACAAAACTACTGCACCAGCTGTGATGGTGGTGATCAGCAATGCATGCCAGTTACATGCCAACTCTGCCACTTCTGTACACCAGTGCACCTTGATGTTCACTAGAACAGAAGACTCCTGTCCCCTCTAAGCATAACATAAGAGGGTCTCACAGCAAAGGAACTGTTTCAAAATTGATTTACAAGAAATTTGAACTGTTCCTTCTGAATCAGAATTCAGGCCTTTATATATTTTAAAACAATTATATCTGTTATTAAGCAGAAAGAATGCCACAAGAAACTGAAATGTAATCACTCCACTCTCACTGAGACCTGTTTTACTATCATATTTATGATTTATGTCCGTGTAATAGTTGTAATGATTTGATAAGGATATTTTTCTAACAATGTTACATTTTTATTTATATACTTGTCTAAACAGAAACTGAAGTACAGATTCATGAAATTTGTCTGATGATGTATATATGTGTATGTCCCTTTAAATACTGCATTTAAATGATGTTGAGAATTTGTGGGTGCTAATCCCTGAGGATGCCTTTCTGGCAAAGCTAGTAGAAGGTGTTGGCTTTTAGTTCTGTTCTCCTGGTGAGAGGTATTGCTGCACACCATTGGAATTAAATTTGACTGCTTATACTCCCTTTGCACTAACTCTTTTTAGCTGTCTGTTTTGCAGTTGGTGGTGATGGATATACTGTGCTTTTCTGTAAAGCAGGTACAATGGTTCGCAAGGGAGCTTGAGTCACAGTGGGGCTGCAACATCCCCTTTTCTGGTATTCCAGAAGCCCCACTGTGGGCACCTCAAGAGGCTCCAGTTAGACCAACCAGGAGGTAGTCTAAGCCCCTTGCACCAGTGCCACTCACGGTGGTGAACTGGGGCCTCTGAATGTGGGGTCCAGATCCTGAAGGGACACAGGGAGTTCCATAGGGGTGTTAGGAGTTAGTGGGCATGCCAGAGCATGGTCTGGCATCCCATGGGGTGCTGTTTATATAATGAGTAAGATAATGATCTGGAACCACTGGGGGTTCCAGGGACAAAAGTCCTGTGGCCCCAGGTGGGCACAACCCGACAGCATTCCCAACCTCTGGCATTGTTTGTCCCTGGCCCCACCCCACAGTGCCATCCATTATCTTACTTGTTATATAACCAGCACACCCACTGGGTGCCAGATTACCTGCTGGCATACCCACTGGCTCCCCCAACACCCCTATGGTACCCCTGTGCTCCTATGCCCTTCTGGTAGTGGACCACTCCAGGTACACATGTTGTACCACCAGCCCCTCCAACTATCCCAGCACCTCTATTGTTGCACTGGTTGGGGAGAAGCCATCTCCTGTGGCATTTCCCTTGAGGTTTACCACTTGTTTGGAGCTAGCCTGTGGGTGAGGCAACTCCGGTTTTTATTGAATTGAATGCAAGGTCCTTGATGCACCGAGTTCTCTGCAGCCCAAGATTGCCACAAACTGCAGCAATCTATGGGCTCTTTGTTAATTGTGCCCATGGAGTACAGTGGATGGTGAACGAGTATGGTAAAGTAGTGAGAACAGACTTCTAAAAGGATAGAAGGAGGACCCCAATGGGTTATCCTGGGTAAATATATAATTAAATAAACAATAGTGGGCCCAGAGCAAGAATGGAAGTGAGAAAGACAGAGATAGAAAGAACAAAATGGGAAATAGACAGGCAGCAGCCAGAAAGACAGATAGTCATCAAGGTTAATACTACAGTATACTTAAAAGGGACATGAAATGGATTATGTACTGTTTTGGGGTGACATCTTCTGTGTAATATGTAAATAAACATATTTTCAATCAAAATCCTTGTCATTTGTTCAATTTTGAGTATTTCTTAGCATCTTTTGTCATTGGGTAAGTAAGATTCTGAACATGCGAGAGAGTGGGAATGGATGTGAAGTAAATTATTACATCTCCGTTCTTGCATTCTATTAGGTTGCAGGCTGAAGTGAATTGTGGTAGAAACAGTTTTGTACAGTGGTTCATTTCTATGTGACACACACAGTAGTAATATCCTGGAGGGTAAATGTTTATAGACTGCTACTAAGGTTGCTAGAAAATTAATGCTTAGATCAATCCTGTTTTTCCCATATATTAGGATGTTGAGGGTTGTTTTGTGAAGTGTGTGCACAGTGTACTGCAGGTTAGTTTACAGGAATGAAAAAATGGGACTGAAGCTCTTTTCCCCATCATATTTCCCATCCTATGTTGTTCATGTTTACATGCAAGTTAACAAAAAATAAATAAATAAAGCATACCATTCATGTATGCCTGCAGTTCGGATGCCTGGTAGCACAGCAGTGTATAGTCAGAGTGGTAAAACTGTCACAGTGATAAAACATGCTGTTAAGTACCACAAAACTGTTCCATATCATGAGACTGTGTAGAAGCATTTTTGATTATAGCCTAGGCTGTTTCTAATAATTTTCTAAGAGCAGCCTGACAAATTAGAGTTTTGTGAGGCAGAGGTGGAGGGTGGAGCCACCAGTGTTCTGCTGGTTCATTTACAGAAATAGGAAAAATGTGAATGAAACTCTTTTTCACCAGTATTTCCCATCATGTATTGTTCACATTTACATGCAAGTTAACAAAAGCCAGAGCATACCATTCAAGTATTTCTGCAATCCGCTGCCTCACAGCACAGCAACATATAGTCCGAGTGGTAGAAACTGTATTTCATTATATTTTGCTGATATGGATGACAATGTGTCAGATTTATAATTGTGTAAATTTACATTTGAAAGAGCAAGTAAACAAATATTCTTAGAGGAACCAAAGTACTCAATTAACATTGTGAACACAATCCCAAATGCAGAATATGGAGCAGACAGCTCATTTACCTGCATGGGCAGGCAAAGGAGATGATGGTGCTGTGCTGGAAGAGTGATTTGCATGCTGGGAACTACTAGATTACTAGGTGTAGCATAATCATAAATGACCGTGGTATCTGAGCAGATTCCAGGGACACATCCTTCAGCAAAGATGGTGTTTTAGAACTTAGATAACACACTTTAGATCATTAACCTCTGGAATTCTGGCTTTAAAATCACTAAATGAGGCATGTCAGTAGGAAATTCCTGTCAGAAAATGAGACACATAGTGTTGTTCAATGGCTTTCAAGCTTGAACTAAATTGTGCAATAAAGCCTAATTGATGTATAAAAGTCCATTGGTCATTGAGGGATGGATTCCTTACCCTTAAATTGCACCCTATCTAATTTGCAGCAACTTTTTCTGCAGCTACATATGCTCTATTTTCGTATTTTTCCATTAGAGCTTACATGATTTTGCTGTGAAGGTGATTTTTTCGGGCACATTTTATTAATTTGCCAATTAACAGCCACTATGACAAACAATACTTTGAACAGCAAATGATCGTGGTGGTAGTGGTGGTTCAAATATGCTTATTATTCATGTTCTCTAGCCAACACATTTCAGATGAATGGATACCACTGACATGAATAAAACAAAGAGGTGTTACAAAACTTAATGTATTTGAATTGTTGCTATACTCTGACTTTAGTAGCATGTTTATACCTTCCAGTACTTGTAGAGTTGGACAGTCTGGCCTTGTGCAAGCACTAGAGCTTTACTTTTTAGTACCTCTTGCTTCTAAAATTAAATAGAGCAAGACTCCTTTGTAAACATTATCTATGTTAAGCTGTCTTAGAAAACAAATTCTAAAATAAATGCAAATAAAAGTAGCAACATTCATAGAAATGTAGGACAAAGAAGGACAGAAAAGGCTTGAACAGTCCATTAACTTTGTCCTAAGATTCCCAAGGAAACATTAAATACATTGTGCAATGTAATCTTAATGCATTTGCTAATACAGTACGCACAGGAATAGGTAACTACTGTCACAGTACTCTTATCACATGGGCCAGTTAAGTGGTTCAGAACAACTCTATGTGCCTTAGGTCAAAGGTTAAATGGAAGCTGAAAAAATAGGTAACCAACCTTCTCTCAGCTTGCTTGAGAGACAAGTGAAATGGACTGATGTTGCTCAGAAGTAATTGAATCACTGGTGATGGCAGCTCAGGGTAGATAAATGCCTTGCTGTATCTTGAAAAGCAAAGAAAAGGCAGGCTTTGAAGGATATTTAGTATAGACAGTTTGCTCTTTCAACAATTTAAGAAACAAACATAGTCTTGTTATAATGTGGAAATGTTATTATTGCATAATTTTAATAAGGTTCAAATTTATAACTACTCCCCACCTTTAGGCTAAATGATGGTGCCAAACAGCAACACCTGCTAGGAACTTCTGGCTTTGGAGCAATCTACACAGCTGTGTCTTGTCAATACCACTTTCAAAACTGTAACTGTTCTCTCCCTCCTATCCTTGGGGCAACAATGCCTGTCACCATCCATCCACCACCTGGCTGGCAACATTTGTATTAAGAGAATTGCACCATCCGTCTAAATCTAGGAGAATAAATTGAGCTGTAATTATATAGAAATTGGTGCTATACAGCGGTCTGACTCTAAATATGAAGTTTACCTCCTTAAGGCCAACTCCTAAAGGGCAAGATAATGACACACAATTGGTGGAGCCAAGAGTGAGTTATGAAAGTCTTGCCAGCAAAGTAATTATAAACTTCATATTTTGAGTCACATTACTGTGTGCTGGATTTATACAAGATCAGTTTACTATTTTTTGTTTGTTTTATGCAGCTTTAGTGTACTAGTTATAACTTTAAAATCACCTGTTTGTGAAAGTTCAACTGTTTCTCTTTGATTTGAACTTCTGGTTTGAGCTCTGCATGGGGTTATTGTGATGTCATCAGCATTGCATAGTTTATTCTGTAATTGGTTCAGTAGTCCATTGTAATGTACCCATCCTTCAAGTTACTGATTGGGACATACCCAGCTCTTAAGAAACCATGTTATCTAGTTAGTTGAGTGCCAAGAGAACACATTTATCTTGTACAATTATTTTTACACCTGTAGTACAAAAGCTGTTTCCTGATTAATTAGATATTCATATTTTCTCAGGGAACAATGGATGTCCTAGTAGACGGGTCACTAGCTTTTTACCTCTGGATTCAAATCTTGGTTTAGATCACATGTGAAATTTAGGAATGAATCCCAATGCAAATGATAATTCTTGATGTTCCCAATTTCTAAACTGATTACCAAACATGTAGGATGAGAGTGACACCTCCTTTACAGAACAGAAGAGACCATCATGATTAAGAAAAAATGTTATTATGCCTCACATAACTCAAGAATGATGGTGCAAATTTAATATATATAGAAGTGCTCTCCACAAAGAGTTACAAGTAACACTGGGCTTGAGTCAGACATGATTACCACTGGAATTTCCAGTGATATTTGCTTATCTGCCAGTGGCACATCCCGTACAATGTCGAACAAAGGTACCTAGCAACAGACCTTAGCTGAGTGCTGCCTATGGTGATGTAAGGCACGGTGGCAGTGAAGGCACTGTCTGGGACTGCAGGGCTAATTTGCATGCACACAGCTTGGGAGTGTTCTATGCACAAATCAATCAAATTTCAGACTTCAGCATGGTACATAAGAAGGATGTATTATCTTTTAAATGTATGCAGCTACCCAAAACATTTAGCAAACATCCTCCAGTCCCAACAAACACTGTGCAAGAGTACATGTCATGCTTGAAAACATTGATGTCTGTGGTTTGGACAGAAAACCACAGTCAAGGATGTTGTCCAGTGAATTTTTATCAGTGTACCCCTTGTTTTTGGCATCCATCCTATTTATGGGGCTAATGAGCGTGGAACCCTTTCTGCCCGTTGTGTCATATTCCTCAGCTCTCTATGCTGATATGGAGGGTTGGGGTCTTACACATTTAAACAAACATTGGCCAGTGCCAAATGTCTGTTTGCTTGTATTTCCTTTGCAGTTGTTGGGCATAGATAGTGCAACTGGGCCTACCTATAAATTGGGAACTACATCATTACTCAGTTGGGTACTTGTAACTCACCCAGACACAGTCAAAAGGTCAAAGTTCTGCCTGATACCCTTAGTGACCACTTCCCAGTACAATGCTTGGGGAAGTGAAACAGCCCAGGTCCCCTCTCTGTTCATAAGTAGCTGAGTCATAAGCAAAATTAACATGCAAAATTCAAATCCTATGTGGTCCAACATGACTAGTGCCTCCTTGATACCATCCCAGATATTGGTTCAGTCCTAGAATTCTTTATAGTATACAGTTTGGACTTATTATATATGAAAATCAGTAGCTGCTGAAAACTTGTGCACATTCTTTAAGTTATTGTGCACATTCTATGATAAATATTCAGAAGCCCTAATAAATATTCATCATCCCTGCACTATTCACCACATGATTGGACCAAAGACAGCTGTTCAAATGCAAATCCAAACAAACATGGTGGTGCTGGTTAGCGAGGTGGTTAAGTAGACAATTTGGACATGGACTGCTGTAGTCAGCTCCATGTTACCAAACCGTACTAATTTAACCTTTTTTTTTAATCAAATGCTGACACAAATCTTTCAATGGTTAGGACTGGAATGGGACTGCACTTGACCGAAAGACTTTGCAGCATGCTGATCTGCCGATAACAAGTGGAAGCACAAGCACAAGGTATGAAACCTTGTTAAACCTTGAGATATATAACTTTTTTAAATCTCAGAATCATATACTATAAAAAACTAGTATATGGGCAGCCACATATGAACAAGGATATGTTTTTCATCTCGGGGTTGAGATGACAATGGGACTCTAGAGCTTAGCTCTTGAGGTCCCTCTGATGTCATTTCAACCCTTCTTTGAAAACACAGCCTTGTTTTTTTTTAAACATATTTTATTAAGGAGGCTTAAAATAAGATACAACATTTACATTACACTTCATAGTCCTTATACACTCTGAATTTGTCACATAGCATTTTACAATATAGTTCATTTACAAAGTGTTGAATTGGAATCATGCTAATAACAATGTCTAGTCCTATTACCAGAATGCAGGTATTCACTTGCATCAGTGGGTATTGTAATTCATTACAGTCAGCTATTGCAGTAAGTAAATTTGGCTGGAACCCCATATTTAACTTTTAATTTGTGCCTTAACAATATAATATCAAGAAGAGACAACAAAAAATATATCATTAAGTTTAACAGTGTGGATCTCTCATTATTACATAAAAGCTAAGTGGACACAGGTGGGTTAATACTTAGTCCATTAGTTCATTAATGTACAGATATGTGCTAGCTGCTCAGAAGTAGGGACCACCTCCCTTTGAGGTTTCATTCTGAGATGAACCCCTGTTCTATAGCATCCACTAAGGGCTGCCATGTTTTATGCATTTAGTTGGCATTTTCCAGTCTCACAAATAACAATAAATTGTTAAGCCAGTGTGAGATGCTGGGAAGTGTGGAACTGGTCTAGTGCTGTGTCACTGCTTTCCTTGCACTGATTAATGCAGTACTCCACAAACTATGCCTGTGTTTGCTTTTGTTATATCAATTAGGGCTGACAGCTTCCCATCAACTCCCAACATAAACTCCATTGGAGATCTTGGTAGGGGCATTTTAGTACTTTCTGCATGAAGGTGTGTTTTCCATCCAGAATGTGTCTACTTTTGTACATGTTAGTGCCAGATGTAGAAAGTCCCCTCCTGTATCAGGCATTTAGGACACTTGTTAGCTCTACTAGGAATAAATTCTTGTAGCCTGAGAGGAGTTAAATATGTTTGATATACAAAGTTAAGCTGTATCCTCCTGAACTTGTTTGACACAGAACAGTGGTGTGTATTTTTCAACTTCAGACCATAGGGAGTCACACATTTCTATTCCCAGGTCCACTCCTCATTTTGCTTTTGCCCTGATCTCAGGTTCAGGTCCAGCACCCAAAATCATCTTATGCAGTGCTGTTATGATTGATGAGCCAGGTTGGAGCCTGTACATCATCTCCTCTATAGGGATAACCATAAATCTAGATCTGTCAAATGAGTCTTTATACTCAGATACTGCTTAAAGTCAGTATTAGGGATATCATACTGCATCTGCAGTTTTTGGAAGCTTTTAACTATTCCTATAATACAGGTCTCCCAACATGTATACACCTCTTTCTGCCACCTTAACCCTTAGGCTGCCAGAAGATTTAGAATGCATAGGTTTTAGGACAAGCTATTATGTCAGCGGCAGAGTAATTAATATGGCCTGATGCAAAACACATACCTTTTTCTCTTACTAGCCTTTTACATAAGATGGTATTGGGAGATGTGGCTACATGATGCCCTATGTATTTGTGAATTCCTACCCATAATTTTGAAGGCATTGAGTAAATGTATTGTTTTTTTTGGGGGCATTAGATGTTTAAGAGCTGGTGATATTACCTCGCATAGTAGCCCTTCTGTAGTATATTCTTCTTCTATATGCTGCCACACAGGGACTACCTTACAGAGAGGCCTATCAAAAAGAAAAGCTGTGCTGCCTAGTAATAATATTTAAAACTAGGGGGCAGCCCCGAGTAGGGAGTTTAGTACTGTTCTTTTAATTCTAGCATTTTTTCACTCCACATAAGTCTGTTCATGATACTGTCCAGCTGCTTAAAAAGTAATCAGGAGCCCTGATAGGTATGTTCTGAAATAGATACAATCATCTGTCAGTATATTCATTTTGATAGAGTTTTTCATCCTATTAGGCTGATAGGCAAGCCCTCCATCTGTCACAGCCTTGTTTAATTCCTGTGAGTAGGTTAATATAATTCTTTTGTATAAATTTAGATGGGATTTGGGGATCATAATACCCAGATATTTTAATCGTTAACCACTTTTACTTGTAAGGGAGTTCAGATACAGGGTTTTTATTAGCTTCTCCCATCAGTAACATCTCACTTTTTGTCCAGTTGATCTTGTGCCTAGACAAGGCCCCATATTCCATGAACATATCATATAGGATTGATATTCCCTTTAAAGGAGCTAAGAGATATATAGTTTAGCAGATCATCTGCAAATAGGGTGAGTTTGTGATGTATTCCGCCTGAGACCAGGCCTTGTATTCCTGGATCCCGTCTAATTATTGCTGCTAAGGGTTCCAGTGACATGACATATAATAGCAGTGACAGAGGGTAGCCCTGTCTAGTGCCCAATGTCAGAAGGAAGGGAGGGCCTAGTCAATACCCCATTGACCAGGAATTGGGCACTGGGAGCATTATATAATGTATAAATCCACTTAATGGTGGTTTCTTCCAATCTGAATCCTGGAAGTGTACTAAATAGATATCTTCACTCTACTCTGTCAAATGTCTTTTGGCATTGAAGGCTAAAATTCCAGGCATCCCTCCCCCACTGGAGCCCCATCTCCAACTACATTCAGGGTCCTTCTAACATTGAGCTTACCCTGTCTGCCCTTAACAAACCCCTATTAATCATTGTGAATAACAGTGAGTAAAATTCTTTCTAGTCTGCCGACTATTATTCTGGCCATTAGTTTGTAGTCGGTGGTCAGCAGTGAAATAGTCCTGTAAGAAGCATACTGACTAGGGTTTTACCAGGTTTGGGAGAATAGTGATGGTGGCTGAGTGCATGGATGGGGTGGTATTTCTGTATCAAAGGGCTCCTAATCATGTCCATCAGTGGATCTTTCACCTCACTGCTAAACATTTTGAAAAAATCAATAGAATATTCATCTGGGCTCAGTGCCTTCCCTCCTTTCATGTGTGGTATGGCATTCTTTATGTCTTCCCATTGGATGGGAGCCTCCAAATGCACTCTATCCTCTTGGTAATCTGGGGAGAGGGGCCTAGCTAGAAAGGAGTTTATTTGGTCTTCCTCTGGCCTCACCTCTAATCTGTAGTGGTCCTCATAAAAATGGCAGAAGCACTCTCCAATTTTCTCATGCCCTTAAGGACTATTCCCCGCTGTCTGCAATTTGAGACAGATTTTTCCCATTTTCTCTATTCTGAAGCTGCAAGGCAAGCCATTTCCCACCTGTATTCCCTTGAAATATGCCTACGCCTGGGCATGTAGTATGGCGATCTCTAGGGTACCTGTGCTTTCTGAGTTATATTGCCATTTCAGTTTTGTATTCTATGATAGTTCTCAGTGGTAGGGCTTTCCATATATATTTTTCATGTTTTTGACTAACTTCAGCAGCCTTACCACCATCCTCCAGGGTAATTTGGAAGCCTTTTAAAAACAGTTTTCCCAGAACAAACTGGTTTTAAATTACAGAAAACAAAAAAGAAGAAATGCTCATCACAACCCACACATGATGAGAAAAAGGTACCCTCTCCCTTATCATCTGCATTGACCAGGGACATACACTTGAACAAGTGGAAACCTTTAAATAACTCAGGGTGAGCCTGGATACCTTATCTTTGGTCCCCACCATGCGACCACCTTGTGTCCATGGTAAACAGAAGATTGGGAGCCTTGTACTGTAACTAGGTCAACCCACTGCTGATGCTAGACGCCTCAGAGTGACAAGCTCAGCACCGTCACTAGTTGAATATGGCATCCCTGTCTATGCAATTGCCTGTGACTTAATTCTCAGCAGAATAAATCTGATCTGCAATAAGGCTAGTTGCTTTCTGCTTGGAGCTGACAAGCGCACCAACAGCTGCACCTTCTACACCAAAACAAATTGGTTACCCTTACCTAGCAGAATTAAGTTCCAGATATGTCTTCTAGCCAAGAGGGTGCTACTGGTCCTAACCTCGGACCTAGCTCACTGCTTCTGCCCTTCTCCAATCTCAACAACACCTGGAGCATGGCTCAGAATGCCCTTGAACTGCCTTTTCACTGTACTGAGCTGGGTAAGCATTCATTTGCAGTTAGGGCTGCTGGCTGGTTAAATGAGCTGCCTGATAACGTGCTCAATCTACTTAAGTTTGACCAGTTTAAGAGAGCACTGCTGGCAACCCTAGCAGTTCAATGCAACTGTATCTGTTAATCATCCTAACCAAAGTCCCTCCCAGTATGCTCTTTGAACTGTGTCAGACTCTGGCTCTGAGGCCATGTACCAGGACTATGCTTCTGTCTACGTGCCTTATTGAAAATTGTTTCCTGTTGATTCCAACCTATTTATTTGTACTTGTTCAACTATATTTGCACTTGTTTGACTTCATTCCACTGGAACTCACTTATTTTATTGTTATGTGGCTTTGTAATCCCTGTTATTGACATGGAACCTTTGTAAAAGACCAGTTGTACTCAAGGTATTCTCCTAAATTTTCAAAAAATAAATAAATGAAAACAGTTAAAATTAATAAATCAATAACAAGAGTTATAATTACATAATTGCCATGAGAGGAAATGAAGAGGTTCACTCATAACATTGTTGTTTTCTTAGACTGTGACCCTGAATTGTCAAGATAGTACTTTTATTACCCTAGCATACGAACATGATAGGTGTCCTTTATCAAATGCTATCAGAAAAGTGATTTTGTGGAACTACCATGAAAACAGGTTTTGGTGTGGACATGACACCTGCTGTGTTAATGAGATGGAGTAAAAAATCTATGTTGAAAATGTGGACTAAAAGTAAAACAAGGGGATGTTTTCTGTGGCAGCGTGAATGAGATCAACTGTTCTTAACAGACTGCTCATGCTGACCACATTTTTCCTGGCAAAATATGTTGTCCTGGTCACTGTGATGCTTTGTGGAGGAGTTCGTATGCAATATCAATATAATATAGAATGGATGCAATGCCATATTTATTTAGTAGACCTCTGAACACATCAGTGGGGCAACAGCAGATGTAGAGCTGAATGGAGGGATATAATGATGAGTCCTTGCAGAAAGCTATCAATATGCTGACACACACAATGCAAAATTATGCAAGAAGCTAGATCAACAAAGTGACAAGCTAGCTCTGGTGGAGCAATGTGGGAGGTGATGGCAGGATCAGTAAAAAAACATGGTTGAACAGCAAGGAAGGCACTTGCCACTACAGCAACAGTTATCAAGGAGCAAACCATGGTTTGCAGAATAATTGAGCGCTCAAGAATGTGGTTCGATTGCCAGTGTGCTCATGGGCATCCTGGAGGTGACTGAGGAGGAGGACCACTGGACCATTTTAGAGCAATTGCTACCTGAAGCCATATATCTTGGCTTTGTGGTCCTGATCATCAAGGCTTACAGGATTACTCTGGGCAGAGGAACAAACAACATGGGGGACAGGCAATTTTCTCCCTACCACAACCACTTCTGTACTGTGAGATCAGATTCTGAGGGCTGCTAAGAAGGCTTCACTGGAGATGTTAGGAGAAGTGAAAGTACGTTTTGCAAACTATTCTGATGCCACTTGACAAAGGTGCAAACATTTGAGGCGTAGCCAACAAACTGAAAGCTGCAGGGATTGTCTACAGAGTATTATTCCTGGCTCTTACAATGTACCTACCTAGAGAAAATGTAATCCTTACTGATGCCAAACAGGCTAGGAGGTTTGTTGCAAAGTTACCCCTAGCAACCTGACTGAGGCTACTAAAAGACTCTAGAGGAACAGTGTGAAACTTTAATGTGCCCACTAAAAATGTTGTAATTTGGACTTGTCTTTAGAGTTTCCATTTCTAGTCTACTTTCCCTTTCAGGATGGATTTCATGTGGACTTTTTAAGAGACTGTGTAAATCTTGTCCCTAACAGATACCTCCACATAATGCTTGTTAGAGTGTAATATAAGTATGTTTTCTCATACATGTGCAGACGGATTGAGGAGATGGGAGGAATAATAGTACCTGATATTGGACAGGGAGTAAATAGGAGAAGCACTGATTATTTCTGACCAAAGTTTCATGTTTTGAGCAGAACAATTTAATAGAGGTGATTCTGGTTATACAGTACCTTCAAAAGTGATTTTGCATGTGCATTGGAGGAAGGAGGGAGATATGGTGGGCAGCTTGGCACTGATCTAAGGCTTGGCAAAATTAGCAAATTCTGATTTCATGGAATTTTTGTAAATTCTGTGAATTTCCATGACATTTCACAATATTTTCATGAAATTTCACAAATTATTTAATTGGTCATAACTTTATCAGCATTACATCTGCATATCTGAAGTGTGGGTTGCCTCTTGTGTGGAAGAGAATGGAAAAGTATATCAAGTTTCTTGACATTTGGATGAGGGTGGGAAGTTATAGGGTCAAAGTCTGGCAATTTATTATCATGTGAACGTTTCAAAAATGTTCTATGCTTACAACTTAGCTAACCCTTAAACATAGAAACATAAACTTTGACAGCAGATAAGGACTGCTTGGCCCACCTAGTCTGCCCATTTCTACCTACAGGTTAAGCTGCAGATCCTAGTTAACCAACAGCCTATTTCTTCATACACCCCACACTTAATTGCCTTAGTTATGTCCTGTCCCATGCATTCTTGAATTCTCCCACAGTTTTAGACCCACATCCTCCTGAGGAAGGCTGTTCTATGCATCCACCACCCTCTCTGTGAAAAAATACTTCCTCGCATTGCTCCTGAACCATCCCCCTCTATCTTCAATTTGTGTCCCTTCTTCTTGCACAACTCTTTTCTGAAAGATGCTACCCTCTTGGACTTTGTTGATTCCACTGAGGTATGTAAAGTTTCTATCATGTCCCCTCTCCTCCTTTCCTCAAGGGTAAACATATCAAGCTCTTTTAGTCTCTCCTCATATGGCTTCTCTTGCAAACTCTGCACCATTTTAGTTACCCTCCTCTGGACTGCCTCCATCCTGTCTATGTCCTTGTGGAGATGAGATCTCAGAATGGGATGCAGTACTTCAGATGGGGTCTCACCAACTGTCTGTACAGAGGATAACAACTTCCTGTTTTCTGCTGGTGATGCCTCTCTCTATACACCCCAGTATCCCCCAGCCCTACTTATTGCCTTCTCACATTGCTGGCCAACCTAAGGTCATCTGATATGATAACCCCCAGGTCCCTTTCCATTTTTGTTGTTGTTACTACCTCCCCCATTGTGTAATCTTCCCTGTGTTTTTGTTTCCCAAGTGCATTATTTTGCCCTTCTTTGCATTGAATCCAAGCTGCCATACTTCTGACCATACCTTCAACCTTGCCAAGTCCATTCTCATCCTTTCCACATCTCCTTGTGTATCAACCCTGTTGCAGATTTTGTGTCATCTGTAAAGAGGCATGCTTTTCCTTCCAGTATGTCTGCAATGTCACTTATAAAGACATTAAAAGGACTGGACCCAGTGCTGAACCCTGCACTACCCCACTAGTAACCCCCTTTCTTCAGAGTGGACTCTGTTAACAATTACCTTCTGTGTCCTGTTGTTCAGCCAGTGTTTTACCTTGGCTACCACCCTGGGTCCCACTCCCAGGCTGGTTAATTTGTTTATTAATCTTTGTGGGACTGTGTCAAATGCCTTGCTACAGTCTAGGTAGGCCATGTCCACAGCCCCTTCCTGATCTACTACTTTGGTCACCCAGTCAAAGAAATCAATTAGATTCATCTGACATGACCTTCCCACTGTGAACCCATGCTGTCTTGGGTCTTGTGCCCCACTGGCTTCTAGGTACTCAATATTCTTTTCCTTCAGAAGTGATTCCACCACTTTCCCTACCACAGAGGTCAAACTGACAGGTCTGTAGTTTCCTGCCTCTGTCTTGCTCCCACTTTGTGAAGGGAATCTCATCCACCTTCCTCCAGTTCTCAGGTACCACAGTATCCTCCCATGATTTGTTAAAAGGGTAGACAGTGGTGTCACTAGTTCTCCCTTATTTTTTTAGAATTCTGGGGTGAATCCCATCAGGCCCCATTGCTTTGTCCACCTGCAGTTTTAGGAGTTCTTTCAGAACCCTTTCTTATGTGAAAGGACTGGATTGACTGCCTATCCAGAGTGCTTCCTTTTGTGAATACTGAGCAGACGTATTCATTCAGTATCCCTGCTTTTTCACTGTCCCTCTCTGTCCACCCACCGTCCATTCTATTCAGCCTCACTACCTCCCTTGTCGTTCTCTACGCTCCTGATATACCTGTAAAGGTTTTATCCCTTCTTAACTGAGTTGGCTATCTTTTCCTCAGTTTGGGCTCTCATTCTGACTTCCCTCCCTGCTTCTTCTTCCTTAACTGGTACAGTTCTCTGTCCTGCTCCTCCTGTGTTTCCTTATACTTACTAAATGCTATATTTTTCTCCTAACCTTCCCCACCACCTCTTTTGAGAAACATAGTGGCTTTTTCTTTCATTTTGATTTGTTCATTTGCTTCACACAAAGGCTTGTTGCCTCTGTGATGGCAGTTTTGATGTTTCCCCATTGTTGCTCCACCCTCCTTCAAGCCTGTTTACTAGTGTTTTCTAAGACACTTTCCATCTTGCCAAGTCAGCCCTCCTGAAGTCCAGTACCCTCACTTTTCTATGGCTTGACTCTGTAGATTAGTTTATCAAGAACCACACTGTTTGGTGGTCACTTGTTCCCAGATGGCTGCCCACTTCTAGATCTGAAATCCTCTCGCTGTCCCCATTTGAGAGTAAGAGGTCTAAGATCACTCCCTCATGAATGGGTTCCAAAACTAGCTGTCTGAGGCATGCCCCTATAGGGCATCGAGAATGGCCCTGCCCTTGGATGTGACTGCTGCAAAGGTGCTCCAGTTAACATCTGGCATATTCAGGTCCCCATCAACAGTATCTCCTTTCTCTGCCATCCTAAGGATGCCTTCTGTCATATTCTGCTCTAAGGTGCTGCATTTTGGGATGAAGAACCCAAGGAGGAGTTACCAGCTAGGGGGGTGCAGCTAGCCCAGACAGAGGAGGAGAAGGATCTGGGTGTGCTCATTACAGGGTCAATGAACAACTCGGCACAATGTAGGAAGGCAGCTGCAAAGGCCAACAAAATGCTGGGTTGTATTGCAAGGGTATATCCTCGAGGAGGAGGAGGTGATTCTGCAACTGTATAGGTCATTAGTTAGATCACTTGGAGTACTAAATGCAGTACTGGCAACCATATCTGAAGAGGGACATTAAGTTACTGGAGGGGTGCAGCGCAGGTGACAAAGATGATCAAGGGGCTGGGGACTTATCATATGAGAGGAGGTTGAAGGAGTTGAACATGTACTCACTGGAGGAGAGGAGAGACAGGGGTGACATGATTGAAACCTTTAAATACATGAAAGGAATAAACAAGATGGGTACAGAGGGGCTGTTCAAAGTAAGGGAAGGAGGGCCACCAGGGGCCATGATATGAGACTGGAGCGAGGAAGGTTCAGGAGGGAGATGAGGAGACACTTTTTACAGATAGGGTGGTGGCTGGGTGGAATGCATTACCTGCAAGTGGTATGCAGTAGAACAGTGGACTGCTTCAAACGAGGATGGGACAGGACAAGGAGGAGGGTTAAGGAAGGGTAAGGGTGGAAGGGAGGGGCAGCTGCAAATAAGGGGTGCTAGCTGCACATTCGAGCAGACTTGATAGACCTCTAGGCCTTTATCTGCTGGCAAATTTCATATGTTCATATATCCATGTCCATTCTCTCTCCTGAGATGGGGGTCTGTATACAACCCCTCTTTGGATTGTGGTGCCATTTCCAGTCTCTAAGGTGACCCAGAGTGCCTCCTCTCCTCCCTGTTTACTCTTTTATTCCATTGCTTTTATCCTTCCCTATATAGAGAGCTATTCCTCCCTCTTCTCCCTCCCTGTCTCTCCTGTAGGTTGTGTACCCTGGTATGTTAACATCCTAGTCATGATTCTCTGTGTACCATGTTTCTGTCACTGCTATGATATCCAGGCCTCCCTCTTCCAACAAGGCCACCAGTTCAGGAGCATTTTGCCCAGACTATGGGCACTGGTACTACCCTCCATTTCTTAATGGCCTTACCCCTTTGCCCCATTCCTGTCCTAATTGCCTTTGTCATTTTCTTCATTTACCACTGCCCTTCTCCTATTGACCTCTCTATCTTGGTGTTTACCCCACTTACTACCCTGTTTTTTGGGGGCTAGGATTTCCCTCCTTTCCAGTGCCTCCCCTTGGCTGGTTTAAATGCTTGCCAATGGAAGCATTTAAACCTGTCACCTAGGATCCTGGTTCTCCTCCTGGACAGATGCAGACCATCACACCAGTATAGGCCTGCATCACTCCAGGTGGACCCCTAGTCCCAATGAAGCCAAATCCCTGAGCTCTGCACCAGTTTTCAACCACTGATTGAATCCCCATGGTGAAGAGCACCCTAGCCTCCACCCATGCCATAGACAAGCAGCATCTCTGAGAAGGTTACCGTGTGTGCTACTTGTCCAAGGCCCTCCCAACACCACAAACTCTTCCTGAACTACTCTGATCCCTTTCTTAGCCAGATCATGTGTCCCTAGGTGGACAATGACATCCAGCTTCCTCCCGTGCAGCTGCTCAGGTGATCCTGAGGATTTGCTCCCTGTCCCTCAAGCCATGGTGCCAGGCAGGCACCTTCCCTCCCTCCCTTCCTCCCCAGTTCTACCATCCTAACAATGGGGTCCCCACCAGGAGTTGTTTCCTTGCCTGTGGGGTCCCATGCCACCCTTCTGAGGGTCTGTTTTGTGGAGGTTCCCTCATCCTCCTTGGTCTCCACTGTGGGTGCCTCCATAGAGGAACCACACTTTGCCAGAGTGGCATATGAATAGTGGAGAGGTACAACTGGGCGATGCATCTCTGTTACACCACCCTCACCCTCCCTGGGCCCACTGTGATCCAACTGCTCCTCTTTCTTGGCAACATCTGAGGCAGTGGAAGTGGTCCTGGTGGTCTCTGGGTGGGAGAGGAGGTCCCTAAATCCTGGCCAACTCAGCCTTGAGATGAGCAACCTCCTCCCTCAACCCAGAGAGGTGTCTGCAGATGGGACAACACCACATCCTCCAGAATGTCTCCTGAAGACTACTGTTCCACAGCCACTGCACTGCACACTCCCATCATGTCTTATTTCTGGCCCCTTAGCTGTTGTTTTGAATACTTACTCTTTCCTCTGTTTGTTTATTTTCTTTTTCTCTTTTTTCTTTTATTCTTCCCTACTTACCTACTGCCTCTGTGCCATTTTAGCTCCTGATCATCCTGTTCTGAGACAAGAAGTTCTTATATTTCTCAGTAGTCTCCTTACTTGCTCAGAGTCAGACCTCCAGCAGCTGGGGGTGGCGGAGAGCTACTTTTTCCTTCTAGGATGGTGAGTCTTCGTGGCTTTGTGATCACTCACTTTTTGCTCCCAAACAGGAAGTTCCTGTTGTCAGTCAAATCCTGTGCCTATAAAAGTAGAACTGGCTTGGTGGGGACTGAGGGAGGGAAGGGCAATATAGCCCCAGTAGTGAAGTATAGTTATAACTGCAGCTCCTTTCTCTTGCTGTTCTCTGCCTGTTCTCTGGCAGAAGCTAACTAGGGCAATTTTTAAATCTGGCTTTAACCTGGCTTCCTTCTAGCTAAGCCACTCTCCTACTTACAGCTCTTTCTACGCTTAGTTAATTGCACAGATGACAATTCCCTTCAGCCACCTGAGACAAACATCTAGATAACAGCACAGATAACAGTTCACTTCAGCCAACTCAGACAAACACACTAACAATTTTTGGGGTTTTGTTTTACCCTAAATTGAAGGTCCCAGTAGTAGGTTCTAGTTTTTCAGTCCCAGTAGAGATGTATAGTTATAGCAGCAGCTTCTTCCTCTTGGTGTTCTCTGCCTTTGAAGATATCATTGAAAATTTATATACATACTTTCTTGGAAGAGTCATGGAAACTTCTAAATAGAGAGGTAAATGGTTGTGTAAATGTGCAAGTTACCAGAGTTCACAATTTCACAATTTAACTATTTGTTAAATTGTGTTAAATTGTTCAAGATATTTGATATTTATAGTTTCACTGGCATTGTAGGTATACACCCAAGATCTGGCATGCACACCAGAGTAAATATGTCATGCAATCTAATTTAGCTGGATAAATATGGTATAGTAGGTTAACATTTATTGTGAGACTTTAGAAATAATTAATTGACAATATGTGTTCAAACATTCATGGACACATAGGCCCAGATATTCAAAGGGTTGCGCCATGCGCAACAGGCTTTGCGCATGCCAGTCCCATTGCGCCATTCTGCGATATTCAGCAGGAGGCAGTTGCGCCCACTGAAAACAGGTTGAGCAACAGCGAATGCAAATGAATGCATGCTCAACAGGAGGGAGGAACCATGCATAAACTCGCAACCCGATATTCAGTCGGGTTGTGCAGAGTTGCTGAGCGCAACCCCAACCTGTGCCTGCACAACTTTGAGCCAAAAAAGGATCAAGTTGAGGGCCACCCACAGGTGAGCTGCTGTATTGCAGGGCACAACACAGCAGCTGCCACCCGTGGCTGGCCCCCAACTCAGTCCCTGTGCCCCCACCTGCCGATCACGGGCAGAATGTAAAAACAACCCCTCCCCCACCCAAACAGCTCCCAATGCCCAATCGCGGCAGAACGTATCATGACAACACCCCCGCCCACACATCTCCCAATGCCCGATCGCAGGCAGAACGTGAAACAACCCCCAGTGCCCGATCGCGAGCAGAATGTAAAAAGACCCCCCACCCAAATATCTCCCTAGTGGTCCAGTGGACCCGTAATGCCGATCACAGGCAGAATGTCCAGTGACAACCCCCAAACATCTCCCTGGTGTCTAGTGTCCCCCACCCCACCCACCCATGAAGCCCCACCACCCGCTCCCCCTGGCAGCCGGCAGCATCCCACCCACTTGCCGCCCACCGCCTGCCGACTGACTGTCCGGTAGGGCTGCATGCCCATTGGTGCAGAGCTAGAGCCAATGGGTGCAGTCCAGCACAGAGATGACAGTCCAGATTTGTGAATGAACCCATTCACAAAATCTGACTGTCATGTACGGGCTGGGCTGGCGCGTCCATTGGCTCTAGCTCTGCACCAATGGGCGGCAGCCCCACCGACAGTCATGGTGTGGCAGGCGGCAGGTGGTGGATGCCGCCCACCGCCGCCGTGGGGAGCGTGGTGGGGCCTATGGGTGGGTGGGGTGGGGGATACAGACACCAGGGAGATGTTTGGGGGTTGTCACTGGACAGTCTGCCCATGATCGGGCATTGGGAGATGTGTGGGCGGAGGGTTGTTTTCATTGTGCCCACGATTATTGCAGGGTGCATCGTCCCTCGACGGCTGCTGCCTGGCAGAGCGCCAGGCGCAAGTCCTCGGGATCGGGCGCACCTACATGCTAATGGCATGCAAATGGGGCCATAATCAGATGAAAATGGCCCCTCTGTGCCACATGAATTATGGCCCCATTTGCATGTCACCTTTTGAATATCGGAATTGCGCATGGCAATGGTACTGGCGCCACCGCAAGTTTAATGCTCAAGTCTGACAACTTGCGGTGGCACAAGTTCCACTGCGCCGTCATGCAGTGGTTGTGGTTGGGGTGATATTCAAAGGAGTTGCTCAATAGCGCAACTCCTTTGAATATCGCCTGCCACACCCCTGTGCAACTATTTTGAGCAGCGCAAGGGCTTGCACCTCAGAATGGTGCAGTTTGAATATCCAGGCCATAATAAATAATGTCACCAGAATTTCACTTGTAAAATTTAATTTTCACAAGCACTCATCACCACTGAATCACCTTAACTGCACTAGCATCATGGCCCTGCACCACCTCCAACACTCCTGTGACAGTGATGCCCAGCATCATGCTCCATCATGACTGAAGATATCCAGACACTTCTGTCACAATAGCCTAAGCTGCAACTTGTTATAAGGCTTGGAGTCACTTGGTGCCATTGTTTTCAAATAGTGAGCATGTACATTGTTATCTACATGGTTGTTAAAGAGTCAGCAGGTGGCATTGTACAGAAACAATTCTGCACATACATGTGCTTCCACAAGTCAATACATCAGTGAGCTTTCATGGTTATCTGGCATATTGTAAGAATTCAGGTTGGTACAGTGATGTCCATGACTATTCTTCATGGTTCATCACTCAAGATAGTCTCCTGAAACTTGACACCACTTTGCTTTTAATATAGAGTCTCCTATGAATACTATCACATTGACACATTACACAGCCTTTACCTTCCTCTACAACAACAACTCAAGTGTATGACTGGGCAAAATGTATGACATGGCTTCAACAAAGGATCATGACATTCCACAATTTCATAAACTCTAATGAAATTCAACTTAATTACTGATGTTACTTTGGAATCTTTGGTTGCTTATAATTTGGCCAGCTCTGAGCAAGAGATCAGAAAGTTGACACACTGCCTCTCTTTTTCTCATATTGGTTTTCTCCTGGCTGGTAGCTTGTCTGTCAGGGTTATACCCCATTCACGAGGATATACCATGATTAGGCTGAACCCAGCCAGCATTCAGTTGGTTACCGGCTGTCTCTTCAACATTTATTCCTCCATTTCATAGGTGGGGTGGTGCCTCTGTCAGCCTTGCATAGTCACAGCTTCCTCTGTGGCAGGGTAAGCTCCCTGGCACAGCCTTAGGGGTCATTGTGATGGTGGAACCTGCCATCTCTCCCAGACCAAGATGCACTGCTGAGTGGCAGCTGTCTCGCCATGGCCTGGCTCCTGACATGACTTCCAGGGCTCGCTTCTGAACCTGGATCATCAGCATGGCAATGTGACACTCTGCTGCTGGGCCATGGGATGGCCTCAAAGCCTAATGTTTAGGTAAATGAACTTAACAAAAAATGGTGATAATCAGTTCTCTAGTTTTAAAGTTATAGTGGCTTAAAATTCTGCAGTTTACATAATTGCAAAATTAAATTCTTAAATTTCTGAAAGTTAAGAGGATTACAAGTCAGTCATTTGTAAAGATAGAAATGTTTAACTTGATAAACTTCTGTACAAACCTTGGTAAAATTATCATTATAAATTTGATTTGGTGCAACTCAGGCAAATACTTCTTAAATTAGAGAGAATTAACTGAAATTACAATTTTGGTGAAATGCAGCAAAATTGTCATGAAATTTTGCAAAATTATAGGGAAACAAAATTGAGTTTCACCAGAATTTCACTTGTGGAAGATAAGTTTCACTCGGCACTATGCCAGACAGTAAACAAACTACCCTTGTGGTGCTTCAAGATGGCAGAGCTGATGTTACGCTGGAGCCTCAAGCAGTCAGGACTGCTACCGTCACAAAACTTTTTATTCCTAGCAAGTTAGATGTGTACCTGCACCAGTCCTGCTCCTTGTGCTCAGCCAACTCTGATCCCTAGAATTATCCGTAGCTTATAGTATCCTTCATCTCCTCCAGGTATAGAGTTATAACTGTTAGAACTACAGCAAGTTTGAAACAACACATTTTTTTTGCTCATTGTGAAAGTTTAGATAACATCTTGGTGTGTTATTACCACAGTTTTCCAAAACATTAAAGGGTTTGAGTGAAGTGCTAGTTATCTGAGTAGTTAAATGCACTTGTGTTTTATAGGAATGTATAGTTTACAGTTCTTGGGCTAGTGATCATTATCTGTGTTTTACATCAGACAAAGCATTTTCTTAAATGAGCACTGGCAATGTTTATATCCCCATATTGTGCAGTTTTCCTTAGTATACAGTATGTTAAAGTAACTCACCTGCAATGTAGTTGAAGTAGAAATGATAGTCACATTATACTGTATTGACTAAAGATACTGCATCAACTGCTAAAATATTTCATGGATGCACATATGGTATGTATTTGCAATTAAATGCAATAAAAATAATAAAAAAAGAAAAACAGTAGATCTCAACTTGTGCTGCCACACTGAACATCACCTCTTGCTTGACCTCAAATGGATCAGCACGGCTGAAAATTAAATGTAGAGATCGATTCAGATGAAGTGAAAGGATACTTATACATATGTAAAGAGTAAACATGTCAGTAACCTTATTAATTTGAAAACATTAACATGAACATGAAATAAATGAAAACTGCACAATCAATTAAAAGTATTTCCATTGATCTTGTGCCATATTTTGTTTTGTAGAATAACAGTATTTAGTTTGAATAGTTTTTCTCATGTATACTTCTTACATCTAGCTGTACTGTAGTACATTCCATTTGATTAGTAAAGTAAATGTAAAGACAATGGCAGCATGTGGGGGTAGATGGGAGGAATGGAAGGAAATAAGGAGAACAGGTAATGTGAAGGATGATGAATGGCATGATTTTGTAAGAGCGCGATAAGGAAGGAGAGAGAAAGCAAGAAGTGCAGAGCAGCAAAGATATTTTGAGACTGTGAAAATATTGGGGTCAGAGATGGGGTAGAAGAGAGAGAAAAGCAAGTGCTGAGAGTCATAAAGGTATAGTGATAGTAGTAGCATTTTAGGGCTGAAGGTAGGGACTGAGAAGAGGAGGGAGAGATCGAGGGAAATGGAACACAGAGGGTAATCTGAAGTAATGCTAAGAGCAGTAGTATGGGGAAGAAATGATTGGGGAGGGAAGGAGGGTATATAGCAGGTATAGTAAAGTATGGAAAATGGTAGGAGGTGGGAGAGGAATTGGGGAGATGGAGAGAGAGAGAGAGAGAGAGACTGCTAAAGAGCATATGATGTGTACAGAGCATGGCAGTATGTTGTGGGCTGAGAGATTGTGAGTGAGGAAGATCAGAAAGGGAGAGAGACAGTGCCAGAGTGCCAGAGTGGCTAAAGTACATACAGTGTACGAGAATGACAGTGATTTGGGTTGGAACACAGGTTGGTGAGAGGAAAGACAGAGATCAAGTGGTATACTGCATGTAATGTGAGTTCTCCTCATAAATATGCAATGTATACATTTTTGGAGCATGTGACAGTCAAAGCACCTGCAGTCTCCTGTGAGCTCCTTTGGCTCTCACAGGCTTTGTCACTGATACCTGTCTGGACTAGCATCACTGCTGTCAAGGTCCCTTCTTTAACAAGAGCTCAAATCACAGTGGTCTGATGTTCCTTTTCCCAACCTTCTACCCTTTAGACTCCTTGCAGTGAGGGTCTCTGCTTTGGGTAGGACACACTGTACTCCTCGGAGGCCTTACTATGCACCCTTTTATCTAGACACCCATCCTCAGAGATGCACTCACAAACAATCAGTTACTCCAGTCTTCAGAAATATAATGTATTAAAACTCTGGTTGTGTAAACAGAACAGTAATAATAACAATATTTACAAGTAATAAAACAAAAGTACACATACAGGATTATAAAAGAAAGCTTTCACACTTGTGCAGGCAAACACTTCTATCTTTCCTACAAGTTAGAGGGCTTGATTCTCTAAAGGGGCTGAGACTGGTGCAAATTGCAGCAAACAGTAGCTTGTGCTTAAAGCCCAGTGTGCCAGGAACCCTGCACTAGATTCTGATACAGATGGGGTCCTGGCACCTAAGTCCTCACACCTGCAGCAACCACTCCCATGCATCAAATACCTGGTGCATGGAAGGGTTTGTCACAGGCATCTTGCATCAGAGCAAGCAGTCACACATCCCTGATTCCTGGTGTTCCCCAGTAGTAATATATGTAGAACCCCCGTCCCTTCCCCAATGCCCAATCCCACTCATATGAAATACAAGTAAGAAACCCATCCTTCCCCTGCCAATCCCCGATGCCATCCCTAGAAGTCATTAATAACTAAAATATACACAAGCCTGGTGGTCTAGTGGCCCACCTCCCTGATCCCAGCCCTGCCCATATTAAATAAAAAGTAAGACACCCACCTACCCTTCAGAATCCCAGGTGCCAGCCCTTGATGCACAAATTAAATATAACAAACACACATGCCTGGTGGTATAGTAGCCCTCCTGATCCCCGATGGCCCCAACTACTTGTTATGAAATCATAAAATATGAACTGTACATCTTTCACCCCCATCCCTGACATCCCCTACAAATGCTTACTGTATAAAAACCTGGTGGTCTAGTGGAACCCTCCCCGAACCTCCATGTCCCTAGCATCCAGTATTATTCCCTTCCAATGTTGCCCCCAGCCCCAATCACCCCTTATGTGAAATCAGCATTGGTGATCCAATGGACCCCCACACCGCTGGTTGTGTTTCACCCCACCACTACCCACATCCCCAAAGGAGTCAGTGGCTGAGCACCCAATTAGCACTGTACTGTATTCAGTACATGCTCATTGACTGATAGCTCAATGAGCATGTACTGGAATACAGTACAGGGCCTTATTGAGAGCTCAGTCAGTGGCTGGCCATGGTGATGAGTGGTGGCTGTGCCAGTTGCTGGTTCCTTCCATGATGGAGAGTGGGTGGTGGGTACAGTGCCAGCAGGGTGGCGGTCCACTGGACCACCAATGCTGATGTCCTAATGGTGATCGGGCAGGGTGGTGCTACATCAGAATGGACCTATTACTGGAAAGTATGTTGGGACATGGGGGTTCAGGGAGGGGTCCACTAGATCAACAGGTTTCTTTTCTCAATGCATGTTTGTGGAGGACATCAGGGATCAGGGGACGCTAGATGTACAGTTTATATTTTATGATTTAATATCAGGTAGTCAAGCCATCAGGGATCAGGAAGGAGGGGCCGCTGGATGTACTGGGTTTTATATTTTGTACTGTCTAATCCTGTAGTTGGGGACATTGGGAGGGGCAGTGGCCGATGGATCACCAGGGTGGTTCTAAATATATACATCATTCCAACAGGCATATTAGGGTGGTGGGCGAGATTGCTTGACCAGCAGGGTGGATGATAAATTAAGCGTACAAAACCGGCATTGGTGTGTGTGTGGGGGGGCATGGAACATTGCCATTCTCCTCCAGAACATCTGTCTAAGTACCCTTAGACCAACCCTGGCTAGTCTAAGAACTTAGAAAAAAACGTCCATGGGGTAAGTTTCCAGAATACTATTTTTGGGGATGTGGCAGCTTGCATCTGCCACATGCCTCCTGCACCATGTCACAGCCCATTTTTGGGTGCACTGTAGCACAAGACCCATGTGGGGCAGTCAGCCTCAGTTGATGCAGGCTGTCTTTGTGAATAGCACAGAGAAGTTATTGATGCAAGGTGCTACTTGCACCATTTATGTTTGCATGCAGGAACTTTGCATCAAAATCAGGGCTTTGAGAATTGAGTCCAGAGTTTTCTTACCTCACTATCCACTAGCCTTGTTATCTCAACCACTCTCTGCAGACACACGGTCTTGCTCCTCCTTGGACACACAAGAACCCCAGCAAAAGAGAAAGAAAATATCTGGATTGAAGCATTTATGTCCTCTCTTCTCTCTCTCTCTCTCTCTTTCTCCTTGGTGTCTTGATCAAACGAGGCTGTGAATGATGTCACTTCAATCAATCAATCAATCAATCAGAATCTTTATTTGGCCAGGAGAACACCATTGAGCAAGCTCATTTTCGAGATGGACCTGGACAAGATACATGAGCAATACATAAAGAGGAATACCAACTTACAGAGTCATTACGTAGAATAGGGATTACACACAAGAGGTTAATATCAGCACTCGAGTACATTTATAAAATTAGACAGAAAGCTAAATACCATGTGTTACAGAACTTGTGCTACAAAAGATACAGTGTAAACCTACTCAACCATATTTACAGAGTTTTCATGGAGCAAGTTTGGATTCAAGTATTGAGTATGTTGTGCAAGGATGGGCATGGGTGAGGAAGGGGAGGAACTCGGGAATAAGAGCATAGTGCAAGGGTGTCTGAGGGCTTCAAGGCACCAGGGCAGGTGACAATGGTTATAAAGCTAGGTGCAATACACCAGGAACAAGGGGCCGAGAGTGACGTGCCAGGAAGTGTAATATTAGTAGATGCCAGGATCACTCAGAGAGGGAGACTCTAACTTAGACTGGGTGAATCTATCAGGTGAGGTACAAATAGACACAAATATACTGAGTAGTGGGGCAGGAGTACCAGGAATGGAATGCCCGCAGGGCTAGAAACTGAATCAGGGGATGCTGGGAGGCTGTGACATCAGGAAGCAGTTACAGGATTCCTTGACTGAGAACGAGAATATAGTGCTTTGAAGGCTGATAGTTTATTGGAAAAGCTAGTCACAAAGGTTTTTGTAGGCTGTTCCATAGTGCAGGTACAGAGTGATTAATGGCAGACCTACCAAAGCGTGACTTCAACTTATACTGCAAGTGAGATGTAAGTGGAACTCATTAGGGCATACTTACCTACCACATTTAGAGGAAGACAGTCGGAGATATATTGGAGCAGTAATTTAGTAATAGCCCTGTACGTCAGAGGGCTGCATTTCTCTGTCTTCTGTACCCAAGGAGGACCAACCTACTGCAGCATAGAGGGAGCAGTGATGAGTAGAATAAGGAAGTCCAGTAATGAATTTAAGAGCTCTATGTCATAGCGTGTTGAGTTTGGTCAGAGCAGTGGCAGTGCTCTGGCTATAAAGAAAGTCTCGTAATCCAATATGAAGAAAGTGGTTTTGACCATTCTCTTTTTGCCTCCAAAGTTAGTAGTTTTTTTTTTCCCCTTCTCCACGATTGCCGCTATCTTTAGGGATATCCTCTGCTCACTCTGCTCACCCCTGGTACCTCTCAGAAACCACCAGGTCTGCCCCATGCTGCCTTGGCTCACCACCCCGGGCGGGTAGAGGGGATCCCGGATATCCCCTCCAGTCCATTAGTGTGTGTCAGGCATTCTGGTCAGTCCCAGAGAGCTGGGTTATGGTGTCTGGGAGCTTGGATCCCCATCTATGCCAGCATCCGTGAGGCCATTTTCCTTGTTTCTGGTGCCATTACCTGAGTACGTAGGCATGCAAGGGGCCAAGGGGCAGAGCACATCATGGCGTAGGGATGCACGGCTCCCAGCCTACGTCCTCCCTCCCACTGGCTGTCCTGCTGAACCACCACCCGTGGTCACCCAGGTGGTGGTAGAGTAGTGGGACAGGCAACCCTCCCTCTCCAGAGAAGGAGAGTAGCTGATGGGTGCTCAGTCCTTCTCTCCCCGGCTGGACCTCCAGCTACCCAAGTCCATTTCCAAACCCAGGTCGCTGGCACCGTGAGTGGTAAACCTACCACTGCACCAGTGGTGGCCTTGTTAATAAGTTTTGAACCTGTGAAAGAAGCCAAGCCTGTGCCTCAGCTTCTTTATCAGCTCATCAATGGGATTATTGAAGGAATGCTTTTGGTCTATCCAGACCCCCAGGTATTTGAATTTTGTGACATAGTCCAGTGGTTCATGAGGAGCGATGAATCTGAGGTAAGTTACCTTGAACTGCAAGGTTATTAGCATTTGAAAAGGGAGAAAAAAGGATCACCTTTGTTTTCTTTGCATTCAGGAGCAGTTTCTGTTGCAGGAATTGTCATTATAGCAGGTTACATTCCTGTTGAAGATCCTGCAAGTTGCTTCCAGGAGGATCTTTCAATTGAAAGTACTGTACCATCAGCAAAAGGTGAATGCTAGCAAATTTGACGTCAGCGTCAATTCTGTTTATGGATATTACAAAGAGCAATGGACCCAGTATCAAGCCTTGCAATACACCCCCAGAAGAGGTTTCAGGGTTGAGCACTCCCTTCCACCTTAATCTGCTGTTGCCATCCTGTAAGACAGTTCAAGAACCATCTTGGGGATAGGGAGTCCTGGCTGATGTTTTGAGGGAGACAAGGAGTAGATCATGGTCAACAGCATCAAACACCTTGCTTAAATCCAGAAATATGGCACAGACTAAGTTCTTAGTATCCAGGGCACACTGCCAATCACTGGTCACTTTTGCAAGGGCTGAGACAGTACTATGATGTGGCCTAAAACCAGACTGTAGGGGGTTTAACAGGTTACCAATATCAAGGTAGTTCCTGGGCTGTATACTCACTATTTTCTCCAATAATTTGGATAGGGTGGGAGTAAGGAGATTGTCATATAGTTGTTCAGGTCACAGGGTCTCCAGACTTGAAGAGAGGGATTACATGGGCAGTTTCCAGAGAGGGGAAATAATGCCTTGTGAAAGGGAGAGGTTAAAGAGCTGCATGATAGGCACTGCCCTGTACACAATAACTCAGCTTCAAGAAGAAGGGTTCTAGAGTACGCCCCAGTGCTCTTCCTGGTGCCCAAATGTAGAAGATCCTCAACTTCCTTAGAGTGGTAGGCTGGAGTAAGAACACCATGCTTATGACTGGAGCTGATGTGTCCAGTAAGCAGAGTTGTGAGCAGAGGTATTGGCAGGAGAGGTATCGAATGCAAGTCCTGCAGTTGTGAAATGGTCATGAAAAGAGTCAAGGATGTAGGATTTGTCAGACTCACAGAAATACCAGTAGTGATTTTTGTGGGCAGGGTGTTTGGAGCAGCATGACCTTCAATATCCTTGATAGTTTTCCAGAACTTGGCTAAGGAATTGGTAGAAGAATTCAATTCTTTACAGAAATAACTAGCCTTGGCCTCTCTAACCAACCTAGTACAATGGTTTCTAGCTTTTCTAAACAAGGCCCAATCCGAGAGCTTTGTTCTCCAAGCTTTTTCCAAAGTCAGTCTCTGTGCAGTAGGCAGTAGAGGCTTTTAACTGCACCGTAAACCATGGGCATGATTTTTTCTTAGAGTGTATTTTGACTAGGGGTACATGCTCATCCAGTGCCCCTAGCACAATCTATTGAAAGATATCATAAGCTGTAAGCACTGAGTTTGTCAGGTAGAAGTCTTGCCATCTCAAGGAGTCAAGGAGGTCAAAGAGGAATGCACCACTATCCCAGTTATGCCATTTCCTCCTGAGAGAGAAAGCAGAAGAGGATGATACTTTTGGGATGGATCTTACACGCTTATGAAGCAGTGGTCACTAAGATCAGAGAAAACACTCCAACATGGGAAAACAGTGTGGTTTGTTTAATAAAATAAGATCTAGTAGGGAGCTATTGTTTGGGTCTTTCTTATTAGGACATGTTGCCTCTGAGATGAGTTGTGAAAGTCCAAAGGAGTCACAAGAGTTCTACAGGTAAGGAGACATTGGATGACCAGTCCAATTAGGTCTCTAATATAATAATCTCTGACTGCAAGGATCCCAGCAAATTAGTTAGATGATCTAACAACTGTAGACCCACAGAGGGTGCCTATAGCATCCTAGGATGCAGAATGAGATAGAAGAGGAGAGCTTGACTTTGAGGGCCAGGCTTTCAAATTCCTTGGGGATTGAGGTTGACTCATGACAGAGGCAGAAATTTTATTCTTGACATAGATGGCAACTCCTCCTCCTCTCTGGAAGGCCTATCAGTTCTGAATAAGGAATATGATGGAATATTTACTCTACCGATTGGAAGTACCTGGTCGGAGCCAAGGCTTTGTGACCAGAAGTACATCTGGCAGAGTATGGCTAGTCCAGGCTTGCATTGATGCAAACTTTTAAGAGGCTACACGCATTAATGTGCATGAAGCTCAAGCCTTTGATACTGGCTAGGTCAGCAGGGGATAAAATTGTTGCAGGGGACCAGTATTGAGCTCAACATTTCTGGAGCAAATCAATAGAAGCAGCATAGTTTCTTGGTAGCTTCAAGGAGTAGACTATCTGATTTGGGTTTATTCCACTTGGTACTGCTAACCTTAAGCTTTGGGGACCCTGAGGCAGTTACTTAGAGGGCCTAATGATGTGTTGAAGAGTTCCCAGCTATAAAAAGCAGGGAATGCTGGGGTTCATTGCAGAGGGTGCAGGATCCTATCCTCTGTGGTGCATGCAGTTTCAGTACTAACTCATCACCGGGTTGTAATGCAGGTTCTAAGAAAGGTATCAAGACCACCAACCACAAGAGTCTGAGGGGTCAAGAGGTTTGTGGCAGTCCAGGGTGATACTGTACTGTATGTGACCACGCTGAAGGGAGATTGGCATGGAGTAACACATGAATCAGCCGCCTGGTGCCGCTGGAGGGTTGAGGCGCTGGATGCCACACCGCTCCATGCCGGCAACCCGGGTTTGGGAATGGACTCGGGTCATCGGTGGGTCGGCAGGGAGGATCAGGACCAAGCATCCATAGACTGCTCTCCTGATTCTGGGAGGGTTAAGGAATCCACCATACTGTAGCAGCCTCTGGGGATGCCTGAGGGCACTACATGCCAGCGGACATGTTGGGGGAGCATGGCAGACATCAGCACATAGTGCCTGGACATCATTGCACATCCATGCTCCCAGTGAGGCTAAAAACTTGGTGGAAAATGGCTGGGCGTGACTGTGCAGCTTGATGGCCGAGCCCTTTCTTGCCAGGAAGACTCTCATGGAATCACACCGGGGGATCTGGGGCCAGTCGGGCTGGGCAGGGTATGGGGAGGCCCTCCAGCAGACTGGTGATGGCTGTACCAGATCCCCATAATATGAGTGAGCCTGGTGCTCTCCTGGTGGCAGGGCCGGTGGCTGGATGACCCCGCCAGTAGTCACTGCAGCCAGAGAGAAATAGAAATAAAATTAAAAAGAGTAACATATGAATCTATGATGCATAGCAGAGTAACAAGCAAGAATAATAAGAAAAACCCCATTCTACTATATAACGTAATGAAAAGCGCAGGACAGAACATTTTTGTATTTGAAATTAGTATCATCAAATAATAAAAATTCTTCCTTATAGACCAGCAAGACGACAGCTGCAGAGAAGGTGGAATGGAGTTTTGATCAGGTAACAAAGACACAGTAGTTACTATAAGATTAACACTGACAAGTGTTAGGCACTGTAACTATGTTCTGTATCTTTCAGGGAGTTGCAATATTAGAAACAAAGAATTTGATGGCAGATAAGGACTGCATGGCCCACCTAGTCTGCCCATTTCTCTACCTAACGGATAAGCTGCAGATCCTAGTTAACCAACAGCCTGCTTCCTCCTACCCCCACTAGAATTGCCTTATATCTGTCCCATACATTCTTGAATTCCCCACTGTTTTTGACTCTACGACCTCCTCAGGAAGGCTGTTCCATGCATCTACAACCTCTCTGTGAAGAAATACTTCCTCACATTACCTCTGAGCAGTCCCTCTATCTTCAAATTGAGCCCCTTGTTCTTGCACATCTCTTTTCTGAAAGATGCTACCCTCTTGGACTTTGTTGATTCCCTTGAGGTATTTGAAAGTTTCTATCATGTTCCCCTCCCTCCTTTCCTCGAGGCTATACATCTTAAGCTCCTTTAGTCTTTCTTCATATGTCTTCTGGTGCAGACCCTGCACCATTTTGGTTACCCTCCTCTGGACAGCCTCCACCCTGTCTATGTCTTTGTGGAATGGGGTCTCAGAACTGTACACAGTACTCCAGATGTGGTCTTACCAACTGTCTGCACAGAGGGCCAACAACTTCTTGTTTTCTACTGGTGATGCCTCCTCTATGCATCCCAGTATCCCCCAGCCTCCTTACTACCTTCTCACATTGCTGGCCCACCTTTAGGTCATCTGATATGACTACCCCAGGTTCCTTTACATTATTGCTGTTGTCAGTATCTCACCCCCATTGTGTACTCTTCCCCTGGATTTTTGTTTACCAGGTGCATTACTTTGCATTGAATCTAAGCTGCCATACATTTGACCATTCCTCCAACCTTGCCAAGTCCCTTTTCATCCTTTCCACCCCACCTTGCATATCAACCCTGTTGCAGATCTTTGTGTCATCTGCAAAGAGACATACTTTCCCTTCTAGTCTCTCTGTAATGTCACTTACAAAGACATTAAAGGATACCTAAACAACATTTTGACAGCAAACTATTCAAAATCTGACTCCGTAGGTGACTAAAGGAAAGGTTGCTGTATTAATTAATACTAAAACTACATGTAAGCCCCCAGAATGGGCTTACCTCGGTGGAGCTCCATGCTCCTTTGCTTCTCCCGCCGCTGTCCCAGGTTGGGTGGTTCTGGTGGGGTTGAGCCTGGTGACTCCCTGTTGCACCATGTGGCCATCCCTTTCTGGTGTCTCAGCCTGGTGGGGCACTGGGCCGCGTGCTGGGGTGGGTCTTCATGCCGCCAGGCGTGGAGGTGCATGGTCCCTGGGTCCAGTGGGGTCCAGGATCAGGCTTAGGCCACATGGAAATGAATAGATATTTGTTTCTGGGGAGGCTGTCCAGCGCAAGTAATGCGCAGGCACGGGAATGTGGAGGGTTAAAATTTAAAGAAGCTGTAGTTTCTCAGGGAGGCAAGTAGGTTTTGCTGCTAGCCGCACCATGGGTCACCAGCATTAAGTTTACAGAGTGGGACTACAAGTCCCAGAGGACTACAGGCTTGGCACCGTAAGACATGTGCCTGATTGGGACAAAAGTTTTGGCACCAAACCATGAAGCCCTTAAAGTCAGGGCTTATAGGGACAAGGGGAGGGATCCAGAGAGAGAGAGAGAGAGAGAGAGAGTGAGACAAGGAGGCTGCAGTCGGGCACTGCCACGCAGCCTGGCGACCATGTGGCAGTTGCTGCCTTTGGGTGCTGGGCTATGCACCACCACCAAAGGTGAAAAATAGTGGGATTCTTGGCCAGATAACCCAAGAATGGAGCACAAGGAAATTGCAGGAGCAGCAGGAGCTGCAAGCAGTGGAGAACCCAGGAGGCCCTGCCTGAGAATCCAGATGGAGAAAAAGGAAGGGGCTAGATGTGTGTGGTCCTGGGATTTCTCAGCTAGAGAAACCACCATCTGGGGACAGATGCTGCTAGCCATACTAAGACATGAGGTGAGTGGGCATTAGCAGAGAAAGCTTTATCCTTGGAGACTGCAGTTTGGAGCCAGATGGAGGCTTGTGTCTGGGCCTGGTCTGGCTGAAGGGATCCAGGTGCTGGGACCTAGGTGGCAGTGGGTCCCACGACTACCTGGACATTGGGTACCGCTTCATACTTAGGAGCTCCAGGAGGTGTGAATCCATGAGAGGCGGAGGAGACCGTGGGACTGGTTGCAGGGGAAGAAGGCAGAGTGGCAGGCTGTGTTCAATGTTCTTGTGGCAAAGTGACTAGGCCCCACAAATGAGGTGGTACTGGACTGGGATCACTGCATGAAGGATTTGCCTAAACTCATGGGTTGCCAGGAAAACTTCCCTGGGATGCCCATAGCAATGGCATAGCATCAGTGATTGAGCACTGGACTGTGTCTGAAGGGTCTCGCTCCTGTCCTAGTCATTCGTGACTTTAACGGCTCCAGCGAGAAATGCTGGGAATCTCATTATTTGGAGAGGTGGCCCCGATTCTAAAGTTTGGGCAGGAGGAGTAGAAGATGAGAGGGGCAGTATGTGCACTGTGCACCTTGCAGGTCAGAGCTCCTGGTGGGAGTGTGTGAGCCGGGGAGTACAAAGTCTAAGGCTGCTTGGGTGTGTGGTTGTCTGACCTCAAGCTACTGAATGTGTTGGGACTGTCTGTCAGATTACCTTAATATACTGTACAACTGGGACCCCTGGGTCCGAAAGTACAGTGCACATTCTATCTGATTCAGCTAATAATGTGGACCCTGGTCCTGGTTTTGTTGCTCTAACAAGTTGGCTGTCTGCTGTGTGTTTGACTGAGCATTAAATGGAATCCTCTGGCCTTGCACCATTTGTGTCTGCCTTATGTGTTCTAAACAGACTGCTTTACCACTGCTGACAAGTTGCCGCGACAGCCTTGCCTCCAGGGTATTCAATCCCAGCCCGAGAGGCTCCACTGCCCAGATCCATCACCATCTTTACCTGGGGACATTCAAGTACTGTTTTTCCATTGTCATATTCCAGGACTGTGCTTTCGTTGGCTGTACAGTGCTCCCCCTTCCCCAGGCCTTACCATCTAATTACCCTAGACAGGGGAAGTGGGGGAAACATATATACATTTACATAATTTACCTAAATGTGGTTCCAGAGCATTTGAAAATTGTAAAATCAGCCCTCCAATTTCAAAAACTGTCTTACTCATCTCAAAATGGCGCTCAAATATGTTATGTGATGACATCATTGGAGCCAAAGTCAGAGAGATATATATGGCCCTCTATAGTGCTAACTAGTTCTTTTTTCCCTTCAGATAGAATTGTTTCACCCAATGAGTCAAACCATGTGCATTATTTGTATAATGCACATGTTAGGCTATGGTTCTGTTCATTTTGTTTACTTTAACATGCTGAAAATGTGTTTTAATCCAACTGACTTTCTCTGTGGCAAACCACAGTGCAGTACAAATCTTGAATAACCTGGTGGTCTAGTGGTTATGGTGGATCCAGGATGCTACAATGAGGGTGCTGGGGTGGTGTGCATGCTTAATGTGCACTTTTAACATTTTATTAAACCTTTATTTTCTGCTATTATTTTCTATTACGTTTTGACAGAACCTATAAATGTAATCCATAGTATGAATGTAAACGTGTATACACTCAATAAATCAGAGTTCTTCAACAAAGTAAAATGCAGCAGCAGGCAAGTACATTACTATGTTGGGGGTGCAGCCACACCCTTCACCACCCCTACAGCCACCACTTTTTGTAGAGTTCTTGTGCAGTCCAATGTTAGAGTTCATACTTTGAAACTCAAATATATGCTTGTCTTGTCTTATTTTTAATGGAAATAATAATAATAAGAAGAAGAATCAGCATTTATATTGTGGTTTTCATACACATTGTATCCCAAAGTGCTTTACAAACAATACTAGACTGGAAGTGAAGTGACTGAATGTGTAGTGGCAGCCAGTTGACACATTAATACTCACACACAGTCTTGGACAATTGCATGAACTGGTTTTATGGGAAGGGGAATGTTAGCCAGGACAACGGGGTCAGGTAGTGATCAATGTGCTGGCAGCCCCACATCTTATTTCTCACAGTAAACTGCTCATATTTCTCTCCTTCTGTCTTCCCCTTCCCTGAATATAGCAAAACCTTGCAAGGTGGCCTTCTCAGTCTCCCTCTGGTATTCATTCTTCACTATTCCTCCTCACAGCGAAAACTGGTGAGTTGATCACCCTCTGCATAATGAATACAAGTAGTACAGTCCTCATTTTATTTTGACATTATCAACTATAAACATATCTTTCCAGTAAGTCAGGCTCATAGCAGCAGGGAACTTGGGGAATGATGGGCTTTCTACAGTATCCTTAAAAGACCTAGGCTGCCTTTGACTAGGCACTATGATGATGGGAGTGCACATCATGATCATGTCATTAATAGTGCCTAATCATAGGTGGCTTAGATCTTACATGGGTAGGAAAACTTATTTTTCCACTTGTGCCATGCTGCTATCAGCCTGGCTTACCAGAAGATCGTGTTTATATTAATATGTAAATATAACACAGGAGACTGTACTAAACATATTCATGATGCGGAAAGGTAGTGAACGACCAGTTTTTGGTGGGGAGCAGGTGAGAAGAATAAATGCCAGAGAGAGAGAGAGACTGAAGAGGCCATTCCAGCAGGGTACAGCTATATTCAGGTTAGTTGAAGACACGAAGGAGGACACTGAGCAGATCACTGTGGGATCTGAAATGGGCTGCTAGCATCGTGATCACTACCTGACTGTGGATGACAGTAGCCAGTGATGACAATACTCAGAGTGGCAGGCTGCACCCAGACTGTTACTTGAATTCAGTGTAGGGAGATTGCCTACGGGTGGGGGATGTTGTCATTTGTTAGGGACAGTATTGAGGGAGTTGTGTATAGCGCATTCAAAATTTGGAAGGGTGGTAGCCAACCAACTCGCACTGTGGAGTAGAGCACAGAAAAGTACTGTAGAAGTATTGTTGGGAACTGTCCTCCGGGGTTTTGTAGATCGCAAGTAAAGGAGTAGCATGACACTGGAAGTCAGGTGGATTTGCTCAAGGTATTAGTATGCCTCTCCTGCTAATAATATTGTTACCTATTATAAGTGCAGCCTTATGAGGGCATGAACAGCAGTTTTTCTGGTGGGTCATGATGCTTATCGATTGGCCCTCCAGGAAGACCTAGTTGTTGGTTAATGAGGTGGAAAAACACACCATTGAACTGTACATACTACCTTCACTGTGTAGAAGGGTGGTGAACCACTCAATGTTTACTGAGGAGCAGAAGTCAAACATTGAGAATGTGGACTGGAGAGTGGTTTGAGAAGGATTTTTAACAGTGCCAGCTGATGATGCATATCAGTATAGGTGTGCACAACTCTCTGAGGTACAAGATTACAATTTGAGGTGTGATAATTCTCTTCATGAGACTGCAAGCTCATATGTGGCCCCAGGCAGTACTAAGGACAGGGTATGGATGGTGGGGTGTTCAACAGAAGGCAGGCTAGGTGCAGGGGCTCACATGGAAGAAAGCCTTATTTGTGGATTAGCAAGACAGCATGAGTTTTGGAACTGACCAAAACCAGTACTTTGCTTGTGTGACCTTAAGCAAGTCATTAAACTTCCTTGTGATCCCAGGGCATACCTGTAAACAAACTTTCAGCTTAGGTGTCTCTTCTGGTTAACAAAAGACAAAATTCAGTGCATCATATCACCACTAGATCATCAAGTATTTTAAGTGTTGTACTGCAATGCAGTTTGCCAAGAAAAGTCAGCAGGATTGCAAAACATTTTCCACAAGTTAAAGTAAACAAAATGAAGAAAATCATAGTCTCAATATGTGTACCGATCAAAATAATCCATGAGTTAATACATGGTGTTGATCATTTTGGCACAACAATTCAAAATAAAGAGGAAAGAAGAACTTTTATCACTATAGAAATATATGTGGATCTGTGGCTCTGGCTTGATGATGTCATCATGACTCATCACTTAACACATTTGGCAGACATCTTAGGGACAAACCAAGGCTGTTTTTCAAAGAAGGTTGATATTTACATTTTTCAAAAGCTATGAAACTGCATTTATGTTATTTACATAAATGCAATTTTAGCATCAATGTAAACAGCAGCCTTTACTTTACCTGCTCTGAAGCCAGATTTTGGAGTTTGCAGTTTTAAACAACTTCTTGTTTGGGTACCTTTAAAAGGACTGGCCCCAGTACTGAATCATGCAGTACCCACTAGTAACCCTTCTTTCTTCACTGTGGACTTCATTTACTATTACCCGCTGTGTTCTGTTGTCCAGCCAGTGTTTTACCAGGCTACCACCTGGGACCTACTCCCAGGCTGGCTAATTTGTTTATTAATCTTTTGTGTGGGCTGCATTAAATGCCTTGCTAAAGTCTAGGTAGGCCATGTCCACAGCCCTCCCTAGTCTACTACTTTGGTCACCCAGTCAAAGAAATCAATTAGATTTTCTGACATGACCTTCCTGCTGTGAATCCATGCTGCCTTGGGTCCTGTGCCCCACTGGCCTCTAGGTACTCAACAATTCTTTCCTTCAGCAGTGATTCCATTATTTTCCCTACCACTGAGGTCAAACTGACAGGTCTGTAGTTTCCTGCCTCTGTCTTGCTCCCACTTTTGTGAAGGGGAATCACATCCACCCTTCTCCAGTCCTCAGGTGCCACACCATCTTCCCATGATTTATTAAAAGGGTAGTCAGTGGTGTTACTAGTTCTTCCTTAGTTCCTTTAGAATTCTGGGGTGAATCCATCAGGTCCCATTGGCTTTATCCACCTTCAGTTTTAAGAGTTATTTCAGGACCCTTTCTTCTGTGAAAGGACTAATATCAACCCCCATCCAGAGTACTTCTATTGACTGGATTAGGTATCTCCCCTGCTTTTCCATTGTGAATACTGAGCAGAAGTATTAGTTCAGTATCCTGCTTTTTCACTGTCGCTCTCTGCCCAACCACATTCCTCTTTATTCAGCCTCAATATCCCTGCCTTAGTCTTTCTTTTGCTCCCTAATGTACCTATAAAAGGTTTGTCCCCTTCTTAACCGAGTTGGCTATCTTTTCCTCAGTTTGGGCCTTTGCTGTTCTGATTGTCTTCCCGCTCCTTCTGCTATAACTGGTACAATTTCTGTCCTGTTCCTTCTGTGTTTCCTTATACTTCCTGAATGCTATCTCTTTCTCCCTTACCTTCCCCGCTACTTCTTTTGAGAACCATAGAGGTTTTTTTTTCATTTTGATTTGTTTATTTGCTTTACACAAAGGCTTGCTGTCTCTGTGATGGCGGTTTTAATGTTTCTCCATTGTTGCTCCACCACACCTTCTTGTCTGTTTGCTAATGCTTTTCTGACACACTCTCCTATTTTGCCAAAGTCAGCCCTCCTGAAGTCCAGCACCCTCACTTTTGTGTGGCTTGACTCTACAGCTGAGTTTATCGTGAACCACACTGTTTGGTGGTCGCTTGTTCCCAGATGGCTACCCACTTCAAGATCAGAGATCCTCTCCATCCCCATTTGAGAGTACCAGGTCTAAAATTGCTTTCTCCCAAGTGGGCTCCAAAACTAGCTGTCTGAGGGCATCAAGAATGGCCCTGCTCTTGGATGTGGCTGCAATGGTGCTGCAGTTAACATCTGACATATTCAGGTCCCCATCTAAATGTCCCTTTCTCTGTCATCCCAAGGATGCCTCCTATCATTTCCTTGTCTATTTCCTCCCTCTTAGATGGGGTCTGTATACAACCCTGCGCGATTGTGGAGCCATTTACAGTCTCCAGGGTGACCCACAGTGCCTCCTCTCCTCCCCATTTACCCTTTAGTTCTGTTGCTTTGATCCCTTCCCTACATAGAGAGCTACTTCTCCTCCTCTTCTTCCCTCCTTGTCCCTCCTGTAGATTTGTACCCTGGAATGTTGACATCCCAGTCATGGTTCTCTGTGTACCATGTTTCTGTGATTGCCACAATATCAGGCATCTGTCTTCCATCAAGGCCACCAATTCAGGGAGCTTTTTAGCTAGACTATGGGCATTGGTATTCATTACCCTCCATTTTTGGCTTTATTTCTTTTGCCCCATCCCTGTCCTTACTGCTTTGTCTTTTCTCCATTTACCCCGCCCTTCTCCTATCGACTGCTCTATCTTGGTGTTTACCTCATTAACTACCTGATTTTTTTGGGATTAGTATTTCTTTCTCCTTTTCAGTGCCTCCCCCTTGGCTAGTTTAAATGCTTGCAATGAAGCATTTAAACCTATCACCTAGGATCCTGGTTACCCTCCTGGATAGATGCAGTTGATCATGCCTGTATAGGCCTGCATCCCTCCAGGTGAAGCTCCAGTCCCCAATGAGCCAAAACACTGGGCTCTGCACCAGTTTTTCAACCAGTCATTGAATCCCATGGTGGGGAGTACCAGCCTCATCCATGCTACAGACAGGTAGCACTTGAGAAAGTTACCATGTGTGCTACTTGTCTAAGGCCCTCCCCAACTCCACAAACTCCTGTTGCACTGCTCTGATCCCATTCTCAGCCAGGTCATTTGTCCCTAGGTGGATAATGACATCCAGCCCTCCCCCCTGTAGCTGCTCCCACAATCCTGAGGATTTGTTTCTGTCCCTCCAAGCCATGGCACCAGGTAGGCAACTTACCTCCTTTCCCTACCTCCCCAGTTCTCTACCCTTAACTATTGAGTTCCCACCAGGAGTTACTTCTTCCCTGTGGGGTCCCTGTGCACCCTCCTATGGGACTACATTGTTGAGATTCCCAGCATCCTCCTTGGTCTCCACTGTGGGTGCCTCCATAGAGGAACCATGCTCCACAGGGTTGTGAATGAATTGTGAGAGGCACAACTGGAGGGGATGCACTGTTCTGCCACCCTCACCCTCCTGAGCCCACCGTGGTCCAACCACCTCTTTCTTGTCAACCTCTGAGGTAGTGGCAGTGGACTGGTGGTCCCGGGTGGGGAGCAGGTTTCCAGAATCCTTGCCAGGTCAGCATGGAGATGAACAACCTCCTCCTCAGAACAGATAGGTGCCGTGAGTGAGAGGAGAGGATGAAAATTGCCTAGGGGTGATGCCTCTGGGGGAGGAGGCATTTAATAAAGGCTGGGATGGGGGAGAGGTGAGTAAAAATTCAAGCTGGGAGCAGAGCGAGAAAGTTGAAAGAGAAATGGGGTTAGTTGCAGGCATAGTTTATAACTGTAACACAAATGAAACCTGGTCTAAACAGAGGCGTGTTCACAAAAAGTTGTATCACTTAAACTTAGTTTCTGATCCAGGGTAAAATACCACAGGACATTAAAACAAAGAGAGGTGTAACATTTTGGAACCTAAAACCTGCACTCTAAAAGATCCTGGACTTGAAACTACCCTTGAGTGTAAAATTGCTGTAGACAGGCTTAGATTCACATTTAAATTAGGATTCACAAGACAATCTGGTGAAACTTAACAGTACCAGAATCACAAAATAACATTAGCTTAACGTTCAAAAGGAATGGGAGTAGCAAAGAATTAAAGAGTGGAGCAGTCAATCAGCAGGCAGAGCTGATGGTTCTGGCTAATCGACATGGAGACACCAGAAGTTTCAGCAGCGTGCACTTTGGTTTGGTGATTGGTGGGCAGTACAGCAAGAAGGCAGCTGGTGTACAGTGTTGACCCTCCAGGCTGCTTGCAGCAAATTTACCCATGTCAGGGGCGGCTTCGGTCTGGTGATCGGCGAGCAGGTGCAGAGGGAGGCAGCTGGCAGACAATGGGGACTCCACCGAGCTACTTGCAGCAGCAGAAGCACCCATGTCAGGGGCGGGAGTTAATCCATCTAGTTGAAATCACTTCAGGACATGAATTTTGGTGATGCCTATCTTGTGATATTATCTATCTTGTGATATTACCTGTCCTCTGTGTTTCAGGGACCCAACTTCCTCTCACAGATTATTTAGCATCTGAATGTATATGTTTGGATACCATTGAGTCAGCCTTTCTCAGAGTCCTTTGAGTACTAATGACCTATCCCCTTTCAGGAAGCCAGTTCAATGAAAGTCCACACCATTTAAGACACCCTGTTGGACTGCTGCAAATTTCCAAATAGGTCAGTTTTTCTCACCTTTGTGCACTGCCTCCTGGCCCCCACTGCTACAGAGGGTATCAGCATTTGACAAAATATTTCAGACTACTAGCAAATGGTGTCTGGTCATCACACAGTGAAGCTCACCAAGATAAAACCCAGTTCTGCAGCATTTGCAGCACTCTGCAGCATGCTGCAGCAGAGTTACTGAGGAAAACATTGTAATTTCAATTAGACCCATTTGTCATGCAGGAACTGTGACATTCACTTCATCCTAGCAGTGTCACATTTTCCTGCATGACAAAAGAGATTAATTTCATTGAAATTACATTGTTTACTGCAGTAACTCTACTGCAGCATACTAGCAGAATGCCTAGAAGTGGGTTTCATCCTGTCGAGCTTCACTGTACTTCCCTTAGTTTTATGCATATTTGTGAGATCTGCAAATAGCTTCTTCATCTGGGCCCACTGGCCAAATGTTTACTCATACTGGTGAGACAGTCCATCTGCTTAGCATTTTGTGCTCCACTGCAATGCTGTATAGTAAAATTGTAGTCCTAGAGGCTGTTACTCCAGCACAACAGTTTGGCATTTTGCCTACTCATTCTATTTAACCACTGCAATGAATTGTGGTCTGTGACCACTTTGAAAGACCTCCTACACAGATAGGGTAGAATTTCTTGATTGCTCAGACAATGGCTACACATTCATTCTCAATGGTAGAGTATCTCATTTCCCTTGGTAGCACCTTCTGGCTGAGGAAAACAACTGGTCTTTCTACCGTGTCCCTGGATACTTGAGAGAGCACTGCCCCAGACCCATGTCACTTGCATCTGCCTGAGCAATAGTCCCCAAATTATAATCTGGGATCACCAGCAATGGTGCTTGGCATAGTGCCAGTTTCAGTTACTGGAAGGCTGTTCCACAGTGCTTTGTCCACTGAATATTCTCTGCAGCTCCTTAGCTGTGCTGTCTGTTAAAGAGGCTGCAATGATACTATAATATTTAAGAAACTTACAATACTACTCCACATTTTCCAGATATACACTTGGTTGTTTCATAGTTTGGGGAGGGACAATCCTGAATTGCCTCAACCTAGCTGGCTCAGGCTTGATGTACCCCTTGCCCACATGATGTCCCAAATATGGCACCTCTGCCATCCTGATTCTGCACTCTCTGGCTTAATAGTCAGACCTGCATCCTGTTGTCTGGTAAACACTTCCTTCATGTGGAAAATGCTCATCCCATGTCTGGTGAAATATGTCTACATCATCCATGTAGGCTACAGTAAACTGCCCATTCCCATTTAAGACCCTGTCAACTAGCCTCTGGAAAGTCACAGGTGAATTCCTCATGCTGAAAGGCATAACACCAATTCAGACAAACCAAATGTGGTGACAAATGCTGACTTCTCAGAAGCATCCATGGATAGCCACACTTGCCAGTACCTTTCATCAGATCTATTGTGATCAAGTAATTAGTCCCTCCTAACCTGTCCAGTATCTCATCTGTACTAGGCATGGGGTATGCATCAGGTACTGTGAGCTCATTTAGCTTTCTGTAATAGACACAGAACCTGGTAGTTTCATCTATCTTTGGAATCAGAACCAAGGGGATATTGGATGGCTGGGTTACTCCTAGGCTCAACATTTCCTGTAGCTCTTACCTCATTGTTCTTTTACTGCCTCCAGCATCTAATATTGCAATTACCATGGACTTCTGTGCAGTGGTTTTCACCTCATGCTCAGTTAGATCTGTGCACCCTTGGATGGCAGTAAAAGTGGAAAAAATCTTAAGCACATCCCTCATTTGGCCTGATGGTATGAATGGGAGCCCCTCAGGACATAGTCACAGCACTCCAGGAGGCTTTTCCTTACTCTCCCTCAAGTATGCTTGAGCAGGCTTCTCCTGCTCTCCATCCGCTGGACTGCAGATCGTAAGGAAAATGTCAGGATGGTTATGATAGCATCATATTTACATGGAAAACCCCTGATTGCACCTCTCATTGGGCAATTGTATGACATAAGCAACATCATTCACCTGGTGTATGACCTCACTGTCCCTCCTATGCAACCTGCAGCTTATTATGCTTCACTGGGGTGAGCACCATTACCTTCTGCCCTATGGTGTATGATTAAGCTCTGCTCCTTTATCATATCAAGTCTTTGCTTCTGTTGTGCTGCTAAGTGATCCTGAGCAAGAACCAAAAGTATTTAAGCCAGTCTCAGAAATTCAGGACATAGTATCTACAACAGACTCCCTCTGGTGGCAGTAGAGTTGTCACCTTCCACTTAACTAAATCTAGTGGTCCTCTTGTTGTCTAGCATAGAGGAGCTCAAAGGGTGAAAAGCCTCATAACTCCTGTGGGACTTCCCAGTATGTAAACAGCAAGTGGGGTAGGAATCTGTCCCGTCACGCTTATGTCTGTGGTCTGTGAATGTGCAAAGCATATTTTTTCAACTTAAATTAAATCTCTTAACTGAGCCATTTATTTGTGTGTTGTATGGGTGTATGCAGCGCTCTGCCCACACTGTTTCAAAACTCAGTCATCAGATCAGACAATGTTTGTTCCTGATCTGACAAAATCTACCTGGCAAATCTAACTCTACTGAAAACCCCTAGCAATTAATCTGCTACCTTTCTGCCTATATGTAGGACATGGTTACAGCTTCTGGATATCGAGTGGCATAATCCACTTTGACCAGAATGTACTTCTTTCCCTCGTGCTATGGCATAGCCAGTGGACCCACAATGTCTACAGTGACCATATAAAATGTTTCTTCAATAACAGGGAGTGACATCAGGAAGTCTTTGCTCACTCCCTTTTCTTCCCCACATGCTGACACTCTGAGCATGACCAACAGTACTCAGCCACGTCTTTGTGCAGTGTCAGACAGTAAAGTTCTAGACCAAATGCCTCTTTGTCCACTTAACCCCTTGGTGTCCAGACAGAGGAATTTGGTATGCTAAAGCCAGGAGGGCTGCTTGGTCTTCCTGAGGAACCACAATTTGCTTGTATACATTCCACTCCTCAGGTGCATTCTTGGGAACCCAATTATATAAAATATCTCTTTCACAAAACATGTTCAGCTTCTCCTCCTTGCAGAATCACTGCATCTGCTGGCTGCCAACAGCCTAAGTTTAGCTAGAGATAAATCTGCTAGCTGAGCCCTCTGCTATCCCTTGTGGGTGGAAAGAGTAAGTGCCACAGAGCAGCTGATGTATAGGGACAATGCTGGCATTTTGGTGGGGCAGATATTGGGAGGAGAAATAGAAAGCAAATGTGAATGACAGTGAATGGCAGCATTTTGAGTGGCAGAGTAGACAGAGATATGGGAGGGGGAGCAAATGTTGCAGAGCAGCCAGTGTACAGTATAGGAAAAATGTTGGCATGTTGTGGGGGCAAACCGTGGAGGGATGGATATGGAGCAGGTGGCAGAACAGCTAAAATAAATTACATTGAATGGCAACAGTTTGGGGTGGTACATACTGTATCAAGAAGGGAGAGTGTAACAGAGCAGATAATGTGAATGATGGGGAATAGAGGTACATTGGGAGGCAGATATTGTGAATGGAGGGAGAGCAAGTGCCACAGAGTGGCAAATGCATACAGAGAATGCAGCATGTTAGAAGGTCAGAGAAGGGGTAGAACAGGTATAGAGCCAGAAAGCAAGTTACATATATGGAGAATGGTGCTATGTTGGTGGGAGAAAAAGATAAGCAAGAGGAGGAATACAGAGCAAATGGCACACAACAAATAATATGATGTACTTGGAGTGGCAAGACATTTGAGGTGAGTGTGAGAGATCAATGCTGCAGAGCAGCTAATGTGTAAAGGACAATGCTGGCATTTTTTGAAAGTGGCGGTTATCATGGAGGGAGGAACAGAGAGGTGCCACTGAGCAGCTAATGTGAATGGCAACATTATTGGGATAGAGGGCTGGGAGGGGTTGTAAAGCAAGTAAAGCAGAGCAGCTAATGTATAGGGAAAATATTGGCATGCTGTAGGGGGCAAAGATTGGGATGAGGATGGATATAAAGCAAGTGGCACAGGGCAGCAAACGTGAATTGTGATGAATGATGTCAGTCTGGGCTGCAGCTATTGAGAGGGAAGAGCAAGTGCCACAGAGTGGCAAATATATACAGAGAATGGCAGCACATTGAGGTGGGGCAGAGATGAGGTAGGACAGGGATACAGCCATAGAGCATGTCATGCATAGGGAGAATGGTGGTATCTGGTTGGGGGATAGGGTATCCTGCAAGTTCAGTGACTGCGATTGGGTGTCTACTGAAATGGTGGCTCAGTTGCGGTGCCTTACACCACAGTGATGAGGGAGGAGGCGACCAGATGGGAGGTCTGTGAATATAGCGACATCCTGTCACTACATGTATATGCACATGAGGCGGCGAGCATGCTGAGCATGGGGTGGGACAGGAGGGAGGGATTGTGAGGGGTGGTGCCATGGTGAGCTGCAGAGCTGCTCCCATGGTGTGGTGGGTGGGTTCAGGGCAGGGCGTGAATGGTGCTGGGTTTGGGTCCGGGCATGTGCCTTTTGTTGTGCCCAGTCCAAAATTTGGGGGTTTGAACCCTGACATACACCCCTGGAGTTGAGAATCTTTAAGTAAGGGGCATGGGGGCACGGTCCCCTGCATTTACATTTAAAATCTAAGTCCCGGTGCCCTTTTGCTGATGGCCGGGGACTGCATCCCAAATATATTTTCCGGCAATTTCATTCACCCTAACAGCAATCTCTATTCTGCGATTGCCATTATTTTATTTTAGTCTTTGGAACTGGGTAAGGCCCACTAGGCACAAGTGCCTGTTTTCAGGGTGAATTGGGAGCACTGGGCAGTTAAGTGGCTTGCTCAGAGTCACACAGTATGAAGGTGGAGGTTGTGGAGAATCAAACTCAGGTCTGGTCTGCTGGATGTATCAAGCTCGTTCACACCTCGTTCCTCTAACCTCTAGGCTATACTGCCAGCCCAATTAGCCATTAGCACATAGATCCAGGGATAGAGATCAGGAGGACAGGAATAGAGAACAAACAGCATACAATTTGTAACATGAAGTCTTGGGAGGGTGAGGCACTTGAAGGTAGATGGGAAAAGAGTATGTGTGCAGACCAGCTAATGTATACGGAAAATGGCAGCAATTTGGGGGCATAGATCAGTGAGGGCTGGAATACAGATTAAGTTGCAAACAGCAGATAATGCGACTTAGCAGGAATGGGGACACTGTGGAGGGCAAAGATTGTGGAATGAGAGGGAGAGAGAGCAAGTGGCAAACAGTAGGTAATGAGAATTGTGGAGAATTACAGCATTTTGGAATGGGGCATAGGTTGTGGCGTGGGGAGGAATAATTGTGCAGAGCTACAAGTGTATATGGACCATGGTAGCATGTTGTGAGGAGCGCAAAGATCATGGAGGATAGAGTGTAAATGAGGAAGAGTGGATCATGTGTTTCACAAGGTGGGAGCAGCTGAGATTGAGGAGGTATGTAAGGAAGAAGTGCCACTGAGTGGCAAATAAGGTAGCAAAGAAGGTAATTTCATGTGTTCACTACAGTGCAGTGTGTGTTGAAAACACCGAGCAGAAGTGGAACTAAAAGCATGGACATGGTTTTTGCAGGTCTTAGAAACTGCACAAGAAAATCCTTTACTTTGCATTTTCCAGCATTGTGATTGGGCAAGTTCTTCAAAAGGAAGAGAAATGCAGAGAGTGGACTGATGTAGGAAGAAGATTCAGTATTCAGGACCTGTGCCAAGTGAAGAAGGAATACCCTCCCGGAAGCACACTCATAGTTCAGACTGATATTAAGAACAGCTTTGTTGTTTAACTTAAAAATTCCCCAAGAAGCAAGATGAACCCTCACCTGGGCCCAAGTCATTTTAATGCATATAATTTTTCCTCTGTAGTAGCCCTCTTTTGGAAGGAAGAGGACATAATTTGGCTCTGTGGAGCTGAGCCACCTGATCCCTTCTACTTCCTGGTACCTACATGGACAGTGATCCCCCTAGTCCACTCCCCATGCTAAGCGCATTTGTGATGTCACTATATGGGCAGCATGGGGGCCTGTATGGAAATCAATGGGGCTGGTTTTAAACTTAGTTTTGGTACTTTAGATGGTGTTGTCTTGAACAGATCATGGCGGCCACGCTAACTAAGATAGACCTTGTGAGTTAAGCGGTGGCCATGATCTGTTCAGAACAGCCATCTAAAGTACCAAAATTTAAGTTTAAAACAACTCCATTGATTTCCATGGATCGCACCCCCGCACTGCCCATATAGTGACATCACAAAACATTCCAGTGCATGGAGGATTGGGGCAGATCACTGTCCATGTAGGCACCAAGAAGTGGAAGGGGTCATGTGGCTCAGCTCCATGGAGCCAAATTACAATTCTTTCCCTTCCTAAACAGGGGCTACTACAGAGAAAATGATATGCAGTTCATGACTTGTGCCCAGGTGAGGGTTTCTCATGCATCTTCAGTCAGGGACCTGGAAGCTGCTTTTTAATGTACAATATGAGGTATGCTTTACAAGCAGATAGAGTATATTCAGCTTGCTTCCTGAGTATATGTGTTGAGCCGTGTTTATTTATATTGTAATGACCAAAATATTTTAATTTTATTGTTTAAAACACAGGCAAGCAGAGTAACACACCACTTTACATGAAGTGATCAATGACTGTGGGAACATGTTAGTGATAATACATTAATTGCATTAGTTGCAAGCACTCCTCATGAGTATACAAATGATGGAAGTAGTACAACATCTCTGCCATTCCCAGAGAAACAAAGCACTAAACTGTACCACTTATGAAAGGAATAAACAGTAGCAGATATGTGGAATGGGAAGCAGGAGTAAAGTTTCAAGCAGGAAGAATTAGTAGTTAAGTTAACAAAAACAACAACAAGAACAAAACAGTTTGCATTTTCCTGCCTTGGCAAGGATTTCAAAGAGAAATGGAAGGGACAGACTGAGAAGGTGCGAATTAGGCTAGAGATTTCAGATTCTGAAACTGTAATGGTGGAGGAGGAACACCTCAAAAGCCCTTTCACAGTAGACTGATACCAATATGTTTGCATACTTTGCAAGAGAACATAAAAGGTCTGGATATAGCAGTACTTGAAGGAACATCATATATGCACATCCTTTCATGTGCCAAACTGCAGATGTCTTGTATCTGGCCCATCTCTGAACATGGTTTCAGCCCTCCATGCTCCATGGCATGCATTGATCAAGGAGGCCAGAGGTTGTTAATTGACTACATGCATAGTTGTCCATGTGTGTTGAGCCCTTTGACCCAGATACACATCTCTGACACATATCTGAGCTGCCTTTGTGGATAGGGCCATAAGAGAAATTCCTTGGTCCCAATGGAGTCCTTACCAGACAAGTTGTACTAACTGCCAGAAATTATAATCTCAGCCCCTCCCCAGTTTTCAAGGCAGAGTTCCACCTGAGATTTGTGCCTTATCCTCATTTAAAAATATTTTGGCCAGTATAATCCAAGTTGCAAGGGAAGACGCTAGGACAGTTGCTTGAATTAGTATGCTCACCTTGTATTGCTGTTAGGGGTGGAACCAATGCAGGGTTAATAACTGTCATGTAGTCTACAGTCTCTGCACTAGTCCACATGTTTGTTTTTAGTGATAAACTGAGCAATTTGCCTTACATTTCCCTCATTATGCTTTTACTGCTGCATACAGTAGATTCCAGAGATGGCCAGAGCAGCTCATATTTTCTACATACTGCAGCAGATATATCTGGATTTGGCACTCACTAAGACCTTCCAGGATGCAGCATATTACTCACTGCACAGCTATATGATAGAAGTTCATGAGCTAGAATTTCTGTCATGAACTTTATCAGTTCTGTGACTCTAAGGTGGTTCCAGACAAACTTTTCTGTTTTTTAATTGAGCCTAGAAAAATAACTTGTTGGTACACAGCTTTGTTTTTTTTTTTTTTTAAAGGGAACCATTTTCCCTCTGATGTTGATCCTGATCTGTATCTCCTATTTATCAGTTGACCCCCTGTTAATCAGTATCAGTGGTTCAATAGACAGTGCCCTTACATCTGGGACCATAAAATCAGAATGTCATGTGTTCTAGCCTCCCACAGGTACTTGGGTAATACCTGTCACTGACACTGTAGTGCAATACAAGGGAAGGGTGCTGCACTGTTGAGGTGCCATCCTTTGAATGAGACCTTAAACCAAGGTCCTGACTGTCCTTCTTCTTCAGTGAACAGGTGGAAGTTAAAGACTCCATGGAACTTACTGGTTACAAGTAGTGGAATTTTTATTAAAATCAGAAAATTGTACAAAGTTGCTTACAAATGAAGAAACTGAGCATATATCAGAGATTCATAAGAACCCCAAATAACGAGGCTTCAAAATATAAAATTAAAAAGAAAAGCACAATAAAGGCAATACAAATTTACAAAGAATAAAGAGGCCATACTTGTGAAATGAAATGCATTAAGCTTAACATACAGTAATTCCCAGGTATTCTTATATACCTCATAACCAGGCTTATTCTATTTTATTATCCAGTGCATAGTTTTCTACCAGTCCTGAACTCAGTAGTCGGGAAATTTATGTAATTCTGAGAAACAAATAGTTCCTGATTCATACTAGGATTCAGACTAGAAGGTAAGGAGCTAGGAGGCTTGAAGGCCCATAAATGCTCCTATAATAAATAATATTTGACACTGGCATTAGAAAGAATATATTTATCCAATCTGTTCTTGAATGTTAATTTTGAATCACTAATAATAATATTCAATGAAAGTGCGTCTCAAGGGTTAATAGCTCTGACTGTAAAGAAATATTTTCAGGGCATAAGATTGAAGCCCTACCTTGCAATTGGAGGGGTGTCCCCTAATATTAAAGACATTGGCCGAGATATTCAAAGGGTTGCGCATGGGCAACAGATGTTTGCACCATCCCGTAACCCACTGCTGTGCCCGGCGCGATATTCAAAAGGAAAAGTGCACCACACAAATCCCGATGCACTGGAGCGCATCAGTAATGTATGCAGGCACAGGTGGGGGGCATGACCATGCATAACCTGCACAGCCCGATATTCAGCCCAGGATGTGTAGAGTCATGGCGCAAGAACTCCCTACCCGCGCCTGCACAAAGTTAAGCCCAAAAAAGGAACAAGTGATGGCCACATGCAGGTGAGCTGCCGCATTGCAGGGTGCAACATGGCAGCTGCCACCTGTGGGTGGCAACCTGAGTTCCTGCTGCACCTGGTGGTGCCCCCATGCCCCATCGTGGCATCCCTAAAGTGAATACCTCCATCCAATATCCCTGGTGGTCAGTGGACCTCTATGTGCCGATCACGGGCATCAGCATAAGTACTCAGTCCAATATCGGTGGTCCAGTGGACCGATCGCCACCTGATCGTGAGAGATCCTGTAACATTGACTACAGCTATTGGTGGTTCGTGTTTCTCCTCACTTCTCTGAGTTTTCACCACCGCCTCACGCCAGCCGGTGGCACCTCACCTCGCTTGCCGCCTCGCCGCCGCCGGCCGATAGTGCCGCAGTTTTACGCCAGTTCACAGCATGAGTTGATCGGGCATGCAGCTTATATGCTATACTGCTTCAGTCCAGATATGTGAATGATTCATCTCACATATCTGGACTGGAGTAGTACAGTATGGTTGCACACCCATTGGCTCATGCTGTGAACTATCGGGCATGCAGCCCTACCGAGCTGCGTGCGGCGGGCGTGCAGGGTCGCAGGTGGGTGGGTGCTGCCGCCTCCGCTGATGGGGGGATCGGGTGGGGCCCAGTGGGCAGGTGGGAGGGGGTACACTAGACCACCAGGGTTGTAGGGGTCTGTTATGTTACAGATGCCCGTGATTAAGCGGTGATTGGTCCACTGACCACCAGGGATATTGGACAGGGGACTATACTGATGCCCACGATCGGGCACATAGAGGTCCACCAGACCACCTGGGATATTGGATGGGGTTTTTCTTATTTTACACAAATGCCCATGATCTGGCTGCAGGCATCGATCCCGATGGCTGCTGCCTGGCAGGGCGCCAGGTAAGTCATCAGGATCGCACCTGCATGCTTAATGCCATGCAGATGGGACCGTAATGAGATGCAAATGGCCCCCTGTGCGCCTTGCATAAATTATGGCCCCATTTGCATGTCCCTTTGAATATCACAGCTGCTGTGCATGGTGCAATGGCACTTGCGCTTAGCGCATTCTCCATGCTCCATTCTGGCCACTTGCGCTGGTGCAATGCCACTGTGCTATGCACAGTGGGGGTGGCCAGGGTGTGATATTCAAAGCTGCAGCCGTAGCGCAGTTCCATTGATTATCGCCTAAGCCACACCCCTATGCAACAAGGCCATTATTTTAAAAGTCCATACCCATATTAAACACGAGGAAAGGGTCCTGAAGAATATCAGACATAATAATAGCCCCCAGATGTCTGGTGGATAGTGACATTAAATTCAGGGATGTAAGTCTTAAGTCATATGGCATATCAGAGTACCCTTTGATGTATTTAGTAAATTTTCTGAACTTTCTCATTTGAATTATGTCCAGTTTCTTGAAAGGACACCAAAACTGGGATGCGAATTCAAATGGATGAACATAATCTCTGTACAGAGGCATTAGCACTCTCTCAACCCGAGATTTAATATTCTAAGTATAGACCACACAACACTTGGCTTTTGTATAGTTTTATTTATCTGCATTTTTGGTGAAACCTTGCTTTATGTAAACACCAAGATCTTTTTCCACTGAGGTACTTGGTAAAAGATTTGTTATCTAAACTATATGCATGACATAAGTTATGAAGACCCAAGTGCATAACTTTGCACTTGGCATGGTTTAGTTTTATATCCCATGTCTTAACCCAGTCAGTTATGAGATCCAAATCTTTTGAATAGTCAGGACACTATTATAATCAATACTAGGTCCACCAATTTTAATGTCATCAGCATATTTTAAAGATTTTGTGTGACAATTCTGAGTTAAATCAGCAATAAAAGCTTGAATAAACATGGACCCAGCACAGACCCTCATGGTATACCACTATGGACTTGACCAATATCTGAGAGATGACCATTAATCAGTACTTGCTGAGTGTGACCAACCAGCCATTGTGCTATCCAGCTTATGATATTATAGTTTATCGGAAGAGTGCTTAACTTTTTAATAATAGCCCAATGGGGAATGGAATTGAAGGCTTTACTAAAATCTATAAACACTATATCACAGGGTATTCTATTATCCAGTTGAAGGCTGACATCTTCATAAAAGCAGAGCAGGTCAGCCAAGCAAATAAACCCTTTTTAAACCATGCTGACCAGTATCCAACTCATCCAAATTTACAGAAATCATATTTTTAATGAGCCCTTCCAATAGTTTACATAATGGGGATGTAAGGCTAATAGGTCTGTAGTTCTCCCAGTTGTTACGGGAACCTTTCTTATGAATAGGGATCACAAAGGCTGTCTTCCAAGGTTCTGAGACATAGGATGAGTTAATACACTGCTCAAATAGTAATTTTAATGGAAGCGACAAACTATCAGCTAGAAGGAATAAGAGATGACCAGAAATATTATCTGGTGAAACATTGGTTTTACCCTGAAGCTGTAAAAGTTTGTTATGAATTTCATTTTCAGATATTGACATAGCATTGTCCTGAGAGGTACTCAGTGTCACATTTTTCTGATTTTTTTGAAAAATTTCACAAAATTTAGAGTTAGAAATTAGCCATATCACGGGGAAATGAATAATACTGTACTCAGATTGTAATGGGCCCATGGCAACTGGTTTTTTAGTGAATTGACATAAGAAAAAAGGACATACAATTGTTTTCGTTAGCTTCAGAGGCTAATTTATATTCCCATTTTTTCTTAGCTTTTTGATGTTATTTTACATTTTTTGAATCAGCAAATAGGAATTCTAATTAGCTTGAGTAGGAGTTTTTACATATTTTGAATGTCTTATTTTTTTTTGTTTGATTATTTTTTATATTTGTATTCATCCATTTTGGGTTGTGATGGTCACTTGTATTTTTTGTTTTGAAAGGGATGTATGTGTCGTAATTTGCAGATGGTATCATTAAGTTTGGTACAATATCCCCTTATGTCAGTTGTAGAGAGATTATCCATCCAGTTTATGTTATTTAACTGAGCTGTCATACTAAAGATGTCTGCTTTTTCATATCAATTCATTTTAGTGGAATTATGGAGTGATAATTAAAGATTGTTCTAATGAAAACTAACGGCTTCATGATCACTATTGCCAATGGGAGGACGGATCCTGATATTTTTACATTTAGATTTTTATTATGAAATATCAGATCCAAAATATTATTCCTCTAGTAGGTGTTTTAATACATTGTGTGAAATTACACTGTTCATTAATATCTAATAATGTTTTCTCTGAACCTGATTCTGCCATAAGATTCACCCAATCAGCATCACCAATATTAAAATCACCCATCAGCACAATATCACCCAAGATACAATCAGTGTCAATTTCATGGACAATACTGTCAAGGTATGCTGGGCAAGTGTTAGGAGGGTGATAACAGATTCCAAGTATAACAGATTGGACTTTATTAATCAGGACTTTGACCCAAATGGATTCTTTAATACTAGAGGGATTTTTGACTTTATTAGAAATGTCAACAATGTATAATGTGTCTCTCAAGAATATGGCCACACCACCACCTTTTCTATCCTTTCTATTGAGAAAATAAGATGTAAAGCCAGGAATATGACAAACCCAGTCAAGTTTATCATTACCCCAGGTTTCGTAACTGATATTATATCAACATTATCGAGAGCAATAATTGCTTTTAATTCATCTAATTTATTATAGAGACTCTTAGTATTAAAATACAAACATTTTAATTCCTTGAGGTGATGATAGTTACATTTGTTATTGACTATAACAGGATGGGGTGGACCTTGGTTTCACCTCAACTCTATAAGTTTAAATTCTTGGACATATAGTCAAGGATATGTTTACTAAGGAGGATATTTCCACAATGACTCAAATGAAGACCATCTCTGCAAAAATAAGATCTACAAGCAAATTCTTCCTAATGTGTGATACAGGTCTGAGACCATTGGAGACACCATTTACACAGCCACTCATTGTAACATTTAATTTTACAATTGATCTGATAAGATGCTCTAGGGACTGGTAAATTTATGAGAATGCAATATCACAAGTGAAGTATATAAGCTATTGAACAGTGCCACCGTGTCTTTTTTTATATCAGCTAAGTCATCGCAATATGTTATTTGTGCCTACATCGAGCACTACTAGGGGTAGGCCCATAGTCTTTAAGGATGTTATTGACCATTCCTGTAATATCAGAATTTCGAGCACCACAAAAGTGGAACAGGTACAATCTGCCTTATTGTTAGCACAAATATCCCTATCTAAATGTTTTAACAGAGAATCACGTAACACATAAACTTGTCTTGTCAGATCGGTCACACCTGGGGCTGTGTCCATAATAAACTCATGATCAACAGATGAACTATTACAGCTTGGCTGGATAGAACTAGGTCCATCAGGCAAAGGGATAAGGGAAATAGTGGATGGAAGTGGACATATGCCAACTGACTCTTGTGTTTTAGAAGAATCATACATTGTGCTTTGTATATCAGCAGTATTTGGCAATGTGTTACTTTTCACTCCTCGAGTGTCTCAAGGGACTCTGTATCTAGTGTGAGGGATGAAACCTATTAGAGATATCCAATGAAAAGCCACTGCTTTGCGCCTTTTAAATATTCTTCTACTTTGAGCTTCGTACCAAACTTCATTAGAAGTATCACCACACTCATTTTCACCTTCTCTAGGCCTTTTTAAAAGATGAGTTACCATTTATTACAGATAAAGGACCAGTATCAGTAGATTGTCCAGGTAAAGGTACATTAACAGGGGTAACTAGGGAATCAGAGTTTTCAGTAGGAGAACATTTGGAGCACTGAGAATAATTAGAGCTATATCTAAGTTGCATATCCCTTTGGTTTTCTTCCAGTGCCAGCAATCTGGTACTAAAAGATTGAGGCTCATTATTTAAAAACATGTTTTCAGAACATTTAAAGCAAATATCTCCACCCTGTGTAAAGGAACTGGAAGTGAAGGCATGCATTAGGCATTGAGTTCATTGAATGCCTTCCTTTCCATCCATGGACTTTATAATTTCTGTCATTTTAGGAAGGTGCAAATACTCAGCAACAAAGGGCCAGATCAGAAATACTAATCAAATAAGTGAACTGTCCTACTAATGATGTTACAAACTTATATAGTTAGTGGTAGATGCAGTCAGATTAGTTTTGCCCCCTAAAGTACCATTGAATGGTAAACTCAAGCTATGAATGTAAATGGACTTACATTATAGTCGGTGAACACTCACATTCTAACCATGCTGAACACATGGAACATGTGCAGAAGACGGTGTCTCGCAGCGCGTTCCGGCGTGGCTGGCGCAGCTCACCCTGCTCACTAGTGTGAGTGCATTTGAGCTAAAACCCAGAAAATAAGGTGGAGAGCCATCCAATCAGGCTCTACAGAGTAAAATCAAACAGCGTGCACAGACTCACACTGACATAGCTCCTGAAGGAGCTGTAAAACACAGCAGTTTGTATTGTTTCAAGCACAGTACATACGAAGAGCCGCAGGAGTGTAGCCAGAAATTTCCATTTTATACAATCTCCAACAGTTACACCCCCAATTAAAAAAATTACATCCTTTTCAATTGGCACCCTTCCAAACAAGTAAGATTGTTGTCAGATGATTCTCTACTCTCTAAAGAGGTTATGCATGTATCGGACCCTCCTCAGTGGCCTACAATAACCCAAATACTACAGATTAGAATGATAATATTAACAGAGTGGCTTTTGGTTTTGACAGGCATCAACAAAACTGTACACAAATGTGTACAGTGAGTATGCTACACCCTTTGAAGAGGCTACTGTTTGCCTACCTCTCACCAGAGGTGCACTAGACTCCAGCCTTATGAGCAATATGGACCTGCTCACTAGTGTGAGTGTATTTGAGCTAAAACTCAGAAATATTTGGTGGACAGCCATCCAATCAGGCTCCACAGAGTAAAATCAAACAGTGTGTCACAAAGTCACACTGACATAGCCCCGAGGAGCTGTAAAACACAGCAGTTTGTATTATTTCAAGCACAGTACATACGAACAGGCTACTGTTTGCCTACCTCTCACCAGAGGTGTGCTAGACTCAGCTCTTACATTCCGCTTTTTTCAGCAAGTCATATGGACTGCAAACTCTCTGTTGGAGTGAGAAATGACACTAGCTAACAAGATGTGCCATTTAAAACAGGCAAATAACCCACATCTGCATGTCTGTATTTTTTCAGTATTGAAAAGTGTATGTAGATCCCTGAGGGAGGGATTCTGGATGTGATGCTGAAATGTAAAGATCATTATTGACCTTTTGATTGAAAGCTACCATTACACCAAATCTGAATGATAGAATTGAGATAGCTCCTTTCTTAAAATAGTGTCAAATCATGTACTGTATAATTATGGTAAGCTTTTTAACAATGGTGTCACCATTTATATTTCCCTGGTCTCCCAGCTCAGTGTCATTAGGATTCCATATACTATAGTAAGCAGCATGTGTTTTAATTGAGGAATAATCATTATTTTATCTGATAAATGGAATGTTTCATTTTCAGATTGCTCTAATCTGGAGTCAGCTAACCTGCACTGAGCACTGTAGCTACTGGCACAAATGATTACACTGTGAGTTGGAGGATGGTCGTGAATATTGCTGACTTTTTAAATGCACAATTCACTTTATATATGTTACTCACTTATGACTCTACACTGTCTGTTTAAATTTACAATATTTAAGACTGAAGAGTAAAGAGCACCACAGGTCCCTTTGAGAAAGTGTTACTGGGTGAAAGATTGAGGTTGTCTTTGTCTGCTCACCACTGTTGTCTTTGTTCTGAACTTATATCTGTCTAGTATACTGGCAACATTTTGGAGTACAGATGAGTATAGACCTCTTTGTGCCTCTGTAGGGTGAGTGTTCCTATTTTTTTTTTCATTTTCTGTTATTCTGATGCTTTCAAGTTAGCACCACAGTTCTCTGAGTGGCACTTAGTTGGTTTTATACAATAAGGGTCTGTCAGGCTTTAGACTGGTGATATAACCATAAAGTATTTTTCCAATTGTTTAACCAGGTGAGACACACTAAGCTTAAAGCTTGTTTACAGGTGCAGCCTGGGAGCACAGGGGCATTAAGTGACTTGCTTAGGGTCATACAGTATGCAAGTGGGGCTGTGGATTCAAACCCAGGTCTCCAGATTTGCAGCTCAGGGCCTTAAACCATTGCACTATACTGCCTCAAATTCCCACATTTTAGTGGGAAACTGACTTCAGTAAATTACTTAAGCAGCAAAGGAACTACATATTGTAAACTTCTTTCAAATACAGTATCAGAAGAGAAATAAGTATCTATAACCCAAGCATATAAACTTTCACATAGTAACCTCTGCACCTGGTTAGTTGTAAGTTTCATATTCAGATTTCACTAAAACAGTTCTAATATAGTCTGGGACCTAGGGTAGCATGTAACACATTCAGTTTACCCGCTTTGCCACAACCATAACCAATCAGAACAAGTACTAACTACCCAGGGTACCTACATTTTAAGGCTAGTGTAATAAGAGGGATGACATTATATTGAAAGAATATCCATAAAAGACCACACTTGGATGCACCATTTCCAATCCACCATCCTTTATAGGTAAATAGGTGCTATTTTTTTCACAGGATTCAACCTACTATTCCATAATCATTGAAAACAATACACTGTAGATTGCAGTTTCTGACTCCCAGAGAGAGGGTGGAAAAATGTGGCTAATATATAAAAAGCATAAAAGTTTCACATATATATATATATATATATATATATATATATATATATATATATTATGGTAGCACTATAGTTAGGGTTGAGGAGCCATTTCTATGTTAAACCCCAAAACTTTGCACCTTAATAACTTTGCAACCGTTTGATGGATTTGCCTGAAATTTGGAATTTATGATCAAGAACTATATGCCTTGGGATCTGCCAAGTTTTGTACTGGTTGGATATACGGCTGTGGAGTTATTAAGTGTGATCTGTGCCGCGTTCACGCTTTTCTGGAATTCTGTGGTCGTGCTACAGGTCGACGGTTTGCGTGATCGGCCCGAAATCTTCAGGAACGTGCTGCCAGGGTCCCTGATGTGCCTTTCAAAGATTTCATGAAAAAATATTAAACGGTTCAAAAGTTATTCAAAACAGTTTCCCATTATAAGTCAATGGGAAAGTTAACAAAAGTTCAACACTTTCGCAATGCATTTTTACTTTCGAATGGGCCTGTTACTTTCGCAAATTGGCCATTTTGTTTTCAGCTGGTGATCAGAAAATGGTTGGCATTTAAATTTGGGACCCTCTAGCAACCTAATTTTTTTGTATTCACCTAGTCGGGCCCTGAGGATGCTTGCCATGTCTTTATTTTGTAAAACACCCCAGAAATATGTTTTTCAAATTTCTGAAAAAGTATTTTCGCAAATTACTTTCGTACACGTAAAGTGTCACAAATTTTGCGAAAGCTCATAAATTGCTACAGTAATTTTCTAGTCTGTGGGAAATGACAGCAATTCTTTGGCACTGCACTGCAAAATAACCGCTGGGAGTTTTGGGCTGAAATTTGAGGGAACGAGCCGACATCTCACAGATGTGCCTTTCAGTGTTGTATTGAAAAATATTACATGGCGGCAAAGTTATAGCACTCCAAAGTTGACAGTTTTTCCCATAGGATAACATTACGGTGCCCAAAGCATTACAGGAATCCTTTGGCACCCTGCTGCAAAATAACGGTTTGGTCTTTTTTCCTGAAATTTGGAGGAAAGACAGCCAACAGTACAGATGTGCCTTTCAGTAGTTTGGTGAAAAATATCACATGGCGGCAAAGTTACAACACTCCAAAATTGATGTTTTTTCCCATAGGATAACATTACGGCGCCTACACTTAACAGAAATCATTTGGAGCCCTGCTGCAAAATAACGGTTTGGTCTTTTTTCCTGAAATTTGAGGAAGACAGCCAACAGCCCACAGATGTGCCTTTTCAGTAGTTTGGTGAAAAACATTACAGGGAGGCAAAGTTATGGCACTCCAAACTTTTCTTTTTCCCATAGGATAACATTACGGACGTCTCGCGCTTTTCAGGGCCCATATCTCGAAACGGTGCGAGATACGGACTTTTCGTCAGAAACATCTTAGCCCCATGATGGGGCTAAGATTCAAATTAGCCAGGACAGTTGTAAATAATATGACTTTTAAATTTTTTTTCACGTCAGACGGTTCCTGAGATATAATGTATTTAGTATTCCAAGATCTCATTTTCGCGCCGATACTCATTGTTTTGCATATATTATTTGTACTCACTGTCTTTCTCAATGCAGGTTTTTGGGAAAACCAGCCGCGCTTACATTACTGTTACTGTTGCCCTTTCTGCTTGCGGATCCGCACTCGCTTCACTTACCATTGACGCCTGCGCCACCATGTGAGTTATCCTTATGCTTTCATTTGCACTTCATGCTTCTGTTATTTTTGCCATTTCTGTCTACAGTACTGTTTATCTTACTGTTTCACTTTACATCACCATGCCCATTGACATTTCTGTTTGCAGGCACCATGTTACTTATGTGACAACACATCACGTGGCAGACCATTCCTGTCTACGCCACCATGTGCATTACCCTTTCTGTTCTCATTCGCGCTTCTGTTACCATGTGCGCACTGTTAGCATTTCTGTTTGCATTGCTGTCCCTGTTAGTATGCCACAACACATCATGTGAAGGCCCCACATGCCCCTCTGCATTACATTCACTATTTTGCTATCATTCTCAAAAGAAGGGAAATTAGAGGCAAAAACCGCTTAATGCATTAGTTAGGGTTGTTCCACAGCGACAAAAGTGAGGAATTGCTGTTAGGTTGAAGCCCCTTGACCCCCTCGCCCACCCCCAACCAGCATAGGGGTGCGATTGACGTGGGTCCCAACTCTCACCCCATTCTCCTATACTTTTGCTGCTTTACATGTCATGGGGTGAGAGTTAGGGCTGGCATCCCAATGCGCACCCCAATGCTGGTTGGGGGTCTGAAGGGGTCAGGGGGTTTTCAACCTAACAGCAAATTTCCTCACTTTTGTCGTGTAGAACAACCTCTAACTAATGATTAAACGGAGTTTTTTGCCTCTATATATATATATATATATATATATATATATATATATATATATATATATATATGTATATGTGTATATATGTATATATATATATATATATAATGGCAAAAACCTTGTTTAATGCAACAGTTAGGGTTGTCCCACAGTGACAAAAGTGAGGAAATTTGATGTTAGGGTTAAAACCCTAACTGCGCATTCCCACTACCACTACCACCACACACACACATACATGCAAGTAGGAGAAGGACCAAGGCAACACAACTAATCACACACATCCAGCAGGAGATGTATACCTGTGTTACTGTAGGAAGTGGAGAACCAACTTGATATCATAGATTATTTACAAAGTTGTTCTTCAAGATTAGTTCACATAAAGGTGAACCAACAAGGCAGCAGTGAAAATGGTGTACCTCACTTTGTTTTCAAATATGGCTGGTGAAAGGCATCATGGGCACTGCAATGTTAGTCTATGGCAAATTGCTCAGTTTTGGAACAGTGTAACTTTGTAATCCTTAAGTATTTTAGCACAATAGCACAAAAAGCACATCTGGGGACCAGGTCTTGCCATCCTGCAATTTTAGGCCAAAGGACCCAACCATTTGCTTTCAAGATGATGGCAAAGATGTGCAGTCATTAGGAGTATACTTGCGAATACTTTCACAAACACGAAAGTGTCAAAGCATAACACTTTCGCATTTGTAAAAGTAATTTCGGAAAGTATTTCAGGATTATAAAAACCTGTTTTGGATCTGTGAACCCCAAAATACCATATGTGTAGTGTGTGCTATGTGTTGGTGGCAGCGTGTGAACCAGGATATCCAGTTGTCTGTAGTGATATGACTTTAGCGATGCATGGAATGTCTGGGATGAGAGTTACAGTGACGACCCCATGTGACAGCCCGAGTGGGAGCATGAGTGTGTGTTTCATGGTTTACAAAGTTGTATATTATTCCTGTTATCTGCTGGTGGTTGTGGATGATTGGTTGTGTTGCCTTGGTCCTTCCCCTACTTGCATGTTTATGTGTGTGTGTGTGTGTGTGTGGTGGTGGTGGGGTGGGGGAATGCGCAGTTAGAGTTTTCAACCCTAACACTGAATTTCCTCGCTTTTGTCACTGTGGAACCATCCTAACTGATGCATTAAATGGATTTTTGCCATGAATTTCCTTCTTTTGAGAATGTGCACTATAAATAGTGAATGGAATGGTGGTGGAAGAGCGGGGCCCACCATGTGATTTTTTTTTGTCACTTCACCGCGAAAACTGTATGACCGAGTGAAATGAAAATTGGGTACACAAACAGAAATGCAAACTGTAATGGCAATGATGACGAGAAGGAAACAGTAACGCAATTGACAATGGAACGCTACCAAAAATGCAAATGCTAAGGCTAACAGAAACTCAAATGGTAATGAACATGCAAACAGTAACAGTAATGCAATTGAAATGGAAACGAAACAGAAGCGCAAACGCAAGCATGTATGCAAATGCAAATCATAATGCACATGGTCATGGTAACGCAAGAATTGAAAACGCTACCGCCACGCTTAACACCAGTGATGACACCAAAGGAAACAGAAACGGAAATGCAAATGCAAATGCAAACAGAAGCGCGTACACAACACAAATGGTAGTGCACATTGTGATGCAAAGGAAACACAAATAAAAACAGTAATGGAAATGCAAATGGTAACAGTAACACAAACACAAGGCGCAAATGCAAGGCGCAACGGGTAAGCAACGGTAACGGAAATGAAAACGCCAACAGAAATGGAAACGCAAGCGGAAATGCTGACTGTAATAGTAATTGAAATGCATACCCTGTTTTTCCCCAAAAGGTGCATTCAGAAGCACAGTGAAAACAAAGAATGTATGAATAATAATGGGCCTTGAGCAGAAAATGAACACCTGGAATACTAAATTGCTTATATCTCGGGAACCGTATGACACTGGAAAAAATAAAATGTCGATTATTTATGACTTTCCTGGTTGTTTTGTACTTAGCCCCCAGGGGCTATGCATTTTTTCAATAAAAGTCTGTATCTCGGAATCGCTTTCAAGATACAGGTCCCAAGAGGCACGGTGGATGCCATAATATTAACCTATGAGAAAAATTGTCAAATTTGAGGACGTAATCCTTGCAACCTCTAATATTTTGTCACCAAATGACTAAAGGCACATCTGTGGGATGTTGGGTTTCTTCTCACAGATTTCAGCTTACAAGGCCAAACCATTCTTTGCAGCAGAGTGGCAAAGATTTCCTATTCTTTAGGCATAGTGTTGCAAAGTAGTGTCATGATTTGTGACACTTTTGCAAAACAAATCACGGAAGTGTTGAATGTGCCACACTACTTTGTGACACTACTGTTTACAAAATGCCAAAACATATTTCTGGGGTGTTAACTCCTCTAAAAAAAGATATGCTAGCATCCCCAGGACTCGACTAGGTGAACGCAGCAAGAATTGTGTCCCTAAAGGGTCCAAAATTTAAATGCCAAGTATTTCTGTGACCACCAACTGAAAACAAGATGGCGGATTTGAGACACAAAACTGCATTTGTGACACTTGAACTTTTGTTAACTTTTCCATTGACTATAATGGGAAACTTTTTTTAATAACTTTTGAACTGCTTAATATTTTTCATAAAATCTTTGAAAGGCATGTCAGGGACCCCAGCTGCATATTCCCTGAAGGCTTTGGACTGGTCACACAGACCCGTACGACCTGTAGGTACAAGCAAAGAATGAACAAAAATGCATAATTACCATTCTCTGGTACTGTGTAGCTCCGGCAACTGTATATCCGACCATTACAACTTGACAGATCCAGAGATCTATGATACGCTTCCATGCCAGCCAAATTTCAGGCAAATCTGTCATACAGTGGCAAAGTAATTAAGCTGTCAAATTTCAGAGTTTAACCTTAATTGGGGTACTCAACCTTAACAATAGTGGCACTACCATGCGACTATAATATATATATGTGTATATATATATATATATATATATATATATATATACAAAATGGTGAGCTGTCAGATAAATGATTTATCTACACAAGTGCTGTTTGACCTAAGGGACTTCACGTGTGGCGAAGCCGGTAAGTGTCGAGGTCAAACACTAAAGTGTAGATAAATCATTATCTGACAGCTCACCATTTATATTTCATTATGCAATAGGGATGCTTCTTATCAGTGTGGGAACATTTGGTTTTGACTGTTTATGTTCTTTTTAAATGGCAATTTCTGGGACTTTCTGGGACTTTTGGTTAACTTTCCTGGTGTATATCCGCCTAGTAGTAGTTACTATTAAATGAAACACCACTCATTTTGTGAGAACTTCTTGCTGAACAAATGTCATGGTGACAGTATCATGCTACCTTTTTGTTTTAAAGTTATTCACATTTGTTTGATGAAAAGTGAAACAAAAATTTAATTTTATGCTGTTTTTTGCTAATTATAAAAAAACTAAAAGGTGTTTATTAATGAAATGCCACTCATTTTGTAGATATTTTCATGCTGAACATTTTTGTGCTCATAGTACCATGCTATCATTTTAGTTTTAAAGTGATTCACATTTGTTTGTCGAAAAAGTGAAAAGAAAACTGAATTTTATGCTGTTTTTGCTAATTTTGAAAAACTAAAAGGCATCTCTGAATGAAACACCACTCATTTTGTAGATATTTTATGCTGAACATTTTTCATGCTCATAGTACCATGTTATCATTTTTCATTTTAAAGTTATTTATATTTGTTTGTCTGAAAAGTGAAAAGAAAATAGGATTTTTGCTGTTTTTCTAATTATAAAAACTAAAGGTATCTATAAATGAAACACCACTCATTTTGTAGATATTTTTGTCCAGAACATTTTTGTGCTCACAGTACTATGCTATCATTTTCGTTTTAAAGTTATTCACATTTGTTTGTCAAAAGTGAACAAAAAGCTTTGATTGACAGTTTGCATTTATCCACATATGTGGGATAAATCTAGGAGTAGTTAGATTTATTCCACATATGTGGGGAAATAAATGGATTTATTCAATGGCTTTTGGTCTCACACCCTGTTATTATTCCACTATGTGAAATAAATGGATGATTAATGGTTGGTTCACACCTATTGCAAAATACATTTATGCAATAGGTGTGAGACCAAAAGCCATTGAATAAATCCATTTATTTCACATATGTGGAATAAATCTAATTCACTCTAGATTTATCCCACATATGTGGATAAATGCAAACTGTCAATCAAAGCTTTTTGTTCACTTTTTGACAAACAAATGTGAATAACTTTAAAACGAAAAGTGATAGCATAGTACTGTGAGCACGAAAATGTTCAGGACAAAATATTACAAAATAAGTGGTGTTTCATTTATAGATACCTTTAGTTTTTTTTATAATTAGCAAAAACAGCAAAAATCCTATTTTCTTTTCACTTTTCAGACAAACAAATATAAATAACTTTAAAATGAAAATGATAACATGGTACTGTGAGCACTAAAATGTTCAACACAAAATATCTACAAAATGAGTGATGTTTCATTCATAGATACCTTTTAGTTTTTCATAATTAGCAAAAACAGCATAAAATTCAATTTTCTTTTCACTTTTTGACAAACAAATGTGAATCACTTTAAAACTAAAAATGATAGCATGGTACTATGAGCACAAAAATGTTCAGCATGAAAATATCTACAAAATGAGTGGCGTTTCATTAATAAACACCTTTAGTTTTTTTATAATTAGCAAAAACAGCATAAAATTAAATTTTGTTTCACTTTTTCATCAAACAAATGGGAATAACTTTAAAACAAAAAGGTTGCATGATACTGTCACCATGACATTTGTTCAGCAAGAAGTTCTCTACAAATGAGTGGTGTTTCATTTAATAGCAACCACCTGCTAGAGTGACATACACTAGGAAAGTTAACCGAAAGTCCCAGAAATTATCATTTAAAAAAGAAGATAAACAGTCAAAACCAAATGTTCCTGCACTGATAAGAAGCATCCTTATTGCATAATGAATATATAGTGAGTTGTCAGATAATGATTTATCTACACTTGTACTGTTCGACCTCGGACACCTCACTCGTGGCTTACGCCACTCGTGAAGTTACCCGAGGTCAAACAGCACTTGTGTAGATAAATCATTTATCTGACAGCTCACCATTGTATATCCTGTATATACATATATATATTTTAGTGGCAAGGTAGTGCCACTATAGTTAGGGTTGAGTACCCCATTTAAGGTTAAAGTGTGAAATTTTGCATCTTAATAACTTTGCCACTGCATGACAGATTTGCCTGAAATTTGGCAGGCACAGAGCGGTACCATACTGTAGATCACTGGATCTGCCAAGTTTTGTAATGGTCGGATATACAGTTGCAGAGTTATAAAGTGACATTCCGTAGTGCACGTATGCTTTTTTGCTCATTCTTTGCTCGCACCTACAGGTCGCACAGTTTGCTCGACTGGTCTGAAAACTTTAGGGAACATGCGGCCGGGGTCCCCAATGTGCCTTTCAAAGATTTTGTGAAAAAATATTAAACGGTTCAAAAGTTATTAAAAAAACAATTTTCCCATTATAGTCAAAGGAAAAAGTTAACAAAAAGTTCAACAGTGTTACAAATGTAGTTTTTAGTGTTGCAAATTACCCCGTAGTGTCGTGAGTCAGCCATTTTCTTTTTTCAATTAGTGGTCACAAAAATGCCTGGCATTTAAATTTGGGACTCTCTAGGGACACAATTCTTTTTGTGTTCACTTAGTCAGACCCTGAGGATGCTAGCCATGTCTTTTTTGGGTTGGCTAAACACCCCTGAAATATGCTTTTGAAATTTTAATAAAAAGTAGTGTTGCAAAGTAGTGTCATACTCTTGACACTTTCGTGATTTCATTTGCAAAAGTGTTGTGATTTGCGACACTCTTTTGTGACACTTTGCCCAAAATAACAGGAATTATTTCCCACCCTGCTGCAAAACAACAGTTTGGTCTTTTGGGCTGAAATTTGAAGGGAAGAAAGCCAACATCCCACAGATGTGCCTTTTGGTGGTTTGGTGACAAAATATCGCATGGATGGAAAGTTACAGTGCTCCAAATTTGACACTTTTTCCCATAGATTAACACTGCGGTGTCCGCAGCGCCTTTTGGGCCCGTATCTCAGAAACGCTTTGAGATACGGACTTTTCATCAGCAAAATGCTGAGCCCCCCACTAAGGGGCTAAGTACAAAACTAGCCATGAAAGTCATAATTTATACAATTTTTTTTCTACGTCATACAGTTCCTGAGATGCAAGCAATTTAGTATTCCAAGTGCTCATTTTCTGCTCCGAGGCCCATTATTATGCATATATTCTTTCTATTCACTGTGTTTCTCTATGCACCTGTTGGTGAAAAAAAGGGTGTGCACTTTCGTTACTGTCACAGTTAGCATTCCCACTTGCGTTTCTGTAACTGTTTGCATTAGCGTTTCCATCTACACCACTGTGTGCGTTAATCTTTACTGTTTTGTTTGCGCTTGCATTTGCATTACTGTTACCATTTGTGTTTCCATTACTGTTTCTGTTTGCGTTTCATTTCACATCACCATGTGCATTACCATTTTCATTTGCATACGAGCTTCCGTTTGTGTTTCCTTTGACATCATCATTGCTGTTACTGTTAGCATTTGCATTTCCTATTGTGGTACCGTGACCATGCGTAATACCATTTGCGTTTCCATATGCGCTTGCATTTGCATTTCCATTTGTGTTACCATTCCCGTGTACACCACCGTGTGCGTTACTCTTTGCATTTTCATTTGCGCTTGAGTTATTGTTAACATTTGCATTCCCATTACTGCTTTTGTCTGCATTTTGTTTTTGCGTCACCATGTGCATTACCATTTGTGTTTCCTTTGGCATCATCATTGCTGTTACTGTTAGCATTTGCATTTCCTATTGCGGTACCATGACCGTGCATGTTACCAGTTGCATTTCCATACGTGCTTGCATTTTCATTTCCATTTCCGTTACCTTTCCCATCTATGCCACCATGTCCATTACCCTTTGTGTTTTTGTTTGCACTTGCATTTGTGTTACTGTTAACATTTGTGTTTCCATTACTGGTTTTCTTTGTGTTTTGTTTTGTGTCACCGTGTGCATTTCCATTTGCATTTGCGTATGTGCTTCCATTTGTATTTGTGTTTCCTTTGGTGTCATCATTGCTGTTACCATTAGCATTTGTATTTCCTACTGTGGTACCATGACCGTAAGCATTACCATTTGCGTTTTCATATGCGCTTGCATTTGCATTTCCATTTGCATTACCATTCCCGTCTATGCCACTGTGTGTGTTACCCTTTCCATTTTCATTTGCACTTGCATTTGTGTAACTGTTAACATTTGTTTCCATTACTGTTTTTGTTTGCTTTTCCTTTTGCATCACCATGTGCATTTACATTTGCGATTGTGTACGTGCTTCCATTTGTGTTTGCATTTGTGTTTGTGTTTCCTTTGGTGTCATCGTTGCTGTTACTGTAACTGTCTGCGTTTCCAACCACGCTACTGCTCCCATGTGCATTATGGTTTGCTTTTCCATACTGCGTTTGCATTTCTGTTTTCAGTAACATTTGCACATGTGTTTGTATTACCGCTTGTGTTATTGTTTACGCTTTATCACCATGTGCTGTAGTATTTATGCTTATCACATTACTTCATTATTTATAGTGTACATTCTCAAAAAGAGAAATTATGGCAAAAACCTCTGTTAATGCAACAGTTAGAGTTGTTCCACAGCAACAAAAGCAAGGAAATTGATGTTAGGTTCCCAACCCCTTGCACCTCACCCCCACCCCACCCCCACCAACAGGCATCGGGTGTATTGGGGTCATCATGTCATAACTCTCACCCCATCCCATGTACAAACAAGCTGAGGTGGTGCAGTATAGAAGAATGGAATGAGAGTTAGACCAATGATTCCCAACGCACACCCGATGCCTGTTGGTGGTGGCAGGGTGGGGTGAGGGGATGGGAACCCCTAACATTGAATTTCTTCACTTTGTCACTGTGGAACAACCCTAACTGATGCAATAAATGGATTTTTTGCCATGAATATATATATATATATATATCTATATTATGGTAGCACGTAGTGCTACCAAGTTAGTTGAGGAGCCATTTCTATGTTAAACCCAAAACTTTGCACCTTAATAACTTTGCAACCGTTTGATGGATTTGCCTGAAATTTGGAATTTATGATCAAGAACCATAGGCCTTGGGATCTGCCAAGTTTTGTACTGGTTGGATATACGGCTGCGGAGTTATTAAGTGTGATCTGTGCCCGCGTTTACGCTTTTCTGGAATTCTGTGGTCGCGCCTACAGGTCGTACGGTTTGCGTGACCGGCCCGAAATCTTCAGGGAATGTGCAGCCAGGGTCCCCGATGTGCCTTTCAAAGATTTCATGAAAAATATTAAACGGTTCAAAAGTTTCAAAAACAGTTTCCTATTATAAGTCAATGGGAAAGTTAACAAAAGTTCCACACTTTCGCAATGCATTTTATCAAGAATGGCCTGTTACTTTCTGCAAATCGGCCATTTTGTTTTCAGCTGGTGATCAGAAAATGGTTGGTATTTAATTTTGGGACCCTAGCAACCTAATTTTTTTGTATTCACCTAGTCGGCCCTGAGGGATGCTTGCCATGTCTTTATTTTGTGGTAAACACCCCAGAAATATGTTTTTCAAATTTCTGGAAAGTACTTTTGCAAATTACTTTCTGTTCATTAAAGTGTCGCAAATTTTGTAAAGCTTTAGAATTCATATAGTCAATTTTCTAGTCTGTGGGAAAATGACAGCAATTCTTTTGGCACTGCACTGCAAAATAACCGTTGGGAGTTTTGGGCTGAAATTTGAGGAATGCACCGATATCTCACAGATGTGCCTTTCAGTGTTGTATTGAAAAATATTACACTACGGCAAAGTTATAGCACTCAAAGTTGGACAGTTTTTCCCATAGGATAACACATGCAGTTCAAGCATTACAGGAACTTTTGGCACCCTGCTGCAAAATAACGGTTTGGTCTTTTTCCTGAAATTTGAGGAAGACAGCCAACAGTACACAGATGTGCTTTCAGTAGTTTGGTGAAAAATATCACATGGAGGCAAAGTTACGGCACTCCAAAATTGACAGTTTTCCCATAGGATAACATTACGGCGCCCGACACTTAACAGAAATCATTTGGAGCCCTGCCGCAAAATAACGGTTTGGTCTTTTTTCCTGAAATTTGGAAGGAAGACAGCCAATAGCCAACAGATGTGTCTTTCAGTAGTTTGGTGAAAACATTACAGGGAGGCAAAGTTATGGTGTTCAACTTTCTTTTTTCCCATAGGATAACATTACGGCGTCACGTGTTTTTCAGGCCCGTATCTCGAAACGGTGCAAGATACGGACTTTCATTGAAAATTTCTTAGCCCCTGATGGGCTAAGATTCAAATTAGCTGGTGACAGTTGTAAATAATATGACTTTTAAATTTTTTTCACATCGACTGTTCCTGAGATATAATGTATTTAGTATTCCAAGATCTCATTTTCTGCACCGATACTCATTATTTTGCATACATTATTTGTACTCACTGTCTTTCTCAATGCAGGTTTTGGGGAAAACCAGCCTGTGCCCTTACATTACTGTTACTGTTGCCCTTCTCTATGGATCCGCATCTGCTTTACTCTACCATTGACGCCTGCACCACCATGTGCATTATCCTTATGCTTTTCATTTATGCTATGCTTCTGTTATTTTTTGCCATTTCTGTCTACAGTACTGTTTATCTTACTGTTTCACTTTACATCACCATGCCCATTGACATTTCTGTTTGCAGGCACCATGTTATTATGTGACAACACATCACGTGGCAGACCATTCCCGTCTATGCCACCATGTGCGTCACCCTTTCTGTTCTCATTCATGCTTGTGTTACCATGTGCGCCACTGTTAGCATTTCTGTTTGCGTTGCTGTCCCTGTTAGTATGCCACAACACATCATGTAGGGCCCCGTGCTTCCGCCAACGCATTATGCAGCGGGAGTGCGGGGCCCACTCCCCCCGCTGCATTACATTCACTATTTCTTGTTATCATTCTCAAAAAGAAGGGAAATTAGAGGCAAAAACCATTTAATGCATTAGTTAGGTTGTTCACAGCGACAAATGAGGAAATTGCTGTTAGTGCAAACCCCTTGACCCCGCCCACCCCCCAACCGCATTAAAAGTGATTGGGATTGTGGGTCCTAACCTCACTCCATTCTCCTATACTTCTGCTGCTTTACACATGTCATGGGGTGAGAGTTAGGCTGACGATCCCAATGTGCACCCCAATGCCGGTTGGGGAGGTGGGCGGGGGGTCCAAGGGGGGGTTTTCAACCCTAACAGCGAATTTCCTCACTTTTGTCGCTGTGGAGCAACCCTAACTAATGCATTAAATGGAGTTTTTTGCCTCATATATATATATATATAGTGGCATGTTAGTGCCACTACAGTTAGGGTTGAGTACCCCATTTAAGGTTAAAGTGTGAAATTTTGCATCTTAATAACTTTACCACCATATGACAGATTTGCCTTAGATTTGGCAGGCATAGAGCAGTACCATAGATCTCTGGATCTGCCAAGTTTTGTAACAGTCAGATATACGGTTGTGGAGTTATAAAGCAACATTCTGTAGCACATTTATGCTTTTTTGGCATTCTTTCATCATGCCTACAGCTCTCACGGTTTGCGCGACCAGCCTGAAAACTTCAGAAAACATGTGGCCGGGGTCCCTGGTGAGTCTTTTGAAGATTTCATGAAAAAATTTTAAACAGTTCAAAAGTTATTCAAAAAACCAGTTTCCCATTCTTGTCAATGGGAAAAGTTAACAAAAAGTTCAACAGTGTTGCAAATGCAGTTTTTTTGTGTCGCAAATGACCCCTGTAGTGTCATGAGTCAGCCATTTCTTTTTCAGTTAGTGGTCACAGAAATGCTTGGCATTTAAATTTGTGACCCTCTAGGGACACAATTCTTTTTGTGTTCACCTAGTCAGACCCTGAGGATGATAGCCATGTCTTTTTTAGGTGGTTAAACACCCCAGAAATATGTTTTTGAAATTTTTGTAAAAAGTATTATCGCTAAGTAGTGTTGCACTCACGACACTTTCATGATTTCATTTGAGAAAGTGTCGTGATTTGCGACACTATTTTGTGACACTATGCCCCAAATAACAGGAATTCTTTGCCACCCTGCTGCAAAACAATGGTTTGGTCTTTTGGGCTGAAATGTGGAGAGAAGAAAGGCATCATCCCACAGATGTGCCTTTTGGTGGTTTGGTGACAAAATATTGCATGGATGGAAAGTTACAGTGCTCTGAAGTTGACACTTTTTCCCATAGACTAACATTGCTGCGTCTGCCGCACCTTTCGAGGCCCGTATCTCAGAAACACTTCGAGATACGGACTTTTCATCAGCAAAATGTAAACTAGCCAGGAAAGTCATAATTTATATAATTTTTTTCTACGTCATACAGTTCCTGAGATATAAGCAATTTAGTATTCCAAGTGCTCATTTTCTGCTCCGAGGCCCGATATTATGCATATATTCTTTGTATTCACTGTGTTTCTCTATGCAGCTGTTGGTGAAAAAAAGGGTGCGCTTTTGTTACTGTCACAGTTAGCATTCCCACTTGTGTTTCTGTAACCGTTTGTATTAGTGTTCCCATCTACGCCATCGTGTGTGTTATCTTTTGCCTTTTTGTTTGCGCTTGCATTTACATTACTGTTACCATTTGCATTTCCATTACTGTTTCTGTTTGCGTTTCATTTTGCATTACCATTTGCATTTATGTACACTCTTCCATTTGCATTTCCTTTGGAGTCATCATTGCTGTTACTGTTTGGTTTCCTATTGTGGTACCATGACTGTGCGCATTACCATTTGCATTTCCATATGTGCTTGCGTTTGCATTTCCATTTGTGTTACTGTTCCTGCGTACACCACTGTGTGCATTTCCCTTTGCGTTGGGGTAAGAGTTAGGACCAACGAACCCAACGCACACCCCTATGCCTGTTGGTGAGGGCAGGGTGGGGTGCAAGGGGGGTGGGAACCCTAACATCGAATTTCCTCACTTTTTTCACTGTGGAACAAGCCTAACTGATGCATTAAATGGAGTTTTTGCCATGAATATATATATATATATATATATATATATATATGTATATATATATATATAAAATTTTGTATTTGATACTGGAAAGACAAAGTGTGACATTCATTTCCCAATTTTTTTTTTTACTTAAATCCCGTAACTATATCATTGTTACATTGGGTGCATATGGAGATAATGTAATACCAAATATAAAGATAGTTCATCATCTGGAAGTATAAGAAAATGAGTCTTTAAGTTAACACATGGATCAGGTAATGTATGCAACACGGTGTCCCTTCAGTTGAATTTTCAGTTTAAATTTCTTTTAGTTTTTTTCCAAATTAGTATGGTTATTGAAGCTATTTAGGTACCATAGTGTACAACATTTCACTATTTTATTCTAAGCAATACCTGATTGTAATTATGCCACAATTTATCTTTGGGCACCACAGCTGTGAAAACAGGACATGTCAAAGTTTTGCTGCTGATTGTATCCACTTGTTTTTACCATCCCCCCTTTTTAATCTGCTATGTGAACCTTGGTGGATAAGTTAGACACCACTGAGTTTCCTAATTATTCAGTGCAATTTATTCAAAAACAGTTTTTTCATAAGAAGTCATGAGCTGGATTCACAAAGATCCACCGCAAGCTGTGGTAATGGCAGCTTGTGGTGACCACCTCGCGACCTGGCCAGTGCACCCGATTCAGTATCAGAATGGGTCCAGGGTCTGCATCCTGTGACTTGTGGTAGCTGTGCAAGGTAGGGTGCAGCTCCCGGGAATGCCACAGGTTGCAGGATAGGGTAGGTGGCAGATGTGCCAGTCGAGGGCCATCATGGCACCCCCATGCCCACCACCAAGGCACCATAAGGAGTGGGCTCCAGCCTCAAGCACCTTGCCATGGACCCCCCCAGATCAAGCACTGCTACCTGCCCTTGTGACCCAGTGGTCCCTCAACCCCAACACACACACACCCGGTGGCTGAGTTGGTGACTGGCCCTGGTGGTGAGGGAGGGCTGTGCCAGTCACTGGTGGGGTATTGGGGGTGTGGGGGCTTGCACTCCAGGGTGGGGGACCACTAGACTATCACGGGATACAGGATTGCAGGGGGGGATCATGCCCCAGGGCATGTGGGGGCCTCAACATGTGTGTGTGTGGGGGTCTGAGTATTGGGGTGTTCCACACACCTATCTTGGCACAGTGTGTGCCATGCCTGGGACGTGGAGCCCATGGGGGGCTGTAATCCACAGGGGATGTGTAGCTGGGGCACAGTGGCAACCTCCAGTGAACAGCAAAGACCACTTAAACCACCTTTTTGTTGGCGTAACTGGTCTTTGACAGATATTCACTGGTGGTTGTCTCTGAATCCCATTTGTGGACATAGCAGCCACCCTACCTGACTAGGGTGCAAATGCTGCCATAAACCCCCTCATGCCATGTCGCAAGGGGGGTTAATGGTGCACGGGTGCAAGCAGTCTGCAGTATGTCGCAGGCTGCCTATGAGAATCCCACCGGGACTCAACTCAGAACGCAAGTGCTACTTGCACCATTTTTTCCGACTCAAGTTGCCTTGCATCCTGATTTGCCTTTTATGAATCTGGCCCCATGTACATAACAGTGACACCACAACAAGTCATGTACGTAACAGTGACACCACATAAAGTCATGTGGTTAACAGGGATCCAGCCAAAGCAGCAATGTAAGTATAACTATCCAACAAAGTCCTATTATAAGAAATACTTATGTTAATGTACATAAAGCAACCAAAGTTATCTTTAAACATTTACTTTTGAATGCATTTTCACTGGGTGTGTCAAAGTTTACCTACTGATTGCATCTGTTTGTTTTTACAGTTCTTTTTTTCTTAATCAGCTATAGGAACCTCTGTGTATAAGTTAGACACTACTGAGTTTTCTAATTATTCAGTGCAATTTATTCAAAAACAGTTTTTTCATAAGAAGTCATGTACGTAACAGTGACACCAAAAGTCGTGTTAGTAACAGTGACACCACATCAAGTCATGTGCTTAACAGGGACCCAACAAAAGCAACAATATAAGTGTAACTATCTGATATAGTCCTGCAACAATAAACACTTGTGTTAATATACGTAATGCAACCATAGTTATGTTTAAACATTTACTTTTGAATGCATTTTCTCCAGAGGTGTCAAAGTTTACCTGCTGACCGTATCTGCTTGTTTTACAGTTCTTTTTTCTTACTCAGCAATTTAAACCTTGGCTGAAAAGTTAGACACCACTTATTGTCCTAATCATTTGGTGTAATTTATTTAAAAGCTGTTTTTTTATCATAAAAAGTCATGTACGTAACAGTGATGCCACAACAAGTCATGTACATAACAGTGAGAGGAATGGAGACACCAAGAAAAACACTCACTGGAATGAGAAGTAGAAAGGAAGTTTCTTGGGCAGGTGCAGGGCTTTTAAGACATTCAGAGGTTCAGCAACAATACAGACAAGTGCTTTTAGTTCTACAAATGGATCACTGGTATTGTGGAGAATTTTTGAATCCATAGTCTTGTACATAACTGGGGGATGCCAAGGGAGGAGGATCTAAATATTTAAATAAAACATCATGAATACTGCAAAGTAAAGAAAAAAATTTTAGAAATGACATTAAGGAGAGTCAGAGGCACTGCAATTGGGGGGTTTTATGAGAAAAAAGCTATTCGAAAACCAGGGCTGTACAAGTCCTGAAAGTTCTGTAGAGGAACACCACTGGTTAGTACATTACCAGGGGAAAAAAGGCACATAAAACTACATAAATTATAAATTTAGAAATAAGAAAGTTTTAAGAAGCTTAAGAGCTAACTATGAGATACTAGCATGCAACTTTTTTTCTTTAAAATGTAAATGTTGAGACTGCAATGAGGCACTCTATGAGTGACATGGAACAATGTCACAAAATGGCATCTTTCTTAATGGGGAAATGTGGCACTCCAGATGTGTCCACAGCAAAACAGCAATGCAACAGAGGCTGATGTTATTTACAGTACGTCCTTATTGAGTACAATACTAGGGAGTATTAGAATGGAAACATTTTATTAGTTATTTAAGAAGTTACAGGCCATTGTTATAGAGGTGATGCAAGTCTCTCCAGTACTGTACACAGACATATACATATATATATATATATATATATATATATATATATAATATATATATGTATATATAAAATAGTAGCATGGTCCCGCCACTATATTTAGGGTTATGAAGGCACTTCTATGTTAAAGTCAAAATCTTGCACGTTAATGGCTTTGGACCTGTTCAGTGGATTTGCCTGAAATTTGGTATGCATGGTTGGGCATGGTAGATCTCTTGATTTTCCAAATTTCGTTTCAGTCGGAGTTACAGTATTTGAGCACGAAAATGCTGAGAAATGCAAAATTATCCAGTTTTGGAGTCAGTTTTTGGGGTTTTGTCCATCATCCTGCACAGCAGTCATGTGGTGTGCCACTCTGAGAGAAGGCTCATCTGAAAGAGCTTTGCTGGCCGAACATGTCACTTTTCATTTGGTGAAAAAATATTAAGGCATTCAAAAGTTATGCCACTTTTAAGTTCCCATTATAAGTGAATGGGAACATTTATTTGGTTGTTTTGTGAACAGAGAATGGGATTTGAGCCATCTCATCCCACCTGGCGGTCAAAGAATTTGCAGCCTCGTGGTTCAAGAATCTTTGTCCCTGAGAATTCTTTGATCGCAAGGTCCGCCATCTTGTTTTTTAAATTCTGATCGTAAAAATGAAATATCTCAGCTTTGGGGTCACTCCTGAATTAAAACGTGCATGGGTTTTACTCAGGGGGCTTTGATCTATCGACGCATGCCTTTAGTTTAACATAAAATGGTTAAAAAATAGAGTTATAAGGTTTTAAAATCTTTGATCGTGGCTCGCTAACGATCTTTGATCGTAATCCTGCAAATTATTTGATTGCAAAATTCTTTGACCACAATCTTGCATCGTGAGGTAAAAATACAATTTGCTCAGCTCAGGAGTGGCCTAGGGACACAAATGAGAGTAGGTTTTGCTCAGGGGGCTTTGTTCTATCGAGGCATGGCGCTGGTTTCATGTAAATATGCCAAAAACTCATGTTTCACCATTTTTTATTCTTTAATCACGAGCATGCAATTTCTTTGATTGCGAGCCTGCAAATTCTTTGATCATGAGATTCTTTAATCACGATCATGCATCACGAGTGAGGGACGAGATGGCCGAATTAAAAAAATCAAATTTCTCGGCCCAAGGGTGCCCTAGTAAGACAAATGAGGGTGGGTTCTGCTCAGGGGGCTTGGTTCTGTCGAACCATGGCAGTAGATTACTACACTTATCTCAAAATTTTGATTTTCAGCATTTTTTATTCTTTGATCATGAGCCAGCAAAATCTTTGGTCACGAGCTTGCAAATTATTTGATTGTGAGATTCTTTGATCGTCATCTTTGATCGTGAGATGGGGACAAGATAGCCAGATTTTGTAATGCAATAGATAGGGCAATTTTACTAATCTTTAACATTGCATATCTTGGAAACAGTTTGGTCTTTTTAATTTAATGAGGGGGTGGAGCAAGATGGCGGTAACACTGCTCCGCTCCACACAGCTCCATATAGCCCATCTTTTTGCTGCTTGTGTGCTGTTTAATTTTTACTTTTTTTGGGATCTCGTGAATAAAGTTCAACATTTTTTTTTCCTAAACTCGGTTAATCTCAAGTTTACAGGCTAGTAAGTAAGTTTTACGCTGTCTGACTGTACCAGCATTCAGTTGTATGTTTGCCGTATTATGGTAGTCTGTATTAGCACTGTAACATAAGTAATGTAGCAGCTATGCAGCAGTCGTGCAGTGCTAATAGCTGTGTAAATGGTCTGTGGGATGGTGGAGCTTGAATAAGCTGGCAGTTTGGTTTTTCCAAAAAAAAAAAGGGCACATTTGGAGCACAGCAGTTGCAGCGCTTTGAGCACTGAAGTGCCCCACTTTAGAATGTGCTTATGCCACATCTGAGGACAGGCTGAGGCACTGAGAGGAGTGTCTCTCTAAGAAAAAGGGGCCTCTTAAAACCTGCATCAGGAGATGAGTTGGACAGGAGCACTTTGAGTATGGAAAGGCTAGTTTCCTGCCTATAACAGGTATGCCAGGTGTTGCCTAGGGTGGGTAATTGGGTTAGAAACTACTGCACCTGAGTTACTGCACTTAGGGGAGTGCTTTTACATTTATTTACTATATTTCAGATTTGTCCTGATGGAAAGGAATAAGTAGCCAAGAACACACGATGTAAGGAAAATCAGAGGGAAAACATGGAGCCATTGAAAACTGGTGAAGGAGTTCTTATTAACCTTGCTTATAAGAATGCTCTAGCAGCGACAGGTGAAAGTTATGGGGTTATGTACCTAACAGCTTTGACTATAGCATTACCTTCGATTTAAGCAATGGGAAATGTATGTCTATGTCTAGGACTTCTGAGTTGGAGCCTATTGCCAGCAATTTTGGAAAGAGAAAGAGAAAGTCGTGTTTGAACCCTCTTTATGACCCAAAGGTGGATAAGTGTTAGGACTCCCGATTGTGGAGCCATTCATAGTCGGCACACGCAAAGGTTTGGAGTATAAATTTGCTGCTATGATTATAACACAGTATAGCTGCTGACTTTTTAATATATGTTGAACCTAAGAGATTATTGAATTCCTTTAGTTAAATTACTTCTGAAATGCTCCTTTGCAGAGGTTTATTGTTGCTGGCTTAGAACTTTGAGAGTGGCCAGATAGAGAGTAATTCAAATTCAAAATGATACTAGTATTTAGTAAGTGATGTAAACATGAATGCTGAAAGTGCTGTGATTGAGCCCTCTGCAGTGAGGCAGGTGTCATTCTAAAATTCAAACTGTTAGAAATAATTTAAACATTTTTATGATGTATGTTCTGTAAGCTGGGCAAGTGCTACTGTGTTTTGTTATATTTTTGATAATGTTCATGCAAATGTATATAAGCACTTGCTTTGTATATTGAAAATTGTATAATGTAATTGAAAAACAGTTATGGTAATAGAAGACACTATTTTAAGTGTTCCTTAATGGTCATTTAAGTCTATTTTAACAAATTAAGGGTAAGACTTATTATCTAAGAAATTGCTTATGAAATGTGTTAATGAAAAGTTATGAGGACAATAGTTAGTTACTGGAGGCAAAGTTTTGCAGTAGAAATAGGATAGGCCGATCAGGTAGACCCATAGAGGCTTGGCTAAAGAAGGCTGTTGAGTTCCTATAGTAAGAGATCACCATGCCGTTAGCAGGTTGGTAATATTCGAGCCAAGACACTCAGCCCATATTCTAAATACTATTTTAAGTGTATGAGACAAACTGACTTTAATGTATAGCTATGGGTTCAGACCCTTGATGTGATAAATGGCACATAGCACAAACTGGCAGGATGCTTAATTTGGGCTCCATATAAGAGGGAAACAGGGCAGCATGCACTGCAGGGTATTCCCCTTGGGACCCAGAATGGGCTTGGAGCTAGCAGTACAGCTGGGCCTTATTTGAGTCTTGTGACAGTGTCCCTTAGTTTATGCAGGGGTCAAAGTAGTCTCAAGGGCCGACAATAGTTCTTGGAACAGGGTGGAGTGATTGACATGGATTTAACCCCAGCTGAAGCAGGGTGGACCTTTGAAAGAGGAATGTACAGCCAGTAGAGGCAAGTATCTCTTTGGGACAGCCTGAGTGGGCAGTTCTTTATGTGAAACTCCAACTGCCTTTTGGTATTATGTCCTTTCAGAATTATTTCTGATTATTTTGACTAATATGTGTTATAGCTACCTGTGAAAACTGGTCTTATGCAAGAGGAAGGAAACTTAGTCTTCTTTTTATTTTTTGAATGTATGAATTTCAGTGTATTTTAATGTTTGGATCATGTGAATGATAGAATGTTTAATGTTTCTTTATATGTTGTAATGGTTATAAATAACTGAACAACAATAAACTTTACTTTCTTACTTACTAATTGAAATTTGGAGGATGTTTATGGCATGTCCTGTAGATGTAAATTACGATGTTTACATGTCGGAAAATATGTTTTTTGCGGAGATATTGCATGGCACAGTTTGCGTTCTGCGGACAATGTTTTGCATTGTGGTGGTGGCTTGAAATTGATAGGATACCTAGCCATAGTGTAATGGATGTAGTTTTCAGTCATTGTGTCTGTTAAATGTCAACAGGTGCGGAACTGTGCCACTCTTTTTTTTAATTTAATGTTTATTAGAAGTTTTACATCCATATATGAGACAGAACAAGAGAAATTATCATGTTGTACAGTCCATACAAAACAAAGAGTCTGTCTCACCCCCTCCAACCACTCACTCCCCTTTCCTACCCCCCACCACCCCAATCAAACCACAATGTACATGACACAAACATTAGTTATCTGTCAACACTATTTATATTTTAAACCAATTAAATGGAGTACAGCATGTGAAAGGGATCCCAGATCTTATTGTACTTAGGCATTTTGTGATACAGGCTTGCACTCATTTTTTTCAGTCCTGAGATTCCCCAGTAGTTCATTAAGCCACTCATTGTAGGACAACACTTCCGAGTCTTTCCAGTGTCTCAGTATAAGTTTTTTGACAGACATTGCAATAATGGATATATAGTATTTACACTGTATAACTCCTAATGTAGAATAATCCCCTAATACACAAATTTCAGGGGTGAAACAATCAGAAATGCCCAACAAGGGATCAGCTTTAGCTTGAATTGTTTCCCAAAGGGGTACAACTTTTGGACAACTCCAAAAAATATGGAGGAGTGAACCTTCTTCCAGGAAACACCAGGTACATAAATTGGATTGAATCAAGCCCCAGTTGGCCAATTTCTGCTGGAAGTAATATAAATTATGTAGGATTTGGAATTGCGTGAGATGGAGTCTGTCCTGTGTAATAAAGTGGTGGCAGTTGTACCACAAAGAGGACCAGTCTAAATTCAAAAAAGGAAACAGAGAGGTCCAATATTTCATGGGGCCTTGATATTGGGGGAAACGCCATTCAAAAAGCTCAGCATGAATTTTAGAAATTGCCTTGGAAGGATGACTTAAAACATGAAGATCTTGATGTAAAGACAAACTATTAGACTCAAGTGGGGAATGGCCCATCACTTTGATGAGGAGATGCAGAAGTTGACAGATCTTAAAATAGCCAGAAGGGGGAATTTTATATTTGGACATAATGTCTGAGATAGAAAGCCAGGAGTTCTCATCTTTCTGTAGTAGGGGTGGAGATCCATTCCCCATCTGTGGTAACCAAGTGGAAGGGATGGGTCTGCCAACAAGTAAAAATAAAGGAGAATTCCACATTGATTGGGAAAGGTTGTGGTGAGGTTTATATTGTAAGGAGGTACAGAGTTGTGCATGTACCCAAATAGATACCTCAGCTATCATGGATTTTAATTTGGGAGGAAGGAGATTCGGTTTTACATTGAGCAGGGTGGAGGATTCAATCCCCATGGAGCAAATCAAAGCTAATTCTATATCAAGCCACAGTGGAAGGGAGGATGAAGAAACAGGGTCAAGCCATCTAATGTATTTAGAGGCATGATTAGCCCAGTAATAAAGATGTAAATGGGGGAGCCTTAACCTACCTTTCCATTTTGGGGCAGCCAGTTTATTGTAAGCCAGCCACTGCTGCTTGTTAGCTCAGATAAATTTCATGAGGATTTGGTGCATCTTCCTGAACCATGTGCTGGGAAAACAGACATTGAGAAGTTTGAGGGGGTATAGAAGGCGAGGGAAAATATTCATTTTTACTAGGTTGATCCATCCCCAGAGGGATAGGGGGAGTTTTCCCCATCTGTCCAGGTCCTGAGTAATAGCCAGAATGAGAGGGTCAAGGTTTTTCTTAATGGTTGAGAGAGTATTTCTTGTGAGCACAATGCCAAGGTACTTAAGAGAATTAGGGGCTCAATTGAGGCCTAGGGTGGTGACCGATTGTTTGAAAACCCTGTGATTCAAGGGAAAAATGGAGGATTTACTGAGATTTAAGCTATAGTTGGAGAGGTCACTGTAACTCTCAAAAACCTCAAGTTTGGATGGGAAATCTGGAGGAGAATATCATCTGCATATGCTAAGATCCTAACCTCCTTCCCGTGCACAATGATACCCTGTATCTCAGTACTGGCCATTAAGTTTCAGAGAAGTGGCTCCAGGTATATATTAAATAAGAAGGGGGTGGAGAGGGGGGGCATCCCTGTCTGGTTCCCGAGTAGAGAGGGAAAGATTCAGATATAACTCCATTTCTCATGATTCTAGCTGAAGGGGGCTGGTAGAGCACTTTTATCCAGTCCTGGAATTGAGATGGGAAGTCGTAGGCTTTTAAGGCCTGGAACAAGAAATTTCAATCAACTCGGTTGAAAGCCTTCTTGGCATCCAGGGACATCAAGACATCAGGGAATGGGGCATCCCTGGATGCCAAGAAGACATGAGAGAGCATACAGAGGTGGTCCACAGAGGATCACCTCCTCATGAAGCCCACTTGATGCATTCCAATGAGGTCAGATAATACTAAGGTCAACCTATCAGCTAAGATTTTGATTGAGATCTTTATATCTTGGTTCAAGAGGGAAATGGGTCGATAGCTCTGGACTAATTCCAGGTCTTTATCAGGTATGGTAATCAGAACAATTAAGGCCTCAAAATGGTTGGGATTGGTACATGCCCCAGATAAGCTATACTGGTATAATGAAAGGAGAATAGGTATGAGTAGATCTTTAAACTTCTTAAAAAGGAGGTTGAAAAGCCATCTAGGCCTGGGGTCTTATCAACGGGGAGCTTTTGTATTACCTCCTCTATTTCCACACTAGTGATAGGCATTATCAATAAAAGTGTGTGAGGTTCTGACAAAGCAGGTAGGGAAGTTTGTTTAAAATAAGCTTCCAGTGCGGCTTCTGAGGGAGGATTACTCATTTTGATATATAGTAATTTATAATATTGTGTAAATTCACTCAACATGTTATTCGGCAAGGTTTTTAATGAACCGTCATTTGAGGATCTGATAGGGGGAATAAACCTTGCTGACTCCTGTTGCTTGATTCTAAGGGCAAGTAACTTACCAGTCTTTTCCCCTTGATCCGTGTAGTATGCCTCGGTACGAATAATGGCAAATTCTGCTTGTTCCCTGAGAATCTCCAGATATTGGTCTCTGATGAGTGCTAACTTATGTTTGGTATCCTCAGGGGTATCTGGGGTTAGAGAGATTTTGAGTGCCTGCATTTGAGGCAGTAGTGTCTTCAGTTTTGCATCCTGGGATTTCTTCCGAGCAGATGCCAGACTAATTAGTATGCCTCTAAGGTAGGTCTTGAAGGTGCACCAAAGAATGTCCAGTGTAATGGCCGGGGCTGCATTTATGCTAAAGAAGAACTCAATGTGTTCCTTGACCGTTTGGACAGTTTTGGGGTCCTTAATCAATTGGTCATTAATTTTCCATTGTTTGTCATGGTTTGGGAGAGATTAAGGATATACGGGATAACACCAAAGAGTGATCTGAGGGAGAACCTGGTTGAATAGTGGCGGACAATACCCCGGGGATAAACAACTGGAAAATTAGGAGGTAGTCAATACGTGAGGATGTGTGATGAACCAGGGAGACATAAGTGTATTACTTCTCTTTAGGGTTCAAAACCCTCCAGACATCACATAGGCCAAGCTGATCTATAAGGTCAAGCAAGGCTCGTTGTGCGGGAGAAATCCCTCTGGAGGAAGGAGGTAATCGGTCCAGCTTGGAGTCATATACCAGGTTTAGGTCACCCCCCAAAACAATCAGTGTAGGAAAAAAGTGAAGTAGTGTCACAATCAGATTCATAAAAAAAATTAGGGTCATCTAGATTAGGACCATAAACGCTGCAGAGGAGGAGGGGCACTGAATGAATAGTCCCCTTTACAATAATATATCTACCCAGTGGGTCTTTAATGACCTGGACTGAATCAAAGGTGATGCTCCTATTAACTAAGATCATGACTCCTCTGCTATTACTGGAACCTTGGGCTGCAAAAACTTGCCCCACTTGCTGCCTCCTCATCTGCAACGCCTCTGAGTCCAGTAAATGAGACTATTGAATGAAGACTATTTATGACTGTAAGAGATTTAAATGCTTTAACACTTTATACTGCTTAACTTTGTTCCTGATCCCTTTCACATTCCACGTGGAAAAACCCCACATCATGAGCCATAATTGAGAATGTAACATTTAGGCCTCACAACCCCAATGACACACCTCATCATCTGTCAATCTGGGGATGATTGGTGGGTCCATGAGGGGGGAGGGGAGGGGCAACCTTGAAGATTTTTCATTTCCTGACTTTTTGTGCTTTAACCCTAACTGATGCATTAACACAGTTTTTGCATAGAATATATATATATTTATACAATAGGAGTGGGTAATAAACGTGGCAAATAAAAACATGTATTCCCACTAGAGTGAGATAAATCCTGCTGACGTAGACACTGTGGAAGATATTTAAATTTACACACACGGTATCTACGTCAGCAGGTGATATTCTCACTGTGGTGTAGTCTGCACAAACACCTCCCTGAACGGACTACTTGTAAGCCCAACAAAATGATAAACAAATCCCTAAAAGTAGTCAAAATACAAATATTTTACACCTGCCAGACAAACATACCACAGTGAAAATAAAACGATCGACAGCAACTGCTGAACTCGACATTGAAGCAACCTGGTAGCCACTAAACTAAAAGTGAAAGCAGTCACCAAATAAAGAAAATGGAAATATCCCAAGCTTCCAAAACAAACAGTCCCACACGTACAAGCTGTGTTTCAACAGCATGTAAAGTACTATACCTTGATAGTACAAGTGCTGGCTGTCCTCAAAACATCAAAAACTGAAAAAATCCACCCCAGGCTCCAAATGAAACACTCAGTCGACAAAAGTACATTACTCAGCTCGGACAGTGATAAAAATCTAATGAATACGGACGTGAACCAGAAACAGTCCAAAAACATCTGCATGGCCAGAATCTTCATCTCTATATCCACAGAACAATAAAAAACAAACGGAAAGCACACTTGATTCCCTAAAAATAAAAATTTTCAAAATGATCTCCTTTGCCAGTTACCTACTAAAATCCCACCCACAAACAGACGTAAACCAATTACAAATCACGCAGCTACACCAACACCCTACGTGAATCAATCACAATACAGTCATTCATGAACACAACCAATCAAACATTACTACCTTCCCATTCACAAGCAAAGCAGTCACACTTCAGTCAAACAAACTTAGTAGTACCAAACAACCTGCGGATTTATACTACAAATAAAAATAACACCTAACACATACTTTACGAAATAACAAAACCATTTCATTAACCAACTAAAATCACAATCCCTATTGTATAAATTGAACACATCATGTCCAGATTGTGGAACATGGAAAATATTCTCACTACTGCATCGTGAGGCATGGATATCCCACTCGTGCCTTCGGCACTCGTGAGATATCCATGCCTCACTCTGCAGGAGTGAGAATATTTTCCATATTCCAATCCTGCCCATCATGCATACATAGATACATAGACAGTGTCGGCAGATAAGGGCCTATGGCCCACCCAGTCTGCCCATTTAAGTTTGTAAGTTCAGTTTATGTTTTCCAGGAAGTCTGTTGCCCCTTACCCCTGACCTCCAGAATTCCTTTATGTCTATCCCATGCATTCTTAAATCCCGTGATTGTTTCAGCCCCCACCACTTCCTCTGGCAGGGTGTTCCACTTGTCCACCACCCGTTCTGTGAAGAAATTCTTCCCTCATGTTTCCTCTGAATCGTCCTCCTCCAACTTCATCCCATGCCCTCTAGTCCTGGAACATCTTTTTGCTTAAAAATAGTGCATTCCTGCACCCTGTTCCTCCCTGTAAGATACTTGTATGTCTCTATCATATCCCCTCTCTCCCTCCTCTCCTCCAGGGAGTACATGTTCAGTGCCTTCAACCTGTCCTCATAGGACTTGTGATGCAATCCATGCACCATCTTTGTTGCCCTCCTCTGAACCTTCTCTACCCTGTCTATGTTCTTATGTAGGTAAGGTCTCCAGAACTGCACAGTGTACCCAGGTGCGGCCTCACTAGTGTCTTATATAGTGGAATTATGGCCTCCCTTTTCCTGCTGGTGATGCCCCTGCCTATGCATCCCAGCATCCTATTTTTTTTACCTGCTGCCTTGTCACACTGCTTCCCTGCCTTGAGGTCATCAGAGATGATAACTCCAAGATCACTTTCCTGCTTGGTGCATGCTATATCCTCACCCCCCAACTGATATATTGTGCTAGGGTTTTTGTGCCCCATATGCATTATCTTGCACTTCCTTGCATTGAATTTCAACTGCCAAACCCCTGACCATTCTTCAAGTTTCTGCAGGTCCCTTCATTCTGTCTACACCCTCTGGTGTGTCTACTCTGTTACAGAGCTTTGTGTCATCAGCTAACAGTGAAATTCTGCCTTCTAGGTCCTGCGCAATGTCACTGATGAAGATATTGAATAGCACCGGTCCCAGCACTGATCCCTGTGGTACCCCACTGGTCATTCTTCCTCTGTGGAGTGGCAGCCATTTACCACCACCCTCTGTGTCCTGCTGCCCAGCCAGTTACCTACCCACCACACTACTGTCCTGCCCACACCCATATTCCCAGTTTGTGCAATAGTCTTCTATGTGGCACAGTGTCAAAGGCCTTGCTGAAGTCCAGATAGGCCATGTCCACTGCCCTCCTAATCCACCTCCCTAGTCACCCAGTCAAAAATTCAATGAGGTTGGTCTGACATGACCTCCTCCTGGTGGCTCATGCTGCCTTGGGTCCTGTAGTCCATTGACAACCAGATGTTCCACCAATCTCTCTTCAGTAGTGCTTCCATGATCTTACCCACTACCGAGGTGAGGCTGACTGGTCTGTAGTTCCCGCTTCCTCTTTGTTCCCACTTTTGTATAAGGGGACTACATCTGCTATCCTCCAGTCTTTGGGTACCTCCCTGTTTCTAGTGATCGGCTAAACAGGATAGCAAGAGGTTCAGCCACCACCTCTCTAGTTCTTTAAGGACCCTGGGTGCACCCCATCTGGCCCCATTGCTTTATCAACTCTTATTACTTCCAGTTCCTTCAGGACCCTTTCTCATGTAAAGGGACTTGTGTCCATTTCTGCACCATTCTCACCCCTTGTACTCCATTCAGACCCATTACCCTCCTCTTCCTCAGTAAAGACTGAGCAGAAATACCTGTTCAATATGTCAGCTTTACTGTTGTCATCCTCCACACAGCTCCCATCCTCCCCCTTCAGTCTCACTATCCCTCCCTTTGCTCCTCTTTTTTCACTTATGTACCTGTAAAAGGTTTTGTCCCCTTTACCCACTGATTTTGCAATGTGTTCTTCTGTCTGAGCTTTGGCTTCCCTTACTGACCTCCCTGCCTCCCTTTGCTTCTCCTGGTACTTCTCCCTCTCCCCTTCTGCCTGTGTCTTTTTGTATTGCCTGAATGCAAACTTTTTGGCTTTCACTTTCTTTGCTACCTCTTTGGAAAACCATAAGGGTCTCCTCTTCCTTTTCCTCTTGCTAACCTGCTTAATACATAATTCTGCTGCTCTTGTAATCCCCATTTTAAATACTTCCCACTGTTCCTCAACCCCTGATTCCTGCCCCATTCCCCTTAAAGCCTCTTTCAAGTATCTCCCCATTTTCTCAAAGTTTGCCCCCCTAAAATCCAGGATACGTGTTTTTCTGTGGTTTGGTTCTGCTCTTTCTGTGATTTCAAACCACAGTGACTGGTGGTCACTGTTCCCCAGGTGCTCCCCCACTCTTACCCCCATCACACTGTCCCTGTTTGTGAGCACAAGGTCCAGCATTGCCTTCTGCCGAGTTGGTTCCATGACCAGTTGCTTGAGGAAGGCACCCTGAAGGGAGTCCAGGATAAATCTGCTCCTAGTTGATGCTGCTGCTGGGATGCTCCAGCCCACATCTGGAATATTGAAGTCTTCAACCAGTACTACCTCACCCTTGTCTGCCATCCTCTGGATGGCTAGCATCAGCTCCCTATCTGTTTCTTCCTCCTGGGCTGGTGGTCTATAGACCACACCTGTGTGGATGGCTGGCCCCATTTTCCTTTCCAGCTTAACCCACAGTATCTCTCCCCCATTTTGTTCCTCTTGGATCTCTGTGGCCCTTATGTCATTTTTCACATACAGTGCCACTCCTCCTCCCTTCCTGCCTGCCCTGTCTCTTCTTAATATGTTGTAGCCAGGTATGGCCATCTCCCAGTCGTGGTTATCATTACACCAGGTTTCAGTGATGGCCACAATGTCCAGGTCTGACTGCACCATGACAGCCTCAGATCTTCCATCTTGTTGCTAAGGCTCCTGGCATTTGCACACATGACTTTCCATGATTTGACCTCCTAGACTGTTTCACTGTTCTACTCAGCCCCTTCCTTGGTTGTCCTTTATCTCTGGTTCACCTTGCTGTCTGCCCTTCTGCTGAATTTGCCCCTATTCTGCCTATCCACCTCCTGGGTGCTAATCTCCATCTTTTGCACTTGGCTAACCTCCACATCCTTTCCTTCCATTTCTCTGGGTACCTCTATTTGGTTGTCCCTGTTTGGCAGTGTGGCATATGAGTTCTTGAGTGGAATAGGATCTGGGATGTGCCTCTGCCTGACTGGTCTAACCCTCCCTGAGCCCACTGTCATCCAAGTACTCCTCGTTCTCTGCATCCTTTGAGGCAGCTGCATTGGACTGAGTGGTCTCTGGATAGGGGTGATGGTACTCCTGACCCAGTTTACTTCCGCTCTGAGTCTGGCTACCTCATCCGCGGTCCAGAAAGATGCATGCAGATAGGCAGCACCTCAGTGTCCAGAAGATCTGCCTGAATATGGCTGCCCACAGCCACTGCATTGCACCACTCCCACATTATACTGCAATTATACTGCTATTCCACTACTTGTCTGCTACTGAAGCTCTCCTAGTTCCCTTTTATTAATTTACTGTCCTAAAAATCCTGCCACTGTTCCTCTATAATATTTGAAAATACATACACTTCTATCTCACCTCTTTATCCTTACCATCAAAAGGTAACTACAATCACAATAATCTACCTTCTACTAATACAGATTCTATCACAAAATCAGAGCACAATGCAAAAACATCTGCTACTTAGCAACAACAAACAGGTGACAACAAACCAAGTTGATGTAGCTTTTTTTAAAATAGAAAAAAAATGTAGTCGTTTAAACCAATAGAAATCAGCAGTTCCAAAAGCACCTTGAACTACAAGAAAGAACACAGTACCACACCTCTGCCACAATAACTAAACAGTTCTAAAACATTGGAGAAAGAAGAGAAAAATCAGAGACTGAGCAAAAAGATACAATGTACTATAAAGTATTAGGCAATAGGTATACTCAGCTGTTTAACAAAGAAAATAAAGTACCTACCAAAACAGACAGGATACCCACAATTGACACTTGGGTTCTCAATATCAGACACCACCAAAGGCACATACAGAAAGGGTTTAAACTATAGTATTAAAATTAACCACATCAGAGTAGAAAGATCACACTAAATAAATGTGTTGATCCTTCTGACTTCCAACAAATATCTACCACAAATTTTATATCTTCCTGGAGCCTACAGGGTTGTCTTTCACAATCACCTAAATTTACATAAAACAAAACAATTTTTAAACTGAAAATTATATCAAAAAGCACTTAGCTTTGGGAGCTTTTCTCAAACACAGCCAGTCAGTTCAGAGTTCTAGAATCAGAACCATGTATCCTATATATATATATATATATATATATATAGTGGCACAGTCATGCCACTATAGTTAGGATTCAGCGGTCAGTTACATACTAAAGTCAAAAGTTTGGATGTTAATAACTTTGGACCCATTCAATGGATTTGCTTGAACTTCGGTATACACGTTGGGGTGTACTACATCTCTTGATGTGCCAAATTGCGTTTCTGTCAGAGTGCCGGTCTTTGTGTACAAAGGTGCTGAAAAATGCAAAATTATCAATTTTTGGAGGCACCTTTTGGCATTCTTAATGTGGTCCTGCACAGCCATTGTGTAGCATGCCACTCTGCAAGATGGCTTGTTTGAAAGAGCTTTGGTGGCCAAACATGTCGCTTTTTGTTTAGTGAAAAAATATTATGGCATTCAAAAGTTATGGCGCTTTTAAGTTTCCATTATAAGTCAATAGGAACATTTATATGTATATCTTGTAATCAAAGAATGGGGGTTCTGGCCATCTCATCCCACCTGACAATCAAAGAATTTGCAGCCTCATGGTTCAAGAATCTTTGTCCCTGAGGATTTTCAAAATTATTTGATCGTGAGGTCTGCCATTTTGGTTTTTATTTTCCAATTGGAAAAACACAAATATCTCAGCTCAGGGGTCACTTCTGAAGTAAAACTTTGACGGGTTTTACTCAGGGGGCTCTGATCTACTGAGCCATGCCTTTGGTTTCATCCAAATCAGTCAAAAAATAGAGTTATAAACTTTTAAAATCTTAATCCGCGGCTCGCTAATGATCTTTAATTGCGAGCCTGCAAATTCTTTGATTGTGAGATTCTTTGATCACGATCTTGCATCATGACCTAAAAACACTAATAACTTGGCTCAGGGGTGGGCTACGGACACAAATGAGGGTGGGTTTTGTTCAGGAGGGTCCGTTCTATCGAGGCATGCTGTTGGTTCAGTTCAAATTGGTGAAAAATTCACTTTTCACCATTTTTAAGTCTTTGTTCGTGATCCTGCAAATTCTTTGCGAGCCTGCAAATTCTTTGATCCTGAGATTCTTCGATTGTGATCGTGCATCGTGAGAGAGGGACAAGATGGCCCAATTTAAAAATCAATTTTCTCAGCCCAGGGGTGTCCTAGGAAGTCAAATGAGGGTGGGTTTTACTCAAGGGGCTTTGTTCTGTTGAACCATGATGGTGGTATACCGTAATTTCTTTAATGTTTTGATTTATAATATTTTTAATTCTTTGTTTGTGAACCTGCAAATTCTTTGATCATGAGCCTGCAAATTCTTTGATTGTGAGATTCTTTGATCACCATCTTTGATCGCTAGGGAGGGACAAGATGGCCAGATTTTTTATAATGGAATAGGTAGGGGAATTTTAGTAATCTTTCATATTGAATATCTCAGGAATGGTTTGGTCTTTTTGCTTGAAATTTGGAGGGTGTTTATGGCTTGTCCTGTAGATGTCCTGTAGATGTGAATTATTGTGTTTACATGTTGGAGAAAATTTTTTTTGCAGAGATATTGTGTGACGCACTTTATGTGTTGTGGACAGTGTTTTGCTTGTGGTGGTGGCTTGAAATTGATAAGGTACCTAGCCTTAGTGTCATGGATGAAGTTTTCAGTTGTTATGTGTGTTAAATGTCAACAGGTGTGGAACTGTGCCAGTCTGATGAATGTAAATCTCATACATTAAAATGTTATATCTTGGACACAGTTTGGTTTTTTCACTTGAAATTTGGAGGGTGTTGACAGCATGTCATGTGGATAAAAATTATAGTGTTTCCATGTCAGAAAATATTTTTTTTGTGCAGATATGGCATGGTGCAGTTTACGTTCTGCAGACAGCATTTTGCTTGTGGTGGTGGCTTGAAATTGATAGGATACTTAGCCTTAGTGTCATGGATGTAGTTTTCAGTCATTGTGTTAAATGTCAACAGGTGCGTAACAGTGCCACTCTGACAAATGAAAATTTCAAATTTTGATATGTCATATCTTGGACATGGTTTGGTGTTTTTACTTGAAATGTGGAAGATGTTGACAGCATGTCCTGTAGATGTTAAATAGAGGTGTTTATGTGTTGGACAATTATATTTTTTACAGACATATTATGTGGCGCAGTTTACATTTTGTGGACAGCATTTTCTATTGTTCTGCTAGATTAACATTTGTTTGGTGGCTAGCCTCGCTGTTCTGAATGTACTTTTTAGTCATTGGGTGTGTAATGTGGCCTAACACTTACAAGTTGGTGGGATGTTGCGTAACTTTCTACTTTTCTATTCTTTCTTAAAAAGTAAAAAAATTCTATGTAATAAACTTCATTAATGCATCAGTTAGGGTTCTTCTACAGTGAAAAAAGTGAGGAAATTCAGGGTTAGGGTTGAAAGCCCCCCTTGGACCCCCCAGGCCACCCCACACCTGACATCAGGGTGCACGTTGGGGTCATCAGTCCTAACTCTCACCCCATTCTCCTATACTACTGCTTCTTTACACATGTGATGGGGTGAGAGTTGGGGCTGACAACCCCAATGTGCACCCGATGCCAGTTGGGGTGGTTGAAGGCTAAGGGGGGCTTTCAACCCTAACCCTGAATTTCCTCACTTTTTTTCACTGTAGAAGAACCCTAACTGATGCATTAATGAAGTTTTTTTGCATATAGAATATATTATAGTGGCACGGTCACGCCACTATAGTTAGGGTTCAGTTGTCACTTCTATAGTAAACTCAAACTTTTGCGCATTGATAACTTTTGCCCCAATGAATGAATTTGCCTGAAATTTGGTATGCATGGTGGGGCATTGCAGATCTCTTGATCTACCAAATTGCATTTTGGTCAGACTTATGGTCTTTGTGTACCAAAATGCTGAAAAATGCCAAATTATCCATTTTTGGAGGCAGGTTTTGTGATTTTGAATGTGGCCCTGCACAGCCATTGTGTGGTGTGCTGCTCTGTGATATGGCTTGTTTGAAAGAGTTTTGGTTGCCAAATATGCCGCTTTTCATTTGGTGAAAAAATTATAAGGCATTCAAAAGTTATGCCACATTTAAGTTCCCATTATAAGTGAATGGGAAAATTTATATGTATGTTTTGCGAACAAAGAATGGGGTTCTGACCATCTGGTACCAGCAGACGATCAAAGAATTTTCAGCCTCGCAGTTCAAGAATCTTTGTCCCAGAGGATTTTCAAAACTTTTTGATCGCGAGGTCCGCCATTTTGTTTTTTATTTTCCGATTGGAAAAACACAGATATCTTGGCTCAGGGGTCACTTCTAAAGTAAAACTTCGATGGGTTTTACTCAGGGAACTCTGATCTATCAAGCCATGCCTTTGGTTTCATCCAAATCAGTCAAAAAATAGAGTTCTAAGCTTTTAAAATCTTAATTTGTGGCTCTCTAATGATCTTTGATTGCAAGCCTGCAAATTCTTTGATCATGAAATTCTTTGATCGTGATCTTGCATCGTGACCTAAAAACACAAATATCTCGGCTTAGGGGTGGGTCAGGGACACAAATGAGGGTGGATTTTGCTCAGGAGGCTTCGTTCTATTGAGGCATGGCGTTGGTTCACTTCAAATCGGTGAAAAAATCACGTTTCACCATTTTTTATTCTTTGATCATGAGCATGCAATTTCTTTGATCGCAAGATTCTTTGATTGCGATAATGCATCGTGAGTGAGGACGAGATGGTCAGATTAAAAAATCTATTTTCTCAGCCCAGGGGTGTCCTAGGTAGACAAGTGAGGATGGATTTTACACAGGGGGGCTTTGTTCTGATAAACCATGGCAGTGGTTTACCTGCAATTCTTTTTTTTTTTTCAAATTACAACAGTTTTTATTCTTTGGTCATGACCCTGCAAATTCTTTGATTGCAAGCCTGTAAATTCTTTGATCATGAGATTCTTTGATCGTGATCGTGCATTGCGAGTGAGGGACGAGATGGGCAGATTAAAAAAAGAATTTTCTCAGCCCAGGGGTGCCCTAGGAAGTCAAATGAGGGTGGGTTTTGCTCAGTTGGCTTCATTATGTCTGATCTGTGTAAAATAAATAATGCTTTAAATATCCCTGGTAGTCTAGTGGCCCCCCGATCTGTAAACAAAAAATAATGGCCTTATCCCTGGCAGTCTAGTGCCCCCCCGATCTGTTTAAAATGCTTACTGTTTTGTATATCCCTGGTAGTCTAGTGGGCCCCCCACAGTGTGCATTAAGTAAATAATGATCTTCCTATTCCTGGTAGTCTAGCAGCCCCCCGATCTGTATAAAATGTATATACTTCTCTATATCCCTGGTAGTCTAGCGCCCCCCCAATCATCATAAAATAAATTAGGATCACCCATTCCCTTGTAGTCTAGTGGTCCTCACCCCCCACCCAGCCATGCCAGTCCACCGAGCACCCCCCACCTCTCAGCTCCACAGCCAGCTGCCAACTGTGTGCATTAGAAGCGCTAATGCAAAGAGGTGCTCAGACATTAATTTTGGAGTGCCTCTTTGCATTAGGACTGCTAATGCACACAATCAGTGGCTGGCCATGGAGGTGAGAGGTGGACTGTGGCAGTTGCTGGCTGGGGATGTGTGGGGGGTGCTGGGTGGACTGGCACGGCTGGGTGGGGAAGCTACTAGACTACATGGGAATGGGTGATCTTAATTTATTTTATGATGATTGGGGAGGCAGCTAGACTACCAGGGATATGGAGAGGTATATAAATTGTATACAGATCGGGGGGCCGCTAGACTACCAGGAACAGGAAGACCATTATTTACTTAATGCACATTGTGTGGGGCTCCCTAGACTACCAGGGATATACAAAACAGTATGCATTTTATACAGATGGGGGGGCCGCTAGACTTCCAGGGATAAGGACATTATTATTTGTTTACAGGTCGGGGGGACCGCTAGACTACCAGGGATATACAAAAATATTTATTTAATACACATTGGGGGGGTCACTAGACTACCAGGGATATGCAGAACATAATGTTTTGTATACAGATCGGAGGCTAGACTACCAGGGATATTTAAAACATTACATGGGGGGGAACTAGACTACCAGGGATAGGAAGACCATTATTTATTTTATGCACATGGGGGGGCGCTAGACTACCAGGGAGATACAAAACAGTACGCATTTTATACAGATCGGGGGTGCTAGACTACCAGGGATATAAAAAAATATTTATTTAATACACATTGAGGGGGCCACTAGACTACCAGGGATATGCAGAACATAATGTTTTGTATACAGATTGGGGGGGGCACTAGACTACCAGGGATACTGAAAACATTACCGGAATTACTTAAATTTTTTGATTTATTGCATTTTTAATTCTTTGTTCATGAGTCTGAAAATTCTTTGATCACGAGCCTGCAAATTCTTTGATAGCGATCATTCATCGTGAGGAGAGGACGAGATGGCCGGATTAAAAAATCAATTTTCTCAACCCAGGGGTGCCCTAGGAAGTCAAATGAGGGTGGGTTTTGCTCAGGGTGCTTCGTTCTGTCGAACCATGGCAGTGGTTTACAGTGATTATTTCAATGTTTTGATTCATAGCATTTTTAATTCTTTGTTTGTGAGCGTGCAAATTCCTTGATAGTGAGATTCTTTGATCACCATCTGTGATCATGAGGGCAGGACAAGATGGCCAGATTTTTTTGTAATAGAATAGATAGGGAAATTTTAGTAATCTTTAACATTGAATATCTCAGAAGCGGTTTGGTCTTTTTACTTGAAATTTGGAGGGTGTTTATGGCATGTCCTGCAGATGTGAATTGTGGTGTTTACATGTTGGAAAAAAAAATTTTTGTGGAAATATTGCGTGACACACTTTACGTGTTGCAGACAGTGCTTTACATTGTGCTGGTGGCTTGAAATTGATAGGGTGCTAAGCCTTAGTGTCATGGATGTAGTTTTCAGTCATTGTGTGTGTTAAATGTCAATGTGGAACTGTGCCACTCTGATGAATGAAAATTTCAAACTTTGACATGTTATATCTCAGACATGGTTTGGTCTTTTTACTTGAAATTTGGACAGTTCTGATGGCATGTCCTGTAAATGTTAATAGTGGTGTTTACATGTCAGACAATGTATTTTTTGTGGAGATATTGCGTGGCACAGTTTATATTTTGTGGACAGCATTTTCTATTGTTCTACTAGATTAATATTTGGTGGCTGGCCTTGCTGTTGTCAATGTACTTTTTAGTAATTGGGTGTGTAATGTGGTCCGACACTTACAAGTTGGTGGGAGCGTGGGGCCCAAGGGCCCCACCACTCCCTGAGATAGCACAACTTTCTACTTTTCTATTCTTTCCTAAAAGTAAAATTCTATGCAAAAACTTTTGTATCAGTTAGGGTTCTTCTATAACGAAAAACGCAAGGAAATTCAATTTTAGGGTTCCCACCCCTTGCACCCCACCCCCATCAACAGGTATTGGGGTGTGAGTTGGGGTCATTAGCCTTAACTCTCACCCCATTCTCCTAAACTGCACCACCTCAGCTTGTTTACACATGGGATGGGGTGAGAGTTAGGGCCGATGACCCCAGCACACACCCCAATGCCTGTTGATTGGGGTGGGGGCGGGGTGCAAGGGGTGGGAACCCTAAAATCAAATGTCCTCACTTTTTTCACTGTAGAATAACACTAACTGATATATTAACAAAGTTTTTTGCATATACTATATATATATATATATATATATCTTATAGTGGCATGGTAGTGCCACTATAGTTAGGGTTGAGTACCCCATTTAAGGTTAAACTCTGAAATTTGGCAGCTTAATACCTTTGCCACTGTATGATGGATTTGCCTGAAATTTGGCACACACAGAGCAGTACCATAGTTCTCTGGATCTACAAAGTTTCATAATGGTCGGATATATGGTTGTGAAGCTATAAAGCACAATAGAAAATTGCATTTACGCTTTTTTGCACATTCTTTGCTTGCGCCTACAGGTTGCACGGTTTGCGCGACCAGTCTGAAATTTTCAGGGAACATGCGTCCGGGGTCCCTGATGTGCCTTTTGAAGACGTTGTGAAAAAATATTGAACGGTTCAAAAGTTATTCAAAAAATAAGTTTCCCATCATAGTCAATGGGAAAAGTTAAAATATTCAACAGTGTCCCAAATGCAGTTTTTAGTGTAGCAAATGACCCCTGTAGTGTTGTGAGTCAGCCATTTTTTTTTTCAGTTACTGGTCACAGAAATGCTTGGCATTTAAATTTGGGACCCTCTAGGGACACAATTCTTTTTGTGTTCACCTAGTCAAGCCCTGAGGATGCTAGTCATGTCTTTTATAGGGAGTTAAACACCCCAGAAATATGTTTTTCAAATTTTTGTAAAATGTAGTGTGGCAAAGTAGTGTCAAACATTCAACACTTTCGTGATTTTTTTTTGAAGGTTTCGTGATTTGCGACACTACTTTGTGACACTATGCCCAAAAGAATAGGTAATCTTTGCCACCCTGCTGCAAAACAACAGTTTGGTCTTTTGGGCTGCAATTTGGAAGGAAGAAAGCCAAGATCCCACAGATGTGCCTTTTGGTGGTTTGGTGACAAAATATTAGATGGCTACAAAGTTACTTCACTACAAAGTTGACTGTTTTTCCCATAGGCTAACATTATGGTGTCCTACAAGGGGGCTAAGTACAAAACTAGCCAGGAAAGTCATAAATCATATTAAATTTAAATTTTTTTTCTATGTCATATGGTTCCTGAGATATAATAAATTTAGTATTCCAAGTGTTCATTTTATGCTCCGAGGCTCATTATTATGCATACATTCTTTGTATTCACTGTGTTTCTCTATGAAGCTTTTGGGAGAAAAAAAGTGTGCATTTTTGTCACTGGTACAGTTAGTGTTTCCACTTGCGTTTTAGCTACCGTTTGAGTTAGCGTTCCCGTCTACACCACCATGTGCATTACCCTTTGCATTTTCATTTGCACTTGCGTTCATATTACTGTTACTATTTGCATTTCCATTACTGCTTTTGTTTCTGTTTGTGTTTCCTTTTGTGTCTCTGTGCCCATTGCCATTTGTGCTTAATCCCCCCCAACCAGGTACTGGATCCTGAGTGCAGAGACACAGCTCAACTAAGGCCATGGACATCATCAGTATACATCTTGAATGCCAGCTGCACAGTAGTTTGGACACTTAGGAGTTGCATGGCCTCAGCCAAACAAAACCCCCACCTACAGGCCAGGTAGTGGATCCTGAGTGCAGAGCCACAGCCAAACTAAGGCCATGGACATAATCAGTATAGCTCTCTGATGCCAGCTGCACACTAGTTTGGACACTGAGTACTTGCACGGCCTCAGGCAGCCAATGACCAGGTACTGGATCCTGAGTGTAGAGAGACAGACCAACTAAGCCCATGGACATTATCAGTATACATCTCTGATGACAGCTGCACAGTAGTTCATACACTGAGGAGTTGCATGGCCTCAGGCAGCCAATGGCCCAACCCCCCTGACCAGGTACTGGATCCTGAGTGTAGAGTCACACCTCAATTAAGCCCATGGACATCATCAGTATACATCTCTGATGGCAGCTGCACCATTGTTTTGACACTGAGGATTTTCATGGCCGCAGACAGGCAATGACCCCCCAGACCAGCTACTGGATACTGAGTGTAGAGAGACAGCCCAACTAAGGCCATGGACTTCATCAGTATACCTCTGTGACAGCAGCTATACACTTATTTTGACACTGACTGCTTGCATGGCCTCAGCCAGGCAATGCCCCCCCCAGACCAGGTACTGGATCCTGAATGTAGAGCCACACCCCAGCTAAGCCCATGGACATGATCAGTATACATGTCCGATGTCAGCTGCACACTAGTTTTGACACTGAATAGTTGCACGGACTCAGCCAGGCAATGCCCCCCCCACCAGATACTGGATCCTGAGTGCAGAGCCACAGCCCAACTAAACCCATGGACATGATCAGTATATGTGTCTGATGCAAGCTGCACACTAGTTTTGACATTGAGTAGTTGCATGCCCTCAGGCAGGCAATGCCCCCCCACCAGTACTGGATCCTGTGTGCAGAGCCACACCCCAACTAAGCTCATAGACATTATTGGTATACATCTATATTGACAGCTGCACAGTAGTTTGTACACTGAGGGGTTGTACGGCCTCAGCCAGGCAATGCCACCTCACCAGGTACTAGATCCTGAGTACAGAGCCACACCCCAACTAAGCCCATGGACATCATCGGTGTATGTCTCTGATGTCAGCTGCACAATTGTTTGGACACTGAGGAGTTGCAAGGCCACAGCCAGGCAATTCCCCCCAGACCAGCTACTAGATCCTGAGTGCAGAGAGATACCCCAACTAAGGCCATGGACTTCATTGGTATACCTCTGTGATAGGAGCTGTACAGTAGTAATGACACTGAGAGCTTGCATGGCCTCAGCCAGGCAATGCCTCCCCAGACCAGGTACTGGATCTTGAGTGCAGAGCCACAGCCCAACTAAGCCCATGGACATGATTGGTATATGTGTCTGATGCCAGCTGCACACTAGTTTTGACACTGAGTATTTGCACAGACTCAGCCAGGCAATGTCCCCCCACCGGGTACAGGATCCTGAGTGCAGAGCCACACCCAACTAAGCCCATGGACATCATCGGTATACATCTTAAATGTCAGCTGCACAGTAGTTCAGACACTTAGGAGTTGCATGGCCTCAGCCAGACAATGCCCCCCCATGGCAAGGTACTGGATCCTGAGTGCAGAGACACTGTCCAACTAAGACCTTGGACATCATTGGTATACATCTTGAATGCCAGCTGCACAGTAGTTCAGACACTTAGGAGTTGCATGGCCTCAGCCAGACAATGCCCCCCCCATGGCAAGGTAGTGGATCCTGAGTGCAGAGACACAGCCTAACTGAGGCCATGGACATCATTGGTGCACATCACTGATGCCAGCTGCACACTAGTTTAGACACTGAGGAGTTGCATGGCCTCAGTCAGGCAATGCCCCCCACTCCCCCATACCAGGTACTGGATTGTGACTGCAGAGCCACAGTCCAACTAAGGCCATGGACTTCATCAGTATACCTCTGTGACAGCAGCTGCACACTAGTTAGGACATTGAGAGCTTGCATGGCCTCAGCAAGGCAATGCCCCCCCAGACCAGGTACTGGATCCTGAGTACAAAGCCACAGCCAAACTAAGGCCATGGCCATCATTGGTATAACTCTCTGATGCCAGTTGCACACTAGTTTGGACACTGAGTACTGACTCAGCCAGGCAATTCCCCCCTGACCGGGTAATGGATCCTGAGTGCAGAGCCACAGCCAAACTAAGGTCATGGACATCATCAGTATACCTATCTGATGTCAGCTGCACACAAGTTAGGACACTCAGAGGTTGCACGGCTTCAGCCAGGCAATGCCAACCTCCCCCCCACAATAGACCAGGTGCTGGATCCTAAGTGCAGAGGCAGAACTCAAGTAAGGCCATGAACATAATTGGTATAGATCTCTGATTCCAGCTGCACACTAGTAGGGACACTGAGAAGTTGCACGGCCTCAGTCAGGCAATGGCCACACCCGTCCGAGAGCAGGTACTGGATGCTGAGTGCAGAGGCATAACCCAACTAAGGAAAACTCTTTCTTTCCAAAGAAGGGGAGGCACAAAAAAGTTCACAAAAGTAGATGGGTCATTTCTTATTCAAAATCATGTTCTTTTATTATATTTTCAGGCCCATATCCTCTACATTTCACCAACAAATATTGGCTTCCTCAGGTGGTGTCTTTACAAAACTTAATAATTAGTACTCCAGAAACTTATTTTTTTCATTTGGGCTGTCTTTACAAAACGTAATAATTAGTACTCCAGAAACCTAATAAGAACAGCAATTGAGCGTGGGCCAGAAACGAACAAAAGAAAAGAGCAACCAATAAGTGGCGCTTATAAAAGTAAAGAAAACAAAATCGTTGGAAACAAGGATTGAGCAAGATGTATTGCGGAAAGAGACAGCCCAAATGAAAGAAATAAGTTTCTGGAGTACTAATTATTAAGTTTTGTAAAGGCACCTCCTTAGGAAGCCAATATTTGTTGGTGAAATGTAGAGCACTTGATCAATCTGTTCATCATTACTGATCATAAAGACAGACATAAATTGTTTGAGACTATAGACCTTTGGGAGATCCTTCCACGTACTGGACTTTGGATCATTCACTAGCATGCCTAGATGGTGATGTTTGTAACAATGTATTTCACCACATGTGGATGCAGGCAGTGCATCAATCAGGGATGCAGAACTTTGTGCATAGAGTTAACCAAGTTTTTATTTTTTATTATTTTTTTTTATCTTATGTTTTCGTTTTGTTTAGGTTTGTTTGTTAATACTGGTAAAACTGTTTCCCATCATTTTATTTTTTTTTTTTTGTAGCGGAGGGATTATAGACTCAAAAGATTCTTGCTTGGGTCTGGGATCTTTTGATTATATTGAAACTTAAGCTTTTTTTAATTGATATATTGATATATTGTTTTTAATGTTTATTTTATCTTTCGCACCATTTGCTAATTTTTAATCAGATGACATGCTGTTATAAGATGCAGCGGCACTAACTTTGGATAGATCTCAGGTAAGCAGTGAATGGCAGTGGACAGCACGATCAGAGAAAGGAAGAACTAGTTTAACCAGTTTGGTATTCTGTACGCTGTATGTGATATTTGCCTTTCCATTCTTCAACAGCCTACCATTTTTATTTTCAAGGCTTATCAGTGTTCTCGGTTATTTGACAGAACACCTGGTCTTAAAATGCTGGAAATTAACCACATGTGTTTTTGTTCTCTTTTGAAAACGTTCTCCCTGAAGGGAACTGCCCTCCACTTTATAATCTCAAGTAATAGCCCTGGGCTTTGCTGTGACAGCGCTTGATTGAATTTTGCTGTGCCTGAAGAAAAAAGCAGCAGAAACATGAGTTAATAAGCCTTTTTTCCTGTTTTTTGTTGTGTTTTCTGTTCTGTTGGAAAGGTTTGATAGACTGTAGAGCGACCAGAAAAGAGCAGAATGCTATAGAAAATCTGAAAAAAAAGTGTAGATTGAGTAGTGCATGCGTGCTTCATAAAAGATAAAAGATTAAGATTGCACTTCAAGGAAACCTGCTGCTAAACGAGTCCTTTTTTTCTCTTTTTAGTATTTCATATATACAAGGCAAGACAGGTGTGGATCTGGCTCCTGAAATTGTATTTTGAATCGGCTCAAGTAATTAACTGTTCAATCCATCCGGCTCAGAGTCCTATATTCCTAATTCGTCAACATTTATGCAACTGAAAACGGATAGACCTGAACTTGGACATTTCTTTTTGTTTACTGGATTGGTTTACTGGATCCAGGAGTAACATGGTCTGTGTAAAAAAAATTTCTTCAAGACAGAATAGCTGGGCAAGTTAAGGTGAGTCAGGCCCTTTAAAACAGTCAAAACCCCTGCAGAAATTGCATTGCTGTGAGGTGCAATTTGATTTAGTTTTGAAAACCTTGAAAACTTCTGGGACTGTCTTGGAATATTGTGGACATCATCATATATTTATTGTAGTGTTGTATTTATATGAACAGTGTACCAGCTGCTGTGTAGGCATTTAATTATGCATCTTTAGTCCAATTTTTCTGTATTTTCTGCATTTTTGCATTTTTGCACTTTTTTCTCTTTAAACACTTATGGCCAGATATTCAAAACTTTGTGCAGGGCAAAAACCATTTGCGCAGGTTTAGCATGGGATTAGCATGGGTCTGCTATATCCAAAATGCCAAATAGCACGGGCAAACTGTATTAGCGCTGGGCAAAATCATAATGCATGCAAGGGGCAAACTGACATGAATACAGGCGCAATGCTATATTCAGCAACTAGCGCCATGCAAAGTGGTTTTGTGTGACTTAGCGCGACATTTAGCATGGTGCACATTACTGCCCAGGAAAAGCTTGTCTTAACCCTGGGCAATCAGCAGTGCGTGACACTATGGCTTTGCGCAGTGTTTGCGTGGGTTTTGCGTGACCCTAACAAATAAATATGACACATAGACAAAGCCAAACATAGAGGAAGCATGCTGCTAACTGATGGCATCACAATGATGCCATAATCTGCCACCAGTCCCAGCCATGCCAGGCAGTAAGTAGTGACCCTGTCACCAGTGGATAGCATGGCAGTGTGGCCATACAGCACACACCTGCGGACCACACTTCTGTGGACACCAACAGATGCCAGCACACACATGCAGCACTGTAGGCATGGAGGATGTTGAGGAGAGAGTGTATGGGTGGCAAGGCTGTGCTACAGACCAGGTGTGGCCACAAGTCTGGGACACATCATGCAGTGCACATGGGCCAGTATTGGGAATATCCCAACACCAGTGTGCCTTTCAGATAATATATGCCCCCCTGGCCACATACCGCCCAGCTGTAGAACTGCCACAGCACACAAAGCTGGACATGTACATGTCACCGTGAGCATCCCATGCCAGAGGTGCAGCATCTGTGGGTCACACAACAGCGTAACAGTAATGTCCACTGTCAGTAAACACCTGCAGGTTGGGCCTCTCGCTGTGTATAGTGCAGTCATCATTACTGCCCTACACACCATAGGCATTGCTGTGTCCACACACTACTGGCCCCCCTGCTACAGTAGTGTCTGCTGTGCACTGTAGCATGACCTACAGTGTGACAGTTGCATGCAGCACCACCACCATCTGTGCCTATGCTGTGTTGTCCCAGTACAGCTGCAGGCAGCAGCGCGTAGTGGAAATAGTGTTCAAAACTGTATAATATTCCCAAGCTGTTTGTGCAGGCGCTAACTGCGTTTGCGCGGGTTTAGCACAGGGCTAAACAGTTAGCCCGGTGCAAACTGCATGCAAATCAGGCATAATGAGATGCTAATCTGGATGTTTGCCCACAGACTACCTAAGTAGGCTCATTTGCATGTCACTTTTGAATATGGCAAAGTTTAGCGCCGGGCAAACATATTTGCACTGGGCTAACGGTTTAGCCCTGCGCTAAACTCACACAAATGTGTTAGCACTGCACAAACAGTTTGGGGAATATTTTACAGTTTTGCACACTGTACTTTCACATATGCTGCTGCCTGCAGCTGTACTGGGTCCATGCATTTGATGGCACACACATTGGCTACATAGTTCACCTCTACCTACCGTCACATCGCTGTGCACTGTGTTGCTGTTGTGGTTTGCACTTCCTGGTTGCCATATTCAGAGCTATCTTATTCCAGGGCTAAGTTTGCCCTGCACTCCCAGACCAGTTTGCCTGGCCTTATTCCCATGCTATATTCAGAAGCTGTTTGCTCTGGGCTATTCCTTTTGAATATGGCTTGCTTTGTGCTCCGGGTTAAGTTTGCCCACTGGGCAGTGCTAATTTAGCCTCAGGGCAAAGTTTTGAATATCTGGCCCCTTATTGTGTTTATTCAGTGTTCAATGCTTAAGGTTTAGTGCTTATGGGTGCAATTTGTATAATATAGCCTGCTCCTTTACCCTGGCCCATGATCATTTACATTTTGCTCTGTTTATTGCACTTATTGTCACTCATTGTTATCTAGCTTGTCCTGTGTGACTATTTGCCTCTACTATTGCCTTTTAGGTGTTAATAGTTTTTAATATAACAAATGCTATAGTGGTCTCATACACTTGATAATTTATTTAAACTCATTTTAGTGTAATATTATATTTTACTAGTTACTAGTTAACAGTATAACTTGATGTTTCAAAGTTGCTTTTCATCCTGAGAAAACCAGTACCTTTTTGGCTGTGTAAGATTTTTTATTTCTCATAGTTGTACGGTGGGACCTGTTTGGGAATGGTTAATACAAGACTACAGAGACAGAAAAGTGGGAAAAGTTATCCTTTGCAAGAATTAGAAAGTAAAAATATGGGAAAAAAAAGAAAATATAAAATTAATAGCAAACAGATTAAAATTACTGATCATCTGTAACTCTGTGGAATCAACTCCGCAACTTCAAGGATGGACACAGTATTTTGTGTTACCTTGGAAACAGAATCCATAGCAGGTAGCTTTTTGGATCCTGAAAATGTGCAAATGACTCAGTTACATAGTTCAACTGAGTAGCTGAATGACTAGTTAATGAAACATAGAAATGAGACAGTAATATAACAGAAAATATAACAATGTCCACTGATTAGAATAGTCACCAGTGTTACTTTTTCCATCTTTACAAAGCAATTCTAGAGTATGTATGTTCAGTTCCAGCTAGGTGGATAGGGATTGTGAACCAGATAATCAAGGTTTTAAGATAATTATGACATATTTGCATAATACTATAGAAGGACTGAAGCAAACTAGAGAAACCAACATCCCAGATAAGGAGTGGCTCTTGTATGGATATATGAAATGAAGTAATTATAGGGACACCGGTATATAAATCAAATATTCTTAGTGAAGATCTGTTGAACTCCCTAGCTCATCAATCAACAGCAAATGTGCTGTGGCTGGAGCAACTGTTAATTAATAAAAACTTGATGGAGCAAACGAGAAGATTTGGTTAAGTTAGATATTAAAGTTGGATATCTAGGTAGGAAACTTGAAGAGTTGAACAATCTGTATCAAGTCTGTGGGGAAACAGAGCAAAATGATGCTGTAATTTATAACTTGAGACCTGACTCCAGTGTAATAGAAACATAGAAACAAAGAATTTGATGGCAGATAAGGACCGCTTGGCCCACCTAGTCTGCCCATTTCCCTACCTGATGGATAAGCTGCAGATTCTAGTTAATCAACAGCTTACTTCCTCCTACACCCTACTAGAATTGCCTTATGCCTGTCCCATGCATTCTTGAATTCTCCCACTGTTCCTAACTCTACAACCACCTCCTCAGGAAGGCTGTTCCATGCATCCACAACCCTCTCTGTGAAAAACTACTTTCTAACATTACCTCTGAGCCGTCACCCCTCTATCTTCAAATTGTGCCCCTCTTGTTCTTGTACATCTCTTCTTCTGAAAGATACTACCCTCTTGTACTTTGTTAATTCCCTTGAGATACTTGAAAGTTTCTATCATGTCCCCCCTCTCCCTCCTTTCCTCAAGGTTATACATATTAAGCTGTTTTAGTCTCTCCTGGTATGTCTTCTGGTGCAGACCCTGCACCATTTTGGTTGCCCTCCTCTGAACAGCCTCCACTCTGTCTATAACTTTGCGGAGATGGGGTCTCCAGAATTGCACGCAGTACTCCAGATGGGGTCTCACTAACTGTCTGTACAGAGGTATAACAACTTCCTGTTTTCTACTGTTGATGCCTCCCCCATGCATCCCAGTATCCCCCCCAGCCCTCCTTACTGCCTTCTCACATTGCTTGCCCACCTTTAGGTCATCTGATATAATTACTCCTAGATTTCTTTCGATTTTTGTTGTTGTTATTAACTCACCCCTCATTGTGTATTCTTCCCCTGGGTTTTTGTTTCCCAGATGCATTACCTTGCACTTCGTTGCATTGATTCTGAGCTGCCACATATTTGACCATTCCTCCAACCTTGCTAAGTCCTTTTTTGTTCTTTCCACCCCACCTTGTGTATCAACCCTGTTGCAGATCTTTGTATCATCTGCAAAGAGACATACCTTTCCTTCCAGGTGCTGTCCAATGTCACTTATAAAGACATTAAAGAGGACCGGCCCCAGTACTGAACCCTGCGGTACCCCACTAGTTACCTTCCTTTCTTCACTGTGGACTCCGTTTACTATTACCCTTTGTGTCCTGTTGTCCAGTCAGTTTTTTATCCAGGCTACCACCTTGGGACCCACTCCAAGGCTGGCTAACTTGTATATTAATCTTTTGTGTGAGACTATGTCGAATGCCTTGCTAAAATCTAGGTAGGCCATATCCACAGCCCCTCCCTGGTCTACTACTTTGGTCTCCCAGTCAAAGAAAGCTATTAGGTTTGTCTGGCATGACCTTCCTGCTGTGAAACCATGCTGCCTGGGGTCCTGTGCTCCATTGGCATCTAGGTACTCAACAATTCTTTCCTTCAGAAGTGATTCCATCATTTTCCCTACCACTGAAGTCAAACTAACTGGTCAGTAGTTTCCTGCCTCTGCCCTGCTCCCACTTTTGTGAAGTGGAATTACATTTGCCCTCCTCCAGTCCTCAGGTACCACCCCATCCTCCCATGATTTGTTAAAGAGAGTAGTCAGTGGTGTTACTAGTTCTACCCTTAGTTCTTTTAGGATTATTGGGTGAATCCCATCAGGCTCCATTGCTTTGTCTACCCTCAGTTTCAAGAGTTCTTTCAAAACCCTTTCTTCTGTGAATGGACTGGTATCGACTCCCCTATTCAGTGTTTCTCCCTTGTTTGGTTTAGGTACCTCCACCTTGTCTTCCGCTGTGAATACTGAGCAGAAATATTCGTTCAGTATCCCTGCTTTTTCACTGTCACCATCTGCCCACATTCCATCCCATTTATTAAGTCTCTGTATCCCTCCCTTGGTCTTTCTTCACTCCCTACTATACCTATAAAATGTTTTATCCCCCTTCTTAACAGAGTTGGCTATCTTTTCCTCAGTTTGTGCCTTTGTTATTCTGACTGCCTTCCCTGCCTCCTTCTGCTTTAACTGATAAATTTCTCTGTCCTGATCCTTCTGTGTTTCCTTAAATTTCCTGAATAATTATTCCAGATTCTCCTAGTAAAAAAGGTAAATCTAAAAAAGAAGAAAAAGTGAAGGAAAAGCAGAAAAGGAAAGAAAAACAAGAGTAAATATTCTAAAAATGGGGAAAAGATGGAAGGTAGAAAAGAAGGTGTAAATCAGGGAATTCAACAGAAAGAAGTAGAAATGGCCGATAACATACTAGAGGTAGAGAAGGAGAGAAACAGTCATGAAGGAATGTTTGTAATTGATGCCACTGAGGAGGAAATTTTGGAGAGAGGAAGTGATTTAGTAATGACCGATAAAGAGTTTTTAAAATCTAACTGTTTAATGGTCCAACTGGAAAAGTTAGAAATGGAACTTAAATATTTCAATATGGAATTGGAAATGTATAGTACCATATTACACTTTAGTGAAGGAAATCAAGAGGCAGGAATTAGAGTACAGGAAAAAGGATTAGTCACAGCTGATATAGAAGGAAAACCAATATACCCCTTTGTAAGGCTTTTAGGCCCCCCAAGATTGGTTGAATAGTAACATAGAGTCCCTAAGTATAAAAATGAGTGATCAAATTGGGGCAATGTTTGATACTGATCTGTTAGAAGATGATATAACTGAAGTAAAACAAATTTCACTTGACCATGCATCTTTAGTGGAAGTATATTTATCTGCACCCAAAGTAGCAAACCATGTTTGGCTTGCAAGTCAGAGTGTTAGGAATGAAGATCTTAGTGTTAGTTTCCCTAATAGACATTTGTTTAACAAGTTAAGCAGAGACTTGGAGGTAAATGAAGAATGGGCCTCTTTAAGTCTTTTTGGTCTGAGCAGAATAGAAGGTGAAATGAATTATATGCTCACTGAGGTGATTGTTAATTTTTTCAAGAATTTACTGCAGATCCCAGTAGAGAATGAGCATGCCCTTATAGCTAGTAGAATGGGACATGACAGTCAAATTGAACTTCTTGTAAAAGGCAAACAATTGATAAATGAAATACAGCAAAAAGAATATATTTTGGATAAAATGGGCCTGTTTATGGTAGAATCTGAGATTTTGGGGACTACGAATATTAGACCATATAAGAGCCTAGCGCTCCAAGCTGTGGGAGGTAACAATGTAAATAAGCTTCAGACCATGGCACGTTACTTTGATTGACAGCTAAACATTGAAGAAAAAAACTCCAGTATGAATGAAACGGTTTTATCTGAGAACTTTGATATTAATGGTATTTCTATAGTATCTTGGAATGTATCAGGTTTAAAAAATAAAATAGGTGATAAGGATTGGATGACCTTTATCATGAAATTTGATATATTATTATTTCAAGAAACATGGCAAGAGAACAATGAGAAAATTGATTTGAATGGATATGAAGCATTTTTTTTCACCGGGCAGAAGAAGAGAAAAACAGGGTAGATGCTCTGGTGGTATTGTATCTTATTACAAAGCTGGTCTTATTAAGAATGTGTCTTGTTTAAAACAAGAAAAGTCTATATTGGTAACTCAGGTAGATACTGGCCAACTTAAATTTATATGTATAAACTGCTATTGTCCGCCCAATAATTCAAGGTTCTTTGATAGTGGTTTTTGGTCTCAACTGGATGGAATATTAGAATATATTAAAGAGTTATTACCGATGGAAGACATACTAATTGGTGGTGATTTTAATGCCTGGATAGGAACCTTTGATGCGCTGACAGATAATTATTTTTATACCTATAATTATGAGGATAATTTACAAATTAGAAATATGAAAGATCCTAAAATTAATGATGTGGGACCTAAGCTGATAGAAATTATGAAAACATATAACATTTACCCACTAAATGGTGGACTGAAATGAGATGTAGCTGGAGAATGGACGTATATAAACTCTAGAGGGGCATCAACTATTCATTTAATTTTGTGGACTGTCCCCCAAATGTTTGGGATAAGATGGAAGTTTTGAACCGTGCCGATAGTGATCATTTTCCGGTTTCCTTATGGAGTGGTCATTATAATCAAAATACTGAGAGTCCTGTTAAGAAATTCTCAGTTTGTGAAATTAAAGCTAACAATAGAATTATTTTCCAATATAATTCAGAGGAGAAATTCGAAGATTTGATTCAGGACTCAATAGATGACTTAATGGCAAAGATTTCAAGGAAGGAGAATATTCCGATATTAAATGAAACATTAAGTTTATTATTTGAAGAGATTAAAGAGAAGTTGGGAAAGCCAGTTATTTCTGGAAATCATAAGATTTCTTTGGAGGGATAGTTTGACAGGGAGTGTAGGTAAGCAAAAAGCAATATAAGGAAACTGAATAGATTATATATGGGAAATCCCTCTAAAACAAAATTGAGAGACTTGAACCTCTACAAAAAAAGATTATAAAACCTTAATTAAACAGAAAAAGAAATTACATCAAGTGAAACAATGGGATCAAATGACTGACATTTTGATAAAGAGAGATTACAAAAAATTTTGGAATTTAGTAGCTAAAGGAACAGAGAATAGCAAAAGCCATATTGACATATATAACTGAAGATAAATGGAAAGAACACTTCAGCAGTATATTCTGGGATCCCAATATAGGTACCAGTCAAGACAGTTTAAATGTGTCAAACTTAGTGCTGATACAACTTAACTATGAGGAAGTTTTGCTGGCAATTACTACACTTAAACCAAAAAAAGCACCTGGCCCAGATGGGATCCCAGATGAAATATATTTAAATTATCCAAAATTGTGGTGTAAATCCCTAACTCATTTTTATAATATTTGCATTAGGGAGAACATTTTTCCAGAGCCATGGAGAGGGGCAAATATAGTCCCAATTCATAACAAGCATTTGTCAATGCTGAATGTTGACTGTGCTGGTCCGTTAAGCTCACTCACTGCCCCTCTGTCACTCACTCATTCTGTTTCTCCCAGTGCTGCAGGCTGCTATTTCATACCGGGCTCCTGCCTGCGTTGGCACCCTTTTCTGTCCACAAAGAAATCTGCAGCTGTCCCAACAGAGCTCCGTTGAGGTGGCTCACGACCCCTCTTTCCCTTGCTCATTCTGTTTCTCCTGGCACTGTAGGCTGTCCATTTGTACTGGGCTCCTGCCTCTGTTGGTGGCTTTTTCTGCCACAAAGAAATCTGCAGTAGTCCTGACACAGGTCCGTTGAGCCTGCTCACTTCCCCTCTGTCACTTGCTCATTCCGTTTCTGCCAGCGCTGCAGGCTGGCCTTTTGTACTGGACTCCTGTCTGCATTACCGCCTTTTTCTGCCCAAAAAGAAATCTGCAGCAGCCACGATAGAGCTCCGTCGAGGTCGCTCACTCCCTCTGTCTCACTCGCACATTCTGTTTCTCCTGGCGCTGCAGGCTGCCCTTTTGTACTGGGCTCCTGCCTCTGTTGGCACATGTATCTGCCCACAAAGAAATCTGCAGCAGTCCAGACAGAGCTCCATTGAGCTCGATCACTCCTCCTCTCTCACTTACTTGTTCTGTTTCCTCTACCGCTGCAGGCTGCCCTTTTCTACTGGGCTCCTGTTTTTCTGCCCACAAAGAAATCTGCAGCAGTCCCAACACAGCTCCGTTGAGCTCACTCACTTCCCCTCCCTCACTCACTCATTCTGTGTCTCCCGCTGCTGCAGGCTACCCTTTTGTACTGGGCTTCCGCCTGCATTGGCAGCTTTTTATGCCCACAAAGAAATCTGCAGCAGTCCTGACACAGCTCCGTTCAGCTCGCTCACTCCCCCTCTCTACATAGAAACATAGAATTTGACAGCAGATAAGGACCGCTTGGCCCACCTAGTCTGCCCATTTCCCTACCTAACGGATAAGCTGCAGATCCTATTTAACCAACAGCCTACTTCCTCCTACCCCCCACTAGAATTACTTTATGTCTGTCCCATGCATTCTTGAATTCCCCCACTGTTTTTGACTCTACGACCTCCTCAGGAAGTCTGTTCCATGTATCCACAACCCTCTCTATGAAAAAATACTTCCTCACATTATCTCTGAGCCATCCCCCTCTATCTTCAAACTGCCCCCTTGTTTTTGCACATCTCTTTTTCTGAAAGATGCTACCCTCTTGGACTTTGTTGATTCCGTTGCGGTATTTGAAAGTGTCTATCACGTCCACCCTATCTCCTTTCCTCAAGGCTATACATCTTTAGTTCCTTTAGTCTTTCTTCATATGTTTTCTGATGCAGACCCTGCATCATTTTGGTTGCCCTCCTCTGGACAGCCTCCAAGCTGTCTATGTCTTTGCAGAGATGGGTCTCCAGAACTGTACACAGTACTCCAAATGCGGTCTTACCAAATGTCTGTAGAGAGGGCCAGCAACTTCCTGTTTTCTACTGGTGACGCCTCTCCCTATGCATCCCAGTATCTCCACAGCCCTCCTTACTGCCTTCTCACACTGCTGGCCCACCTTTAGGTCATCTGATATGACTACCCCCAGGTCCCTTTCCATTTTTGTTGTTGTCAGTATCTCACCCCCCATTGTGCACTCTTCCCCTGGGTTTTTATTTCTCAGGTGCATTACTTTGCACTTCTTTGCATTGAATCTAAGCTGCCATACATTTGACCATTCCTCCAACCTTGCAAAGTCCCTTTTCATCCTTTCCACCCCACCTTGTGTATCACCCCTGTTGGAGATCTTTGCGTCATCTGTAAAGAGACATACTTTCCCTTCCAGACCCTCTGCAATGTCACTTATAAAGACATTAAAAAAGACTGGCCCCAGTACTGAACCCTGCGGTACCCCACTAGTAACCCTCCTTTCTTCACTGTGGACTCCATTTACTATTACCCACTGTGTCCTGTTGCCCAACCAGTGTTTTCCTGGGCTACCACCCTAGGACCCACTCCCAGGCTGGCTAATTTGTTTATTAATCTTTTGTGCTGGACTGTGTTGAATGCCTTGCTAAAGTCTAGCTAGGCCATGTCCACAACTCCTCCCTGGTCTACTGCTTTGGTCACCCAGTCAAAGAAATCAATTAGATTTGTCTGACATGACCTTCCTGCTGTGAATCCATGCTGCCTTGGGTCCTGTGCCCCATTTGCCTCTAGGTACTCAACAGTTCTTTCCGTCAGAAGTGATTCCATCATTTTCCCTACCACTGAGGTCAAACTGACAGGTCTGTAGTTTCCTGCCTCTGTCTTGCTCCCACCTTTGTGAAGGGGAATCATATCCACCCTCCTCCAGTCCTCAGGTACCACCCCATCCTCCCCTGATTTATTAAAAAGGGGTAGTCAGTGATGTTACTAGTTCTTCCCTTAGTTCTTTTAAACTTCTGGGGTGAATCCCATCAGGCCCCATTGTTCAATCCACCTTCAATTTTAAAAGTTGTTTCAGAACCCTTTCTTCTGTGAAAGGACTAGTATCAACTCCCCCATCCAGAGTGCTTCTATTGACTGGATTAGGTATTTCCTCTGCTTTTCCATTGTGAATACTGAGCAGAAGTATTCTTTCAGTATCCCTGCTTTTTCACTGTCGCTACCTGCCCAACCACCTTCCTCTTTGTTCAGCCTCAGTATCCCTGACTTAGTCTTTCTTTGCTCCCTAATGTAACTTTAAAAGGTTTCATCCCCCTTCTTAACCTAGTTGGCTATCTTTTCCTCAGTTTGGGCATTTGCTATTCTGATTGCCTTACCCGCTTCCTTCTTCTTTAACTGGTACAGTTCTCTGTCCTGCTCCTTCTGTGTTTCTTTATACTTCCTGAATGCTATATTTTTCCCTTACCTTCCCTGCCACTTCTTTTGAGAACCATAGTGTTTTTTTCCTTCATTTTGATTTATTTATTTGCTTCACACAAAGACTTGTTGCCTCTGTGATGGTGGTTTTGATGATTCCCCATTGTTGTTCCACCCCACCTTCTTGCCTGTTTGCTACTGCTTTTCTGAGGCACACTCCCATTTTGACAAAATCAGCCCTCTTGAAGTCCAGTACCTTCACATCTGTGTGGCTTGACTCTACAGCTAAGTTTATCATGAACCACACTGTTTGGTAGTCACTTGTTCCCAAATGGCTACCCACTTCAAGATCAGAGACCCTCTCTCATCCCCATTTGAGAGTGCCAGGTCTAAGATTGCTCTCTCCCAAGTGGGTTCCAAAACTAGCTGTCTGAGGCATGCCCCTTGTAGGGCATTGAGAATGGCCCTGCTTTTGGATGTGGCTGCAGCAAAGGTGCTCCAATTAACATCTGGCATATTCAGGTCCCCCATCAGCAATATCTCCCCTTTCTCTGCCATCCCAAGGATGCCTTCTATCATTTCCTTGTCCATCTCCTCCCCCTGAGACAGGGGTCTGTATACAACCCCTGTGCAGATTGTGGATCCATTTCCAGTCTCCAGCGTGAACCACAGTGCCTTCTCTCCTCCCTGTTTACCCTTTAGTTCTGTTGTTTTTATCCCTTCCCTTACATAGAGAGCTACTCCTCCTCCTCTTCTTCCCTCCCTGTCCCTCCTGTAGATTGTGTACCCTGGTATGTTGACATCCCAGTCATGGTTGTCTGTGTACCTTGTTTCTGTGATTGCCACAATATCCAGGCATCCCTCTTCCATCAAGGCCACCATTTCAGGAAGCTTCTTACCTAGACTATGGGCATTGGTACTCATTACCCTCCATTTTTTTATGGCTTTATTTCTTTTTGCCCCATCCCTGTCCCTACTGCCTTTGTCTTTTTTTCCATTTACCCCTGCCCTTCTCCCTATCGACTGCTCTATTTTGGTGTTTACCTCACTAATTACCCTGATTTTTGGGAGGGGGGCTAGGATTTCCCTTCTCCTCTTCAGTGCCTCCCCCTTGGCTAGTTTAAATGCTTGCCACTGAAGCATTTCAACCTATCACCTAGGATCCTGGTTCTCCTCCAGGATAGATGCAGACCATCTTGCCTGTATAGGCCTCTCTCACTCGTTCGTTTCATTTCTGCCAGCACAGCAGGCTGCCCCTTTGTACTGGACTCCTGCCTGCATTGCCACCTTCTTCGGCCCAGAAAGAAATCTGCAGCAGTTATGATAGAGCTCCGCTGAGCTCACTCACTCCCCCCTCTCACTCACTCATTCTGTTTCTCCAGCTGCTGCAGGCTTCCCTTTTGTACTGGGCCCCTGCATTCATTGCTGCCTTTTTCTGCCCACAAAGAAATCTGCAGCAGTCCCAACAGAGCTCCGCTGAGCTCACTCACTTCCCCTCCCTCACTCACTCATTCTGTGTCTCCCACTGCTGCAGCCTGCATTTTTCTACTGGGCTCCTGCCTGCATTGGCAGCTGTTTCTGCTCACAAAGAAATCTGCAGCAGTCCCAACACAGCTCCTTTGAGCTTACTCATTCCCCCTCTCTTACTCACTTGTTTAGTTTCTGCCAGTGCTGCAGGCTGGCCTTTTGTACTGGGCTTCTGCCTGTGGTGCTGCCTTTTTCTGTCCACAAAGAAATCCTCTCCCCTGCCCACCGATTGCACGTCCCAGTAAAGATAAAAAAAATATCAGATTCCTAATCCTCCTGGGTGTCTAATGGTCCTCCCACCTGCCGATCGTGGTCCCCAAAAAACATCTTAATTCCCTGGTGTCTAGCAGACCCCCCTCACTATCCTGGATCCCTTCAATCCAAGAGAAAAACAACCAACAGTCCAGTTCACTGACTCATCCCACTCTATTCCCCAGTGTCTAGTGGACCCCCCATTTCTGATCTGTGATCCCTTGTAAAAAAAAAGCAATCCCAAGATTCCCAATTCCCTGGTGTCCAGTAGACCCCCACCCTGACAGTTCCCTGCCACCACCCCGTTCCTTCCTGACCCCACCCCTGAATGGGCCACAGGTGCAGCCTCCTCTCTCCTTCATGGCTGGTGGCCCACTGAACAGTCAGTGAATGAGTGTGTACATAATGCTCATGCATGCATTCATTCACCAACTGTTCAGTGGGCAACCCACCATGGAGGAGAGAGGAGAGCTGTTCCGGTGGCCCACTCGGGGGTGAGGTCCAGGGGGGGAGTGGGGTGGTAGTGGGCAAACTGTTGGGATGGGGTGGGGGTCCACTAGACACCAGGGAATTGGGAATCTTGAGATTACTTTGGGATTACTTTTTTTTTTACAAGGGATTACAGATTGGGAATGGGTGTTCCACTAGACACCAGGGCTGACTGTGTGTATTATGAGCACTAATTCAAACAGGCACTCAGTTCAGAGTGCCTGTTTGAATTAGTGCAGCTAATACACACAGTCAGTGGCTGGCCATGGAGGTGAGAGGTGGGCTGTGCCAGTCACTGGCTGGGGAAGAGTGGGGAGGTGTTGGGTGGGTTGGCACAGCTGGGTGGGGTGTGGGGGACCACTAGACTGCCAGGAAGTAGCAAATGCTTATTTTTTTTAATTATGATGGGGGGGCAGCTAGACTACCAGGGATAGGAATAATAATAATAATAATAAAATGCAGATCGGTGGGGCCACTAGACTACCAGGGATATAAACAACAAATAAAAATAAATATACATGGGGGGCACTAGACTACCAGGGATAAAATAATGAGATATTTATAAAATACACATGGGGGGAGACACTAGACTACCAGGGAAACAGAGATCTTTATGTATAGTATCATGATCGGGGGAAGGGGCCGCTAGACTACCAGGGATAATGAAAATGTATATGTTTTTACTCACATGGGGCAGAACGAAGCCCCTTGACCAAAACCCAGCCTCTTATAGCTGTGTAGGGCACCCCTGGGTTACAGAAAACAATTTAGAAATCTAGCCATCTCGTCCCTTGCTCACGATGCACGATCACGATCAAAGAATCTTGCGATCAAAGATTTTGCAGGCATCAAAGATCGTTAGCGAGCTGTGAACAAAGATTTCAAAAGCTGAAAATTCTATTTTTAGACCAATTTGGAGAAAACCAAAGCCATGGCTCGATAGATCAGGGTCCCCTGAGTAAAACCCATCCAAGTTTTACTTCAGAAATGACCCCTGAGCCAAGATATTTGTGTTTTTCTGATAGGAAAACTGAAAACAAGATGGCAGACCTCACGCTCAAAGAATTTTTTAAATCCTCTGGGACAAACATTCTTGAACCATGAGGCTGAAAATCTTTGATCACCAGGTGGGACCAGATGGCCAAAACCCCATTCTTTGTTCGCCAAATAGACATATAAATTTTCCCATTGACTTATAATGGGGACTTAAAAGTGGCATAACTTTTGAATGCCTTAATATTTTTCACCAAACAAAAAGTGGCATGTTCAGCCAGCAAAGCTCTTTCAAATGAGCCATCTCGCAGAGTGGCACACCATACAATGGATGTGCAGGGCCACGTCAAAAATCCCAAAAGCTGCCTCCAGAAATGGATAATTTTGCATTATTTAGTGCTTTCATACACAAAGCCCGTAAGTCCGACTGAAACACAATTTGGTAAATCAAGAGATCTACCATGCCCCACTGTGGGTACCAAATTTCAGGCAAATCCATTGAACGGGTCCAAAGTTATTAATGTCCAAACCTTGACTTTAGTATGTAACTGACCTACCGACAGCTTACTATATATATATATATATATATATATATATATATATATAAATACAAATACATGTTATATGTAAAGATTTGGCTGCATATACAGAAGTCAGCACATTTTGCTATGAATTGCATGGTGTCAAGGCACCATGCACCCTGCTTTTAAAGTTGGACCACAGCATAACATTCTGTGGTGATTTACATGCAGCCCATGATGCTTTGCATTGTGGGGGCATGTGTGATTTTGTATTTTCTTGAAACTTGGCTTCCCAGCCAAATGCCCTTGGGGTAACCTTGCCTCAGTGTTTACGCACGGAGGTTCTTTGTCTCTTATATATATATATACACATATATATATATATATATATATATATATATATATATATATATATATATATATATATATACATACACACAGGTTTATAATTCTAATAGGAGAAAGCATAGATGAGAGGGGCAGAATAAAGATGGGAGAAAAGGTAGGAAGTGTCAGCCATAGGCCTTGTCAAGCTGGTGCTGGGGGTAGGGGTGGGGAGGTGAGGTGGGCAGGGGTAAGAAAGGTAGGAGGTGGAAGCCATAGGCCTTGTCAAGCTGGTGTGGGGGTAGGGACAGGGGGCGAGGTGGACGGGGTAGAAAGGCAGGAAGTGGCTGCCATAGGCCTTATCAAGCTGGTGTGGGGGGGTGAGGTGGACAGGGGCAGTAGCCAGGGGCCTGTCAAAGTGAAAAAATGGGGGTAGCCTCTGAATTATTGCGGTAACAGTGGAGATACAGGGTTATCCAGTTGCGAGGAGAAGACTGAATGCTAGTAGATGGGAGTCTCAGATGACGCAGTCACAAAAACTGTTGACCATGAGATGCTGGCGTAACTTCAATTTGAATGGTCCCAATTTAGGTAGGTCAGTTATATCACTGTGAAGAGTATTAAACCAGTGAGGTGCTCTGTAGGCAAATGAGTAGTTTGTCCCTGAGCTGTCCAGTATCTAGGAACATGGAGATGATGGCTGTTAAAGAGTTGTGTATGCTGTGAACTACAATGGGGGCTTAGCAGGTTTGTGGTCCGTTGTGGCAGGAGGCTGAGAAGTGTTTTTATTTGCCAAAAGAAAGGTTTGGTAGTGGATCCTCCCAGAGAGCTGTAGCCAACTAGTCTCAGCATAAAGATCACAGGTGTGGGTGAAATGTGTGGACCCCATGAGTAGTCTGCATGCCTTGTTCAGAACAATGGATATCCTGTGCAATGAAGATATGGGGGCTGCTCCATAGATTACAAGACCATAGTCTACAGTGGATATGACAGAACTATATATAGCAAGTCAGAGGGCTTCAGGAGTAAAGCAGTGTTTAATTCTGCATAGGAGACCAGTCTTAACATTGACAACCCTGGATACATTATCTATATGTTTAGTATAGGATAGACAACTGTCTAAGGTGACCCCCAGGTATTTGAGATGTGGTATTTGTTCAAGAGGAACTCCAAGACAGTTTCTAATGGTAAGTGTATGGGATTTGTGCTTGTTTCTGGTGCTGCTGAACACCATTATGGATGAGATGTTAAACCAAGGTTCCATCTGCCTGCTCTGGTGGCAGTTCAGGTGAATGTAAAAAATCCCATGGCACTTCTCGAAAAGAGTAGGGGGAATTTTTTTTATTAAATCTTAAAAAGCAAAATACATCTATAAAAGTGTTACTTCATACTAAATCATAATACTAAAGGAAAAAAGGTAAACATAAATGCATTTTACAGCATAAATCCATACAAAATTACTATTTATATCCCCAAGACTAATAACTGAGTGCATACGGTGGATGCCCCTCCCCCCCAACAACAGGAGTGGGAGAATATGAACATTTAGAAATAAATTATCAAAGAAAAGAAGAAATTTCATGAAGAACCAACCCTATGATAAGCAAAAAAAAATACACTCAACCCTAAAACATAAAAAACAAAGGAAAAAAATGTAAAAAAAAGGAAACATGAATACTCATAATCCTAACGACAATAAGGATCTAGTTAATGTAAAAGAAACATCAAAATAATCAAGGGCTAAGTTAAAGCCACTTCTTGTAGATAATCAAGGGTCAGAAAGAACCTTGACATACAAAAAAGGAAACCAACTCTTCACTCTTTTTTTTTCTTGTATCAGCCATGGTAGTGAGGCCCAGGATTGTACAAAAACTCTGTTAGGAAAATTACCCTGTTCAGATTGTTTTACTTGTATTATGTCTTGCAAGATCACTTGAGTCAGTTCTTCAGTGGTCAATAATAGCTGCTGCAAAACTATCCTGCATCATACTTGTCATATCCAATATTTAAAACAGGATAATGCAACTCTAACTGAACTAGCTGAGTACACTTCCCAGTCTGGTGGAAAAACATTTAAGAACAAAGTAACGGGGGAGAGTTGTGAAAGAAAGGATGACCCCTATCTTTTGTCCATATCAAACCAGAATGTCTTGATGAATGGGCATTGGAAATACAAATGCTCCATAGTTTCAGTGACCAGAGGGCAGGAAGCTCTAGGGCAATATCTTTCCTCCATACCCTTATGCCTCAGATTGCCTTTAACTTTGAGCTTGTTATGAGCACATAACCAAAGAACATCCCACATTTTGGGGGGATTCTTTTATCTAAGAGCATGTTCTCTGTTTGATCTTTGTGAAAACTCAGGATAAATTAAATATTTTTCATCAATGATCTGTTCATACATTTTTCTTTGAGTGGGCGTTAGAATTGACCTACAGTAGGGGATAGTGCCCATAGTTTTATATAGTCATAACAGGTATTAAAGGAAGCATTCAATTTTAGCTTCCTTTTGTTTTTGTGAACAAAAGTATCCAGACTCCTATTCCTGAAGAGTTTCTTGTAAAGAGGGTCTCAACCATCCCACCCAAGATACCTAATGGTGCTGTAAGACTGGTAGTAAATTTGAAAAAATAAAAATCATCTGGAAGAAAACCACTGGGTGCACCATTCCCAAACCACCAAACTTCAGTGGTAAATAGAGACTCACTCTTTTAATAGGGTTTAGTCTGCTACCCCAGGCACATTGAAAAAAATCAACTCAGTACCATGGTTTCTAAGGACTTGGGTGGGGAAAAGCATAACTTAAATATAAGAAAATCGGTGGTACATATTGTTTAATCAGAAGAATCCTTTTTAATTTCCTCATTCTCTATTTGTTAAATAATAAGACTTTATGTTTTCCTTTTGTTATTTGTGTCTCCCAGTTATAGATGGCCATGTCCCCTTCCCCATAGAATATACCTAAAAGCTTGAGAGGTGCATGGTTCACCTGATTGTTCACCACCTGTTTCCTCTGGTCATTAGGATGGCCAATCGTTATACAGTGGCTTTTGGAAACATTGATCTCAACCACTGTTGAATGTGTATAAGCCATAATCACTATGTTTGCTAAGTCCCCTGAGCTACCCTCCTGTACTAAAATGCACATGTCATCAGCATATGCAACAGATTTGACAGTGACACCCTGAGGGCCTTGTACCCCTTAAATTGTAGGAGAGAGATTTAAAATCTGGATGAGGGGATCAAAGGTCAGGATATACAAAAGTGGGCTCAGGGGACAACCCTGTTGTAGGCCCCGCATTAACCAACAGGGGTCCCCCACCCTCCCATTTATGTAGAGTCTAAAAGAAGCAGATTAATACAGTAACTTTATCCATGAAATAAAACCTATATGAAACTCATATGATTTCAAAGTGAGCCATAACAAATCATGGGAAATTTTGTTGAAGGCCTTAGCCTGGTCATAATTAATCAGGTACCCCGCAACCTTACCAGTGTTACCTGCCTCAAAAACTTCTCTTAGAAATATGAGGAGATCTGAGAGTCATCAGCCAGTTACGGAACAGAATTGAGCTGTACTTATAATATCCAGAAGAACAGAACCCAGTCTTTTGCACAGTATGCTTGTTAAAATTTTAAATCAACATTCAACAAGGTTATTGGACACCAATTAGCCAAATTGGCCCTATTACCCTTTTTATGAAGATAGATTAACAGGCTGTCATACATCGTAGGTTCTAATTCTGCAGAGGAAAGGAAAGCATTATATAGATTAGTCAATTCTGGGGAGCAAAGCTTCCATAGAACTTAGTAAAGTTCTCCTGGGAGCCCATCAGACCCAGGTGCAGAACCTTTCTATAGATGCTTTATGACCTCGCCTACATCTGCCACCTGGAAGGGGGAGAGTAAACCCTTGCATTGCTGCTCTGCAAGCTGAGGCAAGTTGGCAGCTTGCTGTAACAAATTCATATTTTCATTACCCTTTAAGGGGGAAGCAAACTGGGCCTGTACTTGCTGATGCATCTCTTTTAGAATGTTTAAATGCCCAGTGATCTCCTCACCTCCCTCTGAGAAGACATTGGTCATGCATTTTTTTTCCATTCTAGATTTACAATCTGAAAAAGGGTTCACTTCAGAAGCTGTACCTCTGGTTCCAAACTTTTGTTTGTACTCTAAAGTTCTTTACCTGTCATACTGAAAGAAACACATCTCTTTCTTGAGCTCGGCTATCTGGGAAGAAAAGTCAGTACTTGAAGAGTATTGTAAGGACAGTAATTTCTGAAACTGGTTCCAGAGAATATTGTACCTATTATTGGAATGGGTTCCCTTCTGTTTAGCTTTAATTTTGAAAAAAGTTTGAATACAGATTTTACTGTCCTTCCACCACTCAGGGAGACTATCTTAAAGACAAATAACTGACAATCTATCTTGTAAGACCAAGGAAAATTCTGCTACTAAATCCTCATCTTTTAAAAGGCTAGCATTCATTTTCCATACCCCGGGTCCCATTGTGTTATTGACATGTGCAGCAAGCTGGATACCTACTAAGCAATGGTTGGAATACTCAATAGGTAAAACACACGGATGGTATATCGAAAGTCTGGAAGAGATAAAGGAAAACTCTATCTGAGAGGACAAAGGTCCTTTAAAAAAATGTGAGCTGGCTTTTTCACCAAGGTTGCATGGGCATCCACCAGACCTGCCTGTTTAATCATGTTCCCTAGAAAAGCTGCATCACAATATGTTTTTGTGGGAAAATAACTTCTATCTGAAAGCAAGAGTTGAATACTAAAATCTCCCCCCATCACTACAGCCTTAGCAGTGTGAAGGTATAGTTGAATTAACTGAAAAAGAACAATTCTGGCAGCTTTTGTTTTGGGAGAATAAACATTAATGAGACAGTAAATCTGAGAATTATGGATAATATCTACCAGGAGGGCCCTACCTGGGCTTATGTCTACCATTTTTAGAATTGTGATATCTTTGGATTTGAAACCAATTCCTAGTCTGCTGCAAATGTCTTCACCAATGGACCAAACAGAGTCCCCCCATAACCAACAATCTTTAACCTTTTGCATATCAGAAAGGGTATTAATTCTAGTGTCCTGCAAAAAAAAATACATGTTGTTGAAAGTGCTGTAAGAGTGCAAAAGTCAGATTCTGCTTCAAGTCAGACTTTATGATGTTCACATTCAATGATGCAAAAGATAAATGTGAATCAGGTGAAAGGAAAAGTTAGATTGAAGATTTCTTAGTCACTGCTCTAGTCTGCCATTTATTCTTGGATGTGGATGCCTTAGCAGGGCTCTCAACTTCTTTATCAGAGCTGAGGTCAATCTGGGAAGAGAAGGCCTTGACATCAGAATCCTCTTCATCCATAAGGTCCCCTCAAGTGTGAAAGACCTCAAATCTATTTTCTGTAGGGAGGACTGGATTGAGTGATCCTAATTTTTTTGTTGACTTAGGCCGCTTCCCTTTCCCTTTCCCTGTAACAAGTACCATGTCCTCTTCAGGTGGGGAGGAGTAGAGGCATATCCCTTTCCTCCTGAGATGAAACTTCCGTAGGGAATGAGGTTACCAAAAGATTTTCAAGAGATTGAAGTGGTCTTGAAATGTTATGTGATTCCACTCTCATAAACTGCTCTGTAACTGGGCCAGGTGGGGGTGGGGGTTGCTAGGGTTCATTTGTCTGCAGGCCTGTGCTGCTTGTTGGGCCCTGAAGGGTTTGGTAGCAGTGTGGATATAATAGTCTTGCTCACCATAACCTGAGGAATTATGAGCTGCCCAAGGACAACGGCTAAGAGCATGATCTGTCGAGTCACAAAGGTTGCATTTTGGTGGACTCTTGCAGAAGTTACTTGTGTGACCCAGTACTCCACACTGCAAACATTTCCTTTTGTTGCATTCATGATTTAAGTGACTCTCTGAGCCACATCAATAACACATTCGTGGTTGGCCTGGATAGAAAAGGATGCCCCTGTCTTGCCCCAGAAAGAAACAGTTAGGGAGATGCTCAATCCCAAAGTCATTTCGGTTAAGTTGTACATGGAATTTCCATCACCCTGTACAAAATCCCTCATCGTATAAGATGGTTTCTGGGGTACTTTGTAAGTCACAATGTTGTTTCAATCAATACATTATATCTGAAACATTCATTCCCTAATTGCAGAAGAGCACTGTGATTGTCTTAGCTTCATGAGGGGGATGACAAAAAAAGGAGCCCATAATAAGGTGTCATGAACTTTAGGATATAAGGCCCAAAATTTATACAACTTTTGCTGAGACAGAAAACTGACATTGAAATTAAAATCACCAGGGGCATGAATAAAAGCATAAATGTCTACAGGGCTAAACTGTAAAGAAGTTTTAACAATTTCTTTCCCCACATATTGCCTATCTGGAAACATTGGTAACCCCCTGTACCTAATTCATACAGCATAGCATCTTTTGGCTGTCTCAGCTGGCTTTTGAAAATGACTGGCATAACTTGCATGCTCTGTTGGTGTTTCAGTCCTCATAGCATTTGTGTCCCCATATGACTAGGACCAGGTGTGGACTTGAGAGGTAAATGATTCATAAGGTGCCTATTCGCACCCTGTGAGTGTTCCTGCAGGGGGGTCAGAAGGTGGACCTGATTAACGAGAAAAACCTCAGCCAGAAGCCAGGTTAGTTGAACTCATAAGGGGGGTTCCATTGGAATGGCCTTCTTCTCTGTTTTGCTCCATGTCAGTGTTCTCTGAGTTCTCCAACTGGGTATACGCAGGATGTTGTGCAGCTACACCAGCTGCTGATCTGCCATCTGAAAGCCTTCGTTCTGCTCCAGGAGCCCTGTCAGCTGAACCTTCTATCTGCTGTTTGGGACTCCTAGTACCAGGATGTCCAGAAGTAGTAGTCTCTGATTCTGGCCAAGGTCCATATTCAGTCCTCTGATCAATGGAAATATGTTTAGATACCTTCTGCCATGGAGATAGGGTTGTCCCTGGGACAGGGATCTCCGGATCAGGCACCCAGGTCCCTGTAGGGATTTCCAACAAGCCGGCATCATGAAGAGCCCATTCTGAAGACCAGTCTGCCTGCTGTAAGGGTAGGGTTTCCTTATCTTCCAGCTCAGGCCTATCTGTTTCTGTATCCATGAATTCAGCATCACTGTCCAGGTCAGTGGTTTGAAATTCCTTCCCCACAGGTAACATAAGACTAGTTAGTAGGTGTTTTCTCTTTTTATTCCTCATCAATCCTGTTTTTAATCAACAAACAAATGTTCAGCTTCATTCATCATTTTAAATAGCTGTTCCTTTTTCTCCTCCAAATCTTTTTGTAAAGTAAGTTCATCTTCTAACAATTCTTCATCAGGAATATTGCTAAATCCAGACATGCTGCCTTGTGTAGGGGGAGCCTTCTGTTCCCTCTGTTGCTGAAATGATCCTTCCCTTTAAGCTGACTTCTGTGGACTGGGACCCTCCATCCTGCTCGCAGGAAGCCAGCCCCCCTGCAGGCAGAGTAGGGAAGCTTTTTATTAAGGACATAAAGACTTATACAAAATAAATGAAAACAACAATAAAGTAGGTTAATAATGGAAAAAAATAGAGAATTAATACATTAAAGTAGAACGAATGAGCAAAAAAAAAAACAGAGACATGGCAAAAAAAAATTCAAGGAGGATCAAACCACCAATTTTCACAATTCTTCCAGTAATAGTCCAATTTTTCCCTGGAACGAAAAGTCTGATCAGAACCATACAGATTACATACTTGAATCTGCACAAAATGGATAACTTCCTTTTGAGTCCATAATGTCTGTTGAAGTACATATTTGCATCTGGCTAACCACAGATAATACTTCAAAATTCCAGTAATAACGCCAAGTGTGCTTTGATGATATTCGAGCCATGGCCCGGTATAAACCCCTAAAACCAGAGTGTCATAATCCATTGTACTGCACTCTACCCTATGCAGAGTTTGTGCAAGTAATTTCCAAAAACTGATAGCATAAGGACATTCTAGGAATAAATGTGATTGCGTTTCTGAAAAAGTGTTACAGGTGTCTCTAGGGCAAAACCTGTCACTTAGCTGTTTATGTTTTTGTGTATTCCTTACTCCCAGCCTGCCATGACAAGCTAACCAGATTGTTTCCCACATATGTGTTGGTAATCTAGAGTTGGTGAGTAATTTCAGAGAAGATTCTGAATTATCCTGGGAGCCCAGAGGGAAAATTAAAGGTTCCCAAAAATTCCTATCAAGGAGATTATCATAAATTATTTTTCTCCCGGTGAGCCTTTCTGTCAGTATATCCACCCTGGTCATGGCCCCTGGAACCCCCACCTGCTATCCATTGCCACTTTCTCCCCATTTATCCCTGGCTTGCCCCCTGGAGGGCAGGGCCTTGGCACCGGACCCCCACATTCGAGCCACGGGATAGCATCTGGTCAGGTTGTGTGGCAATGGCAGGCTTATTGAAGCCCCAGGGAGGGCTTCACTGTGACAGGGGGCTCACCCCTCCTGTTTTCTGCTTTTTCTAGGAAGCAGGGAAGTGTAATGATGCCAGCGTCTGCCCCACCTCCCAGTATATCGAGCGCTGGTAGCATGAGTAACTCCTGGCCTCCACCAGGGGACCTCATTGTGCCAGACACTATCCCACCCTCCCCCCTGGAGAAGGAGAGTTGTCCATGGGACACTCTATCCTTCTCCCCTGGCTGGCCCTCTGATGACCTGGGTCCATTCCCAAACCCGGGGCGCCGGTGTCGCAAGCGGATATCCAACCAATGCACCAGTGGGCTGGCCAGTTTTGCCAATTCTTATAATGAGTTCCCAAAATGGGCCAATATTATAAACAATAAAATTAGTGGCAAAAAAGGTGACAGGGTTAATCATGCCCAAACCACCTTTTTCCAGTAGTAAATAAGTAAAGTTTCTTTTCACAGGGTTCAGCCTGCTACCCCAGAGGGCTTGAAAAAAATTCTATATAGCCTTATTTCTAAATCCCATGGGAGAGGAAACATTGCACTAATATATATATAAATAAGGGTAACAATAACATTTTAATTAAAAGTACTCTTTTTTGTTTTGAGATTTGCATGTGTTTCCACTTCTCAATGACTGCAAATCCTTCATTAATTTTGATATTCCAGTTTGTTTTCTCTATCTCAGGAACCCCAAAAAAAGACTCCTAAAAGTTTAAGACCTTCTTGTATAATGGGAATCTCAGCTACCCTGATGTGCTTCAGATTATTTGTCCCTAATTGCAAAGCTTTACTTTTCTGAATATTAATTTTAGCATTAGATGCCATGGACAATTCCATTAAAAGTATTTTCAAATTATGTCCAGATTGCGGGTTAGCTAGAAATAAACAGAGGTTGTCAGCATATGCTAAGACTTTAACCGGGAGGGTACAATTAGATACAGAGACCCCAAAGATATTTGTTGTCCTATTAATTTTCTGTAATAAGATGATATCTAATGCTAAAATGTATAAGATGGGGCTTAAAGGGCACCCTTGCCTAACCCCACGCATTTGACGTGTGGTGTTGCCCTGAAATCCGTTAATCATTAATTTAAATGTTGCATTTTGATAAATCATTTGAACCCAGGAGATAAATTCTTCTGGGATCCTATGCTAGATAAAGGAAATCATTTGAAATTCGGTCAAAGGCTTTTCCTGATCGATGGAAAGCAAAAAATCTGGTAATCCACTGATGGTGCATTTATGAATGATTTCTCCGATCTGAATGAGAGTGTCTGTTATATTTCTATTTGGAATTGAACATGTTTGGGAAGTAGAAACTATAGTAGGAGTGATTTAATTGAGATGCCTAGTTAATATTTTAGGAAGGATTTTCTGATCAGAATTTAATAAGTTTGGTCTCCAGTTATTAAGATCTGAGGTTTCACCTTTTTTATGTAAAAGTTTCATACTGATCTGAAGCCAGTCACTTGAGATAGAACCTGACTCCAGGATTTCATTAAATAATTCAGTGAGAATTTTTGTTAATATATTTTGAAATTTCGTATAAAATTCAGAACTGAATCCATCCGGGCCTGGAACTTTATGTGATGGGAGAGCTTGAATAGCTTCAGTGACTTCACTGATGGTGATAGGCCGAGTCAAAGAGGTAGCCTCAGTTTGAGATAAAATGGTTGGTGGTAAATCTCAAAAAAATGATCTGCTGTAATAGTGGTAATAGTAGGTGAGAAGAGCTGTTCATACTTTAACTGTACATATTGTAAAATTTGGTCACTTTGTTGCGACAGATTACCCTGATCATTTTTAATACCTTCAATAATTTTTGTTTTATTCATTTCCTGATTATATTTTTAAATGTTTACAGATCCCTTTTTTAAATGAGTTCCAAATCTCTGCTCAGTCAGTAAAGTTTTGGCTCTATCATAGAGATACAACTTCACTTCTAACCCAACGCAATCTATCTGGGTTTTGTAGATCTGTTTTGTTGTTACTTGTAGTGAAATAAGTTTAAAAAGTTGAGCTCTTAACTGAAGATAATGTAAATAATCCTATTTATTTATTTTCCTCCCACTATAAGAAAAAAAATGTTTGAATTCTTGTTTCATATCCATTCATCAAGCCACTGTAGTGTCATAATATACGGCAATAGAAAGTCTTGCTTGTAATATGTCAATGCATTTCTGACATATTAGGTCATCAGTTAATAAAGAAATGTTAAGCTTCCAGTAACCTGGGCCTAATTTTCTAGTGTCAGAGAGATTCAAGGACACATGCAATTTTGCATGATCTAAGTATGCATTAACAATAGTCTTCACTTCCCTTATTTTGCCTCAGCCAGAAAAGAAAATGGAATCAATTCTAGTGGATATAGCATTCCTAAAATAAGTATGGCCTCCTCTTGGGTGAATTTCATTAAAGGGGTCCCATGTACCTGCAGTTTGAAGGATTAATTTTAAAGCATTTGTGCCAAAAAAGGTTTATTTGTGTGACCTGTCTTATCTTGGAGGTCCAAAGGACAGTTAAAATCACCTCCTATAATAGTTAATCTTGCTGCATGTAAATAAGGCTGCATTCATTTAAATAATGCTATCCTATCACTTTTTATCTGAGGGGCATAAATGGTGCCTAGTCTCATGGGTATGTCACTTAAAAGTACGTGAAGGAATAACAGTCTCCCAGGCTCTATCTCCATGATTCTGGTAACCTTTACATTAAGAGATTTAATTAAAATACTCAAACCAGAACAGGGTTCCACCCCTAGTGACCAAAACGATGGACCTCAGGGCCATGATTTTATGTGCCTGTATAATTTCTTGTGTTGTCCCAAGTCCCAAGCCTTGTATCCTGTAAAAACATAAGATGTGCATTAGATATTTGCAAAGAAGAAAATATTGAATGCCTGTATTTTATATACCTGATACTATTTACATTTAGGGTGATGAAATTTAATTTAGAAAAGGCCAGAGCACAAAGGACGGTTTAAATTATTTTTTTCCGAGTCCATTTGAAAACTTTTTCTTTCTGGGTGGGTGTTTCTTCTCCTTCAGATGCTTCTTTATGAGAAGAAGCTATTGACAACAAATCAGACTCTTCCCCTTCATCTTCAGTAGTATTCAGTAGAGCCACATAGCTGTTTCTAGTTTGAATGGAGGCTTTCCTTGATATTTTAGGCTTAGGTTGTTGTTTATCTTGCTTCCGTTTGCCCCCAGCAAGGGTAAAATCATATGGAGGAATTATCAGGGGTGGCATAATTTGTATATCAGCTTGTAGAGGATTTTCTATAATAGTTTGTGGTTCTACCAAACTTCTGGTACTGGTAATGGCTGAGGTGCTGATTAAGGTTGCAAGGGTGTGTCTAATGCTGGCTCAGGGGTGATAATCTGTGCAGACACAACAATAAGGGATTGAGACTTCTCTTTCCACTGTTGAGCTTCTAGGACCATTTCCTCCTGATCATAGAAGGAGCCTTTATTGTGGGCTGCCCAAGGACACATTTTGTAAGAGTGTCCTCTTTCTTCACATAGATTGCAATGAACTGGATTGGGGCAATAATGATTTGAACATCCTGTTTCCAGACAAAAGTCATAGACTTGAACGTTGCATGCATTGCTCAAGTGGGAGAGAGAACCACATCTGTGACATGACTTAGGTTGTCTGGGGTAAAAGCAAAAATCCCTGTCTCTGCTGATGTAGGAACTGCTGGGTAAATGTATGCCTGAGTCAGAGTTTTTTAACTTCACTTTAATGCACCAGCCCCCTATCCATATATTTTCAGATTCCATAATAGGCTGTGGTCTTTCAACTGCTTCCACTCTCTGCTTCACCCAATACCCCCTCATTCTTAAACAGAACATTAACAATCTTCCACATAGGTTTGGTTAAGGGTATGACTATGAAGGGGGACCATGCTGGAGAATGTTAAATGGAACTACATTTCAGCCAGAATCTGTCTAGCAATACAGAAGTTCTAAAACTGATGTTAAACTGCATGTCACCAGAGGTGTGTGTTAGGGCAGAAACTTCAGTGGCCGTAAAATGCATTGTGTCTTTTAAAAGTTTTCTCACCACATATGCCCTATCTGGTGGTACTTCTAGACCCCCAATGTATTTTAAGCGCACTGCATTTTTGAATTTTGCAGCTTCTCCTAGGTTTGAAAATAAGTCTGAAAGTTTAAATGTTTTAGGTGGACCTTGTGCATGCTGCTTGCTACCATCGGGGGTTTGTGGAAGAGGGGGGAGCTCTCTTGGTTGTGTTGCCTTGGTCTGAGATTTTTGTTCCATAATATCTGCCCAGGACATGCAAGGGAGTGAAAGATTATTTACTGATTGAATTGGCGCATTACCTGGGGTAATTTTATCCTCTCTGGGGTGCACAAACTCAGTAACATTTTTAGGAGTAACAGAGTCAGGAACAACGTGACTTACTTCTTGTCTGTGAGGCTCCTTCAATGTCTTATGATCTGGTTGTGGAACAGTTTGTGGTTGCAAGTCTTATGAATCTGAAGCTGCCTGGGCGTTGGGTGTGGTCATTGTATTGCAGCCAAATAAGGTTTCCATGACTACGTTGTGATCTGGATCTGAGTAACATACCGGCTTCAGTAACGGGAATGGAGTGTTTTCCAGCTCAGGTTTGACTGTCTGCTGCTGTCTGGACAGTATCAGACACCCAAGCAGAACCGTCTTCAGTTATTTTCCAGTCTGCTGCATATAACGCTCATTCTGGTGTCCATGACTGATCAGTTTTAATGGCTGCTTGCCCGTGTCATGGAGATGAGCACTTCATATCTTCTTGAGATGAGGCTTCCTTTAATTCAAGTGGAACATTATCCTTGGTGCTTTCTAAGTCATGTAAGGCATCATCCTCTTTTTTTAAAAGCTGTAGAAGTATTTCCCATCATTGTTTAATGGCCATTATTTTCTGTGAGGACAGTGGTTCTTGTTGTCTGCTTGTGGTCCTTAAAGTCCCTTCTAAGTGCTGTTTGGTAGTGAAAGCTGCAGCAGTCTGTGTCTGGAAAGCCAGGATTTCTGGGTTAACTGATGTAACATTAACATTAGGGCCCCGATTCTAGAAGGGTGGTACAAGTCACCGCCAAACACAACTTGCACCACCCACAACTGCAACATTGACCCTGCACCCTATTCTAGAAGGGGCAGGGTCATCACAGCTAAGTCCTGTGACTTGTGACATATGGCCAGGTATGCTGACCCATGGGTGCACATGACGAGAATGTCACAAGCTGCAACGCAGGTTGTAGGTGCCCACACCATACCGAGCAAATCATAGACACCCCCCAGGGCTGCCTACACCCCCATCCCCCAAAGTGGGCAGATACAGCCCCACAGGGCTGCCCACACCCCATCCCCTGAATCCCCTCTGCAAGGTGCCCCACAGAGTGGTGCAGTCAACTCCCCACCCGTGCCCCGACCCAGAGTCACCAGCCGCAAATGCGGCATATTCCCTGTGATGCCCTGGTCATCTAGTGCCCCCTGATCATTGTTAATTAAATAAATAGTACCCCCATATCCCTGGTAATCCACTGCCCCCTGATCATTGTTAATCACATAAATAGCACCCCCGTATCCCTGGTAGTCCAGTGCCCTGACAATCATTATTAATCAAATAAAAAGCACACCCCATATCCCTGGTAATCCAGTGCCCCCCAATCATTGTTAATTAAATACATAGCACCCCTGTATCCCTGGTAGTCTAGTGCCCCCAACCATTGCAAATAATTGGATTGCACCCCCATGTCCCTGGTTGTCTAGTGGCCCCCTGATCACTGTAATGAAAATAAATAGCACCCCATTTTCCTGGTAGTCTAGTGGCCCCCACCCTCCCAGCCAGCCATGCTAGACCACCCAGCACCTCCCACTCATCCCCAGCCTGTGACTGGCACAGCCCACCTCTCACCTCCATGGCCAGCCGCTGACTGAGTTCCATAGGAGTGCTTACTGTAAAGATGTGCTCAGATATTAATATAGGAGCATGTCTTTACAGTAAGCTCTCCTATGGTACTCAATCAGTGGCTGGCCATGGAGGTGAGAGGTGGGCTATGCCAGTCGCCGACTGGGGACAGGTGGGGGGGTGCTGAGTGTTCTGGCAAGGCTGGGTGGGGAGCTACTAGACTACCAGGGAAATAGTGCTATTTATTTTCAGTGCAACTATTGGGGCCACTAAACTAACAGGTATATGAAGGTGCAATCTAATTATTTACAATGATTGGGGGGCCTAGACTACTAGGGATATAAAAGTATTATTTCTATTAACAATGATCAGGGGAGTACTTGGACTACCAGGAAGGCCACAGGGTATATGCCTCATTTGCGGCTGGGACTCAGGGTCAGGGCATGGGTGGGGGAGTTAACTGTGCCACTCTGTGGGGCACTTTGCAGAGGGGGATTTGGGGGATGAGAATGTGGGCAACCCTGTGGGGCATTTACTGTAGGAATTGGGGACAGGTGGTGTGGCCAGCCGTGCAGGGCTATTAATGTCAGACTCGGGGGCAGGGGGTGGGCAGTCCTGTGGGGCACCCACAGGGGTATGCTGGGCATGGGGGACAGGGACACTGTGCATTGACTGCTGGATGGCTGATGGGTATACAGGACCCCCGGGGGCATCCATAAGTTATACCAGCTAAAAGCTGGTGTAACTTGTGTTGCTGGTTCTCCTCCGGGGGTTCTTGTAGAATCCTGACATTGGGGACTTTGTTGCTGCCCTTCTGGGATGGGGCACAACTGCTGCTGTAAACCCCCTAGCACCATGTCACAGGGGCTTTAGGGCACAACTGGAGTGTAACTGCTCTTTGGCACATGGCGCAGGCCACTTTGTAGAATCACGCATGTCGCAACTGCTGGCGTAAGTTGCTACATGCACCTTTCTACATGGCACAAGTGCTGTCATGCCAGGTGTAACTGTACTAGAATCAGGCCCCAGGTGGTTCCATATGCTGATCAATATCCACTTTCTCAGCTAAAGCTGTATCTTGACCTTCTTCTCCCATAGCTTCCTGATAGTCTGAATCAACCAGACCTTCCCCTGCTCCTGCACACCCAGCCTCATGGTAAGCCATCTTGCCAACCAGTAGCTGGACAGAGGTTCCCCCTACTGTCAGAGTAGGGGAATTTCCCCGGTGCCCTGGCCAAATGTCCCTCCATTTACTAAAATACCAACAGCTTAAATTGGTTCAAGGTTAGTTGACATACATCTGCATTCCCCTCCCCAGATCGTGCCTGAAAATAGGCAGAATTTGTCTAGTGAACTTACCCAGTCAACAAAAACTAAATAAATTAATTACTTTGGTTTTCTTGTAGTTGAGGATCAGTTTATGTTTAGAGAACCTGTCCTCCACTTCTGCAAACCCATTCCGAAGGTGAAGTTCCAGTTGCTTGGAGTCGTGGCTGCAGGAGTAGATGACCCACATCGTCTGCATAGAGGAGGATATTTTGATGGCAGAAACAAGGAAGGTTATTAAGGAAGATGCTGAATAGGAGTGGCCCCAGGATTATGCCCTGTTGTACGCCAGAGCGGATGGGCTATCGGTCAGATATGACATTGGCTATTTGCACCCATTGAGAGCAGTCTTCAAGATAGCTTTTGAGCCAAAGCGTTGTGTCAGAGGAGAGGCCAGTATTGGAGTGGAGTAGTAGTGAGTGATGGACAGTATCAAATGCTTTAGTGAGGTCTATAAAGGCAGTTCCTACTAAGGTGCCCTGATCCAGAGATTGATGAATAAAGCCAGTGAACTCCATCAGAGCCGAGGTGATGCTGTGCCGCTTCCGGAACCTGTGTTGCTGCGGGCATTGGATAGAGTATTTTTCAAGGTAGTCCACCAGTTGGTCAGCAACAATGTGCTCAAGAGCCTTGGATATTAGTGGGAGGATAGATATTGGTCAGTAATTTGCGTGATGGGTCCTGTCTCCACTCTTGTGCCTGGTGACTAGTGTTGCTTTCCAAACTTAAGGAAACTGCAAAAGTTGTAGTGATAGATTGATGATCTTAGTGAGGGGCATCAGCACTTCCTCAAGAGTGAGAGTTATGATGAGCTTAAGATCCAGAGAGTCCACTGCTATGTCATGATTTACCTAACAATTTGGTAAATTGTTCTGCATATTCTGTACAATCCAAAACTTAATGGGCCCTATCCATGATGCCAAATAACTGTGTAAACTGGGTGCATTGGCATCACTATGCATGAATGCTGCAAAGCGGTGCCTGCATGGCAAGCACCATGGGGGTGTGAAACATTTACATGCCCAATCCTCTGGCTGTGTGGACAGCAACATGCTGGGAGTGGGTGAGGGGTGTGCCGGGGGCATGCCAGCAATATGCAGCATTCACCACAGCTGGACATGCTGGCTGCAGGGGTGTGGAGGAAGGGGACTGGTTACGCCATGGGGGGACCCTGCCATAAAAACCTACACATTCTGCCCTGCTGCACACAGGACCCCCACATGGCCCTTGACTAGCAGCAGTCCATTGTAAGCGGCACTGAGGAGACCCCTCTCCGACACTCTCCCTAGTGTTCAGACCACCAAGATTCCCTGCAGCAGGATGGGATCCCACCCACACACATACATGATAGCCCAGTGTAGCACCCCCCCATGTCTGGAGCCATATGGCAGACCTCCCACCACGGCTGCCCTGTCCCCAGCTGTGTGCCATGGCCACCACCACCTCTACATGCACATCTGTGGCCCATTCCCATAGCGGAATAGCATACACCCCACCCCAACACACATCTGCCTCAGTCTCTGAAAGGCATATGCATATCCCCAGCCACCACACACACAGGCACCCCTGTCACAGTGGTGCAAATGAACCCCCTCACACACACACTTGGGTGCCCCTGTCCCGACTGTGTCCCCCCTCCCAACACACACTGGTACCCCAGTCCACACTTGGCAGATCTCTGACCCCAGTACCACTGTCCCTCATTGGTGATCAGTGTAATGCCACCTCCCATGGCACTCACACCACCCTCCCCTTTACCTGCTAGCCAATGCCACTTGCTGGACAACCAGTGGGACAACCCTCCTCACACCTCCTTGGCCACTGATCATCCAAGTGCTGCTGACAGCACATCCCTCTATATAGGCAGCATGCTCCCAGCATCACATGGATGGCCAGAAACCAGGGAGGTATGAGGAGGGTTGTGCTGCTGGCCATCCAGTGCCCCAGCACTGACTAGCAGGTAGGGGAGTAGGGGTGTCAGTGCTGCGGGGGGCCACTCTAGGACCCAGGCCGGGCATCCCATTAGATGCCTGCCTGGGTCCAGAACTCCACCCCCAGCTGCTCTGTGGAGTCCTACACACCATGGGGCTGAAGCTGTGGACAGGTGGCTACCAGTTGTGAGTACTGGCACATGCACACCTGTCTGCAGGTGCACAGCTATGCGGGTGAGGTATGCGTCTTTGGTGCATACCTTCACCCTGATCATGCATAACAGCCAATAAGAGTTACTAGAATTAAGACATACCTTTTACAGTGCTATTTGCATTTTTTAAGTTTCTTTAAAATTATTCACTCATGTCAAAAGTCTTTTATCTACATAAAAACAAAAATGACAAAAATAAAGGCCGTCTACCCTTCATGGTTTCAATAATATTCAATACTCTTTAACTTATGTTTAAAAATATATTTGTTTTAAATAATTAGATCACATAATTAGGTTTTATATTATGTAACAAAACCTGGCTTATATTGACTCATGGATGGGAGCTTGAATATAAATATGAGAATCCAATTTGATTATTAGAGATTATGTCAAAAACTGAATGCTGGAAAAAAGAAAAGGCAGTTCAGCATCTTTAAACATGTTTGATACTATTTACATTAACTGTAACTAAAGTAAGATTCCACATTAAAGACATTACACAAGAGAGAAACAGAAAAAGGGAACCCCAATCAGTTTTTTTTAATTTAAATTTTATTAACCATTTCAAATTACAGAGAGGAGACCCATGGTACACATAAGTAGTATAGATTATATAGAGTGAAGTCAATGGATCTACCCTTCCCACTCCCTTCCTCCCCCCTCCCTCTCCAACCCATCCACACAGAGCACATATTCCTATATAAAATCAGGTTGAAAAAGAGGTGGCAACTGCAATCTATTGGAGGGAATAAAGGGCTTGTAAGAGGCCCCAGATCTTATTGAACTTCTTTGGCCTATTATGCAAGCTGGCTATGGCCTTTTCTGTTCTGGGGTTTGCTAGAAGTTCTTGCAACCATTCAGTATATGAGATTTCTGCAGTATCTTTCCAATGTCTCAAAACTAGTCTTTTAACAGACATGGCAATTAGAGCTATATGGTATCTCCGTTTTACAACTGGGATGTTGGAAAAGTCTCCTAGTAGACAGGTTTCTGCTGTAAATAAGTCTGTTAAACCTAGAAGTGGATCTACTCACTGTTTAATGTTGTCCAAGAGAGAGGCTACTTTAGGTCATGTCCAGAAAATATGAAGTAAATTGACTTCATCCTGAAGACATCGGGTGCAAGTTGAAGATGGGATCAATCCCAACATAACCATTTTTTGAGGGGAATAATAAAGATTATGTAGGATTTTGAATTACATAAGTCAAAGCCTGTCTTGCATAACAAACTTGTGACAGCTTTGCCATAAGGAAGGCCATGTGATATCTTTGTCAGGAAAAAGGGAGGACCAGTAATGTGTCGGCCTAAAGCTATCAAGCCAGACCCAGTCAAAAATAATACCATATGTTCTAGATACTGCTTGAGAGAAACCCGCTAAGGTGCTTAAGTCCCTTTGGAAAGAGAATGTTGGGGGTTGGGGTGGAGTGGGTCCAAGGACCTTCAATATCAGGTGATGTAATAGGAACACTTTGAGAATAGTAGAATTCAGGATATTGGCTTTGTTCAAAATCTCTGGTGAAGAAAGCCAGAGCGTGCTTTCTTTAGCAAAATATGTAAGAGGACAATCTGCTAATTGTGGAATCCACCTCATCCAGAGAGGCTTGCCCTCTATTTTGAAGTTTGAATTACCCCACCAAGTTTGAGATGGATCTTTAGTATGTTTGTATTTTAAAAAGGCTCAGAGTTGTGAGTGAACTCTGATGGATATTGCAATAGGAGAGTGTTTTGAAGAGGGTGGAAGAGAACTTACTATGGTATATAACAAGGCTGAGGGGGATAGACCTTGTGCCTGTACAACAGTAGACACTATTTTAAGCCAGACCAGCAAAAAAGGCAAAGGGGTTGAGGAATTTTCAACAGATAGCCATCTTAAGTATTTGGCCTCATGGCTGGCCCAGTAATACAGTCCAACATGTGGAAGGCATAACCCACCTTTCATCTTAGCTGTAACTAGTTTATAGCATGCAATCCAGGGTTTTTTACAGCCCAAAATATGATCAGCAATTAAATTGTGAATCCTCTTAAACCATACTAGGGGAAGCCAAACATTTAAGAGGTTAAGTGGATAGAATAAATGTGGAAAAACATATATTTTTATTAAATTAATTCTCCCCCAGATAGTGGTGGGCAATAGGGACCATCTTTTAAGATCATGACTTATAGTGGTCACTAGGGGATCTAGGTTTAGTTTTATGAGTTTATTCGGGCTCTTGGTAAGTTCAATCCCCAGATACCTCAAGGAATCGGAGTTCCAGGTAAATCCCAAGACCGAGATAGTATATTTCAGAACTCTATAGTTAAGGAGAAACACCACTGTTTTCTCTACATTTAATTTATAATTGGACATGTTACTAAAGTCTTTAATGATTGCTAATATTGGAGGGATAGAGTTAACTGGATGGGACAACTGGAGAAGCAAGTCATATGCATAGGCTGAAACTTTTAACTGTTTGGTCCTGTATAGTTACACCCTGTACGTCTTGACAATCTGTAAGCCTACGTATAAGGGGTTCTAGATAAATATTAAAAAGCAGTGGGGTTAGAGGACATACTTGCCTAGTTCTGGCTTGTAATAAAAAGGGTTCTGATGTAACCCCATTACTGGTAACTTGAGCAATCGGGGGTTTGTAAAGCGCCCTCATCCATTTTTGAAATTCAGGGGGAAAGCTGAATGCATTCATGGTATGTAGCAGATAGCTCCAGTTGACTCTGTTGAAGGCCTTCTCAGTATTCAGGGAGACCAGAACAGCAGGGAAATCCACATCCCTGGAAGCCAAGAAGACATGTGACAGAGTATTTAGGTGATCTATAGAGGACCTACACTTCATGAAGCCTACCTGTTCTGGCCCTACAAGATCTGGGAGGACATTGCCCAACCAGTCAGCCAGGAGTTTAGTCAGTATTTTGATATCCTGGTTAAGAAGTGAGATGGGTCTGTAGCTTGACACCATATCTGGGGGTCTACCCGGTTTGGGTAAAAGTACAATTAGGGCTTCAAACAAGGATTTTTCTGACTCAAGGCCAGAGAGAATATGCTGATAAAGTGGAAGTAGAATTGGGATTAGATGTGCAAACACCTTATAAAAATTAGAGGAAAAGCCATCTGGGCCTGGTGTTTTATCTGAAGGGAGGTCCTTAATTACTCTGGCTAATTCAGCTGGAGTAAGTTGGGATGTCAAAGACAGTTTCTGGGAATCCAAAAGAGATGACAAATGGGAATCTGATAAATAGGAGTCTAGTTGAAGTAGGGAGGGAGGGTTATCCATTAGACCATATCATTTTTTTTATAATAAACCCTGAATTCTGATACTATATCAATTGGAGAGGTCTTTAAAGCATCTCCTTCCTGGAAATGGACAACTGCAATTAGTCTCAAAGATGCTTGTTGTTTAAGTCTAAGGGTAAGGAGGTGACCTGCATTCTTAGCTTGATCTGAGTAGGATGCCTTAGCTTTCAAGATGGTGAATTCTGCTTTTTCTCTCAGTAATTCAGAATATGAATCTCTTAATTTCACCAGCTCTTGCCTGCATTGTTCAGTGGAATTAGAGGTATGCTTCTTCTCCTTCTCCCGGATTAGGGATAGAAGAGACCAAAGCTGTTCCTCTTGTTTTCTTTTTCCTGCATGCTAACCCAATAAGCAACCCTCTTAAGTAAGCTTTCAATGCACACCACTCAAGGTCAGGTTTACCTGTTGAGTTAGTATTAATTTCAGTAAATTGGGTAATTTGTTCTGATATATACTTAACAGCTCCAGAGTCTTTATGGAGTTGGTTCTTGATCGATCTTCCAACATCCTCCTTTATTGGGGAGAAATGTAAAGGAAATCAAACAGGAATCTAGGGAGTGGTCAGACAGTGGACCTGAGTGTATGGAGGAGTCCGTCACCCCTGGAATGAGTGTTTGGGGAAATAAGCAGGTAATCAATTCGGGAAGAGGACTTATGTACCTGGGAGGTAAAAGTATATTCTCTTTCCAAAGGATGGAGGATACGCCATATAGGCCGGTTTGATCCAATAGTTCATGGAGTGCCCTTTGCACTGGGGAAAGCACCTTATGGGAATTTCCTGAGTGGTCCATATTTGGGTCAAAAGTTAAATTTAAATCTCCCCCTATGATAATCGGAGTGGAAAGGTAGGGAGCCAAAAAATTAAGGAAATGCATAAAAAAACTCTGGAGAGTCATTATTAGGCCCCATAGATACTTCCTAGTATAATCTCCTCTGTATGTAACTTACCTTTCACTAACACATCTCTGCCCTGAGGATCCACAATAGTTTGGATGGGGGAGAAAGGGGTGGACCTCTGTGTATTAGAATCATGACACCGCGACTTTGGGTATTGCCCTCTGCAGAAAAACATTGTCCTATCTGTCGTCTTCTTAATTTAACAACTTCTGAATTAACAAATGGGATTCTTGGATAAATACAATATCTGCCTTTAATAAGTTCAGATGCTTTAGAATTTGTGTATTGTTTAACTTTATTTATAGCCCCTCTAACATTCCATGAAACTAGTTTCAATGCCCTAGCCATTGAAACTTAATACTGTAGGGAATGTTCTTCGATGTGGGGTTATATTTATGAGTTGTTTGCTCCACTGTCTAAACTGTCTCTGTGTGGTCCCTCCAACCCTCCTCCTCCCCCCCATAACCCTAAACCTAAAAACTCATACCCATTAAACTGAAAACTCACTAGTCCCCAGTCCCAGTCCACCCTCCTTCCCTTATTACTTCACTTCACACATTGCATCATACCATATGACTTCCTCCCCTTCAGCCACCCTATATAAACTCCCCTACCTAATGTTGTAGGGTTAAAAACATTAACTAATACAGGTAACAGGGATAAACCGGAATATACATCATTATACAATGGCAAGAGAAAATCCTGGTCCTTGATTGGTCAGAGTGGGACTGGACCCGGGATGTTATCCCAGCATAACATCCCGGCTCTGGTCAGTACAATGTAACCGCATCGAAAGTTTAAAAAAAATCCATCCACAGCTGTCCGTTGCTTCCTGCTCGCACTGAAGTGAAAGCCGCATTTCCGATCGGCTTCACAGCAGGCACAGCTCTCACACGTTCCCCAAACAAGCCTCGTTTATTTCGTAACAGGAAAAAAAAACTAAAATCAAAGCTGTCTTCACGATTACCGAGCGTTTAGTGTGACAATAGTCTGACGCTCTTTCTCCGGTGCCCCCGGCACCAACACCATCATCTGCTCGCACTGAAAGTGAAAGCAGCATTATAGATTTGCAAAACAGTAGGCACAGCTCTCACGCTCCCAAACAAGCTTTATTTATTTCTAAAAAAGGAAGAAAAACCTGAAATCAAAGCCGTCACAGCAGTCTCCTGCTCTTTCTCAGGTGCCCGCCTCATTCGCCCGTTGCTCTAATGCTCGCTCAACTCATGTTTCTTCTACATCTTTTTTTTCTTTAAATACATGAACCAATAGCAGGAGAAAAACAGTAAAGAAAGGAACCCAGTAGGAGAACACCTAGAGGAGCGGGTTGTGGGTGGGGGCACACCTATTAGAGACCTGCAACAGACACACATAAAAACAGCTCCACCTGCTGTACAAACAGTATAAAGCACTATTTTTCAAATCCGCATCCTTCCACAATAAAAAACTAAAAAATACAATTAAAACACTATTTTTTAACCATTTTCTAATGTAAATGTAAGCGAGCCACTGTATAATAGGAATAATGCCCTCCAGGGTGGGTGTTATGCTGGGATAACATCCGCCTTGGGTGTTGGACGCCCTCGGCCGTTGGCCTCGGGCCCAACCACCCAAGGTGGGATGTTATCCCAGCATAACACCCACCCTGTCGGGCATTATTCCTTTAATAACTTGCTAACTGTTACTACATGTATTAACAAGCCTATTAATAAACCAAAATGCAGTGTTATCACAGTAAAACCCCTTAAGTGGGGATAATTATCCACCATAGATGGTCCCCTAGCTAAGACTTAGTTAATTAAAAGCAGCCATGTGATCAATCAAAGGCTAATTTTGCCTTAAATAGCAACAGGAAAAGATAAGGGAAACAAGATTAAATAGCATTAAAAAATGCCATCTATAAGTTCTGTTGGGCAAATCAGTGTCAAATGCCCTAAACTATTAATAATATAGTAATCAGTCAGGCACATGTAACTACAATTTAAGCATGAAAATTGTTCCCATCCTGTAAAAAGAACAAACATCGAACAAGAATTATATTCTGTTTGCAAAACAATATTTCAGGTATTCAAACAGCCCTGGAGACTATGAATAAACATAGGTAGGTGGCCACATAAAACTATTCATAGAGCTTAGAGTTTTGTAAAATATTACTAGGATACAGCCTGGGCTGGGATCTATAATAGACCACACAGGCCTGTCTGGCTATCAGATAAAAGGTGATTAACAAATGGGTTTCTTCACTAGGCATGGCCAAAATTTATCAAGGAAAAAACAGATGCCAAAATGCTTTCATTCAGCAATGATTCCATAGACAAATAAAAGAGCACTACAAGGGTCCCAAACTGTAAGTCCTTGAGAGTTTGCTAGTTATTTTCAGTTATCTGCAAGTTGAGATTAATAGTCAAACATAAAATGACCCATAGAATGCCAAACTGAAAAATATGTAAACCAAAATGTGGCTACAGTCAGGTGAAAGTAGGTACTTAAAAGGAAGTGAGATACATTCCTTCGAAAGCAAAACTATATAATAAGCATTTCCAGCTATCAGTACACAACACAGGCTGGGAAGCTGTTGCTGTGTAAAAGCTCCCTCTAGTGGTGGTAACAAAACATCTCAGAGGAGATTAAATACGTAATGGCTGCTCCTCGAGTATTCACACTGCCAAGAAGGAGTGGAGGTAGACATGGGTCTCGAGACACTCGATGAAGTAGTATTTTACCTCAGCTATAAAGATTTTATGGAGACCAGATAAAATCAGACATTTCTTACCATCCCAAAAATTCAATGTGCAGTGCCACAGGTTGTCGAGGAAATTGTTCAGCCCATAGAGTTGACACTGTTAGCTCCTATTAAAAATTCCATTTATTTGACACTACAGAGAGTGCGTAAACAGGAATTCAACAACATAAATAGCTCACAGATTTCAATTTAGACCCCTCACATATTTTGCTCAGGTGTTTCTGAAGAGATCAGGGAGAGACGCTTTATGTCCCACTGATGCTGCCTCTGGCTCCTAATAGGTGGTCCAAGTCCCAGCAATTAGAACTTTTTAGAACAAATTAGAACACATTTTGCAGGGTAGATAATTTTGAACTTTATGCTAGCTGTGATTAATTTGGACACCAAGGGGTAGAAAGCTATTCTTCTTAACTGGACTGAAGTTGGAAGGTCTTGTATAATTCGGATTTTATTATCTCCCCAACATACTCCTTGAAGGTCTCTTATTTTGGATAAAAAGTGTTACTTTTCTAAGAAGTTCAGGAAACAAAAGATTAGAGGATGTAGTGGAGCTCCAGTGGGTGGTTTAGGTCGGCGGGCTCGGTGCTCCCGCTCAATAATATAGTTTGGACCCAATGGAGAGGGGCCAACAAGTTTTTCCACCATTTATTGTATAAAAAGTACAGTGTCCTGGCCTTCTTCCCCTTCTGGGAGAACTATGAGGACTGGATTGTTTCGTGGACTGTGACCCTCTAGGTCTTCCACTTTTAATTCCAGTTTGATTATTTTGTGTTTGCAGGATAATAGTTCTTGGTCCATTTTGTCAAGCCTCTTTTCAAAGGAACAGATTCTAGCAAAATTATCTGAGGTCTTTTGTGAGACGTCTTCCAGCAGAACTGATACAGCTGGTGAAACATGATGTTGGATGCCAGTTGTGGTATGTTTAAGAAGTTGTATGTTATTTCTGTTGCATTATGGTGTCTGTCTGTGATTGGTTGTCTTACCTTGTACTGCCTCCCTTAGTTGTGTGTTCTGTGTGTGTGTGCATGTGTGTGTGTGTGTGTGGGTGTGTATGTGTGGCAGTGGGGGAGGAGTCAGAGTTAGGGTTGAAAACCCTAATGTCGAATTTCCTCGCTTTGGTCACTATAAAAAACCCTAACTGTTGCATTAATGCAGTTTTTTGCAAAGAATTTCTCAACTTTTTGAGAAAGAAATAACAATGAGAGATTCTCTTACCACAGTACATCTAAACAAGTTTATGAAACCTTTATAAAAGAGACATTGGCAACAATGCCTCACCCAAGTTATCACCCCAACCCTACATGGCAGGTACTGCATCCTGACTGCAGAGCCATAGCCCAAGTAAGGCCATGATCATCAACGGTATACCTCTCTGTTACCAGCTGCACAGTAGATATGACACTCATGAGTTGCATGTCCTCAACCAGGCAATGCCTCCACCCCCTCAAACCAGTAATCGCATGCTGAGTGCAGACTCACAGTCAAACTAAGGCCATACACATCACTGGTATACCTCACTCATGGCAGCTGCACACAAGTCAGAACATTGAGGAATGGCATGACCTCAGCCAGGAAATGCCCCCCCAAACAGGTACTACATCCTGAGTACAAAGCCACAGGCTGAACTAAAGCCATGTACATCAACATCATACATCTGTGATACCAACTGTGGAGTAGTTATGACTCTCATGAGTTGCATGGCCTCAGCCAGGCAAAGCCCCCAACTCCCACCAAACAAGTCATTGGATGCTGAGTACAAACCCACAGGCCAACTAAAGCCATGAACATCAATGGCATACCTCCCTCATACCATCTGCTGGAAAGTTAGAACACTGAGGACTTGTGTGGTCTCAGCCAGGCAATGCCCCCCCAACAGGTACTGGATCCTGAGTGCAGTTCCATAGCCAAACTAAGGGTATGAACATCAATGGTATACCTCTGTGATACCAGCTGTACACTAGTTATGACACTCATTAGTTGGATGGCCTCAGCCAGACAATCCCCCCCTCCAAGACCAGCAATTGTATTCTGAGTAGAGACCCACAAGCCAACTAAAGCCATGGACATAAACAGTATACCTCCCTCATACAAGCTGCACACAAGTTGGAACACTGAGGAGTTGCACAACCTCAGCCAGGCAATGCCCCACCCCTCCGAACAGGTACTTGATCCTGAGTGCAGAGCCACAGGGCAACTAATGACATGAATATCAATAGTATACCTCAGTGATACTAACTACAGACTAGTTATGACACTCATGAGTTGCATAGCCTCCGCCAAGCAATGTTCCCCCCCACCCTGAGCACATTCTGGATCCTGAATGCAGAGCTACAGCCCAACTAAGACCATGAATATCAACAGAATACCTCTGTGATACCAACTGCAGACTAGTTATGACACTCATGAGTTGCACGGCCTCAGCCAGGCAATGGCCCTCCTCCCAAACAGGTACTGCTTCCTGAGTTGAGAGCCACACCCAACTAAAGCCATGGACATGAATGGCATACCTCTCTGATACCAACTGCAGACTAGCAATGACAGTCATAAGTTGCACAGCCTCAGTGAGGCAATGTCCACACCACCCCTCAAACCATGTACTGGATTTTGAGTCCACAGACATATCCCAACTAAGCCCATTACATGTACTGTATACCTCTTTGATACGAACTGCAGACTAGATGTAACACTCATGAGGTGGATTTCATCAGCCAGGCAATGCCCCCTCCCCAAACAGGTACTGAATCATGTGTGATGGCAGCTGTACACCTGTTGGAACACAGAGTAGTTAGATGGTCTGAGCCACACAATGTCTCACCCCTCCTTGAACCAAGTACTTAATGTTCACTACAGAGCGACAAGTAAAGTGAGGCTGTGAACATCAATTGTATACATCACTGATACCAGCTGCACACATGGTAGGACACTGAGTAGTTGTATGGTGCGAATTAGTCATTGCCCCCATACATGTCCAGATCACTTACAGTAGTGTATCTTGAGTGGAAAGCTAAAGTCAGCAAAAATGTGTTGACATATACAAGATACATTACTGATACCAGTTGCACTCATTATGACAGTGGTGAGTTGCATAGGCTGAGCCTAGCAATGCCCCCAAGCCCCATAAATCAGACACAGGATCATAGATGTAGAGAGAGACACCAACAAAAGTGATAGACATCAATGGAAAACTTTCTTATAGCAGTAGCACACATATATTTTTAAGAAGGAGCCAAATGCGTCATTGTAAAATAATAAAATGCAATTATAAAATTATTGATTGCTGTATAAAAATAAATTTTTTCTCAACTTTCATATAAAAATATTTAAATAAATAAATGTGTCTCTTCACATGGAGGAGGGGGAAGGAATAATAAATAAAACATTTATAAAATGAAAGCAGTTAAATAAATAAAGGTGTTGCTTCACACTAGGACTGGGGGGAGATATAAATAAAGAAAATATATATTTACTGAAAATCTTTAAATGAATGGCCAGGAGTGATGGGGAAGTGCTGGCCATTCAGACTGTTGTGCCTTGGGGAGAGGAGGAGGCAGAAGAGGAAGACTGCTTAGGAGCAGGTGGGTCTTGGTGCCCCTCATGTGCAGGTGGTGGTGGTGTTGTGGGAGAGGTACCTTCAAGGGGCTCTTCTTGCTGAAGAGCTTCGGAGGATTGGTCATCCTGGAGATGCTACAGGTCCTGTCAGAGCAGATGGTGTATGGCTTCCATGGCCTCCAGCTGGTTCTCAGCCAGCAGCAGCATGAGACCATGGGTGGTCTCGAGCAAAGCAACAGAGGCTTTAAACCAACTCAAATTAGCAGAACTCAAAGCCAAATGTAAAACTTTAAATATAGGCGTGGTGGGAGTAACTGAAACTTGGTGGGACCCATACTCAATTTGGTCCAGAGAAATTCTGGGTTATAAGTTATATCATAAAAACAGATTAGATAAACAAGGCGGTGGAGTTTGTATGTACATATAAAATGATATTCCTTCTTTTGAAGTGTGTTCTCCCTTTCCTTTGGAAAGTATATGGGTTAAAATCTTATTGAAGGAGCAGTCCTCCTTAACTATTGGTAACATCTATCGACCTCCATCTGCAAATTCAGATTACACAACTGATATGTTTAAAGAAATTACACATTTTTCAGAATCTCAAGATACTGTAATATTTGGTGACTTTAACCTCCTTCATATTAACTGGGACTCATTCTCAGGACAGTCCTATGCTGAGAAAGGACTAATAGATGTGGTAGTAGTTAGTACTGGATTACAACAACTTGTTACTGAACCCACTCGAGGTCCTAATATTTTGGATCTATTATTTACTAATATAGAGCAACAAATTGGCAATTTACAAATTTGGGATCCACTTGGGACCAGTGATCATTCATCTATTCTTTTTGAAATTCAACAGTTTAAAACTACACAAAGGAAGTTATACTGTACAAAAAATTATAATAAAGCAAATTTTTCTAAAATCAATGAATACCTACAAAACATAAACTAGGAATCTAATCTTCTTAATTGTACAACACAACAAGCTTGGGACTTTTTAAAAAACATTGTGCATTATTTGGAAAATACCTTTATTCCATCTAAGAGGAAATTTAATAATAAAGGAAACATTCCCCCTTGGTTGAACAAGACAATTAAAAATCAGATTAAAATAAAAATTAAACTTTTTAGGAAACTTAAGAATAGTTCTGTTCCATTTAAAACTACTCTATTACATAAATACAGACTATTTGTGAGAAACTTAAAAAATTCTATTAAATTGGCAAAAAATAAGCTAGAATTTAAACTAGCTCACACAGAAGACTGTCACAAATCTCTTTTCTCCTATATAAATAGTAAAAAAGGTGTATCAAGGACCATTGGTCCCATTATAACCAATGGCTCTTCTCTATCTGATATAGAAATCTCAAATCTCTTTAATAAGTACTTTTGTTCTATCTTCTCTCAAAAATCACCTATTAGTACATTTAAAGTTCACCACATAGATTATCATAGGTTTTATCCAATTGACATTATACAGGCTATCTAAAAAAAATAAAAAAAAATACTAGTCTGGGCCCAGACAGTATTCATCCATGGTTTCTAATCGAAACCTCTATAAATATTTCTATACCTTTGTCAATTATCTTCAACAAATCCTTATAAGAAAGCATTGCACCAAATGATTAACGTTCAGCAATAGTTACTCCCATATTTAAAAAAGGCAATAGAGGTTCTGTGCAAAATTATCATCCAATTAGTCTGACCTCAGTTGCTGGTAAATTAATGGAACAAGTAATGAAGTCTCTGATAGATCAAAATTGTAAAAAATTAGGAATTTATGATTCAAATCAGCATGGGTTTACTCCCAAGTATTTCTGCACCACCAATCTGATATCTTTTTACAATAATATAAGTACTCTACTAGGTGTAGATATCCCTACTGATGTAATTCTTTTGGACTTTAGTAGAGCTTTTGATAAAGTCTCACATGAAAAACTCATTACTAAAATGCGTAATCTAGGTTTGTCACCGGATATTGTCAACTGGACTTTAAACTGGTTGACAAATTGTTCTCAGAGAGTCAGAATTAATGATATCTTGTCTGAATTTGGTAGTGTGACAAGTGGTGTACCACGGGGTAGGTCTTGGGACCAACATTGTTTAATCTCTTTATCAGTGATTTACAAACAGGGCCAAATAACTTCACGGTTAAATTTGCAGACGATACTAAATTGAGGGGCAAGGTTAATAATCAAGAAAATATTTCTGCATTAAAGAAGGATCTGGAAAAATTAACACTTTGGGCAAATGAAAATCATATGCAATTTAATCTAGACAAATGTTTAGTAGTGCATTTCAGTATAAATAATCCAAAAACGATATATTATATAAATGGACTACCACTTCACTCATCAAACTGTGAAAAAGATTTGGGGATATATGTTAATAATAAACTTACACCAAATGATCACTGTGTCAGAACTGCTTGCATGACCAACAGACTTTTGAGGCAAATAAAACGCACTTTTGTTAATTGCACTGAACAATGCCTTATTCCATTGTATAGGGCATACATTAGACCATATCTAGACTATAGCTCCCCTTTCTGGAATCCAAACCAAAACAAAAGATATAGCAATTCTTGAACAGGTTCAAAGGAGAGTAACTAGAATGATTCCAAGATTAACAAACTTGGATTATCAGAACAGATTAAAAGCTACTGGTCTCTTCTCTCTTCAAACTAGAAGATTAAGAGGTGATATGCTTATGGTTTTTAATTTAATAAATTCACCAGATCTAATGGAAAAATGTGGTCTAACACTCTCCAAAAGGAGACATGTTCTGAGACTGCATAATAAACAGCTTGAAGTAAAAACTTATAAAACCAGCAAAAGGGGAAGCTTTTTTCCAATAACAGCATCCATTGTATGGAACACCTTGCCACAAGAATTGGCAGAGGCAACTAGTGCCACTGACTTTAAAAACAAATTAGATGTTTTGTTGAGGGATAATAGATAAATAATGTCCCACATAGAGCAGGGAACAGTCTCTATGGGCTCTGGCCTTCTTCTGTTCTTTTATACCAAGTAATACCTAGTAGTAAGGCCTCCTCCATCTCCCTTTGCAAACAAACTGCTTGAGTGAGGCCCCTGTTGCTCTGCTCCAGACCACTGGTGACAATTAAGGCTGCATGGCCTACATGCTCATGTTGTTGCAGCAAATCAATCATTTTGGCATTTTGATTGATAATAAAATCAATTTTTGCTGCAGAGACATGGGCGTGCATGGCCGCAGCCCTGTTACCATCCTGCTAGGCCTCGAGCAGCTGGCTGAGAGTGGTGCTGATGGTATTAAGAATGGCAAGCTGCCCTGTGGAGAGAAAAATGACAAGAAGAGACATGTCAGTAAACTAAGCTGTTCAGTACTCTTCTGGTAATATATTGTAGTGAAGTGTGTGTTTTTTTTTTATTAATGACAGAGGAGCTGTATTAACATCTATAGTAGATCAGTGTAGCTGTGTTAATTTTATTATACAGTCATTAAAGTCTGTTGCTGACACATTCCACCCCCCCTTCAGTTCCTGTAACCTGCCACTCCTTGAGGCACAATGTGCCAGTATGAACCCCCACACTAGCTCTCAATAAATGCTACTTCTTGCAAAGACCTGAAGACTCTGTGTATGCCAGCATGCACAGCACTTGGACCACGATAAAAGATGAAACTCCCACCCAGCTACCCCCCAGCCCACCCTCTCCCTACACCTCAGCACATTCCCACAAGCTGAAGAGCTCAATAATATATAACAGAACTCAAGTGGAAAAGTGCAGTCACAGAAACTACATATGTATGCTACAGTTCTGTGATAATACAGTTATTTGTACAGTACTCTGTGATCTCTTTGCTACTCATGAGGTTTCTCAAAGTGAGAGACTACTGTTCAAATAAGTTGATTGTGACACAAGTGCAGCACACATATCCATGGTCTATATGCTGAAAGATTGCTTCAACAGTGAATTTGACCTTGAACAGTGTGAAAAGTAGTATTGTAGATTGCTCTTATCTGCAGAATCACTATCTGGCACACCTGTGAACAAAACTACAGCAAAATAAAACAAATTAAGTAGCTGTTGTTAGATTTGTTTCATACAATGCCACATGGAAATATTGTACATTCATTGGTCAAAACACGACAAGATCTTGATTAATCATGCAGTATATGCACAGTTAAAGGTAAATATTACTATTTAAACCAACAAAAGACTTGAAAATTGTACAACAGCAAGATGCTCGTATACCCCCTTCCAGCCAGATACCAAGATACTATGAATGAAACTGGGCCTATGCTTGGATTCATGACTTCTGGTGTGGTTAAGACACTCCAATGTGACTTGCATACAAAACACACCAGGCGTAGTAAATCCAGCAATATACGTTCACTCTATCATAGTATGTTGCTTAAACAAACCACAATAAAGCACTACTTGTTGCTAAGAAATCTATCATGATGTATAAAGATTAATAATATACCCCAGTGTGTTCTATTAAATCAAATATGGTGTGATTCACCGTACTTGCAGAGGTTTTTATACACAGTGCAGCTCAGTGGGTTAATTTTTGGGAGCCATAGTACTCTTTCTGAGAACTCATATTCAGCACAGGATGTGTGTTGGATATGTTGGTGCAACCCTGCATTTCTCTGAATAGGAGGGCTCAAAGCTCAGGCCTTGCAGAGTAGCATCAACACCCAACCACTGAAAGGTAGGCTGCAGTATTGCAGGACGTAACACAGCAGTCCTGCTGTGAGTGGACACCTGCCCACTGTGAACATCGACCACAAGCACACAGTGAACCTGGATCCCCACCCACCTGCAATCAAGATTACGCAGCATATGTTGTTGCAAGTATTAAAAAAGGAGCAGAAATAACATTTAACTTTCACTTTTTCCACAGTCGTATGCACAAAACATAAAGAATGAAAAGCAAATGTCCCAGCACTGGCAGAAAGCATCCGTGTTGCATAAATAATATACTGTATACAATGGTGATGTGTGAGATTAATAATTTATGTACACTTGTTGTGATTAATGTCGGACATCTCAGTTGTGTCTTGCACCACTTGTCCGGCTATCTGACATCAAACAGCACTTGTGTAGATAAATCATATCCGTGACATGTGACCATTCTATATATGTTATTTATTATATTACTTTCTATTCTGCACGTGCAATAGATGCCATTGTCATAGATAGTGATTGGTTATCAGAGTATCTTGAATAGTGGGAAACTAGTATTTTAATTTGTTTTTATTGACTATTCAACTATATCTGTGTTATGATAGAAGTTAGTTACGTTCGTCAGCTGGAGGCCCAGGCAGACCTGCAGCACACAGTGGATGACCAGCTGCTGGAGAGTTTGTTTTTTTTTACCACAGAGGGATCGAGTTCTACAATGTTGACCCCCTCTGTAGGTTCTGCTCCTCCAGCAGCACCCTCCATAGATGCTTCGTACTCTATAAAAAACATAGTAAAAGAGAAAACATTACTTGTCTGTGGATGTTAGTATGTGTATGTATACCTCTGTACTACCAGTTGTACTTATTTATTAATTCTGAGAAGTTCAATAGCATCTACCAGGAAATTCCCAACTCCTACTACCCCCTCCCTGAATCAGAAGAGTTACTGGATCCTGAGTCGACAGCCACAGCTTAACTAAAGATGTGGACATCAATGGTATTTCTGCCCTGATAGTAGCTGCACACAAGGTAAGATTATGAGGAATTTGAAGGCCTCATGCTGACAATGTCTCACCCATTCTTCCCATTGGATCAACTAGTTTTAAAGGGTCAACTACAGAATAGTCCCCGTTCAACCCTACCCCCACAAGCTCCTCGGATTAAGTATTGTATCCCCAGTGCAGAGGTACAGGAAAAGTAAGGCTGTGGACATCAGCGGCATCCTTTTCTGATTGCATGTACATAGAAATTATGACACTGAGGGGCTGCATGTAGACACAAAGTCAATACTCCCAGCTATGGACACCAGTTACTGCATGCTGAGTGCAGAGAGACACAGAAAATACAGATGTGGATACAGATGTAATACCTTGCTGATACAGGTTGTACATATACTAGTACAGTGACAAGTTGCACTGTGTCAGCCAGTAAATACACCCACCTCCATTGGAACAAGTAGTGTATCTTGAGTGGACAGCCACAGGCTCCCTAAATATGTGGACATCGATGGTATAAGTATGTGATACCACATGAAAACAAGCTGGGACACTCAGTGGTTTTAAGGACTGTTACAGACAACAGTCCCCCACCCAGATCAGAGGGGGGAGATCATTGCTGCAGAGTCACAGGCCAAGTAAACCAGTGTATATCAATGTCAAAGGTTACTGATACCAGGTACATACAAGTTTAGACAGTGAACAGTTTGACACCCTTAATGAGGCAATCATCCCACATGCAAACAAGAGACACTGGATACTGAGTGCTGAGTCACTCACTAAGTGCATCTCTGGGTAAATACAGTATGCCAGCATGACCTAATGTGCAGATATGTTATGATAGTGACTACCTGAACTGGCTCAGACAGGGGATGCTTTTAACCCCCCACCCCACCCAGAACAGGTCCTACTTACTGATTGAACAGCTAGAGCCTAACTAAAGATTTGTATGTGAACCTCTGAACATGGGTGCGATAGTTTCCTGATAGCAGCTACACACAAGTCATGACACTGAACAGTTGGCAGGCAATTGTTCTATCTTGTGACAGTAGGCACTGAAGCCTGAGTGCAGTCACACAGTAAATAAAGCTGTGAATATTGGCAGTACACCTCTGTGATATCAGCTGCACACATTCTAGGACTGTATGGATTTGAAATGCATCATGCTAGCAATGCCTGTAACCAATCACCTACTCTCCAGAACATGTACTACATACTAAGTATGCAGCCACAGGCTAACTAAGGGTGTGTACATAAATGGTATACACCCGTGATAGGAGCTGCAGACAATGTACAGGTCTGAGTAGTCTAAAAGGCTCACTGAGATAATGGCCCCCCAACCCCCATGCAGATAAGATAGTGGATTTTTAGTGCAGAGGTACAGCCAACTGAAGACATAAACAGTAATGACATAGCTTCCTGATATGAGCTCCACACAACATAGATAATTGAGAACTTACATGTGTCATACCAGGTAATGATTCAACCTCTGCACACCAGGTACTGGATGGTCACCACAGAGTCATACAGTAAGTAGAGCTGCAGATATGGATGGTATAGCCACCGTAATATGAGCTGTGCACATGTGAGGACAGTGAGAAGTTGCACTGCTTCAAGGAGGCAATGCCCCCCACCCCAAACCAACTATTATATCCTGAGTGCAGACCTGTAGGCTGACTAAAGATGCATAGACTAATGCTATGTGTCTCTGATACCAGGTGTGCGCAAGCTGAGCCACTAACTAGTTTCTACCAGTCAGTCATACAATGCCCCCCCACCCTTGCATCACATACTGTATGCTCAATCCAGCTTTACAGGCCAACAAAAGCTGTACCTATGAATGCTGAATGTTCCTTATAGCAACTCCACACAAGTAACAACACTGAGGACTTGCATGTTGTCACCCTGCAATGGTGTCATGTCTCTAGAACAGCTACTAGATCCTTAGTGCACAGCCAGAGACTAAGTAAAACTGTACATATTAATGGCATACCTCTGTGGCATCAGCTGTAGACATATTAGGTAACTCAGAAGTGTACTGTCTCAGTCAGACAATGTGCCCCCTTCCTCCCCTACCCAGAGCAGTTCATTGATGTTGAATATAGTGAAGAATTGCATAGTGTGAGCCAGACAATACAACCCTCTCTGACCAAAAATGTACTGTATCATTACTGCATACCTACAGCTCACCTTAAACTGTGGATGGGTTCAGTTGACAGTGGCTGCTAGACCATCAAGATTGGGCATAACATCCAGAGTACAGACCCACATCAAAAATAAAACTCTTAACACGAACATAATATTTGTGTGACATGAGGTGCCACAAATTAGAAGACTGACTAGCTGTATACTCTGTGCCTTGCAATAATCACAGCACAGAACAGTACATACTGGAGGTTCACTTAAAAGAGAGATGCCAGTATATCATTGTCACTCACCAACAGAGTCGAGCACAAGAAGCTGCTTGACTGGAGCCCCTCGGTCTGCACCTTCTAGGAGTGGCACCAGCTGTACTCATTGGAAGGAAGCAGGGGCAGTTGATGTACTGGCTGAGTGAGAAAAAAAGAAACAATGTTGTACTTATGTTTGTATTGTATACAATAACATCTTAATACTACTTGAAGCTGTGATGGACCATATCATCATCTGTAACATGTCAATGTCACACTTGTACTACAAAGACACAGGTTTACATATGCGATCAATAATACCTGACTCTGTAGATGGCATTGGGTTATACAGCAGAGTCCAGACTCATAATGAGGCTCAACAACACAGATAGAGGACCTCGTAGCTACTGCAATGAACAGCATAGCCCAATACCACCCACCTTGCAGCATACCTTTTCACTTACAAAATGGGCACTGTGACAAAAAATAAATAAATTAAAAAATTGTTAAGGAAAATTTTGCTCAATATCAGTTTTCTGATAAAATAGTTCCTCCACCTGCATGAGCTATTCAGCTCAGTAGTACTAGCGACTGCCTAGCCTAAACTGTTTTTTTTTTAAAACCAGATCAAATGCAGTAGCACCACTCAATGGCACACTATTTTTTTTTGATAACAATAAATCAGTATATCAACCACTTTCTGCTAACAATGACTACGACGTGTAACAAGACACTTGACTGTGTGGATGACACCAGGATGTACTGTAGCCATACTTGCTGTTTTCATGGAACCTTGAGTGTATGCTGGTGCCAAAGAACACATCAAGCTTGGCTAAATCTTGAAATCAGACAGACCCTTTTCGAGGCATACTAGCTGTTTCTATGTTTTGTCAATCAATGCAATAGACCCAAAAAAATCGCCATTAACAAATCATTTGACAACGTTTCAAAATGTGTAAGTAAAAAAGTGGCTCAGTATATGGTATTTAGAGATTGCTAGAGTCAATAATAGTACCATTGTGTTTAAATGTCATAATGTCATTATCTTGTCAGGCAACAATTTCTGTTTTTTCTGCTCATGGAACACTGAATTGCAGATTAATAAGAGCATACTAATCTTGCAGTTTGTGAAATATGACATCACCTAATAAGATTGTGACAAAAACTTACCAACATACTGAGATTGTTGGTGGATTTATTCAACTGCTGTAACAGATTTGTTGTACAAGGACCTGCATGAGGGGTAGTGTGCCGATTGTAGGGAACTTCAACATGCCAGGAGCGGACTGGAGTACCCCAACAACCAACAATAAAAAGAAGCAGGTACTGCTGGATGCCTTCCAGGACAGCTTCCTGATGCAAATGGTCAGTGAACCAACTAGGTTAGAGAATACCCTTGACCTTGTGCTGGCAAATGGGGAGTTTGTGAGGGAACTTAGGGTGGAAGAACCACTGTCATGGAGTGACCACCACTCAGTATGGCTCACATTGGATATGGGCAAGGAAGAGTGGAATGTGGCACAAGGGTGTTGAACTTCAGGAGGGCTGACTTTGGGAAGATGGGGGAAGTGGTAATAGGGTATCTGGCCTGTATCTGAAGAGGGACATTAAGTTACTGGAGGGGGTGCAGCGCAGAGCGACAATGATGATCAAGGGGCTGGGGGACTTGTCATATGAGAGGAGCCTCAGGGAGCTAAACATGTACTCGCTAGAGGAAAGAAGGGTCAGGGGGACATGATTGAAACCTTTAAGTGTATGAAAGGAATTAATAAGATAGGTACAGAGAGGCTGTTCAAAGTAAGGGAGGGGAGGGTCACCTGGGGCCATGACATGAGACTGGAGGGAGCAAGGTTAAGGAGGGAGATGAGGAGACACTATTTTACAGGGAGGGTGGTAGCTGGGAGGAATGCAATACCAGCAGAAATGGTATCCAGTAGAACAGTGGACTGCTTCAAAGGGGCTGGGATAGGGCAGGGGAGGTCATTAGGGGGAAGGGTGGGAGGGAGGGAGGAGCAGCTGCAAAATAAGGGGTGCTAGCTGCACACTCGAGCAGACTTGATAGACCTCTAGGCCTTTATCTGTTGGCAAATTTCATATGTTTGTATGCTTGTACGTACAACATTTGAAACATTTAAAGCAAAACTGCACCCTCTTGTCTTCTAAATGTTATTTGTTTCCATAGTGGTACACAACTGTTTTCATGTAGCTTTTGGATGTATGCAAATCTTAAAGTCTGTTTTTCATTTCATACTAGGCCTTGTGACTGCCCTGGCAGACTGCATTTAATGGCTGTTGTAACTGCATTTTCCATGAGAGCTGCATTAGCATATGAGAATTCCCAGAGCAATCACAGGGCCTAGAATGAACTGTAAAATCAGACTAAAACATTTGCATACATCATTAACAGCTACATGAAAAGAGTTGTCTATTGACATGGCAACAAATAACATTTAGAAGACATGAGGATGTAGTTTTCCTTTAAGATCATTAATAAGATATACTTACCACCATGATGGCAATCTCCAAAGTCAGGCTTCCCTGCCTCCTTCCACATACCATAAGCTATGTCGTACCACTCCCGGACACTCCTGCGCATATCACCTGCTGCAGCCTTCATCTTGAAAAACATCTGGCGGGTGATCTTCCATTTCCTCCTACACTCATCAGGAGATCTTGTGGTGCCATCTCTCCCCCAAGGCATATATAGAAAAGAAAGTAAAGTGAATAATTTCGTAATAGTTAAATATGTAGATTCAGTAATATACTACAACACCAGTTAATAACACAGTATAATCATATGTCTTTAGTATGTGCAGATCTGAAAATATGTACACACAAGGTTTGCTAGCAGGTCATTTTTTTGCTGTCTATTAACTCTACTCATATGTGCATCTAGAAGGAGTATTCTGCAGCAACACATCACCTATATGCTTCTATTCTGTTGACCCTGCCTGTTGCCCTGTGCAGTCCCATTTTTGAGCCAATTTATAGTTCTAGTGGATACCACTTCTGCAGCTAATGCATAACACTGACCTAGTATCAAGATTTATACATTTAATTTTCCTTATGTATATGTTCAGTCTTACTATAGTCAGTGTCACTCCACAGAACCTAGTGTCCCTTCATCTCATAATTTCAAACAGCACATCTGTAACTGTGTTGTTAGATGCCTTGAAGTGAGAATCTGCCACACAATCACACTTGTAAAAATAAAGTTTGCAGTGAACACCAGTGGCCAGAATTGTAATGCACAATAGCTACTAAGTGACAGAAAATCTGTGCAACTGTAATTACATACTTGATGCACTTCTTGCACTCTTACTAGTAGCAGCCTCCACTGGTCAGTGTGAAACATGTGGCTGTGGCTGTGGCTTTTCATGACTCTTAAAAACAAGAATTTATTTTTATATTATACATTAATAAAACATTTAACTGCTGTTCAGTTCAGTTCAGTTTTTATTGATCAGTAAATATACCATTACAATATGCTAAAAACATTACAATTTCTCATAAATCATCCCATATATAAGAAACAGGACTGCTGTGTTACGTCCTGCAATACTGCAGCCTACCTTTCAGTGGTCGGGTGTTGATGCTGCTCTGCAAGGCCTGAGCTTTGAGCCCTTCTATTCAGAGACATGCAGGGTTGCACCAACATATCCAACACACATCCCATGCTGAATATGAGTTCTCAGAAAGATTACTATGGCTCCCAAAGATTTACTCACTGAGCTGCACTGTGTATAAAAACCTCTGCAGGTACGGTGAATCACACCATATTTGATTTAATAGAAGACACTGGGGTATATTATTAATCTTTATACATCATGATAGATTTCTTAGCAACAAGTAGTGCTTTATTGTGGTTTGTTTAAGCAACATACTATGATAGAGTGAACGTATATTGCAACACCGATAAATTATCAAAGTTTGCTATCCTAGCATTGAAATCACCTGCTAATAAAACAGTATCTACCTTATTTAGTTGTGTAAGTGAGTCTATTTCCATAGACAGTTTAGACCAAAAATCGTAAGTTGGGTGGGTATGAAAACATGGTGGAATATATATATTTGCAATCAGAACTATACAAAAATCCCAATTGACTACTACACTGAGTATTTCGGGAGTGGGTGAATGGCTTTTTAATACCCTTAATCCTTCCCTGATTTTTATCATGGTTACCAAACCTCCTTTGTTTCTCCCATGCATTTTTTCTTTAATTGCAGGGGCAAAGTCTGATTCATAGCCATTCAAGTAGGGCTGTGTTAAGGCCCATGTCTCTTGCAGAATGATTGCTTCATGACTAGAAATGAAGGTAACCCATTGAGGGTCTGCAAATTTGTTATAAAGTCCTGCTATATTCCAATTAAGAACACTGTAAGTAGGATTACTTATTAACCCCCAGTCCTGATCTAATAGAGTGTCGGTATCTTGACTTTCAGATGGTTGTAGTCATGACTGAGTAATTTTAGATTGCACTAGTATGTCCCACTCATTTAATTCCACCAAGTAAATACCCACCTCATCCAGCACATGTCTATTCTCTAAAAATAGTACCAGTAATTGTGCAGAGCAAATAAGACAGTTTATCTGAGTGCCCTCTTTACCCTTCATAACTCCACAATGTGTGGAGGACATCCTCGATGGGCTTCGGCCTTCTTTTGTCCATCAACCAAGTAACCAAGTAACTCTTTCCACCTGAACTAATTCGTCAGGGAGTATTTGAGTTTTGATAATGGCTGAGAGAATCATACTCAAAAGGGTTGATAAATTAACAGCGGTTTCTCCCTCCAGTGTTTCTATCCCAAAGATGGAAAACATAGAAGATTCAGAGGATACTCCAAACTCCCAATTCAGCAGTGCAAGAGTAGAATTAAATTCATCATGTGTTAAAATGTTTCCTGGTTTTATCCCATTATAGGTGTTTTTCCAATTTGTGGCCCACGTAACCGGTGTTGATAACAGCATTCCCAATGAGTTTACCAAACTTTGTCTTGCCCAAACTTGTTTTGCCATGTCCATGTTGGGGAACATGAAATAAACTGAGTTAGAAGAATTGGATGTATCCCTAGTTACCATATTGAGTGCATCCTCAGCAGCTGGTAGCCCCAGTTCAAATCTTAATATATGTGCTATCAAATTAGTCAGTGATGCATTAGTTTTGTAGTTTTTGAAATACATCTGATCTAGTTTAAAAACTACTTCCTTACCTGTGCATACTAAATTATATGCTTCAGGTTCTTTCCCATCAGAATTAGTATCATCTATAAATAACAATGGGTTAAATCCAGCATCTTTATTAAGCTGATCTCTCTTGATTAAATTCTCTGAGGGAGTTGTCCTTTGTTCGAGGATGGGGTTAACCATCCTCTTTCCATGTTCTTTAGTGGGGATTAATTCCTCTGCTGTGGTCTTATTTATTACTTCAGTGTTCCCCCTATTCGACGGGTGAAATTTTTCTTTGACTACCGGTATCCCTCCTAGGGTAGTATGACTATTTGTCTCTACCATGTTTAAAGGTTCCCCTTTGATATTTTCATTTTTTTAGTTTTATTATTCTGTTTCCTAGGTTTGTTAATCTTGAATTTTCTATCAGATTTGATCTCCTTTTTTTCCCCTTTTTTCTTATTTAGCCCATCTCTCTTTTTGCCTTTTTTGCCTTTTGGGGACTAGGGAATAATTAGGGAAGAGAATAATAAATTATACTTTGATTTGTGGGCCTCATTTTTCCCAGCTAACTGTGAAACTTGTTGTTCAAGTGAGGAAAACCTCTCTACGCAAAAGCATGAGCAGTTTTCCAAGGTTGCTTTGATGCCATTATATGCCTCCAATAAAAACAACTAGACATCATCTGGTGAGCAAGAGCCTTAATGGTGTATTTTGATATAGTATGAGGGCATTGGGCAAAAAAATCTGGGTCTAACTGGATATTCTGGATCTCTCCATCCATTCTTTCAAAGATCTCATCTGGAGATCCATTTAAAGTTACATGCAACGCTTCTTCAAGATCCGCTGTTGAGCTCCCAGCCTCTTTTGATATCTCCAATGGGCTGAATAAGTTCATACCAGATGGGAAACATGAAATACCATCATCCTTCATTACATAGGCCCCTTGGTTTACCTCATGACTATAATGGTGGGATTCTAACTTCCCTACCAAGTCATCTTGAAAAAAGGCCCCCGAGGAATCTGTTGTATTTACTTGCTCCCTCGGGGAAGCCTTTGCTTGATCACCTAAACAGTATAAAGGTAGTGGACTACTCATTTTTATGGTTTCCTGAGGTTTATTTTTTTGTTGTTGTTTTTTTAAATCAGTGATTTTCCCTTGATGAGCTGATGTATTAGAAAAGATGAGTGAGTTTTTAATTACCTCCATATCAGAGGTTATAGGTCTGTTATTAGGGATAATTAATAAGTTTTGTTTTTCCTCAGACACTTCATTTTAACTCTTTTCACCTTCACTAAAATCATTCTCCAGTAATTTTATCATAACATCTTGATTTGTATTATTTAAGCTATCCAAGAGTAACGTGCCCTGCTTCATGGTAGTCTCTTTTACAGAGTTTTGGTTTCTGCAATTAAGCTCTGGATTATATCCAGATGCATCTGATCTGTAGTCCTTTATAAAGTGAGGAAAAGAAAAGAATGGAGTAGCTCCTACAGATTCTTTAAGGGTCGAGGCCGTAATAATCAGCTCGTGATTATATACACAAAAATTGCTCTTGGCCCTCTGATTAACATTTTGATTACCATTTTGTAATTGTTTCCCTTTATTCTTTCCCTTAATGGTCTTGTTCACCACCTTACCACTACTGTATGAGTATACATGGCGGTAATTAGAATAGTTAACAGTCAATAACCAATTCCCTCAAAAAAAAGTAGGGAATTGTATTATAATCTAATAGAATAATAATCTCTTCCCCTATTTGTCAATTTTAATCTAAACCATCTAAGCACTCTAAACAGTCTTCATATCTTCATATCTTACAAGGAACTGCAAAATCTGCACAGTTTTAGCATGCAAAAAAAGGAAAAGATGTAATGTAATACACAAACTCAGTCTCAAGTTCAGGTTCAGATTCAGGTGGCTGGGAGTAACAATCGGGTTTAAGAAGATTTAGTTCAATCTCATATTTTCCAGAGGTACGTGACTAATAGTCAAAATTTACTTAAGTTCCTCCAGTGCATAACCAGAGACCCCTTTGGTGTGCCTCAACCCTTTAGGTGAATCTCAACAACAGATATCTGAAAAGCTCTCTTTACATATGCTGCATATACTGTATCCGATATGTCTCCTGCGAATCCCAGGAACTCCAAATAAGAGCAGGAGAAAGTATCCTTAAAGCAGATTTTATCAGTGCCTTTTCATAGACCCCCAAGTTCTTAACTCTGTACACCAAAGTAGAGAGCTATCTGGGAGCTCCTTTGGCCACTTCACCACCACTGTATCCTATGTAGCAACTAAGGGCTTAAAAAGAGAGATGAGCACCCTAAAACAATGATACAGAAGAGGGAACTTAGTAAAATCTTGCAGTATCAATAAAAGCACATTACAGAAAAGTTCTTTCAAGAATCCCCGAAAATAAAATAGAACACCTTGCATATGATTTAGCTAGCAGTATCTGGAAAATAATTCTAGCAGGTCTAGTATAAAATCTCTAATTAAAAACTTACTTAGAGATCCTTGCCACAAGAACCAAAAGGTAATAACATTCACAAACAACTTCCCAAGAGCCAGGGAGAAGAAAGGTGACCATATGTTTCTACTGCAAGCGATTTTCAAATCTCGTGCTGCTCACACTATATAAATGAGAAAAGAAAAGAAAAAAGGGACTCAGTGGTCAGATCTCTAACACTACTCAAGTATTGATCCAACAAATACCAGGACAAAAGAAACAAGAAACAAAAAACAAACTCTAGTACCTTGCATGACTAGAAGTTAGAAGTATCTTCTCAGGACTGTGTTTAAATGGGAACCAGAGGCACAGTATAACCGAGTGCCAAATACACTGCTCTCCCTGAGCTAAGCCCTCCACAGCTTCTTCTGTGCTAGTTCACGCATGCGCCTTAAATCCTCTAAGGACACGTGAGATAATCTGCCAATCCCTTTCTAACTATTATGAGTGGCACAAAAAAGAAAACAGAAAAAAAACGAAATACACAATCTCCAAGCTAAAATTGCACTAGAAACTAGAGATTTACACCCACAGATCTCATATCCGCATCATCAGGATAAAGATTTTAAGTGACCCCCTCCCTCCCTCTTATTTTTAAATATGGGGATATGTTCAAAGCTAGAACTCAAAAGATAAAAGATCTCCAGAGTAAAAGCACAAACACAAACAATGTTAAAACACAATAAAACACAATAAAACAGTAAAAAGTGTGGTTTATTCATTTTCTTCAGTCCCACACTAAGGCTTTTTCGGGCTTTGCTCTCTCTTCCTTTCTGTCACTTTTCCTCAGCAGAGTCAGTCCACTTTCCATTTTCCATTCACCATTCACCACTCGCCAAACTCCGTTCTCTCAATTCTCCGGTTCACAGGGTAACCAAGGTAACCAAGAATGGTGCAGCTCCACAGACTTCAGGCCTTTCCAAAGGGCCCCCCTTCTCCCCACAATCCAGCCACCACCGAATGTGTTCCTCCTACAGGGAGACAAGGAACAGCCTGAGGCCACACGCTAACCAAGAAGACACAAGAAACTCTGGAAAGATGTGCAGCTATAAAAACAGTGGCATACCTTTCATAAATTAAATATTAGCTTTCAAGATGTCCTGCTTTGGGGCTGCTCCTCAGCACCCACAGTGTGCAATCTCCTCTCGTTCCTCCCCCAACTCATAAGGAACTTCTTCTCTTTGCACGACTTAACATTATGAGATCTATTACCAGTGTCCTATGTCTTAGTGAACTGTACTGCTATGCCATAGTTCCACAGATATCATTGTACCATGCTTAATAGTAAAAAAATAGTATTCTGTTAATTTAATTCATGACCTGCCTTACCCCAGGTATGTATGAGGCTGAGGTTAGCTGCCCTCATGACAAACCCAGGGTTTGCATGCTCCCTCATAATCTGAACTAAGGCCAGCACCTCCCTATCGCTCTGGGACTTAGGCATATTGCAGCTCTGTGAAAAAAAAGGAATTTTTTGTTTAGAAACATTTAATATAAGATTTATTGTGGTTTGAGTATTTGTACACAACTCATTAACCACATGTATGTAGTGCAAGTAACATGGATTGGCACATTCGTGAAATGTGTGTGCAGCAGTATAGGTCAGTCTTTCATGTGCCACTGTAACGTTAAATGTGCCACTGTATTTTGTAAGCATTGCTGGGTGTTGATAGTACTGAGATATGTTCAAATACATAAGCATAAGTGTGCACAGCACTGTAGGTAGGGTGTCTTTAGCCTCTGGGTGACAGGGAATCTCGGTACTAGCAACACCCACATATGTTATTGTTTATATTAAATTTGCCCATTCTCAAACTCCAAAAAAAAAACATTTTAAAAGTTTTCAAAATAAAAAAAACAACAAAAAGCTGTTAAATGTTGCTAGATAATGTCAAATAGTCCCTCAACAGATGTTTTGTATCTGGCATCCGTCTGTCTTTCTTTACACTAAATACACTATGTAATTGCCAACCTTATAATTGACAAATTCAAACCTCTCTATTATTCAACCAGTGGAATGCCCCCCCCCCGACTGGCAGACACAGAATAGTAACATGGAAGACACAAACTTTTCATATATATATATATATATGTAAAGGCTGTATCCATGTCTGTGACACTCTAGAAAATCAATGGGTTAAGTATTCAGTGAGTTGCCCTGGCTGCCAAGGACTTGTTTTAGGTAGTGGTGGTGCTCTGTAAATGCAATGTGTACTACCAGTCTCATCCTATCAGGGCACAGGGATTTTTTTGTATACCTTATAAAGATGCACCAGTTAATGCCACAAGTGGTGTGTGATTAATCTATAGTGGTAGTGAAGAGGATGTCATATCAATACCTGGTGCAGTGTCATTTTAAAAGCAACTAAAAGATCTATTACTAATGTAGTGGGTAAGTGCTTCCAAAAGATAAGTGCAGTCCCTCTAGAGTTATATAGGGGGTGTGCCACAAGCATGCAACCCCAGTGTGCACAGCAGGATGACAGCATGCATTGTTTTCAAGTCCATAAAGCATCACCAGACAGGCAACGGTACTATACTGGCTGCCACTCACTGTGGCGCCATGTGTTCATGTGCTTTTGCTTTCTTCATATATCTGCCTTGACCACAAGACACAGTTGAACAAACTTGTTCTAATTCTGGTTGTCTATGTTGCCTGTTGCATCCATAACCACTAAAATATTTCAAACATTAGTGTTTTAATAGAATTGTATCACCCGCCACCTCACACTGTTGTCTCTAGCTGAGACAGCATTACCTAGAAAAGCAGAGTGACAAATATACAATTGTAGTAGTGCTTAAGTCATCATTCAATGTAGCATAATCGTGTACTGAGCTGTTGACTATGTAAACAATAAAAACATGATTACTTACTTTTGAGTTGTTTGAAGATAAATTAACACTAACTTTTTTTAATCTTTGCCAATCTGTTGAAACAAATAGAGATTAACTCTCAGAAAACTGTCAAGAGCCAAATAAAGCCATCAATATCTGTGGTACACCTCACTGATATAAACTGCATACATGTTAGGACACTCATGAGTTGTGCAGCATCAGCTAGGTAATCACCCCTCAATAGAAGAGTTACTAGAATTTGAATTCAAACCCAAAGCCTGAGTAAAGTCTTGGACATCAGCAGCATACCTCCATGATGGCAACTGCACACATCTTAGAACACTAAGTACTTGCATAACATCAGCCACACTATAGCTCCCTCCCCTAGAAAGGTAATAGATCCTGACTGCAGAACCACACCTCAACTATAGTAATGTAGAAACACAGTACACTTACCTCATACCAGTTGCATGCAGTTTAGAACACTAAGCAGTTCTACAGTTTCAAGCAGGCAATACCCCGCCCCCCCCAGACCAGGCACTGGAACCTCAGTACAGAGTGAAAACACAACCAAAGCTCTGGACATCAATGGTATACCACCTTGAAAGCAGATGCACACATACTACAAAACTTAGTAGTTGCACATAGTATCCACAAATACCCCCCCACCAAAAAAAAAAATACTACATCCTGAGTGCAGAGCCAGAGTCCAACTAAAGCCATGGACAGTAACGGTGTAACTCCCTCATACCAGCTGCACACAAGTTAGAATACTGAGGAGTTACCTGGCCTCACTGAGGCAATGCCACCCCCGAACAGGTACTGGATCCAAAGTGCAGAGCCACAACCCAACTAAAGCCATGACATCAATTGTATACCTCTGTGATAGCAACAACAGACTAATTATGACACTCATGAGCTGCATGGTGTCAGCCAGGCAATGCCCCCTTCCCACCTCTGAACAGCTACTGGAGCATGCGTGCAGAGCCACAGACTAACTAAGGACATGAACATCAATGGTATAGCTGTGTCATGGCAGCTGCACACCTGTTAGTACACTGAGAAGTTAGATGGTGTGAGCCAAGCAATGCTACCCCCCGAAACCAGGTTCTGAATCTTGAGTGCAGAGCCACAACTGACCTAAACACATGTACATTAATAGTATACCTCCCTTATACTAGCTACACACAAGTTAGAACACTAAGGACTTGTATGGCTTCAAGCAGGCAATACCCCCACCCCAGACCAGGCACTAGATGCTGAGGGCAGACCCACACCCCAAATAAAGCTGTAGACATCAATGGTATACGTCCCTCAAAGCAGCTGAACACATACTACAACACTGAGGAGTTGCACGGTACCATCCGGACAATGCCCCCCCAAAAAACCACATACTACATCCTTAGTGAAGAGCCAGATGCCAACTAAAGCCATAGACATCAATGGTATACCTCTCTGATAAGAGCTGCACACAAGTTACAACACTAAGGAGTCACAGAACCTCATCCAGGCAATTATCCCACTCCCCTGAGACCAGGTCCTGGATGCTGAGTTCAGACCTACAGCCTGACTAAACCCATGGACATCAACAGTATATGTCTCTGATAACAGCTGCAGACATCTTAGAACACTGAGGAGTTGCACAACATGAGCCAGGCAATACCACCCCACCCCTCAAAACAAGAACAGGTACTAGATCCAGAGTACAGAGCCACAGCTGAACTAAAGCCATGAACATAAACAGTATACCTCTGTCATACCAGCTGCACAGAATTTACAACAGTGAGTAGTTGCACAGCCTCAGCCAGGGAATACCTCCCTCTCCCAGATCAGGTACTAGATCCTGACTGTAGAGCTACAGCTCAGCTAAACTCATGGACATCAATAGTACACCTCCCTCATACCAGCTGCATACAAGTTAGAACACTCAGGAGTTGCACAGCTTCAAGCAGCCAATACCACCACCCCACGCCCAACCAGACCATGCACTGGATGCTCAGTGCAGTGCAACAGCACAACTAAAACCATGGACATCAATGGTATACCTCCCTGAAATCAGCTGCACACATACTACAACACTGAGGAGTTGCACAGTAGCATCCAGGCAATGCCCCCCCAAACATGAACTAGATACTGAGTGCGGGCCAGAGGCTAACTAAAGCCATGAACTTTAATGGTATAACTGCATCATACCAGCTGCGCAAGAGTTACAACACTGATAAGTTGCATGGCCTTAGCCAAGGAATGGCATGCCCCCAATCAACACGTACTGGATCCTGAGTGGAGACTCATGGCCCAACTAAAGCCATGTACATTAATGGTATACCTGTCTAAAACCAGCTGAATACATGTTAGAAAACTGAGCAGTTGCACAGCCACAGCCAGCCAGTGCCTCTCTCCCCCCCGAACAGGTATTAGATCCTGAGTGCAGACCCACACCCCAAGCAACTCATTAACATCAGTGACACACCTCTCCAATACCAGGTGGACACATGTTAGAACACTGATGAGTTGCACAAACTCACACAGCTAATGCCACCCCCACCCGACCAGGTAGTGGATCCTGACTGCTGACTCACAGTGCAACTAAAATCATGCATATCAATGTTATAACTCCCTGTTTGCAGCAGTGCTCTGATGCTTACTCAGATGAGCTACTGGGTTTTCAGTCTAGAGGTAGAGCTGAACTACACCTGTAAACATCTATCATTTATCACCCTGATAGTAAGTGCAGATATGTTACAACACTGACAAGTTGCCAGGGTTCAGTGAGTCAGTGCTCCCACTAGCTGAGATCAGGTACTGGATTCTGAGTGCAGAGACAGATCATCACTAAAACCATGACATCAATGGTATACCTCCCTGATAGCTACAGCAGGTGCTGGATCTTGATTGAACAGGTAGACTCCAAGCTGTAGACAATGCATGTGTATGTTGTGAGTAAGTTGTTTTATTTTTTGACCAGTTAGATTGGCTCTTAAAAGAACCATTTTTGTCACAGCCTATGGCATGTGTTCAAGAGATATTGTTATACAGGTACACAATTACAGTAGTGCAAGGGTGCCATTTCGAAGGTCCCCAACAAAAATATTTTGTTACCTGTGCTTGAGAGATGCAGACCATCTTTTAGATACAGCCAATGTTTGTGATATGCAATTTGAGGGTGACATATGGTGTGCATTCCCACGGCACGGAGGAATCCAGATATTTGTATGTTCACCTTTCTACATGACCTTTCAAGTGCAGGACAGCAATCCTCACCTTTCCAGATCATTCGCTGTGTAATATCTGACTACAGAAATTACAAGCAGGTAACATACAGATAAGATGTTGCAAGTCAGACTGTGCAGCTTCAGTTAAATCAATTGCCCCTTTTTTCCCCAAATCATTACCTCCAAGATGGATAAGAAGTATGTCCGGTACTGGGTTAGTCTCCAGCAAGTGGTACATGGCTGGCATCAGCTGTTCCCATTTCATGCCACCCTTTCCAAACCAATACACTGAGCAGTGAGGTAAGTACAAGTCATTGCCAAAATGACTAGCTCTACTGAAAACTGCTGCGCTTCTCATCAGGCTTGATCACACAATCCATACACTAACTCTGGATCTTTCTGCCATGCTGAGTATAAACCTCTAATAACTCAGGTGAAGAAATATCAGATATGTGTCTGTCTCTGACTGAACACTACCAAGGCTAAGTAGCAGAATGACTGGTGCTGAGCTCTATGTGTAAGATAAATGTAGTGAGAGACAATCACAACTAACATTCTGATTCCAGATTGGCTAATACAGGCAAAAAAGTTATTACGTCTGCAAAGGCTGTTTCTATTGGTGTTTTGTTTATTAAACGTTCTTTTTGTTTTGGTGGCAGAATACTGCCTGATCATTGGCCACACCTAATTATTTGACAACAATAGCCATTTCCATTGGATAAATTTAGTAGTCATTTTGGTCAGTGAAGCTCTACTCCCTCTCTTTCTCACCTAGCAGCTTGACTGGTGAGTGCAAACACAGCTATCTAGCTTACTGACATAGTTTTCAGAAGTTAAAATATTCAGCATTTTTTATATTCTTTTACTGTACTACAGTTACTGCTGTAATTGTTCACTGGTCAGTATGTGGTTTCTGAGATTTACTGATTTACTATGTTTGCGGCACTACTAAGTTTATAACTGTCTGTGATTGCAGCCACACAGTTAATACTTTTGCATTGATTATCATTTCTTTAGTAAAAAAATCTTTGCTTAGTAAGCAAAGAATGCAACCCCTAGTTAACATTGTAAATAGAGTAAAACAAGTAGTTTTGAAAAAAATTTGTAGTGGTTTCACATAACAATTAACCTAGTGGAACTATGGGCAGCAGACAGATAATGCACAAGATCTGCTCTTTCTGCAAGAAGGCTTAAAACTTAGCAGATGTCTTTTTTCAATGTAAAGGTCTTGCAAACAATATTTTATTTGGGGCATTATGTTCTTGGTGAGATGGTCATTTGTGATGGAACACTGTGCATATAACTAGCAGAAACAGCCACAGACAATAACTATAAAAAGTAAAAAGCAACTTTTTTTAGCAACAGATGGCAAGACATTATTAAAACACTGCATAAATCATGGCAGAGTGCATAAAGTCCAAGTTTACAGGCATGCTAATTTTCTCACCTAGCTTATTAGTTAGTTATTACTGTTTTCAGACAATAGATAGTTGTGTACTTACAGCTGTGTCCTGAAGCCAGTGCTGTTTGTGTCTAAGTCTTAAAATAGCTGCTGAAGTGTTCCTATTTGATTGTATTGGTTCACAGAAGTCACATGGTGAAGTTAGCCATTTCTTTGATTGCGAGACTGCAAAATCTTTGATCGCGACTCGCATTGATCTCGAGGATCATCCACGAGTGTGCAAATTCTTTGATCATGTGAATAACACGAGACTTCAATAGTGGAAGCTGTACAGTTTAAAAAAATCACATTATTCTCATAGTTTTTAACAGAGTGAGCAGCCATGTGTCTTTCTATTGCTTATCAGACATAAATATTACAATAATCATTTTTAAAAAGTTTTGTTACATTTAACAATATTTTAGCGATCTTTTATCAAAAGCGTGCAAATTCTTTGATTGCTGCTCAGTTTGACCACGAGGATCATATGTGAGCTTGCAAATTCTTTGATCATGAAAATAATGTGAGATTTGAATTTTGGAAGATGACTAGTTTAAAATATACATTTTTTTTACTAGTTTTTAATGCACTATGTAGCCATATGTGTTTTTATTACTTAGAACACATGGATGTTACAGTGATACTTATTTTTGAACTTTTAAAAAAATTTCATTGTACTTTTCAATCTTTGATCGTGAGCTTTCAAATTCTTTGATCGAGAGAATAACATGAGATTTGAAGTGTGGAAGATGACTAGTTTAAAAAAATTCATGTTTTTGCACCAGTTTTCAACACAGCATGTAGCTATATCTGTTTTTATTGCTTAGAAGGTGTGGATGTCACAGTGATAATTATTTTTTAATGTTTTATGACATGTTTTTGTATTTTTTTGATCTTTGATCTCAAGCATGCAAATTCTTTGATCGCGACCCGGTTTGATTGTGAGGATCGTTTGCGAGCCAGAAAATTCTTTGATCGAGAGAAAACTGTGAGATTTGGCATGTGAAAGTTGTGTAGCTTTGGGAAAGTTAAGTTTTTTACTCAGCTCAACATGTCTTTTATGGTCATATGTGGTTACATTGGGCATGAGATCTCTATTGAACAAAAATATTGGTCCTTAGAAAATGAACTTGCAAAAATAAGAAATTTCATTTGATGGAAGGGGTACATTAACTTATAGTGAGAGCCATATAAGTTAAAAGTCCCAGCCATGCAAACCATACCAGGCTGATGACTATTATCATTGCGTCCACCCTGCTTGATAATTCACTAAAGCACTTGGCACCCAATTTAAAAAAAAACACCATGGACAATACCACACCTTCCAGAGGCTATAAAGCCCTCCAGCTGCAGCATTGGACATCATTACATCCCTGTCCATTGTGTTCATTGCCCAATACTGCCCACCTAGTTGGGCATAATTACTTGCTTGGATATCTTATTTTGTGATATTTTATAAACAGGCGGCTTACAAGTTGCATGCTATGTTCAGATGACAGTGTAGTACTCAGAATTACTGTAAGTGCTTAAACATTGTAGTTGACATCATTTGATTTCACAAATATGACATTTGGTTGTATTCCATGCTGTTAATGACTTATGTAGTATGGACTTGTTATGGACCTATGCCACATTAGTCTTATACATGGCTTCTCATTCAGTAGCACTAATACTCTTTTTTATTTTCTGTTTCTTAGGAGACTTCTACAGACAACAAATTGAACACATGATTGAGAGTTTCCATCATGACCATTTCCCGTAAAGTTAAGGGACACATAAGAAGTAGTAGGTGTACTGGTGGTTCGCTGTCATACCATGTAAAGAGTAAAGGTGTAAAATGCTAGCAAAAGAAAAAGACAATTTCTTCTGTTACATGTGGACATATCACAAGACATGCACATGTGAACAAAGACAACACCTCTCCTAGTAATATAAAAATCAGTAGACTTTGTAAAGGTACTGTGAGAAAACAGCATCCAGCACTGTCAACAGTGAGCCATACATCTGTGACACAAAAATAAAATGCTGGACATATGACTTCTGCTACTGCACAGCACAGTAAGGCAAGTATTTTCAGAAAACTTGTCCATCGAGCTAGAATTGATCATCTCATCTCTAGTATAATGAGATGCAAAGGCAAAAAACTGCACTATAAAGTTGCATTAATGAAGTTACGATTGAGAGTAAAATGATTTGTTAATGTGGCTATTGCAATTCGTTCTCAGTTATAGGCTGCAATGATGTTTGCTACTGATAAATTAAGTACAAAAACTGAGGAGATGAGAAGCAAACTCTTATCTTTTGAACACTTGAACAGAGAAAATATATCTGTGGTGTTTCAAGGAGATTGGTTGCACTCTGAACATTCAGAAACATTCTTCTAGGAAGAGACATACCATGTGCACAATACTAATGTTACTTTGACAATAGATGCACATGGTAAAGTTCAGAATATTTTAGTTGTCTCACATGAGAACCTTGACTTTGATAATGAGACTGAAATTGGACAGGTTGCAAGCAACCGGAAGTCATCTGCTAAGAAGTGGCCATGTGACACAATATGCAATGTCAGGGAAGAATCAATCATGACAATTGAAAGTTTCCTGTTGGCATTCGCTAGCACAAAGAGGTCTATGTGACATAGGCTGATTGACGTCACTGACAAGTGTGAGATTCTACCTCACACAGGCCTAATGGGTCATTCTTTTGCATGCTTGGAGAGCAGCAACTGTGGCAGTGTGTTTTATCACTTCGGCATGGTAGCAGTGCATCACTCTGGCATTCACAGATTTGTACAAAGATTATATCAGGTGAGAATAGTTGTCCAAGACTATATGCACTTTCAAGCATTGCTGGATGATGGACATGTAGAAGCACTTGTGGACCTCATCAAACAGTTGCAATTAACCCATAGGTTGAGGTCTAATGTTGCTGTTGATGAACATGCAAATATGATGCACACATCAGTAGTGCAAGAAGCTGAGCTTCTCAAGAATTTTGGTACTGAGTTTCCTAAACTTGAAATTAGCAAGACATAAAAATTCGATGTCATTTGTGTATCATGTGAGCACCCCTTCTATAAAGGGCAGTGTGTCAAGATAGACCTGCAGAACATTTCACGCTGGAATGTTATGTGGGGGCATCTTCATGCAGATCTTCTTTTAAAGACAGATTTTGCTGAAGTTGGAACTCTTGTCACTGTGTACTTACTGTTGTAACAAGATTAAGAGTGACACTTTACCTCCTTGATCTGTTCTTAATAAAATGGAAGTTGAAGCAACTCTTCCTGAGATAGCAGTCTTGAAATTGTTTGAACAGATTCTAATTCAGACCATGAAGCCATTTCAAAAAATTATCAGGCTTAATACAAGGATGTGAGACCTACCAAAGAAAGAACTGCTATGGTCTCTGAAGGGATTTGTTGTATATTTGCCTTTGCAAGAAAATGTTAACACTGTTTCTCAGGATAATAGTGTAGTAATCTTGGTGAATGGTGTCCCAACTAAGGCAAAAACAATAAGGCAGGAGATAGTCAATGTTGAGAAGGTGAAGCATGCTTTGCCGCATCTAAGGGAGCATACTGTTTTTTATGCTGACATTGACATCGAGCACATTTGCTGATCTTTTGACAGGAACTGCTGTGGAAGACTCTGACAAAGCAATATTGGAGAAGGTTGACATTGCATCTGCACACAATGTCTATGAGCAATTCACCATACACCCATTACATGGGAAGGATCCAGTGATGGACAACATTGAATTGTATCAAATAAAGCAAGTGAAGGGCAATCCTGTAAGCATATGGGAAGCAACACTGGAAGCACATTGTTTTCCTGATCTGTTTCCACTTGGTACAGGTGGTTGATTAGACAAGTGAGAAATTTGTGTGCCAGAAACTGAGTATAGGACCTCAAGAGTTCTACATAAGGATGGCAAGTTTCATAGAAACATTACACACCTGTTCCACCTACTTTGGGAAAGTGAACTTAGTGTCCTATCTGCTAGTATTGCTCACACATTGAGACTTGGTACAGAGTTCAGTAATATGACAGCTGCACAGTTACTACACAAGTTGCAGAACAAAGTTGAAGCAATACAAGTCAGTCTTTCTTCTATTTTGTCAAGAATGCATGGTGCTAAAGAATATTGGTACAGATGACATTCTGAGGTGATGTCCATGCTGAGAGAGTTTGGACCAGCAGCATAGTTTGTGACACTGAGTTGTGCTGAATACTATTGGGATGATCTGCTTGATCTTCTCAGAAGGGCAAACTCTGATGTTTAGAACATACAAAGTATAACTCTCACTGAAATATGCTCACTCGATCCAGTATCTGTTTCAGTTTACTTCCACCACAGGTTCCAGGTTCTTTTGAAGTTCATATTGTCTAAGATGAATCCTTCTTTTGAGGTTGTTGAACACTACTTCTGGAGGGTTGAGTACCAAGCTCAAGGAGCTCCACACATACACATGTTGCTGTGGATAAAGGATGCCCCATGTATTGGTGACAGTGAGACAAGTGAAGTCCTAAACTTCATATTGAAGTATGTCACATGTCAGATTCCAGACAAGTATGACAGTGCAACACTTTGGGAGCTGGTTCAGAAATTCCAACGACACCTGAGTGGTAATTACTGTTGTAGGAAAGTAAAGAACAAGGGACAGTGATACACTCAGTGCCGTTTTGGTTTCCCAAGATGAGCTTGCGTGGATGCTTGTTTGAATGATGTCATTTCTGCCATGCGACACCACTTGAAGGCAAAATCAACAAAGAGAGTGTATGAACTGCCTCGCAGGGAATCAAAAGTTTATATCAATGACTATAGCCCTTCTCTTCTGTTGATGTGGCAGGCAAACATTGATGTTCAGTTTGTCGCTGATAGCTCAATGGCTTTGGTGAGGTATGTGACATCATACATCACTAAGCATGTGCAGACATGCCTGCAAGAAATGTGGGAAGAGTTGCCTAACTGCAATAGGTCGATGTCTTCTAGACTATGGTCACTTGGGCTTAGGACTCTGTCACACCATGAGTGTGGTGCCCATGAAGCAAGTGACTGCCTTACAGGTGTATGTCTATATGGGCAGTCAGAGTCCATTCATTATTTGAATGTGAACTACAAGCAGAACAGGTGCCGTGTGCTGAAGGGCCATGAAGAGATTGAGGATCTGGCTGCTACAAGACCAACATCCATTAATATTCTGAAGAGCAATTTAATTGACAACTACTATCCACAGTGCCGCAGTGCTATGGATGATCTGTGTCTCTTTGAAGTTGCTCAATGATATGATTGATAAGTGGGGTGTTTCTTCTGACCCAGAAAAGAGCATATATAAAGTCACTGGGTTTGATGGTTCACTTGTGAAAAAGCAAAAGCCATGGCTAATTGACCACTGCAAACTCAGCTTGAATACAACAGAAAGCAAAGAGCATTATTATTTTGCGCTATTATTTCTGTTTAAGTCTTGGAGATCAGAGTCTGAATTGAAAGGATCATCTGACACATATGAACAAGAGTTCATGGTAAGTTAAGATACCTTTAAGAGTCATATGTCTGACACTTACATTGAGAGACCAGAAATGGAAAAAATCAGTTGAAGAAAGCAAAGCAGGTTTTGGGTGATGATACCCCAATAACATCACAAAATATGGTTGATGTTGAGGGAGAATGGACTCTTTGTGCCCCTCTTGCTCCTAATGACCCAGCTGTGCTGATGTTGAAGGTAGAGGGTGCAATGCAACAAAACATGCAGTTGTCAAAGTCAGCTACAAACATTGTTGATGACTTGAATTCACATCAGAAAGTTGTGTACCACTGTGTGATACATGGTGTTCAACATGCTATTCAGCACAGTAGCAGAGACTGTGTTTGTGAGAAGCACACACCAGTGAGGATGGTTGTCAGTAGTGCTGCTCGAAGTGGAGAAAGTTTCTTAATTGAGGCTATAAGCAGAAGTGTGCATGACCTTACTAATTCTGCAACTTCTGTTATTGTGGCTGCTCCTACAGGCTTGGCAACTTATAACATAGGTGGTGTCACACTTCATAATTTATTCATGTAGCCAGTTGAGCATGGCAAGAGTATTGATTACAGAAAACTGTCATTTGAGGTTGCCTGTGAACTGAGGTCAATGTTTGACAAGATGCAAGTGCTGATAATAGATGAGATCAGCATAACTTCAAATGTTCTCTTTACATATGTTCACCCACATCTACAGGAGATACTTGGTACTAATGATGACATACCATTTGGTGCCAAGAATTTTCTTGTTCTTGGGGATCTCCCGCAGCTGGCTCCTGTGAATGGCAAGCATGTTTTCTGTACTCTTTCTGTTCAAGAGGCTAAGAAAACCATTGGATGCATAGGTGGTGTCAATCTGAGGAAGTTCTTCTCATATGTTGAACTATTACAAAATATGAGACAGCAAGGTGACATGTCTTACAAAGCATTGCTTGATGAGGCTCTGATTGGTGTATTGTCACCCATTCATGTTGAAATGCTAAGACAGTGCATGATCACTAGAAATAATGTTCCTATTCAGGATGCTAGTGATACCTGTGCACATGTGCAGCAATCTGGGGTACATATTGTATGTCTATTCCCAAGACTTAAGCAGTGTGCAGAGTTCAATGAGATCATGATGCAGATAGAACAGGAACATATTGTGACTCTCACATCCATAGATACCATAGATGATGTAAGTCTAATGCGCACAATGGTATCAAAAATGGTTGACCCTCTCAGAGAGCTCACAAGTGATGTGTCATGTACTGCTGGTTTGAAAGCTGTGTTACCACTGTGCAGGAATGCATGGGTCAGCTTCTCAGAAATGTTGACGTTGACCGTGGTCTTGTGAATAGAGCCATGGGGTACATCCATGAGTTCCAGTATAATGTGCAGAAGACAACTGTGGAGTTTGTGGCTTTTAAGTTTGACAACTGTGAGACTCCTCTACCAATAGACAGAGTGACAGTCAAGTTTGAGCTTGTCAAAGACATATATGTGACAAGGAAACAATTTCCATTGTGTGCTGTTTATGCAGTGTTTATACACAAGTCACAAGGGCTTAGCCTTGATAGTGCCATTATAGATATAGGCACTGGTATATTTAAGGATGGCATGTCTTATGTTGCTTTGTCTCATGTGAGGCAGTTGTCCAGACTATACATAGTGAATCTTGCAGACACTAATATACTTGCTGATAGTAAATGCATTGTTGAATACAATAGATTACGTATATTGTGCCAATCAAATGCTCCTTTGTTGCCAGTTCCCAGATATGCATCAGGAACAGATGTCCCAATGGATGCAGGGTGCAAATTGAAGAGGAAGCACACTAAGACTCCACAGTCGTCACCTCACCATTCTATTGGTAAGCAGTCTCTACATCAACAAATCACATCTCCACCTGTGAAGAGATGCATTGGGGTTCATACACTGCCAATATTTGACAACAGCACAGGAGTAAACTGCTATGACAATGCTACAATGCAGACATGTCTCCATATCCCTGAGTTTGCTGATGTCTTGAACTCAAGTCAGTCAACACATCTCTCTGAAACATTAAAGACAGTCATTAGAGGTAGTCAAGAGGAGTTGCCCAGTTTACAAAGCTTGACTCCTCTATGACTAACTCTTGCAAAGTATGCAGGATAAGCAGTGTTTGCCGACGATGCACAACAATATGCCATGGAGTTCATCATGGGAATGATAAACAGTTTGGCTGATGATGGCACTGATCTGCTCCAACACTTTTAAGTTGATTATGTGTGCAAATGCACATTTGTCATGTGGACACAAAGAATCACAAGCAACTCATGACATGCTGTGGTTGCCTGCCTATGTCCCTGAACAGAGATCCATGAAGTTTCATAAGTTTTTTGCAAATGCAGAAACTGGTTGGTTGTGCCGAAGATGTGGTTGTTCTTGTGTTTGCTCTCTGAAAGTTACATCTTTCAGTTCATACATTATGATTGTATTGCAATGTTTTAACTCTCAAGGCATGAAAATCACACCACCAATTTCTGACTTCACTACTGGAAGAACTATGTTCTCAGGAAGTCAGTTTGACACACATGCAATTATCTTCCATCATGGCCTATCTATTCACTCTGAGCACTATGTCACTTGGCAAAGGTTCAGAAAGGGATGGGTGGACTGCACTGATACTGTATGCACTATAAGAGAAAGATTATTAAGGAATCTGAAAGATGCATACATCATCATTCTCCGTTACAGCAATGTTGCACGATATGTGGAGGAGTGATGTTATCTGATCACGGCAGCTTATTTAACCAGTATATTTGCAACAATACCATTCTGACTGTATATTGTGGCTAGATGTCTTTTTTCCATTTGTTTACATATTTATTTTGATTTGATAGAAGAGCTAACACCTTTCATGTGAAACAACCACTGTGCAATATCAGTGATGGAGATCTAGGTGTTTTAGATCTTGTACAGTATTAATACAGCCGATGTGGATTACTCTGATTTTTTTGCCATTGCAGAAGAGAACCATGACACTACACCTATGTAACAGACTGTAGTAGGCAATGACTTGTTGATCTCAGTGTCATAATGATACACAGGATGCAAAACACAATTGTTTTCATCATGTATTGCAATACAATTTCTAGAAATATCTGTATTGTAACAGTAAGCATTTGCAACTTTGATGTACTTACTACAATGACTGCCATGTTACTTCTCAAGTAGACTTGAGGATATTGAGCTGTAATCATTAGACAGCCAGTGAGTCATATCTTTTTTGCAGGTGTCTCAGTTAATCGTGTATGTTTTGCACATGTCACTGTGTATTCAGTTGTTTCACAGTGCCATTTTACATGGTAATGACAGAATCAGTAATATTGTTACATGCTTATCAGAGTTTTAAGCACTCTTCTCTACATGTTGTGTGAGGAGCCATACTTCTTTGAACAATACACAGCAGGTTAAGTTGTGACTCATTTTCCTGTTGCTGTCTACATTGCTGACCTTGACCATGATACTTACTGAACTGACTTCCACCAAATCCAAGCAGACTCGAGGTCACTGGATATTACACACATGTCAGTCAGTGAGTTATGTCTTGGCAGATGTACTGTAGTTCTTTGACTCACATTCACCAGCATGACTTTCTAAATGATAATGTCATCTGTTAGCAGTCTGCTGCATTTGTTGAAGTGTATCTGACAGGATTATCTGTCACTTTTCTTGGAGTATGCTGTTGACACTGGATATGACAAACTGTACCAATACAATGCGACTCAGATTTGTACATACGTATATAGTGCTGAACTGCAGATTGAACCTATGTTGCTTACATAGATTCTTAGCTATTTATGTTCGTTGACAAAAAAATTGCATACATTGCTACATTAACCATCCTGAAACTGTTCTATTTATGCATTTAATTTTATTGCATTGCATTAAGTGCTACTGTTGATGTTGAGAACTGAACATAGAGATGTATAAATGTGATTATCTGCCCTGTTTTCAGTGTATGTGTGCATTTCTGTATATCTGTGCAGATGTCTGCAACTCATTATTCAACAGATAATGTCTATAATGATTGTGTACTTCTACTCCACAATGCAAACTATTGGTATGCTTCTGCTTTTATAGATCCTCCATATTTTGGAGGTCGGATGAGGAATTTTTCCCAGTTCCACAAATGTAAAACAGTTAAAAAATGCATCAGTTTAGAGATGAACCAACCTTTTCAGCATGAGTGACAAAATGGCTGTGATATGTAATATCTTCACCACAGCATGGTATCGACTAGGATTTTTCAAATTATTTAGCTAACTCACTGATCTAGAAACAGTTCACCAATGGCTATATATGTGCCTGCCATTGTATGTTGTAACATTAACTTTCTCTTTCTAGGTATATATACTGCTAATGTTATGGGTGTCTCTTCCCATTTCAAGACCAGAAGAACACATTGATGTGCATCATACAATCTTTCTGCCACAGACATACGGTGCTACTTATTTCTCTTCATTTTTCTGTTTCTGACTTCTTGATATTGGTTGGTCCACTTTCAAATAAATAACCACTGACAAAGCAATAAGAATCTTAAAAGATGTCAACAGATTTTATAAAAAGTGCAATAATTTCTAAATAGGATATGTATCAATTTCTTCTAAACTATTTATGCAGAATTAATATATAAAGGCAAATTAAACTTTGAAAAGCTTCTGTTGGCGTGAAAGTAAACTTTTCTAATCATATGAACAATATTGATACTTGCTTTAACACTGTTGACATCATCCACACATGTGGTTTTTCTTTAGAACAATATCTTTATGTGCTTATGAGAACCACTAAATGTTTCTTACTGTCTCATGTGCATACGCAGTGAAGAACTAAATGTTATAAAATTGCTCAGTGAAACAAATTCTAATTTTGTTCTAATGACTTGGCTTAAACAGATGTCAAATAGTGATATTCATGTGTACAATAATTTATTGTTAGTGTTGATTATCTAAATGTCTAACTGTGTAGTCTATTGCATTCATGTAATAGTGTCAGTGGTCACATTATTAATACTACTTAGCAATAGATGTAAGTGAAATTAGAAATTGCTTAATACATCTTGTGTTACAGAAACTCACATATGTTATTACTTAGTCATTCTATATAAATCCTAAATTGAATACGTAATAAGCAGAAAAATGTGACAGTGTAGATTTAGTATGTGAAATACCAAAAATTACAAAAGACAAGAAATAATTAACAATATCTATGAAAAACTGTTTTTTTCCCATCCCCGGAGCAACCAAACAATTTGGCCCAGAGATATTTAAATTGTTAAATAATAAAACTAATCTTAAACCTTATCCTATGTCCCTTGAGTATTATTTATCTACAGTTGGTGTGTGAGAGGTATACTATTGATCTCCATGTCTTTCATTGGGCTGTGGCTGTGCACTAAGAATCTAGTACTGGGCCGAGGTGGTGGTGCAGGCATTGCCTGCCTCAGGTCGCCACAACCCTTCAGTTTCATAACTAGTGTGTAGTTGTAATATGGAGGTATACCATTGAAGATCATGCCCTCACTTGGGCTGTGGCTCTGCACTCAGAATCTAGTGCCTGATCCTGGAGGGTGGGGGGGGGATCAGTTGGCTGAGGCTGTGCAACTCCTCAGTGTTCTAACCTGTGTGCAGCTGGTATGGTAGGTATGCAGTGTCATACCTTTAGTTAGATGACATGCCACTCAGGACTAGTACCTCATCTGGAGGGTGTGAGTATGACTGGCTAGTGCCATGCAACTCCTCACTGTTCTAACTTATGTGCAGCTGGTATGAAGTAGGTATACCATTCATGTCCATGCTTTTAGTTGGGCTGTGCATCTGCACTTAGAATCCAGTTCCTGGTCTGGGGGGGTGGGGCCATTGCCTGGCTGAGTCTCTGCAGTTCATGAGTGTAGTAACTAGTCTGCAGATGGTATCACACAGGTGTACCATTGATGTTCATAGACTTAGTGAGGCTGTGGCTCTACAGTCAGCATCCAGTACCTCTTCAGTTCGGGTGGGCATTGCCTGGCTGAGCCCATGCAACTCCTCAGTGTTCTAAGTTATGTGCACCTGGTATGAGGAAGGTACACCATTTATGTCCATGTCTTTCTTTGGGCTGTGACTCTGCATTCAGCATCCAGTTCCTGGTCTGGGGGTGGAGGCATTCTCTGGCTGATGCCGTGCAACTCATGAGTGCAGTAACGACTATGCACTTGCTATCACAGAGGTATACTGTTGATGTTAATGACCTTAGTTGGGCTGTAGTTCTGCACTCAGCATCCAGTACCTTTTGGGTGGGGGGGAGCATTGTGTGGCTGAGGTCGTGCAACTCCTCAGTGTTGTAACTTGTGTGCAGCTGGTATGAGGGAGGTATACCATTTATGTTCATGTCTTTATTTGGGCTGTGACTCTGCACTCAGCATCCAATTCCTGGTCTGGGGAGGTGGGGGCATTGTCTTGCTGAGGGCAATACGGGGCATACGAACATATGAAATTTGCCAGCAGATAAACGCCTAGAGGTCTATCATGTCTACTTGAATGCGCAGCTAGCACCCCTTATTCTGCAGCTGCCCCTCCCTTCTACCCTTCCCCTTCATTAACCTCCCCTTGTCCTGTCCCATCCTTGTTTCAGCAGTCCACTGTCTCTACTGCATACACCAGCAGGTAACGATCCCACCCAGCCACCACCCTCTGTGTAAAAAGTGTCTCCTCATCTCCTCCTGAACCTTCCTCGCCCAGTCTCATATCATGGCCCCTGGTGGCCCTCCCTCCCTTACTTTGAACAGTTCTCTGTACCCATCTTGTTTATTCCTTTCATGTATTTGAAGGTTTCAAACTACACACCCCTGTCTCTCCTCTCCTCCAGTGAGTGCTATGTTCAACTCCCTTCAACCTCCTCTCTATAAGGATAAGTCTCATTCTTGATCATCTTTGTCGCCTGGCGCTGTAACTTCATCCAGTAACAATGTCCCTCTTCAGATACAGATGCCAGTGCTGCACGCATGCTCCTGGGTGTGGTCTAATTAATTACCTATACAGTGGCAGAATCACCTCCTCCCTCCTGGGGATATACATTTCTTGCAACACAACCAGCATTTTGTTGGCCTCTGCAGCTGCCTTCCTACATTGTGCCGAGTTGTTCAGTTGACCCTGTAATGAGCACACACCAGATCCTCTCCTCCTCCTCTGTCTGGCCTAGCTGCACCCCCTCAGCTGGTAACTCCTCCTGGGTTCTTCATCCCAAATGCAGCACCTTGCACTTTTGGCATTAACAGCCCAGTGCTGGGTGTCTGACCAGGTTTCCCCAAGCTTGCCAGATCATCCTGCAACCCCTGCCATCCCCTAGGTCATCCAACACCGCTGCTTGCCTTTTGGCATCATCAGCAAACAGACTGATCTTACCTTGACGTCCCATGATATGTCTGCAATGAATATCTCCAACAACACTGGTCCCATCACTGGGCCCTGTGTGGAACACCGCTTGCACTGCCTTTGGGTGTGGAGCTCCCCACCACCACCACCCTCTGTTGCCTTCCTGCGTAGTTTCCTACCCATCTCACTAGCTTTGCACTTCCCTATGCCTGTTCTTCTTCCCAGCCTTCTTGTGGCACTGAGTCAAATGCCTGAAGTCCAGATGGATATCACTGCATGGCCCTGTCAGTTGCCTAGTTACCCAGTCATAGAACTCCACCAAGTTAGTTTGACAGGATCTGCCATGTATGAGTCATGCTATCTGCTGTCCTGTAGTCCTTGGCTCTGGAGCCATCAGCCTCCTTCAGGATAGTCTCATTAGCTTACCCACAATGGATGTGAGCTCATGGTCTGTGGTTTCCTGTCGTCCTTGGGCCACTCTTGTGGAGGGCACCACATAATCATCCTCCAGTTCTGGGTACACCCCGATATGAGTGAGGCATTGAATAGGTCTGCCAAGGTCCTGCAAGGACCTCTGCCAGCTCCTTCAGTACCCTGGGTGGATGCCATCTGGGCCTGGTGCCTTGTCCACCCTCATTGCCTTCAAACCCTCTGAACTTTCTCCATGATTTCCCATCTGTCACCATTTCTCCCCTGCTTCTGCCATTTCTCCACTTTGGTGTCACTCCCTCTTTCTTTTAGAAATGCAGAAGTACTCATTTAGTGCTTCTGCCTTATAGACCTTGGCCCACCACCCCCTTCCTAATCCTCACTATCTGGTCCTTACAGCTACTTTTCTCCTGTGTATTTAAAGTCCTTTCCCCTTCTAATGCCTTGTGTAGCCTGAGTTCCGTAGATGCTGGCTCCTTACTGCCCTTGTCACCTCCTTCAATTCTGTCGGTACTCCTCCTGTCCTCCCCCTCCTGTTTTCTTATATTTCCTAAGGCAGCTCTTTTCCTCTTACCTTTCCATGACTCCTTACTCAACCAGATCAGTTTCTTAGCTGTCTTCTGCTCTGGCTTTGCAGCAGTTTTGGTTGCTCATTATCCCAATTTTGAGCTCCCACCTCTGGTTAGTGTCCATACTAGGTTAATTCTGGGGTACCTTTATCACTTCCCCATCCTCCCAGTCAGCCATCCTGAGTCCAGCACTATTGTGCTGATTCACCTTCCTTGCCCATATCCAATGTGGTATGCTGTGGTGGTCACTGACAGCGGTTCCTCCACTGTAAGTTCTTCTCTAAGGTCATTGCCTTTCAAGGTCAGGTCATGTATTTCCTAGCCAGGTTTGTTCACTGACCATTTTGTGAGAGCTGTCCTGAAGGCATCCAGCAGTGCCTGCTTCCTTCTCTTTCCTGGTTGTTAGTGTTAAAGTCCACTCTGTTATTTGAAGACCCCACAATCACCACACCCTTCTTGCAGGTCCTCCTGATCTGTCCCAGTTCCCTGTCTAACTCCTCCGTCTGAGATGGTGGCCTGTACCACTCCATTCTGAATCTATTCTGAATCCTGGTTCATCCAAAGTGACTCGTTCCCCTCCTCCCTTCCACCCTTACACACTTCAGTCCTTCCTTCACATATAGTGCCACCCTCCTTTCCCAATCTCTGTCCCTATAAATAATCTGTGCCTGGTACAGACAGGTCCTGTTATTGTATGGGTGTTATGTTTGATGACTGCAATGTCCACCGCTTCTGCCATGAGAACCTGTAACTCTCACAGTTTTCTCCCCATGCTCCTGTAGCATTAAGGGTGTAACCACCATCCACCCTTCCCCCCCTCCCATCCTCCCTCCTTCCTAGCATCTGTTAATTATTTGCGATTTGTCCTGTCACTGTTGTGGAGGTGGCTGTATGGTTTCAACCTGTGGTCTCTGCATATCTCTTCCCAACTGCCCTCCCATCTTAGTTTAAATTCCAACTCTCTATATGCTCTTCTGTCTCTGTTTCAGCTCTTTCCCTCTCCTAAGTGTAGTCTGTCCTTGCATAGAGACTACTGTCCTCCAGGTCCCTCCCACCCCCAACAGCCTATACCCTTTAGCACAACATTAGGTTCTTAGCTACCTGTTAAATTCCTGCTCTTCTTTCTTGTTGTGTTTTGCTTTGCTGGGAAGTATCTCTGGAAAAGTTACTGATCTTTCTGCCCCCTCACATTGTGCTAGTTCCTCAAACCTCCTCTCGGACTGTATCTACTGTCTTGTCAGCGGTTGTTTGTTCTAAGATGTATCATTTAATGAGGCTTCCCTACCCCTTCTAGCATATTTCAGAACAGACTGTCCCCCTTTCCTCTGTCATTCCTGGCATGGCCTCCACCCCAAATGCGACTATGCCTCCCCTGTTACTACCTAACTTCTCTTAGTGTTGGTCCCCAGTACAGTTCCCCCTCTTACTCCCTGCTTGCTTCCATTCATCTCCTCTCTCATTTCAGCCCTTCTTCCTCCTGCACATTATTTCCCTTTTACTGTTGCATTCTCCCCAGAACTTCCCCCGCTCAGTTTGGTCCAGGTATTTATCAATTACCTCTAATTTCACCATTTCCTCCTCCACCTTCTTCCTCTACAGTGCACGCTATTTTCTGAGGCTTTCACAAATGCCGCCCTCTCTCTCATAGTAACCTGTCTCTCCTTTCCTCCATGACTTTTGCCACTTCTTCCCTCCCTCACAAGTCCCCATCTCCTCCTTCCATTTGTCTTTGTCTCTGACCTGGTTTCCGGCATTGTTCTTTCTGGCTGGGCCTTTGTTCTGCCTTCTTCTGACCTTCACCACTGTTGGCTTAAATCACCTCCCTCTCTCCTTCTTCCTCCTCAGTATTGGGCTAACCACCCCAATCTGCCTTGTCTGTTAGTTCCTCCTGCAGACCTCAATCTGCTTTCTAAGTTTTTCTGTGTGTTTGCACACTAAACATCCTCCCACCTCAGGCCGTTTTAGAAGATTGGTGCACACAATTGCAGCCACCCTACCCATTGCTGTCTTGCCTGCCACAACCCCCACCTTTCAGATGCGGGATCAACCTCCCCAGGTCTCCTCTCCTCCTCTATCTGTGCAAAACATTTTCTTTATTTCCCTTACCTCCTTTGTTGCACGTTTAGATATATTAAACGCTTTTTATATTCCTCCTTCTATCACACTCAAAACAGACTTTGGTAGCCGTGCACAACCTTCAAACTCCTACTCCTCCTTTCCCCAATGCAATATCACGAAGAAGTACACGAAAGCTCCTAGATTTGTATTTACTTCCTTCCACTGAGAGAGCAGTCACCCTTCACGTGTTGCTGTTCCTTTCCCGGATGTCTGTTTTGTTATGACGGTGCATATCCTTTCTGTTTAATGAAGTGATGTGGAACCCTGGTATAAAGAAAATGGACCAAGGGTACCAGCCTGGTCTTCAGAAACAATCAGTGGCTGGGGCCCTGGTCAGACCATTGTGCCTTCCCCCCACTTGCACTCAAACTTTTCAGTTAGTGAAGCCAGCAACAATGAACCTAATTATACTCCAGCCTCCAAAATAAGTTGCTACCCAAAACTGACCCCAATTAAACAGTTTTACCAACAACACATCAAATATGCTTGAATTAGAAGATATATGTCTCCTTCAAAGATATAATCCAGTTAAATCACACCAATTATGTTTTAAAACAGAAGAAATAGTTCTCTACAAATGCGTCTGCCACACAGTGAATCGACAATGAACCCCTTATAGCTACCAAAACAGGTTTCAAAATTCCAACAGCCCCAAACAATACCTGATAGCCCTTAGTAGTAGAAGAAAATAAATAACCTTATGCAAGTAGAATCTGAGAAACAGTAAAACAAAAGCTACTGTACTGTAGATCTGATCTTGTCCCCTTCTAATTCTTCTGAGAATCCAGCACTGGTTCCAAGCTATGTGATTTCTCGGCTGTTTTCAAAATCAGACAGTGTCGGGCATGTAACTCATGAGTGTAGTCTGCAGATGGTATCAGACAGGTATGCCATTGATGTCATAGACTTAGTTGGGCTGGCTCTACAGTCAGTATCAGTAAGTTATGACCTCTCTTTCCTGCTGGTGATGCCCCTGCCTATACATCCCAGCATCCTATTTGCTTTACCTGATGCCTTGTCACACTGTTTCCTACCTTGAGGTCATCAGAGATGACAACCCCAAGATCCCTTTCCTGCTTGGTGCATGCTATATCCTCACCCCCAACTGATATATTGTGCCAGGGTTTTTGTGCCCCATATGCATTATCTTGCACTTCTTTGCATTGAATTTCAACTGCCAAACCCTTGACCATTCTTCAAGTTTCTGCAGGTCCCTTCTCATTCTGTCTACACCCTCGGTGTGTCTACTCTGTTACAGAGCTTTGAGGCCATCAGCTAACAGTGAAATTCTGCCTCTAGATCCCATGCAATGTCACTGATGAAGATGTTGAATAGGACCGGTCCCAGCACTGATCCCTGTGGTACCCCACTGGTCACTCTTCCCTCTGTGGAGTGACAGCCATTTACCACCACCTTCTGTGTCCTGCCACCCAGCCAAGTTACCCACCACACTACTGTCCTGCCCACACCCATATTCCCAGTTTGTGTAATAGTCTTCTATGTGGCACAGTGTCAAAGGCCTTGCTGAAGTCCAGATAGGCCATGTCCACTGCCCTCCCTGATCCACCTCCCAGTCACCCAGTCAAAAATTCAATGAGGTTGGTCTGACATGACCTCCCTGGTGAAACCATGCTGCCTTGGGTCCTGTAGTCCATTGACAACTAGATGTTCCACCAATCTCTCCTTCAGTAGTGCTTCCATGATCTTTTCCCACTACTGTGTGAGGCTGACTGGTCTGTAGTTCTGCTTCTTTGTTCCCACTTTTGTATAAGGGACTACATCTGCTGTCCTCCAGTCTTTGGGTACCTCCTGTTTCCAGTGAATGGCTAAACAGGATAGCCAGAGGTTCAGCCACCACCTCTCTTAGTTCTTTAAGGACCCTGGGTGCACCCCATCTGGCCCCATTGCTTTGTCAACTCTTATTACTTCCAGTTCCTTCAGGACCCTTTCTGTGTAAAGGGACTTGAGTCCATTTCTGCACCATTCTCACCCCTCAGACTCTATTCAGACCCATTACCCCTCTTCCCTCAGTAAAGACTGAGCAGAAATACCTGTTCAGTATGTCAGCTTTACTGCTGTCATCCTCATGCGGCTTCCATCCTCCCCTTCAGTCTCACTATCCCTCCCTTTGTCTTTTCTTTTTTCACTTATGTACCTGTAAAAGGTTTTGTCCCCTTTACGACTGATTTGCAATGTGTTCTTCTGTCTGAGCTTTGGCTTCCCTTACTGACTTCCCTGCCTCCCTTGTTTCTCCAGGTACTTCTCCCTATCCCTTCTGCCTGTGTCTTTTTGTATTGCCTAAATGCAATCTTTTGGCTTTCACTTTCTTTGCTACCTCTTTGGAAACCATAATGGTCTCCTTCCTTTTCTCTTGCTAACCTGCTTAATGCATAATTCTGTTGTTCTTATAATCCCCATTTTAAATACTGCCCACTGTTCCTCAACCCTGATTCCTGTCCCATTCCCTTAATGCCTCTTTCCAGTATCTCCCATTTTCCCAAAGTCTGCCCCCTAAAATCCAGGATACGTGTTTTTTGTGGTTTGGTTCTGCTCTTCTGTGATTTCAAACCACAATGACTGGTGGTCACTGTTACCCAGGTGCTCCCCCACTGTTACCCCCATCACACTGTCCCTGTTTGTGAGCAGAAGGTCCAGTATTGCCTTCTGCCGAGTTGGTTCCATGACCAGTTGTGAGGAAGGCACCCTAGAGGAATCCAGGATAAATCTGCTTCCTAGTTGATGCTGCTGCTGGGATGCTCCAGTCCACGTCTGGAATATTGGAAGTCTCCAACCAGTACTACCTCACCTCTTGTCTGCCATCCTTTGATGGCTAGCATCAGCTCCCTATCTGTTTCTTCCTCCTGGGCTGGTGGTCTATAGACCACACCTGTGTGGATGGCTGGCCCCATTTTCCTTCCAGCTTAACCCACAGTATCTCTCTCCCATTTGTTCCTCCTGATCTCTGTGGCCCTTGTGTCATTTTTCACACAGTGCCACCTCCTCCCTTCCTGCCTGCTCTGTCTCTTCTGAATATGTTGTAGCCAGGTATGGCTATCTCCCAGTCATGGTTATCAGTACACCAGGTTTCAGTGTGATGGCCACACTGTCCAGGTCTGACTGTACCATGACAGCCTTCAGATCTTCCATCTTGTTGCTAAGGCTCCTGGCATTTGCACACATGGCTTTCCATGATTTGACCTCCCTAGACTGCTGTTTCACTATTCTACCCAGCCCCTTCCTTGGTTGTCATTTATCCTGGTTCTCCTTGCTGTCTGCCCTTCTGCTGAATTTTGCCCTTTCTGCCTATCCACCTTTGGACACTAATCTCCATCTTTTGCACACTACTTTGCAGAGATAGCCTACCTTCTGGTTCACTGGTTCCACTGCTGCTGGGGGGGTCAGCAAGTGGTACCTCCTGCTGGCCTGCCACTCCTTTTGCTAGTTTTAAATGCTTGTCAATGTAGCATTTAAAACTTATCATTGAGTGCTTGATTCCCTCCAGGATGGATGCAGGCCGTCAGGCTTGAACAAACCTCCATCCCTCCAGAGATACCCTCGATGAAGATAATATTGTTTCACACTTACCATAATGGTAGATCTTTGAGAGGATCTCTTGCAGCAGATACGCACCGCCTCCATCTGCCACGAGTTACCACCATAAAAGATCCAGGGTCTAGCTGGCAGTAAGAAAGAATGGACCACTCTAATGCGTGAGCGCTGCCAAATGGCATCAAATTGTTTCCTTCTGGCCCGGGTCTGAAAAGAAAGGTCTGGAAAAAGTCTCACGTCCTGCTCTTGAACCAATAATGGATAAGCTGCCCTTGCAGCATACAACAAAACATCCCAGACCTCTGGACCCGTTGTACAGACCAGGACAGTATGCAGCTGGCTGGGAGACTCAGGCCAAACCCGAAGATTCACATGGTAAGCCAGTCAGAGTAATAAATGACCAATCAAAATCCTCTAGTACCACCGGCCCGGTGGTGCTGAGGGTTGAGGCACTGGACGCCACACCTTGCGCTACGCCCGCCACTCCAGGTTCGGGAACAAGCCTGGGTCGGCAGGAGGAGAAGGATCGAGTGTCCAGGACTGCCTCCTTCCTCCGGGGGCGGGCACCTCGGTGGCCTAGTAACCCCAGCGGTGGCTGGGAGTTAGGGGCATGCCATGGACAGACTTGAGGACGTACTGTGGCAGACGCTGGATGGGCGCATGTGGTAGCGTGCGCACTCCTGTCCCTTGGCATCATTGCACGCCACATACGGGGGAGAAAAGGGGAAGGAAAAAACCTCAGCATGCTTACTGATGGCCAGTCAAGCAGCACCACTTGGCTTCAATCCTGGATGCTCCCCCTGATCTGGACCCCCTTGGATCCCGTGGCAGTGGCTACGTACCCACCATGGCAGATCGCTGTGTAGGACCAGAGGTAAGGGGTAGAGCTTGGGATGTTGGGGGACAGAGCAGGGGCTGGGAGGTCTGGCCGCACTGGAGGAGAACCATAGGTAAAAAAAAAAAACCAGCCGCAGAGGAAATAAAATATACATCAAAAATAAATCCTCCAGTTCTGAAACATTATCTTTGAGCCAGGCCTTTAAAAAAGTCAATAAATTATAGCCTTCAATTCCTCTGGGAGCCCCACCTCCGTAAGTTGCCTGCTCTCATTTTGTTTTTTAGTGTCTCTAACCTCTCAGAGCGATGGATTTCTTTTAATCAGGGCACCCACTGTGGCAGTACTTCTCTTGCCTGCAGCAGCCACCATGGAAAGCAGGTCCTTTATTGCTGCATTCTGGGACTCAAGTTTCGTGAGAATTTCTCTATTTTAGAGTCCATGAGTTTAACTGAGTCCAATATTATTGCCAAGGAGTTGCTGATCTGACTCCATCATGCCAGGTCCCGCCAGACCACCTGAGCCTCCTGCCATTGTAGGTTGCTGTGTAGTTTGTTTCAGAGGTCCTGATGATTGATTCTTTGCCTCCCATACTCAGATGTGGGTTCATTCGACTGCTCAGATAGTCAGGAATCCAAGGATGTTGAGGAAATAAAGCTGCCCAGTAGTCAAACAAAATTATTTAAACCTTTATTGTACAGTGATGTGGAGCACCTGTGGGAAACATTTGATCCAGAAGATGGCTGTCTGCCTCGCCCCCAATGTATACCTTTAAATATCGAATCCCCAGGTATAACCACATTTCTGTCACTCGCAGGCCTGTTCCCTGACTCACCATCATCTTCTTGTAAGCTATCCTCCCCCCTCCTCAACCTCTCTCTGTCATTTATGGGAGCCTTCCTGTCTGTACCAGCAACTTCCCCTATTCCTGCCTCTTCACTCTCCTTTGATCTCCTCCATCCCTGGTTAACCTTGTTTGTTCCTGCTGTGCCTTCTCCATTTCCTCCTGTAACTCTACCTTCCCCATCTGCCTTTGCTCCCTTCTGGCTTCCATTCCATCTTTTCCTCCCTGAGCTACTCCCTCTCCCTTCCCCTTGCCTCTAACCTTCATCCTTGCGCTTCCTTGATCCTTCCACCCCAGTATTCCCCCATTCCCCTACATCGGCCAGTAGTGTATATATGTTTGATGTAGGCAGCTGAACCCAAAACCCTTCCTCTGCTCCCTTCCTCCGCCCCTCACCTCTCCTCCTTCCCTTGTGTAGATCCTGTTACCCCTCTGTGCTCCTTACCACCTGCCATTCCTCCCCCTTCGTTCCACAGGGTCATTGGGGATCGTATGTCCCAGGATCCTGAGGAATCCTCTTGGCTTCTGTCTTGTGTCTGCCATAAATATGCTCTGAGGTAGCCTATACCTGCCATTTCAGCTGCTGTTCGTCCTCCTAGTCCCCCCCCCCCAAGCATTCCAGCTCCCATCTAAGCCAAAGTATCTTTCCCCTTATCTGCTCCAGGCTTCTGCACACTGGGAGGACCCCTTTTCTCCACACCACAGGGTTTTAAATAAGCTTGGAAAATTGATTAGCAGTTTGGATGTGGAAGTGCTAATCAGTTATGAAAATGAATAGCCTCTATTTATTTATTTAGCTTTTGTTGACCAGGTAAGCTCACTAGACAAACACTTGTCTATTTTCAGGTGCGACCAGGGAGAATTACATGGAATATGCAGACAAAAGCAACAAGATTTTTACAGAATTAAGCAAGATTTCAAGAGATATACAACAATACAGGGTACAACAATACAGCAAGCTTAGATGGCATAAAGTAAAATAATCAGAGATTGTCACAACATAATAGCATTAGCAGTCAATTCAGCATATGTGCACAAGCTTAGAAACTCATGCCAGCCTCAGCCAGCAACCATGTAGGAACAGTAAAGTGCTATCACAGGTAAAAAAAAATGGAGGACACATTGAATTAGATGCAGGTACAGGCAGTGGTGAGCCCTAGGTGATTTCAAAGGGTGTTTTAAAGATATTGTGGTGGCGCTGCAAAAAGTGCAGGAAGGAATTCCAGATCCGAGGGCATAAGCAGCAAAGGCCCGATCACCCATGAGTGTTTTGGTATTGGGGACAAGGAAGAGAGATGAATCATTTAACCTAAGTCAGTAAGCGGAGTTAGCAGGCTTAAGCAGCTCCACTAGGACTGGTGGGGTGGCAGTTTGATAACTCTGTCAGTGAAACACCCCAGCATGAACATACGATGGTTCCTGGAAGAGCCACTCTAGCTTGTCATACAACTCACAATGATGAGTAAGTCGGGCAGCAGAAAGGGCAAAGTGGCAAGTATTGTTATAAGCTACATCCCATTTTGACGGTCTTTGAAGCATGGATGAATGTTAAGAGCCCATAGCAAAGTGTGGGGAGAAGTATGCCTTTTCCAAGGCTTTTCGTGCTTCAAATGTAAGATAGCTGTTAACTCTGTAAACCAAGCCCAGTTTACTATTTGTAGCCTTGCTCACATTTCTAATGTGTAGGGAGAAGTTAAGTTGAGGGTCAAGGGTGACTCCCAGGTATTTCAGGGATTCAACAAATCAAGGGGACCCACTCACACTATCGACTTTCAGCAGCACATTGCATGCTTCGATTTTTGCCGGGAGCCGAACAGCATAGTCTGTTTTTTTTTTAAGGTTTAGGCTAACTTGTTTGCCAGGAGCCAGTTTTGTATTCACTCCAAAGTCAGACTGAAGGCAAGAGTTTAAGACACTAGTGTCCCATGTGTACTGGTTAGAGCACTAGGTCATCTGCATAAAGGGTTCTTTCACCATGAGCCGGGACCAGAGGTAGATTGTTGACAAACAGGGAGAAAATGATAGGTCCCAGAACAGATCCCTGGGGACCCCAGTATTAACATCTATCAGGCTCATGGAAACCTCTATAACTTGGCAAGTTGCTGCCTTCCTTTGAGGTAGATTGTATACCATACAAGTGTGGGGGCAGACAAACCAAGTGAATGAAGTTTTGAACAATGATGTGACTAGTGGTCTGGAAATTAACTTATTTTGTGTTACTGTAGTTCCTGCATCTGTATTAGTATTGTAACTGTGCTTCTAATTGTGTCTTTATTTGTACACCTGTAACTGGCTGTTATCTACTGTTTTGGGTCTTGTAATTGTGACCTATGATTGCTTACTTGCAATTTTGTTTTTGTCAGTTATCCCTATGTAACCCATTTCCCCATGTCACACCTGGAAATGAGCCTCAGCTCAATGGTGCCTTTCCCGGTTATCAACTTTCAAATAAACACAGGAGAGTATGGTCGACCAGATCAAAGGCCTTTGAGAGGTCAATGAAGATAGATCCTGTAAGTTTACACCGATCCGCAGCAACCCTTATCTCTGATGTGACTCTGGCAAAAGCGGAGGAGTACTATAGCCCTTTAGAAACCATGCTGGGCCCAGGGTAGGAAGTAATTTTTCTGTATATAATCAGAAAGTTGGGACGCAACCACCTTTCTAGTAATTTGCTGATAGCTGATAGAATGGTTATTGGCGGTAATTTTCAAGGAGTTTCAGATTACCTTGTTTAAACACTGGCACGACCTGAGGTCAGGGATAGATCCAGTGGTAAGGGATGTATTGAAGATGGGCAATTGGTAGGCTAAGGAAATGAGCATCCAACTTAAAGAGCTAGTGTACTGCCTGGAATTAAAATCTAATTTACAGTCAGCTATCACTTCCAATACCTGAAGTATTTTTTTATTTTCTGTTTGCTAATTAGAAGATTTTCCACCTGGCAGTACAAGACTGATTTGCTGAACTGCACTTTGTTTAGAGGCTAAAAAAAAGTCAGTCAGAAATGTGACCAAACACCTTGAGACACCACAGTCCTTACAGTCTGAGCAGTGACTTTCACAAGGTACCAATCAAAATGCAGGAAATTCTGACATTAGTAGTAACCAGGAAGAATCAGTCCCTGCTGCTTCATGTGAAAGAGAATAATCAGGTGGTGAGAAATGGTTCTCATTGGTTACTAGTGATGTCACAGTCAGTGTGGTCTCAGTGCTGATGTAGTGGGAGGAACAGAACTGACTTTTTTTAGCTTCCACACATCACCCTAGTACTGCCAGGTGGAAAATCTTCTAATTAGAAAACAGAAAAGAAAACATACTTCAGATATAAAAAGTGACAGCTGACTACATCTGAAAGCAACAAATAATTCCAGCTAGTTTCCAGGCAGAACACTAGCTCTTTAATGAGTATGGGCTCCAAGCTGTCGTGTCCAGCACTGGCAAAGAGAGAGAGGCTGGCAAGGAGTCTACGTGACTCATTTATAGACACAGCTTTAAGGGAAAGGTGGATGGGGGCAGGCTGGGAAATGTCAGACGGAACATGAGATTCAAGAGAGGGAAAAAGTGAAGTAACGGCAGACAGGTCGGAGAACTGGGCATTGAAGGCATCCGCAATGGTTGAAGCATTATTGCAATTCACATCACCAATTAGCATATCAGCAGTGTGGTCCTTTTTGGCACCACAGACTTTTTTTTTTTTTTGTATCATGTTTTTATTTGTTTTATCAAATCAAACAGAGAAAATATAAATATATATCAACCAATACATTCAGCACAGTAAAATCATAGAAACATAGACTTTGGCCGGCCCGGTGGCGCTGAGGGTTGAGGCGCCGGATGCCACACCTCGTGCTACGCCGGCGACCCGGGTTCAGGAACAGACTCGGGTGGCCAGGGGTCGGCAGAGGAGAGGGAGGATCGAGCGTCCCAACGGATGCTCTCCTCCCTCAGGGGTGGGTGACCAAGAACACACTAGCGTTCTGCATCCCTTCAAGCCAGTGGAAGCACTGGCAGCAGTAAGGGATGGAGGCGACTCCGTTCTGCAGAGTCGGGGAGGGGAGACATTGGACGGCGCATGAGAGGTAAGGCATGCATCAGCACGCCACCACTCGACGCACGCCCCAAGCACCGACGCTCCAGAGGGTAGGGGATTAAAGGGAGAAAATGGAAAAACACCTCGCAGCCCTTAGATGAAAGCGCCCGGTTCCATCCAAGACCACCGAAGAGGGACAGACCCCACTGTGCAGGAGGTAAGAGAAGGAGGCACTCTAGGGCAGATCCCAAGAAGGTGGAGTGATGGAAATGAGCGGATGGAAGGAGGGCACCAAAGAGGAGATAGGAGGGATAAATAGAAAGTAAAGAAAAAGAAACATAGACTTTGACAGCAGATAAGGACCAGTTGGCCCACCTAGTCTGCCCATTTCACTACCTATTGATAAGCTGCAGATCCTAGTTAACCAACAGCCTACTTCTTCCTACTCCCACCAGAATTGCCTTATGTCTGTCCCATGCATTCTTGAATTCCCACTGTTTTTGTCCCCACAACTCCTCAGGAAGGCTGCTCCATGTGTCCACCCACCCTCTCCATGAAAAAATACTTCCTCATGTTGCCCTGAGCTGTTCCCTCTCTATCTTCAAATTGTGCCCCTTGTTCGTGCACATCTCTTCTTCTGAAAGATGCTACCCTCTTGGACTTTGTTCAAGTCAACTGACAACTAGTAGTGAGCCCGTCCATGCATAGAGATTTAATAAAATCCTTTAGGTCCTGTGAATCTTATTTCAATGATGATTTAATAAAGCAGTAGAAGTTAAGCATCTCAGAAGCACCAATCACACTCTATGTTTCAAATCCTTATTATATAGCTTAGATGAGACCCACTTCTATACTGATTATTACATAACAAATACTGAGAAAATATATATGATAATCATAACCATCCCCCCATACCCCAAGTTAGTAAATACAAGAACATACAAAATCAAAGGTCAGATCTATTCTAGCTAATAAAACAAAAACATATTAGATAAGGAAAAACCGACAACAAAAGAAACAGACTGTATTTTTAATGTTTCTCCAGAAACTCCTAGGGTCTCTAGATGTGTTCATCAGAGCATACTTACAAAATTCACTCTTAGCTGCATGTATGGCTTTTTTGCACACATTTCTTAGATGCCTATATTTCTAGAAGACAGACATCTTATGGGAAGCCTTGAACTTAGCCCAGCATTTATTCCTATGCTTCACAAGGAAAAACAGTCCACCTTGCAGCCATTTCATGGCAGTACCCCCAACTCTCCTTTTGGTGAGCAGGGCATGTTTATCTTGCAGGGGAGGAGAAAATGCTAAGGAAGTTATTAAGAGCGATGGTGACATCATTAGCAGTAAGTACCATGGACCAGTCTGAGGAGCCCGGTCTCCATGAAAGGATTCTAGGCTAAAATTAGAGAAATCTCTCACATGAATAACATTGAGGGGATTTAGGGGAGAGAAATTTCCAAACACAGAATGTGGGGGCATGATCAGAGTTTGAGTCTGGGAAGGTTCCAACAGAGGCAATCCTCTCAGGCCTATTTGCCAGAACCCAATTAAGGAGGGAGTTTGTACCTTCAGATGAGGAGAGCCTAATAGGTTCCCTTGTGAGTTAGGATAGATCAAGACCAGCTAGCAGAGGTTCGTATTGCTTGACATTTGTTCCCAGCTAATTTAGGTTAAAGTCTCCAAACATCAGAAGTTTATTTCAGCACACCTTGGGATTGATACAGTCGAGAAGAAAGGTTAACCCTTATACACCGCCTCTGGGAGGATTATATACACAGAGAAGATCGATCTTTTTGTGTTACCCAGTAGGATTAAGCATGGAGGAATTCACAGTCAGGGAGGGGTAGTGGGTGGGGATAAAATATATATTTAGGTGTATTTTGTAACAAAGCAGTAGTCCACTACCACGCTTGTTTCTGGATGATCAAGCCTGATAAGATTAAAACAGGCAGTGCAGCAGTGTCCAGAATGTTGGGTTTTAGCCAGTTTTCCATCACACCAAGAATGTCTGGGTTGTAGTGGGTAACCCAGGCAGTGAACTCAGCATAGTTATGCAGAATACTACGTATGTTAAGGTGGGCGAGTTTTAGGCCTTTAGTGGATAGCCAGGCAGGTGAACCAGAAAACTGCATGGCAACAGGTTTAGTTCATTGATTGATTAGCAAAATTAAAAATGATTAAATGTATATATAACCTAAATAAAATTGTTAATTAAAATGCTTCATCTATTTCACTGCCTCCCCACACATCTCCATGCCACACCTCCCACCTTATCCCTTTATCAAAACCTCCTCCCATCCATCTCAGTGCCAACCACCCACCGCACCCACCCCTTGTCCCCTTTGCCAGAATAGGGTACTTGCCAAAACCCCCACCCATCTTCAGCTTCCCCATCCATATCCCCTTTACCAAAAACTAAAGTTCTGAGTCAACTGCCTCAACCCTCCCCCCACTATTCCTCCCAACCTTTAGGCACTGAAACGAGGGACATGGACTCTCAAAATGAGGGACAGTGACCATCATAATGAGGGACACACCAACATGCAGATACAAGATAATAACACTGCTTCCAGCACTCCAGTACAGATGTTTTTGTTTGTTTGCAACAACAAAAAAAGCATTTTGAATTAAATCTCATTTTGTGCTTACTGCAGCTGCTGTTCTGTTTGTGATGGATGCCCATAATGCAGTCAGGAGGATGCTCTGACATCTGTCTCCTCCCAGTTGGCTGTTAACTCTGTGTGTGTGTGTGTGTGTGTGTGTGTGTGTGTCTCTCTCTGGCTCTCTGCAACTCAGGGTGCAAAATGTGACCTGTGCTGTGGAAGTCAATTGGCTGTAGGGAGGGACAGCCCAGGGGATATATTTTTTTCTTGTGAGATGGACCTGCGTGTGTAGTAGCGGGAAACCAGCTGAGTGTCTTTTAGTTTGTTTGTTTTTTTTTAGTTTAAACTTAACCATGTCAGTGCTATTGGTGGGCAAGCACATCCGTTTGGCTGTTGGTGTTCTCGCCACATCAGACATCTAAAATAAGAAGCATGCGTCGCAGCAACTGGAGAAAATTCTGACATTCTTAAAATTTGGCAGAGCAGAGAGCGGAGAGGCACAGTGAAATCATGTAAAGTGGACTGTCCCATGGAAAATGGGGATGGTAACAAAATGGTCAGTCAATTCACAATCTGCCTACTAGACATCACAAGTGTGTTGAAACTGTGAAAAAAAAAACACAGAAAAATGGATCACACCTTTTTGCAATCCAGTCCTCATTTTGACTAGCAGACCAGCCGGTCTGCATTGCAAACTGCAACGCGATACCAACTTTTTAAAACCCTGCACCATCCCCATGAAGACTGCGGTCCCACATCTATTATAGCTCACAGTCCTACTCTTGCCAAGCTGACTATTTTGCCTTCCTGCATCTCCCCACCTCCACTCTGACATCTGTTCCACTGCCTGTAACAACTCCTAGTGCTCCCGCATCCTCTGTGGTGGTACAATCCCAACCCAGCTGTATGGCACTGCTTCCTCACTTAGAATTTAAAATCTACAGTGACTCTAGATAGAGTTTAGCTGCTTTCCCTTGTTTTACCTTGTTGAGGATTTCCATGCAAAATCCCTGCAGTGTTGATTATAATCAGCAGGGATTCCCCCAATAGGCTCTGTTACTCCCTTACCTTGTTAGAGCATAACACTTCTGTAGGTCCCTGTTATTGTATCCTACCCGATGCTTAGTTCCCCATGTAGCACACTTTCCTCAGTTGCCCTGTGCAGGGTGGCCTGCGGTCCTCCCTTCAGACACTTTGCCGATGTCCTAGATGCCAATTAGTCAGTATACCACACTCCTGCTTAATGGCACTCACACCTCGGGGCCGCTCACGTGAGGGGTCGCTTGGCCTCCTAGGTAATAAATATGGATTACAGACACCCTATTGGCGTGCTGCAGCCACGTGGTCCAGTTCCCCCACCAATACCCCCCCGACTCCTCCGGCTTGAGCCCACCCTTCTCCTGCCCTCTGCTTACTACCTCCCTCCTCCTGGACCCAGAATCCCCCACACAACCTGTCACTGTATCCTAAGTCAATTTAAACAGCCCCTGTTCCTTTTTATGGTAAAAAAAAATTAAGAAATCCACTTATCTGGTGCCCTTCAGAGTCCATGCACCTGAGCTTGACTCATCTGCTTATTTATTTTTATTTAAGAACTGGTAACTGGGAAAGGCACATGGAGCCAAGGCTCATTTCCAGGTGTGACCGGGGGGAGGAGTTGTGGGAAGTAATAGTTTACAAAACAAAATACAGATGCAGTATTACATTGCAGGAAAAAATGGGTACACAGAGGCATCAGTAAATGTTGTAGCATAATATTAAAACAGCTATGAACAATTATGTGTGGGGCAAAAAGCACAGTGCATGTTGGGGTAAGGGTAAGATGGCAAGAGGCAGGAGGCTGAGCAGGAGAGGTACGAGGGAGAGGATATGGGGTTTACAGGAACGGAGGGTGCAGGAAGTTGCATTAGGTGGTGTTTGAAGGATGAGAGAGAAGGGAGAGGTGAAGGTAGGAGGTTCCAAGGGGGGGGAGGCAGTAGAAGAAGACAGCTTGGCCAGCAGAAGAGTGGGGGTGTGGAATGGATAAGATGCAGGAATCCCTGGAGCGAAGTGAGTAGGCAGAATAGGGAATGGGGGAGATCAGGGAAGAAAGGTAGGAGTGACCCAAACCAGTAGTTGGTAATGAAGAGATCGCAATGGGCTTGGTGGCATGATGGCGGGGTGGAGATGGAAGAGTAGAGGGAGCAGTGATGGGTACTGGGGGGGTGAGAGTTGGAAGCAAAACAGCAGAAGACATTGCACGGAGTATCAAGTCTGGCGGGGGAGAGGAGGAGGGGGCAACGCCATAATCAAAGACATAAAGAACCATTTTGGGATGGACTTTGGCGTGGATGGCGTTTATGTAAACAGAGAAATCAAGCTTGCTATCAAGCCATATGCCAAGGTACTTGTAAGCAGGTACCACTTCCAAAGGGGTGCCATCTAGAGTGGTGAACGCAGGGGGACAAGAGCCTGGCCAGTTTCTAGCAGGTACCAAAGGTCATGGACACACTCTTCTTGACCTGGTTGTTGTGGAAGCAGCACAGTATGTTGTGGAAATCTTGCTGGAGCAGCCCAACCATGGCTGCAGCCATGGGGCTAGAAGTGTAGAGGACCATGTCATCTGCATACACGTGGATGTGTGAGGAAACACACAGAGGCAACTATAGAGAGAGTGTGTGGAATTTTCTACCAGCCCGTAGGCAGTTTAAGCTTTTGAGTGCATGCAAAGCTGTATTCTTTTGATGCCTGCCTCTGAGTGCATTCAGTAACCTTTATTGATCTCACATTTCTTGGTTTACTCAACCCAACTCATTGCATGGACCCTTAAGTGGGTGGCTCCTTTATCTTTCATTGGAAGTGTGGGATTGTGAGGGCAGACCAATGAAGCAGTCCGGGAAGTGGTTGGAATACATGGCAGGGGTTGGACTGTGCTGGCACACCTGGGAAGTGATTGTGGAGATTGGCAGTATAGATGGCAAGGGTAGGATTGTGCTGGCACACCAGAGAAGCAACTGGAGAGGTGACTGGGATTGTGACTGCACACTGTGGAAGCAAACGGGGAGGTGGGGGGATATAAGCAGGAGGGATTGTTCATACCTTAAATGATCAAGGAATTGGTGGGATAATTGGAAGGTGGAACTTTGCAGGCACACCGCTGAAGCGGCGGGTAGTTTGGTGGGATATACAGAAGGGGTGGCATTGTGCTGGCAGACCAGGGAAGTGGGTGGGATGTATGGCAGAGGTGAAGTTTGTGGCTCAGTGTTGAAGTGATCAGGGAGGTGGATGGGATGGATATATGGCAGGGTGGGACAGTGTGGACACAGCAGAGAAGAGATCAGGGAGGTGGGTGGGTGTATGATAGGGGTAGAGCTGGGTGGGTACAGTTGGGAAGTGATCGGGGAGGGGGGCAGGATATATGGCAGGGGTAGAATGTACGGGCTCAACAAGAAAGTGATTTTGGAGGTGGGTGGGATGCATGGCAGGAATGGGATTGTGTGAGCAGATTGAGGAAGCAAGGGGAGGTGGGTGGAATATATGGCATGGGTGGGACTGTACTGGCACAGCAGGGAAGTGATCGAGGAGGTAGGCTGGATATATGACAGGGATTGGACTGTGCTGCCACACCCTGGGAGTGATCGGGGAGGTGGGTGGAATGTAGGGCAGGGGTGGAACTGCGCTAGTACACCGGGGAAGCAATCTGAAGGTGTGTTGCATTTTTGGCAGTGGTGGAAAGTGTTTGGGTAGACCAAGGAAGCGCTCAGTGAGGTGGGTGATATACTGTATATGGCAGTGGTGAAGTGGTGCTGGCAAACTGGGGAAGCGATTGCAGAGCAGAGGATATACATGGCAGGAGTGGGACTGTACAAGCTCACAGTTGAAGTGATTGGGGAGGTTGGTGGAATATATGACAGGAGGGATTATGCAAGCATACCAGGTAAGGGATCAGGGATATGGGTGGGATATATTGCAGGGGTGGGACTGTGTGGGCACATCAGGGAAGCAATTGGGGAGGTGGGTGAGATATATGGCAGAGGTGGTACTGTGTGGGCATAGTGGGGAAGCAACTGGGGAGGTGAGAGGCATGCATGTCATTGGATGGATTATCTGGGAAGTAGGAGCACTTCTGCTCCCACCCTCCCTCCTTCCTTTCTTTTCTCACAACTGCTGTTTGTTATTAGGTAAAAAGCACCACGTCACAGTGGTATTCAGTGATATATCACCATTACATCCTTTCAGGATGGTTTAAATTAAGCAAGTGCTGTTTAGTATCAGCTGCAGGGGAGCTGAGAATACACTGCTGAAAAACTAAACAGTCACATTTCGCAGAAATTTTGTGGAGGCATCCTCATCCTGGTTCTTGCCCCTTTTTCCCCACAGCATGCTAAGGGATCTTTAGCAACAGGCCAGATCGTCGCTCTGCCTGGCTTTGCTTTGTTGCTCTCACTGGTGGCAGTGCCCACCTCACATGCACAGTGCTGTAAATCTTTCTCCCTATTAGTCATGTCTCTCTCTCTCTCTCCCATTAATTTATATGCTGCTGAACTTCTAACATAAACAAAATCTTGCTGCCTGAATTTATTTACTGATTCCCAAAAAAGAATTAGAATGGTTAGGCTGGACCCTCAGCATTCAAGAAAGTCTATGTGTGCCTTTCAGGCTTCTAACATTGTGTTGGTGTCTAATTTGTTTGTAAGGCAACTGACAGCTGAAACTGACAAAGCCTCTTTTTGTTACTTTTAGCTGTCTGTTATTCTCTGTGTAACCCCCTGCAAATGGGGGTTCCCAAAAGACTTCCAGGAGCTTGCTTGAATGCTCCAAGCCTGAATGGTGTTTATGTTTAAGCCATATTTATCAGTGAGTGTTTTTAGAACCTCTGGTACTGTCTTTAAGAGCTGTCTGCTTGCAGACATAATTAGTTTGTATGGGGACTGTGTTCTTTGATTGAGTACCACTCAAGCTGCTGCCAATTCACCCCATTTTGCAGTCACTAGGAGTGCAAAGGGAACCTGTCTGAAAGATGTAACTGATTGCCAGAAATCATTTACAGTAATAATAAAATTACAGTTTGTCTAACCTGCTTTTTGCAGTCAGAACTGTCTGCCTAGTTCCCATTCTGGTTTTGAACTGCTGAACTGGACCAATCAGTGTGGGGTAAACTAGCTCTAAAATGATGCCTTGGACGAATCAGAACTTGGGACTCATAATCTGAGCCAGCCACAAGAGGATTGTATGGGCAGTGACTCTGGGAGATGTAGTTTAGACTTGTGCCTTTTGGACCAACAGCAGCAGTCTATTGTGAGTGACAGCCAATCCAGTCAAGAACTGGGAAGAACTCAAAGGAAGTGCCCGGTTTTTGTCTGTTGGGAGTTTCAGTTTGAGATCTGAAAGTGAAGGGAAAGAAACCCCTGGCTCCTTCAGTGCAAGTTTCAGTCAAAAACGTGCAAGGCCCAGAGTGTCTGCCCACAACTGTGTAACTGCTTGTTAGGACTGAACTGTCCTGTGAAAAGAATCAAAGGATCTCTGAAGAGTAGAAACCAGGCTCACCCTGTAGAAGACTGAAGAAATTGTTGAATTACACTCGGTCTGTCAGAACTGAATCTGCTGTGTGTTCTCCTGGTTATTGTGCAGTAATTGCGATTGGGATACAGATGCAGCCTGCCTGGTATAGTGCTTTCTTTTTTTACCATATAAATGTGTGAGGAGTCTCTTGAGATCAAAGTAGCCCTGCTGACATTGAAGGACCATATCTTCTTTGGAGGTCGTGAGTACTAATTCGGGTCGCTTCCTGTTGAATTGCCACATTAAATCCAAATGGAATTACTGTACTGCTGACTGTTTAATTTTCCTTTTCTCTGTGTGAAAGGGCCCCACCAGCTGCCACGGTTTGGACTAGCCACTAGGGCCTGGGTACCCAGGGACAGTAACTGGTAGGGATAGGCCCTGCACAGAGCCATAGGTAGATAGTAAAGTGATAAGCTAATTAACCTGATTTCCCTGTCCTTGTTATATCCCTCAAATAAATCAGAGCTGTTTGTTTCAACAAGTTATACTGCCTGAGGTATTTGTCTATGTTAAAGTACTGTACTGTGATTGTTGCACTGTATCTTATTTTACAGGATGTCCCGGTGCCTGAACCAGCCTTGGGGTAAGTGTATACTGTGAAGGTAATCACATATTGTGGGCCACTAGTGGGAAGAAAGGGGTTGCAGTGTCCCAGAGGGCTGTGACCAAGTAAGTTTAACTATTGCAAACCCTGACCTCTGGGTGGAGGCACCCGCCATTGGATCCAGGCCCCTCAACCTGTTAGTGGCAAATCAGGCAGGTAGTAGCCCTGGGATAGCGCCATCTAGGGTTACATTTGGAGGCTCACCGCTGGGATTGTGTGTCCTCTAGTGGGCCATGTTTACAAACCACTGTTAAGGAAAATAAATAAATAAATAATAAATGGGTACCGACAGAAGTGGCTGTGCACCGGCTGGTGGAGGGTGTACTGGGAGGAGATCTAACCTCAAAATGTTATGCTTATCCTGGACATCCCCTGGGTATCATCACGGACACTGTGCAGGAGTACTTTCCAAGGTGGAAGGTTTACAAATCCTGTGGTGGTGGGTCGCACGCTAATCTGCTCACCCACACTTTCCTGGCCCTAGTAGAGCTTATGGATCCCATAGATAGCTCCAGTACCACAGACCATTACCCCAGAGGGAGCCTCACTGCTTGGAGAGTGATAACTATGACAGTAAAGACCGGGGGAATGAGCCTCACCACTATCTGAAACTTTGAGGAGAAATTTGCTAAATGGTTGCTGGGAGAAGGGAAAACTGTGGAGGACTTGAAGAAACTATTCTTGCCACCTGGGGTGTTCCTCCCCAACACCCTCTCCTGCTCCAGTACCGTAATGGTGGCTGGAACCACGTAGACTCCTATTTCTGCACTCCGCCATTAGTCACGACTCTTACCGAAGGTTGAGGATCTTCTGGCACCCTCCCACCCCCAAGGAGGATGACTGGGAGACCTGGATAGACTATGTTCCCCAAGTGCTAGAATGGCAAGTGCTCGGAAGCGAGAAAAGCGAAGAGGGTTAGTGAGAGCCTCCGAGGTCCTGCCCTGGCTACCATCCGTGCTAAACGGGCCAGTAACCCTGAAGCGACTGCACAAGCCTATCTTGAGGCCTTGGAGAATGTGTATGGGAGCCCAGATTCTGATGAGGACCTATGGTGGAGAGTAAGAAATGCACAACAGTACCAAGGGAGTTGTTGTTCGTGTATGTCTCCGGCTGGAAAAATTGTTGCAAGAATGCCTCAGAAAGGGTAGTTTGCCAGCGATTGAACTGGACCGAACCAGACTGGACAGAATCTTAAGTCTGCCCCTTCTCAGAACTGCTGTTGCTTCAGTTACGCCTGGCAAATCGACTGGAATCCTCACCCTCCTATGATGAGTTAATGAGAGAAATTCGAGGAGTTGAGAAAAGCGAGCACTGGAGGACCTGCACCAATAGCTGTGGCTATGGACCTGAGTGACTGAGGTGGCCCATCAAGTGAAGTTCAGGGGCAGAGGTTGGCAGTCAATGAGTGCTCTGATAAGGAAAAGATATGCCACAATGGGGTGAACTGTTGAGAGAGATCCGAATTCAAAAACAGTCCTTTATGAAGGCCACGCCTGCAAGTACGGGCCTCGACCTATATCCGACTGCATCTGCTATGGGGTGGGGATACCCACCCATGTATCTCCTGCTGATAACAGCTCGAACTCGATTCCCTGACCATGGAAGTGGAGAAACTGACGAGATGTCTCCAAATGCTTATCACGTCTGAGACAGAGATGTACCATGTTTCCAGTTAGTAATACCCCCGCCCTGGCTCCCCAGTGTGGCACCCCGCAGCTCAAACTCCAAAAAGTATGTTTTGCTATAATTGTGGGAAGGATGGGCACATGAAAGGAATGCAAATCCCAAAAGACACTGACAAAGTTGCATATAGGCTGAGAGAGCTTCGAGAACAAATCAGTGGTTAGAGGTGCAGAAATGATCTGAGTGAGGGGCACCAAAAATGCTAATTCACGTCCTTTTGTGGCAGGTCAGTTGCCCAGGCCCCCACTACACACGTCTCCAGACTGGTCCAGAATGATTGGGTCCCTCCATGGAGACCACTGTAAAGGTAAATGGGTGTCTACAAGAGCTGTATTAGACAGTGGCTCCCAAGTGAGCAATTATGTGTTTCAAGATTGGTATCAGAAGCATTTGTCAGGCATGCCCTTACAACCATTAGAAGGACTGCATGTATGGGGTTGAGTGAGAAGCCTCCCTATTCTGGGTATATCCGAATTTGGCTGTCTTTCCCCACCTCCATTGGCTGGAGTGGCGAACAAGTAGAGACCCTAGCTTATGTGTCCCCCACTGGACTGTATGATGGTGTCCCTTTGTTGATTAAGGATAAATGCTCATATCTTCGGAAGGCTGGGCACATTGTGTTATATGAAAAACAGGGTCAAAGACTGATAGAACTTCAAGAGTTCCGGCTTTAATTAAGAAGGCCTATGAGGCACAGAGAGATGCTGAAAATATAGAACCAGAGGAACGGTTGGATGTATGGAAGAAAGGATCTGGTCTCTGATCCTGGCACCAAATGCCCAGTGTACCTTACAGGAGAGATCCAGTATCAGAAAGGATGTTAAGAATAAAATATCAATGTTGGATGCACCAGGCGATGGAAAATTGCCAGAGGGACTGCTGGTCAAGCCTAGTATTTTGCCCGCTAGAGCCCATGCGCTTATGCCAGAAGGGTAATGGTCCAAGTTCATAATGTGTCTGAAAAGAGACATTCGAGTAAATAGAGGTTGCATCTGGCTAATGTGCATTGTGCGAGACCTGCCAGTGCTACCAGCAGCAAGAGTTCAAGGAAGAATGACAGAGTAGCGCCTGACTTGTTTGATTTGACGGCACTCCCGCTGCCAGCTGAATGGAAAGTGAGGATCAGTGAGAAGCTTGCCCAGGAGACCAGATTTGTTTCTTTAAAAGGAATGAGACTGGGATGCGTGCAAGGAGCTGAGCACAATATCCGGCTGCATGACGAACCACCATTTGCGTGAGAGGTCTCGGCGCTGGCACCTGCTGATATAGATGATGTGAGGCGGCATCTGCAAGAGATGTTAGCAATTGTAATACAAAAGTCCGAAGCCTTATGCTTCCCCATTGTAGTAGTGAGGAAAAGAATGGGACAGTAAGGATGTCGTGGATTATCGCACATTAAACGGCGGACTATCCTGATCAGTACACAATGCCCGCATTCAGGATGCTTTGGACTGCCTAAGCGGGAGCAAGTGGTTCTCTGTGCTGGATACTCCGCAGTGGGTACTACCAGATCCCGATGGCCCCAAGGACCGTGAGAAGACAGCCTTTATCTGTCCGCTTGGCTTCTATGAATTCATGAGGATGCCTCTAAGGAGTTCCAGGTGCCCCAGCCACTTTCAACGATTGATGGGCGTGCAGTGGGGACATGAACTTACTAGAGTGCCTGGTATACCTAGATGATGTTATTGTGTTTGGCAGCTCACTGGAGGAACATGAGGCAGATTATTTAAGGTATTGGATCGACTGGGACTTTGGCCTTAAACACTGCAAGTGATAAGTGTCAATTCTTTCAAACATCAGTAAAGTATATGGGACACATAGTATCCACGAGGGAATAGAGACCGACCCAAGTAAAGTTGAGGCCTTGACCACCTGCCACAGCCCAAAATCTAAAGAACTGCAAAAGATTCCTGGGATTCTGTGGTTATGTAGGCGTTTCATCAAGGACTATTCAAGAGTGATCACCCTTTACTTAACCTTACTCAAGGGTATCCCCAACCCACAAAAATACCAAAAGTCAGCGTCCCTCAAGACTGAAAGAGTGTATTTTCATCCGGTGAAGTATTTGGGGCCCGCTGGACTCCTGATTGGACTGCTTTCCATGAGATCATATATCAACCTCATGCTCCAGTGCTGGCCTATGCCGATCCAAGAAAACCTTACGTCCTGCACACTGATGCTAGCTTGCAGGGTTGGGGGCTGTGTTGTACCAAAACACGAGGGAATGGCTGAGACCAGTGGCCTTGCCAGTAGAAGCCTGACCCCATCCAGAAAGAACTATCCTGTACATAAGTTAGAGTTCCAGCTTTGAAGTGGGCTATTGTTGACCAATTCCATGAGGTACTTAATGGGCTAAAATACTAGTAAAACTGACAATCCTTTGACCTATGTGCAGACCCTCAGCTAAGTTGGATGCCACTGGCCACAGGTAGCTTTCTGCGTATCTACATATGACTATGCTCTCGAATACCGAGCAGGTCTGAACCACATAGATGCTGATGCTCTCTCCCGGAGCCTGTTCCCCAGAATGATTGGGTCCGATTAGCAGAACCTGACATTCTGGGCACTCTGCGGAAGGTTGACAAGGGAGGGAACAAATGTCCGCGGTGGCAGTGGACTGCATGGTGGGTGCTTGGGACCCTCAGAATTGCATACCTGCTGCTTGTGCCACTTTTCTGCTGTGAACATTGGTACTACCTCAGCTGGACAATGACCCAGTATTCGGGCTCAATCCAGCGATCCTATAGTCAAATCAGCTTTAGAAGCCCTCTAAGCAGGAAAAGATGTGTCAAATCACGCTCCACTGATTTGAGAACTGCACTGTTATGCACAAAGAAGGTCCTAAGTTGAAACTGATCAATAAACTGTTATATGAAACAGTAGACAGAGGGGACAAGTAGACAAACAACAACTGGTGCTGCCACGCTTTCGAGACTCAGTATTGAGGTCCTTGCACAACCACATGGGGCACCTTGGTATAGACAGAACACTTGACTTGGTGAGATCAGATTCTATTGGCCTAAGATGGGGGCTGATGTGGGCAACACATACGAACTTGTAGTCGCTGCTTACAGAGAAAGCTTTGCCCCAGAAGGCTGCCCCCTTGTTAACATAACCACCAGTGCACCCATGGAGCTGGTCTGTATTGATTTTCTGAGTTTGGAGTCAGATCAAAAGAAATATCAGTAATGTGCTGGTGGTCACTGACCATTCACGAGATATGCCCAAGCTTTCCCACCAAAGACCAAGAAAGCATCCACTGTAGCCAAAGTACTCGTAGAAAACTTTTTGTTCACTATAGGGCTCCACAAAAGAATCCATTCTGATCAAAGGGAGAGACTTTGAGAGTCGTCTGATCAAAGAGATGCGCTTTCTCTGTAGGGGAGTAGAGAGAGTCCAGAAACCCTCACACCACCCCCAGAGGACCCACAGCCTGAGCGTTTCAACCGCACTTTGCCTAGATATACTGGGCACCCTGCACCCAAGGACAAGCCTAGATGGAGCCAACAAATTAGCACCCTGGTACATGCTTATAACTGCACCAAAAGTGATGCCACTGGGTTCTCCCCTACGCTGAAGTGTTTGGAAGAAGCTCGACTACGGTAGATGTGTGTTTGGGGTCTCTCCTGATGGGGTTCAAGCTGACAACTATTTTGATGCTTGCAAAGTTAAGAGCCCAGCTAACTCATGCGTACCAACTGGCTCAAACCATGGCTGCCAAAGAAATCTGGCCAACAAGAAAGATGATAAAAAGGTGAAAACACGGAACTCCAGGAGGAGATCGGGTGTGCTAAGAAATCTGGGACTGCATGGCAAACACAAGATTGCTGACAGATGGCACCATCTCCCTCACATTGTAGTGGAGCAAACTAGATGATCTGCCAGTGTACAAAGTAAGGCCTGAGAACAATTCAAAGATGTAAAAACAATGCCAGAAATCATTTACTACCCATTGGACAAATCCTGATTGAGTCTGAGCCCCCAGAAGATGCCCCTCTGGACCAGTGACTAGAGCTGCTGCTAAGAAAAGATCAAGGAAATCTCACCTACAGAAGCAGAGTTAAAGTGTTCCCCTGCACAAGTCCCAGTTGAGCATGACTGTCAGTCCATATCAGAAGAAAGTGAGAGTGACTTTGAATACTATCCTTCTACTGAACTGAGTCAATTGTTTGGGGCAATCCCTAGTCAATACTGGAGACAAAGCTGGGCCTTCTGGACTGTCTATGCCCCAGCTTCATCCCTGGAGCCAATGCTCCCAGAAAGTGAAGTGCAAAGCATCAGATCAGATGAAATGGAATCATTGTGCATGGTTGAACTGTTTGAGCTTTCAGGGGAGGAAAATGATAGATTGGGGCAGACTGGTGATACACCGAACAAGAAGAGTATTTGAGTGCCCTGACAGTCCACTGCCAGTGTCTGAAAGCTCTCCATGCAGCCAAATGTTGTGGACTCAGAAACTGTAACTCCTGGAGCTGAAAGTGCCCCAAGTTCTAGCCTCTCTACCCCATGGAACTCCCCTGACAAGTAGAACAATGCTGAAAATGAGGCTCAGAGTGCAGAGACTGCAACAGCTCCCCTAGAAAGACTGGTCGAGCTGTAAAGCCTGTGGTGCACCTCAGTTATGATTCACTTGGGAGGCCTGTGGACTGCCTCTCAATGTTGTCCATAAAGGGTATGTGCCCCGAGCTCATTGCCCAAACTGAGCGTTAGTGCTAACTCCAAGTTACTTGTGTTGCCCTCTAAGTATGGTGCCCTTGCCCGTCCAGCCCCAAGGTAACTGATAGGGAAGGGTCCCTCTCTTCCAGGTTTCATGTACAAGAGGTAATAACTTGAGTTATGGTACAATGTGTGGTATACTGTGTAAGAGTGACGTACTGCAATGTTTCAGAAATGGTTCTTGGTAAAATGATGTATTGACTGATGATTACATGTGTGAGCCTAATGCAAATGTATATGGTTGCAGTTGAAACTTATGAGGTACTTGCTTGGCGGACGTCAAGCTTTTCCCAGACCAGGAAGGGTGTAACCCCTGCAAATGGGGGTTCCCAAAAGACTTCCAGGAGCTTGCTTGAATACTCCAAGCCTGAATGGTGTTTGGCGTTTAAGCCATTTATCAGTGAGTGTTTTAGAACCTCTGGTACTGTCTCTTTAAGAGCTGTCTGCTTGCAGACATAATTAGTTTGTATGAGACTGTGTGTTTCTTTGATTGAGTACCACTCAAGCTGCTGCAATTCACCCCATTTTGCAGTCACTAGGAGTGCAAAGGGAACCTGTCTGAAAGATGTAACTGATTGCAGAAATCATTTACAGTAATAATAAAATTACAGTTTGTCTAACCTGCTTTCTTTTGCAGTCAGAACTGTCTGCCTAGTTCCCATTCTGGTTTTGAACTGCTGAACTGGACCAATCAGTGTGGGTAAACTAGCTCTAAAATGATGCCTTGGACGAATCAGAACTTGGGACTCATAATCTGAGCCAGCCACAAGAGGATTGTATGGGCAGTGACTCTGGGAGATGTAGTTTAGACTTGAGTGCCTTTTGGACCAACAGCAGCAGTCTATTGTGAGTGACAGCCAATCCAGTCAAGAACTGGGAAGAACTCAAAGGAAGTGCCCGGTTTTTGTCTGTTGGGAGTTTCAGTTTGAGATCTGAAAGTGAAGGGGAAAGAAACCCTGTGCTCCTTCAGTGCACAGTTTCAGTCAAAAAACGTGCAAGGCCCAGAGTTCCGCCCACAACTGTGTAACTGCTTGTTAGGACTGAACCGTCCTGTGAAAAGAATCAAAGGATCTCTGAAGAGTAGAAACCAGGCTCACCCTGTAGAAGACTGAAGAAATTGTTGAATTACACTCGGTCTGTCAGGAACTGAATCTGCTGTGTGTTCTCCTGGTTATTGTGCAGTAATGCGATTGGGATACAGATGCAGCCTGCCTGGTATAGTGCTTTCTTTTTTTACCATATAAATGTGTGAGGAGTCTCTTGGAGATCAAAGTAGCCCTGCTGACATTGAAGGACCATATCTTCTTTGGAGGTCGTGAGTACTAATTGGGTCGCTTCCTGTTGAATTGCCACATTAAATCCAAATGGAATTACTGTACTGCTGACTGTTTAATTTTCCTTTTCTCTGTGTGAAAGGGCCCTACCAGCTGCCACGGTTTGGACTAGCCACTAGGGCCTGGGTACCCAGGGACAGTAACTGGTAGGGATAGGCCTGTGCACAGAGCCATAGGTAGATAGTAAAGTGATAAGCTATTAACCTGATTTCCCTGTCCTTGTTATATCCCTAAATAAATCAGAGCTGTTTGTTTCAACAAGTTATACTGCCTGAGGTATTTGTCTATGTTAAAGTACTGTACTGTGATTGTTGCACTGTATCTTATTTTACAGGATGTCCCGGTGCCTGAACCAGCCTTGGGGTAAGTGTATACTGTGAAGGTAATTCTACTATATTTGTGGGCCACTAGTGGGAAGAAAGGGGTTGCAGTGTCCCAGAGGGCTGTGACCAAGTAAGTTTAACTATTGCAAACCCTGACCTCTGGGTGGAGGCACCCGCCATTGGATCCAGGCCCCTCAACCTGTTAGTGGCAAATCAGGCAGGGGTAGTAGCCCCTGGGATAGCGCCATCTAGGGGTTACATCTGTCTTATGCTGGTTCAACATTTGGCTCTTATAATCCGTGCCACCCACCCCTATTCTCTTCAGATACTTTCAGTAGGTTTGGTTTCTGCACAGCACTTTTGTGCTTTCTACACCAGTGGCAGCTTACTATGAGATTGATCCGCAAAGGTGGCCAGAATACATTCAAATTGAGCATATCCCAGCTGTGGTACTGTGCCACCCCCCCCCATCATCACCATCATCATCAGACTGCATCCTCAGTCCACAGCCTCCATGTTTCACTACTGCCCACCGATCATCAGACCAAAGGTACTCTGCTGAAACTTGACTGGCCAGAATCATCGGCTCTGCCTGCTGATTGGCTGCTCCACTTCTTTAATTCTTTGCTACTCCTGTTCCTTTTGGACTTTAAGCTAATGTTACTTACTGATTCTGGTACAGGTTAAGTTTCTCCAAATTGTCCTGTGAATCCTAATTTAAATGTGAACCTAAGCCTGATTACAGCAATTTTGCACTCCAAGGGTAGTTTGAAGTGCAGGTTCTTTTAGAGTGCAGGTTTGTAAGATTTAAAGTATTACAGCTCTCTTTGTTTTATGGTCCTGTGGTAATTTACCCTGGATCAGAAACTAAATTTAAAGTGAAACAGTTTTTTGTGAACACCTCTCTGTTTAAACGAGGTTTCATTTGGGTTACAGTTATAAACTATGCCCTGCAAATTATCCAATTTCTGTTTCACTTTGTCTCCTTCCTGCTTGAATTTTTCACCCACCCTCAGCCTTTATTTATTTATTTAGTTAGTTTTTGTTGACCGAGTAAGTGCACTAGACAAATCCTGCTTATTTTCAGGCACGACCCGGGGGAGGGGGATACAGATGAATGCCAACTGATCTTGAACCAAATTAAGCTGTTGGTGGTATTTTTTGTGAATGGGGAAAATTTGGCCAGGGCACCGGGGAAATTCCCGTGCTCTGTTAGAGAAGTGACATGGGATCTTTAACATCCACCTGAACTACCACCAGAACAGGTAGATGGGACCTCGGTTTAACGTCTCGTCTGAAAGATGGCACTTCAGGAGTGCAGCACCCCCCTCATGCTGCAGTTCAGTGTCAGTATTGGGCTATTAACCCAAGTGCCTGGTGTGGGGAAAGAACCCACAGCCTACTGATCTCCTGGCCTCAGAGGAGAGTGTGCTACCTGCTGAGCCACTGACACTGATGATGTCCCTTCCCCTTCGACACTGCCCCTAGGCAATCTTCATCTTCCCCTCTCAATAATATTGCAACTCCCCTTAAAGATACAGAATGCAGTTATTAGGCCTAACACTTGCCCTGCCCTCCTTTTAAAGACATCTGCCTATTTTCACCATCTGCTTATCTGTCAGCTTTGTTTAGTGCCTGCTGTGCTATCTACTCTACAGTTCCATACCTGAGCTTCCTCCCTTGCTACCCTCTACATAGCCCCAATAATCATCAAGTTGCCTTGGTACCCCCCTGCCCTAACTAAAACGCCCTATTTTAACCTACATTTTATATTTTAAACTGGTGCTCTGTTTTTCATTTTTTACTTCTTCCTCTATTTTCTTTCCTATACTGCACTATGTTTTCTGGTTTATAACCTTCCCTGGCTTTTTTTGCCTGTTCAGCTGCTCTTATTAACCCACCTCACCAAATCATTCTCTTAACACTCGGCCCTATAGCCCCTGGCCTGCCTCAGGCTTCTTCACCTTTACAGGGTTGCTGTCAGTCACCCAAGAACACCTATAAGGTGTCGCCTCTCCTCTGCTACTCAGCACTCCCAAGATGGTGTCCATAGCTTACCTTTTCCTCCTTGGCTGCATTCTCCATCTAACATTGGAGCCTAATACGGACACTCTGAAAGAAACAACCTTCCTGAATGCTCCTACATGCCAGGAATCAAGTCTGGCAGTGTTTGCTTCTTAGTTAACTCCTTCCAAAGGCAGTAATCTGCACGCAATCAGAACATTTAACATCCCTTACTGCCCTACACCCCTAAGCATACACCCCTTATCTTCTCCATTAGGGTAACAATATTTGCTCTGACCACCTTTCATTGTCCCTCCAACTCTTGTTCTGCTGCCCTAGGCAGTGCCCATGCTAAGCAACCTAACAAAGCCTTCCTGAGATTCCTTGTAAGATGTCTCAGGAAACTATTAATATTGCTGTTGCTCTGTGGCAGGTAGTGTGGAACTAAACCTGCCCCCCGTCTGCTAGCTGCTCCAGGAGCTCCCACAGATAAAGGGCCTAAGTTTCCTGCATATGAATGTATGAAGCCTAGTCGATAAATTTGACCTGGTCCAAGCCTGGGTACTACACGCAATGCCTGATGTTGCAATGTTCTCGGAAACCTGGCTTAAGAATCATGTACCCGACAAAATGCTGAACATCCCTGGCTACAACCTACACAGGCGTGCCACATCGACCAGAGGTGGTGGTGTTGCCATATATATTAAAGGACAAATTCTTAACCTCTGATATTGTCCGTACATCAATGCCCAAAGAATTTGAGTGTCTTACCCTCAAGTTAACCTTATCACCTGGAGTAGCTCTACTGGTAGCTGCAAGCTATAGGCTGCCTGCTGCTGGCCTGTGTATACTACCTCACCTTCACTCCCTCTTGGAGGAGGTGACTACTGAATGCATCATACAGTGGCGGCTCTACACCGAGGCCCGCCAGGCACGTGCCCTGCAAAAATGCTGTGCCCCATATGGTGCAGAGCTTCCCCATAGTAACAATATATCAGTGCCCTGGCTGCCATCTGTTATGCCCCAGCAGTGCCTGGTAACCATTTGTGCTAGAGCTGCTACGCCATAATGGGGACCTTAATCTTAATTGAACGATGTCTGCGCCAACAGGCTCAAGGATTTCTCTGATGAGCATGAGCTAACTCAGATTACCGAGGTTACCCGATCTAATAAAACAAAACCGACCAAAGGTCCTTGCTGGATCTTATGCTCATCAACAGGTCACATAATATCTCCCATACAGGGGTCTTCCATAATGATCTGGTGACCACTGTGCTGTCGCCTGTGTCAGGCATTCCCCACACCTACCTTCCACCTCTACCTTCAAGCTAAAGCACAGCCTAAAACACTTCTGTATCCCTGCCTTTCTAACAGATCTTGGTAATGTTAAGTGGCAGGACTTCTGTCTCGCTCCCTTCTGTGTCTAGAAGCTTTCTGTATCTTCCAGTATCTGTTACTAGGGTAATCAATAAACACGCACCTTTAAGAAAGGTTAAATCTAGGAAACGGGCACCTGATTGGTTCAGCCCATCCCTGAAGAGGGCCCTGTGGTTCAGAGACACACTATGGAAAAGGGCAAGGAAGTCGCAGTCCGACTCAGACGCTCTCTCCTTTGGGTAGGCAGGAACGCCTGCACCAAACTGATCAGGACGGAAAAATCACGTTTCTTTCAGTCTGCACTTGAAGAAAACACAAACTGCTCTGCCAAGTTTTGGCAAATCTTGAGAGAGGTCAAAGGACACTCCCCTGCCACCCCAATTCTGGTCAAAATTGTAGTGAACAATAACTCCTACACAGATAGGTCTGAGATCCTTGACCAGCTCAGTATCCACTTTGCTACTGCAGGCCTCGCCCGTTAGTAAACTGAGTGCCCCAAGTGCCACCAGTGTAGGTACTAGCCCTACTTCTGTCCCATGTACCGGCCGTCCTCCCTTTAATTTCCAGCCAGTATCCTTTAAACAGATGAAGGACCTTCTTCTCTCACTAGATACCAAAAAGAGTGCTGGTGCTGACTCATTAGAACCCTTCTTTCTAAAAGCAGGCAGTTATCATCTGACAGCACCTATTGCTCATCTATTTAATAGCTTACTTACCCAAGGGGAGCTACGGCTCAGCTGGAAAATTGCACATATTATCCCTTTGTTCAAGTTGGGAGACCCTACAGACTTGAATAATTACAGACTAATCTCGCTTCTTCCTGTACTTTCCAAGCTACTAGAAAAAATTGTCAAGTCACAACTGAGGGAGTATTTGGACTGTGAAAATATCCTTAACCCAGCCCAATCGGGGTTCAGACCTAAGCATAGCACTGTGTTGGCTCTAGCCAAAGTGTCTAATGATTGGTTAAAAGCCCTGGATAATAAACAGCACATCTAGGCACTTTTCCTTGACCTTAGCAAAGCCTTTGACACGGTTGATCACTCCATCCTGCTTGACAATCTGGGTAGTACTGGTCTAACCCCTGCTGCAGTAAAGTGGTTCCACTGCTACCTCACAAATTGAAGACAACAAATTAAAGCACAAGGAGAACTGTCCCCACTAAAAGCTTTGCCCCAGGGTGTCCCGAAAAGTTCTATCTTGGGGCCTATCCTCTTTGCACTTTATATTAACTGCATAGATTCTGGCATACTCACAGGAAATGTTCACCTTTTCACAGATGACACAGTCCTCTATACAACCAACCCCTCTCTAGAGCTTACTTACAAGGAGTTACAGTAGGACTTTATTATGCTCCAACATAACCTGCTGAGCCTGAAGCTCTTGCTCAATGCCAAAAAAAATTAAAGCCATGATTATCTCCCCACACTCCTCCCACAATATAGGGACACCTGGTAGTGGTAACCCCCAGATTATCACCTAAGTGAGTTAACAAAAAAGCTAAGACAGCAGCTTGGCATATTTTACCGCATAAGACATCTACTCACTCTCGAAGCTAGGAAGCGGCTGGTTCAAACAACCTGTCTACCCTTACAGCACAAGAAAACCAAGTGCACTCACACGCCAGTTCCATAATAAGGACAATGCAACCCAAATATTTATTCAGACTGTTGCTCCTTTTTTATTTTCAGCATAAAACGGCATACATGGACAAGGCAGGTCCCTCCAGGTACAAACACCTCAACGTTTCATGTTTACACGCTTTGTCTACCCTTACTTGACTATGCTGACTTTCTCTACAGTCACTGACCCCAGTATGCCCTCCAAAGCTTGACACACTCTACCATCGTGCTTTGAGATTCATACTTGACATGCCCCAGCGGACTCACCACTGCCTGTTGTACCAGGCAATTGACTGGCCATCCCTCTTCATGAGGAGGCAAATAAATGCCCTCATGTGGCTCTTCAGGGCTACTTCTAACAAACTTCCACCCTATATCTGCAACCTGTTTGAATGGTCTAAAGGTGTGTACGGCCTACAGAACTCCTCCTTTGTCCTCCTCCAGCTACCACGAACGAAGACACATCATGGCACAACTGCCATCAGCTCCTTCCTACCATCACTTTGGAACAACACGCAAAAAACACTTAAACTTTCCCTCCTGCCTAGCCCCTACATATTCAGGCAGCTGCTTTATCGATGCCTGAAGACTGCGTGCAATTGCTTCAGGTAATCATTGGTATATGGACTGAATATTCCCCTAGCTCCTGGACCTCCCAGCCTTCTTATTCCTCCTGTTGGCCGGCATTCATTTTTAGTGTAACTACCCCCCTCCTTGCTCCTTCCCTCCTTCCCCATGGCAACCCCCTTGGGGCCCCCCACTCCCCTCATGTGTCTTTACTCTCCTCTCCCTCTCTCTGTCCCCACTGTGTCTTTGCCATCCACTCCTCTCTCTGTCCTCCACTGTCTCCTAACCCATATATGATGGATGCCTGTATATGTATATAGCCCTCATTATCTAGGTCTTGCTCCTGTTACCTAATGATCTCGTACTTAAGAATAGTCTGTTTCAGTGTCTGCTGTGTTATGGAATGATGTTGAATACTATAAATTAATTTGTCCTCTGTCCAGGACCATCTTGCAAATGAGCTTGCTCAACGATGTAACTGCCTGGTTAAATAAAGTTTGATTGATTGATTGAGCTACACAGGGAGGCAGGGTGGGCGGAGCAGTCCATACCACAGGCATCAAATTTAATATCTGTGCCAGTGTGCTAATGGATCACCTGTCAATGCAGGGGTAGGGCATACTGGATATGACACTCGTCCAAGACTACCATGTCCCCACTTAAAATTAAAATATACTCTTACGGATACCAGCTGGTGCCTACTATGGCATGGTGGGGGCTGAAGAAGAAAGTGAAGAATGAGCTCAAAATTTTAATTTCTCTGGGCAGAAGGTGGTGCATTGCTGCTACTGTTGCCCCTAGGCAGGCATACCAAGAGACCCTCTGCAATGTGGAGATTTTGTCCAGAATTGAGTAGCTAGCCACCGATGCTCCCTGGCCCACCCCATCACCCTGCTTGTGCAGCAAGTCGTGCTGGTCATGGATTGGGTGCAGATGGGGCATGCATGCATCCACAAGACTGATGCATGCCTCGTGTGCATGCATTCACAGTATTATGTGCAAAGGGGGCATCCACACATCAATGCTGTGGATGAGGCAGAATGCCCTGTGCTACACATCCTGCACATGGGGGGTTCCATTATTTTCCTTGCCCTCTGCACACACAGATGGGCTGTGAAGTTTTGAATAGGGCCCTACATCTCTCTGATTTAATAGCTGCCTCTTCTATTCCCGTAACAACCTCCTCCTTCTGTTTCTTTACTTTTTTTAGTTCACTGCCCTGCAGTTTTGCTTTCTACACCAATGTCAGCTTTGCTTGTTAGGTATGGATCCTATGACTCATTCACTGGTCCCAGATTTTGCCAATGGGAAGAGCTGGCCCTGTGCACCTCTTACAAGCAGAATCCACAAGTCAGCCTTGAAGGGCAGGAGGCAAATATGGAGTGGTCTGGCAGTTGCCAGAACATACATCTCAGGTATGGATCATGGACTAATAACCTCCCTCCACCATATTTGTTGATCTCATTAAAGCTTTTAATACTCTGGCACAACCCCTCCTGGACAAGATTAAAGCAGCAGGTCTCTCTGACTCCTCAGTCAGTTGGTTTCACTTCTGCCTTGAGGGAAGGTCTCAAGCTGACTGGATCAGAAGCTCCATTTCCTCCTCACTCCTCATCTGCTCAAGCATCTCTCATGGGTCTATCTTTGGTCCTATTCTCCTTTCCGTATTCTTGAGCGACCTCCTCTCTGTTCCTCTGCGTTCATTCATATGTGCAGCGGTTTATGTATCTGGCTTCTCTTTTGATAATATTCAGTGCAGGATCAGGTCTAAACAACTGTCCCTCAGTGCCAAAAAAAACCCACATGACTTTTGACACTTGACAGAGCTTACTAGACTCACCTCCCTCCCTTTATTCCACACCTTGGCGGTGCTACGATTGACGATGTATCCTCCTTTAAAGCAGCAGCATTTCTTAGAAAAAATGTCAGCATATTATATTTTAGCAAAATGTGTTCCTAACATCTTTAGATTCATCCTTGATGCATTTGTAATCTTCTCAGATATTTTAAAAACAGCTTTTGTAACTATTTTTTTAATAAATGACTCACACCATTAAAAACGGCAGCTGCTCAGTTTTAAAAATCTCTTCTACGGAGGTTACTTGTTGAATGTACGTACAAGATTTCTACTATATATGTATTAGGATGGTGTTATCACATGTTTCTGATGGTAAACAGCACAAGACTAAGATATTTAACTTTCCCATGGCTGGCTTGGCTCACAAACAGGAACTTTTAAAAACATCAACACTGCGTATCTCAGTTCAAAACCGAAAGAACGCAGAAAAAAAATGGGTACATTGCTGTTTTTGCCAGAAAAACTTTATTGCTAACAAAAACGAAAACTATATGGTGACTAACAAATACTGCCTACCTCGGGGTCTGGCTGGATCGACATCTTGATTTCTCGGTGTATAGTGATGCCATACGCCATAAGAGCCACCCCAAGATTACTGCTCTGTACAGCAGTAAAGTGAGTTCCTGCTTCCTGCCCACCAAGAGAGTATCTTGAAGATGATTCTCTCTGTTTTGACCATGGTGACCATGGGTGCCACCACTGGTGGGAGAACCAGTCTCTTAATTTTTAGACCTGGTAAAATAGACAATGACATTGGCATCATTGTGAATGGCTTGGTTGATCCATCCCCATCCCAAAAATGTTTTAGCCATGGTTTCACAGATTATGGTGTCATAGTTTAGAGTGGAGCTCCCAAATTGTCCCTTGCCAGACTGGACCCCCCTCCCCCTTTGCTCACTTTGTCATTTTGACAATCACTTAAACTATCCCCCAAGTGCCCACCACTGCTCACTCTGTTTTTCCCTTTCACTCCCCTACCTTGGTGCGAGGTGCCTTTCCCATAGTGCCTTCTTTATATCCAAATTCTGGTTTGATTCCCTTGCCTCCCTATTATCCCATCCTCCTCCTTCCTGTTACCCTCTTTGTAGCAATGTTTCCCATGCACTTTATATTCCATTTAGAAAATCTACTGCTGGTCAAGCTGCTGTCTCATATCCCTTTCCTAAACTCTGGTCTACCCTTTCCCTGTCAAGCTTCCCTGCCTCTTCTGCTCTCTCCTTCAAGTTTCTTCTTTGTGACTTTTCTACTCCCACCTGCAACTGTTTGTGACCCCTACCTCTTGACTCCCCACTCAAACTGCCCTGGCTATTTACTCCCTCTCTATACTTGTATGAGTAATTTCTCCATGCTTCTCAAAGCTCAGTTTTTATCTACCTCATATACCTGTCATGCTGATTTGCCTAACAATGTTTATGATTATGCTGTTTTGATAGTCCGTATTTCTGTATGTCTTCTATTCTGTCACGCTGTTAATACTATTTATTTTTTCTCCTATTGAATTGTCTCTCTCCCCCCCCCCCCCAAGACGTATAAGGAAACAAGCTGTTATTAGCTCATTATGTCCTTCCTGGTGAAACTTCTGAAATAAATAAATGCAAGCTGTAAGCACTCACTACGCCAGAGGAGCACAGGAACACCTCACACCCAGGTGGAAATAGCATCGGACCCTGTTTTGAATGGATGCTGGATGAATAAAACATCATTTTATATTCGGAAATGTAAGGAGTAGAGTTTCGGTCATTACCCTTTCCATTGCTACAGTCACTGAAAAGCACCCCAGTACTACTAACTTTTCTCAAGGAGAGAGAGGGCTTCTTGGACCCCCATCCCTTTGCCTAGATCAGTATAGTATATGCAATGTTCTTCATAGCTGGTGCATTTCTAATCTCATTCAACTGGTTGTCAGCTTTTGTATGAGTGTGTTCTACAACCACTTGAACACCCTCTTTCATTTACTGGACACCTGTCTTAGTTCTATTTGTGTGATAGGGTTTTCACTGACAGGGTAGGTTTGTAAACTGACTTGTTTCAGGGTTAATACTACCTGCTGCTCTGAATGAGAGGTTTTACACATACCTGCTGCTTGCATTTGGGCCTGGATCAGTATTTATTCCTAAAATGGGATTCTGGCTTAGGGGCTGAACAATAAAGGTATCCAGAATACAGGTGAATCGAATGTATTCAATCCATGGCACTTTGCCCACGGATGCCTGTCAGCATCAGATGGCATCCTTCATCTGTATACTCATTTAGTGAGGAACCATGCAGAGAGGCAGGTGGCGAGCCAATTTGATGCCTGCGCCAATGTACTTTCAAATTTATGTATTTTTATTCATTTAAAATTTGATAACCGGAGAGGCACCAATGAACCGAAACTCATTTCCAGGTGCGAACCGGGGAACGGGTAACATATGGATGAAACTGTAAAATACAACACAAAATGGAAAAAAATACACATTGAAACAATTCCAGATTACGGTAGGATACAATCAGAAAAAACAGGAAAAGTAAGCACAGAACCGAATAATTACAACACCAGCTGGGAATAATATAAATTATAATATCATATATGCACTCTGGCTACTAGACAGGGTTGAGCACTCAACCCTGCTTCTAGGGAGGGGAACTTGTGGGAGGGACCACAAAGACATAGACTGCTGAGGGAGGGGGTCACTCAGGAAATGGTGGAGGTACACAGCACTGAGTGCACAAAGGTGAGGAGAAGTCTTTGACTGAGGAGAAAGGAGAGGCTAGGCAGAGATCCGGAGGAAGTTTGTTCTAGAGAAACAGAAAACGATAGGAGAAGGCAGATTGGCCAGCAATGGAGTGAGGGTGAGGAACAAAGAAGGAACAAGGTTCTCTGTGGCGTTCAGAGTACTTTGAGGTATTTGTCTGAGAGAGCCAGGAGGAGAGGTAAGGGGGCAGATTTCGGAACCAGTACTTGGCTACAAGGGATGCTGAATGCACCATCCTTCTGTGGGCAAGAGGAGCAAGGGAGAGAGCAGAGTACAGGAGACAGTGGTTAGTTGGGGGGGAGGAGCAGTAGCGAAACAGCAGAAAGAATTTAGGAAGGTATCCAGTCTGGAGAGAGATGTGGCTGGTGCGGTGCTGTAGACCACGTCGGCATAGTCAATGACAGGCAAAATCATTTTAGATGCTAGCTCCCGGCGGGTGGGGAGAGGAAGACTATCTTTGTGGCGATAGAGGACTACGAGCTTGGGATGGAGTTTGGTACAAATGGAGTCTATGTGTGTGGTGAAGTCTTAAGTGATTATCCAGCCAGATATCCAGGTACTTGAAAGCCGATACTGTTTTCTAAAGGTAGCCTTCCAAAGTGGAGAAACGGGGTAGACGGGAGGAGATCAGCTTCTGCCTGGAGCTGAATGTCATGGCAACTGTTTTTTAGTACTGCGTTTCAGTTGGTTTGACTGGAACCAAGACTGCACTCTATTATAGTCTTGCTGTAGTGGGGACTGCGGGACTGCACACTGTCTGATGAGGACCGGAGTAAAGATAACGGTATTGTCCCATACATGTGCATGTTGGAGGTACTACAGATGGAGAGGAGGACATTTATAAAGTGGGAGAAAAGGATGGGGCCAAGGATGGAGCCTTGAGGAACTGCTGATAGGATGGGAGGGAGGAGGAAAGTATGTCACCAGTTTGGACTGATTCCTGCCTATCATAGGGTTACCACCTGTCCTGATTTTCATGGGACAGTCCTGATTTGGCAGCTGTGTCCTGCAAAAACATGAAAAACACAACATGTCCTGATCTTATAGGAGAGAAAATATTTTCTGACTTTCCACTAAACGTTGCAGAAAACTACAATACCTTAATTAAAATACCTTAAAATGACAAGAAACAATAGAAGCACCTAAGAAACTAAATTATTCAGACTTAATTCTATTTATATAGAGAAACAAGTCTGTTGCATTGGTCGAGGTTACGTACTGTCCTGCGAAAAATCATGTTTCAGTAAGAAATGTCCCACTTTGGGCTTCTTAAAAGGTGGTAACCCTAGCCTGTCATTTAGACTGGAGCAGAACCAGTTAACTGTAGGATCTGTAAGGCCAACAGATTTTAGTTTGAGTAGCAGGAGGGTGTGGAAGACTGAATCAAATACCTTTACTAGATCTATAAATGGTAGCTGTGATGTGACTCTGGTACATAGCAGAGTAAGTAAGTAAGTAAAAGTTTATTTATAAGCGCTTTTCAAAAACCAAAGCGCTGTACAATAATAACATTAAATAATAAACAAAATATTAATAATAAAATCAATCTTTAAATGCTTTTAAAAACAAAAAGTTTTTTAGCTCAGATTTAAAACTCTTGACGGTCAGGCAACCTCGTATCTGGCGAGGTAGAGAATTCCACAGGGTGGGGGCAGCGTAAGAAAATGCACGTGCCCCAGATGTCTTTAAATGAACCCTGGGAATCTCTAGCAATCCCTCATCAGTGGATCGGAGTGAGCAAGAGGGACAGTAGGGAGTAAGGAGATCTTGCAGATACCACGGTCCCTGTTCGTGTAAGGCTTTATAGGTCAGTAGCCTGACCTTAAAGGTGATCTGCCGCTGAACCGGCAGCCAGTGCAGTCCACGCAGCACAGGCGTAATATGACTATTTCTAGATGTCCCGGTCAAAAGCCTGGCCACTGCATTCTGCACCAGCTGCAAGCAGCGGATATCAACCCCTGGTAGCCCTAGGTACAAGGCACTGCAGTAGTCAAGGCGAGAGGTCACAAAGGCGTGGACCAAGGTAGGAAGGTCAGCCAGAGGAACCAGATGTTTCACCCGAGCGATATTCCTAAGATGGTAAAATGAGGATTTGACAACGGCCGACACCTGAGATTTTAGGGTCAGGCCGTCGTCTGTAATTACGCCCAGATTACGTACCTGGTCTGAGGTTGGGAGTTGGACACCATCGAGCCATATGCCCGATGGAATCCCAGCCCTACAACCCACCCTCAAGGTGACCAGGGTCCACAGCCAGCACCTCAATCTTATCCGGGTTTAACTTCAGCCAGCTGGTACTCATCCAATCTTTGATTTCGGATAGACAGTTGTTAAGCATAGAGATCGCATCTTCCTGTCCGGGACTGAAGGACAGATACAACTGGGTGTCATCTGCATAGCAGTGAAAACCCAGATCGTATCGCCTAATAATGTCTCCCAATGGCAGCATATATACGGCAAACAACATGGATGCCAAAATAGAGCTCTGCGGCACCCAACAGGATATGGAGATGGCGTCAGGGGAATAAATTCCAGTGACAACTCTCTGCCTCCGACCCATGAGGAAGGATCAAAACCAATGCAGAACTGTACCAGTCAGTCCACAATAAAGCCGCAGGCACTCCAAAAGCACACCATGGTCCACAGTATCAAATGCTGCAGAGAGATCAAGAAGGACTAAAATAGTATGAGCCTTTTGATCTCTCGCAATCAGGAGATCATTTAAAACCCGGACAAGGGCAGTCTCAGTGCTATGTCTTTTCCTAAATCCCGATTGAAGAGTATCATAGACATTGTGATTTATAAGATGGCCATCCAGTTGTAGTGCAACCCCCTTTTCAATAACCTTACCCACAAAGGGCAGGTTAGAGATAGGTCTGCAGTTAGCTAAGCAGTCTAGATTCAATGAAGGCTTTTTTGGGAGTGGTCGAACGACCACCTCCTTTAGGAGGTCAGGAAAGACCCCCTGCTCCAAAGATTTCCAGACAATTTCAGCAAGGATCGGACAGATAGTATCTACGCAACCTAATAATAGTGACGTAGGGCCTGGATCCAAACTACAGCTGGTTGGTCGTACAATCTGGACAATCCTCACAATATCCATAAGCTCTGGCCTACCAAAGTCAGACCAGGTAACAAAGGTGTTTGCTTCCTTGCACCGATCACCACAAACCCTTAAAGAGGGAGCTTGGCCGATACCCGACCTGATGTTGGCAATCTTATCTGTGAAGAACTGAGCAAGCTCATCACATTTTTTTTGTGAAAAATCTCTTCCAGACTGCAGACAGAGTGGATTGCACAGTCTGTCGACGGTCTGAAAGAGCTGAGACGGTCGGTTCCGCGCAGCAGCAATCTCCCTGGACAGGAATTCTGCCTTCTTACGGGTGATTGCTGATTGATAGGAACCATAAAGGTCCATTAACCTAAGTTTGTCCGCATCAGGCGGTTCCTTAAACCCTTTCTAGCTCTCCCTACTCTCCTCAGTTCCTTTAAAGACTCATCAAACCATAGAGTCTTTGGGCGCTGAGTGAGTGGGCGAACACAGACAGGAGCAACTAGGTCCAGGGCCTCACTCACTGCCTTATTATAGGCAAGAACGAGGTCCCCTGGACCCATGCACTCACCTGAAATACCCGATAGATCCAGTACCACCAGTAGACCCTCTGGGGTAACTCCCCTTAAAGGGCGATACTGGACCATCTCCATAGAGGCAGGTCTATTTGGGGGTGCCCTGAAGCTGAATCTTATGGTATGATGGTCTGTCCACGCATTCGGTTCCACCCCCAAATGCGTGACCTCCAAATCCAGTAGAAACACTAGATCCAATGAGTGACCCCCTATATGGGTAGCAGAGGTAACTACCTGTGAGAGGCCCAACATAAGTTATAAGTTGGAGGAGGTTCTTTCCAAAATGCGAGAGTTCATCGTCGACCCAGGCATTGAAGTCACCCAGTATTAACCATCCGGGCGACTCCATTGCCATGTCGACAATGAAGTCCGCAAACTCCTTCAGGAATTCTCCACCATCACCGGGTGGACGATAGATGAGGAGTAAACAAAGTCAGGGACCCTCAACAAGGAAGAGACGGTAGAGTGTTTTTTTTTTTAAATCTGGACTGCACAGGAGAAAGAGAGTTGTTTGAGGAAAGAACTCAGAGAGTCTAGAGTGAATGAGTGACTCCTGGAGTTTTGCTAGGAATGGGAGGAAGGAGATGTGCCAGTAGTTCTCTTCTCTTCAGATTTTCCTATCTTCATCAACTTTGCATGCATACTGCCATTGTATGTGCAGCTGAAGACTCTGAGGGTAGGATACTTTGAGTGTATGTAAGGACAAGACACCCCCCCATGTCTAGGGGTATATGGTGGCATCTCATGTCCAGAGGAGCACCCACCTTATGTCATGAAAACCAGTACCTCCTTTTCTTTGCCTCTTCGGGTCAAAGAGACTGGGGGACCAATGCACACTTTTCAGGTTTCAAGACAACTCCCAAACCGAGCTCCACACTGGGAGCTGCGATCAAGCAGAATGCATGTATTGTGCTGTTCACCATGTCAGCAAGCTTTTTTTCCTAGCTTTAGTTTTATTGCATTTTGTTATAATACAACACAGTGTACACTGTTTCAAGAGATGGCATACAGCGGATACAGATAAATTCACGAACAATTAATGCAGGAGGTTTGATGCACATATCTTTGTGGTACAACTTGCAGGGCTCTCAAACATTAATTCAAAAGGTTTTAACACTGGGAAACCAGCATGCAGCCAATGCACTGAGGATAGAATATCTATGTATTTCAGCCCAGCCCTTTGGCTGTCTGGTGAATTGCAGAATAATGAGCACATTATAGGTTTTTCACTAAGCTCTGACTGGTACTGTGGAGGCGTGACAGATATTGTTGTTAATAGATTGTTTTATTTAAAAAACTGGTAACTAGGAAAGGTACACTGATCCGAGGCTCATTTCCAGGTGCGATCTGGGGAAGGGGGACTGCAAACATAATTAAAATGACAAAATATCAGATTACCTTTACATAGGTAACATTGCAGATGTAGAGGCAGATGCGTTGATCAAGGAAGTTAACAGCTGCATGGATTAATGCAAAGAATGTAGACAGTCACACAAGAATGCAACAAAGTGCACAGTGCTTGATGGAGAGGGTGACAGTGCTATAGGGATACAGATAAAGATCATGCATGAAGGCACAACTAGCCTTGATTAGGGGATTCCTGAACAAGATGGGGGGTCAGATGGGAGGAAGTAAAGTCAGGAGGGCTTGACAGGGATGGGGGAACAGGGGGCAGGCACCTAATGGCAGGGAGTGAGGAGTAGAGGTGAAAAGTTTCCAGAGGAAAGGGAAGTGGTAGGAAAAAGCAGCTTGCCCAGCAGAGGAGTAAGGGTGGAGAATGGAAAAGGTACAAGAATCCCTGGAGTGGAGAGAGAGGGGAGAATTTGGGAGAGGAGTGAAGAATTGTAGGAGGGACAGAACCTAAACCATTATGTAGCAATGAAGGAGGCACAGTGGAACTGACGACATAAAGGTAGTGGGAGGATTGAGAGGGAGGAATAGAGGGAGCAGTGATCAGTACAGAGGGGAGAGTTCATAGCAAAATGACAGAAGGCATTTCAGAGGATATCAAGTCGGGCAATGGAAGAGGAAAGGGCAATAGCATACACCACATCCACACAGTTGAAAACTGGGAGAACCGAGGGGGCACTGTTGAGCCCGAGCGCAATGGACGTCTGGAACTACAGCTCTACAAAAAGAAATTAAACTACTAAATAAACATATGCTTTTTCAGAGGATCTGGTGTTTAAAACTTACATATCTGGTAATCGGAACCTCTGTAGAATGATGATGACTAACCCAAAGAAAGATAAGGGGCATCAGGATGGGAATAAATGCAAACCCACAGCCGGTCCCCCAGCCACGAGGTCTGCACAAGGTCGCTCCATGTCAGAAGAAAATCTAAGTGGTGAGGAAACTTTACAAATGCTGGGGCATAAAATTAATAGACTAATTTTTACCATGTCCGGTCTGGCTGACAGGTTCGAATACCTGACTACCTGAATGAACACCATGGAATCGGAGGTTAGTAACCTAAAAATGGTATTGCTGGAGTCTCACAAAAGTGCGGAGCTGCTTTGAGCACCACAGCTAACTGGTCAAGGAAAATACACACTTGAGAACCCACCTCGAGGGCCGTGCAGCACACCTCCGTATTATCGGGATGCCAGAGTGGGCGCGAGGGGACCATTGACCCTCTTTCTGTCTGAATGGTTTGCACAACAGTTAGGGCAGGCCTTTATGGATAGACATATTTTGATTCAGAAGGCTTATCGTGTCTCTTTGAGGGGACAGACGAATAATCCGGAGGCACCCAGAGCAATTGTTGCTATTTTAGATGGCATCAGTTCCAGGGACTTTATTCTGGCCCTGGCACGCCAGAAAAAAATGTTACTGCATGAAGGGACTCAAATTCAGATATATCCTGATCTGAGTTATGCCATTCGGCAATGCAAGAAGAGGTACAATGGGGTCCAGGCTTTCCTATATGAGGCGCAGATTACCCGCAATATGCTCTTTCTAGTGAGACTCAGAATTATCCATGAGGGGAAGGTCTATATTTTTTTGGACCCGGCTGAAGCTCTGAAGTGAGCCCTGTGGCACGCTCCACCGAAGAGAAGAAGGGAATTATGAGAGGAATCGGATTAAGAAGACGTCGATGAAGAGGAGACCTGACTCATGTGAGCTGAATACATAATTGGGCTTCATGTTACTGACTTTAGCAATTTAAATTTCATTCCCCAAAAGCCCTAATCACTGACTCAGGACGTATTGGATATACTTAACAGTTTGGGCTCAGGTCTGTTTACATCTGGGCATAAGTTATCTATTTAAGGGACAATTTAAAAAACAGAATTGTTTCCTTAGACCTGCTATGAATAGAATTAAAAGATTTGTCTTTTCTAACTTTTAGTTGGGAATAATAAGGACACAGGCCCTTAACTTCTTTCTTTTTAGGGGGTTCCTGGCTTCCAATGGTGATCTTAAAAGTTTACTCAATATCTACAATGTTTCTAGAAATCTGTAGTTCTTAGATGTCAGTTCAATTGCTGATGTTACCAGATTTGGTACCATAACTTGATAAATGCATGGTTATTTGTCTCCCTTCAGGAAGGAGCTGCACATCGAAATGTTCTTGTGTTATCAGCTGTTTATTATATTCCATGCCGCTCATGAGTTTACTAAAACAGCAAAAGTGATATTAACTTGTAAACCATACAATTTATGATATTCCTTCCAAGGATGTATCTAATTGATTCAATATGATTTTACTCTGTGTGTATTAAGAGGGGGTGGCGCCCTCATGTGGAACCTTAAGTGTGAATCCTCAGGTACTGTCTCAGGAATTTTTTTCCTACTGAATGTCTATTGTAAATCAGTAAACATAAAGTATTAAAAAAAAAAGAAGAAAACTGGGAGAATCATTTTGGTTACCAACTTTCGGCGAACCTGGAGAAGGCAGTCTTTATTGCAGTACAGAGCACCCAGTTTAGGAGTGAGTTTGGCATGGATGGCGTCGATTTGGGCAGAGAAGTCAAGCTTGCTATTAAGCCACACACTAGGCTACTTGAAGGCAGGGACAACCTTCACAGGGGTGCCATCCAGTGTGGAGAAGACAGGGGAAGGAGAGAGAGTCTAGACAGTTTCTGGCTGTGCTGTAGGTCATAGATATGGCCTTTTTGGTGTTTTTTTTTTTTGCCAGTTCTATTTATACTCCTCTCACTGCCTTACCTGGATTCTCTCCAGGGGATTGCTGAACTTGTCCATGATCCTGCCTGCCTGAAGTCCTCCTTTACTCCTCCTCCATCAGCCGCCTCTCTATCCACAACCTGGTCACCCAACCCCTCAGCTCTGAGTCCCCCGAGGTGGGACCACCTACTGCTCTTGGAACTCTATTTATAATCTAGTAGAGTGACCAGGCAGGGAGGCGAACCAGAGGCACGAATAGAGAGACCTGGCACTGGGCATGGTTGGCCGGTCCCTGTACCCCTCTTTGCCTACCGGGAGGCAGGGCATTCTTCTTTGTTCCACCCCTGGTGTGGCCATGTGATGGACTTGGTGTGCTGAGTGAGAGCCGCGCCCACTCCTGCAGAACCCCACCAGCACTGGACCCCATCTACTTGTCCCTGCATCCACCCCCAGTCTCCGCCAGAAGCTGCCACCTGAGTGGGGAAATCCCAAAAACTCACCTCAGGAGAAGAGAGCAGTCCTCTGGATGCTCTATCCTCTCCTTCCCCTGACGACCCCTGATGGCCCAGGCTCATTTCCGAACCCGGGTTGCCGGCGTGGCGTGAGGTGTAGCCATGTGGATATGTTGAGACACAAGTGAAGGGGAAGTCATTTAGGAAAACTGAGAACAGTATAGGACCCAGGATGGAGCCCTATGGGACCCCTGCTAGGATGGGGAGGGGGACAGGACGCTTCCCACCTGTACCAACTTTTGACGGCCTGTGAAGTATGGACAGAACCAGTCAACAGCGGACACTGAAAGGCCAGCAGAGCTTGGCTTGTCCAGGAGGAGTGGGTGGGACCCTGAGTCAAAGGCTTTGGCCAAACTGATAAATATAGCTGCTGTGATATGTCCCTGATCCATCCCAGTGAGGACAGAGTAAGTTACACGTAGCAAGGAGGAGACAGTAGAACAGTGCTTCCTAAAACCAGACTGGAATGGGAGAGGAATTAGTGGAGTAATGGAAGTTAGCAAGCCTAGAGTACACAATGGTCTCCTGATGCTTTGCAAGAGAGGGGAAGAGTGAGATCGGCCAGAAGCTACCAGGGGAGAAAGGGTCACCCCCTTTGTGCAGAGGCAGACTTTGCAACCTTGCAGGCCTGAGGGACAGCACTGAGGGAGAAGGAGAAGTTCAGAAGGTGAGCAAGTGAAGAGGCAATGGTCAGAGTCAAGCAGTTTGGGGTCCAATGCATCAGGGTTGGACTTAGGAAGGATTAATTAGAGTAAAGGTGAGAAAGACTTCCTGAGGGAAACAAGAGGATTGGAAGCCTTCAGGTGAGTGTGGTGGGGGGAAGCAGTGGGTGACAGAAGGGGGAGTGATCTGGAGATGGAGGAGAGAGTAGTGAGCAGGTGGTGAAGAATTTATTAAAATGAGTGCCAACACAGGGAGGGTCAGAGACCAGTGAGCCTTCCACCAGGAGGACAGATGAAGCAGATTGGGCTGGGGGATCAAAGAGGGAGTGGATAACCTTCCAGAAATTTGATGCGGAGTTAAGGTTAGACTGGAGGTTTGATTTGAAGTAGTGGGCCTTTGCAGCATAGACAGCCTTTGTGCAGGAGTTCCTGAGTGACCTGTAGAATAAGAGGTCAGACAGGGATCAGGAGGATTGACAACATGCCCAAGCTTGGTCCAGGGACTTGCACAAATCAGTAAGGTCATATATGAGATCCAGTGGTGGTTGGAGCATTTAACCCTGAATTTTCGGGTGTGGGGGGGTGAATGTTCCAGGTGTGGCTTAATGTGGCTTGGAAGAGGAAGAGGTCCCTGTCAATGTCTGGGACAGAATAGACAGGGAACCAGTCAGAGGCATCTAGGTAATTTCAAGTTCAAGTTCAAGTTTATTGCAGGAAAACTCCATTGAGCAAGCTCATTCACAGGAGGTCCTGAGACATACATACATTCACAATGAAGTCCTGTGACTGGCGTACAAACAAATAGTTAAGTGCTTACATCATAAAACACAGTATACATAATGATAAGAGCTTACATCATAAGACACAGTGTACATAATGATAAAGAGCTCCCAGGGTGCTCTAAGTTCATGAAGAGAAGTTTGCACTGTTTGTAAAAGCAATACATTGCATACATTAGGAAATAACAGCAATTACATAACAATACAATAAAGATTCCACCTGAGACACTGATAGTGGTGTGAAACAGAGTTGAGGAAGTGTAGGAATGGAACCTGGGATATCGTGGAGTCAATAGATTGTGGCCTTGTGACAGTAATTCGTTAAAGACAGTTGCAGGTGTCTTTTAGTTTAGCCATGGCTATCCTTTTGAAAAAGTTAACAGGGACAATACTGGATAATTTCAAAAATGATTGTAGTCGATTCCAAATAGTTGGCAGTGAACATGAAATAACACATTTCCCAAAGGAAGTGCGGGTCCTAGGTACATCAAGTAGGAGAAACTCTGACTTCCTAAGTGAGTAAACACTGCGCGCTATGTGTATTAAACAGGGTAGGTATTGCAGTAGTTTGTTCTGAAGAAGTTTTAAAGTCCATGTACCGGCGTGGACTGTCCGTCTAACAGAGAGCGAGGGCCAGCCAACTAAGGCACAGATCACAATGATGAGTTAGTGGGAGGGAGTTTGTTATGAATCGTAGGGAGTGGTGGTAGAGAACGTCTAGTTTATGGAGATAAGTAGAAGCTGAGGAATTATAGATTACATCGCTGTAATCAAGGAGGGGGAGGAAAGTGGCCTGTACCAATCTTGTTCTAATTTCAGTGGGAAAGAAAGATCTATTGCGGAAGAAAAAACCTAACCTGGTTTTGAGCCTTTTAGCCAAGTCATCGATGTGATCATTAAAAGAAAGCCTGTTGTCTAGCCAGAAACCGAGATATTTGAACTTTGAAACTATTTCCAAGTGCTCACCTAGGGTAGTATTTATAAAATCATTAGGCAAAGCAGGAGTAGTAGCGTGCAAGGAGCATGGGCGTAGGATCATAGCTTTCGTTTTTTTGGCATTAAGGAGTAACTTTGCATTGATTAGGTTTTTTTTCTAATTGCATAAAGTTGGCTTGAAGGATGTCCCTAGTTATTTCTAGCAAGGGCCCAGAAATATACAGGACTGTATCATCTGCAAAGAAGTGTAACTGGGACTTGGTAACCTGATGGTCGAGGTTGTTTATATATAAGGAGAAGAGGACGGGACCTAAAATAGATCCCTGCGGGACTCCCCTAGCAGTAGTTAGAGAGGATGAGAACAAATTTCCTGATTTAACTTTCTGTGTCCTGCCCGATAGGTAGCTTTTGAACCATTGGGTAGTAGATGGAGTAAAGCCAAGATTAGTAAGGCTAAGAACTAATAGATTATGATCTACTGTATCAAATGCTTTGCTTAGATCCAAAAAAAACACACCAGTAGTTTTCTTAGAGTCCATTGCAGATACCCAATCATTAGTAACCTTGGCTAGAGCTGTAATGGTGCTATGGCATGGGTGAAAACCAGATTATAGAGGGTTAAGAATATATTGAGTTGCAATATGGTTTTTCAATTGGGCGTAGATCAATTTTTCAAATGCTTTTGAGAGGATAGGAAGTATTGAAATAGATCTATAATTATTGAGATCACATGGATCACCCGACTTAAATAGGGGGAGAATATGGGCAAATTTCCAACACGAGGGAACTGTGGCGGTTGAAATAGAGAGGTTGAATATATGAAGTATTGAGGCGGTAAGATAGGGGTATCCAAGTTTTAGAAATAATGGATCTATACTATCCTCCCTCACACTTTTTTTGGTATCCAGGTTAATAAGTGACTCCTCTACTTCCTTAAAGCTAAGAGGGAGCAACTGGAATGAACAGGCTGGTGTGTTCGGTGATGAATATGTACTATCGATATTCCTTACTTGGGAGGCACGTGGGGAAGTGTCAAATGCTAAGCTGGCGGTGATGAAGTGGGAATTAAGTTCTTCCAGTATTTGATGTGAACTTTCAATAGTTGATCCATTAATGAGGATCTTTGCTGGAACAGATGGGGCAGTTGAGCGACCCTCAATAGACTTAAGGGTCTTCCAGATTTTATAGAAATTCCCTTTGGCCTGCTCTAGGGTAGAGACATAGTAACTAGATTTAGTTTCGCGAATGCGTTTGACACATGCATTCCTGGCTGCACTGAATGCCTGCCAATCTAAGGGGCTCTTAGAACGCTTTGCCTGGGCCCATAGTTTGTCACGGTTTGACAATGCAGCCTTAAGTTCCAATGTGAACCAGGGGGTGAGAGTTTTTGTGCATCTGAACCTTAATAGTGGGAACATGTCTATTAAATAGAGAGGTAATGTAGTTAAGGACATTAACAGCCTTGTCTACTGATTTTGCAAGAAAAAGGTCTTGCCATCTGATGTTACTTAGATTGGTCAAATAATTGTCAATATTGAACTTATGGAATGACTGTTTGGTTATAAATTTAGGGGGAAGGATAACTTTGGCTTGTGATCTGGTGCAGACTACAATGTTATGATCACTCATATCATTATGAAACACCGCTGTTTGTAGGATTTTATGTGGATGGGTAGATAGGATAATGTCTGGAAGTGAACTGTTGGTTGCATTTTGGGTATTAATCCTGGTTGGTTCACTGATTAATTGGGTTAATCCGAGGTCGTTGCAAAGTGACTTTAGGTCGGAGGATTAGCCAATCCATATTGAAATCACCAAGGATTAGTGTTTCTGTATTAGCTTTAGTGATTAAGGTTTTGAGGGCACTAAGGATATCAGTTCCAGCAGTAGGTGGTCTATATCCACCTATGATGGTAATATTATCAGAGGAGGGGAGATGAAGCTTTAATGAAACAATTTCAAATTCCTTAGGTTTGGATATGGTGATAATGTTACTAATCGTGTATTTTGATTTGGCATAGACAACTACTCCGCCACCTCTTGAGCCCCTGTCTGCCCTGAACAGGACAAAATCCATTATGTTAATTTGCTGATCGGTTGTATTTTTGTTAAACCATGATTCGATGACAATGATGATATCAGGCTCAGTATGTGCAGCCCAGGCTTGTAACTGCGATAATTTTTTGATTAGACAGTATATTGACCATCATTATTTTAAACCAGATGCTTCTGCAAATTCTAATAGTGAGGATATCAATGTAGGGGGGCCCGGATTTAACTCAACATTGCCTGAGCAATTTGTAAGGGCACTGGTGTCAATTGACCTGCACTAATTGTACATAGGGGCAGAATGAGTGGGTCTCACTTTTCTGATGCAGTAGGTTTTACAGTGGTCACTGAAGGCATCTGGTAAAGATACCTGCTGCAATGATGTGGTGGTGGTGGGAGGAGAGCACCCAGTCCAGGAGGGAGTGGTTTGGGGAGTGAGGGTTGAGCCGGGTGGGTTCTGTGATAGTTGCTAGAGGTTTAGGGACTCAATCCTGTGGAAGGTGGGCCTGGAGGCAGGGGAGAGCCAATTTATGTTGATGTCCCAAAGGAGGATGAGCTCACTGGAAGCAGCATGGGAAACGAGTGATGAGAGGGAGTCAAACAAGGAAGAGGAAGAGATTTTAGGAGGCATAGAAAACACAGACAATGATAGGGAGAGACAGCTTGGCTGAAGATGATGATGAGAGGAAGGGACTGACTCTCTGCTGGTAATGGAGTAAGATAGGTTCTGGCAGACATACAAGCTAACAACACCACCACTCACCACCATTTGCCTCCATCCTGATAGAAGTGGGTGATAGTCAGGAGAGCAAAGCCAGAGTCAAGTACCCAGAGGAGAGCCAGGATTTAGAGATGCAGAAGATGCCAGGAGAATGCTGAGAGTTCCAGACTTTAAGGGGTCAAGCTTGGGAGGAGGCTTCTAGCATTAAGATGGAAAATACACAGGCCTTTGGGGAGAGTAGGAGAGAAGGAGAAGGGGGTCGGGTTGGATTCAACATTGCCAGCAAGAAGGAGGAGAATAAAGAGGTGAAGGAGAATGGAATGGCACTTCTGCCCCTGAATGAGGTGAGAAAGGAAAGGGGGAATGGAAGGGGAGAAAGACACAGTAGAGAAATTCAAAGTTTAAGGAGGAGGTATGAAGGGCCTAGGATGGATGGTGGGGGTAAAGTAAGGGTAAATAGGGTGAGGAGGGGCGAGGGAGGAAGGGTGGTAGGAGGGGTGTGGGCGGGGGCAAGGGAAGGGTGGAGAGCGAGAGACAGAGGCAGTGGAAAACAGGTATGGGAATAAGACTGAAGGGAGGGAGGTACAGGGGAAGGAGAGGACAGTAAGACAGGAAGGGTATGAAGCATAGCAAGGTGTTAATTGAGGCTGGTGTCATTATGAAGGTATGACACAAAGTAAAAACCTTGACAGCGAGAACAAAAGCAACAGCTAAATGATTCGGGCCAAGTCAGGCAGGGCAATAAGCAAACAGAGTAAGTAAACAATGACAGTAAACCTAGAGAAACAAGTAGCACAGACTTACTTGGCAGATCTATGGGTATTGAGGCAGCAGTAGCAGGAATAAAAACCCAGGAAGCAATTTGTATTTGTGCAGTGGGTATCCAAAATCAAGTTTAAGGTAACTCAGATAGGGAATTTTCAGGAGTTAGCGTTTCAGCCAAAAACAAGAGACCCTAGAGCCCGGTGCCAAAAACAGAATAAGGTGACCCAGGTAGGGAGTAGGCAGTAGCTAGCATTTCAGCCTGGACCCAAGTAGTCCCAAAAGCTTAGTACGAGTAAGCAAACGTGCAAGTTGAAACTAGATGGGGTGAAAACAGCTAGCAATTCATCCTTGGAGTGAGCAGTTACAGTGAAGTTACCATGCAGGAGAGTGAGGGAGTTTGACTGGCAGGGTAGGCAGTCAGTGGGAAATGAACAAGAGCAGCATGGCCAGCCGACGGCTGACATGGAGCAGACTCCAGTTGAAGTCCTTTGCGCTCATCTTTTATATGGAGGGTGCTTTGGAGAATGCTGCTGAAGAGTAGGAAGCTGTTTCCTGATTGGCTGGGTCGGAGTTTCAGGGGTTGACTCTTGCCTGGCCGAAATCCGACAAGCTGCGGTGGCAGTAGAATGCTGGTGGGGATTCCCAGTGCTGATTCCAGGGGAGAGGATGTCCTAAACAAAGGACACAGCCCCTCTGGATGTTCTCTTTAGGCTGGTGGAGAGCCAAGTGGATGAGCACTAAACACACTTATAGTCCAAAAATTAGGTCTGAGAATTGAAATGGGCACCAAAGTCTGAAATCACTGAATGACTCAGTTCAAGCTGGAGTCACTCCCTGATTAGCTGGATCAGAGTTCCGGGGGCTGGCTCTTGCCCGGGCAAAATCCAACAAGCTGTGGTGGCAGTAGAATGCTGGTGGGGATTACCCATGCTGATTCTAGGGGAGAGGGTTCCTAAACAAATGACCAAGCCCCTCTGGATGTTCTCTGCCAGCTGGCAGACAGCAACATGTGGGTCATAAAAATAATATAACACACTTACATTATGACTTGTGTGCAGACACGAATATTACCCAAAAGGTGGTACTCAGCTGCTATTCTAATGAAAACTAACTTGGGGAATTTCCTCATATGCTGAGGGGATAGAGACAAACATCCTGCACAGGCTCTTCCATTTTTATAATAGAGAGAGGGAGGATGTGCCTTGCCATAGAAGTACCTCTGATTCCAAATGGAGGATGCATGCACCAAAGTCATGCTCGAGCAGAGAAAGGTCCTCACGCAATGCATCAGGAGCTGCCATCTTAGTCCTTGGTTTGTTTACCATCCCATTTTATAGTCCCACAGTTGCGACTAAGGAACATGCCTACATGTGCTGCTGTAGTTCCAAGATTCATAAAATGATTAGAACAGAACTTAAACTGGGAAACCAGTTAAAACAACAATCAACAACAAGGACTGCTCAGTGAGACATGACGAACGGTGATGCTGTGCAACTGAACTCAAGATGCTATAATAATTACCCCATTTCTAAACTTGGGTAATATAGTGTGCATTAATTAAAAGCACATTACTGGAGTCATTACTTTCAGTGTTTAACAGAGAGCAGATCTCTGTATCATGACCGAGTCACTGATCATTGGCATCAGCTTTTTAAAGACACGCCATACTCACTCTCCCCATTACCTCTTGAACAGCAGTCACCCATCATGTGCCACCGAATTATAATAATCAGGCATGGGGGCTTGTGGGATGGTAAAAACGTTTTTCCATGCCTGTCCCTGCAGTCCTCGGATCTGTGAATGAGTGCATTTTCTCATCAAGTGTGAACTGCAGGCATGCAAGGAAACTGAGGCGATATGGTAAGTCTGCCTCCCTCAGCCTCTGTGTCACCTCTTCAAAGGCCTTTCTGGGAGCCACTGTGGCAAATGAATAGTCTGGGGGGGAGGAAAAAAAACAACCATTGTTGTTTTCCATAGTGAGTTGGTTGTGCTCCCTGGCTGCTTGAAGAATCTTAGCCTGCACTGCTGAAAAGGCAGTCACAAGTAAAATAGTTTGCAGACCTTCTATCTGCAAGCGCGCCTGCCTGGGAGTAATTCTTTATGCATGTTCTATGTTAGGTGCAATTCCCCAACTGATGGCTTCAGGTAGCGAGCAATCCATGAAGTTAGCTGGGTCAACCCCCTCCACTCCCTCCAGGATGCCCGCTGCCCTCACAATGTTGTCTTACTGTTTCAAATATGATTTCATAATCCCCTGTTCCTTAATGGAGGCTACTGATGATGCCAATGCCTTATTTTTTGTGCAAGCTGAGCCATCTGCCTTAACTGTGATCCCCTCCACACTTGCTTGAACTATGACCAAGTGCTCTGTATATGAGTCAAGTTTTTTATCAATTTTCTAAATGGATTGTATGAGGAGATTGACCACCCGCTGAAGTGATTCGAGCGTGGCTGGCAGTTCTCCTGTGGGGTCCAGCAGTTGCAATGTGGTCAGTGGCTTAGAAGGCCCCACCTGGGTTGAATCCATTTTGCAGTGTTCCATGGATGACCTATCATGCAGAAAAACAAGTAAAGTGGTACAGAAAGTCTTTTGCTATCCAGTGAAGGTGATTTTACCAACACAGTATCCCCAAAAAGCAAATATTTCTAGTATAATTTGACCTAGTACTCAGGAGCACGGGGAAATGTAACTCTCCTGCTGGCTCCACCCCTCCAGCATCAATAAGCTTTTAGGGGAATTGCCCTTGCTATTTAATATCTTCTGCCATCATCACATTTCCACATGTCATTACCCTTCTTTCAGTTCAGTAGGCTGAAACGTCGTACACTCAGTACTCTTCACCATACCCACACTCTACAGTAAACCTAAGTTCCTATACTTGGTACATTACACTATCCATACTTGTTTCAGGATTCTCTTCCTTTGGTCCAAAGTGCACTTCTGCTATTTTTATCACAAGGTACTTTCACTCCCATTATCATTTTCATTCTATTTTTCCATCTTCCCAATCTCCCATGCGCGGGGTCCCTGGCTCTCCAAAAGACCAGTGTGTGGTAGTATTCTCCCAGGCAGGGTGAGTACTGCTCTGGGGGCAACCAAGCCCGTACTCGGTTATGCGCCAAACAGTGGTCAGACAGTGGCAGTTGCATTTTGGTTTAGTACATCAGACTGTGATTTACTCCTAAGGTTGTACTAGTTGGTCCGACATACATACCTCTCTCTGGCAACAACACTTATGGCCCTAGTAGCCCAAAGAACAGACACTGAAGAACTAGAAGAGGAGGATGACACCGAGGATCAGGAACAGGGAATCGAGCTCAACAACACAATGACCTCTGTAGCAGTTCATGCCACATTGCTAACACTGAGGGCGACAACAGAGCAGCAGGCTGATATCTCACCAGACTGGAGCTCCTACATCTGACCAAGAACAATCAACTAAGATAAGGTGCCTGTTCACTACTGTGTAACATTCAGTATTGGGAAGGGCAGAAGATCAAATACAAAACATAGAATTTGCCAGCAGATAAAGATTGCTTAGTCCACCAAGTCTGCCCATTTATCTCTACAGTATACCTGAAGACCCTACTTGATCTCCATTTCTTTCTCCCACCCTTGTTCTTTTCCCTAAGATTCTCTTATACCTATCCCAAGCTTTCTTGAACCCTCCACTGTTTTTGCCCTAACTACTTCTGGTGGCAAACTGTTCCAGGAATCCACTACCCTTTCTGTGAAGAAAAACTTCCTTACTCCTTTCCTGAATTTGCCACCTTCCAGCTTCCTATCAGACCCCCTTGTTCCTGAGCTTATTCTCCTCTGAAATATACTGCTCTCCCATACCTTATTTACCCTCTTTAGGTATTTATATGTCTCAATCATATCCCCCCTCTCCCTCCTCTCAGGTGATCCTGCCTCTGTACAGGTCATTGGTGAGACTGCACCTGGAGTACTGCATGCAGTACTGGCGCCATACTTGAAGGATGTTAGAGGTACTGGAGGGGTTCAGCGAAAGCAACAAGGATGATCCGGGTTGGAAGACAAACCCTATGAGTGGAAGCTGAGGAGCTGAACATGTACTCTGGAGGAGAGGAGGGATGGGGAGATATGATTGAAACTTTTAAATACATGAAGGGTACAAACAAGACTGGTAGAGAGGATTTTTAAATTAAGGGAGGGACACAATGGGACATGGTCTGAGATTGGAGGTGGAAGATTCAGGATATAAATGAGGAGCACTTTTTCATGGAAAGGTGGTGGCTATGTGGAACACACTGCCTGAGTAGGTGGTGTCCTGTAAGACAGTGGGCAGTTTAAAAGGGATGGGACAAAACGAAGGGGAGGGTCACCATGGGGGGGGGGATGGAGGGAGAGGAAGCTGCAGTGTAATGGATTGCTAGCTGCACATTCAAGCAGACTTGATAGACCATGGGCCTGTATCTGCTGGCAGTTTCGTATGTTCTTAAGTTCCTTCAGTCTTTCCTCATAAGTCTTTTGTTGAAGACCCCTCGCCATTCAAGATAGGCCAAAACTGGGAATAGAAACAATACCCTAACTAGGGTAACAGTACAAGGGGAATTACACTAGGTGCATTGGGAACACAAGTAGCATCAAATAAAACAAGCATTTGTCAATGCGACGTTCACTTGCAGGTATTTGCAGTAGTGTTTGGCATGTATGGTGCTTTACCCTAATGCCCTGTGCGATTGCTGGTATTTGCACAATAAATTGTCAGCATGACCTTTTGTTACCCCCATTAATGCGCTGCATAGGGAAACACGTTTTGGGCAGGATGTGAAAAATGACAGCTGTACTGCTCATAAGGAAGTGTGGTAAAATGCCAATGTTGAAAATCTGGAGTGGAAATATTGAAAATTCGCAAACCTACGAAGCGCAGCATGGGAACTGTGCAACGTGACGTTTGAAACAGTAATTTTAGAATTTTTTCACCAAATTTTCAACATTGCCATTTTAAAACCTCTGCTAATGAACAGTGTCACTGTGATTTTCTTACTGTGTCCCATACATTGATTTCACACACCGACTGCGCCATTGTGCACTACATGGGCGGAAAGACGTTTTGGGCAGGATGTGAAAAATGACAGCTGTACTGCTCATAAGGAGGTGTGGTAAAATGGCAATGTTGAAAATCTGGAGTGAAAATATTGGAAATTCGCAAACTTACGAGCGTGCGTAGGAACTGCACAACGCACGCTCATAAAACAGTTATTTGTAGGAATTTTTTCTCCAAATTTTCAACATAGCCATTTTAAGATCTCTGCTCATGAACAGTGACACTGTGATTTTCTTAATGTGTCCCATACACTGAGTTCGCACACCGACTGTGCCATTGTGCGCTACATGGGCGGAAACACATTTTGGGCAAGATGTGAAAAATGACAGCTGCAATGCTCATAAGGAGGTGTGGTAAAATGGCAATGTTGAAAATCTGGAGTGAAAATATTGAAAATTACGCAAACTTAAGCGTGCGTAAGAACTTAGCAGCGACTCATAAAACAGTCATTTTGAATTTTTCACCAAATTTTCAGCACAGCCATTTTAAGACCTCTGCTCATGATCAGTGTCACTGTGATTTTCTTAATGTGTCCCATACATTGAGTTCGCACACCGACTGCGCCATTGTGCGCCACATGGGCAGAAACACATTTTGGGCAGGATGTGAAAAATGACAGCTGTGCTGCTCATGAGGAGGTGTGGTAAAATGGCAATGTTGAAAATCTGAGTGCAAATATTGAAAATTACTTAACGTCTGGCGTCGTAGGAACTGCCAACGCATGGTCGTAAAACAGTCATTTTAGGAATTTTTCACCAAATTTTCAACATAGCCATTTTAAGACCTCTGCTCATGAACAGTGTCACTGTGATTTTTTAATGTGTTCCATATATTGATTTGCACCGACTGCGCATTGTGCACTACATGGTTGGAAACACGTTTTGGGTGAGATATGAAAAATGACAGCTGTACAACTCATAAGAAGGTGTGATAAAATGGCAATGTTGAAAATCTGGAGTGAAAATATTGAAAATTCAGAAACTTACGAGCCTGCGTAGGAACTACTAGCATTACGCTAAGTAAAACAGTCATTTTGGAATTTATGTACCAAATTTTCAACATGGGGTTTTGGGACCCCTTCTCATGAATGATGTCACTGTCATGGCATTATTCAAGGCGAAGGGTGATTTCATGCAGTGACTGCGCGGTGCCTGCGAAAATCACGCCGAGACGTGCGCCATGACAGTGAGCTCACTCGAGAAGGGTCCCACAAACCATGTTGAAAATTTGGTGCAAAATTCGAAAATGACTGAGATATGCAATAAAGTTGAAACCCCTATCTAGCCCATTATACAGCTTACGGCATTTCCTCAGTTCGTGGTCGCCTTTGAAGAGTGCAGGCGTGTTCCCGGTCCACGAAGATCGTCGCGCGAGTCCGGAGGTAAGTATGAGGTGGGGTGTGTGGGAGGCTGGAGTGCGCGCAGTGGGCGGGTGCGGGGTTGTGGGAGGGCTGGGAGGCTGCGCCGTGGGACCGTTTTATTTTACAGGTGTTAAAAAAAAAAGACGACGTGGGACCATTTGCCATGCTGGGGTGGGCTCCCAGCGTAGCACAAAATGACTGGGGGTGAGGAGCCGATGGAGATTGACACCCCATTGACAAACTCTGTGAGGGGCCGAGGGCCGGCGGGGATTGGGCACCCCGCCCGGCAAAAACAAAGGCAACGTTTGCCACGCTGGGGTGGGCTCCCAGCGTGGCAGCAGGATGTTTGGGGCTGTGGTGCCGATGGGGATTGGGCATCCCGTCGGCAAACAAAGTTGCAGCACCAAAGCACAGGGGGGTGCAGCCGCTGATCGCGAGGGGACGTCGTGGCGGGCGCCAGTATGGCAGCGGTGCTTTCGCTGAAGCAGAGGAACACCACTGTCATACTGAGCTCCTGCACCCATTGGTGCAGGACCGACACGCCTGCTCAAGAGAGCAGTGCATTGGATGGGAGAGGCACACCTCCAAGTGTGCTACTCTCCCAAAACATTCCTTGCGCATGTGCGCAAGCGCAGGTAAAAAGGGAAAGCTACAAACACTGTATCAGGTGTAAGGGTACATACTGTAAGTATTTCCAGGTAACACAGGGAGTGTAGAAGCTGGGAATGGTAAGAGTGGTGCAGTGCAGTGGTTGTGGTGCAGCAGTTTTCATAGAGACCTCCTGGAGACTGTACTGCTGCCCTATTTGCACGCACCTCTGGGTTGGGGAAGGAGATCCTAGACTCCAGGCCGAGTTGGTTGGGATTCGGGGACCTTTTCCCCATCCAGGAGCCACCAAGTCTGACATCATTACCCCAGAGGATGCCAGGTAAGAGGAACAACTGGACTATGGTGGACTCGGGAAGGGTGAGGGGATCGAGGCACATTCCTCAACCGGTACCACAAGAATTCTAGCTGCTCTGGCAAGGCAGGACTGCCAGGAGGAGGCACCCAGGCGAGGTGGGCCATGCGGTCCTTGTCTACCAGCAAATACTATGTTTCTATGTCTCTATGTTTGGAAAAACATTCACAGAAACCAATGGTTCAAAGAAAATTGCTGACTTCATCAAGTCAGTAACAGTACCAACTAGTGATCGTGATCAAGGCGTGAGCTAGAAAAAGCTATAATGACTCCTTTCTAAAGTGTCTAAAGTGGATTTTTTCCATTGCTAGTAAATAAATAAACTTAATCAGCACTTAAAGCTGGTCTGTTTGCTTATTCAGATATACCAACACACTACGCTCACTCACACTCCTTTCTAAATGTTGTCTGAAATGCAAAACCAACCAGACACATAATAACACAGACACTCCTTAAAATAAAAAAAATAGCATATGACGGATTTGTGGGTTATAAGCGGTGCCAACTGCATCTGTAATCAAGAGAACATTAGGGCATTCATATTACCATACAATTTACTTCAATCAATACCATTTTCTTTATTTGTATTGCAACTGCCCTTCTGGATCTCTTTCTTCTTCCCCCGGCTGATCACAAAAGTCTCCCTGGGGCAGAAACTTTATCTGTGCCATGTGGCCCAGATGTTCATAAATTTTGCCTTGCAAGGAGAAACATAGAAACATAGACTTTGTGCAGTTAAAACACCGCTAGCCCACCTAATCTGCCCATTTCCCTATCTAGAGGATAAGCTGCAGATCCTATTTAACCAACAGCCTATTTCTTCTACCCCAACAAAAATTGCCTTATGTCTGTCCCATGCATTCTTGAATTCTCCCACAGTTTAGACCCCACAACCTCCTCAGGAAGGCTGTTCCATGCGTCCACCACCCTCGTTGAAAAAATACTTCCTCACATTGCCCTGAGCCATCCCTCCTCTATCTTCAAATTGCCCCTTGTTCTTGCATCTCTTTTCTGAAGATGCTACCCTCTTGGACTTTGTTGATTCCACTGATGTACTTAAACATTTCCATCATGTCCCCCCTCTCCCTTCTTTCCTCAGGAGTATACATATTAAACTCCTTTAGTCTCTCCTCGTATGGCTTCTCTTGCAGACCCTGCACCATTTTAGTTACCCTCCTCTGAACTGCCTCCATCCTGTCCATGTCCTTGCGGAGATGGGGTCTCCAGAACTGGATGCAGTACTCCAGATGGGGTCTCACCAACTGTCAGTACAGGGGGATAACAACTTCCTGTTTTCTGCTGGTGATACCTCTCCTATACATCCCAGTATCCCCCAGCCCTCCCTACCGCCTTCTGTTGCTTGCCAACCTTAAGGTCATCTGATATGATTACCCGTGGTCTCTTTCCATTTTGTTATTGTTACTACCTCTCCCCCATTGTGTAATCTTCCCTGGGTTTTGTTTCCCAGGTGCATTACTTTGCACTTTTTGCACTGAACCAAGCTGCCATACTTCTGACCATTCCTCTAACCTTGTCAAGTCCTTCTCAGACTTTCCACGCCTCCTTGTGTATCAACCCTGTTGCAGATCTTTGTGTCATCTGCAAAGGGCATACTTTTCTTCCATTCCCTCTGCAATGTCACTTATAAAGACATTAAAGGACTGGACCGATACTGAACCTCTGCAGTACCCACTAGTAACACCTCTTTCTTCAGAGTGGACTCCATTTACAATTACCTTCTGTGTCCTGTTGTTCAGCCAATGTTTACCCAGGCTACCACCTTGGGACCCTCCCAGGCTGGTTAATTTGACTACTAATCTTTTTGTGTGGGACTGTGTCAAATGCCTTGCTAAAGTCTAGGTAGGCCATTCACAGCCCTCCTGGTCTACTACTTTGGTCACCCAGTCAAAGAAATCAATTAGATTGCTCTGACATGACCTTCCCGCCAGAACCCATGCTGCCTTGGGTCCTGTGCCCCACTGGCCTCTAGGTACTCAACAATTCTTTCCTTCAGAAGTGATTCCATCACTTTTCCTACCACAGAGGTCAAACTGACAGGTCTGTAGTTTCCTGCCTCTGTCTTGGTCCCACTTTGTGAGAGATCACATCCACCTTCTTCCAGTCCTCACGTGCCACACCATCCTCCTATGATTTGTTAAAAAGCGTAGTCAGTGGTGTCACTAGTTCTCTCCTTAATTCTTTTAGAATTCTGGGGTGAGTCCATCTGGCCCCATTGCTTTGTCTACCTTCAGTTTTAGGAGTTCTTTCAGAACCCTTTCTTCTGTGAAAGGACTGGGATCAACCCTTCTCCAGAGTGCTTCTGTTAATTGGATTAGACCTCCCACTTCCTCTTTTGGTGAATACTTAACAGAAGTATTCATTCAGTATCCCTCTTTATCATTGTCCTCTCTGACCACCATCCATTCTATTCAGAGAAGGTCCTCTGTGATTCTTTCCATTGTCTCTATTTCCCCCACTTTACTATACCACTGCTGCAGTGTGAGAGCTAACGAGGTGAGCCATTTTACTGTTACACATTTCAGAACAGCCATTCTTGAGTATCTGGCCCAGTCTTTGTTTCTGGAGTTTCTCAGTAATGTGGAGAGCCCTAATACCATGTCTCTGAAAGTTTCTGGGGTAGCGCAACCTGACAGATGTGATCAGCTATCTGATCATGCTACCTGAGGGGATTTTGAGGTAATGGGGTATCCAATGTATAGTAAAAATTAAAATGAATTTATAAAAGTAGAAATAAAGCCGTTACACTAATGTAAGGGCAACCTTACCCACTGTTCAAACAACATGAAGTCTTGCTATATTATGACATATGCAGTGAGTCCCAACCTCGAACTGCTCTGTAGGTGAAAGAGTTAACTTTCCATGCCAGGTATGGAATCTTGAGACGCAAGCTCGGTTGAAAGCTCTGTCATTTGTTCTTCAAACACAAACTATCAGATTCTTTACTCCGCCTCACTGAACAGTCGCTCCGAATTTCTCCTTCTGCTAAGTTCATTTTGTCGGTTAAAGTATTAAGTTTTCGTTTTTAACGAATTTAAACCATAACCGGTCGGTTCAAGCTCTGTCTGTGGTACCGTAAGTACTAGATAGGTTTTACATTATTTTCTGTGTGGAACTTGTAACGGTATTATCAGTTCGGTTTGAACCGATCAGGTTGTTGTAAAATTCATTAAATCTGTCTTTTAGAGTGCAGTTCCGGTTCTTATCGGTTCTAAAAAACGATTTCATACGTTTTTCCATGACCGTGACACGGTTGGGAACTGATAAGAGGGTCTTGCTTGGCAGATTGCCATAAATGGGCAAGTTTTGGTTAGGCTGGCATTATGTCTGAGAAACCCAAAAGAAAAACGGGCCCACTGGGTTTCAACACTGCAGTGTTTGTGGGGAAGCCTTTGCCAAGGCTGACCCCCACACCACCTGTGTTTATTGTCTGGGGTTTGACCACCTCAATGCAGACTGCCAGATTTGCAAAAATTTTCCTGCAGCTACCCTGGATAAGAGAGTTGGTAGGCTCACGAAACAGAGGCCAAGAAGTCCGCTGACCAGGATGGCCAGCCCGGTTGGTTGTAACCGAACCAGAGGAGTGCCCTCTGACCTGAGGCGAGACTTCTCGGCAAAAGGAGAGCCAACCGGAGAGTCAGTTCCAGCAAAGGACTAGAAAATCAGCAGGTGTGAGCCAAAATTTCCATCTCCAACCGCTGAAGAAATAGCCAAAGCGATTAAAATTGTCCAGTCACTTTCCCGGTTCCGACGAACCGGCACCATCAGGTAAGCATACGGTTGGTCGGTTCCACCGGTTCAAGAATATGATTTAGAGGAATTTTATGAACCGGAGGAGGGGAAGAAGGAGTATGAGAGAGAGTGAATGTGGATTTGAAAGTCTGGATGTGCCCATTGAACCGGACATCTCCTCAGACAGACCTTCAGGAGTGTCCCCCTAGGCTTTCTGAGTCCCCTTCTCATTTTATGTTTTATAAAAAAGTGGCTGAAACCCTCCAGCTCCCTATGGAGGAAGCTGTGGATGATCAGGAGGAGCCTGACTATGTAGAAATGATGGATATCCCAGAGTCTAGGAGACTGTCTATTCCTTTGCATAAATCTTTTGGGAAACAGACAGTAAAATTCTAAAACTCTCACACTATACCTCCTGTAGATAAAAGAATGGACAAGAGGTACACATTGTCAGGCTGTAATCGGAGTTCCTTACACAACAATGCAGCCATGTTGTGGTGGTGCAGAGCTGCAGCCTGTGACAGGCAAATATTCCCTTGGCCTCACCCCCCCCCGACAAGGACTCGAGGAGGATTGATCGTCATTGTCATCAAGAGTCATGGCTACATCTGTGGCACTTCGTAGAATGGCTTGGCTCAGATGTACTAGTCTGTCACAGGATACCCAGACTAAGGCCATGGATTTTCCCGTTGTGAGTAATTCTCTGTTTGGGGAGCAGACAGAGAATTACATAAAGAAAATGGATGAGTATAGGACCACCTATAGGAGTGCACAGGCTAAGGAAAGGCAGGCCACTCCTCAAAGGCAGCCTTCCAGGGGGAGGGGCAGACCTTTTCATAGGCCTTTTTACCAAGCCCAGGCCTCCTCTTCAGCTTATGCCCAGAGGGGGTTCTTTAGAGGGAGAGGCAGATGGGGTACAAGCAGACCTGCTTCCACCCCTCAGCCTAAAGCCCCTGCCAAGCAGGCACCCTGATGGGGTGCCCAGGGCCGATTCTCCACTACCTGTAGGGGGCAGGCTGGCTTACTTTGTCCAGGACTGGAAGTCTTTAACATCAGACAAGTGGGTCCTGGAAGTAGTAAGCCAGGGACTGGTTCTCAGCTTCAAAAAATTTCCAAAGATGAGAACCAGGTCCTTTCCACCTACAAATCCATCAGAGGCACTCAGAAGTTTCTACCCTCCTGGCTCTCAGAGCTGTGGAAAGGGTTCCACTCCTACACCAGGGCAAAGGGTTGTACTCCAGGTACTTCCTTACCCCAAAAAAGACAGGAGAATGGCGGCCCATCCTGGATCTCAGATACCTAAACAAGCACCTTTTAAAACCAAAATTCAAAATGGTGACTCTGGGATTATTTTACCCTCTCTAAGGCCAGGGGACTGGCTAGTCCCTGGACCTCAAGGATGCCTACTTCCATGTTCTTATCAGAAGCTCCCATCGAAAGTACCTCAGATTCGAACTGCCCTCAGGCCATTACCAGTTCAGAGCAATGCCCTTCAGTCTCACCTCTGCCCCGAGGGTATTCACAAAATGCCTGGCAGTAGCAGTTGCCCACTTAAGAAGGCAAAAGATTGCCATCTTTCCTTACCTGGACGACTGGCTCATAGTAGGCCAGTCTCCAGACCAAGTCAAACTACACCTTCAGGTAACTCAGCAACTGCTCACATCTCTAGGTTTCCTTCTCAATCTTCCAAAGTCAGTTCTAGAGCCTGTCCAGCTCCTCACCTTCATAGGTGCAGAACTGAACACAAGAGGCCAGAGCCTTCCTTCCTCTGGAAAGAGCAAGGACCTTGGTCTCTCTGGCCTCCTCCTTCATCCTGCAGGTCTCTCGACCAGCAAGGCATTTTCTGCAGCTCCTGGGGCACATGGCTGCTTCTACAGCAGTGGTGCAGGGAGCAAGATTTCAGATGAGGGATATCCAGTTCCATTTGAGAGCTTTTTGGTCTCAAAGGAGAGACCCTCTAACCAAATTGATCCCAGTGACTCGAACCCTGATCCAAGCCCTTCAGTGGTGGCAGGACCAGAGCAATCTGAGACAGGGGTCCCCTTCACCCTCGGTCTCACTCCTTAATCCTTACTACAGATGCATCCCTCTTGGGGTGGGGAGCTCATATGGCTCACTACCCAGGGATTGTGGTCCCCTCAGGAATCTCTGCTCCACATCAACCTGTTGGAACTCAGAGCAGTTTTCTAGCACTTCAAGTTTTTCCACATCTGTTCAGAACAAAGTTGTACAGGTCAGAACAGACAACACCACACAATGTGGTACATCAACAAGCAAGGGGACACTCGGTCTCTACGGCCTTGTGCATGAAGCAATGAAGTTGTGGTCTCTGGCTTATTCCTGAACACCTCCCTTACGACAGTTCACCTCCCAGGCAAGGACAATGTCCTGGCAAATGCTCTCAGCAGGATTTCCCAGGGCCATCACGACAGGTCACTGGATCCCCTAGTACTGAGGTAGTATTTGCCAGATGGGGCACCCGCAGATAGATCTTTTGCAGCCCCAGACAATCACCAACTTCCCCTTTTTTGTTGCAGGCCCCCAGTGTTGGGCTCAGTCCCTCTGGATGCCTTCCTTCTCAGTTGGGAAGGGAAGTTTCTCTATGCTTTTCCCCCCTTCCCTCTTCTGTTCAAGGTACTAGTCAAAATCAGATCTCAACCCTGTAAGATGATCCTGATTACTCCAGATTGGGCCAGACAGCCCTGGTACCCACTCCTTATGTCCTTAGCAGTCCACCTTCCCCTGTGCCTTCCCAGGAATCACAACCTGTTAACCTGTGCTCAGGGGAGAGTTTGGTACCCGAACCTCAAATCTCTCAATCTCAAGGCCTGGCTCTTGAAGAGTAAGAGTTTGCTGACCTACACCTTTCCCAAGGTGTACTGGATATCTGAAGGCTTCTAGGAAGCCTTCCACCAGAACTACTTATAATTCCAAATGGAAGAGGTTTTCCATATGGTGCTCTAGCAAGCACATTTCCTAGAATCTGCTGACTTACCCACAGTCCTGGATTATATGGTGCATTTGAATACTTTGGGGCTGAGACCAGCTACCCTGAAGGTGCACCTGGCAGCCGTGTCTGCTTTTTTATCAGCAGGTAAACCCTCTTCTCTTTCAGCTCATCCTGTATTCTCCAAGTTTTTCAAGGGGTTGCTTCACACCAACCCGCCATTCAGGGACCCTGCCCCTGCCTGGGATCTTAATGTTTGCATTGCCCGGCTTATGCAACCCCCTTTTGAGCCCTTGTCTTCAGCAGAGCTTAAGTACTTGACTTGGAAAACTATGTTTTTGGTAGCTATCACTTCTGCCAGGTGCATAAGTGAATTACAAGCATTGTCAGTGGAGCCTGATTTTATCTCCTTTCATAGAGATAAGGTGGTCCTCAGGACTAATAAGTTCTTGCCTAAGGTGGTTTCAGACTTCCACCTTAATCAATCTATGTCTCCTGTGTACTTCACTGACCATTCCTCCTCTGGCGAGAGAGGAAACTGCACAGTTTAGATGTCAAAAGAGCCCTTAGTTACTACATAGAACGTACCAAGGGTCACAGGTTCGACTCCCTCAACTGTTCCTCACTTATGGTGAGGTTGGTAGGAAACCTGCCACTAAAGATCCATTGCCAGGTGGATTGTCTCTTGTATCAATTTTGCTATGAAAAACTGGGTAAGGTTCCTCCCTCAGGCCTGAGGGCTCACTCTACCAGAGGTACAGCTGCGTCTGTCTGCTGCCAGGGACATCCCTATCTTAGAGATATGTCAAGCAGCTACCTGGAAAACAGTTCACACTTTTACCAAGCATTACTCCCTGGACATCCAGGCTAGGGTGATGCTCGGTTTAACACAGCTGTGCTTCAGAGCCTATTTCCTAAGTAGGTTCTGTCCCTCCTCCATGGAGGTACTGCTGTGTAGTCTGCATATGTCATAATATAGCAAGACTTCATGTTGTTTGAAGAAAAAATTACTCACCTTAGTAATGTTGTTTCTTCTAATGGAGTCTTGCTATATTATGACCTCCCCCGCCTGCCCCTCTCAGAACCTCTGCTTTTGGGATGTGGGTGGGCAGTGCAGTGTTGGCACTTAGTAGATGCCCACCTTGTTTGTTTCACCCCTCCTTTTTGGGGTGTTTGGGTGTTGTGTTTTTATTTTTTGGATCCCCTGACTTGAGTCTTTGTTTTGGGACCAAAAAATGTGTTCATATATTTAGTAGCCAGTTGGCTAGTGTAGATTTACAGCTTCCACACAGAACCTTACTGAGTTTTGCTTGTAAAGATCTGACAGTTTGTGTTTGAAGAACAACAGACAGAGCTTTCAACCAAGCTCATGCTCAAGATTCCATGCCTGGCATGGAAAGTTAACTCTTTCACCTCGAGAGCAGTTAGAAGGTTGGGACTCACTGCATATGTCATAATATAGCAAGACTCCATTAGAAGAAACATTACTAAGGTGAGTAATTTTTCTTCTGGGTGCTGCTTAGGCTGAGGTAGCACACTCTGATAGATGCCAACAGCTATCAGAGTATGCCACCTGTGGGATCTTGAAGTAATGGGGTACACAATGTATACAAAAACTGAAGTGAACTGAAACAAAGTAGAACTAAAGCATTTGCAATGATGTAAAGGCACCTGTTATGTGACTCCAGCATTCAGGGTGGTGCTTATGCTGAAGGTAGTGCAATCTGACAGATGAGATCAGCTATCAGATTGTCCTGCCTGGGGGGATTTCAAGGTAATGGGGTACCCAATGCACAGTAAAACTGAAAAGTAGTAAAAACAAAGTTAAAGGGAAATGTCCATGACAGTGTGTCCCACACCTCAGTGTGGGGCACCCCCCCCCCGATTAGCATTTTCGCCAAGTATTTAGAACATTTTAGTATCTGCTTCTAAAAGTAATTATATTTTATCTGTTGATCCTGTTGTTACTCCAGCTTGCATTTTAAATACAGTGCACTCTAGAGGTACATGCGCAGTCACCGCAGCTGGCGTCGCAACAGAACAACTGCAGAGACATATATAGTAATAAGCCTATGGCCAGACTATTAACAGCTCCGGTTTGCCACTTAGAGTCTCAGTGCTCTCTGACGGTCTATACTTACTTTGGTATAGCACGAGGACCTCTAAGTGGCAAACTGGAGCTGTATAGCTCTGTCCATAGGCTTATACTCATGCTCCTGTGGCTGCTCCCACTCTGACATCAGTCCTGGGCAGTTGTGGTGTGTGTGGCTACAGGTGCTGCATTCAAAATGGTGACAGGAGGGATGACAGGATCAACCAGATAAACATTACTTCAGAAGCATGTACCCACATTTTTAACACTGGGTAAAAAATGCTAATCAGGGTGCCCACATGGAGGTGAGGGGTATACTGACATGAACGTTTCCCTTTAAAATAAAGGTTGTGCTCTGATGTAAAGACACCTATTATGTGGTTCTGATGATCTTCCTTTGTCAATCTTCACCATTCATTACTGAATGGGTTAGTGCTGGAGTCGCACCTGCCACTGGAGTTTTTTTTTTTTGGAGTCGGCACCTCTGACACCGCCCCAGTGGACGCATTGCATCATCTGCGTGAAGGGTGGCGTTGGTGTCGCAGACTCTCCTCCATCTCAGTTCTGTTTCTCCCACCATCGAGGCTGCACCTGCTCTGCGTGAGAGTTTTACAGCTGCATCAGAGGCCTACTTGCGACTCCTCCTTCTCCATTTCTACTCATCCCAACGCCATTGAAGTTGTTATCAACCAGTAAGACCGTTCTGTTTTTTCTTACAGTGCCAGGATCTTTTTTTGCTGTGTTTTTCTGTTTTTGTTGCATCATGTCAGGTTCGGGAGCCAAGCATGTCAAAGGCGGGCCATGCCCCTATGCGTCAGTGCTTCTGTGGCCGGCATTTTTCCGTCACGGACCGGCATGATGTTTGTCTGCATTGCCTGGGACCCAACCATAACATGGATTCGTGCGATGCTTGTTTCTCCATGGACTGCCGAGTCCTTGAAGTCCACGTGTTTAAGGTCGGCAGGGCTCCACCGACTTTCATGGGATGACGTCGCTCTAGGGCTTCCCAGGTAAGAACTTTAGACCCTTCCTCTGGGTCCCCTCCCAGGTCTATACAGTCTGGAGAGGAGGAGGCCTCCTCATCTTCTAGTCTCGCTGAGGAGGAGGCCTCTTTTGTGGCGCTGGAGGAACACCACGGTCCCTCCCGGGGTCACGGTGGGGACACTGCCTCGGCAGTCACCTCCCCAGAGGTGCAGGCTCCCCCAGTGTCGCAGACCAAGGTTTCTGGGCCCGGCACCGGTGGACCCTTGACACCGCCTTCCGGTGCCACTCTGGATCCCGATGCCGTTTGCAGTGCCGATGATTGGGACAGTGCTGTTTCAGCTCTCGGCGCTGCCTGTGGCGCCGTGGGCCTGGTAGCACCGTTTAAGGTGCCATGCTGGCTCCCGGTGCTGATGGCAGTGCTGTTGGCCTGGCCAGCGCCACCAGGGAGTCGGGACTGGGTTTGGGCATTGCGGGTGGTCTGAGATCATCTGGCGCCACTGGTGATACCGGTGCCATTCACGGTGCCATTTCTCGGGAGTGCCCTTGGGTCGCCAGTATTGAGGTCCTGCTGGTCTCCTCTTCATCTGAGGAGGATGTTTCAGATGTAGACCTGTCTTGGCACCCCGATTCTTCGGAATCAGGGTCTCTGGTGAGACATGGTATCAGGCGGCCCAGCGCTCCTATTCCTCAGTCCCCCCAGCTTTCTCCTTCGGAGGATCCCCAGACTGGGGGTGGTCTGGAGTCCTCGGAGGGGGAGGTGTTGGAGGCTGGGGATGAGGTTGCCCGCCCGGAGGAGCCTGCTGTTGCTGCCATTCCTGGTGCTGCTTCGCCCCCTCAGGGTGGGTCAGGGACCGGTTCGGGGTTCCTCTGGGAAAACCCCTGATTGACAGGTCCCTTCACTGAAGTCATGAGGAGGGCATCCTCAGAGTCTGAGCAGTTGAGAGGCCGAGGAGATGCCTGGTCTCGCCTGCCACCCCTCAGGGTGTGGTAGGAGCCATAGCGTGGGACCCGCCTTTCCTTCTTGGGCTCCAGGGACCCCACTGGTAGCGTTGTTGTGGACTGCCCTTCTGGACCTATGCAGCCTCAGGTTCATCACAGGGGAGTATCCCTTCAAGCTCTCCCAGGTTTGCATCCCCAGGGTTCCATTCTGTGACCTGGTTTGTTGTCCGGGACCCCGCCAGCTCGGGCTCCGTTTTCTGGATTTCAGAGCCAGAGCAGAGGACAGTTGCCTCTTTGTAGGTGCCCCTCTCCCATTCCTCTGCAGCCACCCCCCCATGCCATGTCGGTCCAATGGGTCCGTTATCCTGGGAGACGTTCAGAGCTACTGCAGCGGCCTTCCTTCACAACGTTAGATGTATGCATGAGCAGGTGTTTCACCTATCCCTCTGCAGCAGGAGTCCTCTGGACATTCAAGCTCTCCATCATCCTCATCTTCCTTCTCAGAGAGAGAACCCCTGCTCATATCTCTTCTGATGCTGATTTCACTGATTATCAGCGATTCCTTTCGAGGATGGTGAGGGATCTTAGTATCTTTGTTAGGCGAGGCAATACCGAATGGGAGGCAGCATGAATTCCTCAATGAATTTGGTGCCCAGCATCTGGTGGTACCATCCTGGTCTATTCCATTCCAGGAGGCGTCTATCCGTTCCTGGCAGTCTCAACCGCTCCTATTCCAGCCCCAGCAGACTGCAGAAGATGGTATTGTGTCCCATCTGAGTCCTTAGGTTCTCTCCACAACCCATCCTCCGGATTGGCTTTTCTAGAGACTGCTTGCAGGCGCTGCTGCTGGCGCACGACCATCCACGGACTCAGATTCTCTACAGTTTGATCGGTGGGAAGCGAAGAGTGTCCTATTCTTCTCATGCGATGCTCTGCATTGCATCTCATCAAACACTCCATGCTGCCTACAGCAGGCATTTATGTCGATGCTATCCAGCCTCTAGCATCAATGCCTGATTGGGCAATCTAGACAGGCCATTGCCCTCTCTGCTATAGGTCTGGAGCTGGCAAGACACCAAGCAAGGGCATCTTACGATGCCACTGAGGTAGCTTCCAGGCTTGCAGGGACAGCGGTCTGTATCAGGCAGACGGCATAACCCGTCTATCTAGACTGTCACCTCTGGCCTGGCATAAGGTGATTTGCTCCACCTTCAAAGGACCCGTTGTTTTCCTCCAGAGCTAGGGAGACTTTTACAGGGCTCCCTCCATCCCCTCATCTTCAGGGACACCTCCTAGCTCTCCCTAACGTTAGGCTTTTCTTGGAATCAGCCATGGGTCTCTTTCTTCTGTTTCTCACCAGCAGAAGGCTGAGGGTCTTGTTCCCTCAGGGACACTGTTGTCTCCCCCTTGGGGTGGGAGCTTAGTACTCACCAAGCAGTAATGACTAGTGAAGACTGACAAGGAAGATATGAAAATTATGTACCTACCGTAATTCTTGATCTTCTCTTGTATCTTCACCATTCATTACTGATACCCGTCCTCCTTCCCCTCTAGGGTCTCCTTCTTAGGCATCTCCACCTCCCTATTTGTTCTCCCCCCTCTCCTTTTCCTGGCCTTTATGCAAAAAAAAAAATATATATATATATATATATATATATATATATATATATATATATATTTCTTACGTCCCTCTGGATGGACCTCCTTATTTTTCCCTATGGTTGGAGGGGAACAAGTAATTTTTTCTGTCCTAGGGAACTCTTTCGGACTACCTCTGTGGGCTAACTTGGCCTTCTAGGCCGCACTTTCATTTCGCAAATAGGAAACTTTCCCTTGCATGGCTCAGTTTCCTTTGCTAAGTCCCCTTGGCATGTCTCAATCATCCTGTGTCAGTTCTCCTAATTTAAGCTGTCCTGACACTATTTTACCTTGAGCTGGTGATCTTTACCTTGCTTTCAGGGAGTCTGATTGAGTTCCAATCTTTCTATTTAGGGGTTGTTCTTTGTAGGGCTTAAACCTTACCCCACCCTCCACTCACATATGTGTAGCATTAACAAAGTGCTAGTGGGTTTCTTCTCCCTCCTAGTTGCTCGCTCCTTTTGAACAGATATTCTGCCTTGGCAGTCTCAGACTCTCAGCTGGGAGTTAAAGGATTGGGGATGGCGGGAGCTATAGAGAATCTGCCTTGTGCCCCTTCTGGACAAGTGGTTCAGCTAAGAATTTTTCCTCCTTTATAAAGTGGGCTTCTTGCTCCCTTGTTGTTGGTACCGAGCTTATATCCCTTTAACCAATCTCCAAACCGGCAGAGCTCTCCCTCCCACCACCCCTCCTTTTCCTTTTCCCTCTCTTTCCTTCCTTCTCTCTTCTTTTCTATTCCTCCTTGGAGCCGCCTCAGGGGTGAGGCCCTACGTTCCCTTAGGGCAGGCATCTTCTTCTTCTCTGTCCTCTTTTGGCTTATTTCTTTTTCAGTTTATATCTTTTCCTTTTCCTGTCCCTCAGCTCCCTTGCCTTCTTCCCTTTTTTCATACCCTTTATTTCACCTCTCCGGCTATCAGAACTGAGATGGAGGAGGAGTCTGTGACACCTAACGGCCGCCCTTTGCGCATGACACAATGCGACGCTCTCGGGGGCGCCGACTAAAAAAAAAAACCTCCTGTGGCGAGTGCACGCCTCCGACACTAACCCAATCAGTAATGAATGGTGAAGATACAAGAGAAGATCAAGAATTACGGTAGGTACGTAATTTTCATTTCTGGGTGCTGCCTACGCTGAGGGTATCGCAATCTGACAGATATGATCAGCTATCAGATTTTGCTACCTGGGGGTTATTCAAGGTAATGGGGCACCCAATCTGCAGTAAAACTGAAAAGTAATTAAAACAAAGTTGAAATAAAGCTTGTGCAGTCATGTAAGGGCACCTATTTTTAGAGAAACTTGAAGAAACACAGCTACATGTTTTTTTGGTTTTTTTTATTAAAGTCTAGGAATTACAACCCTTTGAGTCATGGACTCATTTACAAATGCTCCACGTCAAACAAGGAACAAAGTCAAATACAGGAGATAATGGGAACAAATATAGAGAATAAAATACAGAGGCATATTTCATAACAAACACTTAAAGCAACACCATAGGTGTGTACCGCACAGTTATACAAAAGGGTCAAGGACTAACCAGCAGAGGAACTTATATGCAAATGGGCAGACTAGGTGGGCCATAGGCCCTTATCTGCCATCAACATCTATGTATCTATGTATCTATGTATCTATTAAGGGGTTCCAGTGTTGTGGGTTCTGCTTTGGCTGAGGTAGCAAAATATGACAGATGCGATCAGCTACCAGATTTTGCTACCTGGGGAGATTTGAGGTAAAGGGTACCCAATGTACAGTAAGCCTGAAAAGTAATTAAAACAAAGTTGAAATAAAACTTGTGCAATTATATAAGGTCAGCTGTTATGTGGTTCTGGTATTCTGGGTGCTTCTTTGGTTGAGGGTAGCAAAACCTGACAGATGCAATCAGCTATCAAATGTTGCTTCTTGTGGAGATTTCAAGGTAATGGGGTACCTATTGCACATTAAACAGAAAAGTAATTAAAACAAAGTTGAAATAATAAAGATTGTACAATGATGTAAGGGCACCTAATATGTGGTTCCCATGTTCTGGGTGCTGCTTAGGCTGAGGATAGCAAAATCTGACAGATGCGAACAGCTGTTAGATTTTGCTACCTGAGAGGATTTCAAGGTAATGGTGTACCCTGTGTACAGTAAAACTGAAAATGAATTAAAGCAAACTAGAAATAAAGATTTTGCAGTGATGTAAGAGCATATGTTTTGTTTGCCATGTGGCTGGGTGCTGTTAGGCTGAGGGTAGCACAGTTGGATGGATACAAGCAGCTAATACAATTAGCAAAATGTAATAGATGTGCACCTAATTTGCGTATATTTCGACTAAATACAATGAATATCCTTAACTAGGTTTACAACAAAACTTTTAATATTATTTGTCATTTGCAATCCCACTATGACAGTATTTGTCACTGTGAGATGTTGCTCATTTGCATATATATTTTGTATTATAATCAAATAAAAATTATGTATTAAATTGTCAGTGTGTACTATGTTTAAAAAAATTTTCAGTTTAAATTCCATACCTAGAACTGCCAGTGTCTTTTACGTCATTGTACTAATCTATCAGATCATGCTACGGGGTAGGAAGATTTGACAGGGTAGCATAATTTGATATTACCATGCTATCAGGCTATGTTACTGGCTAAGAAATCCTGAGGAGTAGCATAATTTGATATTACAACAGTTCAATTCAATTCAATTTTATTTATAAAGCACCTTTCAAAATCAAGGCGCTGTACAAATTTTAAAATAATAAAATCACAACATTTAAAAGACAGCCACAACTAGCAGAGATACGCTAATCCAAAAAGATATGTTTTTAAAGCAACTTTAAAATGTTCAACGGTTGGACATTCTCTCAACCAACGGGTAGAGAATTCCACAGGGTGGTGCTGAAAAAGCAAAAGCACGAGATCCTGATGACTTCAATCGAACCCTTGGAATCTCCAGCAATCCCTCGTTGGCGGAATGGAGAGGGCGGAGGGGACAATAGGGAATCAGAAGATCTTTCAGGTAGCCGGGTCCCTGGTCATGTAGGGCTTTAAAGGGTAGTAAACCAACCTTGAAGGTGATCCGCCACCAAACCGGCAGCCAGTGCAGTTCGCGGAGCACAGGCGTAATATGACTGGTTCTAGAAGTCCCAGTCAAAAGCCTGGCTGCCGCGTTCTGCACCAGCTGGAGGCGGCGGATATCAACCCCTGGTAGCCCTAGGTAGAGGGAGTTGCAGTAGTCAAGACGGGTAGTGACAAAGGCGTGGACCAATGTTGGAAGGTCATCCGGGAAAATCAGATGTTTCACCCGGGTGATATTCCTCAGATGGTAGAAAGAGGAGTTGACGACAGCTGACACCTGAGATTTCAGGGTTAAACCATCATCAAAATTAACGCCCAGGTTTCGCACCTGTTTAGAGGTAGGGAGTGGTACGCCACCAAGTAATAAACCTGATGGTTGCCCAACACCCACACCCATCCCCGGACGACCTGGATCCACAACCAGCACCTCAGTCTTATCCGGATTGAGTCTCAACCAGCTCGAACTCATCCACAGTCTGATCTCATCGAGGCAACTATTAAGTACAGAGAGTGCATCACCTTGACTGGGGAGAAAGGACAGATACAGTTGAGTGTCATCTGCATAGCAGTGAAAACCCAAACTGTATCGCCTGATGATTTCTCCTAATGGCAGTATGTACACTGCAAACAACATGGGAGCTAAAATGGAGCCCTGTGGTACCCCACAAGGCAGGAAGTGAGTGTCAGAGGAATAAATTCCAGTGACAACTCTCTGAAACCTGCCCGTGAGGTAAGAACGAAACCATTTTAGGACTGTACCAGACAGTCCGCAAAAGACCATGAGGCATCCAATAGCACTCCATGGTCTACAGTGTCAAATGCAGCAGACAGACGAGAAGGACCGAATGGTACATGCCTTTCGATCTCTGGCCATCAGGAGGTCGCTCAATACCCGGACAAGGGCAGTCTCTGTGCTATGTCTTTTCCTGAAACCAGACTGGAGTATAAGACATTGTGAGATATAGGATGATCATCCAATTGTAGCATAACTGCCTTTTCAATAACCTTACCAACAAATGGCAGGTTAGAGATAGGCGGTAGTTAGCAAGACAATCTGGGTCCAAGGAGGATTTTTTAAGGAGTGGTCGAACTACCGCCTCCTTAAGGGGTTCAGGAAAGACCCCCCTCTCCAAGGACATCCAGACAATGTCTGCAAGGATTGGGTAGATAACTTCTACACAACTTACTAAAAGTGGTGTAGGACCCGGATCCAAACTACAACTAGTTGGTCGCATTTTTGGATGATCTTCACAATGTCCCCAAATTCTGGCCAGTGAAAATCTAACCAGACAGACTGAGGGCAAGCCACTTCCAATCGACCACCGCAGTCCCCCATAGGAGGGATCGGACCAATGCCAGACCTAATGCCAGCAACCTTATCCACAAAGAACCGAGCAAACTCCTCACATCTTAACTGAGAAAATGCTTCTCTGGGCTGAAGACAGACTGGACTGCACAGTCTGTCCACAGTCCGGAAAAGCTGAGCCGGTCGATTATGTGCGGCAGAAATCTCTCTGGACAGGAATTCTGCCTTCTTACGATTGATTTCTGACTGATAGCTGTCATAATGAACCATCAGTCTAAGCCTGTCGGCATCAAGGCCTGACTTCCGCCAGAGTCTCTCCAGCCTTCGGCCTACTCGCTTTAACTCCTTCAAGGAGCCATCAAACCACGGACTTCTTGAACGAAGAGTGAGAGGCCGAACAGGAGCAATTTTGCCCAGAGCATCTCCCACAGCCTTATTATAGGCCAATACAAGATCATCTGGACTCATGCATTCACCCGATAAACTCGATAGATCCAGCACCGCCATCAGGTCATTGGGGTTAACACCCCTTAAAGGGCGGTACTGAACCATCTCCATAGGGGCAGACCTATTGGAGGGGGCCCTAAAGCTGAACCTTATGGTGTAATGGTCAGACCAACTGACTGGTTCCACCCCCAGATCAGTGATCTCCATACCCAAGAGAAACACCAGATCCAATGAATGACCACCTATATGGGTAGAGCGGTAACAACCTGTGTCAGGCCCAGCGTATTCATCAGCTGGAGGAGATTTTGCCCAAACTGAGAGAATTCATCATCGACCCAGGCATTGAAGTCGCCCAGAGTATCAGTCTGGGAAACCTCAATACCAGGTCGGCCGATGAAGTCTGCAATCTCCTGGGAATTCTCCACCGTCCCTGGTGGGCCCGGTAGGCGAGAATCCCTGGCTGCACCCTCACCCAAGATATATTCAAAGGAGCTGGTGCTTCCCAATGGCACATCCACAAGGCCCAGCTCAGATTTAAACATAATAGCCACTGCCCCACCCCTACGATCGGCGGGCGGTGTCACGAGAACCGGCTGGGTTACCGAGGCCAATATGGGGCCGGATTTTCATCAAGCCAGGTCTCGGTGATGCAAGTCGAATCAGATGAACTAACAAGATCAGAAATAATAGCTGTCTTGTTCTTAATTGATCTGGCATTGCATAACACCGCCAAGGCAGGATGAGTTGTCGGGGAAGACCTCGGCGCCTGTCCGATTTCAACGGAGCCCTTGGGTATGGGGACAAGACAGGAAGAACCTCTATTCTGACCCCATTTCACCCCAGGGCGTCTTCTGGACTCTAGAACCCCAATCCGCCCTCCCCCCTCCTGTCCCCCACCAGGCCCAGTTCTCCACCTTCGTCTACGTCTCCTAAGGATACCCAATGCACAGCACCTAAAATAGGTGTCAGATGACAATAATGGGCACTCAAAGGACGTAATTCCCTGAGCCTCATGGGGGAATAATGTCCAACCGCCATTAAATAAAACAGACAAATAAACCTAAAATAAAATAAAACACTCTCCACTCTCTCTCACAGAGGGAGAAAGAATAAAACAAACAATCTAATTTAAATAACAATATAAAATAAAACCCTCCCAATCACAAATTAATCCCAACCCAAAATATCCCAAATGATAAATATATTAAAACAAAATCAGTAAACCAGACCACACTGTCGATGCTAACACATGCCACTGGTACTCAAAATTGTACTTTGAAGTTCAATGAAGCACCTCTCACGTGCTTCAGTCCAACAAAGTGTCAAAATATTAAAATATTGTGTTGTATTATGATAAGCGAACAACAGAACACCTCTCACGTGCTACAATCCAACGATAATAAAATGGTGAAATAGTTATACACTCCCCAATACCTCCTCTCACATGGATTGGGATCGTCCATAACAAAACTGTAAGTAGATATACACCTCACCACCCCTAAATCCAAGAACAGCAACTCCACATAAAGATGAAACAAGGTCGAATCCAACAGGGCAGAGACAGGATAAGTTCTCCAGCAAACAGTCACACAGTAGGGATCCAAATATAGCTAAATGAAAAACAGTTCCCAATCAATCCGCTGGTAGCTGATTCTCACACCACATTTAGATCAAACTTCAGGCAGATGAACGCCCAGAGAACAGTCACAGACAGAGTGCGAGGACACCCCCAGCCAGTCGACGACCCGAGGCTACAGACGCCCTAACAGTCAGCCCAAGGGCTGAACCCCAAGGTGGCTTAGGAGAAGCCCAGGTCTCCCCCAGCTCCCTAGGGATAACGCGGCAACTCCTGCCTGGTCGAAGAACCGGAATGGGGGCCGTCACCGCCACCCCACAGGACCAGACAAACCACCACTCGGTCAATGTCTGCCGAAACAGCTGTAAGCAAGCCTGCTAGTCAGCGAGCACCATCCTGTCACGAATCCCAACAAATCGAAGATCCGACAGCAACTCCTTCCCTGCACAAAAGTTCTCGGAGATCTTCAGATGAAACAATAGGTTCCGCAAGTCCGCATATCCACATCCAAATGTATCGACACCAAGCGGCAACACGACAGTGCGATAACGCAATCGACAAACAAAAACTAAATAATTCAACTACAAATTAGTAAAAGATTAATAAAAACACAGTTTAACGAATCACTCTTAAAACACTTAGTGATTCTTAGTAGCTCTCCGTGGCTAGCCCAGCGTGGCCGCCATCTTATGCCAGTATTAGAAAGAGCTCTCTTAGTTTCATGAAGCACATTGTTTCATTCAATGAGAGTTGAAATGTGCGTAATGCTGCAAATCATTATACATTCATGCCATGCCGCACTGTTCATTATGAACTGAGGAATGTAAATAGAGGAATATGATTGGCAGAGAGCTCTTTGAAGCCATGATGATATCGGGCTACATCATCACGGCTTCAAAGAGTTCCACCACCACCAGCCTCCTTGCTCTGTTCTGTCTGAGAACTATTTTTTCAAAATGTACTGCTACATCACCCAAAAACTTGTTCATAAAACATTTAAAAACCTGTTTGTTCCATTTTTTTTAATTATGAAAATTCAAACTCAGTTCATAATAGCAATAAGTCACTCCAGGGTGTGGTATATCATGGGATATTGTCACTTCTCGGGTTGTTGGACGCACTCGGCCTGCGGCCTCATGCCCATCCACCCGAGGCGTGACAATATCCTATGATATACCACACCTTGTTGTGCCTTATTGCTCAATTATAGAATAACATGAAAAAAAAACTATTACTTTGCTGCCCCATACTGTAGTTAGTGTTGCAAATCTGGCCATAAATCAGGTAAGTGCAGATAGTGAGATTGAGTCAGACATAGAATGCAGAGTTAGAGGTGTAAGCATCCCCTACTCGGCTCCAGCTCAGTGCTCGAATTATGATGAAAAAAGTAGGGGGGCCCAACAGCCCATATTCAGAGGTGTGCGCAGAGTCAGTGAAAAGGGGGGGTGCAAAAATTCTCACAAAGCTAGGGGGGTCTGGGGGCATGCTCCCCCAGGAAATCTTTTAAAACATCGCTGTAATGGGTGCATTTTCCTGCATTTTAGAGCTAAGTAAGATACGTTAAAGCCCACCAGGATGAAACATTTTGTGATAAGGATGCTACTGTTTCCTGCAAGAATGTTTTAAAAATTAAACTGTTTTATGAAATTGCATTCTTTGCTTCATTTGTAAAGTGGATTGCTTCTCACTCTCCATTTCTGTCACACTCTGTAAAACAGGTCCCCCAGATCACTCTCACCCCTCTCTTCCACCAACACCAACACCCCCAGGATTTCTTGCTAGCCCACTGCCTGCAAGTTACGCACCATACCCCAGTTGCAAGAAGTGGACAAGCAAGGCAGCTTGTGTAAAGGCTTATCATACAAGCTGCCATTCTGATCTGAGCACAAGAAAAAAAAAGGGACACAGCAGCAGGGCACTAGAGCAGCAGGCAATGAAAACAGATGGGGAGGAAGCAGCCCACTATTGTTAAGGGACAACCAAAGTATGATAGAAACATAGAAACATAGAATTTGATGGCAGATAAGGACCGCTTGGCCCACCTAGTCTGCCCATTTTCCTACCTAACAGATAAGCTGCAGATCCTAGTTAACCAACAGCTTACTTCCTCCTACCCCCCACTAGGACTGCCTTATGTCTGTCCCATGCATTCTTGAATTCCCCCACAGTTCTTGACTCCACGACCTCCTCAGGAAGGCTGTTCCATGCATCCACACCCTCTCTGTGAAAAATACTTCCTCATATTACCTCTGAGCCGTCCCCTCTATCTTCAAATTGCCTCCTCGTTCTTGCACATCTCTTTTTCTGAAAGATCCTACCCTCTTGGACTTTGTTGATTCCCTTGAGGTACTTGAAAGTTTCTATCATGTCCCCTCTCCCTTCTTTCCTCAAGGGTATACATATTAAGCTCATTTAGTCTTTCTTCGTATGTCTTCTGGTGCAGACCCTGCACCATTTTGGTTGCCCTCCTCTGGACAGCCTCCATTCTGTCTATGTCTTTGCGGAGATGGGGTCTCCAGAACTGCACACAGTACTCCAGATGGGGTCTCACCAACTGTCTGTACAGAGGGATAACAACTTCCTGTTTTCTACTATTGATGCCTCTTCCTATGCATCCCAGTATCCCCAGCCTTCCTTACTGCCTTCTCACATTGCTTGCCCACCTTTAGGTCATCTGATATAATTACCCCCAGGTCCCTTTCCATTTTACTGTTGTCAGTATCTCACCCCACATTGTGTATGCTTCACCTGGAGTTTTGTTTCCCATGTGCATCCTGCACTTCTTTGCATTGAATCTGAGCTGCCATGATTTGTGCATTATGATGATAGGCAGAATATTAAAAAGATTAAATTAAACTTGTGGATGAATCCTGCACCAGTTAACAATGGGACCCCCCTCCCCAACACACACAACGCTACCCACTTTTATTTCTTAAATAAGATAGCTATGCTTTAGGGTCTCTGATGTTCAGTTAATTTTGGATGATTGATGTCAAAACTTCAGTGGTAAACATTTGAAAGTCATTCCAGTTTTGGAGAAGTCAAAATACTTCCCAGGTTACAACTTTGGTTGCCAATATAATATTGTCAGGGAATTTTGTAATATACACATTACAGATAATGTCATGCCCTCCATTCATTCAGAAAAATGTCACACCATTGTTTGGCTTTCATGCCTGCAAAACTCAAAGTCACCTACACTTTTCACTAGTAGGAGTCAAATACATCCCCCCTGAAATTATTAAATAAAGTCCCTGGCTGATGGCATGTCCTACCTTCTCAGGGGTTACTGCTGGCAGGTATAGGAGACAGTGAGATTAACATGCGTCCTTCCTAACACATGCAATATTTTCTTCCAGGTCTCCCTATTATCAGGAGCCCACTTATTTTGACCAACCCCACACACACCCACACACATCTCGCACAGTCACACCACTATCCAAAATATCCATAATTCATAGTATCTTCTCTTTTACTGGATCTAGCACTGAATTTCTGTCATGTTATACACATACATGCTAGCTCTCCTTGATTTACTGGTCAAAATCTGAGAATGTTGCGGATACGCCTCGTCTGCAACTACGTAAATCACTTGGGATGCATTACTCGAGCAAGAGTAAGCAACATACTGTCCATTTTCTATAATATACATATTTCACCTGGGCTCCAGAGACACAAAGCAACCCTCACCCCCCTCCTTGCCTTACCATACTTCACATGAGCTCTGGAAACAAACACCCCTCCCCCATCCTTGCCTTACCTCACATGAGGTCCGGAGACAAACACGCACCTGTGCCTTGTCTTACCTTACTTCACATGGGCTCAGGAGACAAATGCCCCCCTCCTCAACCTAGCCTTACTTCACATAGGGCCCAGGGCACAACCCCCCCACTAGCCTTGCCTTACTTTACATGGGCTTTTGAGACAAAAAAACCCCTCTCTAGGCTCCTTACCTTGCTTCACATTGGTACTGGAGAGCATACCCCCTCCCCAAGCTTGCCTTACTGCACAAGGTCCCTAGAGAGTAAAGTGCCTCCCCTGTATGCGGATCAGGCTGAGAGTCCAAAAGAGTGTAGCCCTGGCCCATTCAGGCTCTCTCTCTCTCTCTCTCTCTCTCTCTATGGTGGCGGCTTGTGCTGACACTGTTGGAGGGTCCAGGATCTAGTACAGCTCCACATCTGGCCTCGCCCTACCCCATACTCAACACTAGCCAGCTAGCACTACCTGCTCAAGTTTCTCTGATTCTTGACTTACTCATCCTAATCCTGCCTATCCTCCCACCTTTATACAAAAAAACATATTTACATACCGTCTGGACTTGTGTGCTTCTGATTGTCTTATCTTGTCTAAAATAACAAGAACCCTCTCACAGAACAGCGAGCAGTAATTTGATTTTAATAGGCAGTACAAAAGAGGTGCCACACTATTTCTGGGCTCCCCAAACTGCTTGTTTTCTCTCCCCCTCTCTCTGACAACTCATCAGCAGTGAACAGATAAGTTGTTTCCAGGGGCTCAGTGTAGGGGCTTCTGGCTACTACTTTTACCTCTGGTTTAAAGATCAAATGCACAATTTTTTTCTATATTTTTAATAAAAGCTTGAATTCAAGTGCCTGTGTCATGATCAGTATTTCCTGAAAATATCATGCTGTTTGGTTTTGTGTTTTAGTTTTAAATCAGCATCTGATGGCTGGGTGGAATGCGTTACCTGCTGAAGTGGTATGCAGTAGAATAATGGACTGCTTCAAACGAGGATGGGACAAGACAAGGCGGAGGGTTAATGAAGGGGAAGGGTGGAAGGGAGGGGCAGCTGCAGAATAAGGGGTGCTAGCTGCATATTCGAGCAGACTTGATAGACCTCTAGGCCTTTATCTGCTGGCAAATTGTATGTTCGAGATTGTTAACGTGTTCTGCAGTAACTGAAAACAGTGAAGATTTTTCTGTCCCTATCACTGAGTGATGACATCATTTTGTCTAGCCTGCTGCTGCGAATAAAGTCCCTGATTGACTAAAAAGCTGTTGCAGTTCCCAGTCAAAGCAGTCTATAGAGCTAATTGTTTTCATTCAAAGTTTGTTACTAACACATCTGGTCTGTGTTTAGATAGAGTAGCCTGAAATTTGGATCTATGACAGTTAAGTACGACAATTTTGTTGTTGTCCCGGTACAAGCGACTCTTATATCGACACATTTGCAGTCAGCATAAAGGGAGTCACTTCAGACTGTAATTTCTTTGGGGGTCTTTGCCACCTGAACCCCCCATGCAGGGGGCTCTGCCCCTGTACCCTCTGCTACTAAATGAATCAACTCTGAGTCAGAGTTGCTTTGGGGAGAGGTGCAATACCCCCAGAAAGCAGTGCCTGGGTCCCACGCCAATACTACAGTGACTTGGCGCTGTTGTAGCTCTAGTGTCGGTCACGGTAAAGTTGTTCCCATAGTGACAACATACCCCTAAAATGAATCATTCTGTTCTCATAAATAGTTGATCATTTGAGTTTTAGTGCTGAACTGAAGTAGTATGAATGAATGTCTGCGAGAAATTACCTTGCCTGTGTAACCCCTAGATGGCGTTATCCCAGGGGCTACTACCCCTGCCTGATTTGCCACAAACAGGTTGAGGGGCCTGGATCCAATGGCGGGTGCCTCCACCCAGAGGTCAGGGTTTGCAATAGTTAAACTAACTTGGTCACAGCCCTCTGGGACACTGCAACCCCTTTCTTCCCACTAGTGGCCCACAATATATCAGAATTACCTTCACAGTATACACTTACCCCCAGGTCTGGTTCCGGCACTGGGACCTCCTGTGAAATGAGATACAGTGCAACAATCACAGTACAGTACTTTAACATAGACAAATACCTCAGGCAGTATAACTTTGCTGAAACAAGCAGCTCTGATTTATTTAGGGGGATATAACAAGGACAGGGGGAAATCAGGTTAATTAGCTTATCACTCTAATAATCTACCTATGGCTCTGTGCACAGGCCTATCCCTATCAGTTACTGTCCCTGGGTACCCAAGCCCTAGTGGCTAGTCCAAACCGTGGCAGCTGGTAGGGGCCCTTTCACACAGAGAAAAGGAGAATTAAACAGTCAGCAGTACAGTAATTCCATTTGGATTTAATGTGGCAATTCAACAGGGAGCGACCCTGAATTAGTACTCACGACCTCCAAATAAGATAGGGTCCTTCAATGTCAGCAGGGCTCACTTGAGGTACACAAACCTCTTCACATCCATATAAAAGAAAGCACTATACCAGGCAGGCTGCATCTGTATCCCGATCGCAATTACTGCACAATACCTGGGAGAACACACAGCAGATTCAGTTCCTGACAGACCGAGTGCAATTTTCAGCAATTCCTCCAGTCTTCTACAGGGTGAGCCTGGTTTCTCTTCAGAGATCCTTTGATTCTTTTCTACAGGACGATTCAGTCCTAACAAGCTGCAGACCGAACTCTGGGCCTTACACACGTTTTTGACTAAAACTGCACACTGAAAAAGCACAGGGCTCCTTCCTTCTTCACTGCCAAAGCTCAACTGAAACTCCAACCGACAAAACCGGGCACTTCCTTTGAGTTCCTCCCAGTTCTTGACTGGATTGGCTGTCACTCACAATAGACTGCTGCTGTTGGTCCAAAAGGCACTGAAGTCTAAACTACATCTCCCAGAGTCACTGCCCATACAATCCTCTTGTGGCTGGCTCAGACTATGAGTCCAAGTTCTGATTCGTCCAAGGCACCATTTTAGAGCTAGCTTACCCACACTGATTGGTCCAGTTCAGCAGTTCAAAACTAGAATGGGGAACTAGCAGACACAGTTCTGACTGCAAAGAAAGCAGGTTAGACAAACTGTAATTTCATTATTACTCTAAATAATTTCTGGCAAACAGTTACATCTTTCACATAGGTTCCCTTTGCACTCCCAGTGACTGCAAAATGAAGTGAATTGGCAGCAGCTCGAGTGGTACTCAGAGAAGAAACACACAGTCCCCATACAAACTAATTATGTCTGCAAGCAGACAGCTCTTAAAGAGACAGTACCAGAGGTTCTAAAAACACTCACTGATAAATGGCTTAAGCGAAACACACCATTCAGGCTTGGAGCATTCAAGCAAGCTCCTGGAAGTCTTTTGGGAACCCCCATTTGCAGGGGGGTTACACCTGTATTACTGTTGTCAGTTCTTTCTCATCAAAACTCTGCAATGTTTTCTTGCTATATAGCATGGGGTTATTTAATGGATATAAAATAAATCTCAAGTTTGTAAATTCATAGAAGCAGTGTGTCTTTGATGTAGCCTTGTAAACAGGTTCATGTGAGAACAATTTTGTTTTTATGTCAGATTGACAAACAGGTGTCTGCCACACTCTGCTATTTCAGGGACATGCACTATATGAACTCACAAAATTCAGCTCTTTGAGGGGTTCTGTGTGACAATACTTCATGTATGTGTTTAACTAGAAATACAGTATGGCATCCTGATGCCTCTGCCTCTGTCTCCTGTTCCTCAGCTGAGGCTGCTGTACCCTGCTTCCCTCTGTCCCCCAACCCCAGTCAGGGCCAACGCACCCTGTCTGTTCTTGTCTCCACAGACAGGGCTGCTGTTCTCTGCCAAGCCCTAGAGTCCCAATGCATCTGCCTCCACAGTTGGGGCTGCTACACCGTGCTGCCCCAGGCCACTAAAGGTGGGGCTATTTCTGCACCCTGCTACCCACTTCCATTGCCCCAAATGGGAAGGGCCGCTGCACCATGAGCACCCCGTCTCACAGTCAGGGCTGCTGTACCTTGATGCTCCACTGTGTCCTGCACCACAGTCAGGGCCTCTGTACCATGCTGTCCTCTGTTCCCTGCTGCACCATAGAACCTCTTGTCTCCACAGTTAGGGTTGTTGCACCATGCTGCTCCCTGCCACCAGAGTCAGATCCTTTGGTATGCTGTCCAAACTGCTCAAAACAAAAAAACCAAAAATACTTTCATCTTGAGTTATAGGGTAGGGGACAGAGAGTAGCAGGGTGCAGCAGTCCTGACTGGGCAGGAGACAAGGGAGATATCAGGGTACAGCAGCTCAAACTGTTGGACTTAGCAGAGTACAGCAGCCCCGACTGTGGAGACAGGAACAGGGGACAACAGGGTGCATTGGCCCTGACTGAAAGGGGTGGGGTCAGAGGGAAGCAAGGTGCAGCAGTCGCAACTGTTTATGCAGGAGGCAGCAGGGTGCAGCAGCTCTGACTGTGTGGACAAGACTGTGGGCAGCGGGGTGCAGCAACCTCAAATGGGGCCAGGAGACAGAGGGCTTATGGGGCAGCAAAGTGCTGCTGCCTCTACTGTCAGGCAGGAGACAGGGGCATCAGGATGCCATGTAGTGTTTCTAGTTATACACATACATGATGTATTTTCACACAGAAACCCACAAAGAACTGAATTTTGTGAGTTTATACAGTACATGTTCCTGACATAGCTGAGTGTGGCAGACACCTGTTGTCAAATCTGACATAAAACAAAATTGTTCTCACATGAACCTATTTATGGAAGCTACTTCAAAGACACACTGCTTCTATGAATGAAAAAAAATTAGATTTATTTTATATCCATTAAATAATCCTGTGGTATATAGCCAGAAAACAATGCAGAGTTCTGATGAGAAAGAACAGCTGTAATACAGACAAGGAAGTTTCTCAGATAGTCATTCATACCACATTCAGTTCAGCACTAAAACTTAAATGATCAACTTTTTAAGATAACAGAATGATACATTTTAAGCTAATCTATCAAAACACAAACCAGATGGGTCAGTAACAAACTTTGAGTGAAAGCAATTAGCTCTGCAGACTGCTGTGACTGGGAACTGCAATAGCTTCTTCAGTCAATCAGTGACTTAATTGCTGAAGTAGCAGGTTAGACAAGAATGAAGTCATCGCTCACTCAAAGGGACACAAAAATCTTCAGTTTTCAGTTATTGCAGAGCACATTAACAGATGCTGATTTAGGAAAACCATAAAACCAAACTGCACAATGTTTTCAGGAATGCTAATCATGACACAGGGACTTGAATTCAAATGAAGTCAGTGACACAGGGACTTAGATTCAAGTGAATTCAAATGTTGCTTAAATATGTGCATTTGATCTTTAAGTCATCTATAGTCTGAACTTAATGAACACCCGAACTGTGCTTGTTCAAGGATGTATTACACCAGACATCAAAGAGGGCAAGCACAGCAGCAATTTGTTTTTACAACAAATAAGGTTAAAGAAAAGGATCTCTGAGTGTCACCTTTTTAAAGTATCTGTGAAGGACTAACTTTGGTGCCAGCTGTGGATACTAGTTTTAGCTGCAGGAGGCTTTTGTTTATTTGTTTTCCTTGAAGGTTGCCATCAAAGCAGTCAAGCAATGGCATGCTATCACTTAAGGCTTGTTTATACCGCCGACTTTGCAGTGCATCAACCCACGTGTACAGGTAGATGCGCTGCAAAGTCAGCTTTGTAGACACTTTCTGGAGCACCATAAGCACGCTTCGGATCCCTTTTCTGCTGCAGCTCAGTTGTGGATACCCATATCAGAGCGAGCGTGTTAACCAACACTGTACAGTAAACCATTTGATGCACTTGCTCCCATGGGAAGGCTTCTGTCCCAGGAGGCAGTATAGCATAGTGGTTTAAGGCTCTGAGCTGCAAACTTGGAGACCTGGGTTTGAATCCCACAGCCCCCACTTGCATACTGTGTGACCTTGAGCAAGTCATTTAACTTCCTTGTGCTCCCAGGTTGCACCTGGAAACAAGCTTTGGCTTAGTGTGCCTTTCCTGGTTAAACAATTTCCCCTTTCCCTTCCAGTGTCTCCCAACATCCTCTGCTGAATTTACAACCCTTCCCCAGAACGACCTGCAGTGCTGTGAGGGCAAGCTGTGTAACCACCAAATTGATGGAGGAGCAGCCAGTACAGTGGGGAGGGAGCAGCACAAATGAAACAGAACTGTGGCCCTGCTTTAGATAAATATCTGTCTCAAGTATCACTTAAAGGGGAAGTCTCCCATAGTGTCACATCAATATTGTCCCCAACTCCTTTCGTGTAGCTGTTGTGTGCCTCCTTCAGTTGACAGTAGTCCTATTGCTGCCCAAATCTAGATTATAAATAAAATATACAGCCCTAGAAGTTATCAATGTGTTTGTCCTCTGTTTTACCATCAATGTTGCTGGAGGATGATGTCATCAGAGCAACAGATAATGGTGCTGCACTAAATGCAGTTCCACCAGTAAACCAAACCCACAGTGTTTGGTTCCCAACTTAGTAATGGAGGAACCCTTTAAGTGTTGTGCACATCCTGAAGTGCAGGTCTAATAGGGACTAGGACCATGTGAGCGTGATGCAGCACTGATCTGAGGTATATACAGTATTCATATAAGGAAGTGCCTGTATGTGTTCTGTTACTGTTTCTGTTAGCAAAAACAGTTTACCCAATAAATGACTGTGAGTACAACAAAAGTTTTAAGTGGTATTATACAGCTGCTGTATTATGTTCTGTGTGTGTTAGCATTCATTGTTTTCATTAACACCAGCAGTGAGAAGCAATTTTGCAAATATGCCCCTTTCCCTTTGTAACTAGGCAGTCAGTGATTGGATGGCTTCTGTAAAGCAATAAAGAGTTCAGCTATAACAAGGAATAGCTTACCAGGAAAGCATCAGTTGCAGCACATGGAAAACGGGTAATCTAGTGGTTAAAGCACAGGCACAAGAACTGAGAGACTCTTGTTCAAATCTTACTAGAGTCCCTTACTCTCTAACCCTTAACAAGTTCCCCTAACCTCCTTGGGAACTGTGATGGCCCCTCAGGTCCATGACTTTAAAAGTGCCCCCATTCCCATTATAAATCAATAGCAGTGATGTGAGAACTACAGCACTTCACTTTGAAGGTACTGAGGACAAGCTGTGCAGCGCCCCGCTTTGTAATGCTAGCATTTGAAGTAGGATGTCCCTCACAAATCAGATGCTATGCTTCAGCTGTTGTAGGTAAAGAAACTAATCAGTCTTAGCATTTGCAGTGCTCTGTATTTGCTAAGCTCATTCCTCCCATGTCATATGCATTCTGTGTCTTGGTATTTCCAGTCAGAAACTCAGATTTAAGGAGCACTTGAAATGTAAAACAATACACTTTATAAAGTCCCCTGGGGTTACTAAAATCCCCTCAGTATCAGTGCTAGGCAGGGAGAGGCAGCTGGTGACTAGTTAAATGGGTTTTCACCTGCTCACTCTTCTGTTTACTTGACTTCAGCTGAGATGGAAGATGAGCTCATTTGGAACTCTCGCAGCAGCATAAGCCTTGGCCAGCTGTGAAAAGGGAGTTAGAATATTGAGACAGGAGTCAGTGTGAGTCAGTAGTTGGAAGTAGCAGCTTGAAGTTGGAGGAGTAAGAACTGCTCAGCTGAGGGCTCTAAGCTGAGGGCTCTGCATTCTCACCCTAGTCCTGGTATTCTCCAGTTTGCCAAGAGAAGTGGTGGAAACCATTGTCTATAGCAGGATTCCTGATTTTCATCCCTGGAGGTGAAAAGGACTGCTAGTGGATGGATCCAAGGGGCAATCCTTTTGATCCAGGATGTTTTGAAGCTGCCTGAAATGTCTAAAAGTGAGTAGGATCTGACTTTTGCTGCAGAAAGCAAGTATCTGTGCTGTTGTGTTCTCTGGCTAAAAGGAAAGGTACAACTTTTTTGGTGAATTCAGAAGTGTGAGACTGTTCTAATTTAAAGTTGGCTGAAGTGTGTGATGTCCAGCGGTATGACTACAGTATATCACATTGTTCGGGACTTTATTTTTTCCACTCCCAGTGTAGTGATTCGAATGCTGGATGTCAAGTTCCATTCCATAAACATTTTCCAAAATGTATTTCCAAATGTTTAAGGTGTAGCTCTGAAAGAATGACTAAGTATGGATTTTGCAGTGAAGGGTGGGCAGACCCCGATCTGGAATAACCAGTTTAGAACTACAGGTTCAGTAAGGGCGTCTGGTTACTTTAGACAAATGGCTAATGTTTGAAGAAATTTTACCCCTGAAGTGGGTTACAATTTCTTCTCTGGTTATGAAGAATGGTGCTAGTCTTAGCAAAAATGTGTATTCAGTTGTGGCCAGTGCCACTGGAAGCAATGTTCTATGTTCTACGACACATGGGATTACAAAGTGAAAGTGTTCTGTGTCCTATGCTAAGTAGGAATACAAGTCCAAAATGTTCTATGTCCTACTGAGTGGGAATACAAAGATTTTTCTGTCCAATAGTCGATTGTGTTGTTCTGCAAGTTCCTAGTGCCACAATGTGCAAACCTTGGGGTCCACCATTGCTTAGAGAACATCTTTTGGAATAAAGTCACACTCTAGAACCCCAACTATGGTCTGGACAGTTGCATTATTGCTTCCTGTGTGGAGTTACTGGGTACCCCTCCAGAAGTTAGGTCTAGCATAGCCCTAGCAAAAAGTTCTCTCCCCAGGACCTGGTTTGTAAATACCAAACAGGTTAATTGCTTTTGTGCACCCCACCCCTTGATCTCTAGAAGAATGAGCCTGGTACACATTCCCAAAGCTGGGGTGATACCATTTCTAAATGTTCTGATGTCTGTGTCCAGTATGGGTGCCAGGGTGCTAACTGTGTAAAGTGTGTGGGTGGGGGGTTACAAGTGTCCAACTCTTTTACTTGGCTGCAGCAACCCCACCAATCTCAGCCCATTTGGCCAGTTCACTCAGGACACACACACTTTCAGGCTAGCACCCCACAACCTGAGACATTTACTTCCTTCAGAAAATGCAGTTGCAGTTCACACAAGCAAGTGACCTCTCAGCAGCAACTGTAAAGCTCAGATAATCTGCTCAGACTTTTCAGTTAACTCAATTCCTAGTGCAGGTATCTGCCACCTTTACTTTCTCCCAACACTCATTCAGCAACTTCTCAGCACCTGCGGAAACTGTAGCTCGGTTCAATCTCTCTCTTTCTCCCTTGCAATCCAGTCCTGCTCTCAGCACCTGGAGAATCCTTCAGTAAACACACACACTCACAGTTAGGGCCTGGATAAGCCCCCCAAGTCCACAGTCTGCTCTCACACACAGTCCTGACTCATACAGAGCCCAGCAACAGACTGAAGAAATCCCAGTAAGTCCCCACTGTATCAGCCGAAATCCCAGCTCTCTGACTAACTGTTGAAGCCTTTCAATAACTGATATCCATAGTGATCAATACTTCCTGCTTGTTTATTGGGGCATGATCTAGGTGCCAGAATTATTCCCCTTTTTTTCCCAGGAGTCCCTCTGTCACAGTTTTGGGTGTGTAAATCCCTGATTGGCTAAAAACAACAGGTTAGGGGTCACAAACATGTCCGCTCCCATTCAGATTAATGGAGTCCATTCCCGTTTATACAGTCTCTTCTTTCAACCTCTGGTGCAGCCCAGTGATTCAGTTTATGTACCCCAATCTCCCACCGGATTGTAGCCCAAATGGCCCTCTACTGAATGAGCCACTCTCAGGGCTGTAACCCCAACTGTTCGGCTGTCACTGCCACCGTAACTCTGTCCCCCCAGGCGGCAGGCAGCATCTCATCTTTATTCATTGCACTGCTCATTAATATTCATGAGCTTAGAGCAGTCCTGTTATTTGAATTCCCTTCCAGTGGCACCCACGGGCTTCTGTCTGGTTCCCCTTCAGTTTCTAGTCCCCAAGGATATCAGGAGAGGCACCGGGACCACGGACAGTCTTTCCATTTTCCTGACCACAATGGTGGTTGGCACTTCAAAAGCACTTCCTGCGCTGGGGGTGAGCACTGGCTGAAACAACATGCTGACCCTCGTGAAGAAGAGATAACACCCATCAGGGCAAGAATGGACCAGCCTGCCAGCGGAAACGGTGGTCAACTCGGGGCATATCAGGTAAGCCCCCACAGGGTGGTTACAAATGCAAGCTCAGAAGAGATTGAGCTAACTAGTGGGGTACCTCAGGGCTCTGTTCTAGGTCCCCCAATTTTCAGCATCTTCATAGCAGACCTACAATTGGGCAGAAAATGCCACATAAGCAAATCTGTGGATGACACCAAAATAAATAGTGAAGTTGACACTATAGATAAGATCAACAACCTAGTTTCAGATTTGCAACACATTGAGAGATGGGCACAGTTTAACAAAATGTACTTCAATAACAATAAATGTGTAATTATACATCTAGGAATAAAAATCCACATATAGAATACACACTGAATGGGAACACTATAAAGTCAGTGACAACAGAAAAAGACCTGGGAATAGTGGTCAGTAACCTACTCGCTCCTAAGGACCATTGTAGGCAGGTGGCTATGGTGGCCAATAGAATTCTGGCAGCTGTAAAAAGGTCATTTGTTACTAGAAATGAAGCATGTATTCAAACAACATGAAGTCTTGCTGTATTTTGACTATGTGCAGTTAGCCCCAGCACTTGAACTGCCCTGGAGAGTAAAGAGTTAACTCTATGCAGAAGCATAGAACATTGAGCTTGAGCTCGGTTTTCAAATCTCTGTCTCTAGCACTCTGAAGTGTAACCATCAGATTTTTTACTCCGCCTAACTGTGAAGTCGCTCCGGAGATCCCTCCTGCACTTTGGTTCGGTATAGTTTAAATCGGTCAGTTTTACCTAACTGCTTCTTTATTTGTGGTCTTCTTACCTCTGTCTTGGTAACAGTAAGTAGTAGTAGTAGGCAGTTTGTTGTGATTCTGGTAATTTCGTGGAAATTGTTTTGCCTTCGGTTCTTCTCTGGTTGGTCCGGTTTGGAACCGAATCCCATTCTATTTGCGTATTGTTCATAAATATTACTGTGGTTTCCGGTACTCGTCGGTTCCTAAAAAATCCATTTTTCTGGAGTTTTTTAACTGACCCGTGACATGGTTGGAACCGATCAGTTTTTACTTGCCTGGCGTAATAGCTGGTAAGGGTAAGTTTTCAGTATTCCAGCATGTCTGACAAACCCAAAAAGAAAACCGGTCCCACTGGGTTTCAGCACTGTACTGAGTGTAAGGAGGCCTTTGCTAAGGCCGACCCTCACCTCATCTGTGTTTATTGTCTGGGGTTTGACCACCTCAAAGAAGACTGCTAAATTTGTAAAAACTTTCCCAAAGCCACTCTGGAAAACATTTGAGTAGGCTAAGGAGAGGAGCCGAGAAGTCCGTTGACCCTGATGGCCAGCCTGGTTCAGCTGCAGCCGAACCTGAGTGGGTGCCCACTGACCTGGGCGATACCTCCTCGGGAAAAAGGAGAGCCGAGTCTGCGGAATCGGTTCCTAGCAAAAGGAAACGTAAATCAGCCGGTTTGGATCCGACTTCCCATGGTCCGCCCGCTGAGGAGATTGCAAAAGTGATTACTATAGTGCAGTCACTTTGCCTGGTTCCGACCAAACCGGCAACGGTACACAGAGGTTCGGTTCGGTCGGACATAGTCACTTCTGACATTGATCCAGAGGCTTTCTATGAGGGCAGTTGAGATGGAGAAGAAGAGCATGTCTCCTCCCAGACTTTCTGAGTCCCCCTCCCATTTCTTGTTTTACAAGAAAGTGGCTGATACTCTTCAGCTCCCAGCTGAGGAAGCTGAACAGGATCAGGAGGAACCTGACTTCATGGAAATGATGGATGTTCCAGAATCAAACAGAGTGTCTATCCCATTTCATAAATCCCTGTGGAAACAGACACAAAAAATGTTGCAGTTTCCAACTTATACCTCCTGTAGATAAAAGATGGACAGAAGAATCGTTGTCAGGTCCTGGAACAGAATTTCTTACTACTCATTGCAGCCATGTTGGGGTAGTGCAGGCTCCAGCCTGTGACAAGAGTAACATTCCCTGGCATCCACCCCAGATAAGATTCTAGGAAAGTGGATGCCATGGCCAAGAAACAATACTTGGCATCCTCTTTGGGACTCAGACAAGCTAATTATATATATAGATATACAGCCAGGTACCAGAAATCAAGGTGGGATACGGTTCTGAACTGGCTAAGAGTGCCCGCCCCAGCTAGTGAAGGAGCTGGAAAAGGTGGCTATAGATGGTATTGAGGCATCCAAGGTCCAATTTCATGCTGCTGTTGACTCAATGTGTGCATTCCAGGGTCATGGCTACATCTGTCTCCATAAGGAGATCAGCTTGGCTCAGATGTACCAGTTTGTCACAGGATACCCAGACTAAGGCCATGGATTTTCCTGTTGCTGGTAACTCTCTGTCTGGTGAACAGACAGAGGCTTACATGAAGAAGATGGATGAGTACAGGACCACCTACAGGAGTGCTGCAGCAAAAGAGAAGCAGGCCACTCCTCAGAAGCAGCAGATCAGGGCTGGCAGGGGCAGGCCTTTTCTTAGGCCTTTTTACCAAGCCCAGGCTTCCTCTTCATTCCAGCAGAGGGGGTTCTTCAGGGGAAGAGGCAGACGAGGGATGACCAGGACCCCAGCATCCCCTCAGTCCAAGACCCCTGCCAAACAGACACCCTGAGGTGTCAGTCAGAGTCACCTCCCCAATCCATGTAGGGGGCATGCTGACTCACTATTCCCAGGCCTGGGATTCCATTACCTCAGACAAATGGGTCCTGGAAGTAGTGAGCCAGGGATTTGTTCTCAGTTCCAAAAGGTCCCCAAAAATGAGAGCAAGATCTTTCAGCCCCTTCTCCCCCTTGGAGACAAAGGCCTTAGAGGCAGAAGTCTCCTCTCTTCTGCTCATGCGAGCAGTAGAGAAAGTACTTCTTTGTCACAGAGGAAAAGGACTTTATTCCAGATACTTCCTTACCCCAAAAAAGACAGATGAGTGGCGACCCATCCTAGATTTAAGGTACCTCAACAAACACTTAACAAAACCAAAGTTCAAGATGGTGACTCTGGGAGTAATTCTTCCCTCTCTGAGACCAGGAGACTGGCTAGCCTCCCTAGATCTCAAGGATGCCTGTTTCCACATACCCATCAGACATTCCCACAGAAAGTACCTCAGGTTTGAGTTGCCCTCAGGCCATTATCGGTTCAGAGCCATGCCTTTTGGCCTAACATCTGCTCCAAGGGTGTTCACCAAGTGCCTGGCAGTAGTGGAAGCATTCCTCAGGAGACAAGGTATCCTTCTGTTCCCATACCTGGACGACTGGCTCCTAGTAGGTCAATCCTCAGACCAAGTCAAGTCAGCCTTAGAGTTCACCCAAAGGCTCCTGGAGTCCTTGGGCTTCATTCTAAATCTGGAAAAGTCAGTTCTGGAACCAACTCAGCTGCTCACTTTCATAAGGGCAGACATAGACACTACCCAGGCAAGAGCATTCCTTCCTCTTTCAAGAGTTCAGTCTCTAGTCACTCTGGCTTCCTCTTTTCATCCTCTAGTTTCTCGTCCAGCCAGACATTTTCTTCAGTTAGTGGGCCACATGGTAGCCTCCACAGCTGTGGTCCAGGAGTAAGGTTTCAGATGAGAATATTCAATTTCATCTCAGATCTTACTGGTCTCAGAAAAGGACCCTCTCTCCAAATTGGTTCCAGTGCTCCAGACTCTAGTTCAGGCACTCCAGTAGTGGCTGGAGGAGGACAACCTTCGGCAAGGTGTTCCATTCATCAGTCAGGCTCCTTCAGTGATTCTCACCACAGACGCCTCTCTCCTAGGCTGCGAGGCCCACCTGGACCAGCTTACAGCTCAGGAAACCTGGTCTCACCAGGAGTCTCTCCTTCACATAACCTTCTAGAGTTGAGGGCTGTCTTTCTAGCTCTGCAGACATTCTCAGCTGTGGTTCAGGGGAAGTAGTACAAATCAGGACAGACAATACCACAACCATGTGGTACATCACCAAGCAGGGAGGCACTCAGTCCTCGGCCTTGTACACGGAGGCCATGAAGGTATGGTCTCTGGCTTATTCCCTTCAGGTGTCCCTGGTGGCTGTACACCTCCCAGGGAAGGACAGCATTTTAGCAGATGCTCTTAGCAGAATTTCTCAGGGTCATCATGAATGGACTCTGAATCCCCTGGTCCTTCAGGTTGTCTTCAAGAGGTGGGGAACTCCAGAGATAGATCTCTTTGCAGCCCCAGACAGTCATCAACTTCCTCTCTTTTGTTGCAGGCCTCTTATACTAGGCTCTGTATACCAGGAGGCTCTACTATTGGACTGGACAAGCAGGTTCCTGTATGCATTTCCTCCTTTCCCTTATATATTCAGGGTCCTGATCAAAATCAGATCTCAGCCTTGCAGGGTGATTCTAGGGGCACCAGACTGGGTCAGGCAGCCATGGTATCCTCTATTACTGTCATTGTCAGTGACAAGGCTTCTGTGTCTTCCCAGACAGTTCAATCTGCTGACATTCTCTCGGGGGAGGATCCTCTATCCCAATCTTCAGGCTCTCAGGCTCAAGGGCCTGGCTCTTAAAAGTTAGAATATGCACATTTAAACCTTTCTCAATCAGTTTTGGATATTCTAAAGGTTAGCAAGAAACCTGCTACCAGAAAAACTTACAATTCCAAGTGGAAAATATTTGGGTTTTGGTGTTCCAAGATACCTGTTCGGCCAGAATTATCAATCAATCAATCAAAGTCTTTATTTAGCTGACATTGCTACTGTATTGGACTATCTGGTGCATCTTAATAGTTTAGGCCTCTGGCCCACTACTCTTAAGGTACATTTGGCAGCTGTGTCTGCCTTCCTTTCCACTGGGAAGGGCTCTTCCCTAGCCTCTCATCCAGTTTTCAGAAGTTCTTCAAAGGTCTGATACATGTTAATACTCCCTTTCGAGACCCTACTCCTTCTTGGGATCTGAACATCTGTATAGCACAACTTATGCAGCCTCCTTTTTAGCCAGGGATCGATCTTAACATTGTTTTACTAGCCCAAACACTAGTGCAAATTGACCAGGGCTAGTGCAGCTAACTCTCTACTTGCCCGTCTTGACTAGTGCAGATTTCTATGGCTGTTAATGAAGTTAAAAAAGTCTCTACTTTAGCATTCTCTAGTCTTCATGCTAATCTCTCTCAATGTTCCAGATGGCCTGGTATAATTAACAGTTCATTAAGAGCTGCTATTATCAGGCAGTTCAGAGAAGTTCCACAAAGACTCAATGTGAGTCATTATCACTCCACTGTTAAGACTTTCAGCTAGTGTCTAGGGTGTGATCAAGGGTAGAGTGCTGTTAAATCACTAGGTTCCAGTTTTTGAATGTGTCTATGTCTAACCATTTGTCCAATATTATTAAGACCAGTGCCCCTCATATCTCTACATTTTGAGTGTTTGTATCCAACATTTTAGTGACAAAATGCACAGAGGTATACAGGATCGGCTCTGCAGGGGGTGGGTTTTATCCCAGCCTCACCATAACTTTCCTCTCCCAAATCTCTTAACTCTGTTCTTTCCCTGGACACCACTGCAGACCAGACTCTGAAGTGACCATCCATAGATCCATAGCTGCCATTACTGGCAAGTGTAGGGGTTCCCCAGCTCTTCTAAATGGACCATGCCAGCCATCACCATCCACACAGTTCCACCCTTATCCCACTCAGCATGTCCTTTCAGCCTAACGCTTTGGATCATGTATGGTACAACAATAAACCTTGATAAAATAGGCATTCCTGGGGTGCATAGATCATCCTATACATAAATAGAAATAGTATAGTGTTATGCTTGTGTACTGTTTCCCCTGGGCTGATGAAATGACAATGTTAAAGAAAAATCTGTTATTGTTGGGGCAGAGCATATTAAAGTCAATGCTTTTACAAATAAAAATATCATAATTTTCTATTTCCCAAGCCCCTTAGGCTTGTCTAGCCCCACCCCAAAGAAATCTTAGATGTGCTCCTGGCTCACTTGAGACTGTACAAAAACTTTCAAAGTGCAGGTCTCCAGTTGACTATAGGGTGGGGACCAAGATGTCTTTCTCTGCCTGACTCTGTTCATTGCCATGTGGGTGGTGGTGACAGTGTGGTGAGGTGCATGATGATGTCAGCTATTGTGCGTGCAGAGCTAGGACTGCTTGATTGAACATTTGCTGTTGTGATATCCTCTCTCTGTTTGGTGTGTGTGGGGGCAGAAAGAGGAAGACAGGAGGCCATAGTACAAAACAATGGGGGCTCACTGTCTGTGATGGATGGCACTGCAGTCTTTTTCTGCTGGGAGCTGGAAGCAATGTGGGAGCAGGATTAATGTGCAATAATCAGAGTATTTCTTTGCTTTGCTTGTATTGTTTCCTGTATAAATGATCAAAATTTACCATTATAATTAAGGGCTAGTGCAACCATCTACAGGCTAGTGCAATTTTGAATCAACTTGCCCTGCTCGCTAGTGCAAAAAGGCTGTTTTAGCCTTTATCTTCAGCAGAGCTGAAATACTTGACATGGAAAACTGTATTCCTGGTAGCTATTACCTCTGCCAGGAGGATCAGTGGGTTACAGGCTTTATCAGTGGAACCTGATTTTATTTCTTTCACATGGATAAGGTGGTCCTCGAACTAGCAGAAAATTTCTTCCCAAAGTAGTGTCAGACTTTCATCTAAACCAATCTATGTCATTGCCTGTGTAATCCCTTGTTACCGGGTTACTAGAATCAGTAAGACCTAGTGGTAGGCAGGGAAGGCAGCTTGTGAAACTCCAGTTAAATGGGTTTCACACTGTTTCACTCTGTTCTCAGTCTCAGCTGAGACTGAGGGATAACATCACCAATAGAACTATAAGTAGCTGCATGAGCCACATTGGAATCTGCAGCAGGGGAGTTAGGTATAGAGCGTGGGGAGTTTTAAACACAGTCCAGTCAGTTCAGTTTAGAGTTGGTGTTGGGAGCTTGCTGAGAAAGCATCTCAGCAGCTCAGTTAGGCTCTAGGAGCCTCAGCCTGACAGAGGGCTACTTTTAAGTAAAAGGGTGTGTGTCTCCACCAAAACAGAGACACAGAAGATAATTGTAGTGGTGGAGACCGCTGTTTTCGGGTGTCAATGCCCCCTCCCTCCGGGGATGGGGGCAGGAAAGGGTTCCCTGCAGATTCCTGGGGCAACTCCCTAGTTCTGCTTGTAAAGGAAAAGCTGCCTATGTGTTCCAGAGTTTATTTGGGAGAACAAGAAGAATTGTGAGTCGCCTGTGGGGCACCTGCAACGTGAGGGTGAGTGTCTCCTCTTGCTAAAAGGGCCTATGTTTTTCACCCTGGGACTTGTGTGGCAATGTGGGGATTGAACTACTAAACTAGTGGAAGCCTAGAGTAATGGGCTAAGCAAAGTAAAAGTAGGTTCAAGTCCAGAGCTTGTTGGGATGAAAATGATATGTAGAGGAGATGTGACAGACATCTACCCAGAATCTACATTTGAAAGTTCAGTAAAGGGATTGTTCAGTTTCCAGAGAAATGGCCGGGTATGGGCTGTGGGAGCTGGAGGTGGGTGGCCCCCCATCTTTAGTGACCAGGTCCACCTCTACAGATTTCTTCTGTGGATTTCTACTTTACCTCAGGCACTTGACCAGTGATGAGGAAGTACCCAGGCGATGGGATTGTACAGAAAATTCTCTCTAGGAGTTGAAGACTCTAGTGTGGTTTGGGAGCCACAACAGTATAATGGGTTCATTCCTCAAATGGACTGTGGATCAAGTGGCCGGCAGGGGAGCTGGGCCAGTGGGGAAAACCCAAATAGTGTACAAGTCGGGCTGTGTACCCAAAGCTGCGTGCAAGTCTGGGTTGTGTGCCTGGTGGGTTTAAAGCCTGAGGGCTGGAAATAGTGATAAAGTGTTCTGTTGTCTCTAATCTGCATTACCAGGAAATGTAGCCCCATGGGGGTCCATCTATGCTTTGTTTGTTCAGCTTGGATGTGAATAAAAGCCACACTGAAGAATCCCATTCCTGGTTCTGGACATTACAGTTATTGCTTCCTGTGTTTGGTTTTACTTGGGTGCCCCTGTGCAGAGTAGCCAAACTTAGGTCCCCTGTGCCAAGTAACCTCATCCTCCCCGAACCCAGTCCCACCAGGTACTGCTGTCAGCTTCAACAGCATGCCACCTGTCGTTTTGCTAAAAGGCAGGGGTGAGGGGTTACAAAAATGGAGGTACCGCTTGGATTTTGTTCGGAAAGGAAGGTGCTTGGGCAAGGGGCTAACGTTTAGCTATCTGGCAGTGGGTAGCACAAAAGCTGAAGCAAGTAACTAGTGTGTGTTGCTGTGTGCTGTGGATCTTGTGCTGCTGTTTAAAATTGCCAACTGTTTACCAAGGAGCAGTAAAGCCAAAGAGTGTGCCCTTGTCCTGCATCAACTGTTTAACATTTTGCCTAGCTTTTAAAATGAACTGTGGTAAAGAAAAGTGTGGAAGACTAGGGGTAGCAACAGGAAAATTGTGCCCTGGACGTTTGAAATGCTTTTAAAATGAACTGTTGTAAAGAAAAGTGTGGAAGACTAGGGGTAGCAACAGGAAAATTGTGCCCTGGATGTTGGAAATGCTTTTTGAATGAATGAGAGACTTGCAGGTGTGTAATGGCTATGTTAAATGGCTGAAATAGGCTCCTACCGTGGAGTCAGTTGAAAAAAAAAAAGTTGCATTCTGCAGTTTAAATTTGCTTGCTCGACGATCGCCGTGAGGAGAGGAGCCCTAGCGAGGAAGAAGAGGCTCATTTGCATGGCATCGTGTGATTGGTCAGGCTGCAATCAGTTCCACCCCTCAGCCAGCTCTACAGTGACTGCCCCAGCATTCGAGAGGGAGTGTGAGTTGAGTGCATGTACTGGCTAGTGGAGGAGCGTTGCGGAGCGATAAAATCACTGTAAACCTTGAAATAATAGACTTTCTAGTTTAAAATCGGGCTCAACCCGTTAATCGATCGTCGGAATTGCAAAAGTAGTGGTCGAGAAGACGATAGGCAGCACTGCCCACCCGTTTCTGTTCTGAGGCCTCCAAGACCTGGCTGCTGGCTGTTTTTCCCCATCGCAGCAAACTGCTACTGATAACAGTAAGTAACAGCCTAAAAACTGCTCAAACAGTGATTTTCAGCCCTATGCCATATAAATGTGTGTGCAGCAGTGCAGTTGCTTTGCCATTAATGACTGTGTCAAGTCCTGCCAGCAAGTGCAAGTCTGCTAAGCAATTGACTGTGTGCATAGTAATGAATTCAGCCTCAGTTTAAAGTTTAAAGCCAGAGAGAGAGACTGTGGGTTGTAGCCAATGTGCAGCACTAGTTATACAGGCAATCCTGTGCTTACAAACCTGAAGCTTTAAGGGACTGGTAATCAAGTAAATGTTTCCAGCATGTAAAAAGTCCATGGAAAATCCTGTAAATGTGTTTAAAGTAAGAACAGAGCAATTTGTACAGCTTGAGCAAAAGTTATCAGTAGTTTGTGTAAATCAGGTGTGCAGTGGCTTGACCCAATTTCTGAATGTTGATGCACAGGAGTGCTGCCGCCGCCATTACAGGGTGAGGTAGTAAAGTAAACACAGCAGCAGAGGAGCCATTTTACAACAAAGAGTGTGTTCAGTAAAGTGGGACTTTCAGTTACAGTGAACTTTTGTTTGTTTTCTGCAGTTATGGCCTCAGGACCAGCTTGTTACCCGGATCATGCCCGGGTTGCAGTAACAGCAGCAGTGAATAGACTGAGGGATATCGAAAAGTGGTGCTATGGAGAACAACTGCCTCCTCATGTGGCGGTTCCTGGTTATCCAGTACATTTATGTCAAATATGCTTGAGAGCTGGAAGGGACGTCTTCATGATTTCTCACTTAGGGTTGCCACCTATCTGGTTTTGACGGATAATCTGGTTTTAGGGTCCTTATCCAGTCATCCGGTTTTGGTTACATGCAGTCCGGTTTTTGGGCCATTTTGGGTGCTCATATACTCTTAAAACTGATGTATTAAATCATTCACTGTTTTGACTGCATTACATGTCAGGTTACAAAAAGTTCTGCTGTCACAGTCATTCAAACCTGCCTTTGTTTGTAAAACCAGACTGTCTGAGAGGTGTAAAAGTACGACCATTAAGATCATTAGCAGTAAATTAACCTATTATTTTCCACTCTGAATTTTAAGTATGGTATTTTACTGCTATGACAGGAAACAGTTTTTACACCTTTATGTGCTCTCATGTGTTTCTTTTTGTTTGTTCTATATTATGGTAAGTTTTAAACCCATTTTTGTTAAATTAATAATCTAACTTTTATTGCTTTTATCACTACATTTGCTCTAATTTTTTGTATTACCTGAACATTCCATGATATTAGCTACACTTTGACAAGTCATTCAGATAAACAGCATAGAATGGTGTATCTGAAATTGTGGAATGTCTTAGAAATATGAAAAGAAACAGCAGTGGCTACTGAGGTAAGGGAACACAGTGCAGTATTAAGGTACCACAAGCACTGATAATTAAGTTATCAAAAATTGGTCAAAGAATCAGAATACATGGCTGACATGGAAAGGAAAATGGGAGAGTGTTTAACAGAGGCTGAGCAAGAAGCTGTGGCTGAGCTTGGCACACCAACAGACCTGAGTTTGATTCCCACAACCTCCACTTAAATACTGTGTGACCCTGAGCAAGTTACTTAACCTTCCTGTGCTCCTGGGTCACTCCTGTAAATAGGCTATGTGGCCCATGGGAGGTAACCTAGCTGCCAAAGAATAAAATAAATAACTGAATAAATAAATCAAATAAATAACAGCATAAAAATAATTTTCTATCACTAGTAATGTCTATTTCAACATTACAAATGGCTTTGGAGGAGGAGTAATCTACTAGCCAGTCATAAAAAGGTGGAGCCAGAGGCAGAGTTTGGGGTGTGGTTTGGATCGGTTTTACCTCATCCAAAGGTGGTAACCCTATCCTCACTGTGCTGGATGCCTAGCAAAATATGGGTTGTATAAAGCTTCAAATTGAGTTGGCTTCCACATGGACAAAGGTTCAGGAATCTGCAGTTGGCAGCACACAGCACCAGGTGGAGCCTGTGGAGGAAGGCCCCTCGGGGGAGTGTGGTATAAAGATAGAGGGTGTAGAGTTAGAGACAGAACCAGAAGTTGAAGTTTTGGATGCTGGATCCCAGAAGGAAAGTTCAAATAAAGCATCAATAGACCCCTGGAGGGGGGGGGCCTAGCCCAAGTCTCTTAGGCGAAGATGAGATGCGGGAGGCCTTTGAGTGGGAGGTGTTGACCTCCGCGCCTAGTGATGAGTGGATAGTCTCAGGAGTGAGAACGACTGCTCACTCCTGGGCTCAGATCCTCAGTGAAGAGGAAGATGAGGGGAACCTATGTGGCCTTGTGAAAAAGGAATGGGTACACAGCCTCAAGGTCTTGCCTTGGAGGAATGCATGGAAGAAAGTGGTGATGCCACTGCCCTGGCTTTGCAAGAGGAAGGCGTCAGGGATCTGTTTCTAATTTCTTTAAGGATGTGAAGCTGGCAGAACCAGGACTGGCCACCCCAAGCCAGGCCAGTGGTCTTAGATTGACCAGAGCTAGTAAAGAGGAGAGACTGGTTTGTAGGAAGGCAAACGAGATCTATGGTATGACCTTTCCTACCTTTCCTCGGAAAGTCTGGGAGGAGATTGAGAACAGCAGGAAATCCTGGATCTGGGACAAAGCAATGAAAAGTGTGCATCCTGGGGCCAACAAGCATGTAAAGAACAGACTGTTTCATGAGAAGTATACCCAGTGGAAGAGAGGCAGGACACTGTTTATAGACAGAGTGCGAATAGTGGATGGAGAGGACTGAAATCTCCCACTGTGTGGAGTATGCGCCCAGATGGGGTAATAATTCAGACTCCTGACCCCGGTACTACTGGCCTTAGTGCAAGGACCTCCCAGCAAATGTGCCCGTGCCTACTAAATGGACAGCCGAGCAGTGGTAGTCAATACTGCCACACAAGACTGTGAAGGCCTTTATTGATTCCCAATATGGACATCCAGGACTCAGGTGCCCCACATTCATCAGTTCTACAGTGTACTGGCCTTTCCAGAATCCATCGACTGGCCCACCAGATGACTTCAGATCCAGAGAGGACACCAGCCCAGCTGTATCCTGTTCATTGCCTGGCAATCGGATGACGTCAGACCAGCTGTTTTCTTTTTTGTTCCTGTTCTAAGGTTCCATCTCCAGAGATGACATCAACCCAGCAGTTCCCAGATGTGCCCTCCTGTGGTTCCTGGAAGATGTCATCCCAGCTGTATCGGAAGAAGTGCTGCCAGGGAGAGTCTTCGTCAGAGGTGCAGGTCGGTGCAGAATTTTCCATTCTACAAGGGGCTAGTAAGTCCGAACTTTTCTATCTTTATGACATTGCAGTACACACCCTACACTAGCAGACTACAAAATGCGTGAACTGCCCTCAAAGACTCTCCCCTTCGGGACTTTGGCCTGTTAGAACTGTGCTTCACTGGGCTCCGGCCCAGAAGAGACTCTTTATTGGATTAGCCTTCGGGCATTGTGGTCACTAGTTGGGACTTTTAGGGCACTCCATCCCCCAAATGAGTATTGTAAATAATGTCATTGTTTTCTAATTTAAATACTGTTTTTTTACCTTTTTCTAAAACAAATCTTTTTGGGATTCTTCAGTGTTTTGATGGTAGGGGTCTAGGTAGACCGTGTATGCAGATTAGGAGCGTGTGTTGTCTTTCTTTTTCTTACAGGTGTTCCTGGGAAGACAGAAGAGAAAGACAAAAAGAGGAGGAGGGGCTCATCGGAGTTCCTCACTAGTACTTTAGTGTGTAGTGATTTAAAGTACTGTTGTGTTGGTATTGTTGTTGTTACTGTATTAACACTTTCCTTCCACAGATGTGGTTGTGGGAGTAGGGAGGAGAGAGTAAAATGGTATAAAATGTGGTATTTCAATGGTGTGTGGTTGCAGGTTGCCCAAGGCCGGAGAGGTCCCCGGGTTGTTTTGTTTTGGGGTATTAGGTTAAAAGCAGATAGGTTTTCCCTAGAGGGTTAGGGGAGATAGACAGGCTGTGGTCCTGAGTGGCCATTGGGACCGTAGTGCTGATCTATCAGGGCTATGCTCTGGATAGTTCTACCAGAGCCACTAGGCGTCCATAGTAAGTGGATAGAGTAGAGGCTGATATGTCAGCTAAGGCCTCTAGGCCCTTAGTGTTGCCTGCCTGTGCTTGCACATGGTAGGAGGGTCTGATCCACCCCCCTCCACAGGTAGCACATAGGGTGGGATGGCCTAAGGCGGGTAAATGACGATCATGGACAGTCATTTTCCTGGTCAAGGGCGAGTGTAACCCCCTTGTTACCTGGGGCTACTAGAATCCCAGTAAGACCTAGTGGTAGGCAGGGAAGGCAGCTTGTGAAACTCCAGTTAAATGGGTTTCACACTGCCTCACTCTGTTCTCAGTCTCAGCTGAGACTGAGGAATGACAGCACCAATAGAACTATTGCAGCTGCATGAGCCACATTGGAATCTGCAGCAAGGGAGTTGGTATAGAACGTTGGGAGTTTTAAACACAGTCAGTCAGTTCAGTGTGGAGTTGGTGTTGGGAGCTTGCTGAGAAAGCAGCTCAGCAGCTCAGTTAGGCTCTAGGAGCCTCAGCCCTAACAGAGGGCTACTTTTAAGTAAAAGGGTGTGTGTCTCCACCAAAACAGAGACACAGAAGATAACTGAAGTGGTGGAGACCGCTGTTTTCGGGTGTCAGTGCCCCCTCCCTCCGGGGATGGGGGCAGGAAAGGGTTCCCTGCAGATTTCTGGGGCAACTCCCTAGTTCTGCTTGTAAAGGAAAAGCTGCCTATGTGTTCCAGAGTTTATTTGGGAGAACAAGAAGAATTGTGAGTCGCCTGTGGGGCACCTGCAACGTGAGGGTGAGTGTCTGCTTTTGCTAAAAGGGCCTATGTTTTTCACCCTGGGACTTGTGTGACAATGTGGGGATTGAACTACTAAACTAGTGGAAGCCTAGAGTAATGGGCTAAGCAAAGTAAAAGTAGGTTCAAGTCCAGAGCTTGTTGGGATGAAAATGATATGTAGAGGAGATGTCACAGACGTCTACCCAGAATCTACATTTGAAAGTTCAGTAAAGAGATTGTTCAGTTTACAGAGAAATGGCCGGGTATGGGCTGTGGGAGCTGGAGGTGGGTGCCCCCCCATCTTTAGTGACCAGGTCCACCTCTACAGATTTCTTCTGTGGATTTCTACTTTACCTCAGGCACTTGGCCAGTGATGAGGGAAGTACCCAGACGTGGGATTGTACGGAAAATTCTCTCTAGGAGTCAAAGGCTCTAGTGTGGTTTGGGGAGCCACAACAAGATAATGGGTTCATTCCTCAAATGGACTGTGGATCAAGTGGCCGGCAGGGGAGCCAGGCCAATGGGGAAAACCCAAGTAGTGTACAAGTCAGACTGTGTACCCAAAGCTGCGTGCAAGTCTGGGTTGTGTGCCTGGTGAGTTTAGAGCCTGAGGGCTGGAAATAGTGATAAAGTGTTCTGTTGTCTCTAATCTGCATTACCAGGAAATGTAGCCCCATGGGGGTCCGTCTATGCTTTGTTTGTTCGCTTGTATGTGAATAAAAGCCACACTGAAGAATCCCATTCCTGGTTCTGGACATTACAGTTATTGCTTCCTGTGTTTGGATTTACTTGGGTGCCCTGTGCAGAGTAACCAAACCGAGGTCCCCTGTGCTGAGTAACCTCATCCTCCCCAAATCCAGTCCCCACCAGGTACTGCTGTCAGCTTCAACAGCATGCCACCTGTCGTTTTGCTAAAAAGACAGGGGTGAGGGTTACACCTGTGTTTTTACTGACAATTCTTTCTCTGGGGAGAGAATATTCATAGTCTTGATGTGAAAAGGTCCCTTAGTTACTATGTGGAGCATACTAATGCCAATAGGAATGGATGTTCTCAGTTATTTCTCACCTGTGGTGAGGTGGGAAAGGGCAAACCAGCCACCAAGAGAACTATTGCCAGGTGGATTGTCTCCTGTATCCAATTCTGCTATTCAAAGCTTGGGAAGGAACCTCTCTCAGGCCTGAGAGCTAATTCTACCAGAGGTACAGCTGCTTCATTCACAGCAACTAGAGATATACCTTTAGTGGAAATCTGTAAAGCAGCCACCTGGAAAACTGCTCACACATTTACCAAACATTACTCTCTGGACATTCAGTCTAGAAGTGATGCTAGGTTTAACACAGCTGTGCTGCAGAGCCTATTCCCAAAATAGGTTCTGTGACTCCCCTCCTCAAGAGGTACTGCTTGGTAGTCTGCACATAATCAGAATACAGCAAGACTTCATGTTGTTTGAAGAAAAATTACTCACCATAGTAATGTTGTTTCTTCTAATGGAGTCTTGCTGTATTCTACGTCCTCCTCCTCCTAGAACCTAGTAGTTTGGGGATGTGGGTGGGCAGGCACAGTGCTGCACCCCAGAGGTGTACCCAGCACTTATCTCATGGGTTTTATTGATGTTTTAATTTCACTACCTACTTTGGGTTTGTATTTAGCTTTCTTTTTGGGGTTCTCGACTTGAGTCTTTTTGACCCTAAAACAATTTGTGAGTAGCCATTTGGCTTACAAAAGTTTAAATAATTTCCGCCTGTTAGTTTGATTAGTTAGTGCTCGTAATAATCTGACGGTTACACTTCAGAGTGCTAGAGACAGAGGTTTGAAAACCGAGCTCGAGCTCAACGTTCTATGCTTCTGCATAGAGTTAGCTTTTTACTCTCTGGGGCAGTTCAAGTGCTGGGGCTAACTGCATATAGTCACAATACAGCAAGACTCCATTAGAAGAAACAACATTACTATGGTGAGTAATTTTTTCTTCTGCCCTTATATAAATCATTCATTAGGCCGCATCTTGACTATGTAGCCTTTTTCTGGGCCACCTATTTAACTAAAGATAAAAATATATTAGTGTACAGAGAAGGGTTACCAAAATCGTACCCACGGTTAGTAAACTATTGTATTAAGAAAGACCGGAATATTTACAGCTATATGATCTCCAACTAAGTAGGGACAGGGCTGACCTACTGTTACTGTACAAATTACTTCAGGATACACAACTAATGACTGATTGTCACTTGAGAAATGCAGACAAGCCCAATAGTTTGGGATGTCACAATAAACAACTTCAAATACTTAGAGCCGCAACAAATAAGAGAAAATACTTTTTTACAATAAGGGCAAGTAACTTGTGGAATTTACTCCCCCAAGATATTATCGGCTCAAAAATTGGAAAATATTTAAATACAAAATTGATGACTACATACTGTGCAATAGAAACTAATTATGCATCCCACATGGAGAGGGGAAGATAATCTCAATGGGCCTAGTGCCTTCTTTTACCTTAAAGAAACCGAGTAATAATGAGTAATCTCCCCTGTATAAGCCTACATCCCTCCATGTGGAACCCCAGCCCCCAATGAAGCCGAACCCCTCTTCTCTGCACTAGTCGTTTTAACCATGCATTGAAGCTCCTGGTGTGGATTATCCTGTCCTCCACCCTGTCATAGACAGGTAACACCTCAGAAAAGGCCACTGAGTGTGCTACCTGCCTAAGACCCCTCCCCAACTCTCTGAACTCCTCTTGCACTGCCCTACGCTCATCACTAGCCAGGTCATTAGTCCCCAGGTGGACAATGACATCTAGAACTCCCTCCTGTCCTGCTGCCCCAGCAATCTTCAGGATGTGCTTTCCATCCCTTCGAGTCATGGCGCTGGGCAGACACTTAACTTCCCTCTCTCCCCCCCTCCCTCCCTACCTGCCCCAAAATCTACCCCCTAACAATGGGGCCCCCCACCAGGAGTTGTTTTCTCCTCCTCCTCTAGGGTCCCTGCCATCCACCTTGGGGTCTCCACAACGGAGGAACCCTGCATCCTCCTTGGTCACCACTGTGGGTACGCCATGGGACGGTCCTGCTCTGCCAGAGTGGCGTAGGAGTTGTGTAGTGGAACTGTAGGGGGATGTGCCGCTGAACTGCCACCCTCACTCTTCCCAAGCCCACCATAGTCCAGCTGCTTCTCCTCCTTGTCATCCTTTGAGGCAGCGGGGCAGACTTGGTGATCCCTGGGTGGAGGAGGAGGCCCCCTGAAGCTATAGAAACATAGAATGTGATGACAGATAATGACGATAGGCCCAGCCAATCTGCCCTTTCCCTACCTACTGGAAAAAAGCCGTAGATCCTACTTTATCCCTGGCTTTACCTCCCTTTGTCTTCTTAGGGTTCCTTATGGCTATCCCATGCAGTTTTGAATTCCTCACCAACTTCTTGCCCCCACCACTTCATGTGGTAGGCTATTCCATGCCTCCACCACCTTTCTTCCATGAAGAAGTACTCTTCACGCTGCTCCTTAGTGTACCTCCCTCCAATCTCATACCATGCCCACTTGTTCTGCAGTAACTCCTTTTTTGGAAGATGCTACCCTCCTGTACCTTATTTATTCCCTTTTGGTATTTGAAGGTCTCTATCATGTCTCCCCTCTCTCTATGCTCCTCCAGGGTATACATATTGAGTGCCTCCAGTCCTCCTTGTATGACCTTTGGTGCAGGCCCTGCACCATTTTTGTCACCTTTCTCTGAAATGCCTCCATCCTGTCTATGTCCTTTCAGAGATGCAGTCTCCAGAACTGGACACAGTACTCCAAATGAGGTCTCACCAATGACCTGCACAGTGGCATCACCACCTCTTTTCTTCTGCTGGTGATACCTCTCCCTATGCACCCCAGCATCCCGCAGACTTTCCCCACAGTCTTGGCACATTGTTTGGCCACCTTTAAGGTCATCAGATATGATTATCCCCAGATAGCTTTCCTGCCTGGTTGCTGCTAATAACTCCCCACCCAACTTGTAATCCTTCCATGGGTTCTTGCACCCCAAGTGCATGATTTTGCACTTCTTCACATTAAATCCTAGCTGCCATACTCTGGACCTTTGTTCTAGTTTGGCTAGATCCTGCCTCATTTTTTTCCACCCCTTCTGGAGTATCCACCCTATTGCAGATTTTCACCCTATTCCATCTTCAAGGTGTTATACGTACATGCGGTTACTGAAGTCTGTAATTGTTTTGCCCCGTTCCATACCAGCTACAAAATCATTTCTAGCTCGCCCCCCGGCTTGAATCCTGTCTGCAGCCACCTCCAAGGTACGGGCGAAGTTTCGTCTTAATGCCAAGAGAGAAGCTGATTGACCTACTATTACATCAGCATTGTGCTCTCCACTCTCCATCTTTCATATCGCTCCATATTCCTATGTGCTTCCGTATTTCTGTCCTGCCATATAGACACGACCCTACATACACATGGAGTCTGCAGTCCATATTTGATGTTATCCTTGTCTGGGGTTAACTGTGTTTGTTTATTCAATTTATTATCTTTGTGTTAATTTTCTCTGGGGCAGTGCCCTATCTGTATAATGTATCAACTTTAGCTGAATGTAGCAATTTTGTATTCTTGTGTAAAACAGGTCCTCCTTGTAAACGAGTTCTGCTCAACGGTGACCACCTGTATAAATAAAGACTTTGATTGATTGATTGAGATCTTAGTGTCATCTGCAAAGAGACACACCTTCCCTTCCAGACTCTCTGCAATGTCACTAATGAAGATGCTAAACAGGACTGGTCAAGAACTGATCCCTGTGGCACCCTGCTGGTCACCCTTCCATCCTTGGATCTTGCTCTGTTTACCACCACCCTTTGTGTTCTATCCCTCAACCAATTTCCAACCCAGTTCATCACCTTGTGACCCAATTCCAGGCTACCTAGCTTGATGACAAGCCTCCTATGTGGAACGGTGTTGAATGCCTTGCTGAAGTTCAGGTAAGCAACATCCACTGCTCCCCCCGATCCACTTTCCTGGTCACCCAGTCAAAGAAGTCTATCAGATTTGTTTGACATAACATTCCTGTCATGAATTCATGCTGCCTTGGATCTTGTACTCAGCTGGACACCAGATGCTGCACTATCCTTTCTTTTAGCAGTGATTCCATCATTTTCCACACCACCGAGATCAGGATTTACAGGTCTATAATTTCCAGCATCCTCTCTGCTCCCACTTTTGTGGAGAGGGACTACATCTGCCCTTCTCCAGTCCTCTGGAACCACTCCCATTTCCAGTGATTTGTTGAACAGGACTACCAGTGGTGCCGTCAACACCTTTAACTCCCTTAATATTCTAGGGTGCATTCTGTATGGTTCCATTGCTTTGTTCACCTTCAGTTTTGTGAGCTCCTTTAGGACTCTTTCCTCTGTAAATGGGTGTGTGTCTACTTCCTTTCCAATCCTGTTTCTCAGCTGTGGTCCCTCCCCTTCCCCTTCTTCTGTGAAAACTGAACAGGAGTATCTGTTCAGGATTTATGCTTTTTTCTGGTCTCCTTCCACACCGTCACCTTCCTCCCCTTTTATTCTTATAACCCCCCCATTTTTTCTCCTCACTAATGTACCTATAGAAGGTCTTTTCCCCCTTTTTTACTTCTTGTGCTATCTTTTCCTCTGTCGGTGCCTTTGTGCTCCTGACCACTTTTCCTGCCCCCATTTGCTTCTCTAGATAGACTGCCCTGTCCTCCTCCTTTGTCTGTATTTTTTTATACTTCCTGAAAGCCACCTTTGTTGCCCTTACTTTCCTGGCAACTTCCTTTGAGAACCACAGTGGTTTTCCTTTTCTCTTGCCTTTGTTTATTTGTGTAACACAAAGGTTACACACCTCCATTATGGCTCCTTTTAGAAGTGCCCACTGCTCCTCCATTCCCGGCAATTCTCTCTGTCTGCTAGGGCTTTCCTAAGATAAACTACCACCCTGGTGAATTCTGCCTTTCCGAAGTCCAGGACCCTTGCTTTTGTGTGTCCTGACCCTGTCGCGAGTACCCTTGTCAAACCACACTGTGCGATGGTCACTGGTCCCTAGGTGTTCTCCATGCTGACATCTGTAATTCTGTCCCATTGGTTAGCACCTGGTTCAGAATTCGTCTCCTCCCATGTTGGTTCCAGCACTAGCTGCTTGAGGCCTGCTTCCTGCAGGAGTCCAGGATGTCCCTGCCCTGGCTGTGGCAGCCAATGGGATGCTCAATTAACATCTGGCAGACTGAAGTCACCTACCAGCAGCACCTCCTTTAGCCACTATCATATGGATGGCTTCTGGTAGATCACTGTCAATTTCCTCCAGGGGTTCAGTATTGGGTCCAGTCCTTTTAATGTCTTCATAAGTGACATTGCAGAGGGACTGAAAGAAAAGTAATGCCTCTTTGCAGATGACACAAGATCTGCAACAGGGTTGATACACTGAGGAGGCGTGGAAAGGATGAAAGAGACTTGGCAAGGTTGGAGGAATGGTCAGAGTATGGCAGCTAGGATTCAATGCAAGAAGTGCAAAATAATGCACCTGGGAAAGAAGAACCCAGGGCAAGAATACATAATGGAGGGTAGTAACAACAACAAAAAGGAAAGGGACCTGGGGTAATCATATCAGAAGACCTTAAGGTAGCAAGCAATGTTATAAGGCAATAGGGAGGGCTGGGGTTATACTGGGATGCATAGGGAGAGGCATCACCAGCAGAAAACAGGAAGTTGTTATCCCTCTGTACAGACAGTTGGTGAGACCCCATCTGGAATACTGTGCCCAGTTCTGGAGACCCCATCTCCACAAGGACATAGACAGAATAGAGGCAGTCCACAGGAGGGCAACTAAAATGGTGCAGGGTCTGCAAGAGAAGCCGTATGAGGAAAGACTAAAGGAGCTTAATATACCCTTGAGGAAAGAAGGAAGAGGGGACATGATAGAAACTTTTAAGTACCTCAGTGGAATCAACAAAGTCCAAGAGGTAGCACCATTCAGAAAAGAGATGTGCAAGAACGAGGGGACACAATTTAAAGATAGAGGGGCAGTTCCGGGGCAATGTGAGGAGTATTTTTCACAGAGAGGGTACTGGATGCATGGAACAAGCCTTCCTGAGGAGGTTGTGGGGTCTAAAACTGTGGGAGAATTCAAGAATGCATGGGACAGACATAAGGCAATTCTTGTGGGGGGGTAGGAAGAAATAGGCTGTTGGTTAACTAGGATCTGCGGCCTATCCTGTAGGTAGGGAAATGGGCAGACTAGATGGGCCAAGCGGTCCTTATCTGCCGTCAAAGTCTGTGTTTCTATGTTTGTGCTGGTGGTCTGTAGTGCACACCTGTGTGAATGGCTGAGCCATTGCCCAGCTCCAGGGAGACCTGCAGTGTCTCCGCCTCCCCCCGCATTCCCTGCACCTCCATCGCCTTTATACCCTCCTTGACGTAAAGTGCCACCCCTTTTCCCTTTTTACTCTCCCTGTCTTTCCTGAATAAAGTATAACCTGGTATAGCTATGTCCCAGTCATGGCTCCATTATACAATGTTTGATAATAGCTACAATATCCAGGTCAGCCTCTCCCGCCACGGGCCACCAGGTGTGGAATTTTATTTCCCAGGCTGCGGGCATTCACACACATGACCTTCCATCTTTTGCAAACTCCTTTCTTGACCTCTCCTCTTTTCCCCTTGTGCCTCCTCTCCTTCTCCCCTTTGTCAAGACCAGTCTTCCTTGGTTAATTTGTAACTTTACGGTCCTCCCTACTGTCCACATTCTCCTGTGAGGGTGGGCAGTATGATTTTCCCTACTTCCTACTGCCACCCCCCCCTTGGCTAGTTTAAACATTTGCCAATGAAGCGTTCAAACGTCTCACTAAGGACTTTAGTCCCCTTCCTGGAAGGATGCAGAACATCATCTGTGTACAGGTCTGCATCCTCCAGGTGGGTCCCCAGGCCCCAATGAAGCTGAAACCCTGCTCTCTGCCCCAGTTTTCAAATCAAGTGTTGAAGTCCCTGGTGGGGCAATCCCTAGCTTCCCCCTTGCCAAGGACAGGCAACACCTCCGAGAAGGTCACAGAGTTTGTTATCTGCCTCAGTCCCCTCCCCAGCTCCTTGAACCCTCCCTGCACCCTTCCTATCTCTGCCTTGTCCCCAGCCAGGTCATTGGTCCCTAGATGGACAATGACATCCAGCTCCACTGCCTCGCTACTGCCCTAGTGATCCTCTGGATCCGTTTTCCATCCCTCTGAGCTGTGCCTCCTGGTAAGCATTTACTTCCCTCTCCTCCTCACTACCTGACCCTAACTCACATCCCGGACTATGGAGTCCCCCACCAGAGAGTGCTTCCTCTTCCTGTGGGATCCTCACCACCACCCACCCCCAGGGCTCCATTATCGAGGTCCAGTACATCCTCCCTGGATGCAGCGCTGGGTGATGTTGTGGGGCCTTTTCATTCCTCCAACACAGTGTGGAACTTCTTCAGTTGCACCGGCTGGGGAATGTGCCTGTGTCCCACCTCCCTTACCCTCCCTGAACCCACGTGTCCAACCACTCCTCTCACTGGGCAATCACTGAGGTAATGGGTGTGGATTTGGGTGAGGAAGGAGCCCCCCTGAATCCTGGTCAACTCAGCCCAGAGGCTGGTAACCTCCTCCCTCAGTTCAGACAGGTGCCTGTAGATGGGGCAGCAACACAGTATCCAGAAGGTCCTCCTGAAGACTGCTGCCCCACAACCATTGCACTGCACCACTCCCAGCATCTTTCCCCTTCTCTGTTACCTGTCACTACGCTGATCTAAGTGTACCCTCCTGCAAGTATTGTGACAACTACCTGTAGTACCTCCTGATGTAATAGTCACCTACTAACCCCTACACGCAATCTTAGTTTAGATCCCACTGTCAACTTTCTTCCAGTGTGGGTTTTTTCCCCCTCTTTTCTGTCTCTCCTCTCCTACTACTGTTGCCTCACTTGAATGATATTTCCTTACAATTTAAGGGCACCAATTACAAAATTTCAGGTCTACTTTTAATAGATTCCTGGATGTTCCTACCCTTTCCTGTTACCAAGCAGGAAGTAGCTAAATCCTTTCTGGTGTGCCCTGTAAGGAAAGGCAGCTTGGGAGGGGGGAGGGTCTGTCCGCCCAAGCTTCCCCCGGTACTACCCTCCAAGAAAAACAATTAGTTTAGTTTCATTCAACACCAGCAATAAACACTCAGCTTACTTTTAAGTTTTAAGGCATTTAACAGTTACAGACAACAAAGTACCGTAGCTTGTCTCCCATCTACTGTCCCTTTGGTACTGTCCCCCTCCCTAATGCACCAACAGATCTTCCTGTGACCTGTGAAGGGAAAAAAATAAGGTCATCTGTTCACAGTTGCTCTGGCAACCCTGCAACCTAAACTGCTAAGTCTGTGTCTGCTGTTTGGTGATGTACGTGCCTGTCTTTTATGCTCCCATTCCGATTTTCAAATTGACACTTTTTTCCTGCACCGATTGGCTAATCTCAGCCCATGTCACTTAACAGTTTTCCTCCGCTGCTGCTGCCACTCTGATGTCCATTCCTTCCAACAATGAAACACTCAGCATCCACTCACCAGTCGAGCCTGTACAAAACAAGTCAAAAGAAGCAAATCCACACAGGCTTAACACTTGCCACTGTCCGCTAGCTGCTCTGGTGCTACCTCTCCAAAAAACAATCAGTTTAGTTTAACCCAACACCAGCAATAAACACTCAGCTTACTGTACTTTTAAGTTTTAAGGCATTTAACAGTTACAGACAAAAAGTACTGTAGCTTATCTCCCATCTCCTGTCCCTTGGTACTGTACCCCTCCTTAATGCACCAAGTGATCCTTCTGTGTCCTGTGAAAGGAAAAGAATAAGGTTACCTGTTCACAGTTGCTCTGGCAGCTGTGTGACCTAAACCACTAAGCTGGCCTGGAGATGAGGCCCTGAGCCCAGAGAGGTGCACGCAGATGGGACAGCACCACAATCTCCAGAAAGTCTCCCTGAAGACCGCTGCCCCAGCCACTGCACTGCACTGCAGCACTCCCAGCATGTTTATTTCTGGCCTGCCTGTTTTGCTTTACTAACTTAAACCCTTTTCTACCCTTACTCACCATAGGGTGCTTCAACTTTCCCAAACCTTTGGTTTTCTAAACCCTTTGCTACCTACCTAGTTAGGGTGATTCGCCTATTCTCAAACTTTTGATAACTTTAAACCCTTTTCTATCCCTAACTAGATAGGTGTTACACCTAATCCCAAACTTTTAGCTTACTATAAACTCCTATTTACCCCTACCCTAGATAGGGTGTTTCACCTATACCCAATTTTGACTTGACCCTAACACTCTTCATGCCCTTGTGGTATGTGAGCTATGGTAAGAGTATAACAGGAACTAACCTCCCTGCCTCCTCCTGATTTGTCCAGTCACCTAGTTCACTCCTGTACTGGTCCTCTGCCTCCTTTCTGAGGAGATTCTGCTGCTTTTCCACCTCCCTATTGTTTGGATCCCTACTTTGTTTTTTCTTCAGCTACCCATTCTCAGCTCCCTACCTACCTGTACCTAATCCCAACCTCTTGCCTGCCTTTTCCCCCTCCTTTATCCCCTGGCTGCCTCCTCTTCATCTCTCTCCCTTATATTGGCATTTAGCTACTCCTATACTGGGTCCCTATCTACCCTCACTGTGCTGTTCAACCTTGCCAGTAGTTCCTCCTCCCCTCCTTCTGACTGCCTTCACTCTCCCCCTTCCCTTACTTTTTCTATCAATTGCAAACTCCTGTAAAGGGTTCCCTATCTTTGTATCACTGTGCTGCTAACCTGTTTGCCTTGCCCCATCTCCAACTCTTCCTGCCTACTCAACCCTCCTCTTCCCTCCTCCCTGGCTGCCTACACTCCCCTCCCCACTTACTTTTGTCAATTCCACAAACTCCTTATATAGGTTCCCCTATCTTTGTTCCTTTTTTGCTCACCTGTTCTACCTGCCTTTTCTCCTATTCTTCCACCTACCCAACCCTCCATCTCCCCCCACCCACTCTCTATTTTTTTCTCAAACTGTGTTCCCTTTCTTCCTGTTAAATTCCCACACTTTCCACCATATAGTTAACCTCGACTCCCTTCCCTGCTAGGCAAGTCTGTATCCCCACCCCCCTGGTTCTTCCAATACTTCCTTTGTAGTGCGCGTTCACATCCTCCAGTCTTCTAATAATGTTGCTTATCGCCCTTTCTCACCTTCCTCTCCTGTTTTCCCCAGCCTCCCTCCTACTGGCTTTCCTTGCCCCCCCTTCTCCCTCTCCGTCTCCCACCCTCCCCTCCTTCTGCCTCCTCCTCTCTCTCTCTCTCTCTCTAACACTCCCCCAGGTTACCTGGTTGCTCCTTCCTCTTAGCTCCATCTTGAAACCTTAGATCCTTTCTCCCTCCCCGGCACCCCTCTCTCCTCCTCATCTGCCATGCAAGCACAGACTCCATCAAACTCCTCATCTCTGCTGCATTTAGTGGCAGGTGATATTGAGCCCAATCCTGGCCCTGCATTCTCTTCCCCCCTTTGTCTTCCCAAAGGGATAAGTGCTACACATCAATGTCCGAGCCTTCTCCTAAGATAGACCCACTGCCACCACTCATGGTTAGTTTTCAACCAGATGTGTTAATAATCTCGAATCTTGGCTATCCCCAAAGATCCCTGATTCTGCAGTCACCATCCCTAGGTACACTTTTACCTGTCAGGCTCATGCTATGAGGGGTGGTGATGGTGCCATTTACCTCTCCTCTACCATCCAGTTCGTCTCTGTACTTGCCATCACCTCCCCCTCCACATATGAACTACTACTCCTCATAACTCTCTCTCTCATTCTCTGTAGCTGGTGTCTATTGCTGCCCTGGCCTATCCACCTCATAAGCTACTAAGCTCCTTACCATGATCTCCTGTCACACCTCGTCTGGGGAATTGCTCATCCTCAGGGACTTTAATATTAATTGGCTCTCCCCCTCACAAACAGAACTCTGCCAAACCATCAAGTCCCCTAATCTAACTCAACTGATCTCTGAACCAACAAGTCACAATCATGAATTACTCAATCACTCCTTACTGGACTTGGTTCATGCCTCTTCCCCCCGTATCATAGATGACGGCACCCTCCCTGACATCCTTCGTGACCATCATATGGTCTATCGTGTGCACAGAATACACTGTCCTAAAGCCCCTGCCAAACTGACAGATTTGGTTTTCCAATTGCTAGACTTATCCTCTCTCCACGCAGACTTGGTAGCTTCTGACTGGTTGCCCATCTTTTCTGCCAGCACCATCAATTCTGCCCTCAACTATTTTAATACCAAATTCCTGTCAATCTGGGATCAGCATGCCCCCATTAGGAAAACCAGGATCTGTGGCTCCCACTTTCCTTAGATCTCAGTGGAATTACTGGCCTGCCTTTGTGCACGTGATCTTATCTGGAAGATTCATAAGTCCTCTGGCTCCCCTGCTAATTTACTTAAGTACCAAGCTCTTGCAAATGCCTGCTCCAGAGCCACCAGGCTTGCCAAGACTGAGTACTTTGCCTCCACCTTCCAGAACAACCTTAATCACCCTCCAAGTTCTGGAAGGTCATCCATGCCCTCTTTCTCCATAACCCAGTCCTCCTCCCGGTCCTCAATGTGGGTGACATCCCCATTTCTTACCCCCTCTCGTTGCCTCTGAGTTCAACTCATTCTTCACCTCCTGTGCCTCTTCCTTCTCTCCTTCCTTACCCCTCCCCCCATTCTTCCTCCTGTCTCTCCCCTTCTTTTTCTCTCCTATCACTCCTGCTGACACCCTTAAGGCTCTCTGGCTCTTAATCCTCTCAGGGCAAGAGCCAGATGGACTCAACCCCAAACTTCTCCATCTCTCCACCCCTGCTGTTGCTCTACAATACCTCCCTTCTCAACTCTCTTTCTCCCTTGCCTCTGTCCTGACTCCTGAAACAGGCCACTGTCATACCTCTTCCCAAAGGAGGTGACTCCACCTGTCCTGGCAACTACTGCCCTATCTCCCTGCTTCCACCTTAGCTAAACTACAAGAACACTTGTGCTGGCTCAGCTCTCCCCTTCCTTGATCATTCTCTTTCTTCACCCCCTTCCAGTCTGGTTTCCGGAAATTCCTCCACCTCCTCTCCTTCTCGGCTTACTGACTCATTCTCTCAGGCATGGATCAGGCCTTATCACCTCCACCATCTTTTCAACTTGGCCAAAGCCTTTGACACACTGTAGCCCACCCCTTCTCCTTAACAAGCTTAAGGCAGTGGGCTGTCTCTGACTCCTCAACTAATTGGTTTCACTCCTACCTTGAGGGTAGGACTCAATCTGTTAAAGCTGGTGATTCCTATCCCCCACTCCCTATCAGAACTGGTGTCCCCAAGGATCTGTCCTTGCCTATACTCTTTTTCGGTCTTCCTGAATGACCTCCCGCTGCCTGTACTCTGCATCCATCCACATGTTGCAGATGATACAGTATCATTTGCCTCTGGTTCCTCCTCTTTGATTCGATGCCAGACTTCAGCTGAACTTCAACAACATTTAGCACTAGTTCTGATTAAATCAGCTAACCCTTAATGCCAAGAAAGTCTCCATGACCATTGGCACTAGGCAGAAGCTCACTAAGCTTAACGCCCTCCCATCCTTCCACATCTTAGATGGGGCCACAATTGATGATGTTCCCTTATTTAAGTGCCTTGAGGTCTGGCTCTACTGGCACCTTGACTTTTCAGGGCATGTGGATGCCATCCACAAAAAACTTCACCCTAAACTCAGTGCATTATACAGGAATAGAGGTTACATTACTCTTCCTCCTCACCGAGTTATTGTCCCGAAAATGATTCTCCCCATCTTCGACTTTAGACACATTGTCTACAGTGCTGCTCCTAAGACCACCCTAGCTACTGGACCCCTCTTTTACTTCTTTTTGCTTTGCTCTGGACTGTCCACCCTGCACCACCACTGCTCCTATATTCCTCCCTCCCTTCCCTTCCTTGAAGCCAGACACCGCACTCACTGTACTTCCTTTATCTCTAAATACTGTCTTGACTCTATCCCTCCTACAAACACCTCACTCACTGTACTTCCTTTATCTTTAAATACTGTCTTGGCTCTCCCTTTCCTTATCTTTCTCCTTTCCTCTCCCCACCTTCCTCCTACACCCTTCCTAGCTCTGGCTATTGCTGTCTTGCTCTCCCTTCAAGGAAATCCTTAGCTGGCCAGGCTGCTTTCTCCTACCTCTTCCCCAAACTATGGAATTCTCTTCCCCTAAACATCCGCTCTGCCTTGTCCCAATGCTCACTCTCCCATCTTCTCCATGACTTCACTTCTCACACCTGCAATTGCACCTGATACTTGCCCTAGTTCCAGTACTCACTTCCTATTCCCCCATTCCTCCTGATCTAAACCTGACTACCCCCCTTTTCTTCTCCCCTATAGAAACAAGTCCTGTCCCTACTGTTATACCCAGTTTCTTCTGCATTGGACAATGCTTCCATGATACTTCTTTGTAATCTCACCCTGCATATATTGCACTTTATCTCCTCGTTACCCTCTGGATTGCATTTTCTTCTTTATCCTTGCATAAATTACACAAACTGCAACATTTGCTTATTGCTTCTAGCTTAGAGTATGATATTTAGTGTTACCTGCTGTGTAGTTATTTGTTCCGAATCCGACTGTTATTTATTACCCTCCTCTCCCCCTTCCCCCCATGACATATCTGGAAACGAGCTGCTAGTCAGCTCAGTGTGTCTTTTCCAGTGAAACTTATTAAATAAATAAATATAATAATGCACAACAGGGTGTTGGTTGTTGTGGGATTTACCCAGGACTGGTGTGGTTTGTTTACAAGGCCGCAAGCCGAGTGACTTAACCACACCAGGAATGGGTGAATCCCACAATAACTCACACCCTGGAGTGCATAATTTGATTATGCTGTGGGTATTTATGAAAGACAAAAAAGAATGGAGAAAATTAGTTATAATAAATTTTACATTTATGGTTTCCTAATGATTTTTTCAAAATATGCATCCTCTGTTGGCAAACCCTATAGTAAGGTAGGTGAAGGAGGAAGATTTATTTTTTGTTACCTTGAGGACCACCCCCCTTTTATCAGACAGACATTTATCTATTTTTTTAATTTGATAAAAAAGAAATAGTTTAAAGTGGAGAGTGGGACTGGAGCAGTGATCGGATGGGTTACAGGTAAGTATAGAAATTCACTGGACAATGCATTGCTCCCTGTACCTGAATGCTGTCCATATGCTGACTTTTTTTTTCATTCAAAAAATCCATTTGTGTTTGCTAATCTGTTGAATCGACATGTCACTCTCTGCCCCGAATGCTGGTTTGGAAAGGAGCAGCAGAGAGCTGAATGCAGGAGGGAGAGATGGGGAAGAGGGACCGGATCAGCATGTTGCCATCTCCCTTGAGTGGTACTGGTTTATTAAATTTGAAAAAAAAGAAGTGTTTTTGTTTAAAAAAGAGAGGAGAGAGTTATGCAGTGGAGCTAAAAGCAGGAGTGAGGGTCAAAGGAACCAGTCCTCCTCCTGCAGGGTGGGTACCTGCTGTGCTCACTGCTGCAGCTTTCAAGACTTCAGCAGCTCCCCCCCTGGCACAGTAGGCTGCTCTGGATAAAGCCTCCATTCCTCACTCCCTCATTTACTCATTTAGCCTCAGAAAATAAATTTCGGTCTCTCTTCTCCACATCTATGTCGTCCTGTACATGGGCTGTAAATGGGAGAGTATCAGTGGCTCAGTGGTAGCACACACTGCGCCTCTGAGGCCAGGAGATCAGAGGACTGTGGGTTCAGTTCCTACATCTGGTGCTGAGTTAATATCCAGTACTGACACTGTAGTGCAGCATGAGAGGGTGCTGCACTTCTGAGGTGCCGTCTTACAGATGAGGCGTTAAAACCGAGGTCCCATCTGCCTGGATTGGTGGTAGTTCAGGTGGATGTTAAAGATCCCATGGCACTTATCAAAAGTAGGGGAATTTCCCCAGCGTCCTGGCCAAATTTCCCTCATTCACTAAAAATACCACCAACAGCTTAATCTGGTTCACAGTCAGTTGGCATTCATCTGTATCCCTCCTCCCCGGGTTGTGCCTGAAAATAGGCAGAATTTGTCTAGTGCAATAGTTCTCAGACTTTGTCACAGTGAGCCTCCCCAAATCCATGGAAAAGATTTTGAACCTCCCCAAAAAATTGAAATAATCTTGGGCCTCCCCAAAGAAAAATTACATACTGTACTTTGTGCAGTACACCATGAATAAATTTAAACCCCTTTGAGTACTTGCTTACATTCAGTTCTTTCTCTTATCCGAACTTGGAACTTTTGAAAAAGAGTTCCTGTGCTCAAGGTGTTATCTGAATAACAAATAAATAAATAAAATAAACAAATATTATTATTCAACTTATTTTAACACCTCCCGCCAACTTACTTGCTCTGCTATTTTCATTCTTGAACCACTGTTACCCTTGTTGCAGTACCTTTATGGGTCAGACTACTTCCTCTGTTTCCTCTCTATGTGAAATAACCTTCCTACATACTTTGCCTCTTCCCCTCCTTCTCTGCTCCTAAGGCCCCATCCACCACCACTCAGACCCGTGGATAAAACCATTACAACGAGGCGGTGCAGTGTGTCCACATGCTCACGGTGTCTGTTACAGGATCGGCACTGTCGGGCCACACTTCAGGAGCTGGGTGACCGTTACTGTGGCACCCGATCCCACAATGCAGCTCGTGCTGCACTAGAGGACAGGTGCCATGCGTCCACACTACACCTGGTAATGTTACCGATGCGTAACCGGTTTCATAACAGTTGTTGAAACCACCTCGTATGTGATTTCAACAACGGTTACAACAACGCCTTCTGTAACGTTACAGGTGTAAAACGCAAACCGTTGTAACAGTTTGGGCACTTTGTAACATTACAGAGGGGTAGTGTGGACAGGGCCTAAGCAACATCTCGTGGATTACTTTGCTCCTTCCTGCTATTGCTCTTAGCACTTCTATGCTCAACTCTTGTATTTGGGCTGTTCTGCCATCAGTTTACAAATTGATCAATTACCACCACTCATTATTAATTTATTCAAATGTATTTGCACTATAGCTCATTGTATAGTTCTTAATTGTTTTGCAGTTACCTTTGAAATGTATTCACTCCTACCCTTCCCGGGTACACCTGAAATGAGCCTTGGCTCATTCACACTTCTTATCACCTATTCGTAAATAAATACATACAATTCACCTACTATTATCCTCTTTCAGTTTGCATCATCTCTTCACACAAAATATATAAAACCCAAAATTTAAATACAGTACTTTTTCAGACTTGCTTGAGCCTCCCCTGGAACAGGTTGGGGCCTCCCTGGGGAGGCTGGCCTTACCATTTGAGAACCCCTGGTCTAGTGCACTTACCCAGTCAACAACAAAAAACAACTAACCTAAACTCAGTAGAGACTGGATCGGCATGTAGAGGAAGGGAGAGTGAGTGAAAGAATTGGGAGAGGTTTCAGATGCGGCAGCGGTGGTTTTTGGTAGTTTCAGGAGCAGAGACTTTAGCTGTTGGATGTGTGGAATTTGATTGACTTTTGTTTCTTAATATGTTTGGAGGTCATAATTTGTATTGTTTTGGTACTGGGAATGGGCTTGTTTTAAAGGTTTGTTGGGTGCCAGTACATTTCTGGCTTTAATGGTTGGGGGAAAAATAGCAGCTGTAATGTTTTGAAAAAGTGTTGCGGGGGTAATGATTTGGTCATTTTGTGTAGGGGTCAGCTGGTACTTTATGTATGGGTTGTGGTGAGATTTAGTCATGACTAGATTAATTTTTTTTTTTTGGGACATCTTACCCATTTATACCCCTCCTGTACTCCCTCAGTACTCCACTCCTTCAGGCATTGCTCATGTCCCTCCTAGGTCCGCTACCATGGTATCTGTCCCCTAGAGTGTCCGGTTACTCCTTACCTCCTCCTCCTACTCATGGAGTACCTGCACAGCAGAGATCTGCACGTGGGTTCTGGACTTGGATGGCTGTTAGGAGCGGCCATCATCTAGGCTCACTGAGGCAATTTCCGCTTTTCTGTGGTCCCTTTCCCAGCCCCCTGGGACGCTGGCGCGAGGACGTACGTCCAGAGAGGCGACGTGCTGATGCATGCCTTCTCCCAAGTGCCTGACAGCATCCCCTCTCCCGACTCCAGTGAGCGGGCTGTCCAGGAACCCCAGAGCCTGTGCTTCCACCGGCTCTCTGGGAGCAGAGTACAAGGCACCCCTGGTAACCCTTCCCAGAGGGAGAGGAAGCATCCATTGGGATGCTCGATCCTTCCTCCTCCTGCCGACTCCCACCGACCCGAGTCCGTTCCCGAACCCGGGTCACCGGTGCAGCGCGAGGTGTGGCATCCAGCGCCTCAACCCTCAGCGCCACTGGGCCGGCGTGGCTAGATGAACATTTTGACAAGTCAGCTTGCAGGATTTGTGATGCCTATAGTAGTATAAATCATCTTGTTTTTTTATATTTTGTGTAGCTTGATAGATCATTTTAATCAGATGTCACTAAGTGATTTGCGCCCATGGACTGCCAACATAGGAGAAGGGCAGTTACCATACCTCTCAACTTTCTGTCACTATAATGAGGGACACATCCTCAAACATGGAGATGAAAGCCCAGAACACTATATAAACCACTGTGTTTACTTGTACAAAGTTTATTTTTTATGGAGTGTAACTGGGTCACCATGGATGTTACAGTTACTACTCCTGTCTTGTGGGCTGGGGCCTGGGTTCTGATTTTCCTGACTGGGGGCGGGGTTCAAAGTAAGATCTTCTAAGTTTAGTACAGTGCCTGGATCTAGAATAAAATTTAAGAGGACCTGTTGTCAGAGAGGTACAACCCCCTGGACTGCAGCACCTCTCCACCTCCCCACAGTGTCCCCCTACACATGAAAAATCACAGTGCAACCTTCAATTCAACAAAAATGCAATTAGTGACTTACCACTAATGATATGCTCACAAGACAAAATGTAAAATATTAATGAAATATTTATTGGGGGATACTTATGTAGCCATCCCTCCCCACTATCTAGGGGCCTGATGAAAAAAAGGGAGGGGGCACCACTTGGCAGTTAAACCACATCCGGTCACAGAGTTAAAGTTGGTACATACCTGTAGTAGATCACAGGGTTCTCAGGTGGTCACAGGGTGGGGCCAAACCGAGGTGCTAGAAGGTAGGAGTCTCGGGCTGTAGAGGCAAGCTGGAGTTAGCAGGCAGACATCTTAATTCATATTGACCCTTAGGCTGCCAACAGAATTGGAACGTATAGGAATTCTGGAGTGATATATCAGTCCGCAGCACAGCAAGGGTTAAAGCAGCAGGGGGTCACACTGAAGTAAAATGTAAACAAACAAATTTATTTATTATTGGCCAAATAACAGAGCAGCTCCCGGAGCTGGGGCCATGGCTTAAATGAGAAAACAGTTCCTCTATGGCATAGAGCCAGAGCACCAAACTTGTAGCAGAGAAAGCCTTGATGCTGGATTCTGCTCAGCTGGGGGGTTCAGAAACATTTGGGCAGCAGCAAAACAAGGCCGGTCTCCTTTCACCTCTCAGTCTAACTTAAACTCAGCAGTACGAACCAAGGCCTACTGCTAGTCCCCTTGCACATTTACGGTGGCACTAACCAGGCTGCAGCTCTTCCAATTCCTCTCCCTTCATCCTGCAACACAGGGCCTCTGGAACCCAGGTCCCTGACATTCCTGGCTAAATTATACCGCAGGCGATCCGAGAGATGCACCAGGCACCCATAATTTTTCCCCACAGGCTGTCTTCAGGGAAATGGATTGTCACACGGGTAAGGGGAAGGCGGGCTGCCACCACTGCGCCGCCGCCTCCATCCTACACAATCACTAGGCCTCGGACCAGAAACTAGGCCCCAATCCCACCCTGGTGCCATGTTGCATGCAGGTGGGACACATCTTCTTTCCCAGGCTGTGCTCCCCACAACGGCCCAGTCCCAGCCACGCCACAGAATCCTAGGCCACCCCACCTCCACTGAGCAGACTACATCCCGAGTCGCCATGGCCCAAAACCTTAGCCGGGCCAGTGCCCAAGCCCACTTGATGCTATTGAACTCTCTCTCCCACCGACCTCTCCAGAAGGGGGGGAAAAAAAGTCATTAAATATACCCCGGGGGTGGGGGGGACTGGCCCTGCCCAATCAACCGGCGGGCCAGCCCCCAATGCCGAAAATAGGAGGAGAGGGTTACTTTAGTAAGCATTTCCCAAAGAGGGTGCTTACATTTACAAGGGCTGTGGGAATGTAAATCAAAACTGTTTCTAGAATAAACTCGTTCAGTCTTGTTCAAGGACACTGGTTTTTGTTTTTTACTGGAAAATCCAGTAAAACTCCAGAATTTGTTTTCTATACACTGGTAAAAAAAATTCTATCATATATTTGCCATTTTTACCAGATCAGTGAATCTTCAGAAACTGTATTTTTCTTAAATTATTTCCAGTACTATTTTCATTTTGCTTTATTTAATTTGATGTACACTTAACCTTCTTATATTCTGAATATTTATGCACATGCCAAAAGGGTACAAGGATAGTACACTGATTAAAAACAGATTTTGGTGTAAGCCACCCCTCTTGGGGCGGACTTACTATAGTACCCTCTCTCTCTCCCTCTATAGCCAGTTTCCAATACGGGCAGCCTGGGTCCGCTCCCTGGGGATGTTGCTTTTGTCCCTACCTGTTTAAAATGGGGCCACTTGGAAGGAATCGGTGAGTTGGCAGGCTGATGTTAGGGCAAGTGGGCCAGGGTTTCAAACCCCTGAGCAGGGAGATTTGGTCAACATGATGGCATCAATGGCTATGAGTACAAGCCTTATGGGGGAAGCTGGTAGAAGCAATGCGACCATGGGCATCAGGGTCCTGAAGAAGTGAATGGCAGTGGTGGACGAACAATGGAGGTAAGCCGCTCATTCAATGGGGCAGTTTGGGAATCCTGGTACCCGTTTGGAAAGGTGTGGTAGTGGGATTGTTGCAGCAGTGGCAGGGCTGTGACAGGACCGCTTTCGGTGGTGGCAGTTCGAGGAGGCCTTTCCTGGTGGCACACTGCCAGGGAGTAAGTCTGGTGGCCACACAGAATCTCGTGTTATTGGACCTGCCATACACCGTGTCTGGGGCAGGTCCCGATTTAGGCCCAAAAAGTGCAGGAGTGTGGGTAACTGTAAGGAGGAGCCATGAGTAATGCAGTATTTTCCTGGCAACATATTCTGGTTTGAGGAGGTTTCAGAAATGGATGTTCTCTGGCAAAGGTTTCAGGGCGGCTGCTGAATTGAACAGGCCGTGTCCCCGGCTTGTGTTATGCCGGGGTGGGGAGTAAGGCACTCCCTCAGTCTGTAGGTTCGCTTGTGCATTCAGTAAGTTTCTGAGCTCGTTTCCGGCTCACAAAATATACATGGAGCCTGAGCCTGCCTTTTGGTCAGCCAGTTGTTACCTTTCAGCCTGGTACTGTATATCTCTCTCCTGAGTGCCCTCTAGCCTGTTGACCCTCCGCTCCATGGAGCTGTGCACTTTATTTCACTTTATTAAAGAAAATAAATTTCTTTTTATTGGTTTTTCACTCTGAGTGTGTTGGGATTATTTATATCAACTAACCATGTTGCTCCTCCTAAGAACTTTAGCATCCATTCACCCGGGCGTGGCCTAGAAGTGCAGCTGATCGTGTTGGTCACCCAGCTAGTAAGAAAAACCTGGTGATACATGCTGATTGAAACCTGCAGGCGAGGTAAAGCCTTCTTTATCAAAGCTGAAGACTAGGATACTTGGGAGGTTTCTGATTTGTATCTCGCTCCCCATATTTACCATCGGGACCCCTAGACAAAGGGGAAGGGGAGCTTACCTTGGCGTCGAAGACGCCGGTGACAATACCAGTTTTTCCCCTCCGAAAAATGGAATTTGCCCTTTATCGATCACAGTAAAGCAATGCCCCTGCTCTTGTTGCAGGACCAAAATTAGGTGCCTGACTAGGCTTGACCAGTAAAACACTTTAAACAGAGGTAACAGTGCCCGCCCCCCACCAGGCAAGACAAGACAGTAGCAAATAAGACTGTAAATCCTTTCTGGAATTACCAGCCCACTTGTACTGGGGCACCACCCACTGGTACCAGTTTAAACCCTTACACCTTAAAGGGAGTTCCCTGTGCTTCACTAGGTACCCAGCTGTAGGAACAGTGCCGGCCCAATGACATTGCACCTGATTGGCTGGCAGTGATGAATTTTTAAACAAGCAGAACAGTTACACAGTTAAAATTAGGAGCATTCCTAAATTTTACATGAAAAGCCTTAGAGGAACACAGGGTATATTTTAAACTGTTCTGAGCTGGGGGAAGGGGTGTATAACTAAGCTGCATTGAACTGTGAGACGGTCTGCAGGTGACCTCTGACTAGGGTTGCCACCTGTCAGGTTTTAAAATAGAAACATAGAATTTTATGGCAGATAAGGACCACTTGGCCCACCTAGTCTGCCCATTTCTCTACCTGATGGATAAGCTGCAGATTCTAGTTAATCAACAGCTTACTTCCTCCTACCCCCCACTAGAATTGCCTTATATCTGTCCCATGCATTCTTGAATTCTCCCACTGTTCCTGACTCCACAACCTCCTCAGGAAGGCTGTTCCATACAGCCACAACCCTGTCTGTGAAAAAATACTTTCTAACATTGCCTCAGAGTTGTTCCCCTTTTATCTTCAAATTGTGCCCCCTTGTTTTTGCGCATCTTTTTCTGAAAGATGCTACACTCTTACACTTTAAGTCCCTTGTGATACTTGAAAGTTTCTATCATGTCCCCCCCTCTCCTCCTTTCCTGAAGGTATATATATTAAGCTGCTTTAGTCTCTCCTCGTATGTCTTCTGGTGCAGACCCTGCACCATTTTGGTTGCCCTCCTCTTAACAGCCTCCACTCTGTCTATGTCTTTGCGAGATGGGGTCTCCAGAGTTGCTGCAGTACTCCAGTTGGGGTCTCACCAACTGTCTGTACAGAGGATAACTTCCTGTTTTCTACTGTTGATGCCTCTCCCTATGCATCCCAGTATCCCCAGCCCTCCTTACTGCCTTCTCCATTGCTTGCCCACCTTTAGGTCATCTGATATAATTACTCCTAGGTCTCTTTCGATTTTTGTTGTTATTATTGTCTCACCGCCCCTCCCCCCCCCAATTGTGTACTCTTCCCCTGGGTTTTTGTTTCCCAGATGCATTACCTTGCACTTCTTTGCATTGAATCTGAGCTGCCATATATTTGACCATTCCTCTAACCTTAACAAGTCCCCTTTCATCCTTTCCACCCCACCTTGTGTATCAACCCTGTTGCAGATCTTTGTGTCATCTGCAAAGAGACATACTTTTCCTTCCAGGTGCTCTCCAATGTCACTTATAAAGGCATTAAAGAGGACCGGTCCCAGTACCGAACCCTGCGGTAGCCCGCTAGTTACCCTCCTTTCTTCACTGTGGACTCCGTTTACTATTACCCTTTGTGTCCTGTTGTCCAGCCAGTTTTTTATCCAGGCTACCACCTTGGGACCCACCCCAAGGCTGGCTAACTTGTATATTAATCTCTTGTGTGAGGCTGTGTCAAATGCCTTGCTAAAATCTAGGTAGGCCATATCCACAGCCCCTCCCTGGTCTACTACTTTGGTCACCCAGTCAAATAAATCTATTAGGGTTTGTCTGACATGACCTTCCTGCTGTGAAACCATGCTGCCTTGGGTCCTGTGCCCCACTGGCCTCTGTTTTTTTACCTGGTGATCAGATTTTCAGGGTCCCTATCAGGTAATCTGGTTTTGCTCTATGCTGGTCAGATTACTGAGCCATTTTGAGTGCTCACATACTTTTGAAACACATTTTGTCATATCATTCATTGTTTAAGCTACATACATATCCAGGTTACAAACAAGTTATGTTGTCAATATAGCTTTCTTTGTGAAAGCAGTCAGCCTAGGAGGTGTAAATTATGACCATTAGCACTTAACCTAATCTTCTTTCTACTGCATCTTAAAGGAGAAGTCCACCCAGAATGTGCAAAAACATATGTTATACAAAGTGTTTTGATACTTATGTTAAGTCCCAGTGTGTCCTTCTCTCTGTCTGCTATTAGGAGTTTTTTCCTAAATTAGCCTGCTAGCTGTATGGTAGTTTTACGACTCCTGGGGATCTCCATCACAAATAGGTTTATTGGCTGTCTTTCTCCTATGATGCACCCCGGCTCATGTGACAGTGATGTAGCTATGCCCTTAGATTTAGCAGGGTCTGTCACAGCTCAGCCACAAAGATAATACTTCTTTCAGATAAGTCACACTGCTAGAGTTTGGGTGAGTGTAATCATTATTATTTTTTGATATTGGTACCTTGTCCTGCTATGTTACAACCTATAAGATGATGTTCAATTTTTGCTACTTAGTACTGGTGCAAAAGCTGAAAGTGACTGAGAGGAATAAAGTAAACAGTGACATGATTCAAACACACACACACACACACACACACACACACACACATACAGAGCAGAACATAGCAGGACAAGGTACTGATATCAAATAATAATGATTACACTCACACAAAATCTAGCAGCGTGTCTTCTCTGGAAGAAGTATTTTCTCTGTGGCTGAGCTGTGACAGACCCTGTAACAAGACACTGGCTTCCTGCAGGGGCAATTAGACATCACACCAAAGGGCACTCTGGGAAGACTATCTGGGACAAGAGGCCATAAAAGAAACCAGAATGGCAACCTCCAAGGGCAATAAAACAGTTAGGAAAGTTAGAAAAACATCTCTCACAGCCAGAGGAAAAGAAAACACAGGGAACTGGTTAGAATACAGAAAAAAGACTACTACATATCTTTTTCTGATTTTAACATGGAGTTTTCCTTTAAAGTGGCATAAGCACAGCTACACATACATTTGGTAACAGTAACAGAGCCAGTTGTCTTCCACTTTCATTTGCTGGTAAACATTTTCATCTCTAACAGAATTTAGGCATTTTAAATTATTTTTTCCTCAAGAAAAGTATAGTCACTTCTTTGGCTTTGAAATAGCATTGTGGACCTGAAAAGAAGTGGAGCCAGAAAAGATATGAAGTATGCATTACAGGAAACAATTTCTTTATTATGTAGTATTATATACCATCTATACTGTTGCGCTATTTACAGTATTCCTTGTCTCCCCAGATCATATCAGTAAATGAGATTTCTTTTATCTCTGTGTGTTTATCTGGTAAACCAATGTCAATAAATAAATATATAAGTAAATAAATAACTAGGAAGAGCCTAGGAAAGTAACTTTAACAGGTACAGTATTGTATCTTAACATTTTTGTTGAACTGCTGCTCTAAGTGTTCCCTTTTATTGATATGACAAATGGCCTTCTAGGAGGAACAATGCATGTTGAGTCATGAAAAGGGGGGCTAGGGGTGGAGCTTAGGTTTTTGCGTCATCCAAAGGTGGCAACCCTAGCCTCTGACTCCTCAGATTTCGAGGGGCTGCTGTTTGCTGCTATATTGTCTGATATATAGTGAAGAGCCCTTTTGAGCACTTCTTGTGGGCTTAAACTGTCTTTTTAAAGGCAGCATTATACCCCGAAAGCAGAATTTTAAAGTTTTTTGTGGCTTGCTAAACCGGAAGTGCCACGTGACGTCACTTCTGGTCCGGGGCTACTTGAAGGAACGCCTCAGCGAAAGCAGAGCTGAGTATTCCTAGATTTTACATGAAAAGTCCTAGAGGGACACAGGGCATATTTTAAACTGTTCTGGGCTAGGGGTGTGTATAACTAAGCTGACAACCGAACTAGTGACTTTGATGCCCCAATATCTATGGAGGAGGTATCTGGTGCAGTGCAAACAATGGCAAGAGGGAAAGCACCAGGCCAGATAGTCATAGCATAATCTTACAGCTCATTTGCAGAACATTTGGTGTCTCAGTTGCTGAAACTGTACCAGCAAATGGAGAAAGGGGGAGACCTCCCTCTCACTATGACAGAAGCCATAACCCTAACAAAGATGTCTTACAATGCGCCAGTTATAGACTTATCTCCCTACTGAAGGCAGACACCCAAATCCTTGCCAAAATCATGAAGGGCAGACAAGGTTTAGATAATATGAAGATACTGGTACATGCATTCCACAACATCAGAAAATGACAGCTGCATTGGTGTCAATAGACACCAAACAGGCATTTGACTCGTTAAATGGCATTACCTCCTAGAGATTCTGAGACAATTCGGGCGGGAGGCAAAGTTCATCAGTTTTGTCTTTGCTCTTCATGACCCCCAAGGTATGTATATTAACAAATGGTTTACTCTCCATGTTTTACCCTCCATTGAAGGATGACAAGGCATGCCGCTTTGTCCTTACTGTCTGTAATGGCTACAGAGCTCGGTAGTGGCCATAATGTAACCATCCAGGGATAACAGGCACAGAGATTTGTGGTCTGTCCTGTAAGATCTTTACTTGCTGCCCTAGATCTCCTCTTGCAGTTTGGTGAGCTAGCAGGCTTGCAAGGGAACTGGGGGAAAAAACAGAGGTTATCCCTATTGGTCCATACCCGCTACAGATGGTGATCACTCCAGATCTCACTCTCAAATGGGCCACAGCAGGGATAAACTATCCAGGGATGCATGTGACTGCCAAGACGGAAGGCTGAACAGTGGCTAATCTGCAGCCACTCCTAGGGACCTGGTCAGTGGACACAGAGAAATGACAAACGTTAAACCTGTCAATACCAGAGAAAATTGTGGCCTTAAAGATGATGGCTCTCCCACAATTGATATACTGCATCTTTAACCTTCCTATAAAAATCATGGCCACCTGGTGAAAAAAAAAAAGGTACAAGCTGTTTTTAGTCTTTCTTTGTGGCAAAAGCTACCCAGTTTTGGGAGGAAAGTCCTCTGCACACCAGTTAAGCGAGGGGACTGGAATGCACCCTGGCAGTGGGCCTACCACATTGCTAATGGGGTCAATGTACTGGTGGGCTGCTGCTGCTGCTGCTGAGGGGGCACAGTGGTGACTGCAGATGGAAAATAAGTGGGCACTGGGTGCTCCGTAGCATGCATTGATCTTAAGCCATACAGTAGAGGGAATGAAATTCTCACCTCCCATTATATATACCCTGGATTTATTTAGGGCCTTGAAGCAGCTTGCTGGCTGGAAACTTCTTTCACTGAGGCTTCGTGAGGGACGGTGGGGCAAACCCAGACTTAAAATGGGAGGCAAACAGTATACTGGAAGTCATTTGAAACTAAGGTGATCAAATACCTAGAACATTTACCATGTCCGCTATCTAAATCCAGTCATTCCATCAGCTACAACTGCAGTTTAACTTGCCAGTCTCTGACCACAAGAGATATTTGTAGCTTTGGCATGTGCGACAATCTAGATTAGGGGATAGATATGTGTGCCAACCTGAAGATGTGAACCTATAGGTGCATAAATGTTCTAAGTGAATCCAGCAAGTAGGGGCTTAGTGTATAAGGCCATACAGCAATTACATCTTCCCACTTGAGACTCCCACAGGGAAAAGGAGAAAGGATCTGCACCTCAGGATTCTGCTGGATTTCTGGGCTACATATTGGACTATGGGGCATCTGAGGTCAATGGACACCAGATACTAACTTATTCAAAAACTCAGCAGATAGCATAAGATCCCAGTGACACTCAGATGTTTGGGTACACAGATTCCCAGCAATTGTTGGAGGTGCCAGAAGATGGAAGGGACATAGAACACATCATGTGGTGTTGCCTTAAGCTTGCCACCTACTGGATGGAGGCTGATAAGAGGACAAATGCCATTCTTGGAGCTCCAATCATATGACCTCCTGAATTCTGGATCCTGGGGGACCCTAATCAATCAACGGGCTCAGTGGTCTCATTTAAAACTCTACTGTTAGCTGGCCTGCCGGTGCAGTGATAGAGTTTCCGCTCATGACACCGACAACCTGGGTTTGGAGACGGACTCGGGAGTTGGAGGGCTGGCCGGTGGGCGCGGGGAGGAAGGACTGAGCATCCTAGGAATGGCTCTCCTTCTCCAGGGGGGAGTGTCCAGTGCTTGACTGACCTCTAGTGTAGGCTGGGGCCAGCAGCGACCAGCACCTATCTTGTGGGAGGCGTGCTCAACATTGCACTTCCACACTTCACATCATTGCACGCCACGCCTCCTGGGGGTCTACAGCAACATAAATCATTGTCGCTCCATCTATGATGCCCTGCCTCTCCACCTCTGTTCTGCCCGGGCACTCAGCCGGCAATGCAGCAATTCAAATTGCAGCAGTGCGATCTGATCTCACAGCCCCACCCTGGAGCAAGCCAGGGAGGTTTCCTTGTGGTGATGCTGCTGGGCTCCTTGACTACATGTCCATTTGGCCATGTCTGGCCGTTAGCCTCGCCTAGAGGGGGAAAGCCTGTGTGATCGCCGTATCGAGGTAAGTCCTGGGGGTAGGGTGGGGGAGTGGAGGGAGTCGGGGGCTGAGCCTCTGAAGGTCAGGCAACACACACACAAAAAAAAAACCTCTACTCTTCACCATGGTTATGAAGGCCAAAAGGCAAATCTTGATGCACTGGAGGCAACCCAAACCTCCCCAGCTTCAGGAATGGGAGGCTGGAATATCAAAACATGTTTCCTTTGTCAGGGTCCAAAGTAGGGTAAGAGGGTCCCTTTCCAAATCTGAGACTGGGTGGGCACTCTGGTTGACTTATCTGGCTCTTGGGCATCCCTCTGTAGGAAGGGAAGCAGGAAGGATGGTTCACTAGGACGGTCATCACCGAGTCAGGGGAGTATATACTGTATATTATATATTTTGAGGAGACTGTTCATGCCCTTGAAATTCCTTTAATAGCTCCTTGCTCTGGACTTCTTTCTCTCCATGACCCATTAGACAGAGCTGGAAAAATATCTCAATAACACTCACCTTTAACAATAAAACACTAACCTGTCTGTATGTTTTTGTCTCCTGTTTTCCTTTGCCTTTGGCAGGACCAGAGAAAGAACATGGTCTCATTACACATGTTCCATCTAAAGGGATAAGCTGGCACACAGAGGTCAGATTCGGACTGGTCCACCAGGATACCTGGAAATTTCTAGGTGGGTCCACTCTGTTGGGTACCTGACCACCTTCTAAATTCTGAGAATCTTTGGTTTTATCTATTTTTAATTAAACGGCCATGTAAGTGAATGCAAGATACAAACACAGAGCTAGTGTATCATAATGTAGTGGAATACTGACATGAGTATGTCACCCTGGGTCCTTTCCTGTTGATTTTCCAGGTGGGCCCCTGAACCCTAGTCTGACCCTGGCAAAGGTTAACAGGCTTTGTGCACTCCTGTACCAATCATGTTACATAACATCACTTTTATTGCATAGCTACCAAGAAAAGTGGGTGGAGGAATTATTGATATTTACAAATCATAGTGGAAGTTCTTGGATGTACCATGGGGTACTTCTGTTCGTAGTTAATATCTTTGTTACTTAGTAAGTTAGACTAGAACATATAGGGACACTAGTTTGAACTCTATGAGTATTGTAAGTTACCTTAGATTCAATTTAATTTACGATTAATTGTTTTTACAAATGTGTCATGAGCTAGGCTAACATTTATGTATAGCGTAGAAACATTTAGTTGCTACTTCAGAATTTTAGGGCTGTGTTTCCATAAGGATATCCCCAGCTAGGTGTTAATTACTACACTGTATCCTGTATGTGAAATTTATAAAATAAAGTCAGCTTTATACAGACAAAAATCATCATCCTCCCCAGCACCTCCCCTATCCTGGTCACCATCATTGCAGCTGATCCACAACACGTCAGATGGCGACCAAAACAGCTTTCCACTCTCCACCTTGGCCGGCTGTTGTCAGACAGACATACCAGATTGTGCATACTTCAGAAGCAGCTGATTCTTGAAGGCTGTCCAGTGATGTCACCCTCCATGGTAAACTAAAGCGGCAGAGCTCCTCTGAGTGAATCTTCAATCTAACCCTGTCCCCACTCTAGCACTACTCAAACTGATGACAAAACACAGGCTGGCAGTATAGCCTAGAGGTTAGCGTAATGAGCTTGGTATAGCCAGCAGACAGGGTTTTATTCCCACAGCCTCCACTTGCATATTGTGTTACTCTGAGCAAGTGACTTAACCTCCCCAGTGCACCCAGCTTCCCCTGAAAACAGGCACTTGTGCCTAATGGGACTCACATGCCTAGTGGCACTTACTCAGTTGCCAATTGCAAAAAAAAATGTACAGCACAAGAGGCAGTCATGGCTACCATGCAGCAGCTCTATGATTTTGCTGCTGGTACCCCGTAAAACTTGAAACTGGCAAGTGGTGAGTGGGCCTGACGCACTAGCCAGTCATCCTTGAGGCGGACCGACTCTCCGGACCCAGTCCACAGCACTGACTATGAAAAGGAGGAAGAAGCTGCATTCACCATTACCTTTAAATGCCTCTTTAAAGAACTCTGTAGACTCGGGGACACTTACTAAAATACAGAGCGAGGTGGCAGACAAGCAGCAAGATCTGAGAGCACAGGGAAAAAAGATGGCGGTGGTGGAAAGCCACATCACGGAGCTATCCCACATGGTGGATTGACACAATGGAGCCCTGCTCTAACTACATGACAAGGTGCTGCTCCTCTAGAAAAAGTTGGAGGACCTGGAAAACAGGTCAAGATGGATAAATATCCAAATCTATAGGATCACTGAAAAAACACAGACAGGAAATATGATGGTGAGAATGGTGTTGAACTAAGGGGTATAGGGTTGTGGGCGGTGGGCGGTACCTGGGATAATAACAATCTGTTTGCAAGGGATAGGCTGCACCTGAGTGGGCAGGAAGGAGGTATTAAAGCAAAGACTGGGAGGTACAGTATATTGCGACATGGGTGGATTTAAACTAGATGGGGAGTGGCAAGTGGACAGCAGGTAGGCAGGGATCCGATAGACTGGAGTCACAGCCTACCCCCCAGGTTAGCAGGGAAGGACTTGGGGTGGCCAAAAAAGAAGGGAGTAGAAGGGAGGAGATGGAGGCTAGTGAAGGGAAGGGAAGGGGGCATTATGGAGGGTGGTCTCATTGAATGCAAGAAACCTAGGAAACAACCGTGAGCTACAGGCACTCCTTAGCAGTGTGGACGGTGGATATTGCAGCTGTCACAGAAACATGGGCAACTGAGCACCAGGACTGGGATCTGGCAATCCCAGGATACAAATTATACAGGAAGGAGGGGAGGGGGTTGGGCAGCAGTCTATGTGAGGGACGAATCAAATGCACAAGGGACGAGGGAGAAGAAAGGAGAACAGAGGCAATTTGGCTGCAGCGCCTAGACTCAAGGGGTAGGAAATTGAGGTTTGGGTGGAATATAGGCCACCATCCCAGTCTGAGGAGCTTGACAGGGAGTTAGTGGGACAAAAGCAAACAGGATACTGGGCTGCATAACCAGGGGGATTACCTCCAGAAGGAGGGAGGTGATCCTCCCTCTGTATAATGCCCTGGTTAGCCGCATCTTGAGTACTGTGTGCAGTTCTGGAGACCCCATCTTAAGAGGACCATAGTGCTGCTGGAGAGGGTCCAGAGGAGGGTGACCAGGATGATTTAGGACAAGGAGGGGACCTATGAGGAGAGACTGGATGAACTCAATCTGTTCGCATTGGAGGAGAGGAGGGACAGAGGGACATGATAGAGACTTTCAAGTATGTAAAGGGCTAAATAATCAGATTAAGGAGTGCACGATCATCGGGAGTTTTAAACAGGCCTTGAAATCTTTCCTTGGGAAAAGCCTTGGTGATAATGTTTTCTGATTTGATTTGTCTGGTTTTATGATGCTGATTTTGTATTTATATCTTATTGTAATGCGCCTTGAAATTTGAAAGGTACAAAAATAAAGTTTATTATTATTATTATTATTAAGGGTGGAGCCAGGGAAGTGTTCAGGCTTAAGAAGGGGGGAACTACCAGGGGGCATGAGAGGAAGCTGGAAGGGGGCAAGTACAAGGGGAGCGCAGGAGACACTTCTTCACAGAGAGGGTGGTGGAACCATGGAATGCACTGCCCAGGAGTCTGGTGGAAGAGACCACAGTGGAAGGATTCAAAAGGGTTGGGACAGGTACAGGGGAAGCTGAGGCCAGGAGGGCCACCTCTGGTGCTGGGGGCGTGGAGGAGCGAGCTCCCCAGTAGGGGTTAGCTTCTGAGCAGACACAATATAGACCATGGGGCCTATGCTGCTGGCTCATACTACGGAAATACTATGAAATCAAAATTTATGTAGAAAAGGGAAGGCAGTCATCGTTGGGGATTTCAACTAGCCGGGGTTGACTGGAGCATTTCGTCACCTCCAGTGCTAGGAAGGCAGTTCCTGGGCGCAATCCAGAGGGTCTCCTGACACAGTTGGTTACTGTACCAACTAGGCTAAAGAACACTTAGATCTGGTATTGTCGAATAGGGAGGCACCAAGACACAGAGTAAGAGAAGCAGAGCAAGAAACCATGCTGGTTGAACAGCCAGGTTGTGGAGGTGGTGAGGGCAAAACGAGTGGCACACCAGAGGTTTAGGAGGACGGGAAGGAAGTGACAGGAGGAATATGCAAGATGGTCCAGGGAGTGACCAGAAAAGGAGAGAAGCCAAGGCCAGAGGAGCTGAGATTAGCACAGGAATTAATGGTGAGGGGGGAGAAAGACTTTTCAGATACATCAGGGAGAAAAGGAAGTGCAAGGAGACAATAGTGAGGATAAAAGGGGTGGGAGTGGACGAAAAGGGGTGGAGCAGGCAGAAGCACTGAATAAATATGTTTGCTCAGTGTTCACAGAAGAAAAGGGGGGACCGCTACCAGACACCCCCTTAGAAGGCGTAGAGCCAAAGCACAGGGGTCCTGGATTTATCTTTGCCTTTTGGAATAAAAACGAACATTTTCTAATTTGTTCCATTCCTGAGTGCTCATTCTGCTTCTGACTAATTTGGGAATCCTGAGGTTAGTACCTTATGCAGTGAGCACCCACTTGTAGTGTTGCGCTGCCTACATTTTGATTCTGTTTGGGTCCGCTACCAGCTTGGGCTGGGAGGGTGGGGACAGGGGGAGAGGAGGTGACAGATGGAAGAATTGAGGCAAATAGAGTCCTAGAGGGACTGAGGGCACTAAGGTAGACAAGGCACCAGGGCTGGATGGTATCCACCCCAGGTGCTGAGGAGATGGCGGAGGTGTTGGCGGAGCTGCTGGCAGATCTGTAAAGCACCTCACTGGAGTCGGGATGTGTGCCACTGGACTGGAGGATGGCACATGTAGTACCATTACACAAGAGGGCCAAGAGATGAACTGGAGTAATTATCGTCTGGTAAGTCTCACCTCCATAGTGTGAAAACTCATGGAAACCATACTAAAGGAAAGACTGGTGTCATACCTGGAGGACAATGGCCTCCAGGATGTGAGGCAGCATGGGTTTGTTTCAGGGAAGTCTTGTCAAACCAACCTCATACAAAATTAAGACTGGGTGACAGGTGAGCTGGATAAGGGTCATGTGGTGGATGTTCTTTACTTGGACTTCAGCAAGGCCTTTGATTCAGTGCCTCACGGGTGGCTTGAGGGGAAGCTAACTGGTGTAGGGGTGGGGCAAAAATGATAAATTGGATTACAAGCTGGCTGAGTGGCAGGCTGCAATGGGTGGTGGTGAGAGGGAGCTCTCAACTCCAAGGCCGGTGATGAGTGGGGTGCCACAGGGCTCTGTGTTGGGGCCAGTATTGTTTGGGCTCTTCATATCAGACATTGCACACAGGGTGGTGAGCAAGCTAAGTCTGTTCGCTGATGACACCAAAATCGGAGCAGTAGTGGATGGAGAGGAGGGATGGAAGCAGCTGCAGGGGGACCTACGCAAGCTAGAGGAGTGGTCAGAGAGGTGGCAGCTGGGGTTCAATGCAAAGAAGTGTAAGGTTATGCACTTTGGGGTGAAGAACTCAAGGAGAGAATACTGACTGGGGGTTAGCTGGGAGGAGAAGGACCTAGGGGTAATGATAACAGGGACCATGAACAACGCTACCCAGTGCAGGAGAGTGGCTGCAAAAGCAAACAAAATGCTGGGGTGCATAGCGAGGGGTTTTTCGTCCAGGTGAAGAGAGGTGATCTTAAAGCATGATATTGGGCTACTGGAGGATGTGACAGCTTTTGTGCCCCCCCCCCATCACCACTAGACACTCCTCTCTACCCTGGGCCCTATTTCTAAAAAAATCTACTGCAGTAGTACTTGTCTTCTCTATAGGTCTCCCTTGACCTTTTTCATCTTTCTACCACAATGGGGTGGCCTCCTATTGTGGTATTCTTCTCTTTTCTAACCCGCTAATTTTCTACTTTTTGTCTAGGTGGTGATACTGTAGAGGCTGACCTAGCTGCCTGTTTTGGCTAAATGAATACTGGGAAGTAATCAAATTAAGCCACATCCCTTTCAGTTTTTAAAAGGGAAGCTTGGAAAACAATTCATACTGTTTCAGTAAAATGCAGTAAAGCAAAGCAAAGCCTGGTTGGAAAATAGAAAAGGGGTGGTTGTTTTGCACCACTTGATAAATGCATTCAAATTCCCAAAAGACCCTGTTAATTATGCACACACTTCTCATCAGTACTTTTCCTTGCCCACACCTCCCATATCTGTACCGCTCATGCTGTTCACTTGTTTGGGCTTAAATTGTATTGCATGCAGACTAACACTTTTGAAGGCTTTTGGGGCTTAAAACTAAAGTAAAATTCTTCTAGGAAATAAGCCGTGTACTGCAGTTGTTAGTCTATGTTAAAGCTCTAGTAGGAACTGCTTCAGGACACACTTAATGTATGTTTTGTTTTCAAGTTAATTTAAACAAGAAATCAAAGAGGTACAGTACCTTATGTTCTTGAGGCCTGCTCAGATGTGCCTTTGATGCCTGCTCAGATGAAAATGAGTTTCCTTAGGGCTGCAGGCCCCCAGTGGACTCTATTTATTATACATTTATGGTGATGTCATGATTTGGAGGAGGAGACAATGGTCATTATAGGACCCTTGCTTATTCATCTCTATTTATTTATCCTATGAATAATGCTATTTTATAGTTTGTAAAGATTATTGCAGTACTCTTCAAGTGTGATAGATCTAGCAGAGTCTGAAGCCCCATTTCCTGTATTAGTATAGGATTATTCTCTGTATTAGATTAGGGGCAGATCACATGATTATGATGTCACGGTTTTCAGTATATAAAAAGACTTGGACTCAGTATGTGGTCAGATAGGCTGTGGAGCACAGATGATGGTGGTCATGCTGACAGGGAGCTAGTGCCACTCTGTGCTATTTGTTTTTTTTTCAGAGAAGAATATCTGAAGCTATTTCTTTTGGAATGACGTTTATTTTCTTGTTTTTCAAGTCACACTACATCAATTGGTGTAGTTTCAAGAGAAAACTTGTGTCAAATGTTGTCACTACCCACACCCGCTCACAGTTTGGTGTCAGAAGTGGGATCTGGTTGTCCGAGGGATAGAGTGGGAGACCAGAATGGTACCAGACCTGGTACAAGTGACAACCATGGCATCAGGAACAGGTGAGAAGAAAATGGGCACTGTGACACGCTCTCAGACAGAGAGGACAGGTGAACCTCTGTATACCGGTCTGGACACAGATGTCAGACGGAGAGTGCCAAAGGACCAAACCGCTAGTGGAGAAGAGGAGGAAGAATGACTGGAGAGATGCCAGGAGCCATATGAGTGGCCCCCTGAAGGCCTTTCTGAACTTCTACACTGGTTGGCGGTACGACAGATGGAAATTGAATGGCAGAGAGTCAGATGCCCAAGAATGGGATCGAGACAGAAGGCGACAAGATTTAAGGTGGGCTGAAACTATGCAGCTGTTTAAATCTTTGGGAGCAGGAAATGCAACTGGGGGAGGACAGAGTAACAACAACCCTAAAGATATAAAAACTCACAAGAATGACTGCTAATGATGACATTGAGGCCTATTTGACCACTTTTGAAAGAGTGGCCAAGGCCTGTGATTGGCCAAAGACACAGTGGGTAGTACGCTTGGCACCATGTCTGTCAGGGAAAGCACAACTGGCCTATAGTAATATGGACCCACGTTTGGCAGAGGACTATGACCTAGTAAAGCAGGAAATATTGAAACATTATGACATTAACGCAGAGACATATAGGCAAAGGTTCCGTGCCTTAAAACACCAGACACATGATTCCCCAAGAGAAACTTGTATTAGACTCAGAGAACTTTGTTTAAAGTGGATCCAGCCAGAGGGAAAATCCAGAACTGACATTATAGAGACATTTGTTATAGAACAGTTTTTATAAATATTACCTACCGATGTGCAAATCTGGATAAAAGAGCATAATCCAGAATCTGCAGAAATGGCTGTGACACTAGCAGAGGATTTTTTATCTGCACATCAACCTTTTCGGAGAGGTGGTAATAAGTTCACAGACTATGCAACAAAACCTCAGGCCACAGCAGTAAGACCACCTCAGACTGCATCTAAGACTTATGAGGGAAGGAACAAACAAGGAAGGAGAACATTCCCAGCAGACATAGTATGTTGGAACTGTAAGGGGTTGGGGCATATTGCCAGATTTTGTTCATCAAAAAAATGTGATATAACCCATCTAGCCTTATTAAATGCTGGGTATGTGACAACTACAGTGGGAATAAATGGACAGGAGGTGGTGGGATTGGTGGATTCGGGCAGTAAAAATAACCTGGTCAGAGCTGATATAGTTCAAGGGGTAAAGAGAACAGCTCCTATACAGGTCATATGTGTACATGGTGACACACATCAGTACCCCACCATTAAAATACCCTTAGAGGTAAAAGGCAATACTTCTATAATAACCGTAGGTGTAGTACCACAATTGCCAGTACCTGTAGTAATAGGGCATGATTTCCCAGGTTTTATCACCCTTTTGAGGGAACCAGGAAACATAGCCGCTATGACTACCAGGGCACAGAGCAAAAGCGAACCATTATTGGAGGAAGTATTTCCTTTTGAAGAAGAAGTATTGGAAAGTCCTGGTAAATCCAGATTGTCTAAGATGGCCAGAAGAATAAAACAAAGGGAGTGGGTTAAAGAAAAATATGGTCTAACACAAGACAAACAACTGCTATATGTGAAAGCTGATATGTGTATCGAACAGAAGAATGATAAAACCTTAATTCCTTTTTTTCAACAGGTGGGACAGGAGGTTAGACAAGGGGCCCCGGAGTTTCAAGTGATCAAGAATTTATTGTATAGGATTTGTACAAATCCAGGTACCCAAGAACAAGTGGAACAACTTATAGTACCCTTTGCTATCGCCAAGACATATTAGCTCTAGACCATGATACACCCTGGGCAGGACACACAGGCAGGGACAAGACTGCTAGTAGAATCTTACAAAGGTTTTTTTTGGCCAGGGATCCATAGTGATATCGCCAAATATTGTCAAGAGTGCCCAGAGTGTCAATTAACTGCCCAAAGGACCAAGAAGGACATTGTTCCATTAATACCCTTACCCTTGGTAACAACCCCCTTCGAGAGGGTCGGTATGGATATAGTGGGTCCCTTAAATAAAAGTAGTAAAGGGAATAGATTTCTATTGGTGGTGTGTGATTATGCCACCAAATACCCTGAAGCTATTCCTATGAGATCTGTGACCACTCCCCGGATAGCTGAAGAACTAGTGAAGTTATTCAGCACGGTAGGGATTCCCAAAGAGATTTTAACTGACCGGGGCTCGAATTTTAATGCAGAACTTCTAAAAGAACTGTACCATTTGTTGGGAATAGTAGCTGTACATACATCACCCTATCATCCTCAGACTGATGGCCTGGTGGAAATATTCAATCAAACCCTGAATTGTATGCTAAAGAAATTTGTACACAATGAAGGGCGAGATTGGGATATGTACCTACCCTTTCTTCTGTTCGCATACCGTGAGGTACCACAGGCCTCCACTGGTTGCTCCCCTTTTTTCCTATTGTTTGGTAGGACCCCTAGAGGATTTTTAGATATGGTCAAGGAGTGCTGGGAAGAAGGGAAGGATTTAAAATCTCCAAGGATAGCTCAGTACATGAGGCAGTTAAGGAGGAGATTAGTCACTTATACAGCAAAAGCTCATGAAGCAGGGAAAGAAACACAAGAACATCAGAAGGATAGGTATGATAAAGGGACATCCAGTACAAAATAATTTCAACCAGATGACCAAGTATTACTACTATTACCCACCTCCACTCACAAATTATTGATGAAGTAGCAGGGCCCCTACAAAGTGGTACGCCAAACTGGCCCAGTGACATATGAAGTAGAAACACCTGATAAAAGGGCAGGTAAAAAGATCTACCATGCCAATCTATTAAAAAGGTGGCATGAGAGATCCACTCAGGGGATACAATTGATGGTAATGCCTGAACTTCACGAATCAGAGTTGGAAACCGCATATGGACGGTTAGAAGGAGAGACTGGTATTGAAGCCATACAAGTAAATCCTGAGTTAGACGAGTCACAACAAATGGAATTACAGTCTTTGATACAGGAATTTAGCACTTCATTTACCAGTAGACCAGGCCTAGCTAAAGGAGTGAACACTAAATCTATACTGAATCTAGACCAATCAGGAAGAAACTGCACTGCCTCCTGAAAGGAGCAGGGCAGATGTACAAAGGAAATACAAAAATTAAGAGAAATTGACATAATTGAACCATCACAAAGTCCATGGGGATCCCCTGTAGTAATTGTATCTAAGAAGGAGGGTGGCATAAGATTGTGCCTGGACTTTAGAGGTCTAAACTAAGTGGCACAATTTGACGCCTATCCCATGCCAAGGGTGGATGACATATTGGACCGCATTGGCAATGCTAAGTATATCTCCACCCTTGACTTAACAAAGGGTTATTGGCAGATCCCTTTGGCTGAGTCTGCTAAAGAAAAGACAGCTTTCAGCACTTCAGTGTTTTTTTTTCCAGTTTAAAACCATGCCATTTGGACTTCATGGAGCCCCGGCTACATTTCAACATTTCATGGATCAGGTGCTGGCACCACATCATAATTTTTGTGCAGCTTGCCTGGATGACATTGTTGTTTTTAGCCAGGGTTGGGAAACCTGTTTACAATATCTAAAAGCTGTCTTAACCTCTATACAGCAAGCAGGGATGACAATTAATCCCTCTAAATGTACACTTGCCATGCTGGAGACCCGATATTTAGGATTTATTTTGGGTAACAGATACATTAAACCTGAGGTCTCGAAGGTTGAAGCAGTAGCCCAATGCCCAATACTTGAGACAAAGAAGCAAGTACTGTATGTTCTTTCCTAGGGTTAGCAGGTTATTACAGGAGATTTATCCCACAGTTCGCTACTTTGGCAACCCCTTTGGCAGAATTAACTAAAAAGAAATTCAGTTATCAGGTCAAGTGGACACCCGAAAGTGAGAAGGCCTTCATTCAGATTAAGGCAGCTTTATGCTCCTCACCAGTGTTATGAAGTCCTGATTTTAACCACCCCTGTGAGATCCACTCCGATGCCTCTGGAACTGGTATTGGAGCAATTTTGAGCCAGACCATCAATGGGGAGGAACATCCAATTATATATATTTCTAGGAAACTGCATGAAAGGGAGCAAAAATACTCCACCATTGAACAAGAGTGTTTGGCTGCCAAATGGGCAATCGAAACCTTGAGATTTTACTTATGGGGTGCCCCTTTGATGCTGGTAACAGACCACAACCCTCTGTGTTTTATTTCGCAAATGAAGGAAAAAAATAATCAAATAATGAGATGGTATTTATCTCCAACCTTACAAATTTACAATCAAAGCACAGGGCTGGTCTGCCCATGTAAATGCAGATTTCCTCTCTTGTCTAGGAGCTAATAATAAAGCATAAACATTTGGTGGTTCTAGAAAATGTATGAATGTATGGCTGTTACTGTTCAAGTAATTGTACAGACACCCCAGGGCAAAATATTTAGTTGTTATGATAAACTAATGAAGGAAGGTACAATGGTCCTCTTTAGAAAGACTTGGACCATGTTCATGTTTTGTTTTTTAGGGTGCCCTGGGGTGGAGCTTTCAAGAGAGGGTGGGTGAAAGCTCCATCCTACTCACTTTAAGAGGGTAGGTTGTCTTGCAAACCAGTTATGTTTCTTCTGCTACTGGTTTTCGTTTAACCTTGGGGGTATGTGACAGTTTTTGTGGCCCACCCCCATCACCACTAGATACTCCTCTCTACCCTGGACCCTATTTCTAAAAAAATCTACTGCAGTAGTACTTGTCTTCTCTATAGGTCTCCCTTGACCTTTTTCACCTTTCTACCACAATGGGGTGGCCTCCTATTGTGGTATTCTTCTCTTTTCTAACCCCTAATTTTCTACTTTTTGTCTAGGTGGTGATACTGTAGAGGCTGACCTAGCTGCCTGTTTTGGCTAAATGAATACTGGGAAGTAATCAAATTAAGCCACATCCCTTTCAGTTTTTAAAAGGGAAGCTTGGAAAACAATTCATACTGTTTAAGTAAAATGCAGTAAAGCAAAGCCTGGTTGGAAAATAGAAAAGGGTGGTTGCTTTGCACCACTTGATAAATGCATTCAAATTCCCAAACAGACCTTGTTAATTATGTGCACTTCTCATCAGTACTTTTCCCTTGCCCTACACCTCCCATATCTGTACCGCTAATGTGGTGCTGTTCACTTGTTTAGGGCTTAAATTGTATTGCATGCAGACTAACACTTTTGAAGGCTTTTGGGGCTTAAAACAAAAGTAAAATTCTTCTTGGAAATAAGCTAGTGTACTGCATTTGTTAGTCTATGTTAAAGCTCTAGTAGGAACTGCTTCAGGACACACTTAATGTATGTTTTATTTTCAAGTTAATTTAAACAAGAAATCAAAGAGGTACAGTACCTGTATGTTCTTGAGGCCTGCTCAGATGTGCCCTTGACGCCTGCTCAGATGAAAATGAGTTTCCTTAAGGGCTGCAGGCCCCCTAGTGGACTCCATTTATTATACATTTATGGTGATGTCATGATTTGGAGGAGGAGACAAGGGTCATTATAGGACCCTTGCTTATTCATTTCTATTTATTTCTCCTATGAATAATGCTGTTTTATAGTTTGTAAAGATTATTGCAGTACTCTTCAAGTGTGATAGATCTAACAGAGTCTGAAGCCCCATTTCCTGTATTAGTATAGGATTATTCTCTGTATTAGATTAGGGGGCAGATCACATGATTATGATGTCATGGTTTTCATTATATAAAAAGACTTGGACTCAGTATGTGGTCAGATAGGTTGTGGAGCACAGATGATGGTGGTCATGCTGACAAGGAACTAGTACCACTCTGTACCATTTGTTTTTTTTCAGAGAAGAATATCTGAAGCTATTTCTTTTGAATGAAGTTTATTTTCTTGTTTTCCTGAAGTTTTCTTTATTTTGTTTGCTTTAATAAAAGTCACACTACATCAATTGGTGTAGTTTCAAGAGAAAACTTTGTCAAATGTTGTCACTACCCACCCGCTCAAAGAGGGGGTGCAGAGGAAGGGCAACAAAGATAATATGTGGAATGGAGGGGAGAGACTATGACAGCAGGCTGGGAGACCTGAATATGTACACCCTGGAGGATGGAAGGGACGGGGGGGACATGACAGAGACATACAAGTATCTGAGGGGAATCAATAAGGATGGTGCAGATGGGGTCTTTAAGTTAAGGAGGGAGAGGGTCACCAAGGTGTACAGGCCAAGAATAGAGGGGGGAAGATTTAGGAAGGAAATGAGGAGACACTATTTCACACAGAGGGTGGCAGCAAAATAGAACACCCTACCAGAATGGGTGATATCATGTAAATCTGTGAACAGCTTCAAAAGGGCAGGGAACAGGGGAGAGTGAGGTTGGGGAGGTGGGGGTGGCAGTGGGATGACAAAGGGGAGGTGGGGCAGCTGCAAACTAGTCGTGTTGGTTGCATACTCAGCAGACTTAGACCGGGTGGTCTGTTTCTGCTGGCACATTTGTATGTTCATATGATTAAATTCATGGAAAGTTTTTTAAAGAAACTCCTGAACCTGGAACAGAACAGACAGCCAAACATCAGTGCCCACAGAGCACTTGCAGCGATGCCCACAGATCTAAGGCAAGGCCCAGGTCAGTGATTGCCTTTCTCGAGTATAGAACCAAGAATGAAATCCTGAGAAAATCCTGGGGCAGAAAAAGCCTTATCTGGGGATAAAAAACTTGTTTTTCGAGCAGTGACAAGTGAAAGCAATCATTCCCCATAGTAAAAGTCTTAAAATATAAAGGTATGAAAGCCAGAATAGATTACATATACATGGAAACATATGTAGACTTTTCAAAACATTGCTGATGGCCAGAAAGACCCTCTCAAAATGGGGCATTGAACTAGGTGGTATCATAGAACCTTCAAAACTCAGAACTTGATTGGGTGACAAAGGAAGTAAATCGGGGTGGGGGGGGTGTTGGACATTGCCTACCTAGATTTCAGCAAAGCCTTCGACACCGTCCCACATAAAAGGCTTAACAAGATGGGTAGTCTGGGCATGGGGCACAAGGTGGTAAACTAGGTTAGAAACTGGCTAACAGACAGGAGGCAGAGGGTGGTGGTAAATGGGATCTAATCCAGGGAGAGGGGGGGTGACCAGCGGGGTACCTCAGGGATCCGTCCTTGTGCCAGTCCTGTTCCATGTCTTCGTTAGTGACATTGCAGATGGGCTGGAAGGAAAGGTCTGCCTGTTTGCAGATGACACCAAGATCTGCAACAGGGTGGATACTCCAGAAGGGGTGGAGAAAATGAGGAGGGACCTAGGGAAACTTGAAAATGGTCTTCGGTCTGGCAAGTGAGGTTCAATGCAAAGAAGTACAAAATAATGTACCTGGGAAGAGGGAACCCTGGGGAGAGCTACAGGATTGGGGGGGGGGACCCTGGGGACAGCTACAGGATGGGGGGGAGGTGCTGACGATCACCAAGGAAGAAAGGGACTGGGGGTTATCATTTCAGATTACCTAAAAGTATCAAAGCAGAGTGCAAAGGCTGCAGGGAGGGCCAGTGACATGCTGGGGTGCATAGGCAGAAGTATCACAAGCAGAAGTGGGGAGGTGGTGATGCCATTGTATAAAATACTAGTGAGGCTTTATCTAGAGTACTGTGTGCAATTCTGGAGGCCATTCAGAGAAGGGTGATCAAGATGGTACAGGGATTGCACCACAAAACATATGAGGAGAGATTAAAGGACCTCAATATGTACTCACTGGAGGAGAGGAGGGATCAGGGGGATACGATAGAAACATTTAAGTACCTCAAGGACATAAACAAGGTGCAGGGGGGGAGACATCTTCCAATGCAGAGGTACAAGAACAAGGGGGCATGACATGAAATTGCAGGGGGGCAGGTTAAGAAGAAATGTGAGAAAGTTCTTCTTCAAGGACAGGGTGATGGACACAGGAATAGCCTGCCATAGAGGTGGTGGGAGTGATCACAGTGGGAGATTTAAAGATGTCTGGGACAGGCACAGGAGAACCTTGAGGTGGGAGGAGTGATGAAAGCCACTGACCAGATAGGGTCAGCAGGCCACAAATAAGTATAGGGCATATGGGCAGAGCTGGATGGGACTAGCGGTCTTTATCTGCTGACAATTTCTATCTTTCTATGTTGACAAAAGAAGGTTGTGAAACCCTGGAAACCAGGATGTAAGATTATGGACACAATGGCAGGATCATCACCCTGGGATATAGTGGTGATGAAGCTAGCACAGAGTAATGGTGAGAAATGGAGAGCTGTGCCCCCATTGTGCAGCACGGATAAGGATGGAACAGCCTCACCTCCCAATACTGATGAACTCACCTGATGGGTGACAAAATAAACAATCCAGTTGGGCTTCTTGGGCTTCACCTGGCACAGACCTTTCTGCAGTGGATGGTAGTTTGAACGATGTTCTTATTTGGTCTGTGAGTTTTGACTATTCTTCTATATTTATTTTTCACAAAAGGGACTTCATGCTATATCTGATAATGTTACCAGTGACTTGGGGGTGGGGGCAGAGTTTATTGTAGGCCCAGTTTTGCAGTCTTCTCAAATGAACAGTTGAACTTACTGTTTACTAGACCTGCGGCAGGGAATTCAGGCGTAGTCCATTATGAGACTGCTCACATGCATTCGCAGCTCTCCTGACTGCCTCCCCCGCTTCCCCTGTGGCTAACTGACTATCTACCTGGAGTTGCATTCATAAAGTTCACTACAAAACGTTTAATCGATTTTATTATGCATGGCTTTGTCACATTATGCGTGTTTGGATAATAGTTGTATTGCGTGTATTACTGTGCTGGAGTGGGGGGTAAAGGGGGTGGGAGATGAGCAGACAACAAGGTTTTCTTTATTGGGGTGGGGGATTCTGTCCCTGCAAGCCCTCTTATTTAGTGTCCCCAGGGGTCCCTGCATATTCCAATCTGAAGCCCTGTGGGGGGTCCTCACCCTGTCCCCAGCTTTGATAATCACATTGTTGGGGGGGCCACATGTGGGATACCATCTTTAATAATCTAAGCCTGTGGTCCCCTATGGTGACCACCACCCTGAAACCGAACTGGACAAGCTGGTGCCCGGTAGGGGAGAGAAACATTTTCATACACTTTGTAGGGTTTGAGAAGACACCCATTGCCTGCCAGACACTGTCTGGATAGCAAAAGGTGGGGGTTTGTGGTGCGACACAGGCAACTTCCAGCAGGTACCAGATTTTTCAGAGGAAGCTCACCCTCCAGGCATTGCTAAAGGTACTGTCTAGATAGGCAGGTCGGCTGGATGCAGTAGGTATGCACTGCATTGCCCACCCTCCTGCAAGGTTCTTCAGGAGTGGGGCAGGGTGGTACATTTGGGAGCAGTTCAGGTGCCACGTGCAGTTAGAAGGTGATCTGGTAGACCTAGTCATATTTGTTTTTATATGATGTCACTGCTGTTCTGGTTTGAGCAGTTTTCCATTGTTTCGGCCAATGGTTTAAATGCACTGATAAGTGGGTATTGGCATGTGTAGTGAGGAGCAACAGGGGGAACATAATCCTGGCTTACAAGCTATACAATGGGATACCTGTATGGGGCAAATGCTGATTTAACTGTCATATTTTACAATGTGAAAAAGCTTAATGGTCCAATAAAGCATTCCAGGATTTTGCAAGAGGTTAACAAATATGAGCCTCTCTTGCATTTTTGCAAGAGACACACTTAACTGAGACTGCACATACTAAACTATGGACATCATGGGTGGGAGAGGTATACGCTGTCAAGATGTGAGGGTCAGTCTACAACCAGGGAATATTGTAGTACCAAAGTCAAAATAGATATAGATTAGAACAGTCACTGAGATCGGCACCTGCCAGGCAGAGTTCATTCAATAATGTTGTCCTGTGAAGAACTGAGAACCAGAGTTGGTTTAAACAGTAAAATTTTTATTGAACAAATTATTTTAAAAAATCCATATGCTTCAATATACACAGAAACCAGCAAAAAGTGCCGTGTGGCATCCCAACAGTCCCAAAGATGACATCATCCCTATGTGGGGTAGGAACTTGTTATGCCAGCCGACGTTTGGGACTGTTGGGATACTACAGCACTGTTTGTTGGCTTCTGCCTCTATTGAAGCATATGGATTTGTAAAAAGAATCTGTTCAATAAAGATGCATACACGTTTCTGCCTGAACTCATTATATTGTAATGCACTCAATCCCCATGTGCACTGCCATCACTGTGCATTACCACTTGCACAGTCAACAGCTCACAGAGTCATGAACACTGCCATCACTGCGCCATAATATGTGCACTGCACACTCCATGCTGTGCCACATGTACTGCCAACACCATCCTGTGCGGCATGCAAAGCCATCACTTTGGGTCGTCATGTGACCCTAAGAGCTTCTGTCACTGCACTGCACTGAACTACTACTGTCATTGTAGCACACCCACATGCTACTCTCACTGCATTGTGCCACATGCACTGTTGTCACTGTGCTGTACCACATGGACTGATGTCACTGTTTAGTACCATGTGGACTGTCATTCCACCTATGCTACATGCACCGTCACCGCACTGCGCCATAGTCAATGCAGCCACTGCACTGTACCACGGTATGGCTGTCACCGCACATGTGCACTGCCAGCACTGCACTGCCAATGCACTGCAGATAAGTGCTCTGCTGGCACTGCACTCTGCCACCTATACTGATGTCACTGCACTGTATCATGTTCAGTGCAACCACTACACTATCCATGTGTACGTTTGTCACTGCACCATGCCATGTGTACTGCAGGCACAGCACTGCACCACATGCACAGCTGACACTGCACTGCCACATGCACTGCAGACATTGCACTGTGCCATGTGCACTGCCATCACTGCAAGCTGTGTATGCATAATGGCCTCTATTCACAAACATGTCCATTTACCCAAATTGAGCATAGTGGTGGATGTGTACCTATGTGTGTGCACAAATCATATGGCATTCACCAACATCCCTATGCGCAGATGGAGTGATGCATAGAGGTGTGCTGGAGCAGGGCATGGGAGGCACCACCAGAGGCAGAAACACTCCTTGACCCCACCATATATGGTGAAAAGCGGTGCAGAAGAGACACACAAGCTGCCAACACGTACCCACAGAAGTGCATGCAGAGTAGGAGGGATGGACATGGATACTCGCTACACATCGAGCACAAGGCATAAAATAAGCAGGTTCGCATCGCAATCTGCGAATCAAAACCGGCAAATGCAAGTCAATTTCAGTTTTGATTAGCAGTAGGTGCTGATCGATTTCTCCAGGACCATAGGGCTTGGAATGCACGAATGGCACTATTTTCAGCCCTATCCTCCATATTCTGGACGCCCCACTGCTAATCAACTTCGACCAGTTTCTAATCATTTTTCATTTTGATTAGCAAAGGCCACTAATCAAGTCTTCAACATTAATTTATGCCTTGGAGCAGCAGCCAGGGGAGCCAGCCCAACAATAGCACCCCAGCCCCTGGGAAGGATGGTGGTGCTGCACCAACAATTAGTGCCAAAGAGCTGGACACTACACGGGGCCACATGAAGGGAGGTATGTGTGGGCCATCCCATTCCCATTCATCCAACTTCAGTCTCCAGTAAGTGGCCATGCTGGTGACTGAGATCTGAAGCAACTACTGAACAGCACCCTGTATGGCACCAGCTCATTCAAAGTACCAGCAGAGGAGAAGGTGCAGACTTGGATACACATACAGACTGCTGTTAATGCCTGCGGGCACTGAGCTGCAGCCCCTGTCTGCCATCAAACACAAATGGCGTGACCTACATGGTATTGCCAAATGTAAGGTTGCTGTGACATGCTGGTACAGCAATTTGACTGGTGGTGGCCCTGCACCATCGGGACCCTCCACAGTCCTCTCAGTGATTGAGGCCATCATGTCTGAGACCCTGACGGAGGAGGTGCTAGATGGGGAGGGGGACAGAATGGACCCTATACTGTGTGTCAACCCCCCCAGAGCACAGTGCACAAGTGCAGGAACCCCTACCACAGACACTAGGCATCCAGACCCTGAGTGCCCGCAGGACATGCATGTGCCACTGTCACCTGCCATGGACAGTACCCTGCAGGTGGATGTAATAGGTAAGGACTGCCACAACAGACTATGGCACATGAATGAATCTACAGCTAAAATGCCATACATGACAGGTAAGCACTCTTCCCCCTCCTCCACAGGCTCACCGGAACGATAGGTTAAACACAATCTGGAGTATGGTATGCCAGTGGAGAGGCCCAGGGGCACACAAACTGCAGAACAGGATAATGCACATAGTGGCACAGTGTCACACCTGGATACCAACCATGCAGGACAGCAGAAGGTACCAGTGGAGACATGCATGCCACGTGGCACACCATGGCATAACACATAGGGCAGGAACACACACCAGTCTGCCCCCTCTGGCACCACGAGGCCATGCAAGGCATATGTGGATGACCAGTATGCTTAGGCATCACTACCCCAAGCTCTGCCATTTTAAGCATGAGTAGCTACTTGCAATATGGGAGAACACAGAGCAGAAAGCCCTGATTATGGTGGAGATGCGTGGCATCCATGACAAGCGGAGTCAGATCAGGGATATACTCGAAAAAGCAACCCGTTCATTGTTCCCACTCACCACACCCACCCACTGCAGAGGCCAGCACCCAGGGACACGAGGCTATTACCCAGGCACATGCCCACACACAGACTTCACCCCTGAGGGATGTGCCTGTCCCAGAGAGGCAGCCCACAGGTGCACAACAATGCAGAGCTCAATCTGCCCATTGCATTGCACATGATGGTGGAAGACTAAGTTTGCTGGCAAAGGCACCTAGCTTCACCTGAGCTCTTTTCTTCTAGGTTGCTTGAAAGGACAGAGCAAAGAATCTTACTAGAGCAAGGAAAAGGATTAAGGCTTCTTTTGGCTAGGCAGATTTACTGTGTGTTATTATTTTCTTTTGTACTCACAGGGATTTTTACTGTTTGTTGCTAATATTTTATTGCTTTATTTTTCTCTAATTCAAACTGTTGTTGCTGGGTATACCTTATGCTTTATTATTATAGGGTGTGCCAACAGATTACTGCTGTAATCTTCTGATTCAAATTGTCTTTTGCAAGGTATATCTTCTGTTATTGTTTTATTTTTCTCTGTAGCAAAGTGTTTCTTACAGGGTATATCTTCTGTGAAATTATTACAGGTGGTGCTTTACAGGTTTTACAGTTTTATCTATCATTAGGATAAGCTTTTAGGGTTACTGCATTTGTTGCTAGCTGATTGTTTCTGCTCTTACCTCCTTGTTTCTTTCGTCCGTGGTTCTTCTTTTTCAGCAGGGAAGGTCCAGCCACCCACCCCCATCCCCAACCACCCCACACTACACTCCTTTTATAGGGTAGCACAGTCATGACATTTCCTGTAGCAAAGCAGGAAGGGGCAGATCAGAGGGGTATCCACACAGTGACCTTATTTGCAGGGGCACAAGTAATTTAACTTGTTATAACAAGTTATACAAAAACAAACAAAACACAAAATCAAACTTTTGCTTTCATTTTCATCCTTCTAATTACTCTGACCAGGTTATAAACCCAGCAACTTATCTGGAATGGCTATCATTAATTGCAGGTACTGTGAGACACTTTTCAGAAGGGCAGTTTTACAGAATTTAGGACACTGTCCTACATGCTGGGCCATTGGAGATCAAGGGCTCAGCTCCAGGCAGCATAGGCAGAGATTGTGCACCTCAAATCACATATTCAGGAGGAATTATATTATAAGAACTGCCTGCCATTTCCCCAGCATCCAACAAAAGCACCTCGCTGCAAAGGGTAGTTGGTCCGGAGGCTGGCAGGTGGTTAGAGGGGCAAATTGGTGCCCCAACACTCAGTGCTCTCAGCATATCACCTCCACAAACCAGATAAAAATTACAAACAGGTATCTGCCTCTATCTCTGAAATAAAACAAAGGGGCAAAGGACACTGTAGCACAGGAGCTAGCGCAACAAAACTCACCCAAATCAGGAAGCAAAACAAAAAAAGCAAAAAGGAAATCTGAAAAAAAAAAACGGGGAGTTGATACCTATCTCCAGCTAGGGGTAATGGTCAGATGTCTCCCAGGTACATCAGCATGGAGAGACACTGACTGCATTGCTAAAATTGTACAGGAAGCAGGAGAAAACATTGATGTCCTGGTACATAGGGACTATATTCTCCGCAGCGGTCAGTTGTAGAGAACAAGAAACACCTGACCAGGCTGGGTGATAAACTATCATCTATTTCATCTGGCATCTCCTTCTCTGAGATCCTGCCAGTCTGGAAGAGGGAGGCAGTTGGACAGAAGGTCACAGAAGGGGAGATAGGGAAGCTAAACATGTGGCTCAAGGACTGGTGCCAGGAAAAAGGACACAAATTTGTAGGGAACTGGCAACAGTTTTTGGGAGCGAAAGTTCTTTTAATATGATGGACTGCATCTGACTAAGGAGGGAGTCAGTGCATTGGGGCAGAAGTTTGATGTCTTTGCAGAATATTTAAACTAGCAAATGGGGAGAGGGGTGCAGCACCCGATACGTCAAATGGGAAGAACACCCCTCCCCCCTCAGCTAGTGGTCAAACAGGAGTTTAGCACGTTTGTAGTTCATTTGCAACACCAGGTGACCAGGTTACTACTTACTACTACTACTACAGGTAATGAAAAGGTCTGGCTCCCTAATGATGCACAGGGGAAACACCAACCTCACCCAACAACTAACACACCAAAATCTGGCCAATGGAAAATCATATACACAATGCTCTCAGTCTGGGAAACAAGATCCCAGACCTGCAGGCAATAATGACTGAGGCTAAACTGGACATAGTAGCCACTAGCAAGACATGGTTTACCAGTAACCACACTTGGGAGACTTCAGTACCCGGCTTTGTACTATTCAGAAGAGACCAAGGTGCAAGGGGGGGTGGAGTGGCTCTTTGTATCAATGAAAATATCAAAGCTACAGAAATTCAGAATACACATAAGGAGCCAGGAGAACTGTGGGTCACCCTGGAAACAGGAAATGGGACAGCCATACGAACTGGGGTTGTCTACAGGCCTCCAGACCAGGGTGAGGACATAGACACATTACTGTTAGAAGATATACAAAACATGACAGCTGAAGGGGAGGTTCTGATAATGGGTACTTCAACATGCCAGATACAGATTGGTCAATACCAGCAGGAACATCTGCCAAGACTAGACACATAGTGGATTCCCTGCAGGGGGAGGGCCTCAAACAACTGGTACAGCAACCTACAAGAGACAGGGAAAGGATCACAGATATCCAGTTAGAAGGTCACCTGGGGCCAGTGACCATCACGTGGTATGGTTCAATTCCCACTACTAGAACTAAATCGTCCCATTCCAAAGCAAAATATGGGACTCCAGAGGAGCTGACTTTGATAAGATGGCCAACAGAGTTAAGCTAGCCCTGGCAAGAAAAAATGCAGGTGAGGGGGTACAGGCAAAGTGGGCATGCATTAAGGATGCAATACTTGAAGCAACATCCCATTGTGTTAGAGAGAAAAGGAGTGCAAAAGAAGAAGGAACCATTTTGGTTCTCAAAAACAGTAGCAGAAAAGGTCAGAGCCGAAATGCTGGCCCTCAGGAAAAATAAGGGAATGCAGCGGGATGAAGATAGGGAGACATGCCAAACTTCCCTAAGGGAAGCAGGGAAGGCAGGCAAAGGCCCAAACCAAAGAAACACTAGCACAAACAGTAAAAAAAGGTGACAAGATTTTCTATCGATACATTAGTGAAAGGAGAAAGTCCAGAGGGGGTATTACTAAGATCAAAGGGGATAAGGGGAATGTGAGGAGGAGGACCATGTAAAAGCATCTATCCTAAATAGATACTTCTGCTCAGTATTTACTGAAGAGAAGGTAGGGCAGGGCCCACAGCTCAGCACCATGGACACAGGGGGGAGGGAGGGAGGTGTGCACTAGTTCCTTCACAAAAGAAAGGGTCCTACAAGAGCTCGATAAGCTCAGGGTGGACAAGGCAATGGGACCTGATGGCATACATCCCAGGGTACTAAAGGAGCTAAAGGTGGAACTAGCAGAGCCATTATCAGAACTGTTTAGTGAGTCTCGGAGCACAGGAGAGGTCCCAGAAGACTGGAGAAGGACTCATGTGATCCCGCTCCACAAGAGTGGTAGCAGGGAGGAGGCAGAGAACTACAGACCAGTCAGTCTTACCTCAGTAGTGGGCAAGATTATGGAGGCACTCCTTAAGGAAAGGATAGTGCAACACCTGGAATCCATAGGAGCACAGGATCCAAGACAGCATGGGTTTACAAAGAAGGTCCTGTCAAACTAATCTCATAGATTTCTTTGACTGGGTAACCAGAGTGGTGGACCAAGGGGTGCAGCTGATGTAGCCTACCTTGACTTAAGCAAAGCTTTCAATCACCGCTCCACATAGAAGTTTGATTAGTAAGCTGGCTAGGCTCAGGGTGGGTCAGTTGGTCAACTGGGTGGCAAACTAGTTGACAGCAGAAAACAGAGAGTGATGGTAAACGGTATACAGTCAGAAAAGATGCAACTCACAAGTGGGGTACCACAGGGATAAGTCCTGGGGCCAGTCCTCTTCAATATCTTCATCAGTGACATTGCAGATGGACTGGAGGGTAAGGTTTGTCTGTTTGCAGATGACACCAAGATCTGCAACAGAGTAGATGATCCACATGGGGTGGGCAGAATGAGAAGAGATCTGGATAAACTGGCAAAATGGTCGGAAAAGTGGCAACTGGGGTTTAATGCCTGTTCTCCCACAGCTAGGTCTGCAGACTGGTCAATATTGCTTTTTTGTAAAAAGTATATGCTGCAGTAACTTCACTGCTGTTGCTGTTATCCAGGTGGTGTATTATCTTCTGTGGCTGTCCTCTGCCATTGTATTTGTTGAACAGTTCCTGCATTATGTACCTGATTGTTTGTCACTGCTGTATTATGATATTGTATCTTACTGTATTGTTATATTGTACTGTCCCGGTTGTGCCTGAAAATAGGCAGGATTTTTGCCTAGTGCACTTACCTGGTTACCAAACGCTAATAAATAAATAAATGCAAAGAAGTGCAAGATCATGCACATAGGCAAGAGAAACCTGAAGCCACCTATAGGTTGGGAGGGAGTTGCTGGCAGTCACAAGAAAAGAAAGAGACTTTGGCATCATCATCACAGATGACCTGAAATCATCCAAGCAGACCACTAAAGCAATAGATAAGGCTAGGGGATGTTGGGGTGTATTAGTATGGGTATCGCAAGTCATAAGATGGAGGTGGTAATTCCTCTTACAAGACACTGAGTATCATGCGTGTGTACTGGAGGCCACACCTGCACAAGGACATTAACAAAATTGAGGCAGTCCAAAGATGGGCAACTAAAATGGTGCAGGGACTGCATTATAAAACATATGAGGACAGATTAATGGAGCTCAATATGTGTACCGTAAAGCAAGGGAGGGAGAGAGGTGATATGATTGAAACATTCAAACACCTTAAGGGTATTAACAAGGTGAAAGAGTCTAACGTGTATATAAGAAAATAGCAGGACAAGAGGACACAGCATGAGATTAGAGGGAGGCTGATTAAGGGGTAATGTGAGGAAGTTCTTTTTCACAGAAAGGGTGGTGGATGCATGGAATAGCCTACCGCAGGAAGTGGTGGATATGAATACAGTGCAGGGCTTCAGACAGGCATGGAATAGGCATAAGGGAGCAATACAGATGAGTATGAATAGATAGGTCATTGATAGAGCAAAGGCGATGGCACATTCATAAGGTAGAAAAGAAATGGGCAGACTAGATGGGCCTTGCAGTCCTGATCTGCCATCAACTTCTTTGTTTCTATGTTTCACAAATGCGGTGCCAAGCACCTTGGCACATGTTCTTCGACCCACGGTAGGGGAGAGGTTAGTAGTCCTCTAACTTTGCAGCAGTCTATCCACCTCCGATCATGTGGTCTACATGTGTTCAATACCATGATGAAGCTGACATGTACACCAGTCACCACTGCCCTTATGTCAGTGTCCCAGAGAGGTGCTGTAGAGATTGTCCATACTGTAGATAGGGAGTAGGATATGCCCCAATGTGTGACCCATTTAGACAGCCATGTCTCTGTGATATCTGTGGCTACCCCTGTACCCCGAGTTTTGGCTCCATGTACTGTTGTGGTACCACACCTGTCATATCCCGTGATACACGTCACTTCACTGTGCACTTCTCCCCCTCCCAGGGATCATACCACTCAGTATCCTGTTCACATCACTGTGGCAGTCTCCCATGTTGGCCCACCACCCGTTCAAGGTCCACCTGTCCTTGTCGCACATCTACCCCATAGTCCACTCAAAACGCTGAATGCAGTCTGCACTAGTAGGTGCAGTTCCTCCCTCCCAGACAATCCATCATCATGCTGCTGAGCCCTTGCTGCGAGCACATCTCCAGGAGCAACGTTGTCAAATGTCCAGCCTATCCACATCGGTATGTCTTCTGGCACGGGTATGCATCGTTGTACAGCTACGTTGTGCAGCATCTGCATGCAGTGAAAACACGGCACACCTGGCTGTGGATCCGTTTGGACCAGGCACCATCACACCACCACCATCAAGCCTGTCCTGGGCCAGCAATATGGAGTCCAAAGACATCAAGATTCAGGGGAGGATGTGGTGTATGCTACAATTCTAGGACTGGACTAGGCAAATTCATGTTTGTTTTAGTGCCACAGGCTGCAGCTGTCCTTTTAAAGGGCACTGAGGACACTGTATTTCTGGCCCCACTGACAGTCTGTGTGGCATTAGGTGGCAGTGGGATGAATCCGCTGGCTATGGGGCCAGCTGCAGTTCCCCATATGGGTGTTGTGTCCGACATGGGGGCCTGTCCGTGGGAACATCAGTATCCTGCCATATAGGGTGCTGTGTGGTAAATGCAATTCACATTTGTGATCATGCTCATGTATCAGGTATATGCACATAGTGTGTCTTTGTAATAAATGACAAGCAATACATAATGCTGTGTTGTGTCTCTGTGGTCTTTGGGTTGTTGTGTGCGGTGCCTGTGTGCTGGGTGCCACTGGGCATTACCAGTATGGTGAGGGGTGGGGCATGGTTTTGCTGCTGTTGGTTTGTCACGACAATGCCTATGGTGCCAGGGAAAACACTGTGGCTACATAGGACTGTGTGGGTACCCAGTTGTGGGTCTGTCGTATGGGTATGCAAGATGTACTGTGAATGAGTACCTGTGTTCAGCCACATGATGGTGCCCCTGTGTATGCAGCACTGTACGTTCTCTGTAGTTGGCAATGGGGTGCTGCTGCATGTCCTGCAGTCAGGTGGGGGTACACAGGGTCCGAGGGAAGAATGCCATGCTCAGGGGCACACTATGTGTCAGCAGTGGTGGGCCCACTGCAGGTATGGGGTTGCACGGGGTCAGCAACTACTGGGACACAGCATCACATGGGTAGACTGTGGGGCAGCAGGATGGGACCAGTTCCTTCAGGGGTCACATCCGGGGGCTTGCATTTGACTCCTCACCCTATGCTGGATGGTCTTGCCCCCCTCCAGTCCCAAATGCCCCTCCAACACCACCAGCTCCGTACACCCTAACTCTACATCCAGTAACCTACAAGGAAGTTGAAGACCACCTTCGCAGCCTTGACACCAGGAAGGGTGGTGGCTCTGATGGGCTCGAACCCTTCTTCCTCAAACTTAGCTACTATTACCTCACAGCTCCTATCCTCCATATTTTCAACCTATCTATCTCTACCGCCACTGTCCCCTCCTGCTGGAAATCAAACTTCGTGCTGCCCCTTTTAAAATCCGGTGACCCCTCTGATCTGAGCAATTACAGACCTATTTCCATCCTCCCAGTCCTCTCCAAAATATTAGAGAAACTCATAAATAGTCAAATAAAAGAACACGTCGAAGAGCACTCCCTCCTTAATTCTGCTCAATCAGATTTCAGGCATAACCACAGTACTATGTTGGCCCTAGGTAAAGTTAGCAATGATTGGTACACCACCTATGACTCTAAGCAAGTAACAGGTGCAGTGTTCCTCGACTTGAGTAAAGCGTCCGACACTGTCGATAATAGACTTACTGTACTTAGCCTCTCTAATCAGGGGTCAACCTTAACCTTTTTTTGTACTAGCCAGCAGGGCAAGTCGATTCAGAATTGCACTAGCCCGCAGATGGTTGCACTAGCCCTCAATTATAATTGTAAATTTTGATCACTTATACAGGAAACAATGCAAGCCAAGAAATACTCTGATTATTGCACATTTATCCTGCTCCCACATTGCTTCTAGCTCCCCATCCAGCAGAAAAAAAGACTGCAATGCTATCACACAGTGAGCCCCCCTCCCCATTGTTTTGTACCATGGCATCTTCTCTTTCTCTTTCTGCCCCCACCACCACCACCAAACCAGAGGACATCACAACAGCAAATGTTCAATCAAGCAGTCTCAGCTCTGCACACACAATAGCTGACATCATCATACACCTCACCACACTGTCACCACCACCCACAGGGCAATGAACAGAGTCAGGCAGAGAAAGACACTCTCAGCCCCCACCCTATGATCAACTAGAGACCTGCTCTTCTGGAAGTGTTTGTACGGTCTCAAGTAAGCCAGAGCACATCTAAGATTTATTTGGGGTGGGGGTTACACAAACCTAAGGGGCTTGGGAAATAGAAAATTATGACATTTCTATTTTTAAAAGCATTGATTTTAATATGCTCTGCCCCAACAATAATAGATTTTTCTTAAACATTGTCCTTTCAACAGCCCAGGGGAAACACTACACATGCATTTGCAAATGAGTCCATGACTCAAAGGTTGTAAATCCTACTTTTCTAATAAACAAATAATAAATAAATAAATAATGCTATACTATCTCTATTTCTATATAGGATGATCTATGCACCCCAAGAATGCCTATTTTAAGCTTTCAAATTGTGTATTTTATTAAGGTTTATTTTAGTACCATACATGATCTAAAGCTTTGTTTTTAGGATGATAGGTCATGCTGGGTAGGATAATGGAGGAGCCTGCAAGGTATCGAGCAGGCGGGGCTTTGTCTGAGGGCATTGCCGGAGACACCTGGACAACAACAGGGACTCAGGTAGGACTGCCCAGAAGGGGCTGGGGGGAGGATAGGTTCCTGGGGGCTTGCAGCCAGGGACAGGGAGGAGCCAGACCCCTTAAGAGGGGATGCACAGGAGGAATTCTTCCTCATTCCTCCTTGTCCCAGGTCACAGAGAAGGTAGCCAGGATCAGCATTAACAGAAAACCAGAGGTAAGGGTTTGGTTTCGGCTTAGATGCCGCATGACCGGGGGCTGGTCTTAGAGCTTAAGGTTTGGGATACTAAAGAAATTGTATGGTGAGGTAGTTGCTGTAGCCTAGATGTTGGAGTCATTTGGCTTGATGAAGATCGAAACTTGGGTTTAAAAAAAAAAACAAAAAAAACCTTTTGGCCTTGCTCCTGAGAATTTTTCGACTAGGGAGGAAGACAGGGCTTGTGCTACAGACCTGGCTGAATCTTTCAGCCACCATGAGCAGGCAGCCTAGCAAGTCGGATTAAGTGACAGAAAGGACCCAAGAGACATAGGTTCAAAACCTGCTTGGGAGTAAAAGAATGGAAACTAGTTTGAAAAAAAAAGAGGCATTTACCTGAGGTCAGCAGGAGGTCCGGCAGTCGGGCGCAGATCCAAGAGCCTAGTTGCGTGGTATATCTGGGCGACAGGCGTCCGCTTGAGGGATCCCTGGTTAAATGATCAGATATTTATCAGCAGCAAGGTTTTCAGACCATGAAAGGCAGATGGACAGTAAGGGATATTCCCAGTTACAGACACTGGCTTGCCTAAGGCGTGAGAACACAAGTGTCCCACGGCGGCTGCTACTCTTTCTTGAGTCAGCACCCCTTCCAAGGTGGCCTCGGCTCAGGGAACAAGTTGGTGGAACCCATGAGTTCTGGAGGGCCAGGCGGGCGGGGGGGAGGAGGTCAAGAAATGTGCTGCATGGTCGGGAGCAGGAGGAGTGCAGGTAGCCAAGAGAACGGCCCAGACAAGCTCTGAGAGATGGGCGCCCATGGTGGAGGCTTGATGGAGCTATGTATGGCCTCTGGTGGGCAGCGAGCCATGGATTGCCCCGTGGCGGCCGCTCCCTTCTTCTTTAGCTTAACGGGCCGAACAAGGCCCTCCCCCACTTCTCCCCTCAGATGCGTGCTCGGTATAGAGCCATAGGAGGCTTCCCAGGGGCATTTGTTGCTAGTGGTCTGGCGTGTCCCCACCCCTAGGCAGGGAATGGACGTAGTCGGGTTTGAGGTGAGCTCTCCTGCGGCTGGCTGGAAAAGACGCAGGAGCTTTATGGCTGGGTCACAGCGTAAAGGAGAGCATAGCAGAAAGAATGGTCAAGGTGGGCCACCGTACAGCCAGAGTGCTGAAAACACACATGCGCGAGACCGATGCCATTGTGCATGTGCATTAGGGCGGCAGCCGCCATCTTGGTAAGGGCACAGAGCGGCCGCCACACAGCAGGGGAGCACAGATGGTACTAAGTGAAATTGGTTATGAGAATTTACAATTAATGCCTGCAGAATCACTGCTGAGTGCACAGGGGGACCCAGTTAAGACAGCGGTGTAGGGCTCTGGACCCCAAACACTGGAGTTCTGGGTTTGAATCCCACAGCCCCCGTGGTGGGTAACTGGGTACCTGTCTGGTTCTAAAGAAATAGAGGCAAGTAAATTAAATTTGTGTTGCATTGGTGGCCAGGCATGCAATTAAAAAAAAAAAAATAAATATAAAGCTAAGGGTTGGGAACCTGACTAGGGTATAGAAGGTTTCTAAGGACGCATACTGCGGGAGAGCCTGAGTGAGTAAGGAGTGCTACTAGCCGGCCAGGTAGTGTTAAAAAAAAAAAGAAACAAGGTGTTAAAATGTCCCACGGTCAATGTCCCATGTTGGTTGCAGCAGCTACAGCTTAAGCACCAACAAGGGGAGAGTGGCCATGATTTATTTGATTTCAGGCATATTGTGAAGATGAGCGGAGATCTCGAACAGCAGTTGGCCACCCCATCCGAGGCAAGGGTAAGGCATGGTGGGAGGTGCTGATAGGGGGCAGGGCAAAGATGGGGAGCAGGACCTTCAGGGTTGCTGCCCCCAACAGAACCCAAGAACCCAGAGGAGGTCAACCTGGGAAGCAGCCAGATATCCTGAGACTGCTGACCCTGCCAGCTGAACCTGCGCTCTCTGGCAGGGGTGTTGAGTACATCCGGCAAGACCCAGAGAAGTTGAAGCCCAGTCCGGATGAGACGCCGGTGCACCCTCCTCCTCAGAAAAGTACGAAGGAAGAGGGTCGATTCAAGAGCAGCAGTAGATCAAATAGTGGGTATTCTGGAGTTAGATCAGCTGTCATCTGAAGAGCTGAGGGCTCTCCTTAGAGCGGAGCGCCCCAAAGGAGCAGGGATGCCGGCCGAAGTGGGCAGAGAGTGGAAGGCCATGGAAAAGGTGCTGGTGGAGAACAAGAAGGAAATGGAGGCATCAGCACCAATAAGCTTGGGTCTGCGGGGGTCTTCAGAGGGCCTGCCAGCACTGCCGCAGGCGAGCTTGCAGACAGCCCTCGGGGGTTCGGTCAGACAGCCAGAGACTGGCATGGGGCCTCTGGCAGGAAACCCGGGTCCATCAGGTGTGGAGTGGAAGCTTGATCAGCTGCTAGAATTAGTGGCGGACCAGAATAAGGCTCGGCAAAGAGTGGCCCAGGCAGCCCCGGCCATAGTAGGGATCGGGGACGGTGGGGCAAGAGTGGCATTGGTGCCACCACCAATACCAGAGCAGCAAGGGTCAGTGAGCTTCCTATCCCTGGTGGAGCCCATTGGGTCACACTTGCCGGACAAGGTGAGGCAACAAATCAGTAACGGGGAATACATTGACATCTTTGCTCTTCCGAATAGGCCAAAAGAGCGGGAAAAAGAGAAAAATGACAAGGATGGGGACGACGGGTTTAACAGAAGTGGAAAGCAACTAAGGAGGACAAGGGAGAACTGGGCTGCAGGGTTCTCTATAGGATCCCTCACCCAGGGCAGCCCAGGAAAAGCTAATGGGCTGTGGGTCTACTTCAACAGAATAATGACCATACAGGCTAGTAAACCGGGAGGGGGGTGGTTGGAATATGATGAGGAGTATCGGAGGAGAAAACGGATGGACACAGCATGATCGTGGGCGGTCTTGGATCTCCCACTGCTGTGGAAAATAGATTTGGGGGGAGGGGTTCAACACACAGACAGTGGTTTTCCGGTGAGGCGCCCCCCCCGTCACAAAAAAGGTTATCAATGGGGTAATGGGGAAAAGGAGGGGTGGAGAGGGCGTTGTTTTAGCTACAACCAAGGGTCATGCGCAAGACTGAGAGTTGTAGATACAGACACGAGTGTATGAAAGCGGGAACCCACACTCATTTCAACAGTGTGGAAAGCGACAGAGGTGGGTGCAGGGAAGGCAAACAATTTTGTCCCTTCAGAAGGGAGGGAAAAGGCTGCCAACACCGGTCAAGGCCAAAAATATTGAAGGGTGGTTGGTCAATTACCCAGACAGGGAGGCCACTTGCTCTTTGGCAGAAGGTTTCAAGGAGGGTTTCATATACCTTACCAAGGTCCAAGGAGGGTGCTGAGGCTGACAACCTGAGTTCTGCCAAGGTGACGACTGGAGGTCGGCAAGGTGAGCTACAGGAGGAGCTGGCTGCAGATCGGATCAGTGGCCCTTCTTTTCTCCCTTGCCCATGGTTTAGGTATCGCCCATTGGCCTAGTCCCCAAGAAGGTGCCAGGTGAGTTCCGAATAATAAACCACCTGTTGTACCCAGAAAGGGATTCAGTCAATGCCTACTTCAACCCAGTTGATACCGGATGTGTACACTCGTTCAACAGGGCAGTGGGTGGTGCACCAGGCGGCCAGGGCATTGCTGTGGAAGGCTGATATAGAATCAGCATTCCATCTGTTGCCGGTGTTCCTGGCAGACAGGGAGCTTCTAGGCATGAAGTTCGATGGGTACTACTATATGGACAACTACATGCCCATAGGGTGTGTGGTGGCATGTACGGTTTTTGAGCAATTCAGCACATTTCTGCACTGGGCCATGGCACAGAAAGCCAAAGTCAACCACATGGTTCATTATTTGGATGACTTTCTATTTGTAGGGAGGGCCGGCTCGGGGCAATGCGTGCATATTATGGCGGCATTCCATGAGGTGTGCGCCAAGCTGGGTGTACCTTTGGCCCAGGACAAGATGGAGGGGCCATGCACAAGGCTTTCCTTCCTTGGGATTGAGATTGACACGAGGAAGAAAGTGTTCCAGCTCCCCCAAGACAAGCTAGCGGCCTTGTGCACCCGGTTGAACGCTGTGATGAGGGCGCGTAAAGTCACATTATGGGAGCTCCAGTAACTAGTGGGCCATCTCAATTTCGCTTGCTGGGTAATGCCCATGGGCAGGACATTCATGAGGTGCCTGGTGGGCATTGGGGCCAGCTGTACAAATCTTACCATAGAATCCAGGTCACAGCAGCAATGTGGGTGGACCTGGGCATTTGGCAGACATTTCTGCAATGCTTCAATGGGGTGTCGATGTGGCCGGTCCCGATGTCCAGTGAAGAATTGGAATTCTTCACAGATGCCTCGGGGGGCTTGGACTTCGGGGCGTACTTACAAGGAAAATGGTGTGCCGGACAGTGGCCTTTGGAGTGGATCACATGAGGCAGATAATGGTGATGGAATCTTCCCCATTGTCATGGCATTGGTGGTCTGGGGGGATGTGCTGTGGGACAAGCACATCACATTCAGGTCTGACAACACTGGAGTGGTGTATGCCATAAACAAACTGTTGGGGGGCAAGGGCCCGATGGGCAACCTCATACAGGTGTTTGTCCTCAAGTGTCTGATGTTAAATATTACCTTTAGGGCAGTGCATGTACCAGGCATTGAAAATGGCATCGCTGATGCTCTTTCTCATTTGCAGTGGCAGAGGTTCCAAGAATGGCACCAGCGCAGACCAACAGCTCAGGAAGTCCACAACACCTATGGAATTGGATAACCCAGAGGTCTGGGAGTTGATTGAGAAGGCCCTGGCACCAAGGACGTGCATAGCATACCAGAGGGGAGTCAACTGTTTTCTGGAAGTGCAATACACACAAGGGTGGGCAGTGACATGGCCGATCCCAGTTGCACAGCTGTGCGAATATGTACTGATCAAAAAACAAGTGGGGATCACCTGGGCAATAGTCGAACAGCACATTGCTGGCATTGCCTGGTTCCAAAAGGCCATAGGCTTCTCCGACTCTACAAGGGCATTTGCCCTTCAAAAGATGCTGGCAGTTTGGGCACAGGCAACCCCAAGGTGGATGGACAAGACACGTCCTATCACCCCTGCCATATTCAAGCAGATCTGGGACAAGCGTTGCTGTATGCTTATCCACTGATGAGACAAGACTGTTTGGACAGCATACCTGGTAGCATTTTGTGGGGCATTCCGGGTGTCAGAGCTCACGCAGCCCAGCAAGGCTATGGGGAGACCAGTAGTGCTGGAAGAGGCAGACATGGAGGTCAAAATGTCTGAAGTCTTTGTCTGCATCCAGAAGAGCAAGACCGACCAGCGGTCGCAAACAGTTAAGGGGCCAGAAATAAGACATGATTGGAGTGGTGCAGTGCAGTGGCTGTGGAGCAGCAGTCTTCCGGGAGATGTTCTGGAGGATGCGGTGTTGTCCCATCTGCAGGCACCTCTCTGGGCTGAGGGAGGAGGTTGCTCATCTCCAGGCTGAGTTGGCCAGGATTTGTGGGACCTCCTCTTCCATCCAGGGACCACCAGTGCCACTGCCGTTGCCTCAGAGGTTGCCAAGAAAGAGGCGGTTGGACCACAGTGGGCTCAGGGAGGGTGAGGGTGGTGGAACAGAGGCACATCCCTCAGTTGTACCTCTCCACAATTCCTATGCCATTCTGGCAAAGTGTGGTTCCTCTATGGAGGCACCTACAGTGGAGACCAAGGAGGATGTTGGGAACTTCACAAAGGAGACCCACAGGAGGGTGGCAGGGGACCCTGCAGGGAAGGAAACAACTCCCTGGTGGGGGACTCCATTGTTAGGAAGGTAGAACTGGGCAAGGAAGGGGAGAGGGAGGTAAGGTGCCTGCCTGGCGCCATGGCTTGGAGGGACAGGGAGCGAATCCTCAGGATTGCTGTAGCAGCTGCACAGGGGAGGGAGCTGGATGTCATTGTCCACTTAGGGACAAATGACCTGGCTAAGAAAGGGATTAGAGAAGTGCAGGAATAGTTTGTGGAATTGGGGAGGGGCCTTAGTCAAGTAGCACGCACGGTAACCTTCTCTGAGGTGCTACCCATCTATGGCATAGGAGAGGCTAGGGTGTTCCGTACCATGGGATTCAATCAGTGGTTGAAAAACTGGTGTGGAGCTCAGGGATTTGGCTTCATTGGGGACTGGGGGTCCACCTGGAGTGATGCAAGCCTATACTGGTATGATGGGCTACATCTGTCCGGAGGGGAACCAGGATCCTAGGTGATAGGTTTAAATGCTTCATTAGCAAGCTTTTAAACTAGCCAAGGGGAGGCACTGGAAAGGAGCAGGAAAATCCTAGCCCCCCAAACAATCACGGTAGTATGTGGCAAACACCAACATGGAGGTGTCGATAGGGAGAAGGCAGGGGTAAATGGAGAAAGTGACAAAGGCAAGAATGACAGGGATGGGGCAAAAGGGGTAAGGCCATCAGGAAATGGAGGTAATGAGTACCAATGCCCATAGTTCTGGGCAACAAGCTCCTGAGCTGGTGGCCTTAATGGAAGAGGAATGCCTGGATATCGTAGCAGTCACAGAAAACATGGTACACAGAGAACCATGACTGGGATGTTAACATACCAGGGTACATAACCTACAGGAGAGACAGGCAGGGGAGAAGAGGGAGGAGTAGCTCTCTATGTAAAGGAAGGGATAAAGCAACTGAACAAAAGAGTAAACAGGGAGGAGAGGAGGCACTGTGGGTCACCTTGGAGACTGGAAGGGCACCACAATCCGCACAGGGGTTGTGTACAGACCCCATGTCAGGGGAAGGAATGGACAAGGATATGATGGAAGGCATTCTTAGAATGGCAGAGAAAGGGGAGATACTGTTGATGGAGACCTGAATATGCCAGATGTTAACTGGAGCACATTTGCTGCAGCAACATCCAAGAGCAGGGCCATTCTTGACCTACAGGTGGCAGGCATTAGACAGCTAGTTTGAACCCACTCATGAGGGAGCAATCTTAGACCTCGTACCTCAAGCGAGGGGCAGTGAGAGGATCTCAGATCTAAGTGGGTTGCCATCTGGGGACAAGTGACCATCAAACAGTGTGGTTCATGTTAACTCAGCTACAGAGTCAAGCCACAAAAGTGAGGGCACTGGACTTTAGGAGGGCTGACTTGTCAAGATGGGAGAGTGCCTCAGAAAAGCACTAGCAAACAGGCTAGAAGGAGCTGTGGAGCAACAATGGGGAATTATCAAAACTGCCATCACAGAGGCAACAAGCCTTTGTGAAGCAAATAAACAAATCAAAATGAAAGAAAAGCCACTATGGTTCTCAAGAGAGGTGGCTGTGAAAGTCAGGAAGAAAAAGATAGCATTCCAGAAGTATAAGGAAACACAGAAGGAGCAGGACAGAAAGCTGTACCAGTTAAGGCAGAAAGAAGCAGGAGGGAAGTCAGAATAGCAAAGGCCCAAACTGAGGAAAAGATAGCTAACTCAGTTAAGAAGGGATAAAACCTTTTATAGGTACAATCAAGACGTGAAAGACAAAGGAGGGATAGTGAGGCTGAATAGAATAAGCGGTGGGTGGGCAGAGGGGACAGTGAAAAAGCAGGAATACTGAATGAATATTTCTGCTCAGTATTCACAAAAGAGAGGGAGTGCCTAACCCAATTAACAGAAGCACTCTTGATAGGGGGTCGATCCAGTCCTTTCACAGAAGAAAGGGTTCTGCAAGAACTCCTAAAACTGAAGGTGGACAAAGCAATGGGTCCTGATGGAATTCACCCAGAATTCTAAAAAGAATTAAGGAAGGAACTAGTGAAACCACTGGCTACTCTTTTAATAAATCATGGGAGGATGGTGTGGTACCCGGAGGACTGGAGGAAGCGGATGTGATTCCCCTTCACAAAGTGGGACCAAGACAGAGGCAGGAAACTACAGACCTGTCAGTCTGACCTCTGTGGTAGGGAAAGTGATGGAGTCACTTCTGAAGGAAAGAATAGCTGAGTACCTAGAGGTCAGTGGAGCACAGGATCCAAGGCAGCATGGGTTCTGGCGGGGAAGGTCTTGTCAGACGAATCTAATAGATTTCTTTGACTGGGTGACCAAAGTAGTAGACCAGGGAGGGCTGTGGACATGGCCTGCCTAGACTTTAGCAAGGCATTTGACACAGTCCCACAAAAGATTATTAGTCAAATTAACCAGCCTGGGGTGGGTCCCAGAGTGGTAGCCTGGGTAAAACATTGGCTGGACAACAGGACACAGAAGGTAATTGTAAATGGAGTCCACTCTGAAGAAAGGGCAGTTACTAGTGGGGTACGCGGAGGTTCAGTATTGGGTCAGTCCTTTTTAATGTCTTCATCAGTGGCATTGCAGAGGGACTGGAAGGAAAAGTATGCCTTTGCAGATGACACAAAGATCTGCAACAGGGTTGATACACAGGAGGCGGTGGAAAGGATGAAAAGGGACTTGGCAAGGTTGGGAGGAATGGTCTGACGTATGGCAGCTAGGATTCAATGCAAAAAGTGCAAAATAATGCACCTGGGAAACAAGAACCCAGGGAAGAATACACAATGGGTGGGAGGTAGTAACAACAACAAAACAGGAAGGGACCTGGGGTAATCATATCAGATGACTTTAAGGTTAGCAAGCAATGTGAGAAGGCAGTAGGGAGGGCCAGGGGTATACTGGGATGTATAGGGAGGCATCAGCAGCAAAAATAGGAAGTTGTTATCCCTCTGTACAGACAGTTGGTGAGACCCCATCTGGAATACTGTGTCCAGTTCTGGAGACCCCATCTCCACAAGGACATAGACAGGATAGAGGCAGTCAGAGGAGGGCAGCTAAAATGGTGCAGGGTCTGCAAGAGAAGCCGTATGAGGGGAGAGACTAAAGGAGCTTAATATGTATACCCTTGAGGAAAGAAGGAGAGGGGGACATGATAGAAACTTTTAAGTACCTCAAGGGAATCAACAAAATCCAAGAGGTAGCATCTTTCAGAAAAAGACTTGCAAGAACAAGGGACACAATTTAAAGATAGAAGGAGGGCGGTTCAGGGGCAATGTGAGGAGTATTATTTCACAGAGAGGGTAGTGGATGCATGGAACAGCCTTCCTGAGGAAGTTGTGGAGTCTAAAACTGTGGGAGAATTCAAGAATGCATGGGACAGACATAAGGCAATTCTTGTGGGGGGCAGGAAGATATAGGCTGTTGGTTAAATAGGATCTGCAGCCTATCCTGTAGGTAGGGAAATGGGCAGACTAGATGGGCCTAGCGGTCCTTATCTGCCGTCAAAGTCTATGTTTCTATGTTTCTATGCTGACTAGCAGAGCCCCACAGACTCCAGTGGGATGTGAGAGCATGGGTACAGGATTATGTAACTTGGCTCCCAGCAATGGGGGGGCCTTCCGTCATGGAGGGGGTGGCCCTCTAACAGTGTACCAGTTGAGGCACATGTTGCAAAAGACCTTGCGACAGTTGGGCATCGCAGCAGAACACTACAACACACACTCCTTTAGGACTGGAGCAGCATCACACACCAGGGCAGAGGGCTTATCAAACGGGACAATACAGGCATTGGGTAGATGGAAGTCACAGGCTTTTGAAACATACATAAGACTACACATATTATAACTCTCTTTTGCTTTGTTTGGACAGGTGTTGCAGCCCGAGTAGAGCAGATCTGGCTTTGTGGCCACTCATACATCCATTCGGCAGCCTGCGGGGCAAGGCAGTATCCCGGAGGAGAGAACCTGTTCCTAGCACCCGAGAGGGCAGAGATGCATTGGCTAGGATGGCACAGGATGCTATGGAATGAGTTAATCGCAATACTGCAAGCAAAACCCAAGAGAGGTTGCAGCCAAATGGTTTAGTCATCCATTTAGGGGGAAATGATTTAGGGGTTGTGTAAGCGAGGGAGCTTAAGGAGAGGGTCAGGCAGGACATGGTAAGACTGAAGCTATGGTGGCCCCAGGTGCATATAATCTGGCCCAATATGGTGCAGTGGTAGCAGTGGCTGCACGCCCAGAACATTAGGGCAATAGAGAAGGTGCGCCGGATGCAGAATGTGGCCATGAGATCAATTATGCACTCCGTGGGTGGGTCCATAGCAGCGCATTTGGGGTGTCTGTGAAAAAGCCTGATCTGTATAGAAGAGATGGTGTACATTTAACAGAGAAAGGATTAGACCTGTTTTTGAATGACACACAACGGGCGGAGGTGAGGGTATTAGCTTGAGGTGATTGTGGGGGGTGAGTTGGTGCGGACTCACCTTGTGGTGGCTTGGTAGTCTTGGAACGCTGTGGAGGGAGTAACAGGGGATCATGTGTCTTGACCAGCCAGATCTCCCTGAGGCTGACAGGAGGGCGGGCCTGACAGATGGAATCCGGAGGGCATCCTCTTCGGGCAGTGTCCCACGGTATGGCAGATCCTCTGTGGGAGGAGCTAGCTGCAGCCAGTCATAGAGCCATCCCTTATGCCCCGGAGGCTGTTGTCCCTCGTGGGGTCCTGGTTGATGGTAAGGCGGCCCTCTCCTGGGAGGGAGGGTCGACCATCAGCGATCTAGTTTCCATGGGGAGCTAGATTCCTTCCAAGGCTACCTAGCTGCGAACGGTACGCTGAAACATATGTATATATGAAACTTGGTTTTAATAATAAACACATGGCTGTGGCCATTTCTCCAAAGCCCGTTGTTGTGTCAGTTTGTTCAGGTGAAGAAGGCCTATACCCTCAAAAGACAATGGAGGAGCCTGCACGGTACTGAAGCAGGCGGGGCTTTGTCTGGGGGACATGGTCGGAGACACCTGGACAACAATAGGGACTCAGGTAGGACTGCCCAGAAGGGGCTTGGGGGGAGGATAGGGTTCCCAGGGGGGAGGGAGCTTGCAGCTAGGGACAGGGAGGAGTCAGGCCCCTTAAGAGGGGCTGCACAGGAGGAATTCTTCCTCATTCCTCCTTGTCCCAGGTCGCATTCCACCCAAACCTCACCCTCGTAAAAGCAAGGGGGAACGTGGGGGGGGGAGATAGGAAACTTGCTGTCCCACTAAGGGGGATCGCCTTAGGGGTCAGGAAGGAATTTCCCATTTTTTTCCCACCGGGTTTTCCAGGTTTTTGTCTTCTCCAGCAAGGGGGGAGTCATTTTAGGTACAGTAGGCTAGGGAGTAGATAGGTAGGTGTCGCAGTCATGAACCTTTGTAAGTGGCGGCTTGGTAGTCTTGGAACGCTGTGGAGGGGGTAACAGGGATCACAAGTCTTGACCAGCCAGATCTCCCTGAGGCTGACAGGAGGGTGGGCCTGACGAATGGAGTCTGCAGGGCAACCTTTTTGTGCAGTGTCCCGCGGTATGGCAGATCATCTGCAGGAGGAGCTAGCCGCAGCCGGTCATAGAGCCATCCCTGATGCCCCGGAGGCTGTTGTCCCTCGCGGGGTCCTGGTTGATGGTAAGGCGGCCCTCTCCTGGGAGGGAGGGTTGACCATCAGCGATCTAATCTCCATGGGGAGCTAGATTCCTTCCAAGGCTACCTAGCTGCGCACAGCACGCTGAAGCATATGTATATATGAAAATTGGTTTTAATAATAAACACATGGCTGTGGCCATTTCTCCAAAGCCCGTTGTTGTGTCATTTTGTTCAGGTGAAGAAGGCTGTATGGGACTGTATGGATGGTGATGACTGGCATGGTCCATTTAGAAGAGCTGGGAACCCCCTACACTTGCCAGTAATGGCAGCTATGGATCTATGGATGGTCATTTCAGAGCCTGGTCTGCAGTGGTGTCCAGGGAAAGAACAGAGTTAAGAGATTTGGAGGGGAGAGGGACGTTATGGTGAGGCTGGGATAAACCCAGCACCTGCAGGGCCGACCCTGTACACCTCCTCACATTTTGTCACTGAAATGTTGGATACAGACACTCAAAGTGTAGGGAAATGAGGGGCACTGGTCTTAATAATATGGGACAAATTGTTAGAGACACATTCAGAAAACTGGAAGCTAATGACTTAACAGCACTATACCCTTGATCACATCCTGGACACTAGCTGAAAGTACTAACAGTGGAGTGATAATGACTCACATTGAGTCTTTTGTGGGATCCCTCTATTGAACTGCCTGATAACTGCAACTCTTCATGAACTGTTAATTACACCAGGCCATCTGGAACATTGAGAGAGATTAGCATGAGGACTAGAGCCTGCTAAAGTAGAGACTTTTTAACTTCATTAACAGCCATGAAACCTGCACTAGTCAAGATGGACAAGTAGAGAGTTAGCTGCACTAGCCCTGGTCAATTTGCACTAGGGTTTCGGCAAGTACAACAATGTTAAGATCGACCACCGTCTCTTCTAATATAGGTGCCACCACCCCTACAGTTCAATGATTCGCAAGCTACCTTGCAGGGTGAGAACAACGAGTAAAAGTGGAAGGTCTCCTGTTGAACCCCCTTCCCATCACTAGAGGCATCCCCCAAGGATCCATCTTAGGCCCCATCCTTTTCTCTATCTACATCAACACCCTTGATACCAACATTGTCAATCTGAAATTGCACTTCTTCGTGGAAGACACTGTACTATACACCTCTAAGCCTACGCTAGTCGAAGTTTGTGATGATCTGCAATCCGACTTCCTTCAGCTCAAACACAATCTTATCTGCACCAAACTACTGCTCAATGTGAAGAAAACAAAGGTAATGTTCTTCAGCCATAACAATAACCCCTCCTCCAGTGTCCAAGGCAAGCGTTGCAATGGTGTTAACATCCCTAGGGGAGCCACTGGAGGTGATTGACAAGTTTAAATATCTGGACCTATGACTCGACAACAAACTCTCCTTCAATGCCCACATTGAAAGCCTCTCTGCCAAGCTTAAAGCCAGACTAGGCTTCTTTTTTAGAAACAGAGCACTATTTCCAACTGAGGTCAGAGTCAGACCTGCCCAGACAACATTCCTCCCGCTTCTAGACTGTGAGGACATCATATACAATTGCACTTCTGTAACCGACCTGCACAGGCTCGACGTCCTATTTCACTGTGTCCTTCGGTTTATTACTAAGGTACCCCCCCACAGGACCCAACCACTGTGACTTGTATTCTCTTGTTGGGTGGATGTCCGTACACACTAGAAAACTGCTTCACCTCGGCACCTGGATGCTAGAAGTGCTACACAATAAACATCTGGACTATATTTCATCACTCATCCGTATTTCACACTGCACCTACTCCCTAAGGAAGTCAGCCTTCCTCCTCCTGGACGTCCCTAGAACTCATACTTCCCTTGGCAAGGGTGCTATTTTGCATGACCTTCCTGTGGCTTGGAACCACATTCAGGCAGTGCTCAAGCTCACCAGCATCGTCCCAATTAACTTCTTTAAGACTAGTCTCAAAACCCTTTACGGTTCTCTGTAACTGCCAGAGGACATAGCTCATTTTGATTCCATCCGTACTATTACCTTTGTCTGCTAACCATTTTTTGGGTACTACACCTCCTCTCCCATCCACCTCCCTCCCTCGCTCTGCCCACTCCCTTGCTCTGCCCACCCCTCCTCCCTCCCTTGCTCTGCCCACTGCTTTTCCCCAGGCGACTTTCTGGCCCCTTTAATCTACCTAGTTCTACTCCCACTCTCTGTTTATTTCCTTTTCCCTCTTCCCTTCCTCCTTATCTCTCCTAACCTTCCCATCTTCCTTCTCTCTCTCTCTTCTATCTATGCCCTTACACTGCCTCCAGTATTTCGCCCCTACTTAGCTGCACTTATTGTCCCTTATCTACCCTTGACCTTAATTTGTCCCTAAGCACCGTCTTTTATCTTGACTAGCCGACAATTTTGTTAATTATGTTAATTTCACTACTGCATTATATGCCTTTTCTGTATTTTTGCTGTTTCTTGTACACTTTTTAACTATGTTAATGCCAGTATCTACTATAAGACTGTATGTTTTATCTTGTGTAAATCATTTGACTATGTATGTATCTCCTCTTATGTAATCAGGCTTTAAAGCCCACATTTGTACCACCCTTTATGTAATCAGGATCTCTTTGTGAATGAGCATGCTTAATGGAGTTTTCCTGCAAGAAACTTGAACTTGAACATCCTACTATGGCATGCACCACGTTCCAGTTACTATTACTTCCTTTTCCCAGCCTGGCATTCTGGCAAGAGGCAGCGTCTGAGGCACCACCCCAGTGGCCAGGTCTGTAACCGTGCTACAGCCTTCATATGCTCCTTTTTGGCATAAACTGGTTTGTAAATCTGCATTACACCACATGTGCAGTGCGTAGTCATCTGCTATGCCCCCGCGTGGAGCTTCTCTGGGGCGTGAGAACACTATATGCCATGGCTGTGCATCCTGCTTATGCGTACAATGCACGTGAATCACACATGTGGCCCTCCGCGGGGTAGTGTGCTATGCATCTTGCTGAATAGAGACCAATATGAAGAAGAAGAAAACCAAAACAGTCCCTCCCTCAATGCAGGACAAGAAAAAAGTAGGGATTAGTCCAATCATTATGTTTGTCAGTCTGTTATTGCAGGGAACTGGTAAATGGCCATCCCAGTTATGAAGGCTCATTGGAAGAATGGATGGTTTTTCACTTAATATTCTCCCATAAATATAGGTACAGACTGCCAGTGGTTTATAAAACAACTTTTACTCATTAAATGTGATACCAGTACAATTGCCTGGCAACTTTTTTATTCTGTAACCTTAGTTATGGCTGGAGTTACCCAAAGGAAGTGGAATCAGTCAATGCGTGATATTGGTTGTATAACAGTTTACTTTAATAAAGCTATTATACTAGAGTTAAAAGTTTGACTTAGTTCAAGGAGTAATTTGATATAGGAAGACTGCTCCTGTGTAAATTTTACCCACTGACAGGTATAAAACTGACAAAATAAAGTATAAAAGTCCAACATCTAATGAAGAAATGTGTCCCCAGACCCTGTCAGACATGTTCGATCCTACATCAAAAGTGATGGGTTCCCTCAGAGAATTTTTTTCTATTTCCAATATTGTCTGTCACTGTCCACTCCCAGGGAAAAATCTGACCTGTAAAGACACACCAAGCAACAGCACATTTCCAGTTGTGGAACAGGTGGTGGTTGTGGGGCAGTGTTGCAAATGTGAGTGGAGTACAGCACAATAAATAAGTAGAAAAGGGAATGTAAGTGATAAAACCTGACAGTGAATGGATTATTGGGGGATACATGTATACCTGTTCCAGGGGTGTGCTCTGATTATGCAAATGGAGGGCCTTCATAGCCCCTTGAAGGGTGGGTAACTCCCAACAACTCACATCCTGAAAGTGGAGGGCTTTCAGTGTCAGCATAATCTGCTAGCCCAGAAGTGTGAGCCACATACCAGCTTTTTCCCCTCAGGCGGTATTGCCTGGTAAACATATGGGTAGAGAATGCTGTCAGGCTATAGGCCAGCATTTCACTTATCCATTTTCTAACTAAATAGAGTGGCGTATAATAATTGCTCAATAAATTCTTTGTCCAGTCACCAAATGTGCACATTTTATTTTTATTAACTTTGTCATGGTGTACATGTCTATCTTTGGTTGTGATGGGTGTATGTGGCCTGTGGGTGTGATAGGGTACATGGGGGAAAGGGGTCAGTTGTTGTGACAGACTGCAATGTGGTATGGTGTTAGTGGGCATGACAGAGTACATGGGGGTATGGGGTCATAAGGTGTGACAGTGTGCAAGGGGTTATGGCTTGGTGGGTGTGGCAGCATACTTGGGGTAAGGGGTAGGTGGGTATGACAGTGTGCATGGGGATATGGTGTTGGTGGGTGTAACAGCATTCACGAGGGTAAGGGTCACTGGGTGTGATAGAGTGCATGTGTGTATGTGGTCAGTAGGTGTGACAACTTACATGGGGTTATGGGGTCAATCAGTGGGAGTGACAGCGTGTATGGGGTATGGAGTTGCTCAGTTGGTGTGATAGCATGCATGGAGTGTGGGGTCTGTGGGTGTGATAGAGTGCATGCATGTATGTGGTCGGTGGTTATGACAGCATGCATGGGTGTGTAACCCCCTAGGCGGCGCTATTCTACGGGCTACTATCCCTGACTGTATGGCTTTGTACAGGTTGAGGGGTCTGAGTTCTGTAATTGGGTGCCTCAACCCAGAGGAACGGTACTGGGGTAGCATAAATGCTCAGGTATAGCCCTCTGAAATGCTATAACCTCCCACCAGCCCATCTAGTGGCCAAAGCAATAACCCAATAGTACATTCACATTTAGCACATAGCAGTAATAATGTGGTCACGTCCATTTTACTTACCACCAGGGCTGGATCTGCAGCAACTGCCCTGGAGACGCCCTGGAAAATAAGATCAGCAATGCAATGATATAACCTGCCAGGAGGCAGTATAGCATAGTGGGTTAAGGCTCTGAGTTGCAGATTTGGAGACCTGGGTTTGAATCCCACAGCCACCTAGGTGCATACTGTGTGATTCTGAGCAAGTCACTTAACTTCCTTGTGCTCCCAGGTCGCATCTGGAAACAAGCTTCAGCTTAGTATGCTACTCCTGGTTAAACAATATTCCCCGTCAACACTGTAACCCAATGAATAATATGCACACTAGCCAGGTTAAACATGAAAAAGGCAATCAGATTTATTTGGGGCAGTGAACAAGGGAGGGGTGTGAATCTAGCAGAACGATTAGCAATCTGATTTAAATCAGGATTGTCTGGCATGCACTTTAAGTCCCAACTTGACAGTTCAACAACCCTGGGTATCCAGTAAGTCATGCAGGCTAGCCTGAAACATTGCCCGGGGTGGGTGGCATTGCAGCCGATGTTGGGGTCTTTAATGAAAGAAAAACAGTTAAGTCTGCACACGACCCAATAATTTGTAATCCAAGCCTGACGGCTTGGTCCGTTGCAAGAACCCAATGAAAGAAAAACAATTAGATGGCACCACAATGATTTTTACTTTTGTTGCAGGGAGCTACTCTGGACTGTACTCATGCTACCAGGACCTGGATGCAGAGCAGGCAAGATGTAGACCTCGTGGTGATGATCAGGGATGCCAGGGGAAGCAGAGCCAACACGACTCACCTCCAGGTGGTCGCTACCTGCTCGATGGTGTTGGGCAGGGGGCTGAATCCCCAGGCTGGTCTTTCGCCAAGAAGGTCTCTGATGCACAAGCAACGGCCTAGGCCATGGTGACAGGGCCCAGTCAGGATGAACAGGTCTGGAAACGTTTGTGATGTTCTGCTGGATAAGCCTCCAGCAGGTGTAATGGATTCTACCGTGGGGAACCAAATCACGATCCACGAAACACATTCAGCACATTTATAGCACTGACTTCTTTGAACAACAGTTTGGATACCGTCTGGTTGCAAACTGACAGCTTAACTGCGCAAACCTTCTGATCCGAGGGTAACTCCATCACAAGCTGGGCCAATCGTTTCTGGAGCAAGTCTTCGGTCCTAAGCACAAGACGCATTGACAATTCTTCTTTTCTTCTGCCGCAATTCCAAGGCTGGAAATCGGACAGGTCCAACTTCTGCAATAGGCAGTTTAAACTACTGAAGAATGGGGCAGGAAGGCCAGCAAAACCTCTTCCTACTGATTCCCCTACACTCCTTCAGGGAGCAACTGCTCGAAGGCTCGAGCTGTTCACTCTTCAACTTCCAACTCTAACTGAACTACTGCTTCAGGCAGGTCTGGGGATTTCTCTTGTAATCCAAAAGCTTTGGTTGGCTGAGGGAACTGTCAGTCACAATAAGGGCTCCCCCTCCAGGTCCATTTAGGTGCCAACACTCAGAACTACAAAACTACAAAATTTCCTTCCCGCAAGACCCCTGAGGACAGGCTCCATTTTAGGTCCTCAGTTGTTCTATTGGTCCAATTACTGGAAGTTCAGGACCTAACATGGTGGCTACCATTCAAATGTTCGAGCTGCAATAAAAGCAGGTTAGACAAACTTCTCTATCTTTAACATAACAGTAGATAAACAGTAAACAATCACAGTTCCCTTGAGAGCTCCTGCTGCGCAAATAGCAACTGCAGAGTGGAGCAAAATAACACACTGTCTGGCCGGTCACAAGCCCTAAATCACTCGGATGCAGCCCAGACTAATTTCTAAACACAGATTAGGTACTCTCTTAAAGGAACAGGCATGTGGGGCTCAATATGGCACTCAGACAAATAGATGCAACTGCTTAAGACGGGACACCAGCCTGACAGTGGGCATTAAGGAGCCCAGGAAGACATTATAGTAAACCCAGATTTGTAGAGGGGTTACACTCTTCCCTTCTTGGAAAAACTTGATGTCCATGTCAAGTCTACACATACTATAAGATTCTATAGAAAAATACTACATGTGAAATACATGCATGTTCTATTGGTATACCATGAAAATAAAAGCTGATGCATCAGTAAGATAAACTGGTCATAACAACAATACTGCTATACTTTTCACTTTAGCAATGACAGTTCCATAAGGATGCATTTTCATAACATTTTCCATAAACAGCTTAACACATTCAAGTAGTTAGACACATTACCCTTACAGTTCTGGTCTGAGTTACCTCTTGCATACTAAACCACATGGCTTGGGGCCTATCCCTATCAGTTACACTAAGGCTGCAATGGGTAAGGGCATTAGTACACTGGTTTGATAGCTTCACTAGTAACTTGGATGTGGCAGAATAACCCAGTTTTGGAAGAGAATTTTTAAAAATGTACACCCCTTTGTGAACATGTAATGGGAGGTCTACAGGCCTTCATGAGGAGTCGTAACTAAAATGCACTACAGTCTTTGTGGCTCTTCCAGACTTCCTGGGAGGGGCAGGGGCAGGCACTGGTTCAGTTCTTTCAACATTTGTAATTGGGCTGCTCAGTCCTGGCTCATTGCTTGTCAGTAAGTCTGCTTCTGAAGAAAGGGATGCCACTGCACTGGTTGTCTGTTCTGGACTGAAAGCACTTTGAGCTTCTTGCTCTGTTAGCTCTGGTTCAACAGAACTATTTTCATTACTTGGTTCTGTAATTCCAGGTTAATCTTCAAGAGGAAATTCCATGGAATTTAAATCTTCTAGCACATTACTGATACTTTTAACATCATTAACTTCATTAGCATCAATTTCCACAACATTTTCAGAATCATTGGTTGCAAACAGTTCTGAACTTTCTGGTATGTCACCAGTGGAGCTTTCTGTTTTGGGCTGTCCTTCTTGGGGCTCAGCTAATTCCACAAGACACAAGGAGTCAGCTACATCAGAAGTCACACTTCGCACCTCACTTTCAGGAGGTACTGGGGCTGTCGAGAAGGCCGGAGGGTCAAACAGTCTTGAAGGTCCAGCTTCATCTCCAAAGTTGCACATGGGGTTACCTTGAAACAACTGACTCAGTTCATAAGACGGGTAATAAGAGGCTTCACATTCACTGTCATCAGATTTGGAATGGCAGTCAATTTCGTTTAGGACATGACTGATGGAAGGCCTTGAATCTTTAGCCGTGTTTACATGGCGGCATTCGCACTACAGCAACCTGAGTGCTCGCGTTGCTGTGGTGCAAATGCCACTGTGTGGACACTTGCTAAATCACGGTAAACCACTCTCTGCACTGCTCGGCAGTCCCAGAAAGTCTGTGGACGTGTTCGGGACAGAACAGTTTATGCGGTCGTGTGGACAGACTGCACCGCTTGCTCCCACTTACAGGCGCTTCCATCAGTTGACTGCCTCAACTCCTAGCCCCTCTCCAGCGTGTCTTACATTGGTGCTGAAGGGGTCTGTGTAGACGTGTTAGCCAAGCATCTTTTGGGTCGGGGCAGCTCTGCAACGCTCCAAAGAAGGAGCGAGGTCAACCATGTAAACACGGCTTTTGACAACTGAAGAGGGGTTAACTGTTTCTTTTTAGCTGCAGCTCTGGTTACAGGCCTAGGAGGGACAGTGTCTTGGGGTGCAGACTCGATGATTTGCCCAGTAGGTAACAAATGATTTATGCGCATTGTCTTTACAGCTTGTGGGTCATTTTCTGGATGCACTTTATAGACTGGAAGATCCTCTAGCTTGCTGACAACAATGTAGGGGGTGTGATGCCACCTGTTGGCAATCTTGTGTTTTCCATGCAGCCCCAAATTTTGTAATAAAACTCTGTCTCTGGGCTGCAGTTATTGGGCCTTGAAATTTCTGTCATGCTTTTCTTTGTTTGCTGAGTTCCTCTTTGCCGCCATGGTGTGTGCCAGTTGGTAGGCATGGTTTAACTGGGCTTTTAGCTTTTGAACATACTGAAGGTAATTCTCTGCTTTGACTCCATCAGGGGACACTCTGAAGCAGATGTCTACTGACAACCAGGCTTCTTGACCAAGCATTAGGCGGTAGGGAGGAACCCGGTGGTGTCGCTTTTAGTGCAGTTATATGTATGGATTAAGCTGCTTATCTGTTGGCTCCATCTGGACTTGTCCCGGGGATGAAGTGTGCTCAGCATGTCTAGTAGTGTTTGATTGAACCTTTTGGGCTGTGGATCCCCCAAGGGGTGATAGGGAGTGGTTCTGAACTTTTGCACTCCTCAGAGTGACAGCATTTCCTTGATCAAGTGGCTTTCAAAGTCTCTCCCTTGATTGGAGTGAATTCTCTGGGGGGCACCATAATAGAGAAAGAACTTTTCAATCAGAACCTTTGCCACTGTGTATGCTTTCTGGTCTTTGGTTGGATATGCCTGGGCATAACGAGTAAAATGAACAGTCACCACTAGCACATTGCCGATATTCTTTTGATCTGGTTCAAAACACAAGAAGTCAATGCACATGAGCTCCATGGGTGCACTGGTAGAGATATTAACTGAGGGTGCAGCCCTCTGAGGCTGAGCTTTCCTCTGGAGACAACGACTACAAGTTCTGATGTGAGTCTCAATTTCAGCCCCCATTCTGGGCCAGCAGAATCAAGCATGGGCCAAGTCGGTAGTTCGGTCACAGCCTAAGTGTCCCATCTGGTCATGAAGGGCATGTAGAACCACACATTTGAAAACTGTAGGTAACACTAGTTGTTGCTTGATATCGTGACCTTGTCAATTAAGAGTTTCTCTGTAAAGCAGTTTGTTGCGCAACTTTAACCTGAGTCCCTCTCTAAACAGCAGGGTAGTTCGGGGATCAGAAGAACGCAGTTTAGACACATTTTTTCCACCATGAATAGCTTCCAGCACAAGCTTGATCATGGGATCTTGGGTCTGAGCACACTGTATATTGGTGGGTGTAAGTTGAGGCAACGTGCTGAGGTCCAAGGCTGCAAGATGGTAGTAGGCTGTGGGGGGACAGGTGTCAGGAGTGTCCAAGCAGTCTACCAGGCAATCAACTGTTTCAGGAGAGGGGTGCTCATCTTTATCGAACTTTTGACAAAGAGCTTTGACATATTGCTCAGACATTCTCACCCACTTCAAGTTAATGTCGGGCCTCCCGGAAAGGGTGTCAGCATAAATGTGGTTTAAATCCAGCCGATATTCTACTGAATAATTGTAAGTAGAAAGTGCAGATAGCCAGCAATGCCTAGTGGCATCCAACTTTTCCAAAGTCTGGACATAGGTGAGAGGATCATTATCAGTCTTTACTAGAATTTTTGCACCATACAGATATTTGTGGAATTGGTCCACCATGACCCATTTCAAGGCAAGGAACTCAAGTTTGTGTACAGGGTAGTTCTTTTCAGAGGATGTTAGGTTTCAACTAGCAAATGCCACTGGGCATAAACCTTCCTCATATTCTTGACATAAAATGGCACCAAGTCCTTTCAAGCTGGCATCAGTGTGCAACACATAGGGCTTGCTGGGGTCTGCATAAGCAAACATGGATGCATGAGTGAGTTGGTAGATGATGTCGTAGAAGGCTGCCTCGCTCTCGTGGGTCCACCTGGTTCCAAAAGGCTCATTTGTCCAAAAGTAGACCTTTTTCTCCTCTTTGACCGCATTTCTCTTGTATTTCTTGTTTGTAGATGAGTAACTTTGAGTTAGGTAGAACAAAGGGCAGATGACTTTGGTGTAATCTTTTGTGAACCGGTGATAGTATCCACAGAACCTCAAGAATCCCTGCAGCTCTTTAAGATTATTAGGCTGCGGACAGGTGGTTAGAGACTCCTCTTTGCTAGAGTCAGTTTGGAACCCTTCAGACGACACTATTTGACCAACATATTTCACAGACTTATGAAAAACTGACACTTGTCTATTGATAATTTTAGCCCAAAATCCTCCAATCAGTCTAGAACCTTGAACAGACAGGTCTCATGTTCCTCAAGGGTCCGGTTAAACACAATGACATCATCTAGGTAGACAAGGCATTCTAATAAGTTCATGTCTTCCACTGCTCGCTCCATCAGCCACTGGAAAGTGCGGGCACCTCAAGAGATGTCCAGGACTGGGAGAGAGTGATTAGTAAGTTCCTGTGGGTGGATCAACATCCCAGAAGAGCACTCAATAAGCTTCAATGTGTTAAGGAGAGGGTGGGTCTGGCTCTTCCCTGCATTGTTAACTACGGGTTGACAATTCTACTATCGCATATATCAGGTTGGTTTTTAACCCCCAATCAGGCTCTGGTCTGGATTTCGGTTGAGCGACTAATGGCAGACAGCCCCCCGACTCACTCTCGTGTGTTTCAGCCCTGTAATATCTCCAGGTTAAGGTGGGCTTCTAGGTTTATGAGTGCCCTACTCCTTGCTTGGAGAGGGTTCCTCTCCTGCCCAACCAATAAATTTCTATCCATATGGATGGGAATCCCTGCAGAAGATCCTTCATGGACCCCGGCACAGCTAGATACCACCTTCCGAGTTTGGGCATGTAAGGGGTTGAGACACCCATACCAAATCTATGACAAGAACATTTTTAAATCATTCGACCAGATTAAGCAGGAATTCTTCCCGATCAATGTGGATTTTTTTAGATTTTTGCAGATTCGACACCTTTTGAGCATCAAAATTGGCCTAGATGTCACGGCTCAGGTGGTCCCTCCCATTTGTTCCTTGCTGGTTCAACTTGCAGTGGTGATCGAACCCATTTGATCTCTCGAATATATAAAGCCCTACAGGGGTATCCATCTTCGGTTATGGATCTGGTATAGTTTCTTTGGGAGGCTGAACTCCAGAAGGAGCTGTCCCGCGAGGACTGGTTCGCGATATGGCAGAGGCAACATAAGACTTCAAACTCATATATTTGGAAAGAATTTTCCTGGAAAATAGTCTTCAGATTCTTTCACACTCTCCAAATATTTGCTAAATTTTCGGCTGATGGGGACCATTCTTGCTGGAGAAATTGTGGTTGTGAGCTAGCCATGCATGCACACATTCTCTGGTTCTGCCCAGTACTTTCATCCTACTGATCTTCGGTTGGTACTCGGATATTAGACCTACTGCCTTCTTTGGGTAATTTCACCCCAGCCGTGGGGATTCTCCTTCACTAACCACACCATTTCAAGAACCCACATCACATTTATTTACTCAATATATTACTGGGAACGGCCAAAAAGTGTATTACATGTTTGTGGCTCCATCCGGAACCCCCCACTATAACAGTCTGGGAGGACACAGTGTATGATGTCTATACATTAGAACATATGACAGCCAGGTTACAAAATAAAATTCCAGAATTAATGAATCGGTGGAACATCTGGTTTCATTATATGTCTCAGATTAGGCCAGATCAAGTAGCATAATGTTGTTTCATCTGAGTTGATGTCCCTCCCTTCCGGGCCTTAGTAGTGCCGGCCAACTCCAAACATTCTTTTCCTCCTATGAGCCCTCCCCACTATATAGGAGATCTTATATGCAATATTTACCTAATGATTAAAGACATTATCTCTCCTGGACCTCCCAGTAGATCTCCAGGTAACCGTAGATTTATATTACATGGTTTAGTTACTGTCTGTTTAAGGATAGTCATGCATTCTCTCAGATTAATAATTAATAACTGGAACTTTTCTATCCATGGAAAATGATACCTGGCTTTTATATGTATATTGATGTAACTAACAGATATTATCAACTGTATAATCCATTATCTACACTGATTTATTCCTGTACCTATGCCTTGTGGTCTATATGGAAAAAACATTGAAATAAAAAAACAGTTTCCAAAAAAAAAAAGGAAAGTGGCGGGCACTCCCAAAATACCTTGAGGCATGTGCAGAAACTCATAAAAACCCAAAGGACAGATAAATGCTGTTTTTTCTCTATCTTCGGGGGCAATCGGGATCTGGTAACATCCACTTTGGAAATCCAGCACAGAAAAACACTGACTTCCATTGAGGCAGTCCAGGGCATCCTGGATGTGAGGCATAGTGTACTGAAATACAAATCACACATGCCCCCACAATGCAAAGCATCATGGGCTGCATATGCAAATCACCACAGAATATTATGCTGGTTCAACTTTAAGCAGAAATGCATGCTGCCGAAAGGCCTCTCAGACAGTTTGCAAAGGGTGCCAACAGAAGACATAGGCACGTGTTTCGTCCTACCAGAACTCATCAGTATGCCTTGTCTGCTTGATACCCAGTGGAATGAACCAGCTACCTTAAGTTGGTCTATCTGGGTTATGTTGTGGTGAACCCAATTAAAACAAAAAACAATTTAAAAGACAAAGAACCTCTATGTGCAAGCACTGAGGCAATGGTTACCCCAAAGGGCATTTGGCCGGGAAGCCAAGTTTCAAAGAAATACAAAATCACACATGCCCCCACAATGCAAACCATCATGGGCTGCATATGCAAATCACCACAGAATATTATGCTGGTTCAACTTTAAGCAGAAATGCATGGTGCCGAAAGGCTCTCACCCATTCTCATCGTTTTCAGCCTCCTTGATCTCCTTGATCAGCCAGCAGTACTTGGGAGGGTTAGCTTTCCTGTCCTGAAACTTCAATTTTAACATAAGTACACTTGAATAATGGTCAGATATGAGAATGTGCTCCAGCCTGACATGATTCAGTTCACTATTTGAGACACCCTCTATCCGATCGCTCGCTTCAGGGCCATTCAATTCGAGTGACAAAAGCAGCTGTCTTTACTTGGAATTATTTCAGGGCTGTTGAAAATGTAAAACCTATTTTGGTTTGCTTTTTGTGGTGCTGTTTTCATTTGTTGTGTTGATTTGGAAATGTTTTGAGGAAGTTGAAAATGTAAAACTTAGTTTGGTGTGCTTTTAGTGGGGCTGTTTTCTTTTGCTGTCTTGAGTTGGAATTGTTTTGGGGCTGTTGAAAATTTAAAACCCAGTTTGGTGTGTTTCAGATAGTACTGTTTTCATTTGCTGTCTTTAATTGAATTGTTTTGGTGCTGTTAATAATTAAAAACCTAGTTTGGTGTGCTTTTAGTGTACTGTTTTCCTGTGCTGTGTTTACTTGGAATTATTTTGGGGCTGCTGAAAATTTAAAACCTATTTTGGTTTGCTTTTAGTGGTGCTGTTTTCCTGTGCTGTCTTTAGTTTGAATTATTTGGGGCTGCTGAAAGTTTAAAACCCAGTCTGGTGTGCATTTAGTGGTGCTGTTTTCATTTGCTGGCTTTACTTGGAATTGTTTCCAGGCTGTTGAAAATTTAAAACCTCTTTTGGTATGCTTTTAGATGTGCTGTTTTCACTTGCTGGCATTACCTGGAATTTTCTGAGGCTGTTGAAAATTTAAAACCTAGTTTGGTGTGCTTTTAGTGTGCTGTTTTCCTGTGCTGTCTTTACTTTGAATAATTTTTGCTCTGCTGAAAATTTAAAACCTAGTTTGTTGTGCTTGTAGTGATGTTGTTTTCATTTGCTGTCTTTACTTGGAATTGTTTTAGGGTGATGAAAATTTAAAATCTTGTTTGGAGTGCTTTTAGTAGTGCTGTTTTCCTCTGATGTCATTGCTTGAAATTATTTTGGGGCTGTTGAAAATGTAAAACCTGTTTTGGTGTGCTTTTTGTGGTGCTGTTTTCATTTGCTCTCTTGATTTGGAATTGTTTTAGGGTAGTTGAAAAAGTGAAACTTTATTTGATATGCTTTTAGGTGTGCTGTTTTCCTTTGCTGTCTTGAGTTGGAATTATTTTGGGACTGTTGAAAATTTAAAACCTAGTTTGGTGTGCTTTCAGTTGTACTGTTTTCATTTAATGTGTTTACTTAAATTGTTTTGGGGCTGTTAATAATTTAAAACCTAGTTTGGTGTGATTTTAGTGTGCTGTTTTCCATTGCTGTCTTTATTTTGAATTATTTTGAGGCTATTGAAAATGTAAAACCTATTTTGGTGTACTTTTACTGGTGCTGTTTTCCTTCACTGTCTTTGCTTTGAATTATTCTGGGGCTGTTGAAAAGTTAAGACCTATTTTAGTATACTTTTATTGGTGCTGTTTTCCTTTGCTGTCTTAACCTGTAATTGTGTTGAGGCTGAAGAAAATTTAAAACCTTTTTTAGCATGCTTTGAGTGGTGCTGTTTTCCTTTGCTGTCTTTACTTGGAATGGCTTTGAGGCTGTTGAAAATTTAAAACCTCTTTTGGTGTGCATTCAGGTGTACTGTTTTCATTTGCTGTCTTTGCTTGAGTTGTTTTGTGGCTGTTAATTTAAAACCTAGTTTGGTGTGATTTTAGTGTACTGTTTTCCTGTGCTGTGTTTTTTTTGGAATTATTTTGGGACTGTTGAAAATTTAAAATCTGTTTTTGTGGACTTTTACTTGTGCTGCTTTCCTTTGCTGTCTTTATTTGAAATTGTTTCAGGACTATTGAACATTTAAAACTCAATTTGGTGTGCTTTTAGTGTGCTGTTTTCCTTTGCTCTCTTTACTTGGAATTATATTGGGGCTATTGAACATTTAAAACCTATTTTGGTGTACTTTTGGTGGTGCTGTTTTCATTTGCTGTCTTGAGTTGAAATTGTTTTCGGGCAGTTGAAAAAGAAAGGCTTAGTTTGGTGTGCTTTTACTGGTGCTCTTTTCCTTTGCTATCTTGGCATGGAATTGTTCTGGGGCTGTTGAAAATGTAAAACCTAGTTTGATATGCCTTCAGTTGTACTGTTTTCATTTGCTGTGTTTTCTTGAATTGTTTTGGGGCTGTTAATTTAAAACATAGTTGGGTGTGCCTTTAGTGTGCTGTTTTCCTTTGCTGTCTTTAATTGGAATTATATTGGTGCTATTGAAAATTTAAAACCGATTTTGGTGTACTTTTAGTGGTGCTATTTTCCTTTGCTGTTTTTACTTGGAATTATTTTGGGTCTCCTGAAAATTTTAGTCCTATTTTGGTGTACTTTTACTGGTGCTGTTTTCCTTTGCTGTCTTTACTTGGAATTATATTGGGGCTGTTGAACATTTAAAACCTATTTTGGTGTACTTTAAGTGGTGCTATTTTCCTTTGGTGTCCTTACTTTGAAATATTTTGGAGCTCCTGACAATTTACATCCTGTTTTGGTGTACTTTTACTGGTGCTGTTTTCCTTTGCTGTCTTTACTTGTAATTGTTTTGAGGCTGTTGAAAAATTGAAACCTCTTTTGGTGTGCTTTGAGTGGTGCTGTTTCCTTTGCTGTCTTTACCTGGAATTTGTTTGGGGCTGCTGAAAATTTAAAACCTAGTTTGGAGTGCTTTTAGTAGAATTGTTTTCTTGTGCTTTATTTACTTGGAATTATTTTGGGGCTGGTGAAAATTTAAAACTTAGTTTGGTTTGCTTTTACTGGTGCTATTTTCCTTTGCTGTCTTTACTTGAAATAATTTGGGGCTGCTAAAAATTTAAAATCCAATTTGGTGTGAATTTAGTGGTGCTGTTTTCATTTGCTGGCTTTACTTGGAATTGTTTTGAGGCTGTTGAAAATTTTAAACCTCTTTTGGTGTGCTTTTAGATGTGCTGTTTTCATTTGCTGGCATTACCTGGAATTTTTCTGAGGCTGTTGAAAATTTAAACCTAGTTTGGTGTGCTGTTATTGTGCTGTTTTCATGTGCAGTCTTTACTTGGAATTATTTTGGGCTTTTGAAAATGTAAAACCTATTTGGGTGTACTTTTATTAGTGTTGCTTTCCTTTGCTGTCTTTAACTGGAATTTTTTTTCAGCTGCTGAAAAAGTAAAACATAGGTTGGTGTGCTTTAGTGGTGCTGTTTTCCTTTGCTGTCTAGACTTGGAATTGTTTTGGGGCAGCTAAACATGTAAAACCTAGTTTGGTGTGCTTTCAGTTGCACTGTTTTGCTTTGTTGTCTTTACTTGGAATTATTTTGGGGCTGTAGAAAATTTAAAACATATTTTGGTGCACTTTTAGTGGTGCTCTTTTCCTTTGCTGTCTTTACTTGCAATTGTTTTGAGGCTGTTAAAAATGTAAAACATAGTTTGGTGTTCTTTCAGTGAAGCTATTTTCATTTGATGGCTTGACTTGCTATTGTTTTGAGGCTGTTGAAAATTTAAAACCTAGTCTGGTGTGCTTTTAGTGTGCTGTTTTCCTGTGCTGTCTTGACTTGGAATATTTTGGGGCAGATGACAATTTAAAACCTAGTTTGGAGTGTTTTTAATAATGCTAATTTCCTGTGCTTTTTTACTTGGAATTATTTTGGTGCTGCTGAAAAGATAAAAATCTTGTTTGGTTTGCTTTTAGTATGCTGTTTTCCTGTGCTGTGTTTACTTGGAATTGTTTGGGCTGTTGAAAATTTAAAACCTAGTTTGGTGTGCTTTTAGTGGTCATGTTTTCATTTGTTGTCTTTACTTGGGAATTGTTTTAGGGCTGTTCAAAATTTATAATCTAGTTTGGATTGTTTTTAGCAGTACTGTTTTCCTGTGCTGTCTTTACTTGGGAATTATTTTGGGGCTGTTGAAAATGTAAAACCTATTTTGGTGTGCTTTTTGTAGTGCTGTTTTCATTTGCTGTCTTGACTTGGAAATGTTTTGGGGCAGTTGAAAATGTAAAACTTAGTTTGATGTGCTTTTAGTGGTGCTGTTTTCCTTTGCTGTCTTGAGTTGGAATTGTTTTTGTCACTGTTGAAAATTTGAAACTTAGTTTAGTGTGCTTTAAGTTGTACTGTTTTCATTTGCTGTCTTTAACTGAATTATTTTGGGGCTGTTAATAATTTAAAACCTAGTTTGGTGTGGTTTTAGTGTGCTGTTTTCCTGTGCTGTGTTTATTTGGAATTATTTTGGGACCGATAAAAATGTAATATCTATTTTGGTGTACTTTTACTGGCGCTGCTTTGCTTTGCTGTCTTTACTTGGAATAGTTTTGGGTCTGCTGAAAATTTAAAACCTAGTTTGTTATGCTTTTAGTGATGTTGTTTTCATTTGCTGTCTTTACTTGGAATTGTTTTAGGGTAGTAAAAATTTAAATTCTTGCTTGTAGTGCTTTTAGTAGTGCTGTTTTCCTGTGCTGTCTTTGCTTGAAATTATTTTGGGGCTGTTGAAAATGTAAAATCTGTTTTGTTGTGCATTTTGTGGTGCTGTTTTCATTTGCTATCTTGACTTGGAATTGTTTTAGGGTAGTTGAAATAGTGAAACTTTTATTTGATGTGATTTTAGTGGTGCTGTTTTCCTTTGCTGTTTTGACTTGGAATTATTTTAGGACTGTTGAAAATTTAAAACCTAGTTTGGTGTGCTTTCAGTTGTACTGTTTTCATTTACTGTGTTTACTTAAATTGTTTTGGGGCTGTTAATTTAAAACCTAGTTTGGTGTGATTTTAGTGTGCTGTTTTCCATTGCTGTCTTTACTTGGAATTATTTTGAGGCTACTGAAAATTTAAAACCTATTTTGGTGTACTTTTACTGGTGCTGTTTTCCTTCACTGTCTTTACTCTGAATTATTCTGGGGCTGTTGAAAAGTTAAAACTTCTTTCAGTATGCTTTGAGTGGTGCTGTTTCCTTTGCTGTATTTACTTGGAATTTTTTGGGGGGCTGCTGAAAATTTAAAACCTATTTTGAAGTGCTTTTAGTAGTGTTGTTTTCCTGTGCTTTCTTTACTTGGAATTATTTTGGGGCTATTGAAAATTTAAAACCTGTTTTGGTGTACTTTTACTGGTGCTGTTTTCCTTTACTGTCTTTACTTTAAATTATTCTGGGGAGGTTGAAAATTTAAAACCTCTTTTAGTGTGCTTTAAGCGGTGCTGTTTTCCTTTGCTGTGTTTACTTGTAATGGCTTTGAGGCTGTTGAAAATGTAAAACCTCTTTTGTTGTGCATTCAGGTGTACTGTTTTCATTTGCTGTCTTTGCTTGAATTGTTTTGGGGCTCTTAATTTAAAACTTAGTTTGGTGTGCTTTTAGTGTACTGTTTTCCTTTTCTGTCTTTACTTGGAATTATTTTGGGGTTGCTGAAAATTTAAAAACTATTTTGGTGTACTTTTACTGTTGCAGTTTTCCTTTGCTGTCCTAACTTGTAATTGGCTTGAGGCTCTTGAAAATTTAAAACCTCTTTTAGCATGCTTTGAGTGGTGCTGTTTCCTTTGCTGTCTTTACATGGAATTTTTTTAGGGGGCTGCTGAAAATTTAAAACCTAGTTTGGAGTGCTTTTAGTAGTGTCATTTTCATGTGCTTTCTTTACTTGGAATTATTTTGCAGCTGCTGAAAATTTAAGACCTATTTTGGTTTGCTTTTAGTGTTGCTGTTTTCCTGTGCTGTCTTTACTTGGAATTATTTTGGGCTGTTGAAAAATTTAAACCAGTTTGGTGTGGACTTAGTGGTGCTGTTTTCATTTGCTGGCTTTACTTGGAAGTGTTTTGAGGGTGTTGAAAATTTAAGACCTCTTATGGTGTGCTTTTAGTGGTGTTGTTTTCATTTGCTGGCATTACGTGGAATTTGTCTGAGGCTGTTGAAAATTTAAAACCTAGTTTGGTGTGGTTTAGTGTGCTGTTTTCCTGTGCTGTCTTTACTTGGAATTATTTTGGGACTGTTGAAAATTTAAAAATCAGTTTTGGTGTACTTTTACTGGTGCTGTTTTCCTTTGCTGTCTTTACTTAGAATTGTTTCGGGGCTGTTGAAAATTTAAAACCTAGAGTGATGTGCTTTTAGTGTGCTGCTTTCCTGTGCTGTCTTTACTTGGAATTGTTTGGGGCTGTTGAAATTTAATATGTAGTTTGATGTGCTTTTAGTGGTGCTGTTTTCATTTGCTGGCTTTACTTAGAATTTGTTTGAGGCTATTGAAAGTTTTAAACCTAGTATGGTGTGGATTTAGTGTGCTGTTTTGCTTCACTGTCTTTACTTGGAATTATTTTGTGGGCAGCTGAAAATTTAAAATTTAATTTGGTGTGGTTTTAGTGCGCTGTTTTCCTGTGCTGTCTTTATTTGGAATTGTTTGGGGCTGTTGAAAATTAAAAACCTAGTTTGGTGCACTTTTTAGTGGTGCTCTTTCCTTTCAGTGTTTTCTTGGAATTGTTTTGGAGCTGTGGAAAACATAAAACCTAGTTTGGTGTTGTTTTAGTGGAGCTATTTTCATTTGATGGGTGGAATATTTTTGGGCTGCTGAAAATGTAAAACCTAGTTTGGAGTGCTTTTAGTAGTGCTGTTTTCCTCTGCTTTCTTTAGTTGGAATTATTTTGAGGGGTGCTGAAAAGATAAAACCTAGTTTGGTTTTCATTTAGTGGTGCTGTTTTCCTGTGCTGTCTTTACTTGGAATTGTTTGGGGCTGTTGAAAATTTAAAACCTAGTTTGGTGTGCTTTTAGTGTGCTGTTTTCATTTGCTGTCTTTACTTGGAATTATTTTGGGGTTGCTGAAAATTTAAAACCTATTTTGCTGTACTTTTACTGGTGCTGTTTTAACTTGTAATTGGTTTGAGGCTGTTGAAAATTTAAAACCTCTTTTAGCATGCTTTGAGTGGTGCTGTTTCCTTTGCTGTCTTTACATGGAATTTTTTTAGGGGCTGCTGAAAATTTAAAACCTAGTCTGGAGTGCTTTTAGTAGTGTCGTTTTCATGTGCTTTCTTTACTTGGAATTATTTTGCAGCTGCTGAAAATTTAAAACCAATCTTGGTTTGCTTTTAGTGTTGCTGTTTTCCTATGCTGTCTTTACTTGGAATTATTTTGGGCTGTTGAAAAATTTAAACCAGTTTGGTGTGGATTTAGTGGTGCTGTTTTCATTTGCTTGCTTTACTTGGAAGTGTTTTGAGGGTGTTGAAAATTTAAGACCTCTTATGGTGTGCTTTTAGTGGTGTTGTTTTCATTTGCTGGCATTACGTGGAATTTGTCTGAGGCTGTTGAAAATGTAAAACCTAGTTTGGTGCTCTTTTAGTGGTGCTCTTTTCCTTTGCTGTCTTTTCTTGGAATTGTTTTAGGGCTGTTGAAAATATAAAACCCTAGTTTAGTGTTCTTTTAGTGGCGCTATTTTCATTTTATGGCTTGACTTTAAATATTTTTGGGCTGCTGAAAATTTAAAGCTAGTTTGGGGTGGTTTTAGTAATGCTATTTTCCTGTGCTTTCTTTCCTTGTAATTATTTTGGTTCCTGCTGAAAGGATAAAACCTAGTTTTTCCTTCTCTTAGTGGTGCTGTTTTCCTGTCCTGTCTTTACATGGAACTGTTTGGGGCTGTTGAAAATGTAAAACCTATTTTGGTCTGCTTTTTGTGGTGCTGTTTTCATTTGCTGCCTTGACTTGGAAATGTTTTGGGGCAGTTGAAAATGTAAAACTTATTTTGGTGTGCTTTTAGTGGTGGGCCTAGATATTCAAAAGGGTTGCTCCATGCGCAACAGGGTTGCACATGTGCAAGTCCTACACTGCGCCATTCTGCGATATTCAGCAGGAGGCAGTTGCTCTGCTGGCAACAGGTTGCACAAAACAGCAATGCAAATGATTGCATGCTCAACAGGAGGGGGAGGAACCATGGATAACCTGCACAACCCGATATTCAGTCGGGTTGTGCAGAGTTGTGCATGCGCAACCCCCAACCTGCGCCTGCACAACCTTGAGCCAAAAAAAAAGGATCAAGTTGAGGGCCACCCACAGGTGAGCTGCTGTATTGCAGGGCACAACACAGCAGCTGCCACCCCTGGCTGGCCCCCAACTCGGTCCCTGTGCCCCCCCACCAGCCTGATCGCGGGCATAGAGTAACACATACCTCTCAACTGTCCCTGATTTTCAGGGATGTCCCTGATTTTGCAACAAATTTTCCTCTGTCTCTCGTAAAATTGTGTTTCTGTGACAGAACAGTGGGGACTGTAAGCATAAAATAATATCAAACATTAAAATACAGACTAGTTCTTCTTCAGAAATGCATCTTATACAAATCCCTTATTCTATCAGATTTCTGAGTGAATATTACCAATTGTTAAGATGTGTCCCTGATTTGGCATCTTTGTCCCTGATTTTTTTAAGCCTTGTCCCTGATTCATGACACAAGAGGTTGAGAGGTGTGGAGTAACATGAACCCCACCCACACATCTCCCACAGCCCGATCGCAGGCATCACAGTTACAGAAACCCCACATATCCTGGAAGCCCGATCAGCGGGCATCACAGTTCATGAAACCCCCACACATATCCCACAGCCGATCGCAGGCAGTACAGTTACATGAAACCCACACACACACATCTCCACAGCCCGATCGCGGGCATCACAGTTAGAAACCCCACACATATCCGAAGCCCAATCACGGGCATCACGGTTACGCAAACCCCCCACATATCCCACAGCCCGATCGTGGGCAGTGCGTTACATGAAACCCCCACACACACATCTCCCACAGCCCAATCAGCGGGAAGAACGGCGTATGAACCCCTCCAGTGCCGATCGCGGGCGAAAGTAACCCTCCCCAACCTGAATATCTCCCTGGTGGTCAGTGGACCGTAAAGCCCGATCGCGGGCAGAATCCCACCACCTGCCCGCTGACTGACTGTCAGTGGGGCTGCACCCCATTGGTGCAGAGCTACAGCCAATGGGCATGCAGCCCATACCGTACGCGACAGTCAGATTTGTGAATCATTCACAAATCTGGACTGTCATGTCGGTATAATCTGCGCCCGTGGCTGTACTCGCCAACTCACGCCACCGGTCAGTCAACAAGCGATAAGGCGGCAAGGCGGGTGGGATGCTGTCGCTCCCGACTGCGGGGGAGCGGGTGGAGGGGCCGTGGTGGGTGGGGGACACTGAACACCAGGAGATGTTGGGGGTTGTGATGTGACATTCTGCCCATGATCGGCTTACAGTCCACTGGACCACCAGGGAGATATTCGGGTTGGGGAGGGTTACATTCTGCCCGTGATCGGGCACTGGGGGTTCATACACGTTCTGCCCATGATCAGGCTGTGGGAGATGTGTGTGTGGGGTTCATGTACCTGTACTGCCCGCAATGGGCTGTGGGATATGTGTGGGGGTTCATGTAACTGTGATGCCGCGATTGGGCTACATTGTGCGTCGGTCCCCGACAGCTGCTGCCTGGCAGGGTGGCCAGGAGCAAGTCCTCGGGGATCGGCGCACCTACATGCAAATGGAATGCAAATGGGGCCATAAATAGATGCAAATGGCCCCCCTGTGCCTTGCATAAATTATGGCCCCATTTGCATGTCACCTTTTGAATATCGGAAATTTGAGCATGGCGCAATGGTACTTGCACCACCACAAGTTTAATGCTCAACTCTGGCAACTTGCGGTGGTGCAAGTTCCACTCTATGCCATGCGCAGTGCGTGGTGGGTGATATTCAAAGGAGTTGCTCAACAGCGCAGCTCCTTTGAATATCAACCCGGCCACACCCCTGCACAACTATTTTGAGCAGTGCAGGGGCCTGCACCTCAGAATGGTGCAGTTTGAAAATCTGGGCCGTGGTGTTTTATTTTGCCATCTTGAGTTGGAATTGTTTTAGGACCATTGAAAATTTAAAACCTAGTTTGGTGTGCTTTAAATTGTACTGTTTTCATTTGCTGTCTTTAATTGAATTCTTTTGGGGCTGTTAATAATTTAAAACCTAGTCTGGTGTGCTTTCAGTGTGCTGTTTTCCTGTGCTGTTTACTTGGAATTAATTTTGCACTGTTGAAAATGTAAAATCTATTTTGGTGTACTTTTACTGGTGCTGTTTTCCTGTGCTGTCTTTACTTGGAATAGTTTTGGGTGTGCTGTATATTTAAAACCTAGTTTGCTGTGCTTTTGTTGATGTTGTTTTCATTTGCTGTCTTTACTTGAAATTGTTTTGGGTCAGTAGAACATTTTAAACCTAGTTCACTGTGCTTTCAGTTGTACTATTTTCATTTGCTGTCTTTACTTGGAATTGTTAAAGGGCTGGTGAAAATTCAAAATCTAGTTTGGAGAGCTTTTAGTAGTGCTTTTTTCCTGTGCTTTCTTTACTTGGAATTATTTTGGAGGTACTGAAACTTTAAAACCTATATCGCTGTATGTTTACTGGCACTGTTTTCCTTTACAGTCTTTACCTTGAATTATTTTGGGGCAGTTCAAAATTTAAAACCTCTTTTAGTATGCTTTAAGTGGTGCTGTTTTCCTTTACTGTCTTTACTTGGAATTATTTTGGGACTGTTGAAAATTTAAAATCAGTTTTGGTGTACTTTTACTGGTGCTGTTTTCCTTTGCTGTCTTTACTTAGAATTGTTTTGGGGCTGTTGAAAATTTAAAATCTAGAGTGATGTGCTTTTAGTGTGCTGCTTTCCTGTGCTGTGTTTACTTGGAATTGTTTGGGGCTGTTGACAATTTAATACCTAGTCTGATGTGCTTTTAGTGGTGCTGTTTTCATTTGCTGGCTTTAATTGAATTCTTTTGGGGATGTTAATAATTTAAAACCTAGTCTGGTGTGCTTTCAGTGTGCTGTTTTCCTGTGTGCTGTTTACTTGGAATTAATTTTGCACTGTTGAAAATGTAAAATCTATTTTGGTGTACTTTTACTGGTGCTGTTTTCCTGTGCTGTCTTTACTTGGAATAGTTTTGGGTGTGCTGTATATTTAAAACCTAGTTTGCTGTGCTTTTGTTGATGTTGTTTTTATTTGCTGTCTTTACTTGGAATTGTTTTGGGTCAGTAGAACATTTTAAACCTAGTTCACTGTGCTTCCAGTTGTACTATTTTCATTTGCTGTCTTTACATGGAATTGTTAAAGGGCTGGTGAAAATTCAAAATCTAGTTTGGAGTGCTTTTAGTAGTGCTTTTTTTCCTGTGCTGTCTTTACTTGGAATTGTTTGGGGCTGTTGACAATTTAATACCTAGTTTGATGTGCTTTTAGTGGTGCTGTTTTCATTTGCTGGCTTTACTTAGAATTTGTTTGGGGTTGTTGAAAGTTTAAAACCTAGTATGGTGTGGGTTTAGTGTGCTGTTTTGCTTCACTGTCTTTATGTGGAATTATTTTGTGGGCAGCTGAAAATTTAAAATTTAGTTTCGTGTGGTTTTAGTGTGCTGTTTTCCTGTGCTGTCTTTACTTGGAATTGTTTGGGGCTGTTGAAAATGAAAAACCTAGTTTGGTGCACTTTTAGTGGTGCTCTTTTCCTTTGCTGTGTTTTCTTGGAATTGTTTTGGAGCTATGGAAAACATAAAACCTAGTTTGGTGTTGTTTTAGTGGAGCTATCTTCATTTGATGGGTGGAATATTTTTGGGCTGCTGAAAATGTAAAACCTAGTTTGGAGTGCTTTTAGTAGTGCTGTTTTCCTCTGCTTTCTGTAGTTGTAATTATTTTGAGGGTGCTGAAAAGATAAAACCTAGTTTGGTTTTCATTTAGTGGTGCTGTTTTCCTGTGCTGTCTTTACTTGGAATTGTTTGGGGCTGTTGAAAATTTAAAACCTAGTTTGGTGTGCTTTTAGTGTGCTGTTCTCATTTGCTGTCTTTACTTGGAATTATTTTGGGGTTGCTGAAAATTTAAAACCTATTTTGGTGTACTTTTACTGGTGCTGATTTAACTTGTAATTGGTTTGAGGCTGTTGAAAATTTAAAACCTCTTTTAGCATGCTTTGAGTGGTGCTGTTTCCTTTGCTGTCTTTACATGGAATTTTTTTAGGGGCCGCTGAAAATTTAAAACCTAGTTTGGAGTGCTTTTAGTAGTGTCATTTTCATGTGCTTTCTTTACTTGGAATTATTTTGCAGCTGCTGAAAATTTAAAACCTATTTTGGTTTGCTTTTAGTGTTGCTGTTTTCCTGTGCTGTCTTTACTTGGAATTATTTTGGGCTGTTGAAAAATTTAAACCAGTTTGGTGTGGATTTAGTGGTGCTGTTTTCATTTGCTTGCTTTACTTGGAAGTGTTTTGAGGGTGTTGAAAATTTAAGACCTCTTATGGTGTGCTTTTAGTGGTGTTGTTTTCATTTGCTGGCATTACGTGGAATTTTTCTGAGGCTGTTGAAAATTTAAAACCTAGTTTGGTGTGGTTTAGTGTACTGTTTTCCTGTGCTGTCTTTACTTGGAATTATTTTGGGACAGTTGCAAATTTAAAATCTGTTTAGGTGTACTTTTACTGGTGCTGTTTTCCTGTGCTGTCTTTACTTTTAATTGTTTGGGGCTGTCAAAAAATGTAATACTTGGTTTGGTGTGCTTTTAGTGGTGCTGTTTTCCTGTGCTGTCTTTACTTGGAATTGTTTGAGGCTGTTGAAAATGTAAAACCTAGTTTGGTGCACTTTTAGTGGTGCTCTTTTCCTTTGCTGTCTTTACTTCGAATTGTTTTAGGGCTGTTGAAAATATAAAACCCTAGTTTAGTGTTCTTTCAGTGGAGCTATTTTCATTTTATGGCTTGACTTTAAATATTTTTGGGCTGCTGAAAATTTAAAGCTAGTTTGGAGTGATTTTAGTAGTGCTGTTTTCCTGTGCTTTCTTTCCTTGAAATTATTTTGGTTCCTGCTGAAAGGATAAAACATAGTTTTTCTTTCTCTAAGTGTTGCTGTTTTCCTGTCCTGTCTTTACTTGGATCTGTTTGGGGCTGTTGAAAATTTAAAAACCTAGTTTGGTGTGCTTAAGTGGTGCTGTTTTCATTTGCTGTATTTACTTGGAATTGTTTTAGGGCTGTAGAAAATGTAAAATATAGATTGGATTGTTTTTAGAAGTGCTGTTTTCCTGTGCTGTCTTTTACTTGGAACTGTTTGGGGCTGTTGAAAATGTAAAACCTATTTTGGTCTGCTTTTTGTGGTGCTGTTTTCATTTGCTGCCTTGACTTGGAAATGTTTTGAGGCAGTTGAAAATGTAAAACTTATTTTGTTGTGTTTTTAGTGATGGTGTTTTATTTTGCCATCTTGAGTTGGAATTGTTTTAGGGCCGTTGAAAATTTAAAACCTAGTTTGGTGTGCTTTAAATTGTACTGTTTTCATTTGCTGTCTTTAATTGAATTCTTTTGGGGCTGTTAATAATTTAAAACCTAGTTTGGTGTGCTTTCAGTGTACTGTTTTCCTGTGCTGTTTACTTGGAATTAATTTTGCACTGTTGAAAATGTAAAATCTGTTTTGGTGTACTTTTACTAATTCTGTTTTCCTGTGCTGTCTTTACTTGGAATAGTTTTGGGTGTGCTGTATATTTAAAACCTAGTTTGCTGTGCTTTTGTTGATGTTGTTTTTATTTGCTGTCTTTACTTGGAATTGTTTTGGGTCAGTAGAACATTATAAACCTAGTTCACTGTGATTTCAGTTGTACTATTTTCATTTGCTGTCTTTACTTGGAATTGTTAAAGGGCTGGTGAAAATTCAAAATCTAGTTTGGAGTGCTTTTAGTAGTGCTTTTTTCCTGTGCATTCTTTACTTGGAATTATTTTGGAGGTACTGAAACTTTAAAACCTATATTGGTGTATGTTTACTGGCGCTGTTTTCCTTTACAGACTTTACTTTGAATTATTTTGGGGCAGTTGAAAATTTAAAACCTCTTTTAGTATGCTTTAAGTGGTGCTGTTTTCCTTTACTGTCTTTACTTGTAATTGTTTTGGGGCTGCAGAAAATTTAAAACCTATTCTGGTATACTTTTACTGGTGCTGTTTTCCGTGGCTGTCTTAACCTGTAATTGTGTTGAGGCTGTTAAAAATTTAAAACCTTTTTTAGCGTGCTTTGAGTGGTGCTGTTTCCTTTGCTGTCTTTACTTGGAAATTTTTTTGGGGGGCTGCTGAAAATTTAAAACCTAGTCTGGAGTGCTTTTAGTAGTGTGGTTTTCTGTGCTTTCTTTACTTGAAGTGATTTGGGGCTGCTGTAAATTTTAAACCCAGCTTGGTGTGCATTTAGTGGTGCTGTTTTCTTTTGCTGGCTTTACTTGGAAGTGTTTTGAGGCTGTTGTATATTTAAGACCTCTTTTGTTGTGCTTTTAGTGGTGTTGTTTTCATTTGCTGGCATTACCTGGAATTTTTCTGAGGCTGTTGAAAATTTAAAACCTAGTTTGATGTGCTTTCAGTTGTACTGTTTTCATTTAATGTGTTTACTTAAATTGTTTTGGGGCTGTTAATAATTTAAAACCTAGTTTGGTGTGATTTTAGTGTGCTGTTTTCCATTGCTGTCTTTATTTGGAATTATTTTGAGGCTATTGAAAATGTAAAACCTATTTTGGTGTACTTTTACTGGTGCTGTTTTCCTTCACTGTCTTTGCTTTGAATTATTCTGGGGCTGTTGAAAAGTTAAGACCTCTTTTAGTATGCTTTTACTGGTGCTGTTTTCCTTTGCTGTCTTAACCTGTAATTGTGTTGAGGCTGAAGAAAATTTAAAACCTTTTTTAGCATGCTTTGAGTGGTGCTGTTTTCCTTTGCTGTCTTTACTTGGAATGGCTTTGAGGCTGTTGAAAATTTAAAACCTCTTTTGGTGTGCATTCAGGTGTACTGTTTTCATTTGCTGTCTTTGCTTGAGGTGTTTTGTGGCTGTTAATTTAAAACCTAGGTTGGTGTGCTTTTAGTGTACTGTTTTCCTGTGCTGTGTTTATTTGGAATTATTTTGGGACTGTTGAAAATTTAAAATCTGTTTTTGTGGACTTTTACTTGTGCTGCTTTCCTTTGCTGTCTTTATTTGAAATTGTTTCAGGACTATTGAACATTTAAAACTCAATTTGGTGTGCTTTTAGTGTGCTGTTTTCATTTGCTGTCTTGATTTGAAATTGTGTTCGGGCAGTTGAAAAAGAAAGGCTTAGTTTGGTGTGCTTTTACTGGTGCTCTTTTCCTTTGCTATCTTGGCGTGGAATTGTTCTGGGGCTGTTGAAAATGTAAAACCTAGTTTGATATGCCTTCAGTTGTACTGTTTTCATTTGCTGTGTTTTCTTGAATTGTTTTGGGGCTGTTAATTTAAAACATAGTTGGGTGTGCCTTTAGTGTGCTGTTTTCCTTTGCTGTCTTTAATTGGAATTATATTCGGGCTATTTAAAATTTAAAACCTATTTTGGTGTACTTTTAGTGGTGCTATTTTCCTTTGCTGTTTTTACTTGGAATCATTTTGGGTCTCCTGAAAATTTTAATCCTATTTTGGTGTACTTTTACTGGTGCTGTTTTCCTTTGCTGTCTTTACTTGGAATTATATTTGGGCTGTTGAACATTTAAAACCTATTTTGGTGTACTTTAAGTGGTGCTATTTTCCTTTGGTGTCTTTACATTGAAATATTTTTGGGCTCCTGAAAGTTTACATCCTGTTTTGGTGTACTTTTACTTGTGCTGTTTTCCTTTGCTGTCTTTACTTGTAATTGTTTTGAGGCTGTTGAAAATTTAAAACTTCTTTTGGTGTGCTTTGAGTGGTGCTGTTTCCATTGCTGTCTTTACCTGTTATTTTTTTGGGGGCTGTTGAAAATTTAAAACCTAGTTTGGAGTGCTTTTAGTAGAATTGTTTTCTTGTGCTTTATTTTCTTGGAATTATTTTGGGGCTGGTGAAAATTTAAAACTTAGTTTGGCTTGCTTTTACTGGTGCTATTTTCCTTTGCTGTCTTTACTTGAAATAATTTGGGGCTGCTAAAAATTTAAAATCTAATTTGGTGTGCATTTAGTGGTGCTGTTTTCATTTGCTGGCTTTACTTGGAATTGTTTTGAGGCTGTTGAAAATTTTAAACCTCTTTTGGTGTGCTTTTAGATGTGCTGTTTTAATTTGCTGGCATTACCTGGAATTTTTCTGAGGCTGTTGAAAATTTAAAAGCTAGTTTGGTGTGCTTTTATTGTGCTGTTTTCATGTGCGGTCTTTACTTGGAATTATTTTGGGGCTTATGAAAATGTAAAACCTATTTGGGTGTACTTTTATTAGTGCTGCTTTCCTTTGCTGTCTTTAACTGGAATTTTTTTTTGGCTGCTGAAAAAGTAAAACTTAGGTTGGTGTGCTTTAGTGGTGCTGTTTTCCTTTGCTGTCTAGACTTGGAATTGTTTTGGGGCACCTAAAAATGTAAAACCTAGTTTGGTGTGCTTTCAGTTGCACTGTTTTGCTTTGCTGTCTTTACTTGCAATTGTTTTGAGGCTGTTGAAAATGTAAAACACAGTTTGGTGTTTTTTCAGTGAAGCTATTTTCATTTGATGGCTTGACTTGCAATTGTTTTGAGGCTGTTGAAAATTTAAAACCTAGTCTGGTGTGCTTTTAGTGTGCTGTTTTCCTGTGCTGTCTTTACTTGGAATATTTTGGGGCAGATGACAATTTAAAACCTAATTTGGAGTGTTTTTAATAATGCTGATTTCCTGTGCTTTTTTACTTGGAATTAATTTGGGGCTGCTGAAAAGATAAAAATCTTGTTTGGTTTGCTTTTAGTATGCTGTTTTCCTGTGCTGTGTTTACTTGGAATTGTTTGGGCTGTTGAAAATTTAAAACCTAGTTTGGTGTGCTTTTAGTGGTGATGTTTTTATTTGTTGTCTTTACTTGGAATTGTTTTAGGGCTGTTCAAAATTTATAATCTAGTTTGGATTGTTTTTAGCAGTGCTGTTTTCCTGTGCTGTCTTTACTTGGAATTAATTTGGGGCTGTTGAAAATATAAAACCTATTTTGGTGTGCTTTTTGTAGTGCTGTTTTCATTTGCTGTCTTGACTTGGAAATGTTTTGGGGCAGTTGAAAATGTAAAACTTAGTTTGGTGTGCTTTTAGTGGTGCTGTTTTCCTTTGCTGTCTTGAGTTGGAATTGTTTTTGTCACTGTTGAAAATTTGAAACTTAGTTTAGTGTGCTTTAAGTTATACTGTTTTCATTTGCTGTCTTTAACTGAATTATTTTGGGGCTGTTAATAATTTAAAACCTAGTTTGGTGTGGTTTTAGTGTGCTGTTTTCCTGTGCTGTGTTTATTTGGAATTATTTTGGGACTGATGAAAATTTAATATCTATTTTGTTGTTCTTTTACTGGCGCTGCTTTGCTTTGCTGTCTTTACTTGGAATAGTTTTGGGTCTGCTGAATATTTAAAACCTAGTTTGCTGTGCTTTTAGTGATGTTGTTTTCATTTGCTGTCTTTACTTGGAATTGTTTTAGGGTAGTGAAAATTTAAATTCTTGTTTGCAGTGCTTTTAGTAGTGCTGTTTTCCTGTGCTGTCTTTGCTTGAAATTATTTTGGGGCTGTTGAAAATGTAAAATGTGTTTTGTTGTGCTTTTTGTGGTGCTGTTTTCATTTGCTATCTTGACTTGGAATTGTTTTGGGGTAGTTGAAATAGTGAAACTTTTATTTGATGTGCTTTTAGTGGTGCTGTTTTCCTTTGCTGTTTTGACTTGGAATTATTTTGGGACTGTTGAAAATTTAAAACCTAGTTTGGTGTGCTTTCAGTTGTACTTTTTCATTACTGTGTTTACTTAAATTGTTTTGGGGCTGTTAATTTAAAACCTAGTTTGGTGTGATTTTAGTGTGCTGTTTTCCATTGCTGTCTTTACTTGGAATTATTTTGAGGCTATTGAAAATTTAAAACCTATTTTGGTGTACTTTTACTGGTGCTGTTTTCCTTCACTGTCTTTACTCTGAATTATTCTGGGGCTGTTGAAAAGGTAAAACCTCTTTCGGTATGCTTTAAGTGGTCTTGTTTTCCTTTGCTGTCTTTAGTTGGAATTGTTTTGGGGCTGCCGAAATTTAAAACCTATTTTGATGTACTCTATCTGGTGCTGTTTTCCTTTGCTGTCTTAACCTGTAATTGTATTGAGACCGATGAAAATTTAAAACCTTTTTTAGCGTGCTTTGAGTGGTGCTGTTTCCTTTGCTGTATTTACTTGGAATTTTTTTGGGGGATGCTGAAAATTTAAAACCTAGTTTGAAGTGCTTTTAGTAGTGTTGTTTTCCTGTGCTTTCTTTACTTGGAATTATTTTGGGGCTATTGAAAATTTAAAACCTATTTTGGTGTACTTTTACTGGTGCTGTTTTCCTTTGCTGTCTTAACCTGTAATTGTATTGAGACCGATGAAAATTTAAAACCTTTTTTAGCGTGCTTTGAGTGGTACTGTTTTTATTTACTGTGTTTACTTAAATTGTTTTGGGGCTGTTAATTTAAAATCTAGTTTGGTGTGATTTTAGTGTGCTGTTTTCCATTGCTGTCTTTACTTGGAATTATTTTGAGGCTATTGAAAATTTAAAACCTATTTTGGTGTACTTTTACTGGTGCTGTTTTCCTTTACTGTCTTTACTTTTAATTATTCTGGGGAGGTTCAAAATTTAAAACCTCTTTTAGTGTGCTTTAAGTGGTGCTGTTTTCCTTTGCTGTCTTTACTTGTAATGGCTTTGAGGCTGTTGAAAATGTAAAACCTCTTTTGTTGTGCATTCAGGTGTACTGTTTCCACTTGCTGTCTTTGCTTGAATTGTTTGGGGCTCTTAATTTAAAACTTAGTTTGGTGTGCTTTTAGTGTGCTGTTTGCCTTTTTTGTCTTTACTTGGAATTATTTTGGGGTTGATGAAAATTTAAAACCTATTTTGGTGTACTTTTACTGGTGCAGTTTTCCTTTGCTGTCCTAACTTGTAATTGGTTTGAGGCTCTTGAAAATTTAAAACCTCTTTTCACATGCTTTGAGTGGTGCTGTTTCCTTTGATGTCTTTACATGGAATTTTTTTAGGGGCTGCTGAAAATTTAAAACCTAGTTTAGAGTGCTTTTAGTAGTGTCATTTTCATGTGCTTTCTTTACTTGGAATTATTTTGCAGCTGCTGAAAATTTAAAACCTATTTTGGTTTGCTTTTAGTGTTGCTGTTTTCCTGTGCTGTCTTTACTTGGAATTATTTTGGGTTGTTGAAAAATTTAAACCAGTTTGGTGTGGATTTAGTGGTGCTGTTTTCATTTGCTTGCTTTACTTGGAAGTGTTTTGAGGCTGTTGAAAATGTAAGACCTCTTATGGTGTGCTTTTAGTGGTGTTGTTTTCATTTACTGGCATTACGTGGAATTTTTCTGAGGCTGTTGAAAATTTAAAACCTAGTTTGGTGTGGTTTAGTGTGCTGCTTGCCTGTGCTGTCTTTACTTGAAATTATTTTGGGACAGTTGCAAATTTAAAATCTGTTTTGGTGTACTTTTACTGGTGCTGTTTTCCTGTGCTGTCTTTACTTTGAATTGTTTGGGGCTGTTGAAAATGTAATACTTGGTTTGGTGTGATTTTAGTGGTGCTGTTTTCCTGTGCTGTCTTTACTTGGAATTGTTTGGGGCTGTTGAAAATATAAAACCCTAGTTTAGTGTTCTTTCAGTGGAGCTATTTTCATTTTATGGCTTGACTTTAAATATTTTTGGGCTGCTGAAAATTTAAAGCTAGTTTGGGGTGGTTTTAGTAGTGCTGTTTTCCTGTGCTTTCTTTCCTTGAAATTATTTTGGTTCCTGCTGAAAGGATAAAACCTAGTTTTTCTTTCTCTAAGTGTTGCTGTTTTCCTGTCCTGTCTTTACTTGGAACTGTTTGGGGCTGTTGAAAATTTAAAACCTAGTTTGGTGTGCTTAAGTGGTGCTGTTTTCATTTGCTGTATTTACTTGGAATTGTTTTAGGGCTGTAGAAAATTTAAAATATAGATTGGATTGTTTTCAGTAGTGCTGTTTTCCTGTGCTGTCTTTTACTTGGAACTGTTTGGGGCTGTTGAAAATGTAAAACCTATTTTGGTCTGCTTTTTGTGGTGCTGTTTTCATTTGCTGCCTTAACTTGGAAATGTTTTGGGGCAGTTGAAAATGTAAAACTTATTTTGGTGTGCTTTTAGTGGTGGTGTTTTATTTTGCCATCTTGAGTTGGAATTGTTTTACAGCCATTGAAAATTTAAAACCTAGTTTGGTGTGCTTTAAATTGTACTGTTTTCATTTGCTGTCTTCAATTGAATTCTTTTGGGGCTGTTAATAATTTTAAAACCTAGTTTGGTGTGCTTTCAGTGTACTGTTTTCCTGTGCTGTTTACTTGCAATTAATTTTGCACTGTTGAAAATGTAAAATCTGTTTTGGTGTACTTTTTCTAATGCTGTTTTCCTGTGCTGTCTTTACTTGGAATAGTTTTGGGTCTGCTGTATATTTAAAACCTAGTTTGCTGTGCTTTTGTTGATGTTGTTTTCATTTGCTGTCTTTACTTGGAATTGTTTTGGGTCAGTAGAACATTTTAAACCTAGTTCACTGTGCTTTCAGTTGTACTATTTTCATTTGCTGTCTTTACTTGGAATTGTTAAAGGGCTAGAGAAAATTCAAAATCTAGTTTGGAGTGCTTTTAGTAGTGCTTTTTTCCTGTGCTTTCTTTACTTGGAATTATTTTGGAGGTACTGGAACTTTAAAACCTTTATTGGTTACAGTCTTTACTTTGAATTATTTTGGGGCAGTTGAACATTTAAAACCTCTTTTAGTATGCTTTAAGTGGTGCTGTTTTCCTTTACTGTCTTTACTTGGAATTGTTTTAGGGCTGCTGAAAATTTAAAAACTATTCTGGTGTACTTTTACTGGTGCTGTTTTCCTTGGCTGTCTTAACCTGTAATTGTGTTGAGGCTGTTGAAAATGTAAAACCTATTTTGGTCTGCTTTTTGTGGTGCTGTTTTCATTTGCTGCCTTGACTTGGAAATGATTTGGGGCAGTTGAAAATGTAAAACTTATTTTGGTGTGCTTTTAGTGGTGGTGTTTTATTTTGCCATCTTGAGTTGGAATTGTTTTAGGGCTGTTGAAAATTTAAAACCTAGTTTGGTGTGCTTTAAATTGTACTGTTTTCATTTGGTGTCTTTAATTGAATTCTTTTGGGGCTGTTAATACTTTAAAACCTAGTCTGGTGTGCTTTCAGTGTGCTGTTTTCCTGTGCTGTTTACTTGGGATTAATTTTGCACTGTTGAAAATTTAAAATCTATTTTGGTGTACTTTTACTGGTGCTGTTTTCCTGTGCTATCTTTACTTGGAATAGTTTTGGTTGTGCTGTATATTTAAAACCTAGTTTGCTGTGCTTTTGTTGATGTTGTTTTCATTTGCTGTCTTAACTTGGAATTGTTTTGGGTCAGTAGAACATTTTAAACCTAGTTCACTGTGCATTCAGTTGTACTATTTTCATTTGCTGTCTTTACTTGGAATTGTTAAAGGGCTGGTGAAAATTCAAAATCTAGTTTGGAGTGCTTTTAGTAGTGCTTTTTTCCTGTGCTTTCTTTACTTGGAATTATTTTGGAGGTACTGAAACTTTAAAACCTATATTGGTGTATTTTTACTGGCACTGTTTTCCTTTACAGTCTTTACTTTGAATTATTTTGGGCAGTTCAAATTTAAACCACTTTAGTATGCTTTAAGTGGTGCTGTTTTCCTTTACTGTCTTTACTTGGAATTGTTTTGGGGTTGCTGAAAATTTAAAACCTATTCTGGTGTACTTTTACTGGTGCTGTTTTCCTTTGCTGTCTTAACCTGTAATTGTGTTGAGGCTGTTAAAAATTTAAAACCTTTTTTAGCGTGCTTTGAGTGGTGCTGTTTCCTTTGCTGTCTTTATTTGGAAATTTTTTTGGGGGGCTGCTGAAAATTTAAAACCTAGTTTGGAGTGCTTTTAGTAGTGTGGTTTTCCTGTGCTTTCTTTACTTGAAGTGATTTGGGGCTGTTGTAAATTTTAAACCCAGCTTGGTGTGCATTTAGTGGTGCTGTTTTCATTTGCTGGCTTTACTTGGAAGTGTTTTGAGGCTGTTGTATATTTAAGATCTCTTCTGGTGTGCTTTTAGTGGTGTTGTTTTCATTTGCTGGCATTACGTGGAATTTTTCTGAGGCTGTTGAAAATTTAAAATTTAATTTGGTGTGGTTTAGTGTGCTTTTTTCCTATGCTCTCTTTACTTGGAATTATTTTGGGACTGTTGAACATTTTAAATCAGTTTTGGTGTACTTTTACTGGTGCTGTTTTCCTTTGCTGTCTTTAGTTGGAATTATTTTGAGGGTGCTGAAAAGATAAAACCTAGTTTGGTTTTCATTTAGTGGTGCTGTTTTCCTGTGCTGTCTTTACTTGGAATTGTTTGGGGCTGTTGAAAATTTAAAACCTAGTTTGGTGTGCTTTTAGTGTGCTGTTTTCGTTTGCTGTCTTTACTTGGAATTATTTTTGGGTTGCTGAAAATTTAAAACCTATTTTGGTGTACTTTAACTGGTGCTGTTTTAACTTGTAATTGGTTTGAGGCTCTTGAAAATGTAAAACCTCTTGTAGCATGCTTTGAGTGGTGCTGTTTCCTTTGCTGTCTTTACTTGGAATTTTTTTAGGGGCTGCTGAAAATTTAAAACCTAGTTTGGAGTGCTTTTGGTAGTGTCGTTTTCATGTACTTTCTTTACTTGGAACTATTTTGCAGCTGCTGAAAATTTAAAACCTATTTTGGTTTGCTTTTAGTGTTGCTGTTTTCCTGTGCTGTCTTTACTTGGAATAGTTTTGGGTCTGCTGTATATTTAAAACCTAGTTTGCTGTGCTTTTGTTGATGTTGTTTTCATTTGCTGTCTTTACTTGGAATTGTTTTGGGTCAGTAGAACATTTTAAACCTTGTTCACTGTGCTTTCAGTTGTACTATTTTCATTTGCTGTATTACTTGGAATTGTTAAATCGCTGATGAAAATTCAAAATCTAGTTTGGAGTGCTTTCAGTAGTGCTTTTTTCCTGTGCTTTCTTTACTTGGAATTATTTTGGAGGTACTGAAACTTTAAAACCTATATTGGTGTATTTTTACTGACTCTGATTTCCTTTACAGTCTTTACTTTGAATTATTTTGGGGCTGTTGAAAATTTAAAACCTCTTTTAGTATGCTTTAAGTGGTGCTGTTTTCCTTTACTGTCTTTACTTGGAATTGTTTTAGGGCTGCTGAAAATTTAAAACCTATTCTGGTGTATTTTTACTGGCTCTGTTTTTCTTTACAGTCTTTACTTTGAATTATTTTGGGTCTGTTGTAAATTTAAAATCTAGAGTGATGTGCTTTTAGTGTGCTGCTTTCCTGTGCTGTCTTTACTTGGACTTGTTTGGGGCTGTTGACAATTTAATACCTAGTTTGATGTGCTTTTAGTGGTGCTGTTTTCATTTGCTGGCTTTACTTAGAATATGTTTGAGGCTGTTAAAAATGTAAAACCTAGTATGGTGTGGGTTTAATGTGCTGTTTTACTTCACTGTCTTTACTTGGAATTATTTTGTGGGCAGCTGAAAATTTAAAATTTAGTTTGGTGTGGTTTTAGTGTGCTGTTTTCCTGTGCTGTCTTTACTTGGAATTGTTTGGAACTGTTGAAAATGAAAAATCTAGTTTGGTGCACTTTTAGTGGTGCTCTTTTCCTTTGCAGTGTTTTCTTGGAATTGTTTAGGAGCTGTGGAAAACATAAAACCTAGTTTGGTGTTCTTTTAGTGGAGCTATTTTCATTTGATGGGTGCAATATGTTTGGGCTGCTGAAAATGTAAAATCTAGTTTGGAGTGCATTTAGTAGTGCTGTTTTCCTGTGCTTTCTTTAGTTGGAATTATTTTGAGGGTGCTGAAAAGATAAAACCTAGTTTGGTTTTCATTTAGTGGTGCTGTTTTCCTGTGCTGTCTTTACTTGGAATTGTTTGGGGCTGTTGAAGATTTAAAACCTAGTTTGGTGTGCTTTTGGCGTGCTGTTTTCCTTTGCTGTCTTTACTTGGAGTTATTTTTGGGTTGCTGAAAATTTAAAACCTATTTTGGTGTACTTTTACTGGTGCTGTTTTCCTTTGCTGTCTTAACTTGTAATTGGTTTGAGGCTCTTGAATATGTAAAACTTCTTTTAGCATGCTTTGAGTGGTGCTGTTTCCTTTGCTGTCTTTACATGGAATTTTTTTAAGGGCTGCTTAAAATTTAAAACCTAGTTTGGAGTGCTTTTAGTAGTGTCGTTTTCATGTGCTTTTTTTACTTGGAATTATTTTGCAGCGGCTGGAAATTTAAAACCTATTTTGGTTTGCTTTTAGTGTTGCTTGTTTCCTGTGCTGTCTTTACCTGGAATTATTTTGGGCTGTTGAAAATTTTAAACCAGTTTGGTGTGGATTTAGTGGTGCTGTTTTCATTTGCTTGCTTTACTTGGAAGTGTTTTGAGGTGTTGAAAATTTAAGACCTCTTATGGTGTGCTTTAGTGTGTTGTTTTCATTTGCTGGCATTACGTGGAATTTTCTGAGGCTGTTGAAATTTAAACCTAGTTTGGTGTGGTTATGTGTTGTTTTCCTGTGCTGTCTTTACTTGGAATTATTTTGGGACAGTTGCAAATTTAAAATCTGTTTTGGTGTACTTTTACTGGTGCTGTTTTCCTGTGCTGTCTTTACTTGGAATTGTTTGTGGCTGTCGAAAATGTAATACTTGGTTTGGTGTGCTTTTAGTGGTGCTGTTTTCCTGTGCTGTCTTTACTTGGAATTGTTTGGGGGTGTTAAAAATCTGAAACCTAGTTTGGTGCACTTTTATTGGTGCTCTTTTCCTTTGCTGTCTTTACTTGGAATTGTTTTAGGGCTGTTGAAAATATAAAACCCTAGTTTAGTGTTCTTTTAGTGGAGCTATTTTCATTTAATGGCTTGACTTTAAATATTTTTGGGCTGCTGAAAATTTAAAGCTAGTTTGGGGTGGTTTTAGTAGTGCTGTTTTCTTGTGCTTTCTTTCCTTGAAATTATTTTGGTTCTGCTGACATGATAAAACCTAGTTTTTCTTTCTCTTAGTGGTGCTGTTTTTGCTGTCCTGTCTTTACTTGGAACTGTTTGGGGCTGTTGAAAATTTAAAACCTAGTTTGGTGTGCTTAAGTGGTGCTGTTTTCATTTGCTGTATTTACATGAAATTGTTTTAGTGCTGTTGAAAATTTAAAATTTAGTTTGGATTGTTTTTAGTAATGTTTTCCTGTGCAGTCTTTTACTTGGAATTATTTTGGGCTGTTGAAAATGTAAAACCTATTTTGGTGTGCTTTTAGTGGTGCTGTTTTCATTTGCTGCCTTGACTTGGAAATGTTTTGGGGCAGTTGAAAATGTAAAACTTATTTTGGTGTGCTTTTAGTGGTGGTGTTTTATTTTGCCATCTTGAGTTGGAATTGTTTTAGGGCTGTTGAAAATTTAAAACCTAGTTTGGGGTGCTTTAAATTGTGCTGTTTTCATTTGCTGTCTTTAATTGAATTCTTTTGGGGCTGTTAATAATTTAAAACCTGGTTTGGTGTGCTTTCAGTGTACTGTTTTCCTGTGCTGTTTACTTGGAATTAATTTTGCACTGTTGAAAATTTAAAATCTATTTTGGTGTACTTTTACTGGTGCTGTTTTCCTGTGCTGTCTTTACTTGGAATAGTTTTGGTTGTGCTGTATATTTAAAACCTAGTTTGCTGTGCTTTTGTTGATGTTGTTTTCATTTGCTGTCTTAACTTGGATTTGTTTTGGGTCAGTAGAACATTTTAAACCTAGTTCACTGTGCTTTCAGTTGTACTATTTTCATTTGCTGTCTTTACTTGGAATTGTTAAAGGGCTGGTGAAAATTCAAAATCTAGTTTGGAGTGCTTTTAGTAGTGCTTTTTTCCTGTGCTTTCTTTACTTGGAATTATTTTGGAGGTACTGAAACTTTAAAACCTATATTGGTGTATTTTTACTGGCGCTGTTTTCCTTTACAGTCTTTACTTTGAATTATTTTGGGGCAGTTCAAAATTTAAAACCACTTTTAGTATGCTTTAAGTGGTGCTGTTTTCCTTTACTGTCTTTACTTGGAATTGTTTTGGGGCTTCTGAAAATTTAAAACCTATTCTGGTGTACTTTTACTGGTGCTGTTTTCCTTGGCTGTCTTAACCTGTAATTGTGTTGAGGCTGTTGAAAATTTAAAACCTTTTTTAGCATGGTTTGAGTGGTGCTGTTTCCTTTGCTGTCTTTACTTGGAAATTTTTTGGGGGGCTGCTGAAAATTTAAAACCTAGTTTGGAGTGCTTTTAGTAGTGTGGTTTTCCTGTGCTTTCTTTACTTGAAGTGATTTGGGGCTGTTGTAAATTTTAAACCCAGCTTGGTGTGCATTTAGTGGTGCTGTTTTCATTTGCTGGCTTTACTTGGAAGTGTTTTGAGGCTGTTGTATATTTAAGATCTCTTCTGGTGTGCTTTTAGTGGTGTTGTTTTCATTTGCTGGCATTACGTGGAATTTTTCTGAGGCTGTTGAAAATTTAAAATCTAGTTTGGTGTGGTTAAGTGTGTTGTTTTCCTGTGCTGTCTTTACTTGGAATTATTTTGGGACAGTTGCAAATTTAAAATCTGTTTTGGTGTACTTTTACTGGTGCTGTTTTCCTGTGCTGTCTTTACTTTGAATTGTTTGTGGCTGTCAAAAATGTAATACTTGGTTTGGTGTGCTTTTAGTGGTGCTGTTTTCCTGTGCTGTCTTTACTTGGAATTGTTTGGGGCTGTTGAAAATGTGAAACCTAATTTGGTGCACTTTTATTGGTGCTCTTTTCCTTTGCTGTCTTTACTTTGAATTGTTTTAGGGCTGTTGAAAATATAAAACCCTAGTTTAGTGTTCTTTTAGTGGAGCTATTTTCATTTAATGGCTTGACTTTAAATATTTTTGTGCTGCTGAAAATTTAAAGCTAGTTTGGGGTGGTTTTAGTAGTGCTGTTTTCTTGTGCTTTCTTTCCTTGAAATTATTTTGGTTCATGCTGAAATGATAAAACCTAGTTTTTCTTTCTCTTAGTGGTGCTGTTTTTCTGTCCTGTCTTTACTTGGAACTGTTTGGGGCTGTTGAAAATTTAAAACCGAGTTTGGTGTGCTTAAGTGGTGCTGTTTTCATTTGCTGTATTTACATGAAATTGTTTTAGCGCTGTTGAAAATTTAAAATATAGATTGGATTGTTTTTAGTAGTGCTGTTTTCCTCTGTAGTCTTTACTTGGAATTATTTTGGGGCTGTTGAAAATGTAAAACTTAGTTTGGTGTGCTTTCAGTGGTGCTGTTTTCCTTTGCTGTCTTGAGTTAGAATTGCTTTTGGGGCTGTTTAAAATTTGAAACCTAGTTTGTGTGCTTTAAGGTGTACTGTTTTCATTTGCTGTCTTTAATTGAATTGTTTTGGGGCTGTTAATAATTTAAAACCTTTTTTGGGGTGGTTTTAGTGTGCTGTTTTCCTGTGCTGTGTTCATTTGGAATTATTTTGGGACTGATTCAAATTTAAAATCTATTTTGGTGTCCATTTACTGGCATTGCTTTGTTTTGCTGTCTTTAAGTGGAATTGTTTCAGGGCTGTTGAAAATATAAAACCTAGTTTGGTGTGCTTTTAGAGATGCTGTTTTCCTGTGCTAGCTTTACTTGGAATTATTTTGGAGCTGCTGAAAATGTAAAATGTATTTTGTTGTTCTTTTACTGGTGCTGTTTTCCTGTGCTGTCTTTACCTAGAATATTTTTGGGTCTGCTGAAAATTTAAAACCAAGTTTGTTGTGCTTTTGGTGATGTCATTTTCATATGCTGTCTTTACTTGGAATAGTTTTGGGTCTGCTGAATATTTAAAACCTAGTTTGTTGTGCTTTTAGCGATGTTGTTTTCATTTGCTGTCTTTCTTGGAATTGTTTTAGGCTGGTGAAAATTTAAAATCTTGTTTGAAGTGCTTTTCGTAGTGCTGTTTTCCTGTGCTTAATTTGCTTGAAATTATTTTGGGGCTGTTGAAAATGTAAAACCTGTTTTGGTGTGCTTTTTGTGGTGCTCTTTTCATTTACTCTCTTGACTTGGAATTGTTTTGGGGTAGTTGAAAAAGTGAAACTTAGTTTGATGTGCTTTTACTGGTGTTGTATTCCTTTGCTGTTTTGACTTGGAATTATTTTGGAGCTGTTGAAAGTTTTAAACCTAGTTTGGTGTGCTTTCAGTTGTACTGTTTTCATTTACTGTGTTTACTTAAATTATTTTGGGGCTATTGAAAATTTAAAACCTTTTTTGGTGTACTTTTACTGGTGCTGTTTTCCTTTACTGTCTTTACTTTGAATTATTCCAGGGCTGTTGAAAATTTAAAACCTCTTTTAGTATGCTTTAAGTGGAGCTGTTTTCCTTTGCTGTCTTTACTTGGAGTTGTTTTCGGTCTGCTTAAAATTTAAAACCTATTTTGGTGTACTTTTCCTGGTGCTGTTTTCCTTTGCTGTCTTAACCTGTAATTGTGTTGAGGCTGTTGAAAATTTAAAATCTTTTTTAGCGTGCTTTGAATGGTGCTATTTCCTTTGCTGTCATTACTCAGAATTTTTTGGGGGGCTGTTGAAAATTTTAAACCTAGTTTTGAGTGCTTTTTGTAGTGGGGTTTCCCTGTGCTTTCTTTACTTGGAATTATTTTGCAGCTGCTGAAAATTTAAAACCTAGTTTCATTTGCCTTTAGGGGTGCTGTTTTCCAGTGCTGTCTTTACTTGAAATTATTTTGGGACTGTTGCAAATTTAAGATCTGTTTTGGTGTACTTTTACCTGTGCTGTTTTCCTGTGCTGTCTTTACTTGGAATTGTTTGGGGCTGTTGAAAATTTAATACCTAGTTTGGTGTGCTTTTAGTGGTAGTGTTTTCATTTGCTGGCTTTACTTGGAGGTGTTTTGAGGCTGTTGAAAATTTAAGACCGTTTTTGGTGTGCTTTTAGTGGTGTTGTTTTCATTTGCTGCCGTTACCTGAAATTTTTCTGAGGCTGTTGAAAATTCAAAACCTAGTTTGGTGTGGTTTAGTGTACTATTTTCCTGTGCTTTTTTTACTTGGAATTATTTTGGGACTGTTGAAAATTTAAAATCCATTTTGGTGTACTTTTACTGGTGCTGTTTTCCTTTGCTGTCTTTACTTGGAATTCTTTTGGGGCTGTTGGAAATTTAAAATCTAGTGTGATGTGCTTTTAGTGTGCTGTTTTCCTGTACTGTCTTTATTTGAAATTGTTTGGGGCTGTTTTAAATGTAATACCTAGTTTGATGTGCTTTTAGTGGTGCTGTTTTCATTTGCTGGGTTTGCTTGGAATTTTATTGAGGCTGTTGAAAATTTAAAACCTAGTATGGTGTGGGTTTAGTGTGCTGTTTTGCTTCACTGTCTATACTTGGAATTATTTTGTGGGCAGCTGAAAATTTAAAACTTAGTTTGGTTTGGTTTTAGTGTGCTCTTTTCCTGTGCTGTCTTTACTTGGAATTGTTTGGGGCTGTTGAAAATAAAAAACCTAGTTTGGTGCACTTTTAATGGTGCTCTTTTCCTTTGCGGTGTTTTCTTGGATTTGTTTTGGAGCTGTGGAAAACCTAGTTTGGTGTGGGTTTAGTGTGCTGTTTTGCTTCACTGTCTATACTTGGAATTATTTTGTGGGCAGCTGAAAATTTAAAACTTAGTTTGGTTTGCTTTTAGTGTTGCTGTTTTCCTGTGCTGTCTTTACTTGGAATTATTTTGGGCTGTTGAAAAATTTATACCAGTTTGGTGCGGATTTAGTGGTGCTGTTTTCATTTGCTAGCTTTACTTGGAAGTGTTTTGAGGGTGTTGAAAATTTAAGACCTCTTATGGTGTGCTTTTAGTGGTGTTGTTTTCATTTGCTGGCATTACGTGGAATTTTTCTGAGGCTGTTGAAAATTTAAAACGTAGTTTGGTGTGGTTTAGTGTACTGTTTTCCTGTGCTGCCTTTACTTGGAATTATTTTGGGTGAGTTGCAAATTTAAAATCTGTTTTGGTGTACTTTAACTGGTGCTGTTTTCCTGTGCTGTCTTTACTTGGAATTGTTTGAGGCTGTCTAAAATGTAATACTTGGTTTGGTGTGCTTTTTAGTGGTGCTGTTTTCCTGTGCTGTCTTTTATTGGAATTGTTTTGGGCTGTTGAAGATATAAAACCTAGTTTGGTGCACTTTTAGTGGTGCTCTTTTCCTTTGTTGTCTTTACTTGGAATTGTTTTAGGGCTGTTGAAAATATAAAACCCTAGTTCTTTTAGTGGAGCTTTTTTCATTTTATGGCTTGACTTTAAATATTTTTGGGCTGCTGAACATTTAAAGCTAGTTTGGGGTGATTTTAATAGTGCTGTTTTCCTGTGCTTTCTTTCCTTGAAATTATTTTGCTTCCTGCTGAAAGGACAAATCCTAGTTTTTCTTTCTCTTAGTGGTGCTGTTTTCCTGTCCTGTCTTTACTTGGAACTGTTTGGGGCTGTTGAAAATTTAAAACCTAGTTTGGTGTGCTTAAGTGGTGCTGTTTTCATTTGCTGTATTTACTTGGAATTGTTTTAGGGCTGTTGAAAATTTAAAATATAGATTGGATTGTTTTTAGTAGTGGTGTTTTGCTCTGCTGTATTTTACTTGGAATTATTTTGGGCTGTTGAAAATGTAAAACCTATTTTGGTGTGCTTTTTGTGGTGCTGTTTTCATTTGCTGCCTTGACTTGGAAATGTTTTATGGCAGTTGAAAATGTAAAACGTATTTTGGTGTGCTTTTAGTGGTGGTGTTATATTTTGCCAGCTTGAGTTGGAATTGTTTTAGGGCTGTTGAAAATTTAAAACCTAGTTTGGTGTGCTTTAAATTGTACTGTTTTCATTTGCTGTCTTTAATTAAATTCTTTTGGGGCTGTTAATAATTTAAAACCTACTTGGAATTAATTTTGCACTGTTGAAAATTTAAAATCTGTTTTGGTGTACTTTTACTGGTGCTGTTTTCCTGTGCTGTCTTTACTTGGAATAGTTTTGGGTCTGCTGTGTATTTAAAATCTAGTTTGCTGTGCTTTTGTTGATGTTGTTTTCATTTGCTGTCTTTACTTGGAATTGTCTTGGGTCAGTAGAACATTTTAAACCTAGTTCACTGTGCTTTCAGTTGTACTATTTTCATTTGCTGTCTTTACTTGGAATTGTTAAAGGGCTGGTGAAATTTCAAAATCTAGTTTGGAGTGCTTTTAGCAGTGCTTTTTTCCTGTGCTTTCTTTACTTGGAATTATTTTGGAGGTACTGAAACTTTAAAACCTATATTGGTGTATTTTTACTGGCTCTGTTTTCCTCTACAGTATTAACTTTGAATTATTTTGGGGCTGTTGAAAATTTAAAATCTCTTTTAGTATGCTTTAAGTGGTGCTGTTTTCCTTTACTGTCTTTACTTGGAATTGTTTTGGGGCTGCTGAAAATTTAAAACCTATGCTGGTGTACTTTTACTGGTGCTGTTTTACTTGGCTGTCTTAACCTGTAATTGTGTTGAGGCTGTTGAAAATTTAAAACCTTTTTTAGTGTGCTTTGAGTGGTGCTGTTTCCTTTGCTGTCTTTACTTTGTAATTTTTTGGAGGCTGCTGAAAATTTAAAACCTAGTTTGGAGTGCTTTTAGTAGTGTGGTTTTCCTGTTCTTTCTTTACTTGAAGTGATTTGGGGCTGTTGTAAATTTTAAACCCTGCTTGGTGTGCATTTAGTGGTGTTGTTTTCATTTGCTGGCATTACCTGGAATTTTTCTGAGGCTGTTGAAAATTTAAAAACTAGTTTGGTGTGGTTTAGTGTGCTTTTTTCCTGTGCTGTCTTTACTTGGAATTATTTTGGAACTGTGGAAAATTTAAAATCAGTTTTGGTGTACTTTTACTGGTGCTGTTTTCCTTTGCCGTCTTTACTTTGAATTGTTTTGGGGCTGTTGAAAATTTAAAATCTATAGTGATGTGCTTTTAGTGTTCTACTTTCCTGTGCTGTCTTTACTTGGAATTGTTTTGGGGCTGTTGAAAATTTAAAATCTATAGTGATGTGCTTTTAGTGTTCTACTTTCCTGTGCTGTCTTTACTTGGAATTGTTTGGGGCTGTTGAAAATGAAAAATCTAGTTTGGTGCACTTTTAGTGGTGCTCTTTTCCTTTGCAGTGTTTTTTTGGAATTGTTTTGGAGCTGTGGAAAACATAAAACCTAGTTTGGTGTTCTTTTAGTTGAGCTATTTTCATTTGATGGGTGGAATATTTTTGGGCTGCTGAAAATATAAAGCGTAGTTTGAAGTGCATTTAGTAGTGCTGTTTTCCTGTGCTTTCTTTAGTTGGAATTATTTTGAGGGTGCTGAAAAGATAAAACCTAGTTTGGTTTTCATTTAGTGGTGCTGTTTTCCTATGCTGTCTATACTTGGAATTGTTTGGGGCTGTTGAAAATGTAAAATCTAGTCTGGTGTGCTTTTAGTGTGCTGTTTTCCTTTGCTGTCTTTACTTGGAATTACTTTGGGGCTGTTGAAAATGTAAAACTTAGTTTGGTGTGTTTTCAGTGGTGCTGTTTTCCTTTGCTGTCTTGAGTTAGAATTGCTTTTGGGGCTGTTTAAAATTTGAAACCTAGTTTGTTGTGCTTTAAGGCGTACTGTTTTCATTTGCTGTCTTTAATTGAATTGTTTTGGGGCTGTTAATAATTTAAAACCTTTTTTGGTGTGGTTTTAGTGTGCTGTTTTCCTGTGCTGTGTTCATTTGGAATTATTTTGGGACTGATTCAAATTTAAAATCTATTTTGGTGTCCATTTACTGACGCTGCTTTGTTTTGCTGTCTTTACATGGAATTGTTTCAGGGCTGTTGAAAATATAAAACCTAGTTTGGTGTGCTTTTAGAGATGCTGTTTTCCTGTGCTAGCTTTACTTGGAATTATTTTGGGGCTGCTGAAAATGTAAAATGTATTTTGTTGTTGTTTTACTGGTGCTGTTTTCCTGTGCTGTCTTTACTTAGAATATTTTTGGGTCTGTTGAAAATTTAAAACCAAGTTTGTTGTGCTTTTGGTGATGTCATTTTCATATGCTGTCTTTACTTGGAATAGTTTTGGGTCTGCTGAATATTTAAACCTAGTTTGTTGTGCTTTTAGCGATGTTGTTTCATTTGCTGTCTTTCTGGAATTGTTTTAGGCTGGTGAAAATTTAAAATCTTGTTTGAAGTGCTTTTAGTAGTGCTGTTTTCCTGTGCTTTATTTGCTTGAAATTATTTTGGGGCTGTTGAAAATGTAAAACCTGTTTTGGTGTGCTTTTTGTGGTGCTCTTTTCATTTACTCTCTGGACTTGGAATTGTTTTGGGGTAGTTGAAAAAGTGAAACTTAGTTTGATGTGCTTTTACTGGTGTTGTATTCCTTTGCATTTTTGACTTGGAATTATTTTGGAGCTGTTGAAAGTTTTAAACCTAGTTTGGTGTGCTTTCAGTTGTACTGTTTTCATTTACTGTGTTTACTTAAATTATTTTGGGGCTATTGAAAATTTAAAACCTTTTTGGTGTACTTTACTGGTGCTGTTTTCCTTACTGTCTTTACTTTGAATTATTCCAGGGCTGTTGAAAATTAAAACCTCTTTAGTATGCTTTAAGTGAGCTGTTTTCCTTTGCTGTCTTTACTTGGAGTTGTTTTCGGTCTGCTTAAAATTTAAAACCTTTTTTGGTGTACTTTTCCTGGTGCTGTTTTCCTTTGCTGTCTTAACCTGTAATTGTGTTGAGGCTGTTGAAAATTTAAAATATTTTTTAGCCCTGCTTTGAATGGTGCTATTTCCTTTGCTGTCATTACTCAGAATTTTTTGGGGGGCTGATGAAAATTTTAAACCTAGTTTTGAGTGCTTTTTGTAGTGGGGTTTCCCTGTGCTTTCTTTACTTGGAATTATTTTGCAGCTGCTGAAAATTTAAAACCTAGTTTCATTTGCCTTTAGGGGTGCTGTTTTCCAGTGCTGTCTTTACTTGAAATTATTTTGGGACTGTTGCAAATTTAAGATCTGTTTTGGTGTACTTTTACCTGTGCTGTTTTCCTGTGCTGTCTTTACTTGGAATTGTTTGGGGCTGTTGAAAATTTAATACCTAGTTTGGTGTGCTTTTAGTGGTACTGTTTTCATTTGCTGGCTTTACTTGGAGGTGTTTTGAGGCTGTTGAAAATTTAAGACCGTTTTTGGTGTGCTTTTAGTGGTGTTGTTTTCATTTGCTGCCATTACCTGATATTTTTCTGAGGCTGTTGAAAATTCAAAACCTAGTTTGGTGTGGTTTAGTGTACTATTTTCCTGTGCTTTTTTTACTTGGAATTATTTTGGGACTGTTGAAAATTTAAAATCCGTTTTGGTGTACTTTTACTGGTGCTGTTTTCCTTTGCTGTCTTTACTTGGAATTCTTTTGGGGCTGTTGGAAATTTAAAATCTAGTGTGATGTGCTTTTAGTGTGCTGCTTTCCTGTACTGTCTTTATTTGAAATTGTTTGGGGCTGTTGAAAATGTAATACCTAGTTTGATGTGCTTTTAGTGGTGCTGTTTTCATTTGCTGGGTTTGCTTGGAATTTTTTTGAGGCTGTTGAAAATTTAAAACCTAGTATGGTGTGGGTTTAGTGTGCTGTTTTGCTTCACTGTCTATACTTGGAATTATTTTGTGGGCAGCTGAAAATTTAAAACTTAGTTTGGTTTGGTTTTAGTGTGCTCTTTTCCTGTGCTGTCTTTACTTGGAATTGTTTGGGGCTGTTGAAAATAAAAAACCTAGTTTGGTGCACTTTTAATGGTGCTCTTTTCCTTTGCAGTGTTTTCTTGGATTTGTTTTGGAGCTGTGGAAAACATAAAACCTAGTTTGGTGTTCTTTTAGTGGAACTATTTTCATTTGATGGGTGGAATATTTTTGGGCTGCTGAAAATGTAAAATGTAGTTTGGAGTGCATTTAGTAGTGCTGTTTTCCTGTGCTTTCTTTAGTTGGAATTATTTTGAGGGTGCTGAAAAGATAAAACCTAGTTTGGTTTTCATTTAGTCGTGTTGTTTTCCTGTGCTGTCTATACTTGGAATTGTTTGGGGCTGTTGAAAATTTAAAATCTAGTTTGGTGTGCTTTTAGTCTGCTGTTTTCCTTTGCTGTCTTTACCTGTAATTGTGTTGACGCTGTTGAAAATTTAAAACCTTTTTTAGCGTGCTTTGAATGGTGCTATTTCCTTTGCTGTCATTACTCAGAATTTTTTGGGGGACTGCTGAAAATTTTAAACCTAGTTTTGAGTGCTGTTTGTAGTGGGGTTTTCCTGTGCTTTCTTTACTTGGAATTATTTTGCAGCTGCTGAAAATTTAAAACCTAGTTTTGTTTGTCTATCGAGGTGCTGTTTTCCAGTGCTGTCTTTACTTGGAATTATTTTGGGACTGTTGCAAATTTAAGATCTATTTTGGTGTACTTTTACCTGTGCTGTTTTCCTGTGCTGTCTTTACTTGGAATTGTTTGGGGCTGTTGAAAATTTTCAACCCAGTTCGGTGTGCATTTAGTGGTGCTGTTTTCATTTGCTGGCTTTACTTGGAATTGTTTTGAGGCTGTTGACAATTTAAAACCTATTTTGGAGTACTTTTAGTGGTGCTGTTTTCATTTGCTGGCGTTACCTGGAATTTTTCTAAGGCTGTTGAAAATTTAAAAACTAGTTTGGTGTGGTTTAGTGTGCTTTTTTTCCTCTGCTGTCTTTACTTGGAATTATTTTGGGACTGTTGAAAATTTAAAATCTGTTTTGGTGTACTTTTAGTGGTGCTGTTTTCCTTTGCTGTTATTACTTGGAATTGTTTTGGGGCTGTTGAAAATTTACAATCTAGTTTGATGTGCTTTTAGTATGCTGTTTTCCTGAGCTGTCTTTACTTTGAATTGTTTGGGGCTATTGAAAATGTAATACCTAGTTTTGTGTGCTTTTGTGATGCTGGTTTCATTTGCTGGGTTTACTTTGAAATATATTTGAGGCTGTTGAAAATTTAAAGCCTAGTTTGTGTGCGCTTAGTGTGCTGTTTTGCTTTGCTGTCTTCACTTTGAATTATTTTGGATTCTGCTGAAAATGTAAAACTTATTTTGGTGTGGTTTTAGTATGCTGTTTTCCTGTGCTGTCTTTACTTGGAATTGTTTGGGGCTTTTGAAAATGTAGAACCTAGTTTGGTACAGTTTTAGTGGTGCTGTTTTCCTTTGTTGTGTTTACTTGTAATAGCTTTGGGGCTGTTGAAAATGTAAAACCTAGTTTGGTGTTCTTTTAGTGGAGCTATTTTCATTTGATGGCTTGACTTGGAATTGTTTTGATGCTGTTGAAAATTTAAAACCTAGTTTGGTTTGTTTTTAGTGTGCTGTTTTCCTGTGCTGTCTTTACCTTGGAATTATTTTACTTGGAATGTTTTGGGGTTGCTGAAAATTTAAAATCTGGTTGGGAGTGCCTTTAGTAGTGTTATTTTTCTGAGCTTTCTTTACTTGGAATTATTTTGGGTCTGCTGAAAATGTAAAACCTAGTTTGGTGCACTTTTACTGGTGCTGCTTTCCTTTGCTGTCTTTACTTGAAATTGTATCGGGCTGTTGAAAATGTAAAACCTAGTTTAGTGTGTTTTCAGTGTGCAGTTTTAGTGCTGTCTTAACTTGGAATTATTTTTGGTTCTGTTGAAAATGTAAAACCCTATTTTGGTGTGCCCTTTGTGGTGCTGTTTTCCTTTGCTGTCTAGGTTTGGAATTGTTTTGGGGCTGTTGAAAATTTAAAACTTAGTTTGGTGTGCTTCCATTAGTATTGTTGTTCATTCACTGTTTACTTGAATTGTTTCAGGCTGTTAATAATTTAAATCATAGTTTTGTATGCTTTAGTGTGCTGTTTTACATTACTGTCTTTACTTGGAATTATTTTGCGGCTTTTGAAAATTTAAAACCTATTTTGGTGTATGTATAGTGGTGCTGTTTTCCTTTGCTGTCTTTACATAGAATTATTTTGGGGCTGTTGAAAATTTATTACCCCTTTTAGTGTGCATTAAGTGGTGCTGTTTTCCTGTGCTGTCTTTAATTGGAATTATTTTGGGGACTGCTGAAAATTAAAAATCTAGATCGGAGTGCTTTGAATAGTGCAGTTTTCCTTGTGCTTTCTTTACTTGGAATATTTTGGGGGCTGCTGAAAATTTAAAATCTAGTTTGGATTGCCTTTAGTAGTGTTGTTTTCCTGTATGTTTCTTTACTTGGAAATATTTTAGGTCTGCTGAAAGATGAAACTTAGTTTGGTTTTGCTTTTAGTTGCTGTTTGCATTTGCTGGCATTGATGGAAGATTTCTTGAGGCTATCAGAAATTTAAAACCTAGGTTGGTGTCATTTATTGTGCTGTTTTCCTGTGCTGTCTTTACTTGCAATTATTTTGGATTGTTGCAAATTTAAAATCTGTTTTGGTGTTCTTTTACTGGTGCTATTTTCCTGTGCTGTCTTTACTTGGAATTATTTGGGCTTTTGAAAATTTAATACCTAGTTTAGTGTGCTTTTAGTGGTGCTGTTTTCATTTGCTGGCTTTCCTTGGTATTTTTTTGTGGCTGTTGAAAATGCAAAACCTAGTTCTGGTGTGGGTATAGTTTGCTGTTTTGCTTTCCTGTCTTTACTTGGAATTATTCTGGGGGCTGCTGAAAATGTTAAACTTAGTTTGGTGTGCTTTTAGTGGTGCTGTTTTCATTTGCTGTCTTTATTTTAATTGTTTTAGCTCAGTTGACAATTTAAAATTTAGTTTAGATTGTTTTAGTAGTGCAGTTTTTCCTGTGGTGTCTTGACTTGAAAATGTTTTGAGAAGTTGAAAATGTAAAACTTAGTTTGGTGTGCTTTTTAGTGGTGGTGTTTTCCTTTGAGGACTTGAGTTGGAATTGTTTTGGGGCTGTTGAACATTTAAAACCTAGTTCGGTGTGCTTTAAGTTGTACTGTTTTCATCTGCTGTCTGTAATTGAATTGATATGGGGCTGTTAATATTTTAAAACCTAGTTTGATGTGCTTTCAGTAAACTCTTTTCCTGTGCTGTGTTTACTTGGAATTATTTTGGGGCTACTGAAAATTTAAAACCTATTTCGGTTTACTTTTACTGGTGCTGTTTTCCTTTGCTGTCTTTCCTTTGAATTATTTTGGGGCTGTTGAAACTTTAAACTTCTTTTAGTATGCTTTAAGTGGTGCTGTTTTCCTTTGCTGTCTTTTCTTGGAATTGTTTTGAGTCTGTTGAAAATTTAAAAACCTCGTTTGTGTGCTTTTAAGGTGTACTGTTTTCCTTTGCTGTCTTTACTTGAATTGTTTTGGTGCTGTTAAATTAAAACTTAGTTTGTGGCTTTTATTTTGCTGTTTCCTTATGCTGTCTCACTTGGAATTATTTTGGGGCTATTGAAATTTAAACCTGTTTTGGTGTGCTTTTTGTGGTGCTGTTTTCATTTGCTCTCTTGACTTGGAATTGTTTTGGGGTAGTTGAAAAGTGAAACTTAGTTTGATGTGCTTTAGTTGTGTTGTATTCCTTTGCTGTCTTGACTTGGAATTATTTTGGGAGCTGTTGAAAATTTTAAACCTAGTTTGGTGTGATTTTAGTGGGCCATTTTCCATTGCTTTCTTACTTGGAATTAGTTTTGGGCTATTGAAAATTTAAAACCTATTTTGATGTAATTTTACTGGTGCTGTTTTCCTTTACTGTCTTTACTTTGAATTATTCCGTGCTGTTGAAAATGTAAAACCTCTTTAGTATGATTTAAGTGGAGCTGTTTTCCTTTGCTGTCTTTACTTGGAGTTGTTTTCGGTCTGCAAAAATTTAAAACCTATTTTAGTGTACTTTTCCTGGTGCTGTTTTCCTTGCTGTCTTAACCTGTAATTGTGTTGAGCCTGTTGAAAATTTAAACCTTTTTAATGTGCTTTGAATGGTGCTATTTCCTTTGCTGTCATTACTCAGAATTTTTGGGGCTTGACTGAAAATGTTAAACCTAGTTTTGAGTGCTTTTGTGTGGAGTTTCCTGTGCTTTCTTTACTTGGAATTATTTGCAGCTGCTGAAAATTTAAAACCTAGTTTCATTGCCTTTAGGGGTGCTGTTTTCCAGTGTACTGTCTTTACTTGGAATTAATTTGGGACTGTTGCAAATTTGAATCTGTTTTGGTGTACTTTTACATGTGCTGTTTCTCCTGTGCTGTCTTTACTTGGAATTGTTTGGGGCTGTTGAAAATTTAATACCTAGTTTGGTGTGCTTTTGTGGTACTTTTTCATTTGCTGGCTTTTCCTGGAGGTGTTTTAGGCGTTGAAAATTTAAGACCGCTTTTGGTGTGCTTTAGTGGTGTTTTTATTTGCTGCCGTTATCTGAAGTTTTCTGAGGCTGTTGAAAATTCAAACCTAGTTTGTTGTGGTTTAGTGTACTGTTTTCCTGTGCTGTCTTTACTTGGAATTATTTTGGGACTGTTGAAAATTTAAATTCTGTTTTGGTGTACTTTTACTGGTGCTGTTTTCCTTTGCTGTCTTTACTTGGAATTCTTTCGGGGCTGTTGAAAATTTAAAATCTAGTATGATGTGCTTTTAGTGTGCTGCTTTCCTGTGCTGTCTTTATTTGAAATTGTTTGGGCTGTTGAAAATGTAATACCTAGTTTGATGTGCTTTTAGTGGTGCTGTTTTCATTTGCTGGGTTTGCTTGGAATTTTTTTGAGGCTGTTGAAAATTTAAAACCTAGTATGGTATTGGTTTATGTGCTGTTTTGCTTGCTGTCTTTATTTGGAATTATTTGTGGCTGCTGAAATTTAAAATTTAGCTTGGTGTGGTTTTAGTGTGCTGTTTTCCTGTGCTGTCTTTTCTTGCAAATTGTTTGGGGCTGTTGAAAATGTAAAACATAGTTTGATCTGCTTTAAAGTGCTGTTTTCATTTGCTTTGGTTTGTTTGGAATTTTTTGAGGCTGTTGAAAATTTAAAACCTAGTATGGTGTTGGTTTAGTGTGCTGTTTTGCTTCGCTGTCTTTACTTGGAATTATTTTGTGGGCTGCTGAAAATTTAAAACTAAGCTTAGTGTCGTTTTAGTGTGCTCTTTTCCTGTGCTGTCTTTTCTTGGAATTGTTTGGGGCTGTTGAAAATGTAAAACCTAGTTTGGTGTTCTTTTAGTGGAGCTATTTTCATTTGATGGGTGGAAAATTTTTGGGCTGCTGAAAATTTAAAACCTAGTTTGGGGTGCTTTTAGTAGTGCTGTTTTCCTGTGCTTTCTTTACTTGAATTATTTTGAGGCCCTTGGAAAAGATAAAACCTAGTTTGACTTTCTCTTAGTAGTGCTGTTTTCCTGTGCTGTGTTTACTTGGAATTGTTTATGGCTGTTGAAAATTTAAAACCTAGTTTGGTGTGCTTAAGTGGTGCCGGTTTCATTTGCTGTTTTTACTTGGAATTGTATTCAGGCTTGAATATTTAAAATATAGATTGTATTGCTTTTAGTAGTGCTGTTTTCCTGTGCTGTCTTTTACTTGGAATTATTTTGGGGCTGATGAAAATGTAAAACCCATTCTGGTGTGCTTTTTGTGGTGTTGTTTTCATTTGCTCTCTTGACTTGAAATGTTTTGGGGCAGTTGAAAATGTAAAACTTAGTTTGGTGTACTTTATTTGGTGCTGTTTTATTTTTCCATCTTGAGTTGGAATTGTTTTGGGGCTGTTGAAAATATAAAATCTAGTCTGGTGTGCTTTAAGTTGTACTATTTTCATTTGCTGTCATTAATTGATTTGTTTTGGGGCTGTTAATAATTTAAAACCCTAATCTAGTGTAAAGCTCAGAGTGCTGTTTTCCTGTGCAGTGTTTATTTGGAATTAATTTGGACTCTTTAAAGTTTAAAATCTGATTTGTTGTGCTTTTTACTTTTGCTGGTTTCCTGTGCTGTCTTTACCGGAATAGTTTTGGCCTGCTGTATATTTAAAACCTAGTTTGCTGTGCTTTTAAGTGATGTTGTTTTCATTTGCAGTCTCTTACTTGGAATTATTTCGGGCAGTAGAACACCATTTAAATGTTGTTTATTGTGCTTTCAGTAGTACTAGTTTTCATTTGCTGTCTTTAATTAGCAAAGTGTTATATGGCTGGTGAAAATTTAAAATCTAGTTTGGAGTGCATTTAGTAGTACTTTTTTCCAGTGCTTTCTTTACTTGGAATTATTTTGCAGCTGCTGAAAATTAAATGCCTAGTTTGGTTTGCTTTTAGTGGTGCTGTTTTCCTGAGTCGTCTTTACTTGGAATTATTTGGGGCTGTTGAAAATTTTAAACCCAGTTTGGTGTGCATTAAGTGGTGCTGTTTTCATTTGCTGGCTTTACTTGGAATTGTTTTGAGGCTGTTGATAATTTAAGACCTCTTTTGGTGTAGTTTTAGTGGTGTTGTTTTCATTTTCTGGCGTTACCTGGAATTTTCTGAGGCTGTTGAAAATTTAAAAGCTAGTTTTGGTGTGGTTTAGTGTGCTTTTTCCTGTGCTGTCTTTACTTGGAATTATTTGGGACTATTGAAAATGTAAAATCTGTTTTGGTGTACTTTTAGTGGTGCTGTTTTCCTTTGCTGTTTTTACTTGGAATTGTTTTAGGGCTGTTGAAAATTTGCAGTCTGGTTTGATGTGCTTTTAGTGTGCTGTTTTCCTGTGCTGTCTTTACTTTGAATTGTTGAGCTATTGAAAAATGTAATACCTAGTTTGGTGTGCTTTTAGTGATGCTGGTTTCAGTTGCTGGGTTTACTTGGAATATTTTTGAGGCTCTTGAAAATTTAAAGCCTAGTTTGGTGTGCATTTAGTGTGCTGTTTTGCTTTGCTGTCTTCACTTTGAATTATTTTGGAGGCTGCTGAAAATGTAAAACTTAGTTTAGTGTGGTTTTAGTGTGCTGTTTTCCTGTGCTGTCTTTACTTGGAATTGTGTGTGGCTGTTGAAAATGTAAAACCTAGTTTGGTGCAGTTTTAGTGGTGCTGTTTTCCTTTGTTGTGTTCACTTGGAATAGCTTTGGGGCTGTTGAAATGTAAACCTAGTTTGGTGTTCTTTTATAGTGAACTATTTTCATTTGATGGCTTGACTTGGAATTGTTTTGATGCTGTTGAAAATTTAAAACCTAGTTTGGTTTTGTTTTAGTGTGCTGTTTTCCTGTTCTGTCTTTACTTGGAATGTTTTGAGGGTTGCTGAAAATTTAAAATCTAGTTGGGAGTGCCTTCAGTAGTGCAATTTTCCTGCGCTTTCTTTACTTGGAATTATTTTGGGTCTGCTGAAAATGTAAAAGCTAGTTTGATGCACTTTTACTGGTGCTGCTTTCCTTTGCTGTCTTTACTTGAAATTGTATCGGGCTGTTGAAAATTTAAAACCTAGTTTTGTGTGTTTTTAGTGTGCGGTTTTCTGTGCTGTCTTAACTTGGAATTATTTTGGTTCTGTTGAAAATGTAAAACCTATTTTGGTGTGCCCTTTGTGGTGCTGTTTTCATTTGCTCTCTTGAATCGAAATTGTTTCGGGTCAGTTGAAAAAGAAAGACATGGTTTGGTGTGCTTTTACTGGTGCTGTTTTCCTTTGCTGTCTTGGCTTGGAATTGTTTTGGGGCTGTTGAAAATGTAAAACTTAGTTTGGTGTGCTTTCATTAGTACTGTTTTCATTTGCTGTTTACTTGAATTGTTTCAGGCTGTTAATAATTTAAATCATAGTTTGTGTGCTTTAATGTGCTGTTTTCGTTACTGTCTTTACTGGAATCATTTTGCGGCTATTGAATATTTAAAACCTATTTTGGTGTACTTTATAGTGGTGCTGTTTTCCTTTGCTGTCTTTACATAGAATTATTTTGGGGCTGTTGAAAATTTAAACCCCCTTTTATTGTGCACTAAGTGGTGCTGTTTTCCTGTGCTGTCTTTAATTGGAATTATTTTGGGGACTGCTGAAAATTAAAAATCTAGATTGGAGTGCTTTGAATAGTGCAGTTTTCCTGTGCTTTCTTTACTTGAAATTATTTTGGGGCAGCTGAAAATTTAAAACCTAGTTTGGCATGCTTATAGTGGTGCTGTTTTCCTGTGCTGTCTTTACTTGGAATATTTTGGGCTGCTGAAAATTTAAAATCTAGTTTGGAGTGCCTTTTAGTAGTGCTGTTATCCTGTGTGTTCTTTACTTGGAAATATTTTAGGTCTGCTGAAAAGATAAAACCTAGTTTGGTTTGCCTTTTAGTGGTGCTGTTTGCATTTGCTGGCATTACATGGAAGATTTCTGAGGCTGTCGGAAATTTAAAAACATAGGCTGGTGTCGTTTATTGTGTTGTTTTCCTGTGCTCGTCTTTACTTGCAATTATTTTGGGATTGTTGCAAATTTAAAATCTGTTTTGGTGTACTTTTACTGGTGCTGTTTTCCTGTGCTGTCTTTACTTGGGAATTGTTTGGCGCTGAAAATTTAATACCTAGTTTAGTGTGCTTTTAGTGGTGCTGTTTTCATTTGCTGGCTGTTGAAAATGCAAAACCTAGTTCTGGTGTGGGTATAGTTTGCTGTTTTGCTTTCCTGTCTTTACATGGAATTATTCTGGGGGCTGCTGAAAATTTTAAACTTAGTTTGGTGTGCTTTTAGTGGTGCTGTTTTCATTTGCTGTCTTTATTTTAATTGTTTTAGCTCAGTTGACAATTTAAAATTTAGATTGGATTGTTTTAGTGAGTCAGTTTTCCTGTGGTGTCTTGACTTGAAAATGTTTTGGGGCAGTTAATGATAAAACTTAGTTTGGTGTGCTTTTAGTGGTGGTGTTTCTCTTGAGGACTTGAGCTGGAATGTTTTGGGGCTGTTGAACATTTAAAACCTAGTTGGTGTGCTTTAAGTTGTACTGTTTTCATCTGCTGTCTAATTGAATTTATATGGGCTGTTAATATTTTAAAACCTAGTTTGATGTGCTTTCAGTAAGCTCTTTTCCTGTGCTGATGTTTACTTGGAATTATTTAGGGGCTACTGAAAATTTAAAACCTATTTCAGTTTACTTTTACTTGTGCTGTTTTCCTTTGCTGTCTTTCTTTGAATTATTTTGGGGCTGTTGAAACTTTAAAGCTTCTTTTAGTTTGCTTTAAGTGGTGCTGTTTTCCTTTGCTGTGTTTACTTGGAATTGTTTTAGATCTGTTGAAAATTTAAAAACCTCATTGGTGTGCTTTAAAGGGTACTGTTTTCCTTTGCTGTCTTTACTTGAATTGTTTTAGGGCTGTTAAATTAAAACCTAGTTTGGTGTACTTTTACTGGTGCTGTTTTCCTTTTCTGTCTTTACTTTGTAATTGTTTTGGAGGCTGTTGAAAATTTATAACCTCTTTTAGAATATGCTTTGAATGGTTCTGTTTTGCTGTCTTTTCTTGGAATTTTTGATTTTGTGGCTGCTGAAAATTTAAAACCTAGTTTGGTTGCTTTTTGGGGTGCTGATCTCCTGTACTGTTTTTTACTTGGAATTGTTTAGGGCTGTTGAAAATGTTAAACCTAGATTCATGTGCTTTAGTCGTGCTGTTTCATTTGCTGTCTTTACTTGGAATTGTTTTAGGGATGTTGAAAATTTAAAATCTAGATTGGATTATTGTTAGTAGTGCATTTTCTGGTGCTGTCTTTACTTGGAATTATTTTGTGGTTGTTGAAAAATATAAAACCTATTTTGGTGCTTTTTGTGAGTTGTTTTCTATTTGTTGTCTTGACTTGGAAATTTTGGAAATGTTTTGGGGCAGTTGAAAATGTATAACTTAGTTTGGTGTGCTTTTAGTGGTGCAGTTTCCTATTCTGTCTTGGAGTTGAAATTGTTTTGGGCTGTTGAAACGTTAAAACCTGGTTTGGTGTGCTTCAAGTTGTACTGTTTTCATTTGCTATCTTTTATTGAATTGTTTTGGGGCTGTTAATAATTTAAAACCTATTTTGGTGTGGTTTAGTATGCTGTTTTCCTGTGCTGTCTTTACTTGGAATTATTTTGAGGGTGCTGAAAAGATAAAACCTAGTTTGGTTTTCATTTAGTCGTGTTGTTTTCCTGTGCTGTCTATACTTGGAATTGTTTGGGGCTGTTGAAAATTTAAAATCTAGTTTGGTGTGCTTTTAGTCTGCTGTTTTCCTTTGCTGTCTTTACCTGTAATTGTGTTGACGCTGTTGAAAATTTAAAACCTTTTTTAGCGTGCTTTGAATGGTGCTATTTCCTTTGCTGTCATTACTCAGAATTTTTTGGGGGACTGCTGAAAATTTTAAACCTAGTTTTGAGTGCTGTTTGTAGTGGGGTTTTCCTGTGCTTTCTTTACTTGGAATTATTTTGCAGCTGCTGAAAATTTAAAACCTAGTTTTGTTTGTCTATCGGGGTGCTGTTTTCCAGTGCTGTCTTTACTTGAATTATTTTGGGACTGTTGCAAATTTAAGATCTATTTGGACTTTTACCTGTGCTGTTTTCCTGTGCTGTCTTTACTTGGAATTGTTTGGGGCTGTTGAAAATTTTCAACCCAGTTCGGTGTGCATTTAGTGGTGCTGTTTTCATTTGCTGGCTTTACTTGGAATTGTTTTGAGGCTGTTGACAATTTAAAACCTATTTTGGAGTACTTTTAGTGGTGCTGTTTTCATTTGCTGGCGTTACCTGAATTTTCTAAGGCTGTTGAAAATTTAAAACTAGTTTGGTGTGGTTTAGTGTGCTTTTTTTCTCTGCTGTCTTTACTTGGAATTATTTTGGGACTGTTGAAAATTTAAAATCTGTTTTGGTGTACTTTTAGTGGTGCTGTTTTCCTTTGCTGTTATTACTTGGAATTGTTTTGGGGCTGTTGAAAATTTACAATCTAGTTTGATGTGCTTTTAGTATGCTGTTTTCCTGAGCTGTCTTTACTTTGAATTGTTTGGGGCTATTGAAAATGTAATACCTAGTTTTGTGTGCTTTTTGTGATGCTGGTTTCATTTGCTGGGTTTACTTGAAATATATTTGAGGCTGTTGAAAATTTAAAGCCTAGTTTGGTGTGCGTTTAGTGTGCTGTTTTGCTTTGCTGTCTTCACTTTGAATTATTTTGGATTCTGCTGAAAATGTAAAACTTATTTTGGTGTGGTTTTAGTATGCTGTTTTCCTGTGCTGTCTTTACTTGGAATTGTTTGGGGCTTTTGAAAATGTAGAACCTAGTTTGGTACAGTTTAGTGGTGCTGTTTTCCTTTGTTGTGTTTACTTGTAATAGCTTTGGGGCTGTTGAAATGTAAAACCTAGTTTGGTGTTCTTTTAGTGGAGCTATTTTCATTTGATGGCTTGACTTGGAATTGTTTTGATGTGTTGTTGAAAATTTAAAACCTAGTTTGGTTTGTTTTAGTGTGCTGTTTTCCTGTGCTGTCTTTACCTTGGAATTATTTTACTTGGAATGTTTTGGGGTTGCTGAAAATTTAAAATCTGGTTGGGAGTGCCTTTAGTAGTGTTATTTTTCTGAGCTTTCTTTACTTGGAATTATTTTGGGTCTGCTGAAAATGTAAAACCTAGTTTGGTGCACTTTTACTGGTGCTGCTTTCCCTTTGCTGTCTTTACTTGAAATTGTATCGGGCTGTTGAAAATGTAAAACCTAGTTTGGTGTGTTTTCAGTGTGCAGTTTTTAGTGCTGTCTTAACTTGGAATTATTTTGGTTCTGTTGAAAATGTAAAACCTATTTTGGTGTGCCCTTTGTGGTGCTGTTTTCCTTTGCTGTCTAGGTTTGGAATTGTTTTGGGGCTGTTGAAAATTTAAAACTTAGTTTGGTGTGCTTCCATTAGTATTGTTTTCATTCACTGTTTACTTGAATTGTTTCGGGCTGTTAATAATTTAAATCATAGTTTTGTGTGCTTTAAGTGTGCTGTTTTACATTACTGTCTTTACTTGGAATTATTTTGCGGCTTTTGAAAATTTAAAACCTATTTTGGTGTATGTATAGTGGTGCTGTTTTCCTTTGCTGTCTTTACATAGAATTATTTTGGGGCTGTTGAAAATTTATTACCCCTTTTAGTGTGCATTAAGTGGTGCTGTTTTCCTGTGCTGTCTTTAATTGGAATTATTTTGGGGACTGCTGAAAATTAAAAATCTAGATCGGAGTGCTTTGAATAGTGCAGTTTTCCTTGTGCTTTCTTTACTTGGAATATTTTGGGGGCTGCTGAAAATTTAAAATCTAGTTTGGATTGCCTTTAGTAGTGCTGTTTTCCTGTATGTTCTTTACTTGGAAATATTTTAGGTCTGCTGAAAAGATGAAACTTAGTTTGGTTTGCTTTTAGTGGTGCTGTTTGCATTTGCTGGCATTACGTGGAAGATTTCTGAGGCTATCAGAAATTTAAAACCTAGGTTGGTGTCATTTATTGTGCTGTTTTCCTGTGCTGTCTTTACTTGCAATTATTTTGGGATTGTTGCAAATTTAAAATCTGTTTTGGTGTTCTTTTACTGGTGCTATTTTCCTGTGCTGTCTTTACTTGGAATTATTTGGGCTTTTGAAAATTTAATACCTAGTTTAGTGTGCTTTTAGTGGTGCTGTTTTCATTTGCTGGCTTTCCTTGGTATTTTTTTGTGGCTGTTGAAAATGCAAAACCTAGTTCTGGTGTGGGTATAGTTTGCTGTTTTGCTTTCCTGTCTTTACTTGGAATTATTCTGGGGGCTGCTGAAAATGTTAAACTTAGTTTGGTGTGCTTTTAGTGGTGCTGTTTTCATTTGCTGTCTTTATTTTAATTGTTTTAGCTCAGTTGACAATTTAAAATTTAGTTTGGATTGTTTTTAGTAGTGCAGTTTTCCTGTGGTGTCTTGACTTGAAAATGTTTTGGGGCAGTTGAAAATGTAAAACTTAGTTTGGTGTGCTTTTAGTGGTGGTGTTTTCCTTTGAGGACTTGAGTTGGAATTGTTTTGGGGCTGTTGAACATTTAAAACCTAGTTCGGGTGTGCTTTTAAGTTGTACTAGTTTTCATCTGCTGTCTGTAATTGAATTGATATGGGGCTGTTAATATTTTAAAACCTAGTTTGATGTGCTTTCAGTAAACTCTTTTCCTGTGCTGTGTTTACTTGGAATTATTTTGGGGCTACTGAAAATTTAAAACCTATTTCGGTTTACTTTTACTGGTGCTGTTTTCCTTTGCTGTCTTTCCTTTGAATTATTTTGGGGCTGTTGAAACTTTAAAACTTCTTTTAGTATGCTTTAAGTGGTGCTGTTTTCCTTTGCTGTCTTTTCTTGGAATTGTTTTGAGTCTGTTGAAAATTTAAAACCTCGTTTGGTGTGCTTTAAGGTGTACTGTTTTCCTTTGCTGTCTTTACTTGAATTGTTTTGGTGCTGTTAAATTAAAACTTAGTTTGGTGCGCTTTTATTTTGCTGTTTTCCTTATGCTGTCTTTACTTGGAATTATTTTGGGGCTATTGAAAATTTAAAACCTGTTTTGGTGTGCTTTTTGTGGTGCTGTTTTCATTTGCTCTCTTGACTTGGAATTGTTTTGGGGTAGTTGAAAAAGTGAAACTTAGTTTGATGTGCTTTTAGTCGTGTTGTATTCCTTTGCTGTCTTGACTTGGAATTATTTTGGGGCTGTTGAAAATTTTAAACCTAGTTTGGTGTGATTTTAGTGGGCCATTTTCCATTGCTTTCTTACTTGGAATTATTTTGGGGCTATTGAAAATTTAAAACCTATTTTGGCGTAATTTTACTGGTGCTGTTTTCCTTTACTGTCTTTACTTTGAATTATTCCGGTGCTGTTGAAAATGTAAAACCTCTTTTAGTATGATTTAAGTGGAGCTGTTTTCCTTTGCTGTCTTTACTTGGAGTTGTTTTCGGTCTGCTAAAAATTTAAAACCTATTTTAGTGTACTTTTCCTGGTGCTGTTTTCCTTTGCTGTCTTAACCTGTAATTGTGTTGAGCCTGTTGAAAATTTAAAACCTTTTTTAATGTGCTTTGAATGGTGCTATTTCCTTTGCTGTCATTACTCAGAATTTTTTGGGGGGCTGCTGAAAATGTTAAACCTAGTTTTGAGTGCTTTTTGTAGTGGGGTTTTCCTGTGCTTTCTTTACTTGGAATTATTTTGCAGCTGCTGAAAATTTAAAACCTAGTTTCATTTGCCTTTAGGGGTGCTGTTTTCCAGTGCTGTCTTTACTTGGAATTAATTTGGGACTGTTGCAAATTTAAGATCTGTTTTGGTGTACTTTTACCTGTGCTGTTTTCCTGTGCTGTCTTTACTTGGAATTGTTTGGGGCTGTTGAAAATTTAATACCTAGTTTGGTGTGCTTTTAGTGGTACTGTTTTCATTTGCTGGCTTTTCCTGGAGGTGTTTTGAGGCGGTTGAAAATTTAAGACCGCTTTTGGTGTGCTTTTAGTGGTGTTTTTATTTGCTGCCGTTATCTGGAAGTTTTCTGAGGCTGTTGAAAATTCAAAACCTAGTTTGTTGTGGTTTAGTGTACTGTTTTCCTGTGCTGTCTTTACTTGGAATTATTTTGGGACTGTTGAAAATTTAAAATTCGTTTTGGTGTACTTTTACTGGTGCTGTTTTCCTTTGCTGTCTTTACTTGGAATTCTTTCGGGGCTGTTGAAAATTTAAAATCTAGTATGATGTGCTTTTAGTGTGCTGCTTTCCTGTGCTGTCTTTATTTGAAATTGTTTGGGCTGTTGAAAATGTAATACCTAGTTTGATGTGCTTTTAGTGGTGCTGTTTTCATTTGCTGGGTTTGCTTGGAATTTTTTTGAGGCTGTTGAAAATTTAAAACCTAGTATGGTATTGGTTTAGTGTGCTGTTTTGCTTCGCTGTCTTTATTTGGAATTATTTTGTGGGCTGCTGAAAATTTAAAATTTAGCTTGGTGTGGTTTTAGTGTGCTGTTTTCCTGTGCTGTCTTTTCTTGCAATTGTTTGGGGCTGTTGAAAATGTAAAACATAGTTTGATCTGCTTTTAGAAGTGCTGTTTTCATTTGCTTGGTTTGCTTGGAATTTTTTTTGAGGCTGTTGAAAATTTAAAACCTAGTATGGTGTTGGTTTAGTGTGCTGTTTTGCTTCGCTGTCTTTACTTGGAATTATTTTGTGGGCTGCTGAAAATTTAAAACTAAGCTTAGTGTCGTTTTAGTGTGCTCTTTTCCTGTGCTGTCTTTTCTTGGAATTGTTTGGGGCTGTTGAAAATGTAAAACCTAGTTTGGTGTTCTTTTAGTGGAGCTATTTTCATTTGATGGGTGGAAAATTTTTGGGCTGCTGAAAATTTAAAACCTAGTTTGGGGTGCTTTTAGTAGTGCTGTTTTCCTGTGCTTTCTTTACTTTGAATTATTTTGAGGCCTGCTGAAAAGATAAAACCTAGTTTGACTTTCTCTTAGTAGTGCTGTTTTCCTGTGCTGTGTTTACTTGGAATTGTTTATGGCTGTTGAAAATTTAAAACCTAGTTTGGTGTGCTTAAGTGGTGCCGGTTTCATTTGCTGTTTTTACTTGGAATTGTATTCGGGCTATTGAATATTTAAAATATAGATTGTATTGCTTTTAGTAGTGCTGTTTTCCTGTGCTGTCTTTTACTTGGAATTATTTTGGGGCTGATGAAAATGTAAAACCTATTCTGGTGTGCTTTTTGTGGTGTTGTTTTCATTTGCTCTCTTGACTTGGAAATGTTTTGGGGCAGTTGAAAATGTAAAACTTAGTTTGGTGTACTTTTATTGGTGCTGTTTTATTTTTTCCATCTTGAGTTGGAATTGTTTTGGGGCTGTTGAAAATGTAAAATCTAGTCTGGTGTGCTTTAAGTTGTACTGTTTTCATTTGCTGTCATTAATTGATTTGTTTTGGGGCTGTTAATAATTTAAAACCTAATCTAGTGTGCTTTCAGAGTGCTGTTTTCCTGTGCAGTGTTTATTTGGAATTAATTTTGGACTCTTTAAAGTTTAAAATCTGATTTGTTGTGCTTTTACTTTTGCTGGTTTCCTGTGCTGTCTTTACTCGGAATAGTTTTGGGCCTGCTGTATATTTAAAACCTAGTTTGCTGTGCTTTTAGTGATGTTGTTTTCATTTGCAGTCTTTACTTGGAATTATTTCGGGGCAGTAGAACATTTTAAATGTTGTTTATTGTGCTTTCAGTAGTACTGTTTTCATTTGCTGTCTTTAATTGCAATTGTTATATGGCTGGTGAAAATTTAAAATCTAGTTTGGAGTGCATTTAGTAGTACTTTTTTCCAGTGCTTTCTTTACTTGGAATTATTTTGCAGCTGCTGAAAATTAAATGCCTAGTTTGGTTTGCTTTTAGTGGTGCTGTTTTCCTGAGTCGTCTTTACTTGGAATTATTTGGGGCTGTTGAAAATTTTAAACCCAGTTTGGTGTGCATTAAGTGGTGCTGTTTTCATTTGCTGGCTTTACTTGGAATTGTTTTGAGGCTGTTGATAATTTAAGACCTCTTTTGGGTGTAGTTTTAGTGGTGCTGTTTTCATTTTCTGGCGTTACCTGGAATTTTTCTGAGGCTGTTGAAAATTTAAAAGCTAGTTTGGTGTGGTTTAGTGTGCTTTTTTCCTGTGCTGTCTTTACTTGGAATTATTTTGGGACTGTTGAAAATGTAAAATCTGTTTTGGTGTACTTTTAGTGGTGCTGTTTTCCTTTGCTGTTTTTACTTGGAATTGTTTTGGGGCTGTTGAAAATTTGCAGTCTGGTTTGATGTGCTTTTAGTGTGCTGTTTTCCTGTGCTGTCTTTACTTTGAATTGTTTGGGGCTATTGAAAATGTAATACCTAGTTTGGTGTGCTTTTAGTGATGCTGGTTTCAGTTGCTGGGTTTACTTGGAATATTTTTGAGGCTCTTGAAAATTTAAAGCCTAGTTTGGTGTGCATTTAGTGTGCTGTTTTGCTTTGCTGTCTTCACTTTGAATTATTTTGGAGGCTGCTGAAAATGTAAAACTTAGTTTAGTGTGGTTTTAGTGTGCTGTTTTCCTGTGCTGTCTTTACTTGGAATTGTGTGTGGCTGTTGAAAATGTAAAACCTAGTTTGGTGCAGTTTTAGTGGTGCTGTTTTCCTTTGTTGTGTTCACTTGGAATAGCTTTGGGGCTGTTGAAAATGTAAAACCTAGTTTGGTGTTCTTTTAGTGGAACTATTTTCATTTGATGGCTTGACTTGGAATTGTTTTGATGCTGTTGAAAATTTAAAACCTAGTTTGGTTTGTTTTTAGTGTGCTGTTTTCCTGTTCTGTCTTTACTTGGAATGTTTTGGGGTTGCTGAAAATTTAAAATCTAGTTGGGAGTGCCTTCAGTAGTGCAATTTTCCTGCGCTTTCTTTACTTGGAATTATTTTGGGTCTGCTGAAAATGTAAAAGCTAGTTTGATGCACTTTTACTGGTGCTGCTTTCCTTTGCTGTCTTTACTTGAAATTGTATCGGGCTGTTGAAAATTTAAAACCTAGTTTTGTGTGTTTTTAGTGTGCGGTTTTCTGTGCTGTCTTAACTTGGAATTATTTTGGTTCTGTTGAAAATGTAAACCTATTTTGTGTGCCTTTGTGGTGCTGTTTTCATTTGCTCTCTTGAATCGAAATTGTTTCGGGTCAGTTGAAAAAGAAAGACATGGTTTGGTGTGCTTTTACTGGTGCTGTTTTCCTTTGCTGTCTTGGCTTGGAATTGTTTTGGGGCTGTTGAAAATGTAAAACTTAGTTTGGTGTGCTTTCATTAGTACTGTTTTCATTTGCTGTTTACTTGAATTGTTTCAGGCTGTTAATAATTTAAATCATAGTTTTGTGTGCTTTAAGTGTGCTGTTTTCCGTTACTGTCTTTACTTGGAATCATTTTGCGGCTATTGAATATTTAAAACCTATTTTGGTGTACTTATAGTGGTGCTGTTTTCCTTTGCTGTCTTTACATAGAATTATTTTGGGGCTGTTGAAAATTTAAACCCCCTTTTATTGTGCACTAAGTGGTGCTGTTTTCCTGTGCTGTCTTTAATTGGAATTATTTTGGGGACTGCTGAAAATTAAAAATCTAGATTGGAGTGCTTTGAATAGTGCAGTTTTCCTGTGCTTTCTTTACTTGAAATTATTTTGGGGCAGCTGAAAATTTAAAACCTAGTTTGGCATGCTTATAGTGGTGCTGTTTTCCTGTGCTGTCTTTACTTGGAATATTTTGGGGGCTGCTGAAAATTTAAAATCTAGTTTGGAGTGCCTTTAGTAGTGCTGTTATCCTGTGTGTTCTTTACTTGGAAATATTTTAGGTCTGCTGAAAAGATAAAACCTAGTTTGGTTTGCCTTTAGTGGTGCTGTTTGCATTTGCTGGCATTACATGGAAGATTTCTGAGGCTGTCGGAAATTTAAAACATAGGCTGGTGTCGTTTATTGTGTTGTTTTCCTGTGCTGTCTTTACTTGCAATTATTTTGGGATTGTTGCAAATTTAAAATCTGTTTTGGTGTACTTTTACTGGTGCTGTTTTCCTGTGCTGTCTTTACTTGGAATTGTTTGGGGCTTTTGAAAATTTAATACCTAGTTTAGTGTGCTTTTAGTGGTGCTGTTTCATTTGCTGGCTGTTGAAAATGCAAAACCTAGTTCTGGTGTGGGTATAGTTTGCTGTTTTGCTTTCCTGTCTTTACATGGAATTATTCTGGGGGCTGCTGAAAATTTTAAACTTAGTTTGGGTGTGCTTTTAGTGGTGCTGTTTTCATTTGCTGTCTTTATTTTAATTGTTTTAGCTCAGTTGACAATTTAAAATTTAGATTGGATTGTTTTTAGTAGTGCAGTTTTCCTGTGGTGTCTTGACTTGAAAATGTTTTGGGGCAGTTGAAAATGTAAAACTTAGTTTGGTGTGCTTTTAGTGGTGGTGTTTTCCTTTGAGGACTTGAGCTGGAATTGTTTTGGGGCTGTTGAACATTTAAAACCTAGTTGGTGTGCTTTAAGTTGTACTGTTTTCATCTGCTGTCTGTAATTGAATTTATATGGGGCTGTTAATATTTTAAAACCTAGTTTGATGTGCTTTCAGTAAGCTCTTTTCCTGTGCTGTGTTTACTTGGAATTATTTTGGGGCTACTGAAAATTTAAAACCTATTTCGGTTTACTTTTACTTGTGCTGTTTTCCTTTGCTGTCTTTCCTTTGAATTATTTTGGGGCTGTTGAAACTTTAAAGCTTCTTTTAGTTTGCTTTAAGTGGTGCTGTTTTCCTTTGCTGTGTTTACTTGGAATTGTTTTGAGTCTGTTGAAAATTTAAAACCTCATTTGGTGTGCTTTAAGGTGTACTGTTTTCCTTTGCTGTCTTTACTTGAATTGTTTTGGGGCTGTTAAATTAAAACCTAGTTTGGTGTACTTTTACTGGTGCTGTTTTCCTTTTCTGTCTTTACTTGTAATTGTTTTGAGGCTGTTGAAAATTTATAACCTCTTTTAGTGTGCTTTGAATGGTTCTGTTTCCTTTGCTGTCTTTTCTTGGAATTTTTGATTTTGTGGCTGCTGAAAATTTAAAACCTAGTTTGGTTTGCTTTTGGGGTGCTGATCTCCTGTGCTGTTTTTACTTGGAATTGTTTAGGGCTGTTGAAAATGTTAAACCTAGATTCATGTGCTTTTAGTCGTGCTGTTTTCATTTGCTGTCTTTACTTGGAATTGTTTTAGGGATGTTGAAAATTTAAAATCTAGATTGGATTATTGTTAGTAGTGCAGTTTTCTGGTGCTGTCTTTACTTGGAATTATTTTGTGGTTGTTGAAAATATAAAACCTATTTTGGTGTGCTTTTTGTGGTGCTGTTTTCATTTGCTGTCTTGACTTGGAAATTTTTTGGAAATGTTTTGGGGCAGTTGAAAATGTATAACTTAGTTTGGTGTGCTTTTAGTGGTGCTGTTTTCCTATTCTGTCTTGAGTTGAAATTGTTTTTGGGCTGTTGAAACGTTAAAACCTGGTTTGGTGTGCTTCAAGTTGTACTGTTTTCATTTGCTATCTTTTATTGAATTGTTTTGGGGCTGTTAATAATTTAAAACCTATTTTGGTGTGGTTTAGTATGCTGTTTTCCTGTGCTGTCTTTACTTGGAATTATTTTGGACTGTTGCAAATTTAAAATCTGTTTTGGTGTACTTTTACCGGTGCTGTTTTCCTGTGCTGTTTTTACTTGGAATTGTTTGGTGTTGTTGAAAATGTAATACCTAGTTTGGTGTGCTTTTAGTGGTGCTGTTTTCATTTGCTGGCTTTACTCGGAATTGTTTTGTGGCTGTTGAAAATGTAAAACCTAGTTTTGGTGTTGGTATAGTGTGCTGTCTAGCTTTACTATCTTTACTTGGAAATATTCTGGGGGCTGCTGAAAATGCAAAAATTAGTTTGGTGCGCTTTTAGTGGTGCTGTTTTCATTTGCTGTCTTTATTTAGAATTGTTTTAGCTCTGTTGACAATTTAAAATTTAGATTGGATTGTTTTTAGTAGTGCGGTTTTCCTATGGTGTCTTGACTTGAAAATGTTTTGTGGCAGTTGATAATGTAAAACTTAGTTTGCTGTGCTTTTAGTGGTGGTGTTTTCCTTTGAGGACTTGAGTTTGAATTGTTTAGGGGCTGTTGAACATTTAAAACCTAGTTCAGTGTGCTTTAAGTTGTACTGTTTTCATTTGCTGTCTTTAATTGAATTGTTTTGGGGCTGTTAATAATTTAAAACCTAGTTTGATGTGCTTTCAGTAAGCTCTTTTCCTGTGCTGTGTTTACTTGGAATTATTTTGGGGCTACTGAAAATTTAAACCCTCTTTTGGTTTACTTTTACTTGTGCTGTTTTCCTTTGCTGTCTTTACTTTGAATTATTTTGGGGCTGTTGAAACTTTAAAACTTCTTTTAGTTTGCTTTACGTGGTGCTGTCTTTACTTGGAATTGTTCTGAGTCTGTTGAAAATGTAAAACCTTGTTTGGTGTGCTTTCAGGTGTACTGTTTTCCTTTGCTGTCTTTACTTGAATAGTTTGGGGCTGTTAAATTAAAACCTAGTTTGGTGTGCTTTTATTTTGCTTTTTTCCTTTTGCTGTCTTTACTTGTAATTATTTTGGGGCTATTGAAAATTTAAAACTATTTTAGTGTACTTTTACTGGTGCTGTTTTCCTTTTCTGTCTTTACTTGTAATTGTTTTGAGGCTGTTGAAAATTTATAACCTCTTTTAGTGTGCTTTGAGTGGTTCTGTTTCCTTTGCTGTCTTTACTTGGAATTTTTTGTGGGGGCTGCTGAAAATTTAAAACCTAGTTTGGCGGGATTTTAGTAGTGCTGTTTTCCTGTGCTTTCCCTACTTGAAATTATTTTGTGGCTGCTGAAAATTTAAAACCTAGTTTGTTTTGCTTTTAGGGGTGCTTATTTCCTGTGCTGTTTTTACTTGGAATTGTTTGGGGCCTTTGAAAATTTTAAACCTAGATTGGTGTGCTTTTAGTAGTGCTGTTTTCATTTGCTGTCTTTCCTTGAATTGTTTTCGGGATGTTGAAAATTTAAAATCTAGATTGGATTGTTTTTAGTAGTGCAGTTTTCTGGTGCTGTCTTTACTTGGAATTATTTTGGGGCTGTTGAAAATGTAAAACCTATTTTGGTGTGCTTTTTGTGGTGCTGTTTTCATTTGCTGTCTTGACTTGGAATTGTTTTGGGGCAGTTGAAAATGTAAAACTTATTTTGGTGTGCTTTTAATGGTGCTGTTTTCCTTTGCTGTCTTGAGTTGAAATTGTTTTTGGGCTGTTGAAACCTTAAAACCTGGTTTGCTGTGCTTCAAGTTGTACTTTTTTCATTTGCTGTCCTTAATTGAATTGTTTAGGGGCTGTTAATAATTTAAAACCTTGTTTGGTGTGCTTTTAGTGTGCTCTTTTCCTGTGCTGTGTTTACTTGGAATTATTTTGGGACTGTTGAAAATTTAAAATCTATTTTGATTAACTTTTACTGGTGCTGCTTTCCTGTGCTGTTTTTACTTGGAATTGTTTGCGGCTGTTGAAAATTTAAAACCTAGATTGATGTGCTTTTAGTGGTGCTGTTTTCATTTGCTGTCTTCACTTGGAATTGTTTTAGGCTGTTGAAAATTAAAAACCGAGTTTGGTGTGGGTTTAGTGTTCTGTTTTGCTTTGCTGTCCTTACTTGGAATTATTTTGGAGCTGCTGAAAATTTTAAACTTAGCTTGGTGTGGTTTTATTGTGCTGTTTTCCTGTGCTGTCTTTACTTGTAATTGTTTGGGACTGTTGAAAATTTAAAACCTCATTTGGTGCACTTTCAGTGGTGCTCTTTTCCTTTGCTGCCTTTACTTGGAATTGTTTTGGGGCTGTTGAAAATGTTAAACCTAGTTTGGTGTTCTTTTGCTGGCTTGACTTGGAATTGTTTTGAGGTTTTAGAAAGTTTAAAACCAAGATTGGTGTGCTTTTAGTGTGCTGTTTTCCTGCGCTATCTTTACTAAGAATATTTAGGGGCTGCTAAGAATTTCAAACCTAGTCTGGAGTGCTTTTAGTAGTGCTGTTTTGCTGTTCTATTTATCATGATGTACCTGCAACCTTTATGTGCAGCTATCTATATTCCTCTGTTGTATTCTCCCGGGTCATTCCTGAATATAGGCAAAATACTTGTCTAGTGTACTTACCCGGCAAACAAAAGCTAAATAAATAAAATAAAATACTTTGCAGCTGCTGAAAATTTAAAACCTAGTTTGGTTTGCTTTTAGTGGTGTAGTTTTCCTGTGCTGTCTTTCCTTGGAATTATTTGGGGCTGTTGACCATTTTAAACCCAGTTTGGTGTGCTTCTTTCATTTGCTGGCTTTATCTGGAATTGTTTTAAGGCTTTTGAAAATTTAAGACCTCTTTTTGTGTGCTTTTAGTGGTGCTGTTCTCATTTGCTGGCATTACCTGGAATTTTTCTGAGGCTGTTGGAAATTTTAAACCTAGTTGGGTGTGGTTTAGTGTCCTGTTTTCCTGTGCAATTTTTACTTGGAATTATTTTGGGACTGTTGAAAATTTAAAATCTGTTTTATTGTACTTTTACTGGTGCTGTTTTCCTTTGCTGTCTTTACTTGGAATTGTTTCAGGGCTGTTCAAAATTTAAAACCTAGCTTGATTTGCTTTTAGTGTCCTGTTTTCCAGTGCTGTCTTTAGTTGGGATTGTTTTGGGATGTTGAAAATTTAATACCTAGTTTGGTGTGCTTTTAGTGGTGATGTTTTCATTTTCTGGCATTACTTGGAATTTTTTTGAGGCTGTTGAAAATGTAAAACCTAGTTTGGTGTGGGTTTAGTGTGCTGTTTCGCTTTGCTGTCTTTAGTTGGAATTATTTTGGGGCTGCTGAAAGTTTAAAACTTAGTTTGGTGTGGTTTTAGTGTGCTCTTTTCCTTTGCTGTCTTTACTTGGAATTGTTTTGGGGCTGTTGAAAATTTTAAACCTAGTTTGGTGTTCTTTTGATGGCTTGACTTGGAATTGTTTTGAGGTGTTAGAAAGTTTAAAACCAAGATTTGTGTGCTTTTAGTGTGCTGTTTTCCTGCGTTGTCTTTACTTAGAATATTTAGTGGCTGCTAAGAATTTAAAACCTAGTTTGGAGTGCTTTTAGTAGTGCTGTTTTGCTGTGCTTTCTTTACTTGAAATTATTTTGGGGCTGCTGAAAAGATAAAACCTAGTTTGGTTTCTTTTAGTGGTGCTGTTTTCATGTGCTGTCTTTACTTGGAATTATTTTGGGGCTGTTGAAAATGTAAAACCTAGTTTGGTGTTCTTTAAGTAAAGCTATTTTCATTTGATGGCTTGACTTGGAATTGTTTAGAGGCTGTTGAAAATTTGAAACCTAGATTGGTGTGCTTTTAGTGTGCTGTTTTCCTGTGCTGTCTTTACTTGGAATATTTTGGGGGCTGCTTAAAATTTAAAACCTAGTTTGGAGTGCCTTTAGTAGTGCTGTTTTCCAGTGCTTTCTTTACTAGGAATTATTTTGGGTCTGCTGAAAAGATAAAACCTAGTTTGGTATGCTTTTAGTGGTGCTGTTTTCCTGTGCTGTTTTTTCTTGGAATTGTTTGGGGCTGTTGAAAATTTTAAAGCAGTTTGGTGTGCATTTAGTGGTTCTGTTTTCATTTGCTGGCTTTACTTGGAAGTGTTTTGAGGCTTTTGAAAATGTAAGACCTCTTATGGTGTGCTTTTAGTGATGTTTTCATTTGCTGGTGTTACATGGAAGTTTTCTGAGGCTGTCAAAAATTTAAAACCTAGTTTGGTGTGGTTTAATGTGCTGTTATCCTGTGCTGTCTTTACTTGCAATTATTTTGGGAGAGTTGCAAATTTAAAATCTGTTTTGGTGCACTTTTACTGGTAGTGTTTTCCTGTGCTGTCTTTACTTGGAATTGTTTGGGGCTGTTGAAAATGTAATACATAGTGTGGTGTGCTTTTAGTGGGGGGCTGTTTTCATTTGCTGGCTTTACTTGAATTTTTTTTCTGGCTGTTGAAAATGTAAAACCTAGTTTTAGTGTGGGTATAGTGTGCTGTTTTGCTTTGCTGTCTTTACTTGGAATTATTCTGGGGCTGCTGAAAATTTAAAACTTAGTTTGGTGTGCTTTTAGTGGTGCTGTTTTCATTTGCTGTCTTTATTTGGAATTGTTTTTCTCTTTTGACAATTTAAAATTTAGATTGGATTGTTTTTAGTAGTGCGGTTTTCCTGTGTTGTCTTGACTTGAAAATGTTTTGGGGCAGTTGAAAATGTAAAACTTAGTTTGGTGTGCTTTTAGTAGTGGTGTTTTCCTTTAAGGACTTGAGTTGAAATTGTTTTTCGGCTGTTGAAACCTTAAAACCTGGTTTGTTGTGCTTCCAGTTGTACTGTTTTCATTTGCTGTCTTTAATTGAATTGTTTTGGGGCTGTTAATAATTTAAAACCTTGTTTGGTGTGCTTTTAGTGTGCTCTTTTCCTGTGCTGTGTTTAGTTGGAATTATTTTTGGACTGTTGAAAATTTAAAATCTGTTTTGATTAACTTTTACTGGTGCTGCTTTCCTTTGCTGTGTTTACTTGGCATTGTTTCGGGGCTGCTGAAAATTTAAAACCTATTTTGGTGAGCTTTCAGTGTGCTGTTTTCCTGTGCTATCCTTTCTTGGAATTATTTTGGTGCTGCTGAAAATGTAAAACCTATTTTGGTGTAGTTTTACTCGTGCTGTTTTGCTGTGCTGTATTTACTTGGAATAGTTTTGGGTCTGTTGAAAATTTAATACCTAGTGTGTTGTGCTTTTAGTGATGTTGTTTTCATTTGCTGTCTTTACTTGGAATTGTTTTGGGGCAGTAGAACATTTAAAACCTAGTTTATTGTGCTTTCAGTTGTACTGTTTTATTTGCTGTCTTTACTGGAATTGTTTTAGGGCTGCTGAATATTTAAAATCTAGTATGGAGTGCTTTTAGGAGTGCTGTTTTCCTGTGATGTCTTTACGTTAGATTATTTTGGGGCTGTTGAAAATGTAATACCTAGTTAGGTGTGCTTTCAGTTGTGCTGTTTTCATTTTCTGTGTTTACTTGAATTGTACTGGGGCTGTTAATAATTTAAGACCATGCTTGGTGTGATTTTAGTGTGCTGTTTTCAATTGCTGTATTTACTTGGAATTATTTTGGGGCTATTGAAAATTTAAAACCTATTTTGGTGTACTTTTACTGGTGCTGTTTTCCTTTGCTGTGTTTATTTGGAATTATTTTGGGGCAGTTGGAAATTTAAAACCTTTTTAAGTATGGTTTAAGTGGTGCTGTTCTACTTTGCTGTCTTTACTTGGAATTGTTTTGAGTCTGTTGAAAATTGAAAACCTCTTTTGGTGTGTTTCCAGGTGTACTGTTTTCATGTGCTGTCTTTACTTGAATTGTTATGGGGCTGTTAATTTAAAACATAATTTGGTGTGCTTTTGTGTGCTGTTTTCCTTTGCTGTCTTTAGTTGGAATTATTTTGGGGCTGCTGAAAATTTGAAACCTGTTTTGGTGTACTTTTACTTGTGCCATTTTCCTTTGCTGTCTTAACTTGTAATTGTTTTGAGGGTGTTGAAAATTTAAAACCTCTTTTAGTGTGCTTTGTGTGGTGCTGTTTCCTTTGCTGTCTTTATTTGAAATTGTTTTAGCTCTTTTGACAATTTGAAATTTAGATTGGATTGTTTTTAGTAGTATTGTTTTCCTGTGCTTTCTTTACTTGGAACTCACCAGTGTGAGCTATATGGTCAACTTTGCTGGATCTCCCCAGCCAGATTCCTCGATTTTGGGGTTGGGTTCCTCTCAGGGAAAGTGATCAGAACTGGCATCCCCAAGGGGTTAGCCCTGCTCCTACCACAATTGGATGCTACCCCCTACCATCTCAGATCCCAGACCTCAGGGATGCTCAAAGTCCCCTCCACCTGTGCCGTCATGGGGATCAGGATTTTGCCATTAGTGCACCCAGACTTTGGGACTCCCTCCCTGGTGACATCTGCTCAGCCCCTCCTATCAGAGTTTTCACAACTCCTTGTGGGGCTACCTGAAAGTAGCCTCTGTGTGTGACTACCCCAAGCCTCCCTAGAGGAATCCTAAACTATTTGTCATACTTGCCCCAAGCTGCCTTCACTGAAGCTGCTTGATACTTCTCACAGACCCCAATGATCCCATTAAGCTCTTTTCAGTTCCCCGGGTTTTCTGACTGTTGGATATACCTTTTTTGACCACAGCATTGCACCATGATCATAAGTTTATCTATGAATCTCTGTGCCCTGGGGTGCTAAACTATATAGTTATAAGTTATATTGCAACCTACCATTCCTGTGGATAGTGTTCTACTCCTGTATGTTACTCTTATTAGTCAATGATGTACCTTATTTGCCTTATGACTTGTTCTATTTGTCATGATATACCTGCAACCTTTATGTGCAGCTATCTGTATTCCTCTGTTGTATTCTCCCGGGTCATTCCTGAATATAGGCAAAATACTTGTCTGGTGTACTTACCAGGTAAACAAAAGCTAAATAAATAAAATAAAATACTTTGCAGCTGCTGAAAATTTAAAACCTAGTTTGGTTTGCTTTTAGTGGTGCTGTTTTCCTGTGCTATCTTTCCTTGGAATTATTTGGGGCTGTTGACAATTTTAAACCCAGTTTGGTGTTCTTTTTTCGTTTGCTGGCTTTATCTGGAATTGTTTTGAGGCTTTTGAAAATTTAAGATCTCTCTTTGTTTGCTTTTAGTGGTGCTGTTCTCATTTGCTGGCATTACCTGGAATTTTTCTGAAGTTGTTGAAAATTTTAAACCTAGTTGGGTGTGATTTAGTGTCCTGTTTTTCTGTGCTGTCTTTACTTGCAATTATTTTTGGACTGTTGAAAATTTAAAATCTGTTTTGATGTACTTTTACTGGTGCTGTTCTCCTTTGCTGTCTTTACTTGCAATTGTTTCGGGGCTGTTCAAAATTTAAAACCTAGTTTGATGTGCTTTTAGTGTCCTGTTTTACTGTGCTGTCTTTACTCTGAATTGTTTTGGGATGTTGAAAATGTAATACCCAGTTTGGTGTGCTTTTAGTGGTACTGTTTTCATTTGCTGGCATTACGTGGAATTTTTTTGAAGCTGTTGAAAATTTAAAACCTAGTTTGGTGTAGGTTTAGTTTGCTGTTTCGCTTTGGTCTTTACTTGGAATTATTTTGGGGACTGCTGAAAATTTAAAATTTAGTTTGGTGTGGTTTTAGTGTGCTGCTTTCCTGTGCTGTCTTTACTTGGAATTGTTTGGGGCTGTTGAAAATGTAAAACCTAGTTTGGTGCACTTTTAGTGGTGCTCTTTTCCTTTGCAGTCTTTACTTGGAATTGTTTTGGGGCTGTTGAAAATGTAAAACCTTGTTTGGTGTTCTGTTACTGGAGCTATTTCCATTTGATGGCTTGACTTGGAATTGTTTTGAGGCTGTTGAAAATTTAAAACCTAATTTTGTGTGGTTTTAGTGTGGTGATTTCCAGTGCTGTCTTTACTTGGAATATTTTGGGGCTGCTGAAAATGTAAAACCTAGTTAGGAGTGCTTTTAGTAGTGCTATTTTCCTGTGCTTTCTTTACTTGAAATTATTTTTGGGCTGCTGAAAAGATAAAACCTAGTTTGGTTTGCTTTTAGTGGTGCTGTTTTCATTTGTTGTGTTGACTTGGAAATGTTTTGGGGCAGATGAAAATGTAAAACTTAGTTTGGTGTGCTTTTAGTGGTGCTGTTTTCATTTACTGTCATGGATTGGAATTGTTTTGGGGCTGTTGAAAAATTAAAACCTAGTTTGGTGTGCGTTAAGTTGTACTGTTTTCATTTGCTGTCTTTAATTGAATTGTTTTGGTGCTGTTAATAATTTAAAACCTAGTTTGGTTTGCTTCTAGTGTGTTGTTTACCTGTGCTGTGCTTACTTGGGAATTATTTTGGGACTGTTGAAAATCTAAGATCTGTTTTGGTGCAGTTTTACTGGTGCTACTTTCCTTTGCTGTCTTTACTTGAAATTGTTTCATGGCTGTTGAAAATTTAAAACATAGTTTGGTGTGGTTTTAGTGTGCTGTTTTCCTATGCTGTCTTTACTTGGAATTATTTTGGGGTTGTTGAAAATGTAAAACCTATTTTGGTGTGGCTTTTGTGGTGCTGTTTTCATTTGCTGTCTTGACTTGAAATTGTTTTGTGGCAGTTGAAAAAGAAAGACTTGGCTTTGTGTGCTTTTACCTGGTGCTGTTTTCCTTTGCTGTCTTGGCTTGGAATTGTTTTGGGGCTGTTGAAAATTTAAAACCTAGTTTGTGTGCCTTCAGTTGTACTGTTTTCACTTGCTGTGTCTACTTGAATTGTTTCAGGACTGTTAATAATTTAAAACATAGTTTGCTGTGCTTTTGTGTGCTGTTTTCCTTTGCTGTCTTTACTTGGAATTATTTTGGGGCTGCTGAAAATTTAAAACCTATTTTGGTGTACTTTTACTTGTGCTGTTTTCCTTTGCTGTCTTGACTTGTAATTGTTTTGAGGCTTTTGAAAATTTAAAACCTCTTTTAGTGTGCTTTGAGTGGTGCTGTTTCCTTTGATGTCTTTACTTGGAATTTATTTGGGCGCTGCTGCAAATTTCAAACCTAGTTTGGAGTGCTTTTTGTAGTGTTGTTTTCCTGTGCTTTCTTTACTTGGAACTCACCGGTGTGAGCTATATGGTCAACTTTGCTGGCTTTCCCCAGCCAGATACCTCGATTTTGGGGTTGGGTGCCTCTCGGGGAAAGTGATCAGAACTAGCATCCCCCAGGGGTTAGCCCTAGTCCTACCACAATTGGATGCTACCCCTACCATCTCAGATTTCAGACCTCAGGGATGCTCAAAGTCCCTTCCACCTGTTCCCTCATGGGGATCAGGATTTTGCCATTGGTGCACCCAGACTTTGGAACTCCCCTCCTGGAGACATCCGCTCGGCCCCCTCCTATCAGAGTTTTTGCAACTCCCTGTGGGGCTACCTGAAACTAGCCTCTGTGTGTGACTGCCCCAAACCTCCCTAGGGGAATACTAAGCTATTTGTCATACTTGCCCCAAGCTACCTTTGCTGAAGCTGCTTGATACTTCTCATGGACCCCAATGATCCCATTAAACTCTTTCCAGTTCCACAGGTTTTCTGACTGTTGGGTATACCTTTTTTGACCACAGCATTGCACCATGATCATAAGTTTGTCTATGAACCTCCGTGCCCTGGGGTGCTAAACTATATAGTTATAAGTTTAAGTTGTAAGTTATATCTTGACCTACAATTCCTGTGGATCATGCTCTACTCCTGTATGTTACTCTTATTAGTCAATGATGTACCTTAGTTCCCTTATGTCTTGTTCTAATTGTCATGATGTACCTGCAACCTTTTTGTGCAGCTATCTGTATTTCTTTGTTGTATTCTCCCGGGTCATTCCTGAATATAGGCAAAATACTTTTCTAGTGTACTTAACCATTAAACAAAAGCTAAATAAATAAAATAAAATACTTTGCAGCTGCTGAAAATTTTAAAACCTAGTCTGGTGTGGGTTTAGTGTGCTGTTTCGCTTTGCTGTCTTTACTTGGAATTATTTTTGGGCTGCTGAAAATTTAAAACTTAGTTTGGTATGGGTTTAGTGTGCTGCTTTCCTGTGCTGTCTTTACTTGGAATTGTTTGGGGCTGTTGAAAATGTAAAACCTAGTTTGATGCACTTTTAGTGGTGCTCTTTTCCTTTGCAGTCTTTACTTGGAATTGTTTTGGGGCTGTTGAAAATGTAAAACCTGGTTTGGTGTTCTTTTACTGGAGATATTTCCATTTGATAGCTTGACTTGGAATTGTTTTGAGGCTGTTGAAAATTTAAAACCTAATTTGGTGTGGTTTTAGTGTGGTGTTTTCCAGTGCTGTCTTTACTTGGAATATTTTGGGGCTGCTGAAAATTTAAAACCTAGTTTCGATTGCTTTTACTAGTGCTGTTTTCCTGTGCTTTCTTTACTTGAAATTATTTTGGGGCTGCTGAAAAGATAAAACCTAGTTTAGTTTGCTTTTAGTGGTGCTGTTTTCAATTGTTGTGTTGACTTGGAAATGTTTTGGGGCAGATGAAAATGTAAAACTTAGTTTGGGTGTGCTTTTAGTGGTGCTATTTTCATTTACTGTCCTGAGTTGGAATTGTTTTGGGGCTGTTGAAAATTTAAAACCTAGTTTGGTGTGCGTTAAGTTGTACTGTTTTCATTTGCTGTCTTTAATTTAATTGTTTTGGTGCTGTTAATAATTTAAAACCTAGTTTGGTGTGCTTCAAGTGTGCTGTTTACCTGTGCTGTGTTTACTTGGAACTATTTTGGTACTGTTGAAAATCTAAAATCTGTTTTGGTGCACTTTTACTGGTGCTACTTTCCTTTGCTGTCTTTACTTGAAATTGTTTCCCGGCTGTTGAAAATTTAAAACATAGTTTGGTGTGGTTTCAGTGTGCTGTTTTCCTATGCTGTCTTTACTTGGAATTATTCTGGGGTTGTTGAAAATGTAAAACCTATTTTGGCGTGGCTTTTGTGGTGCTGTTTTCATTTGCTGTCTTGACTTGACATTGTTTTATGGCAGTTGAAAAAGAAAGGCTTAGCTTTGTGTGCTTTCACTGGTGCTGTTTTCCTTTGCAGTCTTGGCTTGGAATTGTTTTGGGGCTGTTGAAAATTTAAAACCTAGTTTGTGTGCCTTCAGTTGTACTGTTTTCACTTGATGTGTTTACTTAAATTCTTTCAGGGCTTTTAATAATTTAAAGCATAGTTTGGTGTGCTTTTAGTGTGCTGTTTTCCTTTGCTGTCTTTACTTGGAATTATTTTGGGGCTACTGAAAATTTTAAACCTATTTTGGTGTACTTTTAGTGGTGCTGTCTTCCTTTGCTGTCTTTACTTGGAATTATTTTGGGGTTGTTGAAAATTTAAAACCTCTTTTAGTGTGCTTTAAGTGGTGCTGTATTCCTTTGCTGCCTATACTTGGAATTATTTTGGGGACTGCTGAAAATTTAAAATCTAGTTTGGGGTGCTTTGAATAGTGGTGTTTTCCTGTGCTTTCTTTACTTGGAATTATTTTGGGGCAGCTGAAAATTTAAAACCTATATTGGTTTGGTTATAGTGGTGCTGTTTTCCTGTGCTGTCTTTACTTGGAATTGTTTGGAGCTATAGAAAATTTAAAACCTAGTTTGGATTGTATTTTGTGGTGCTGTTTTCCTGTGCTGTCTTTACTTGGAATTGTTTTGGGGCTGCAGAAAATTTAAACCTAATTTGGTTTGCGTTTAGTGGTGCTGTTTTCCTGTGCAGTCTTTACTTGGAATTGTTTTGGGGCATTTGAAAATTTAGAACCTAGCTTGGTGTGCTTTTAGTGGTGCTGTTTTAATTTGCTGTCTTCACTTGAAATTGTTTTCAGGCTGTTGAAAATTTAAAACCTAGTTTTGGTGTGGGTATAGTGTGCTGTTTGCTTTGCTGTCTTTACTCCGAATTATTCTGGGGGCTTCTGAAAATTTAAAACTTAGTTTGGTGTGTTTTTAGTGGTGCTGTTTTCCTTTGCTGTCTTTACTTGGAATTATTTTGGGGCTGTTGAAAATTTAAAACCTCTTTTAGTGTGCTTTAAGTGGTGCTGTATTCCTTTGCTGTCTTTACTTGGAATTATTTTGGGAACTGCTGAAAATTTAAAATCTAGTTTGGGGTGCTTTGAATAGTGTTGTTTTCCTGTGCTGTCTTTACTTGTAATTATTTGGGGTTATTGAAAATTTAAAACCTAGTTTGGACTGTTTTTAGTGGTGCTGTTTTCCTGTGCTGTCTTTACTTGGAATTGTTTTTGGGCTGCAGAAAATTTTAAACCTAGTTGGTTTGCTTTTAGTGGTGCTGTTTTCCTGTGCTGTCTTTACTTGGAATTGTTTTGGGGCATTTGAAAATGTAGAACCTAGTTTGGTGTGCTTTTTGTTGTGCTGTTTTTATTTGCTGTCTTCACTTGAAATTGTTTTCAGGCTGTTGAAAATTTAAAACCTAGTTTGGTATGGTTTAGTGTGCTGTTTTCCTGTGCTGTCTTTACTTGGAATTGTTTGGGGCTGTTGAAAATTTAATACCTAGTTTGGTGTGCTTTTAGTGGTGCTGTTTTCATTTGCTGGCTTTACTTGGAATTTTTTTGTGGCTGTTGAAAATGTAAAACCTTGTTTTGGTGTGGGTATAGTGTGCTGTTTTGCTTTGCTGTCTTTACTTGGAATTATTCTGGGGGCTGCTGATAATTGAAAACTTAGGGCCAGATATTCAAAACTTTGCCCAGGGGCCAAATTAGCACTGCCCGGCGGGCAAACTGTGCCCAGAGCAAAAACATAGCCATATTCAAAATGAATAGCCCGGTGCAAACCCAGCTGAATATAGCAAGCGAAGGAAGCCGGGCAAACAGGCCCAGGAGTGCAGGGCAAACATTGCCCAGGATTAAGACAGCACTAAATATAGCAGAGAAGGCAGCACTGAATATAGCAATCAGACAGAGGGCAGTGCAAACACCCACAAAAACAAAAGTGTCACAGAGGTGTAAGCAGCTGTCCAGGAACACAGGAAAGCAGAAGAGCCCAGCCAGACACAACTACAGTACCAGTGAAAGGAATGGAATAACCTACAACCACAAGTGAAATCAGAACGCTACAGAACACTGTCAAATCCCAAGTCCACCCTAAAAGACACAGGACACAGGAATGTCAACTTCAAAAAGTATAATGTAAACTGTGAAAATACAAAGTGCAAAGGCAACATGAACATATTTACAGAAAAAAAATCAAAACACAGCAGAACACTTTTATGTACAAATGGGGTGCAAGAAAAACCTAATGAAAGGGGAAAGGGCAGGCGTAACAAAGGGATTGACAACAATGGGGAAAACAACAGTAATTGTGCAAACAGTCAAATGTTAAATAAAGCAACAGAACAATGGGGTAAGAATGTGGTTGTGCGAGGGATGTGGAAATGCAAAGCAATGATGGGGAACAGGATGGCAGAAACAGGGCTAGGGACACTGGGCCAGGGACAGGAAGCAGGATAAGATACATAGAATGCAGGGGTTAGGTGTGGGCAGGTGCTGGCAGACGTTGTTCCAATACAGCTGCAACACGTCTTGTCTCTGATATGAGCACAGCCTGTTGTTCAATTAGGGTGCGCTGCTGGCGCACTATCCTCCTCAGAAGCTCCTCTGTTCCCTCACCTCCTCTGGACGGCTGGCCCACAGTGATGACCTACGTGGACCTACAGGAGAAAGGGGACCACATCAGGGCATGATAATGACACAAGGCGCCATGTACCACCACCACGTGGACAGCATGCCCCAACAACCATGCACATGTGCTAGTATGTAACAAACCACAACACACACTAACATGTGCCTGCAGGACAAGGCAGTACATAACAGGCAGCATGCAACACCCCAGTGTACATCGATATGCATGGAAGTGCGCTGAGGCAACAGCGTGGAGGCCAGCCAGCACAGTGGCGTGCAGACTGTAACAGTGCAAACAGACAGCCACCTCCAGAGATGTGAACGACAAGTGGACACTGACTGATATGCACATGGATGACACATGGTGGGACATGCTGCCCACGGTCACACAGCTATGATACAAACTACAGATGACACCAACTGGAGAAATTGCCTTACAGCCCCAAGCACGTGTGCAACCACACACATGTCTGTGTACACCCCAACAGTGGCCCACCCTCACTGCTGCCCTCCACAAGAACTGTTGACACCCAGCCAAACTGCCACCCATGATGCCATAATACAGCAGCTGTACAAATGATGACAGGAAACCCTGAAGAGGTGGGTGGGTGACTGACATAAGTGTGCAACAGTGGCAAGTGACACAGATAAAGACTCGACAATGACCACAGAGAACAATGACACTGGCATCAGAACAGTAGGGACTGCAGGACAGGTAACCAAGCAGTACACAACCAGGGGAAGTGCCAGCCACACCTTTGCTGCAACAGAAGGGTGAGGGCCCACAGTGGTGTACAAAATGGCACAGTGCCGTGACACCACCCATGCAAGAAGACACACACATGTGAACACAGACACTGGGCATGGTCCACCAGTGGCACTGCAGCGGTGGGCCAAAGGCATGCACAGGACAGTGTCACCCTGGTGGTCAAGGCATGGCGAGGCACACACACACCTGTGGGAGCAGCATCTGCCATAGGGGCTGACAAACAGCACACCATGCTACCACAGAACAACTCCTGCAGCACACCTGCATAACATGTGCACAAACAGTGTGCAGTACAGGGACAGAGGGCAGCACTCTCTTAGGGACAATGGCCCACACATCAGAGCATGAGCCCACAGGCAGGGGTGTAGCCAGACATTCACATGTTCTACATACAATCCCAAACAGCTGCACCCCTCATAAATGCTGTACAGCAACCCCAAACAGTAAACCCTTCCAAAAGGGTATGATGTCTGTCAGATAATTCCCCACTCTAATGAGGTTGTACATTCCCAGGTGGGCCCCTCAGTTGAGTAAGTGGTTACCTTCTGAACTCTGAAAACGTTTGCATTTAGTATCGTGTTCTTATTAAATGGGGTATCTGGGACACTGTTGGTAAATGTGAGATGCAAACACAGAACTAGTGTATCCGAATGAAGTGGAATATTGAATAAGTGTGTCAACCTGGGCCTCCTCTATTGATGTTCCAGGTGGGCTTGCATCATCTGTCCAGGTGGGCCCTTTGCACCCCAGTCCGACCCTCTGTCCCTACACCACAGCATTTGAAACAGGGCCACACCCCAGTGGCCTACAGTGACCCAAACGTCTGGTGTACCTAGACAGTTGACAGACATGCAGTACACAAAGTGGTACACTAATGTGTACAGTGCGTATGCCTACATACACACTTGCTCAACTGCCTGCCCTGTAAAGCCAGACTCATAGTGGAAAAGCATAACATTGCACAGTACTCACGCACAACACCACTATCACCGTCTGTGCTCTCTGTTGCACGCTGTGCCAGTGGAGGCACCCTGCGCCTGTCGGATGATGGCCCCTGTCTGGCTTGTGGCATGTCTCTCCTGCCTGTGGTTTGTTGTCTGCGCTCTGCAGTGAGAAGAGGGTACAGCATCGTCAGTACAATATCATCAGCCACCACGGTATGCTAAAGACCACCCTGTACCCCAGTGGTGCAGCACAACACCGCAGTGGCAGACGGGTGCAGTGCACCACCAAAGCCATGCCAAGCATGACAGGGGTCCATGCACACTGTCTACCCTATCCCACAGTACACACATGGCTTCCATGGACTCCATGAGCAACATGTGTAGCTCAGCAACACATAAGCACACCACGAACACACTGCCCCACCACCCATGCCAGCAGTCGTGCTACAGTCATCCTTACCTGGCACAGGCACAGTCCCTCATGAACCATGGCCCTGCAGCATTCTAGCAGTGGTCTCTGCCTGCGCCTGAGGTCAGCATAACGATGCCGGCACTTTTCACCATCACGTGGGATACCTGTGATGGCACTCAGTCTGCGGGCAATGGAGCCCAGACCTGTATGCGGGCAAGTCACCCCTCCGCACAGGTCCAAATAGGCGGCGATGGCGCCTTTCTGTGAACTACCGAAGTTGGCAGTCTCAACCTCATCCCACCGCCTTCGTCACGGCCCACCACTGCCCTTTGCCTAGCTCGCCCAAGACATATTGTGCTGTGGAAGGGGGAATAAACTGAACAACAGTGCAACAACTGTGCATACACCCTGACACACAGTACAACTGAAGTGCAGCGCCTGGCTGACGTATGCCGTAGCGCCTCGCTAACAGGAAGTGATTGTAATGCGCAGGCGTGACCCCTACCATCACCCTGGTCTCGATATTGCACGCATGCGCAGTAGCAATCGCTGGCTGGAAGCTGGTTAGCACCGCTGCGGCTGGTTAGCGCGGCGGCTGCAGCTGTTTAAGCGCTGGCGCTAAAGCGGACGCTGGACCCGTAGTATCGCCGATACCGGGTAAGAAGAGCATGCATGCTGCACATAGCGCTGCTGTCTCACATAGCGCTGCTGTGCTAGCGCCCGGTTATTCAGAGCCATATTCAGCGGCTGTATGCAAATGAAGTGTACAGTATGCATGGGAGCCAAAACGTGTGATTAGCATATAATTATTCGCTCATTTGCATAACTAACAGGCAGGATTGCCTGGCGAATATAAAAGGGCAAGCAGTCTTACCACCAGTGTTGTATTATGGAACTGCCGGTGGGAATACAGCAGTGAACTACATGGAAGAGACATGCAACAGGGATGGGCAGTAACATCCAGGTATGTATCAAGGGTGTGGATGAGCATATTCATTGTACAGCCAGTTGTGTCAGTTTGGTCGACCGCCTGTCATAAACCAATTATCAATCTAATCTGTGGTATTTGGGTTAGTGTTGGCCACTGTGGACTTGTGTCATGCATGATGATCTCTTTAGAGTGTAGAGAATCATCTGACAATTGTTTGGAAGGGGTGCAGTTTTGATGGGCCGTGTACATTATGTAATGGGGGGCAGGTTGGAGACTGTGTACACTCCTGGTATGTATGACCACCGGGACAACATACATCCACTGTTTGCTCATCCCCTGCAGTACAATGTGTCATGTGCCAATGTTGCACATTGTGTGTCTGCCGCGCCAGATGCACTGCTGCTGTACCATGACGGTACCGTCTTGGCTTCCTGCATGTGTGGAGTGATGGCCTGCCCCCACCCGGAGTACACAATGTACCAAGTATTGTGCGCTCCCATGCCACAAACAGGCATGGGGTTCATGGCATGTGTGCACACCACTCCAGACGCAGGACAGACAGTGGTAATGTGGGCATGTACACGAGCAGGCACATGGCCATCTGATATGTCCATGTGGCCTGTAGCACTGAGGGGTGATATCATGCTGTCCACTGTGTGATGCAGTGCAGCACCGACGCAGCCACTAACACCTGTCCTCTTTATTATCCCATAGGTGTGCAGGCTCAACGGAGCGCATCCGTTACTGAAATTTCACAAGATGAGCTAAACACCCTGGCACATGGAGGTAAGGTGAGAGAACATGTGTTGCGCGCACACAGGCCACCGATGCTGATGCAAAGCGGCAGGCTTGGGAGGAGGTGATCAGCGGTGAATGCGGTTGGTGGTCGTGGGAGATCGACTAGAGGCAGTCCGGAAGTTGGAATGACCTCCTGCGGTGTGCAAGGAGGAGGTGGCACAGCGCCACAGAGACAGGACCAGAACTGGTGGTGGTCCACAGGAACACCAGCAACGTGTTGCAGGAGCCACACATGGCGGTGGTGGCATCCACATTGCGGATGGTGGCAGTGGCAGGTGTGCCTGGTGGTGGTTGCGAGACATCCCTTGCACTTCCAAGGCCAGGTATGTATTCACGTGCAACCCCTGGTATGTGGGTGCACAAGGGTGCATGGTCCTGCTTTCGGTGTCCTGCACAGGCTGCACTGTATCCTGCAGAAATGATAGCTGGCATGGTCGAGATCACTGTGGGGTGGGTGGGTGCATGTTGGCACAGGCTTGTGTGAGGTGGGTACCTGTCACTGAGGGCTGCATGGTGTGGTGGTGGTGGTGGTAGTGGTGGTGGTTTGCCACAGTGTCCATGGATGTATGACTGACCCTGTCCTATTCTTCTCAGCACTCCCGGACAGGCCTGCCACCACCGCAGCATGGGCCACAGATGTCTAGCCAGGTTCCTGAGGTTGTGGAGGAGTTTGAAGATGATCGGCCAACAACATCTGGACATTGTGTATCTCAGGGCCGTAGGGGCCCAATGCATGTTGGGCATACCCAGGCAGGGCATGCAACTGCTTTGGGAGAGAGGCACACCTCACCAGGGCTGTTAGGAGACAGTGGGCACCTGGATGTTGCCCCAACTGGGAGTGATGGGGTGGGAGAGGATGCTGGTCACTGTCACCAGTGCAGATGACAGTGATATCTCTACATATGCACATCAGCTGGACATTCCTGCCAGGGGATGTAGGGGTGGGGGCTTGCTGAAGGCCATGGAACAGGTCTGGGTGCTTCTGGAGTGCCGGCAGTGTGGCTGAACACATGGTGGTGGGTGGTGTGGGTGGTGTTGCAGGACAGCAAGGCGTGCATTTTCTGACAACTGCTGAGGTTCCAGTCCATATGGTGCCACAGCCCACTGCCATCTGCAGCAGCAGCCAGCTGTAGCAGTTGGTGCAGTGCCACAGGCCCCACTGCCAGCTGCTGCTGTGGGTCCTGTGCCTCTGGTCTCATGAAGGCCATGAGCCCCGGCCACTCCTGCAGGCTGCTGTCACATCACAGCAGGAGGCCCGTCTGGACCTGCATGCCATGCGGCGTGAGCTGTGACACGAGCTGGGTCAGATACGGGAGGCAATAAGAGTGGGCTTTGCTCGTGCAGAGCAGTAGGCAGAGGACAGGTTTGGCCGCTGGTGGGTGCCATAGACCGTGGCTTCCGAGGGTTGACTGCTGCAGTGGTGGCGTAATCGGTGGTGTCATGCAGGGTGTGCCTATCTAGTCGGCAACATGGGTTTGTTGGCTCTGGTGCACATGGCAGAGGGGCACTCAGGCAGGCACACCGTGGGCGCAGGGCTGCCACTGTTACCAGTTCAGAGCCATCACAAACTCCACCTGCCAACCCAGCGCGCCGTGGCCATCCATATCCCTATCTGCCTCCACCAGCCCGCGGGACAGGAAGGCCAACCGTGCCTGCCTCACCTTCCACTTCAGCTGTGTCTTCTGCACAGAGCACCCCAGGGTCCGTAACCCATGGTGACGGGCAACAATCGCATGCGGTTGGCGTCGCGGTGATGCCCACAGACTGTCAGGCGTACTCTAGGTGCTTCCCTGTCATGCATGGCAGATCTGTGCACACACACACACACACACACACACACACTCTCCCACCAACACAGTTGCCCCCTTTCCCTCACAGCACACATTGCACCTCCCATCATGATTAAACCTGTTTGTGTATCCCACCACATATATGTGGTACAATCATGGAGTCACACCACATGCACACACCTATTTGTATACACTGGGTTTGTTTGCTGTTGTGATTCTGGTTTTCACTGTAATGTTAGTCTGTGCACATTAAAATTGTTGCTCACTTGTACTCTTCTGGTTGTTGTGCAGTCTGTACTTACCCTCTGGTCTGTTGCAGTATCCTGATGATGTCGTCCGGTGCTGTTGGCCCTGCTGCCATGCAAGGGTCCCTCCTCTCCAGTTGCTCCACTATCCCCCTGACCACTGGCTCCTGGCTCACTGTCAGACTGTCCCTCAGGTTCAGGTGCCTGTATCCCTGGTTCATTGCCATGTTGTGCAGCATACAACAGGCTAGGAAGATACGGCATACCTTCTGAGATGTATATTGTGGGCACCACCTGATGTGTCAAGGCATCTAAATTGCATCTTCAGGATGCCGAACACCCTCTACAATGTTTCTTGTTCTGGCATGTGCCTCATTGTAGAGCTCCTCCGCCACTGTGGCGGTCGGAGTACTGGTGTGAGCAGCCAGGGCCGCAGAGGATGAGCACTGTCTCCTGTCAAAACATATAACTTGTTAGTGCTGTACTGTGGTCTGTCAGCTGCTGTCCTGCACCTGTCTGTGGCCCTCCCACATCCCTTCCCTGGCCTGGTAATGCCTGCCCCCATCCATGCTGTTGTGTGTTTGCCTTGTGTGCTACAACTCACTCGACTAGTTGTCCACTGGGTATTCTGCCCTCCTCAAAGGCCTGACACAGCTGAGACTGGTGCCAGATGAAGGCGTCGTGGGCACTGCCGGGGTACTGTGCATATACATTGGTGATGCGCCCCGCCGCATTGCACACCACCTGGCAGTTGATGGAGTGGTACCCCTTCCTGTTCACATACACATCACTGCCATCTCCAGGTGGTGCACGGATGGGGACATGGGTGCAGTCAATGGCACCCAGTACAGATGGTAGGTGCGCAACTCGATGGAACTGCTGCATTGTTTCACTGCGCTCTGCTGCTGTGCTGGGGAATACTATGAATTCCGAAGCATGTGGCAGGAGAGCCTGGAACTGGGTCAGGATGCGGGGTGGCAGACTGTGTTACCCCAATGGTGTCCCCCGTTGGTCGTTGGAGCGTCCCTGTGGCAAGGAAGCACATCGCTGCGGTCACCTTCTCCTCCACTGTCATGGCATGACTGCGTCTGGTGTTTGACTGCAGCTGCTGCTCTGCAGGAGTTCGCCAAACTGCCTCAACATTCCCCCCTGTTCATCAGTACGGCCAGCGATGTGGTCATCAGGCGGGGTCAAAGAGACCCTGGGCGGTACCAGCCTGTTGCAGCATACCGTCTCCTGTGCTGCGTTGCTAGGCCCATGTTGTGCCTGCTCCTTTCTCCACCTCCTCCTCCTCCACTACAGCTGCCATCAATGGCAGGATCACTGCTACTGGGACTGCACACATTCCTACTTCCTGTGCTGCTCCCTCCTCCTCTGTGTTTTGCCCTGTGTTTAGGACGGCCTTTTATAGGCTGTAACTAAGCGCTGGCGCTAAGGGCTGCGCTATGTATCTAAGCCGTGGCGCTGGACCTTTGAATATCCTCATGCGTCTCTCTGCGCACCCTTCCATCCTTTTGCCCTTTTGCATTGCTGAGTTAGGCCCAGCGCTACTGCAGTTTGTTGGCAGCTATTTGGTCTTTTGAATATGGCAGGACCCAAGGCTTATCCTGTCAGTTAAACCTGCGCAAAATGCTTTTGTCTGCGCATAGTTTTGGAATATCTGGCCCTTAGTTTGGTGTGCTTTTAGTGGTGCAGTTTTCATTTGCTGTCTTTATTTGGAATTGTTTTAGCTTTGTTGACAATTTAAAATTTAGGTTGGATTGCTTTTAGTAGTGCGATTTTCCTGTGGTGTCTTGACTTGAGAATGTTTTGGGGCAGTTGAAAATGTAAAACTTAGTTTGGTGTGCTTTTAGTGGTGGTGTTTTCCTTTGAGGACTTGAGTTGGAATTGTTTTGGGGCTGTTGAAAATTTAAAACCTAGTTCAGTGTGCTTTAAGTTGTACTGTTTTCATTTGCTGTCTTTAATTGAATTGTGTTGGGGCTGTTAATAATTTAAAACCTAGTGTGATGTGCTTTCAGTAAGCTCTTTTCCTGTGCTGTGTTTACTTGGAATTATTTTGGGGCTAATGAAAATTTAAAACCTATTTTGGTTTACTTTTACTGGTGCTGTTTTCCTTTGCTGTCTTTACTTTGAATTATTTTGGGGCTGTTGAAACTTTGAAACTTCTTTTAGTATGCTTTAAGTGGTGCTGTTTTCCTTTGCTGTCTTTACTTGGAATTGTTTTGAGTCTGTCGAAAATTTAAAACCTCATTTGGTGTGCTTTCAGGTGTACTGTTTTCCTTTGCTGTCTTTACTTGAATAGTTTTGGGGCTGTTAAATTAAAACCTAGTTTGGTGTGCTTTTATTTTGCTGTTTACCTTTTGCTGTCTTTACTTGGAATTATTTTGGAGCTATTGAAAATTAAAAAACTATTTTGGTGTACTTTTACTGGTGCTGTTTTCCTTTTCTGTCTTTACTTGTAATTGTTTTGAGGCTGTTGAAATTTATAACCTCTTTTAGTATGCGTTGAGTGGTTCTGTTTCTTTTGCAGTCTTTACTTGGAATTTTTTTGGGGACTGCTGAAAATTTAAGACCTAGCTTGGAGGGATTTTAGTAGTGTTGTTTTCCTGTGCTTTCTTTACTTGAAATTATTTTGTGGCTGCTGAAAATTTAAAACCTAGTTTGGTTTGCTTTGAATAGTGTTGTTTTCCTGTGCTTTCTTTACTTGGAATTATTTTGGTGCAGATGAAAATTTAAAACCTAGTTTGGTTTGCTTATAGTGGTGCTGTTTTCCTGTGCTGTCTTTACTTTGAATTGTTTGGGGCTGTTGAAAATTTAATACCTCGTTTGGTGTGCTTTTAGTGGTGCTGTTTTCATTTGCTGGCTTTACTTGGAATTTTTTTGTGGTTGTTGAAAATGTAAAACCTAGTTTTGGTGTGGGTATAGTGTGCTGTTTTGCTTTGCTGTCTTTACTTGGAATTATTCTGGGGGCTGCTGATAATTGAAAACTTAGTTTTGTGTGCTTTTAGTGGTGCAGTTTTCATTTGCTGTCTTTATTTGGAATTGTTTTAGCTCTGTTGAAAATTTAAAATTTAGGTTGGATTGCTTTTAGTAGTGCGATTTTCCTGTGGTGTATTGACTTGAGAATGTTTTGGGGCAGTTGAAAATGAAAAACTTAGTTTGGTGTGCTTTTAGTGGTGGTGTTTTCCTTTGAGGACTTGAGTTGGAATTGTTTTGGGGCTGTTGAAAATTTAAAACCTAGTTCAGTGTGCTTTAAGTTGTATTGTTTTCATTTGATGTCTTTAATTGAATTGTTTTGGGGCTGTTAATAATTTAAAACCTAGTGTGATGTGCTTTCAGTAAGCTCTTTTCCTGTGCTGTGTTTACTTGGAATTATTTTGGGGCTAATGAAAATTTAAAACCTATTTTGGTTTACTTTTACTGGTGCTGTTTTCCTTTGCTGTCTTTACTTTGAATTATTTTGGGGCTTTTGAAACTTTGAAACTTCTTTTAGTATGCTTTAAGTGGTGCTGTTTTCCTTTGCTGTCTTTACTTGGAATTGTTTTGAGTCTGTCGAAAATTTAAAACCTCGTTTGATGTGCTTTCAGGTGTACTGTTTTCCTTTGCTGTCTTTACTTGAATAGTTTTGGGGCTGTTAAATTAAAACCTAGTTTGGTGTGCTATTATTTTGCTGTTTCCCTTTTGCTGTCTTCACTTGGAATTATTATGGAGCTATTGAAAATTTAAAAACTATTTTGGTGTACTTTTACTGGTGCTGTTTTCCTTTTCTGTCTTTACTTGTAATTGTTTTGAGGCTGTTGAAAATTTATAACCTCTTTTAGTATGCATTGAGTGGTTCTGTTTCCTTTGCAGTCTTTACTTGGAATATTTTTGGGGACTGCTGAAAATTTAAGACCTAGTTTGGAGGGAGTTTAGTAGTGTTGTTTTCCTGTGCTTTCTTTACTTGAAATTATTTTGCGGCTGCTGAAAATTTAAACCTAGTTTGGTTTGCTTTTAGGGGTGCTGATTTCCTGTGCTGTTTTTACTTGGAATTGTTTGGGGCTATTGAAAATTTTAAACCTAGATTGGTGTGCTTTTAGTCGTGTTGTTTTCATTTGCTGTCTTTACTTGGAATTGTTTTAGGTATGTTGAAAATTTAAAATCTAGATTGGATTGTTTTTAGTAGTGCAGTTTTCTGGTGCTGTCTTTACTTGGAATTATTCTGGGGCTGTTGAAAATATAAAACCTATTTTAGTGTGATTTTTGTGGTGCTGTTTTCATTTGCTGTCTTGATTTGGAAATGTTTTGTGGCAGTTGAAAATGTAATACTTAGTGTGGTGTGCTTTTAGTGGTGCTGTTTTCCTTAGCAGTTTTGAGTTGAAATTGTTTTTGGGCTGTTGAAACATTAAAACCTGGTTTGGGGTGCTTCAAGTTGCACTGTTTTCATTTTCTTTCTTTAATTGAATTGTTTTGGGGCTGTTAATAATTTAAAACTTTGTTTGGTGTGCTTTTAGTGTGCTCTTTTCCTGTGCTGTGTTTACTTGGAATTATTTTAGGACTGTTGAAAATTTAAAATCTATTTTGATTAAATTTTACTGCTGCTGCTTTCCTTTGCTGTGTTTCCTTGGAATTGTTTCGTGGCTGCTGAAAATTTAAAACCTAGTTTGGTGAGCTTTAGTGGTGCTGTTTTCCTCTGCTGTCCTTACTTGGAATTATTTTGATGCTGCTGAAAATGTAAAACCTAGTTTGGTGTAGTTTTACTGGTGCTGCATTCCTTTCCTGTGTTTACTTGGAATTGTTTCTTGCTGCTGAAAATTTAAAACCTAGTTTTGTGAGCTTTTAATGTGCTGTTTTCCTGTGCTGTCCTTACTTGGAATTATTTTGGGTCTGCTGAAAATGTAAAACCTTGTGTGTTGTGGTTTTAGAGATGTTGTTTTCATTTGCTCTCTTTACTTGGAATTGTTTTGGGGCAGTAGAAGATTTAAAACCTAGTTTATTGTGCTTCCAGTTGTACTGTTTTCATTTGTTGTCTTTACTGGAATTGTTTTAGGGCTGCTGAATATTTAAAATCTAGTTTGGAGTGCTTTTATGAGTGCTGTTTTCCTGTGCTGTCTTTACTTGAGATTATTTTGGGGCTGTTGAAAATGTAATACCTAGTTAGGTGTGCTTTCAATTGTGCTGTTTTCATTTGCTGAGTTTATTTGAATTGTTCTGGGGCTGTTAATAATTTAAAACCTAGTTTGGTGTAATTTTAGTGTGCTGTTTTCAATTGCTGTATTTACTTGGAATAATTTTGGGGTTACTGAAAATTTAAAACCTATTTTGGTGTACATTTACTGGTGCTGCTTTCCTTTGCCGTCTTTCAATTATTTTGGGTCTGTTGAAAATTTAAAACCTTTTTAAGTATGCTTTAAGTGGTGCTGTTCTCCTCCTGTCTTTATTTGGAATTGTTCTGAGTCTGTTGAAAATTGAAAACCTCTTTTGGTGTGTTTCCAGGTGTACTGTTTTCATTTGCTGTCTTTACTTGAATTGTTATGGGGCTGTTAATTTAAAACATAATTTGGTGTGCTGTTGTGTGCTGTTTTCCTTTGCTGTCTTTTCTTGGAATTATTTTGGGGCTGCTGAAAATTTAAAACCTATTTTGGTGTACTTTTACTTGTGCTGTTTTCCTTTGCTGTCTTAACCTGTAATTGTTTTGAGGCTGTTGAAAATTTAAAACCTCTTTTAGTGTGCTTTGAGTGGTGCTGTTTCCTTTGATGTCTCTACTTGGAATTTATTTGGGGCTGCTGAAAATTTAAAACCTAGTTTGGAGTGCTTTTTGTAGTGTTGTTTTCCTGTGCTTTCTTTACTTGGAACTCACCAGTGTGAGCTATATGATCAACTTTGCTGGCTCTCCCCAGCCAGATACCTCGATTTTGGGGTTGGGTGCCTCTCAGGGAAAGTGATCAGAACTGGCATCCCCAGGGGTTAGCCCTGCTCCTATCACAATTGGATGCTACCAGTACCATCTCATATCCCAGACCTCAGGGATGCTCAAAGTCCCCTCCACCTGTACCCTCATGGGGATCAGGATTTTGCCGTTAGTACACCCAAACTTTGGAACTCCCTCCCTGGTGACATCCGCTCAGCCCCCTCCTATCAGAGTTTTCACAACTCCCTGTGGGGCTACCTGAAACTAGCCTCTGTGTGTGACTGCTCCAAGTCTCCCTAGGGGAATCCTAAACTATTTGTCATACTTGCCCCAAGCTGCCTTCGTTGAAGCTGCTTGATACTTCTCACAGACCCCAATGATCCCATTAAACTCTTTTCAGTTCCCCGGGTTTTCTGACTGTTGGGTATACCTTTTTTGACCACAGCATTGTACCATGATCATAAGTTTGTCTATGAACCTCCATGCCCTGGGGTGCTAAACTATATAGTTATAAGTTTAAGTTATAAGTTATATTATGACCTACCATTACTGTGGATAGTGTTCTACTCCTGTATGTTACTCAAGTTTGTCAATGATGTACCTTATTTCCCATATGTCTTGTTCTATTTGTCATGATGTACCTGCAACCATTATGTGCAACGAACTGTATTACTTTGTTGTATTCTCCCGGGTCATTCCTGAATATAGGCAAAATACTTGTCTAGTGTACTTACCCGGTAAACAAAAGCCAAATAAAAAAAATAAAATACCTTGCAGCTGCTGAAAATTTAAAATCTAGTTTGGTTTGCTTTTAGTGGTGCTGTTTTCCTGTGCTAACTTTCCTTGGAATTATTTGGGGCTGTTGACAATTTTATCCCCAGTTTGGTGTGCTTTTTTCAATTGCTGGCTTTATCTGGAATTGTGTTGAGGCTTTTGAAAATTTAAGACCTCTATTTTTGTGGTTTTAGTGGTGCTGTTCTCATTTGCGGTCATTACCTGGAATTTTTCTGAGGTTGTTGAAAATTTAAAACCTAGTTGGGTGTGGTTTAGTGTCCTGTTTTCCTGTGCTGCCTTTATTTGGAACTATTTTGGGACTGTTGAAAATTTAAAATCTGTTCTGTTATACTTTTACTGGTACTGTTTTCCTTTGCTGTCTTTACCTGGAATTGTTTTGGGGCTGTTCAAAATTTTAAACCTAGTTTGGTGTGCTTTTAGTGTTTTGTTTTTCTGTGCTGTCTATACTTGGAACTGTTTTGGGATATTGAAAATTTAATACCTAGTTTGGTGTGCTTTTAGTGGTGCTGTTTTCAGTTGCTGGCATTACTTGGAATTTTTTTGAGGCTGTTGAAAACTTAAAACCTAGTTTGGTGTGGCTTTAGTGTGCTGTTTCGCTTTGCTGTCTTTACTTGTAATTATTTTTTGGGCTGCTGAAAATTTAAAACTTAGTTTGGTGTGGTTTAAGTGTGCTGCTTTCCTGTGCTGTCTTTACTTGGAATTGCTGGGGGCTGTTGAAAATGTAAAACCTAGTTTGGTGCACTTTTAGTGGTGCTCTTTTCCTTTGCAGTCTTTACTTGGAATTGTTTTGGGGTGTTGAAAATGTAAACCCTAGTTTGGTGTTCTTTTACTGGAGCTATTCCCGTTTGATGGCTTGACTTGGAATTATTTTGAGGCTGTTGAAAATTTAAAACCTAGTCTGGTGTGGTTTTAGTGTGCTGTTTTCCAGTGCTGTCTTTACTTGGAATAGTTTGGGGCTGCTGAAAATTTAAAACCTAGTTTGGAGTGCTTTTAGTAGTGCTGTTTTCCTGTGCTTTCTCTACGTGAAAATATTTTGGGACTGCTGAAAAGAGAAAAAACTAGTTTTTTTGCTTTTCGTGGTGTTGTTTTCATTTGTTGTGTTGACTTGGTGTGCTTTTAGTGGTGCAGTTTTCATTTACTGTCTTGAGTTGGAATTGTTTTAGGGCTGTTGAAAATTTAAAACCTAGTTTGGTGTGCGTTAAGTTGTTCTGTTTTCATTTGCTGTCTTTAATTTAATTGTTTTGGTGCTGTTAATAATGTAAAACCTAGTTTGGTGTGCTTTTAGTGTGCTGTTTACCTGTGCTGTGTTTACATGGAATTATTTTGGGACTGTTGAAAATCTAAAATCTGTTTTGGTGCACTTTTACTGGTGCTACTTTCCTTTGCTGTCTTTACTTGAAATTGTTTCCCGGCTGTTGAAAATTTAAAACATAGTTTGGTGTGGTTTTAGTGTGCTGTTTTCCTGTGCTGTCTTTACTTAGAATTATTTTGGGGTTGTTGAAAATGTAAAACCTATTTTGGCATGGCTTTTGTGGTGCTGTTTTCATTTGCTGTCTTGACTTGAAATTGTTTTGTGGCAGTTGAAAAAGAAAGACTAAGCTATGTGTGCTTTTACTGGTGCTGTTTTCCTTTGCTGTCTTGGCTTGGAATGGTTTTGGGGCTGTTGAAAATTTAAAACCTAGTTTGTGTGCCTTCAGTTGTACTGTTTTCACTTGCTGTGTTTACTTGAATTGTTTCAGGGCTGTTAATAATTTAAAACATAGTTTGGTGTGCTTTTAGTGTGCTGTTTTCCTTTGCTGTTTTACTTGGAATTATTTTGGGGCTATTGAGAATTTAAAACCTCTTTTAGTGTGCTTTAAGTGGTGCTGTATTCCTTTGCTGTCTTTACTTGGAATTATTTTGGGGACTGCTGAAAATTTAAAACCTAGTTTGGGGTGCTTTGAATAGTGGTGTTTTCCTGTGCTTTCTTTACTTGGAATTATTTTGGGGCAGCTGAAAATGTAAAACCTAGTTTGGTTTGCTTACAGTGGTGCTGTTTTCCTGTGCTGTCTTTATTTGGAATTGTTTGGGGCTATTTAACATTTAAAACCTAGTTTGGAGTGTTTTTAGTGGTGCTGTATTCCTGTGCTGTCTTTACTTGGAATTGTCTTGGGGCTGCTGAAAATTTTAAATCTAGTTTGGTTTGCTTTTAGTGGTGCTGTTTTCCTGTGCTGTCTTTACTTGGAATTGTTTTGGGGCATTTGAAAATTTAAAACCTAGTTTGGTGTGCTTTTAGTGGTGCTGCTTTTATTTGCTGTCTTCACTTGAAATTGTTTTCAGGTGGTTGAAAATTTAAAACCTAGTTTGGTGTGCTTTTTGTGTCCTGTTTTCATGTGCTGTCTCTCCTTTGAATTATTTTGGGGCTGTTGAAAATGTAAAACCTATTTGGGTGTTCTTTTATTGGTGCTGTTTTCATTTGCTGTGTTTACTTGGAATTATTTTGGGGCTGCTGAAAATGTAAAACATAGGTTGGTGTGCTTTTAGTGGTGCTGTTTTCCTTTGCTGCCTTTACTTGGAATTGTTTTGGGGCAGTTGAAAATGTAAAACCCAGTTTGGTGTGCTTTCACTTTTACTCTTTTCCTTTTCTATCTTTACTTGGAATTATTTTGGGGCAGTTGAAAATTTAAAACATATTTTCATGCACTGTTAGTGGTGCTCTTTTCCTTTGATGTCTTTACTAGGAATTGTTTTGGGGCTGTTGAAAATGTAAAACCTAGTTTGGTGTTCTTTTAGTGGAGCTATTTTCATTTGATGGCTTTACTTGGAATTGTTTTGAGGCTGTTGAAAATTTAAAACCTAGTCTGGTGTGCTTTTACTGTGCTGTTTTCCTGTGCTGTCTTTACTTGGAATATTTAGGGGCTGCTGAAAATATAAAACCTAGTTTGGAATTGCTTCAGTAGTGCTGTTTTCCTGTGCTTTCCTTACTTGGAATTATTTTGGGGCTGCTGAAAAGATAAAATCTAGTTTGGTTTGCTTTTAGTGGTGCTGTTTTTCTGTGCTATTTTACTTAGGGTTTTTGGGGCTGGTGAAACTTTAAACCTAGATTGGTGTGTTTTATGGTGTGTTTTCGTTGCTGGCTTTACTTGAATTGATAGCTCGTTAATTTAAAATTTTGATTGATTGTTTTTAGTATTTTTGTTTTCCTGTGCTGTCTGCTTGTAATGTTTTGGGGGTGTTGAAATGTAAACTTTGTTTGGTTGTTTTTATTGCTGTTTTCCTTGCTGTCTTTACTTGTTATTGTTTTATGGCTGTTGAAAATTTAAAATCTAGATTGGATTGTTTTTAATGCTGTTTTCCTGTGTTTTTACTTGGAAGTATTTTTGGTTTGAAAATGTAAAACCTATTTTGGTGTGTTTTTTTGTTTGCTGTCTTGACCTGAAATGTTTGGGGAAGTTGAAAAAAACTTGGTTCAGTGTGGTTTTAGTGGCACTGTTTTCCTTTGTTGTCTTGAGTTGGAATTGTTTTGGGGTTGTTTAAAATATGAAACCTAGTTTGGTGTGGTTTTAGGTATACTGTTATCATTTGCTGTCTTTACTTAAATTGTTTTGGGGCTGTTAATTTAAAACATAGTTTTCGTGATTTTAGTTGTTGTTTTCTTTTGCTGTCGTTCTATTTTGGGGCTGTTGAAAATTTGAAACCTATTGTGGTGTACTTTTACTGGTGCTGTTTTCCATTCCTATCTTTACTTTTAATTATTTTTTGGGCTGTTGAAAATTTAAAACCTCTTTTATTATGTTTTGAGTGGTGCTGTTTTCCTTTGCTGTCTTTATTTGGAATTATTTTGGGGCTGCTGAAAATTGAAAACCTATTTAAGTGTACTTTTGGTGCTGTTTTTCCTTGCTGTCTTTACTTTAAATGGATTAGGCTGTTGTGTGTATATCTTTTTAGTTTGCTTTGAGTGGTGCTGTTTTTTGTTGTCTTACTTGGAATTTTTTCTGCTGAACATTTAAACCTGGTATGGAGGGATTTTATTAGAGTTGTTTTCCTGTGCTTTCCTTACTTGGAATTATTTTGTGGGTGGTGAAATTTAAAACCTAGTCTGGTTTGCTTTTAGTGGTGCTGTTTTCCTGTGCTGTCTTTACTTGGAATTATTTTGGGGCTGTTGAAAATGTAAAACATATTTTGGTGTGCTTTTTGTTTGTTGTTTTCATTTGCTGTCTTATTGGCAATGTTTTGGGGTGTTAAATATGTAAACTTAGTTGGTATGCATTTAGTGCTGTTTTCCTTTATTGTCTTGAGTTGGAATTTTTGGTGCTGTTGAAATGTTAAACCTAGTTTGGTGTGCTTTAAGTTGTTTTGTTTCATTTCTCATTAAATAGTTGTTTTTGGGGTGTTAATTTCAAAACCTGTTTGTGGGCGTTTAGTGCTCTTTCCGTGTTGTGTTTATTGGAATTTTTTGGGACAGTTAATTTAAAACTTTTTTTTGTGTACTATACTGGTGCTGCTTTACTAGCTGTATTTACTTGAATTGTTTTGGGTGCTGAAAATTTAAATGTAGTTTTGAGGCTTTCAGTGTGCTGTTTTCCTGTGCTTACTTTGTTGGAATTATTTTGGGTCAGCTGAAAATTTAAAACCTATTTTGGTGTACTTTTACTGGTGCTGTTTTCCTGTGTTGTCTTTACTGAATAGTTTTGGGGCTCTGAAAATTTAAAACCTATTGTGTTGTGCTTTTAGTGATGTGTTTTTCATTTGCTGTCTTTACTTGGAAATTGTTTTTTGGGGCAGTTGAAAATTTAAAACCTAGTTTATTGTGCTTTCCAGTTTTAATGTTATCATTTGCTGTCATTACTTGCCTTGTTTTTGGGTTGCTGAAAATTTAAAATCTAGTTTGAGTGCAAGTGCTGTTTTCCTGAGCTGTTTCACTAGATTATTTTGTATGCTGTTGAAAATGTAAAACCTAGTTTGGTGTGCTTCTGGTGGGGCTGTTTTTATTTTTTGGCTTTACGTGGAATTGTTTTGAGGCTGTTGAAAATTTTAAACCTCTTTTGTATGTTTTAGTTGTGTTGTTTTCTTTGGTGTCTTTACTGAATTATTTTGAGGCGCTGAAAGTGAAAACATGTTTTGGTACTTTTACTTGTGCTGCTTTTATTTACTATCTATTTGTAAATGTTTTGAGGGTGTTGAAAATGTATATCCCTTTAGTGAGCTTGATTGTTGTGTTTTTCTTTGCTACATTACTGGAATTTTTTCCAGGGCTGCTGGACATTTAAAATATAGTTTGAGGATTTTGTAGAGTTGTTTCCTGTGCTTTCTTTACCTGGAATTATTTTGCTGCTGAAATCAAGCCTAGTTTGGTTTTTTTAGTGGTGCTGTTTTCTGGCTGTCTTTCCTTTGAATTATTTTTGGGCTGTTGAAAATGTGAAACCATTTTGTGTGCTTTTTTGGTGCTGTTTTCATTGCTGTCTGACTGAAAATTTTTGGGAAGTTGAAATGAAACTGAGTCTGGTGTGCTTTATAGTGCTGTTTTCCTGTGCTGTCTTCTTGAATAGTTTTGGTCTGCGAAATTTAAAACCTACTGTGTTGTGCTTTTTGTGATGTTATTTTCATTGCTGTCTTACTTGGAATTCTTTTGGGTCAGTTGAAATGTAAAACCTAGTTTATTGTGTTCTGTTTAATGTTTTCATTGCTGTCTTTACTTGTAACCATTTTAGGGCTGAAAATTTAAAATCTGGTTGTAGTGCTTTTAGAGTGTTGTTTTCCTGTGCTGTCTTTACATGAGATTATTTGTGTTGTAGATCATGTAAAACCTAGTTTTGTTGTTCTTTCAGATGTGCTGTTTCATTTGTTGTGTTTCTTGAATTGTTCTGAGTGTTTAATAATTTAAACCTAGTTTTTGTTATTTTAGTTGCTGTTTTCATTGCAGTCTTAATTAGAATTATTTTGGGGTATTGAAAATTAAAACCTATTTTGTGCCAATGGTGTGTTTTCCTTGTTGACTTTAAATTATTTTGGCTATTGAAAATTGAAACCCTTTAGTGTGCTTTAAGTGGTTCTGTTTTCGTTGCTGTCTTTACTGAAATTGTTTGAGTCTGTTGAAACTGAAAACCACTTTTGGTGTGTTCAGGTGTACTGTTTTCATTTAATGTCTTTTTTGAATTATGAGGCTGTTAATTTAAAACATAATTTGGTTGCATTTAGTTTTGCTGTTTTCCTGTACTTGAATTGTTTGCGGTGGTGGTGAATATCTCTTTGGTGCTTTAGTGGTGTTGTTTTGTTGCTGGCTTTCTAAATTTTTGAGGTTGTTGTAAATTTAAACCTGGTTGGTGGGGTTTAGTGGACTGTTTTGCTTTTGTCTTTACTTTGGAATTATTTTGAGGCTTTGAAATTTAAAACTTAGTTTGGTGTCGTTATAGTGTGCTGTTTTCCTGTGCTGTCTTTTTTTTTAATTGTTTTGGGGCTGCTGAAAATTTGAAACCCAGTTTGGTGTTTCTGGTGGTGCTGTTTTCATTTGTTGGTTGCGTGAATTTTGAGGCTTGTGTATGTAAAACCTCTTTTATTATGTTTTTAGTTGTGTTGTTTTCCTTTTCTGTCTTTCTTGGAATTATTTGGGGCCGCTGAGTGGCTTGTTTTGGTGTACTTTTCTGTGTTATTTTATTTTGCTGTCTTTACTGGTATAGAGGCTGTTGAAATGGGTCCTCTTTTAGTGTGCTTTGGTGCTGTTTTTCCTTTGCTGCCTTTACTTGAATTTTTCGGGCTGCTGAACATTTAAAATCTAGTTTGAGGATTTTAGTAGGTTGTTTTTCTGTGCTTTCTTTACTTGAATTATTTGTGGTTGTAGGTTCAAACCGTTTGGTTAGCTTTTAGTGGTGCTGTTTTCCTGTGTCTTTCCTTGAATTATTTTGGGGCTGTTGAAATGTAAAACCTATTTTGGGCGTGCTTTTTGTGGTTCTGGTTTCATTGCTGTCTTGTCTTGAAATGTTTTGCAGTTGAAAGTGTAAACGAGTTTGGTGTGTTTTGGTGGTGTTGTTTTCCGTGCGTCTTTACTTGAAAAGTTTTGGTCTGCTAAAATTTAAAACCATTGTTGTGCTAGTATTGTTTCATTTGGTTGTTTACTAAATTGTTTTGAGTCTGTTGAAAATTGAAACCACTTTTGGTGTGTTTCGGTGTATATTTTCATTTACTATCTTTTCTTTAATTGTTTTGGGCTGTTAATTTAAAACATAATTTGGTTTGTGTTCGATGGTGCTGTTTTCCTGTGCTGCCTTGACATGGGTGTTTGGGGCTGGTGTGAATACCTTCTTTCTTGTGCTTTTGGTGCTGTTTTCATTTGCTGCTTTATTTTAAATTTTTTGAGTTGTTGGAAATTTAAACCTAGTTTTGTGTGAGTTTAGCTGGCTGTTTTGTTTTCCCTTGAATTATTTTGAGCTGATGAAAATTTAAAACTTAGTTTGTGTCGTTTTAGTGCCGTTTTCGTACTGTCTTTATGAGTTGTTTGGCTGTTGAAAGTTGAAAACCTAGTTTGATGTGCTTTTTAGTGGTGTTTTTCTGTGCTGTCTTTGCTTGGAATTGTTTTGGCTGTTGAAAATTTAAAATCTAGTTTGGTGTGCTTCTGGTGGTGCTGTTTCATTTGTTGGCTTAGCGTGAAATTATTTATTTATTAATTTAAACCCTTTTTATGTTTCAAGTTGTGCTGTTTTTGCTGTCTTTGTTGGAATTATTTTGTGGCCGGTGCGAAGTGGCTGTTTTGCGAACTTTACGGTGCTGTTTTATTTTGGTGTCTTTATTTGTAAATGTTTTGAAGCTGTTAGTCTTATATCCTCTTTAGTTGTTTTGAGTGTGCTGTTTCTTTTGCCTTTACTTGGAATTTTTGGGGCTGCTAGTTCATTTAAATCTGGTTGAGGATTTAGTAGAGTTGTTTTTCTGCTTTCTTTGCGGAATTATTTTGGGTTGAAATTGAAACCTAGTTGGTTTTCTTTTAGTGTTGCTGTTTTCTGTGCTGTCTTTCCTTTGAATTATTTTGGGGCTGTTGAAATGTAAAACCTGTTTGGTGTGCTTTTTGTGGTGATGTTTTCATTTGCTGTCTTGAATGAAATGTTTTGGGGCAGTGAAATGTAAAACTGAGTTTGGTGCTTTTTTGGTACATTTTCTCTTGTTGTCTTTATTTTGAATAGTTGGTCTGCTGAAAATTTAAACCTATTGTGTTGTGCTTTTGATGTTGTTTTCATTTGCTGTCTTTTTGGAAATGTTTGGGGGTGAAAATGTAAACTGAGTTTGGTGTGCTTTAGTGGTGTTGTTTTGGTGTGCGGTCTTACTTGAATGTTTGGGGCAGTTGAAAATGTAAAACCTAGTTTTTTGTGTTTGTGTTTTAAAGTTTCGTCGTCTTTATTGTAACCATTTTACGGTGGTTAGTATTTAAAATCAGTTTGGGGTGCTTTTGGTGCTGTTTTCCTGTGCTGCTTTACTTGATTGTTTTGTGTGCTGTATAATGTAAACCTATTTTGGTGTGCTGGATGTGCTGTTTCATTGCTTTATTTTCTTGAATTGTTCTGCTGTTGTTAATAATTTGAAACCTAGTTTGTTATTTTAGTGGTGCTGTTTTCATTTGCTGTCTTTAATTGGAATTATTTTGGCTGTTGCCATTCAAAAGCCTTTTTTTATGTGTACTTTTAATGGTGTTGTTTTCTTTGTGACTTTGAATTATTTGCTATTGAAAATTGAAACCTCTTAGTGTTTCATGTGGTTGTTTTCCTTTGCTGTCTTTACTTGAGATTGTTTGAGTCTGTTGAAATTGATAACCACTTTGGTGTGTTTCAGGTGTACTGTTTTCATTTCCTGTACTTTCTTGAATTGTTATGGCTGTTAATTTGAATCATAAATTGGTTTGCATTTAGTGGTGTTGTTTTTCCTGGTGCCTTTAGCTGGGTGTTTGGTGCTGGTGAAATGAATTTTTCTTTGTGCTTTTAGTGGTGCTGTTTCATTGGCTGGCTTTACTTTAAATTTTTTGAGGTTGTAAATTTAAACCTAGTTTGGTGTGGGTTTAGATGTTTGTTTTGCTGTCTTCTTAATTATTTTTGAGGGTGAGGAAATTTAACACTTAGTTTGAGCGTTTTAGTTTGCTGTTTCCGTGCTGTCTACTTTAATTGTTTGGGCTGTTGAAATTGAAAACCTAGTTTGATACTTTAGTGGTGCTGTTTCCTGTGCTGTCTTTGTTGGAATTTTTTGGGCTGGTGAAATTGAAAACCCTTTTATTATGTTTAGTTGTGTTGTTTCTTTTCTGTTTTTTATGGCATTATTTTGGGCAGTGGTGATAGAAACATGTTTGGTTTACTTTTACTGGTGCTGTTTTGTTTGGTTGTCTTTACTGTTAAATGTTTTGAGGCTTTTGAAATGTATATCCTCTTTAGTGCTTTGAGTGCTGCTGTTTCCTTTGCTGCCTTTACTTGGGATTTTTTCAGGCTGCTGACATTTAAATCTGGTTGGAGGTTTAGTAGAGTTGCTTTTCTGTGCTTTCTTACTTGGGATTATTTTGTGGCTGCTGAAATTGCCAAACCCTGGTTGGTTTGTTTTTAGTGTTGTTGTTTTCTGTGTTGTCTTTCCTGATTATTTTGGGGTTGTTGATCTTAAACCTATTTTGGTGTGTTTTGTGGTGCTGTTTTCATTGCTGTCTTGTCTTGGAAATGTTTTGGGCATTGAAAATGTAAACTGAGTTTGTTATGTTTAGTGGTATGTTTTTCTGTGCTCTTTACTTGGGATAGTTTGGGTCTGCTAATTTTCCCTATTATTTGTGCTTTTGTGATGTTTTTTCATTGCTGTCTTTTTGGATTTTTTTGGCAGTTGAAATGTAAACCTAGTTTGTGCTTTCAGTTTGAACGTTTTATTGTTGTTTATCTGTAACCATTTAGGCTAAAATTTAAAATCTAGTTTGGAGTGCTTTTTTAGGAGGTGTCTATGCTGTCTTTGCGAGATTATTCTGTGTTGTTGATAATGTAAAGCCCTTCTGGTGTGCTTTGGATGTGCTGTTTTCATTTGCTGTGTTTTCTTGAATTGTTCTGATGCTGTTAATAATTTAAAACCTATTTTTTTGTTATTTTAGTGTGCTTTTTTCATTTGCAGTCCTGTGCTTTCTTTACTTGGAATTATTTTGTGGCTGCTGAAATTGCAAACCTAGTTTGATTTGCTTTTAGTGGTGCTGTTTTCCTGTGCTGTCTTTCCTTTGGATATTTTTGGGGTTGTTGGAAATGTAAACCTATTTTGTGTGTTTTGTTGCTGTCATTTGTTGTCTTAACGGAAATGTTTTCAGGTAGTTGAAAATAAACTAGGTTTCTGTGCTTAGTGGTTTTGTTTTCTGTGCTGTTTTTACTTGGGTGTTTTGGGGCAGTTGAAAATGTGTTAGTTTATTGTGCTCAGTTTTAATGTTTTCATTTGCTGTCTTCTTGTAACCATTTTAGGCGGCTGCAATTTAAAATGTAGTTGGAGTGCTTTTAGATGCTGTTTTCCGTGCTGTCTTTACTTGAGATTATTTTGTGTGTTGTTGATAATGTAAAAACTAGTTTGGTGTGCTTTTGGATGTGTTGTTTTTGTTTGGTGTTTTCATGAATTTTCTGTTGTTGTTAATTTGAACCAGTTTTTGTTATTTAATGTGCTGTTTTGTTGCTGTCTTTATTGGAATTATTAGCTATTGAAATTTTCTAACTATTTTTGCTAAATTTAATGGTGCTGTTTTCCTTTCTGACTTTGAATTATTTTTGGGGCTGTTGAGTTGAAAACCCTTTTAGTATGCTTTGGTGGTGGTGTTTTTTTCTTTGTCTTTTCTTGAAATGGTTTTAGTCTGTTGAAATTGAAACCACTTTTGGTGTGTTTCCATGCACTGTTTTCATTTTCTTTTCCTGAATTATGGGGGTGTTAATTTAAACATAATTTGGTTTGCATTTGGTGGTGCTGTTTCCTCTGCTGCCTTTACTTGAATTGTTTGGGTTCGTGAAATCAATACCTTCTTTGGTGATTTTAGTGGTGCTGTTTTCATTGCTGATTTACTTGAATTTTTTAAGGTTGTTGTAAATTTAAAACCTAGTTTGGTGGGTTTAGTGGGCTGTTTTGCTTTGCTGTTTTTACTTGAATTATTTTGGAGGCTGATGAAAATTTCAAACTTTGTTTGGTGTTGTTTAGTGTGCCGTTTTCCTTTGTTGTCTTTACTTGAATTGTTTGGGGCTGTTAAAAGTTAAACCTAGTTTGATGTACTTTTAGTGGTGCTGTTTTCTGTGCTGTCTTGCTGGAATTGTTTTGGGGCTGCTGAAAATTTAAAATCTAGTTTGGTGAGCTTCTGGTGGTGCTGTTTTCATTTGTTGGCTTGACGGAAATTGTTTTTATGCTGTTGATTAAAACCCTTTATTATGTTTTAGTTGTTGTTTTCCCTTTGTTGTCTTTTTGGAATTATTTTTGGTGTTGAAAGTGAAAACATGTTTTGGTGTACTACTGGTGCTGTTTTAAATTGCTGTCTTATAAATGTTTTAAGGCTGTTGAAAATTTATTCCTTTTTAGTGCTTTGAGTGTTGCTGTTTCCTTTGCTGCCTTTGGAATTTTTCGTGGCTGTTGAACATTTAAAACTGTTTTGGTGTTTTTTTGTGGGGTTTCGTTTTCTGTCTTTACTTGAATTTTTGTGGTTGTTGGAAATGTAAATTGAGTTTGGTTTGCTTTTAGTGGTGCTGTTTTCTGTGCTGTCTTTCCTTGAATTACTTGGCTGTTGAAAATGTAAAACCTATTTTGTGTGATTTTGTGGTGCTGTTTCATTTGCTGTCTTGATTGGAAATGTTTTGGGCAGTTGAAATTGTTAAACTGAGTTTGGATACTTTTATGGTACTGTTTTCCTGTGCTGTCTTTACTTGGAATAGTTTTGGTCTGAAAATTTAAACCTATTGTGTTGTGCTTTATTGTTGTTTACTTTTGCTGCTTTACTTGGAATTGTTTTGGGGTGTTGAAAATGTAAAACTGAGTTTGGTGCTTTTATGGTGCTGTTTTGCTGTGCGTCTGTAATTGAATTGTTTTGTTGCAGTTGAAAACCCTAGTTTGTGCTTTCAGTTTTAATGTTTTCATTGCTGTCTTTATTTGTATGCTATTTTAGGTTGTTGAAATTAAATCTAGGTTGAGTGCTTTTAGTGCTGTTTTCCGTGTTGTCTTTACTTGAGATTTTGTGTGCTGTAGATAATGTAAAACCTAGTTTGTGCTTTTCGGATGTGTTGTTTTCATTTCTGTGTTTTCTTAGTTGTTCTGGTGTTAATAATTTGAAACCTAGTTTTTTTTTTATTTAGTGTTCTTTTCATTTGCAGTTTAATTGAATTATTTTGGAGCTATTGCATTCAAAACCTATTTTGGTGTGTTTTTAATGGTGTTGTTTTCCTTTGCTGACTTTAGTTATTTTGTGCTATTGAAAATTGAAAACCTCTTAGTATGCTTCAAGTGGTGCTGTTTTCCTTTGCTGTCTACTTGGAATTGTTTTGAGTCTGTTGAAAATTGATAACCACTTTTAGTGTGTTTCCAGGTGTACTGTTTTCAATTACTCTGTTTTCTTGAATAGTCATGGGGCTGTTAATTTAAAACATTACTTGGTTTGCATTTAGTGGTGCTGTTTTCCTGGGCTGCCTTTAATGGGAATTGTTTGGGGCTGGTGGAAATGAATTTCTTATTTGGTGTGCTTTTAGTGGTGCTGTTTTCATTGGCTGGCTTTACTTCAAATTTTTTTGAGGTTTTTGTAAATTTAAAACCTAGTTTGGTGGGTTTGGTGGGATGTTTTGCTGCTGTCTTTACTAGGGTCTTTTTGAGGCTGATGGAAATTTAAAATTGGTTTGGTGTTGTTTTGTTTCCTGTTTTCCTGTGCTGTCTTTACTTGTAATTGTTTGGGGCTGTTGAAAATTGAAAACCTAATTTGATATACTTTTAGTGGTGCTGTTTTCTTGTGCTGTCTTTGCTTTTAATTGTTTTGGGGCTGCTGAAAATTTAAAACCTTGTTTAGTGTGCTTCTGGTGGTGCTGTTTCATTGGTTGGCTTGACGTGGAATTGTTTGAGGCTGTTGAAAATTTAAACCTCTTTTATTATGTTTTAGTTTGCTGTTTTCCGCAGTCTTTACTTGAATTATTTGGGGCCGTTGAAAGTGAAAACATGTTTTGGTGTGCTTTTATTGTGTTGTTTAAATTGCTTTTACTTGTAAGTGTTTTGAGGCTGTTGAAATGTATATCCTCTTTAGATGCTTTGAGTGTTGCTGTTTTGCTGCTGCTTTATTGAATTTTTTGGGGCTGCTGAACATTTAAAATCATGTTTGGGGGATTTAAGTAGTGTTTTTTTCTTGTGCTTTTTTTTGAATTGTTTTGTGGTTGTTGAAATTGGTAAACCTAGTTTGGTTTGGTTTAGGGTGTTGTTTTCCTGTGCTGTCTTTCCTTTGAATTATTTTGGGGTGTTTAAATGTAAAACTATTTTGTGTGCTTTTGTGGTGCTGTTTTGTTTGTTGTCTTGAGTTGGAAATGTTTGGGGCAGTTGAAAATGTAAAACTGAGTTTGTTGCTTTTAGTGGTACTGTTTTCTGTTCTGTCTTTACTGAATAGTTTTGGGTCTGCTGAAAATTTAAAACCTATTGTGATTGTGCTTTTAGTGATGTTGTTTTCATTTGCTGTCTTTAATTGGAATTATTTTGGGCTATTGCAAATTTAAAACCTATTTTGGTGTACTTTTAATGGTGCTGTTTTCCTTGTTGATTTTAGAATTATTTTGGGGCTATTAGAAAACCCTTTAGTATGCTTCAAGTGGTGCTGTTTTCCTTTGTTGTCTTCTTGATTGTTTTGAGTCTGTTGAAAATTGAAACCAATTTTGTGTTTGTGGTGTACTGTTTATTTACTGTATTTTCTTGAATTGTTGTGGGGCTGTTAATTTAAAATATAAATTGGTTTGCATTTAGTGGTGTTGTTTTCCTGGCTGCATTTAGTTAATTGTTGGGACTGGTGAAAATGAATACCTTCTTTGTGTGCTTTTAGTGGTCCTGTTTTCATTGGTGGCTTTACTTTAAATTTCTTTTAAGGTTTTTAAATTTAAAACCTAGTTTGGTGTGGGTTTGAGGCTGTTTTTGTTTGCTGTCTTTTTTATTATTTTGGAGTAGTGATTTAAAACTTAGTTTGTTTGTTTAGTGTGCTGTTTTCCTGTGCTGTCTTTACTTGTAATTGGTTGGGGCTGTTGAAAGTGAAAACCAATTTAATGTGCTTTAGTGGTGTTGTTTTCCTGTGCTGTCTTTGATTGGAATTGTTTGGGCTGCTGAAAATTTAAAATCTAGTTTGTGTGCTTCTGGTGGTGTTTTTCATTTGTTGGCTGCGTGGAATTGTTTGAGGCTGTTGAAAATGTAAACCTCTTTATTATGTTTTTAGTGGTTGTTTTCCTTTGCTTTTACTTGGAATTTTTTCGGGGCTGCTGAATGTTTTAAAATCTGGTTTGAGGATTTGTAGAGTTGTTTTCTGTGCTTTTACTGAATTATTTTTGGTTGCTGAGTGCAAACCCAGTTTGGTTTGCTTTTAGTGGTCTGTTTTCCTGTGCTGTCTTCCTTTGAATTATTTTGGGCTGTTAAAATGTAAACCTATTTTGGTGTGTTTTTTTGAGGTGCTGTTTCAATTGCCGTCTTGACTTGGAACTGTTTGGGCAGTTGAAATGTAAAACTGATTTTGTTGTCTTTTAGAGGCATGTTTTCCTGTGCTGTCTTACTTGAATAGTTTTGGGTCTGCTGAAATGTAAACCCATTGTGTTTGCTTTTAGTGATGTTGTCAATTGTTGTTTGCTTGAATAGTTTTGGGGCAGTTGAAAATGTAAAATAGTTTATTGTGCTTTCAGTTTTAATGTTTTTCATTTGCTTTTACTTGTAACCATTTTAGTGTGTTGAAAAACGAAATCTAGTTTGATGCTTTAGGAGTGCTTTCTTACTGTCTTTACTTGAGATTATTTTGTGTGTTGCTGATTAAAACCCAGTTTGTGTGCTTTTGGATGTGCTGTTTCATTGCTGTGTTTGTTGAATTGTTCTGGTGCTGTTAATAATTTGAACCAGTTTTTATTATTTTAGTTTGTTGTTTTCATTTGATGTCTTTGATTGGTTATTTGGGGCTATTGAAATTTAAACCTATTTTGGTGTACTTTAATGGTGGTGTTTTCCTTTTGCTTTGACTTGCTTATTTTTGGGCTAGTGAAAATTGAAGCCTCTTTTAGTACTTTAAGTGGTGCTGTTTTCTTTTTGCTGTCTTTACTTGAAATTGTTTGAGTCTGTTGAAATTGAAAACCACTTTTGTGTGTTCAGGTGTACTGTTTTCATTACTGTATTTTCTTGAATTGTTATGGGCTGTTAATTTAAAACATGAATTGGTTGCATTTAGTGGTGTTGTTTCCTGGGCTGCCTTTGTCTTGAATTGTTGGGCTGGTGAAAAAGATACCATCTTTAGTGTGCTTTGGTGGTGTTGTTTTCATGTGCTGGCTTTTCTTTAAATTTTTAAGGTTGTTGTAAATTTAAACCTAGTTTGGTGGTTTAGTGGCTGTTTTGTTTTACTGTCTTACTGAAATTATTTGAGGTGATGAAAATTTAAAACTTAGTTTGGTGTCGTTTTAGTGTGCTGTTTCCTGTGCTGTCTTTACTTGGATTGTTTGGGGCTGTTGAGAATTGAACAAAGTTGATGTACTTTTAGTGGTGCTGTTTTGCTGTGGTGTCTTTGCTTGGAATTGTTTTGGGCTGTTGAAAATTTAAACCTAGTTTGGTGTTTGGTGGTGCTTTTATTTGTGGCTTTTGGAATTGTTTGGGTTGTTGAAAATTTAAACCCTTTATTATGTTTTTAGTTGTGTTGTTTTCGTTGCTGTCTTTACTTGGAATTATTTTTTACTGCTGAAAAGTGAAAACATTTTGGTGTCTTTACTGGTGCTGTTTTATTTTGCTGTCTTTATGTAAATGTTTTGAGGTTGTTGAAAATTTGTATCCTCTTTTAGTGTTTGAGTGCTGCTGTTTTGCTGCCTTTACTTGAATTTTTTGGGGCTGCTGAACATTTAAATGTAGTTTGAAGCATTTAGGAGATTGTTTTCCCGTACTTTCTTTACTTGGAATTATTTTGTGGTTACTGAAGTGCAAACCAGTTTGGTTTGTTTTTAGTGGTGCTGTTTTTGCTTTCTTTCCTTTGAATTATTTTGGTGCTTTTGAAATAAAACCTATTTTGGTGTGCTTTTGTAGTGCTTTTTCATTTGCTCTCTGACTTGAAATGTTTGAGGCAGTTGAAAATGTAGTGAGTTTGTGTGCTTTTAGAGGTAATGTTTTCCTGTGTTGTCTTTCCTTGGAATAGTTTTGGGTCTGCTGGTACTTAAAATCTTTTGTGTGTGCTTTTAGTGATGTTGTTTTCATTTGCTGTCTTTACTTGAATTGTTTTGGGCAGTTGAAAGTGAAACCTGTTTATTGTGCTTCGTTTAATGTTTTCCATTGTTGTCTTTATTTAACCATTTTGTGGCTTAAAATTTAAAATCTAGTTGGGGTGCTTTTTGGAGTGCTGTTTTCCAGTGCTGTCTTTACTTGAGATTATTTTGTGTTGTGATAATGTAAAACCTAGTTTGTTGTGCTTTTTGATGTGCTGTTTTTTTTTTGTTGTGTTTTCGATTTGTTCTGATGCTGTTAATTATTTGAGACCTAGTTTTTGTTATTTAGTGCTGTTTTCATTTGCTGTCTTTAATTGGAATTATTTTGGGCTATTGCAAATTTAAACCTATTTTTGTACTTTTAATGGTGCTGTTTTCCTTTGCTGACTTTAGTTATTTTGGGGCTATTGAAAATTGAAAACCCTTAGTATGCTTTAGGTGCTGTTTTCTTTGCTGTCTTTTCTTGAAATGGTTTTGAGTTGCTGAAAATTGAAAGTCCACTTTTGGTGTTTCGATTACTGTTTTCATTTATCTTTTCTTGATTGTTATGGGGCTGTTAATTTAAAACATATTTGGTTTGCCTTTAGTTGCTGTTTTCCGTGCTGCCTTTTTGGGTTGTGGGTTCATGAAAATGAATACCTTCTTGCTGTGATTTTAGTGGTGCTGTTTTCATTTGCTGGTTTACTAAATTTTTGAGGTTGTTGTAAATTTTAAACCTGTTTGGTGCGGTTTATGGGCTGTTTTGTTTTGTTTTTTTCGATTATTTTGAGGCTGATGAAAATTTAAAACTTTGTGTTGTTTTAGTGTGTCGTTTTCCTTTCTTTTGCTTGGAGTTGTTGGGGCTGTTAAAAATTGAAAACCTAGTTTGATGTACTTTAGTGGTGCTCTTTCCTGTGTTGTCTTTGCTTGGAATTGTTTAGGCTGCTGAAAATTTAAAATCTGGTTTGGTGTGTTTCTGGTGGTGTTTTTATTTGTTGGCTTGACGGTAATTGTTTTGAGGTTGTTGAAAATTTAAACCTCTTTATTATGTTTTTTATTTGTGCTGTTTTTCCCTTTGCTGTCTTTATGGAATTATTTGGGGCTGTTGAAAAGTGAAACATGTTTTGGTGTACTTTACTGGTGCTGTTTTAAATTGCTGTCTTCATATAAATGTTTAAGGCTGTGAAAATGTTTATCCTTTAGTGCTTTGTGTGTTGTTTTTGCTGCCTTTACTTGAATTTTTTGGGGGCTGCTGAACATTTAAACTTTGTTTGAGGTTTTAGTGGAGTTGTTTTTCTTTCTTTGCTTGAATTATTTGTGGTTGTTGAGTGCAAACCCAGTTTGGTTTGCTTTTTGTGGTGCTGTTTTTCTGTGCTGTCTTTCTTTGAATACTTTGTGGCTGTTGAAATGTAAAACCTGTTTTGGTGTGCTTTTTGTGGTGCTGTTTTATTTGTTGTCTTGACTTGAAATGTTTTGGGTTGGAAAATGTTAACTGAGTTTGCTGTGCTTTTAGTGGTACTGTTTTCCTGTGTTGTCTTTACTTGGAATAGTTTTGGGTCTGCTGAAATTTAAATCCTATTGTGTTGTGCTTTTAGTGTTGTTTTACTTTTGCTGTCTTACTTGAGGTGTTTGGGGCAGTTCAAAATGTAAACTGAGTTTGTGCTTAGTGGTGCTGTTTGCTGTGCGGTCTATAGTGGAATTGTTTTGGGCAGTTGAAAGTAAAACCCAGTTTATTGTGCTTTCAGTTTAATGTTTTCATTTTGTCTTTTGTAACCATTTTTGGGTTGTTGAAAATTTTAAATCAGTTGATGCTTTTAGAGTGTTGTTTTCCTGTGCTGTCTTTACTTGAGATTGTTTTGTGTGTGTAATGTAAACCTAGTTTGGTGTGCTTTCGGATGTGTTGTTTTCATTTGCTGTGTTTTCTTGGTGTTCTGTTGCAGTTAATAATTTGAAATCTATTTATTTTAGTGTGCTGTTTCATTTGCAGTCTTTAGTTGGGAAAGACAACAAATGAAAACATCACCACTAAAAGCACACCAAACTAGGTTTTAAATTTTCAACAGCCCAAACAATTCCAAATGAAGAACACAGCACAGGAAAACAGCATACTAAAACAAACCAAACAAGATTTTTATCTTTTCAGCAGCACAAAATAATTCAAGTAAAAAAGCACAGGAAATTAGCATTATTAAAACACTCAAACTAGGGTTTTAAATTGTCATCTGCCCCAAAATATTCCAAGTCAAGACAGCACAGGAAAACAGCACACTAAAAGCACACCAGACTAGGTTTAAATTTTCAACAGCCTCAAAACAATAGAAGTCAAGCCATCAAATGAAAATAGCTTCACTGAAAGAACACCAAACTATGTTTTACATTTTTAACAGCCTCAAAACAATTGCAAGTAAAGACAGCAAAGGAAAGAGACACCACTAAAAGTGCACAAAATATGTTTAAATTTTCTACAGCCCAAAATAATTCCAAGTAAAGACACAAAGCAAAACAGTGCAACTAAAAGCACACCAAACTAGGTTTTACATGTTTAGCTGCCCCAAAACAATTCCAAGTCTAGACAGCAAAGGAACAGCACCACTAAAGCACACCAACCTATGTTTTACTTTTCAGCAGCTGAAAAAAATTCCAGTTAAAGACAGCAAAGGAAAGCAACACTAATAAAAAGTACACCCAAATAGGTTTTACATTTTCAAAAGCCCAAAATAATTCCAAGTAAAGACTGCACATGAAAACAGCACAAAAACACACCAAACTAGGTTTAAATTTTCAACAGCCTCCAGAAAAATTCCAGGTAATGCCAGCAAATGAAAACAGCACATCTAAAAGCACACCAAAAGAGGTTTAAAATTTTCAACAGCCTCAAAACAATTCCAAGTAAAGCCAAGCAAATGAAAACAGCACCACTAAATTCACACCAAATTGGATTTTAAATTTTAGCAGCCCCAAATTATTTCAAGTAAAGACAGCAAAGAAAATAGCACCAGTAAAAGCAAACCAAACTAAGTTTAAATTTTCACCAGCCTCAAAATAATTCCAAGTAAATAAGTAAGAAGAAAACACCCTACTAAAAGCACTCCAAACTAGGTTTTAAATTTTCAGCAGCCCCAAACAAATTCCAGGTAAAGACAGCAAAGGAAACAGCACCACTCAAAGCACACCAAAAGAGGTTTCAATTTTCAACAACCTCAAAACAATTACAAGTAAAGACAGCAAAGAAAACAGCACCAGTAAAAGACACCAAAACAGGATGTAAATGGTCAGGAGCTCCAAAATATTTCAAAGTAAGGACACCAAAGGAAAATAGCAACAACTTAAAGTACACCAAAATAGGTTTTAAATGTTCAATAACCCCAATATAATTCCCAAGTAAAGACAGCAAAGGAAAACAGCACCAGTAAAAAGTACACCAAAATAGGACTAAAATTTTTCAGGAGCCCAAAATAATTCCAAGTAAAACAGCAAAGGAAAATAGCACCACTAAAAGTACACCAAAATCGGTTTTAAATTTTCAATAGCACCAATATAATTCCAATTAAAGACAAGCAAAGGAAAACACACACTAAAGGCACACCCAACTATGTTTTAAATTAACAGCCCCAAAACAATTCTAAGAAAACACAGCAAATGAAAACAGTACAACTGAAGGCATATCAAACTGGTTTTACATTTCAACAGCCCCAGAACAATTCCATGCCAAGATAGCAAGGAAAAGAGCACCAGTAAAGCACACACAAACTAAGCCTTTCTTTTCAACTGCCCGAAAACAATTTCAACTCAAGACAGCAAATGAAAACAGCACCACCAAAAGTACACCAAAATAGGTTTTAAATGTTCAATAGCCCCAATATAATTCCAAGTAAAGAGAGCAAGGAAAACAGCACACTAAAAGCACACCAAATTGAGTTTTAAATGTTCAATAGTCCTGAAACAATTTCAAATAAAGACAGCAAAGGAAAGCAGCACAAGTAAAAGTCCACAAAAACAGATTTTAAATTTTCAACAGTCCCAAAATAATTCCAAAAAAAACACAGCACAGGAAAACAGTACACTAAAATCACACCAAACTAGGTTTTAAATTAACAGCCACAAAACAACTCAAGCAAAGACAGCAAATGAAAACAGTACACCTGAATGCACACCAAAAGAGGTTTTAAATTTCAACAGCCTCAAAGCCATTCCAAGTAAAGACAGCAAAGGAAAACAGCACCACTCAAAGCATGCTAAAAAGGTTTTAAATTTTCTTCAGCCTCAACACAATTACAGGTTAAGACAGCAAAAGAAAAACAGCACCAATAAAAGTATACTAAAATAGGTCTAACTTTTCAACAGCCCCAGAATAATTCAAAGCAAAGACAGTGAAGGAAAACAGCACCAGTAAAGCACACCAAAATAGGTTTTACATTTTCAATAGCCTCAAAATAATCCAAAATAAAGACAGCAATGGAAAACAGCACACTAAAATCACACCAAACTAGGTTTTTAAATTATTAACAGCCCCAAAACAATTTAAGTAAACACATTAAATGAAAACAGTACAACTGAAAGCACACCAAACTAGGTTTTAAATTCTCAACAGTCCCAAAATAATTCCAACTCAAGACAGCAAAGAGAAAACAGCACAATAAAAAGCATATCAAATAAAGTTTCACTTTTTCAACTACCCTTAAAACAATTCCAAATCAAGAGAGCAAATGAAAACAGCACCACAAAAGCACACCAAAACAGGTTTTACATTTCCACAGCCCCAAAATAATTTCAAAGCAATGACATCAGAGGAAAACAGCACTACTAAAAGCACTCCAAACAAGATTTTAAATTTTCATCACCCTAAAACAATTCCAAGTAAAGACAGCAAATGAAAACAACATCACTACAAGCACAACAAACTAGGTTTTAAATTTTCAGCAGAGCAAAAATTATTCAAAGTAAAGACAGCACAGGAAAACAGCACACTAAAAGCACACCAAACTAGGTTTTAAATTTTCAACAGCCTCAGAAAAATTCCAGGTAATGCCAGCAAGTGAAAACAGCACATCTAAAAGCATACCAAAAGAGGTTTTAAATTTTCAACAGCCTGGAAACAATTCCAAGTAAAGCCAGCAAATGAAAACAGCACCACTAAATGCACACCAGACTGGGTTTTAAACTTTCAGCAGCCCCAAATAATTAAAACTAAAAGACAGCACAGGAAAACAGCACCACTAAAAGCAAACCAAAATAGGTTTTAAATTTTCAGCAGCCCCAAAATAATTCCAAGTAAACACAGCACAGGAAAACAGTACACTAAAAGCACACCAAAACTAGGTTTTTAATTATTAACAGCACCAAAACAATTCAATTAAAGACAGCAATGAAAACAAGTACTATCTGAAACACACCAAACTGGTTTTAAATTTTCAACAGCCCCAAAACAATTCCAACTCAAGACAGCAAAAGAAAACAGCCCCACTAAAGCACACCAAACTAAGTTTTACATTTTCAACTTCCTCAAAACATTTCAAATCAACACAACAAATGAAACAGCACCAAAAGCAAACCAAAATAGGTTTACATTTTCAACAGCCCAAGAAATAATTCAAGTAAAGACAGCACAGGAGAAACAGCACCACTGAAAGCAAAACAAACTAGGTTTTATCTTTTCAGCAGCTCAATAATTCCAAACAAAGAAAGTACAGGAAAACATCACCCTAAAGACACCTAAACGAAGTTTTAAATTTTCAGCAGCCCCAAAAGATTCAAAGTAAAGACAGCACAGGAAAACAGCACACTAAAAACACACCAAACAAGGTTTTAAATTTTCAACTGCCTCAAAACAATTCCAAGTCAAGCCATGAAATGAAAATAACTCCAATAAAAGAACACCAAACTAGGTTTTACATTTTCAGCAGATCCAAACCATTCCAAGTAATGACAGCACAGGAATACAGCTCGAGTAAAAGAACAACAAAATACATTTTACATTTTCAGCAGCCCCAAAATAATTCCAAACAAAGACAGCACAGGAAAACAGCATCACTAAAACCACACCAAACTAGGTTTTAAATTTTCAACAGCCCTGAAACAATTCCAAGTAAAGACATCAAAGCAAAGCAGTGCCAGTAACAGTACACCAAAATAGAATTTAAATTTTCATCAGTCCCAAAATAATTCCAAATAAACACAGCAAAGGAAAACAGCACACTAAAAGCACACCAAACTAGGTTTCAAATGTTCAACAGCCCCAAAAACAATTCCAACTCAAGACAGCAAAGGAAAACAGCACCACTAAAAGCAGACCAAACTAAGTTTTACATTTTCAACTGCCCAAAATCATTTCCAAGAAAACACAGCAAATAAAAACAGCACCACAAAAAGCATTCCAAAATAGGTTTTACATTTTCAACAGCCCCAAAATAATTCCAAGTAAAGACAGCACAGGAAAACAGCCCCACTAAAAGCACACCAAACTAAGTTTTACATTTTCAACTTCCTCAAAACATTTCCAAATCAACACAACAAATGAAAACAGCACCACAAAAAGCAAACCAAAATAGGTTTTACATTTTCAACAGCCCTGAAATAATTCCAAGTAAAGACAGCACAGGAAAACAGCACCACTGAAAGCAAACCAAACTAGGTTTTATCTTTTCAGCAGCCCCAATAATTCCAAGCAAAGAAAGTACAGGAAAACATCACTCCTAAAAGCACTCCAAACTAGGTTTTAAATTTTCAGCAGCCCCAAAAGATTCAAAGTAAAGACAGCACAGGAAAACAGCACACTAAAAACACACCAAACAAGGTTTTAAATTTTCAACTGCCTCAAAACAATTCCAAGTCAAGCCATGAAATGAAAATAACTCCAATAAAAGAACACCAAACTAGGTTTTACATTTTCAGCAGATCCAAACCATTCCAAGTAATGACAGCGCAGGAATACAGCTCGAGTAAAAGAACAACAAAATACATTTTACATTTTCAGCAGCCCCAAATAATCCCAAACAAAGACAGCACAGGAAAACAGCATCACTAAAACCACACCAAACTAGGTTTTAAATTTTCAACAACCCTGAAACAATTCAAGTAAAGACATCAAAGTAAAGCAATGCAGTAACAGTACACCAAAATAGAATTTAAATTTTCATCAGTCCCAAAATAATTCCAAATAAACACAGCAAGAGGAAAACACACACTAAAAGCACACCAAACTAGGTTTCAAATGTTCAACAGCCCCAAAAACAATTCCAACTCAAGACAGCAAAGGAAAACAGCACCACTAAAAGCAGACCAAACTAAGTTTTACATTTTCAACTGCCCAAAATCATTTCCAAGAAAACACAGCAAATGAAAACAGCACCACAAAAAGCATTCCAAAATAGGTTTTACATTTTCAACAGCCCCAAAATAATTCCAAGTAAAGACAGCACAGGAAAACAGCACTACTAAAAACAATTCAATCTGGTTAATAAATTTTGAACAGCCCTATAACAATTCCAAGTAAAGACAACAAATGAAACCAACACTACTAAAAGCGCACCAAACTAGGTTTTACATTTTCAACAGCCCCAAACAATTCCAAGTAAACACAGCACAGGAAAACAGCACCCTAAAAGCAAACCAAACTAGATTTTTATCTTTTCAGCAGCCCCAAAATAATTCCAAGAAAAAAAGCACAGGAAAACAGCACACTAAAAGCACACCAGACTAGGTTTTAAATTTTCAACAGCCTCAAAACAATTCCAAGTCAAGCCATCAAATGAAAATAGCTCCTCTAAAAGAACACCAAACTGTTTTACATTTTCAACAGCCTCAAAACAATTCCAAGTAAAGACAGCAAATTAAAAGAGCACCACTAAAAGAGCACCAAAATATGTTTTACATTTTCTACAGCCCCAAAATAATTCCAAGTAAAGGCAGCAAATCAAAACGGTACAACTGAAAGCCCACCAAACTAGGTTTTACATTTTCAGCTGCCCCAAAACAACATAGAAACATAGACTTTGACGGCAGATAAGGACCGCTAGGCCCATCTAGTCTGCCCATTTCCCTACCGACAGGATAGGCTGCAGATCCTAGTTAACCAACAGCCTATTTCTTCCTACCCCCCACAAGAATTGCCTTATGTCTGTCCCATGCATTTTTGAATTCTCCCACAGTTTTAGACCCCACAACCTCCTCAGGAAGGCTGTTCCATGCATCCACTACCCTCTCTGTGAAATAATACTTCCTCACATTGCACCTGAACCACCCTCCTTCTATCTTTAAATTGTGTCCCCTTGTTCTTGCAAGTCTCTTTTTCTGAAAGATGCTACCCTCTTGGACTTTGTTGATTCCACTGAGGTACTTAAAGTTTCTATCATGTCCCCCTCTCCCTTCTTTCCTCAAGGGTATACATATTAAGCTCCTTTAGTCTCTCTCTCATCGACTTCTCTTGCAGACCCTGCACCATTTTAGTTGCCCTCCTCTGGACTGCCTCTATCCTGTCTATGTCCTTGGGAGATGGGGTCTCCAGAACTGGACACAGTTCCAGATGGGGTCTCACCAACTGTCTGTACAGAGGGATAACAACTTCCTGTTTTCTGCTGCTGATGCCTCTCCCTATACATCCCAGTATACCCCCATACCTCCCTACTGCCTTCTCACATTGCTTGCTAACCTTAAGGTCATCTGATATGATTACCCCCAGGTCCCTTTCCTTTTTTGTTGTTGTTACTACCTCCCACCATTGTGTATTCTTCCCTGGGTTCTTGTTTCCCAGGTGCATTATTTTGCACTTCTTTGCATTGAATCCTAGCTGCCATACTTCTGACCATTCCTCCAACCTTGCCAAGTCCCTTTTCATCCTTTCCCGCCTCCTTGTGTATCAACCCTGTTGCAGATTTTTGTGTCATCTGCAAAAGGCATACTTTTCCTTCCAGTCCCTCTGCAATGTCACTGATGAAGACATTAAAAAGGACTGGACCCAATACTGAACCCTGCAGTACCACACTAGTAACCCCTCTTTCTTCAGAGTGGACTCCATTTACAATTACCTTCTGTGTCCTGTTGTCCAGCCAATGTTTTACCCAGGCTACCACCCTGGGACCCTCCCAGGCTGGTTAATTTGACTATTAATCTTTTGTGTGGGACTGTGTCAAATGCCTTGCTAAAGTCTAGGTAGGCCATGTCCACAGCCCCTCCCTGGTCTACTACTTTGGTCACCCAGTCAAAGAAATCTATTAGATTCATCTGACATGACCTTCCTGCTGTGAACCCATGCTGCCTTGGGTCCTGTGCTCCACTGGCCTCTAGGTACTCAACTATTCTTTCCTTCAGAAGTGACTCCATCACTTTCCCTACCACAGAGGTCAGACTGACAGGTCTGTAGTTTCCTGCCTCTGTCTTGGTACCACTTTTGTGAAGGGAATCACATCCACCTTCCTCCAGTCCTCAGGTTACCACACCATCCTCCCATGATTTATTAGTAGCCAGTGGTTTCACTAGTTCCTCTCTTATCTTTTGAATTCTGGGGTGAATTCCATCAGACCCATTGCTTTGTCCACCTTCAGTTTTAGGAGTTCTTGCAGAACCCTTTTCTTCTGTGAAAGGACTGGGATCGACCCCCTATCAAGTAAAGCGTCTGTTAATTGGATTAGGCACTTCTCCTCTTTTGTGAATACTGAGCAGAAATATTCATTCAGTATTCCTGCTTTTCACTGTCCCTCTGCCCACCCACTGTTTATTCTATTTAGCTCACTATCCATCCCTTGTCTTTCTACGCCGCTGATGTACCTATAAAGGTTTTATCCCTTCTTAACTGAGTTGACTATCTTTTCTCAGTTTGGGCCTTTGCTATTCTGAATTCCCTCCCTGCTTCCTTCTGCCTTAACTGGTACAGCTCTCTGTCCTGCTCCTTCTGTGTTTCCTTATACTTCCGGAATGCTATATTTTTCTTCCTGACTTTCACACCCACCTCTTTTGAGAACCATAGTGGCTTTTTCTTTCATTTTGATTTGTTCATTTGCTTCACACAAAGGCTTGTTGCCTCTGTGATGGCAGTTTTGATAATTCCCCATCTTGCAAAAGTCAGCCTTCTTAAAGTCCAGTACCCTCACTTTTGTATGGCTTGACTCTGTAGCTGAGTTTAACATGAACCACACTGTTTGATGGTCACTTGTCCCCAGATGGCTACACACTTCTAGATCTGAGATCCTCTCACTGCCCCATTTGAGAGTATGAGGTCTAAGATTGCTCCCTCATGAGTGGGTTCCGAAACTAACTGTCTAATGCCTGCCACCTGTAGGGCATCAAGAATGCCCTGCTCTTGGATGTGGCTGCAGCAATGCGTCCAGTTAACATCTGGCATATTCAGGTCTCCCATCAACAGTATCTCTCCTTTCTCTGCCATTCTAAGAATGCCTTCTATCATATCCTTGTCCATTCTTCCCCTGACATGGGGGTCTGTACACAACCCCTGTGTGGATTGTGGTGCCCTTTTCCAGTCTCCAAGGTGACCTACAGTGCCTCCTCTCCTCCCTTTTTACTCTTTTGTTCAGTTGCTTTTATCCCTTCCTTTACATAGAGAGCTACTCCTCCACCTCTTCTCCCCTGCCTGTCTCTCCTGTAGGTTATGTACCCTGGTATGTTAACATCCCAATATGGTTCTCTGTGTGCCATGTTTCTGTGACTGCTATGATATCCAGGCATCCCTCTTCCATTAAGGCCATCAGCTCAGGGAGCTTGTTGCTCAGACTATGGGCATTGAACAAATCCAAGTCTAGACAGCAAAGGAAAATAGCACCACTAAAGCACACCAACCTAAGTTTTACATTTTCAGCAGCCCAAAAATAATTCCAACTAAAGACAGCAAATGGAAGCAGCACTAATAAAAGTACACCCAAATAGGTTTTACATTTTCAAAGGCCCCAAAATAATTCCAAGTAAAGACAGCACAGGAAACCAGCACACTAAAAGCACACCAAACTAGGTTTTAAATTTTCAACAGCCTCAGAAAAACTCCAGGTAATGCCAGCAAGTGAAAACAGCGCATCTAAAAGCATGTCAAAAGAGGTTTTAAATTTTCAACAGCCTGAAAACAATTCCAAGTAAAGCCAGCAAATGAAAACAGCACCACTAAATGCACACCAGACTGGGTTTTAAACTTTCAGCAGCCCCAAATAATTCAAACTAAAGACAGCACAGGAAAACAGCACCACTAAAAGCAAACCAAACTAGGTTTTAAATTTTCAGCAGCCCCAAAATAATTCCAAGTAAATAAAGCACAGGAAAACAACACTATTAAAAACATTCAAAACTAGATTTGAAATTTTCAGCAGCCTCCAAACAAATTCCAAGTTAAGACAGCAAAGGAAACAGCACCACTCAAAGCACAAAAAAAGAGGTTTTAAATTTTCAACTGCCTCAAAACAATTACGAGTAAAGACAGCAAAAGAAAACAGCACCAGTAAAAGTACACCGAAATAGGATTTAAATTTTCAGGAGCCCCAAAATATTTTCAAGTAAAGACACCAAAGGAAAATAGCACCACTAAAAGTACACCAAAACAGGTTTTAAATTTTCAATAGCCCTAATATAATTCCAAGTAAAGACAGCAAAGGAAAAGAGCACACTAAAAGCACACCAAACTATGTTTTAAATTATTAAACAACCCCAAAACAATTCAAGTAAACACAGCAAATGAAAACAGTACAACTGAAGGCATATCAAACTAGGTTTAAAATTTTCAACTGCCCAAAAACAATTTCAAGTCAAGACAGCAAATAAAAACAGCACCTCAAAAGGCCCACCAAAATAGGTTTTACATTTTCAACAGCCCCAAAATAATTCCAATTAAAGATAGCACAGGAAAACAGCACTCTAAAAGCACACCAAATTGGGTTATTAATTTTCAACAACCCCGAAACAATTTCAAACAAAGACAGCAAAGGAAAGCAGCACAAGTAAAAGTACACAAAAACAGATTTTAAATTTTAAACAGTCTCAAAATAATTCCAAGTAAACACAGCACAGGAAAATAGTACTCTAAAAGCACACCAAACTAGATTTTAAATTATTAACAGCACCAAAACAATTCAATTAAAGACAGCAAATGAAAACAGTACAACCTCAAGCACACCAAACTGGGTTTTAAATTTTCAACAGCCCCAAAACAATTCCAACTCAAGACAGCAAAGGAAAACAGCCCCACTAAAAGCACACCAAACTAAGTTTTACATTTTCAACTTCCTCAAAACATTTCCAAGTCAACACAACAAATGAAAACAGCACCACAAAAAGCAAACCAAAATAGGTTTACATTTTCAACAGCCCCGAAATAATTCCAAGTAAAGACAGCACAGGAAAACAGCACCACTGAAAGCAAAACAAACTAGGTTTTATCTTTTCAGCAGCCCCAAAATAATTCCAAGCAAAGAAAGTACAGGAAAACATCACTCCTAATAGCACTCCAAACTAGGTTTTAAATTTTCAGCAGCCCCAAAAGATTCAAAGTAAAGACAGCACAGGAAAACAGCACACTAAAAACACACCAAACTAGGTTTTAAATTTTCAACAGCCTCAAAACAATTCCAAGTCAAGCCATGAAATGAAAATAACTCCAATAAAAGAACACCAAACAAGCTTTTACATTTTCAATAGCCCCAAAACAGTTCCAAGTAAAGACAGCAAAGGAAAAGAGCACCACTAAAAGAGCACCAAACTAGGTTTTACATTGTCAGTAGACCCAAACAATTCAAAGTAAAGACAGCACAGGAAAACAGTACAATAAAATCACAACAAACTAAGTTTTAATTACCAGCAGCCCCCAAAATAATTCCAAGTAAAGACATCAAATCAAAACTGCACACTAAACCCACACCAAACTAGGTTTTAAATTTTCAAAAGCCTCAAAAAAAATTCCAAGTGAAGCCAGCAAATGAAAAGAGCACTGCTGAAAGCACAGCAAACTAGGTATTAAATTTTTAACATCCCCAAACAATTACAAAGAAAGACAGCATAGGAAAACAGCACACTAAGGGCACATCAAACTACATTTTAAAAATTCAACAGCCCAAAACAATTCCAAGTAAAGACAGCAAAGGAAAGCAGCAAAAGTAAAAGTACACCATAACAGATTTAACATTTTCAACTTTCCGAAAATAATTCCGAGTAAAGACAGCACAGGAAAACAGCACATAAAACCACTCCAAACTAGGTATTAAATTTTCAACAGCCTGAGAAAAATTCCAGGTAACACCAGCAAATGAAAACAGCACCACTAAAAGCACATGAAAAGAGGTCTTAAATTTTCAACAGCCTCAAAACAATTCCAAGTAAAGCCAGCAAATGAAAACAGCACCACTAAATACACATCAAACAGGGTATAAAATTTTCAACAGCCCCAAATAATTCCAAGTAATGACAGCACAGGAAAACAGCCCAACTAAAAGCAAACCATACTAGGTTTTACATTTTCAGCAGCTGCAAAATAATTCCAAGTAAAGAAAGCACAGAAAACAACACTACTAAAAGCACTGCAAACTAGGATTTAAATTTTCAGCAGCCCCCAAAAAAATTCCAAGTAAAGACAGCAAAGGAAACAGCACCACTCAAACCAGACTAAAAAAGGTTTTAAATTTTCAGTATCCTCAAAATAATTACAAGTGAAGACAGCAAAGCAAAGCAGCACCAGTAAAAGAACACCAAAATAGGTTTCAAATTTTCAGCAGCCCCAAAATAATTCCAACTAAAGACAGCAAAGGAAAACAGCACACTAAAAGCAGACCAAACTAGGTTTTAAATTAACAGCCAAAAAACAATTCAAGTAAAGACAGCAAAATGAAAACAGAACACCTGAAAGCACACCAAAAGAGGTTTTAAATTTTCAACATCCTCAAAACAATTCCAAGGAAAGACAGTAAAGGAAAACAGCACCAGTAAAAGTACACCAAAATAGGTTTTACATTTTCAATAGCCCGAAAATAATTCCAAATAAAGACAGCAATGGAAACCAGGACACTAAAATCACATCAAACTAGGTTTTAAATTATTAACAGCCCCAAAACAATTCAAGTAAACATAGCAAATGAAAACAGTACAACTGAAAGCTCAACAAACTAGGTTTTAAATTTTCAACAGCCACAAAATAATTCCAAGTCAGGACAGCAAAGGAAAACAGCAGTACTAAAAGGACATCAAACTAAGATTTAATTTTCAACTGCCCCAAAACAATTCTGTAAAGAGATCAAATGAAAACAGCACCACAAAAAAGCACACCAAAACAGGTTTTACATTTTCAACAGCCCCAAAATAATTTCAAGCAAAGACAGCATAGGAAAACAGCACTATTAAAGCACTCCAAACTAGATTTTAAATTTTCACCAGCCCTAAAACAATTCCAAGCAAAGACAGCAAAACAGTACAACTGAAAGCACAATAAAATAGCTTTAAAACTTTCTACTGCCCCAAAACAATTCCAAGTAAAGACAGCAAATGAAAACAACATCACTAAAAGCACAACAAACTAGACTTTAAATATTCAGCAGACCCAAAACTATTCCAAGTAAAGACAGCACAGGGAAACAGCATCAGTAAAAGTACACCAAAACAGATTCTACATTTTCAACGGCCCAAAATAATTCCAAGTAAACACAGCACAGGAAAACAGCACACTGAAAGCACACCAAACTAGGTTTTAAATTTTCAACAGCCCCCAAACAATTCCAAGTAAAGACAGCACATCAAAGCAGCACCACTAAAATTAATCCAGACTAGATTTTATCTTTTCAGCAGCCCCAAAATAGTTCCAAGTAAAGAAAGCAGAGGAAAACAGCACTACGAAAAGCACTCCAAACTAGATTTTAAATTTTCAGCAGCTCCAAAATATTCCAAATCAAGCCACCAACTGAAAATAGCTGCAATAAAAGAATACCAAAGTAAGTTTTAGATTTTCAGCAGCCTCAAACTAATTCCAAGTAAAGACAAGCATAGGAAAAGAGCACACTAAAAGTGCACCAAACTAGGTTTTACATTTTCCAACAGCCCAAACAATTCCAGGTAAACACAGCAAAGGAAAACAGCACACTAAAACCACACCAAACTAAGTTTTAAATTATCAGCAGCCCCCAAAATAATTCCAAGTAAAGACAGCAAAGCAAAACAGCACACTAAACCCACACCAAACAGGGTTTTAAATGTTTAACAGCCTCAAACAAATTCCAAGTTAAGACAGTAAATCAAAACAGCACCACTAAAAGCACAACAAACTAGGTATTAAATTTTCAACAGCCCCAAACAATTCTAAGCAGAGACTGCACAGGAAAACAGCACAATAAAAGCACATCAAACTAGATTTTAAATTTTCAGCAGCCCTGATACAATTCCAAGTAAAGACAGCAAAGGAAAACAGCACCAGTAAAATTACACCAAAACAGATTTTAAATTTACAACAGTCCCAAAATAATTCCAAGTAAAGACAGCACAGGAAAACAGCACACTAAACCACACAAAACTAGGTTTTAAATTTCCAACAGCCTCGGAAAAATTCCAGGTAACACCAGCAAATGAAAACAACACCACTAGAAACACACCACAAGAGGTCTTAAATTTTCAACAGCCTGTAAACAAATCCAAGTAAAGCCAACAAATGAAAACAGCTCCACTAAATGAACACCAAACTGGATTTAAAATTTTCAACAGCACCAAATAATTGCAAGAAAAGACAGCTCAGGAAAACAGCACCACTAAAAGGAAACCAAACTAAGTTTACATTTTCAGCAGCTGCAAAATAATTCCAAGTAAAGAAAGCATGTGAAACAATAGTACTAAAAGCACTCCAAACTAGGTTTTTACATTTCAGCAACCCCCCAAAAAATTGCAAATAAAGACATCACATGAAAACTGCACACTAAAAACACACCAAACTAGGTTTTAAATTTTCAAAAACCTCAAAACAATTCCAAGCAAGCTATCAAATGAAAATAGCTCCACTAAAGGAACACCAAACTAGGTTTTACATTTTCAACAGCCCCAAAACAGTTCCATGTAAAGACAGTAAAGGAAAAATTACCATAAAAGAGCACCAAATTAGGTTTTACATTTTAACAAACCCAAACAATTCAAAGTAAAGACAGCACAGGAAAACAGTATACATTGAAACCACAACAAACTTAGTTTTTAATTACCAGCAGTCCCTAAAATAATTCCAAGTAAAGACAGCAAATCAAAACAGCACACTAAACCCACACCAAACTAGGTTTTTAAATTTCAACAGCCTCTGTAAAAAAATTCCACTAAAAGCCAACAATGAAAAACAGCACCCTGAAAGCACAGAAAACTAGGTGCTAAATTCAACAGTCCCAAACAATTTCAAGTAAAGAAAGCACAGGAAACAGCACATAAGATCATATCAACCACATTTTAAATTTTCAACAGCTGAAACAATTCCAAATAAAGATGGCACAGGAGAACAGCACAAAACCACACCAAACTAGGTTTTTAAATTTTTCTGCAGCTGCAGAATAATTCAAGTAAAGAAACGCGGAAAACAACACTACTAAAAACGCACTGCAAACTAGGATTTAAATTTTCAGCCCCCAAAAAATTGATATAGACAGTTGAATATAAACAGCACCACTCAAACCACACTAAAAGAGGTTTTAAATTTTCAGTAGCCTCAAAATAATTACAAGTGAAGACAGCAAAGGAAAGCAGCACCAGTAAAAAGTACACCAAAATAGGTTTAATTTTCAGCAGCCCAAAATAATTCAAGTAAAGACAGCAAAGGAAAACAACACACTAAAAACACACACAAACTAGGTTTTAAATTAACAGCACCAAAACACTTCAAGCAAAGACAGCTAATGAAATCAGTACACATGAAAGTTCACACTAAAAGAGGTTTTTAAATTTCAACAGCCTCAAAATAATTTCAAATAAAGACAGCAAAGGAAAACTGCATCACTTAAAGCATATTGAAAGAGGTTTTGAATTTTCAATGTTCTCCAAAATAATTCAAAGTAAAGAGAGTAGAAAAACAGCTCCAGTAAAAGTACAACAAATAGGTTTACATTTCATTGCAGCCCCAAAATAATTCCAAGTAAAGACAGCAATGGAAAACAGGACACTGAAATCATACTTAAACTAGGTTTTTTATTTTCATCTGCTTTAAAACAATTCCAAGTCAAGAGAGCAAATGAAAACAGCATCACAATAAACCACACCAAACAGGTTTTACATTTTCAACAGCCCCAAAATAATTTCAAGCAAAGACAGCACAGGAAAACAGCACTACTAACAGCACTCCAAACTAGATTTTAAATTTTCACCAGCCCTAAAACAATTCCATTTAAAGACAGCTAAACAGTACAACTGAAAGCACAATGAAATAGGTTTCAATTTTCTATGTCCCAAAACAATTCCTAGTAAAGAGAGAAAGGTGAAATCATCACTAAAAGCACAACAAACTAGGTTTTAAATATTCAGCAGACCCAAAACAATTCCAAGAAAAGACAGCACAGGGAGACAGCACTAGTAAAAGTACATCAAAACAGATTTTACATTTTCAACAGTCCCAAAATAATTCCAAGTAAACACAGCACAGGAAAACTGCACACTGAAAGCACACCAAACTAGGTTTTAAATTATTAACAGCCCCAAAACATTTTAACTAAAGACAGCAAATGAAAACAGTACAACTTAAAGCACACCAAGCTAGGTTTTAAATTTTCAACCACCCCAAAACAATTCCAGCTCAAGACAGCAAAGGAAAACAGCACCACTAAAAGCTCACAAAACTATATTTTACATTTTCAACTGCCTCAAGACATTTCCAAGTCAAGACAGCAAATGAAAACAGCACCACAAAAAGCACACCAAACTATGTTTTAAATTTTCAACATCCTCAAACAATTCCAAGTAAAGACAGCACAGCAAAGCAGCACCACTAAAAGCAATCCAGACAAGATTTTATCTTTTCAGCAGCCCCAAAATAGTACCAAGTAAAGAAAGCAAAGGAAAACAGCACCAATAAAAGTACACCAGAACAGATTTTACATTTTCAGCTTTCCCAAAATAATTCCAAGTAAAGACAGCAAAGGAAAACAGCACACAAAACCACTCCAAACTAGGTTTTAAATTTTCAACAGCCTGATAAAAATTCCAGGTAACACCAGCAAATGAAAACAGCACCACTGAAACCACATGAAAAGAGGTCTTAAATTTTCAACAGCCTCAAAACAATTCCAAGTAAAGCTAGCAAATGAAAACAGCACCACTAAATGCACATCAAACTGGGTTTAAAATTGTCAACAGCCCCAAATAATTCCAAGTAAAGACAGCACAGGAAATCAGCCCCAATAAAAGCAAACCATACTAGGTTTTAAATTTTCAGCAGCTGCAAAATAATTCCAAGTAAAGAAAGCACAGGAAAACAACACTACTAAAAGCACTGCAAACTAGGATTTACATTTGCAGCCCCATAAAAATTCCAAGTAAAGACAGCAAAGGAAACAGCACCACCAAACCCACACTAAAAGAGGTTTTAAATTTTCAGCATCCTGCAACAATTACAAGTGAAGACAGCAAAGGAATGAAGCACCAGTAAAAGAACACCAAATAGGTTTTAAATTTTCATAGCCCCAAAATAATTACATAAGTAAAGACATAGAAAGAAAAACAGCACTACTAAAAGCAAACCAAACTGGGTTTTAAATTAACAGCCAAAAACAGTTCAGAGAAGACAGCAAATGAAAACAGTACACCTGAAAGCACACCAAAAGAGGTTTTAAATTTTCAACATCCTCAAAACAATTCCAATAAAGACAGAAGGAAAACAGCACCAGTAAAAAGTACTCAAAATAGGCTTTACATTTCAATAGCCCCAAAATAATTCCCCAAGTAAAGACAGCATGGAAACCAGGACACTAAAATCACATCAAACTAGGTTTTAAATTATTAACAGCCACAAAACAATTCAGAAACCATAGAAATGAAAACAGTACAACTGAAAGCTCAGCAAACTAGGTTTAAATTTTCAAAGCCACAAAATAATTCCAGTCAAGACAGCAAAGGAAAACAGTGAGTACTAAAAGGACATCAAACTAAGTTTTGATTTTTCAACTGCTCCAAAACAATTGCTAAAGAGAGCAAATGAAAACAGCACTCACAAAAGCACACCAAAATACAGGTTTTACATTTTCAACAGCCCCAAAACAGCCTTTCAAGCAAAGACATGTACAGGAAAACAAGCACTACTAAAGCTCTAAACTAGATTTTAAATTTTCACCAGCTCTAAAACAATTCCAAGTAAAGACAGCAAACAGTACAACTAAAAGCACTATAAATTAGCTTTTAAAATTTCTTCTGCCCCAAAACAATTTCAAGGTAAAGACAGCAAATGAAAACAACATCACTAAAAGCACAAACAACTAGATTTTAAATATTCAGCAGAGCCAAAACTATTCGAAGTAAAGACAGCACAGGGAAACAGCACCAGTAAAAGTACACCAAAACAGATTTTACATTTTCAATAGCCATTAAATAATTCCAAGTAAACACAGCACAGGAAAACAGCACACTGAAAGCACACCAAACTAGGTTTTAAATTTTCAACAGCCCCAAACAATTCCAAGTAAAGACAGCACAGCAAAGCAGCACCCCTAAAAGCAATCCAGACCAGATTTTTATCTTTTCAGCAGCCCAAAATAGTTCCAAGTAAAGAAAGCAGAGGAAAACAGCACTACAAATAGCACTCCAAACTAGATTTTAAATTTTCAGCAGCCCCAAAATATTCCAAGTCAAGTCATCAACTGAAAATAGCTGCACTAAAAGAATGCCAAAGTAGGTTTTAGATTTTTCAACAGCCCTGAAGCAATTCCAAGTAATGACAGCACAGGAAAACAGCACCACTGAAAGCAAACCAAACTAGGTTTTATTTTTTCAGCAGCCCCAAAATAATTTCAAGCAAAGAAAGTACAGGAAAACGTCACTACTAAAAGCACTCCAAACTAGGTTTTAAATTTTCAGCAGCCCCAAAAGATTAAAAGTAAAGACAGCACAGGAAAACAGTACACTAAAACCACAACAAACTAAGTTTTAATTATCAGCAGCCTCCAAAATATTTCCAAGTAAAGACAGGAAATCAAAACTGCACACTAAACCTACACTAAACTAGGTTTTAAATTTTCAACAGCCTCAAAAAATTTCCAAGTAAAGCCAGCAAATGAAAACAGCACCACTGAAAGCACAGCAAACTAGGTATTAAATTTTCAACAGCCCAAACAAATCCAAGGAAAGACAGCATAGGAAAACAGCACACTAAGAGCACATCAAACTACATTTTAAAAATTCAACAGCCCCAAAACAATTCCAAGTGAAGACAGCAAATGAAAACAGCACCAATAAAAGTACACCAGAACAGATTTTACATTTTCAGCTTTCCCAAAATAATTCCAAGTAAAGAAAGCACAGGAAAACAACACTACTAAAAGCACTCCAAACAAGGTTTTACATTTTCAGCAACCCCCCAAAAAATGGCAAGTAAAGACATCACAGGAAAACAGCATACTAAAAACACACCAAACCAGGTTTTAAATTTTCAACAACCTCAAAACAATTCCAAGTCAAGCTACCAAATGAAAATAGCTCCACTAAAAGAACACCAAACTAGGTTTTACATTTTCAAAAGCCCCAAAACAGTTCCAAGTAAAGACAGCAAAGGAAAAGAGTACCACTAAAAGAGCACCAAACTAGGTTTTACATTTTCAACAAACCCAAAATAATTCAAAGTGAAGACAGCACAGGAAACAGTACACTTAAAACCACAACAAACTAAGTTTTAATTATCAGCTGCACCAAAATAATTCCAAGAAAATACAGAACCAAATAACACTAAACCCCTACCAAACTAGGTTTTAAATTTTCAACAGCCTCAGAAAAATTCCAATTAAAGCCAACAAATGAAAACAGTACCCCTGAAAGCACAGCAAACTAGGTACTAAATTTTCAACAGCCCCAAACAATTTCAAGAAAAGACAGCACAGGAAAACAGCACAAAAAACCACATCAAACTAGGTTTTAAATTTTCAACAGCCTGAGAAAAATTCCAGGTAACGGCAGCAAATGAAAACAGCACCACTAAAAGCACATGAAAAGAAAGAGGTCTTAAATTTTCAACAGCTCAAAACATTTCCAAGTAAAGCCAGCAAATGAAAACAGCACCACTAAATGCACATCAAATTGGGTTTAAAATTTTTAGCAGCCCCAAATAATTCCAAGTAAAGACAGCACAGGAGAACGGCACCACTAAAAGGAAACCAAACTAGGTTTTAAATTTTCAGCAGCTGCAAAATAATTCCAAGTAAAGAAAGCACAGGAAAACAACACTACTAAAAGCACTGCAAACTAGGATTTAAATTTTCAGCAGCCCCCATAAAAATTCCAAGTAAAGACAGCAAAGGAAACAGCACCACTCAAACCACACTAAAAGAGGTTTTAAATTTTCAGCATCCTCAAAATAATTACAAGTGAAGACAGCAAAGGAATGAAACACCAGTAAAAGAACACCATAATAGGTTTTAAATTTTCAGCAGCCCCAAAATAATTACAAGTAAAGACAGCAAAAGAAAACAGCACACTAAAAGCAAACCAAACTGGGTTTTAAATTAACAGCCAAAAAACAATTCGAGTAAAGACAGCAAATGAAAACAGTACACCTGAAAGCACACCAAAAGAGGTTTTAAATTTTTAACATCCTCAAAACAATTCCAAATAAAGACAGTAAAGGAAAACAGCACCAGTAAAAGTACACCAAAATAGGTTTTACATTTTCAATAGCCCCAAAAATAATTCCAAGTAAAGACAGCAATGGAAACCAGGACACTAAAATCACACCAAACTAGGTTTTAAATTATTAACAGCCACAAAACAATTCAAAAAACCATAGCAAATGAAAACAGTACAACTGAAAGCTCACCAAACTAGGTTTTAAATTTTCAACAGCCACAAAATAATTCCAAGTCAAGACAGCAAAGGAAAACAGCAGTACTAAAAGGACATCAAACTAAGTTTTGATTTTCAACTGCTCCAAAACAATTCTGTAAAGAGAGCAAATGAAAACAGCACCACAAAAAAGAACACCAAAACAGGTTTTACATTTTCAACAGCCCCAAAATAATTTAAAGAAAATACAGCACAGGAAAACAGCACTACTAAAGCACTCCAAACTAGATTTTAAATTTTCACCAGCCCTAAAACAATTCCAAGTAAAGACAGCAAAACAGTACAACTAAAAGCACTATACATTAGCTTTAAAATTTTCTACTGCCCCAAAACAATTTCAAGTAAAGACAGCAAATGAAAACAACATCACTAAAAGCACAAAAAACTAGATTTTAAATATTCAGCAGAGCCAAAACTATTCCAAGTAAAGATAGCACAGGGAAACAGCACCAATAAAAGTACACCAAAACAGATTTTACATTATCAACAGCTATTCAATAATTCCAAGTAAACACAGCACAGGAAAACAACACACTGAAAGCACACCAAACTAGGTTTTAAATTTTCAACAGCCCCAAACAATTCCAAGTAAAGACAGCACAGCAAAGCAGCACCCCTAAAAGCAATCCAGACCAGATTTTTATCTTTTCAACAGCCCCAAAATAGTTCCAAGTAAAGAAAACAGAGGAAAACAGCACTACAAATAGCACTCCAAACTAGATTTTAAATTTTCAGCAGCCCCAAAATATTCCAAGTCAAGCCATCAACTGAAAATAGCTGCACTAAAAGAATGCCAAAGTAGGTTTTAGATTTTCAACAGCCTCAAAACAATTCCAAGTAAAGACAGCAAAGGAAAAGAGCATCACTAAAAGTGCACCAAACTAGGTTTTACATTTTCAACAGCCAAAAACAATTCGAGGTAAAGACAGCAAAGGAAAACAGCACACTAAAACCACACCAAACTAAGTCTTAAATTTTCAGCAGCCCCCAAAATAATTCCAAGTAAAGACAGCAAAGCAAAACAGCACACTAAACCAACACCAAACTAGGTTTTAAATTTTAAACAGCCTCAAACAAATTCCAAGTTAAGACAGTAAATCAAAACAGCACCACTAAAAGCACTACAAACTAGGTATTAAATTTTTAACAGCCCCAAACAATTCTAAGCAGAGACTGCACAGGAAAACAGCACAATAAAAGCACATCAAACTAGATTTTAAATTGTCAGCAGCCCCGAAACAATTCCAAGTAAAGACAGCAAAGGAAAACAGAACCAGTAAAAGTACACCAAAACAGATTTTAAATTTTCAACAGTCCCAAAATAATTCCAAGTAAAGAAAGCACAGGAAAACAGCACACTAAACCACACAAAACTAGGTTTTAAATTTTCAACAGACTCGGAAAAATTCCAGGTAACGCCAGCAAATGAAAACAACACCACTAGAAACACAACAAAAGAGGTCTTAAATTTTCAACAGCTTCAAAACAATTCCAAGTAAAGCCAACAAATGAAAACAGCTCCATTAAATGCACACCAAACTGGGTTTAACATTTTCAACAGCAACAAATAATTGCAAAAAAAGACAGCTCAGGAAAACAGCACCACTAAAAGCAAACCAAACTAAGTTTTACATTTTCAGCAGCTGCAAAATAATTCCAAGTAAAGAAAGCACAGTAAAACAACACTACTAAAAGCACTCCAAGCTAGGTTTTACATTTTCAGCAACCCCCAAAAAAATGGCAAGTAAAGACATCACAGGAAAACAGCATACTAAAAACACACCAAACTAGGTTTTAAATTTTCAACAACCTCAAAACAATTCCAAGTCAAGCTATCAAATGAAAATAGCTCCACTAAAAGAACACCAAACTAGGTTTTACATTTTCAACAGCCTCAAAACAGTTCCAAGTAAAGACAGTAAAAAGGAAAAGAGTACCACTAAAAGAGCACCAAACTAGGTTTTACATTTTCAAAAAACCCAAACAATTCAAAGTAAAGAAAGCACAGGAAAGCAGTACACTAAAACCACAACAAACTAAGTTTTAATTATCAGCGGCACCCAAAATAATTCCAAGAAGAGACAGCAAATCAAAACAGCACACTAAACCCACACCAAACTAGGTTTTAAATTTTCAACAGCCTCAAAAAAATTCCAATTAAAGCCAACAAATGAAAACAGCACCCCTGAAAGCACAGCAAACTAGGTACTAAATTTTCAACAGCCCCAAACAATTTCAAATAAAGACAGCACACTAAGATCACATCAAACTACATTTTAAATTTTCAACAGCCCCAAAACAATTCCAAATAAAGACAGCACAGGAAAACAGCACACAGAACCACACCAAACTAGGTTTGAAATTTTCAACAGCCTGATAAAAATTCCAGGTATCGATAGTAAATGAAAACAGCACCACAAAAATCACATGAAAAGAAACAAGTCTTAAATTTTTCAACAGCTCAAAACATTTCCAAGTAAAGCCAGCAAATGAAAACAGCACCACTAAATGCACATCAAACTGGGTTTAAAATTTTTGGCAGCCCCAAATAATTCCAAGTAAAGACAGCACAGGAGAACAGGGCCGCTAAAAGCAAACCAAACTATGTTTTAAATTTTCAGCAGCTGCAAAATAATTCCAAGTAAAGAAAGCACAGGAAAACAACACTACTAAAAGCACTCCAAACTATGATTTAAATTATCAGCAGCCCCCAAAAAAATTCCAGGTAAAGACAACAAAGGAAACAGCCCCACTCAAAGCATACTAAAAGAGGTTTTAAATTTTCAGTAGCCTCAAAATAATTACAAGTGAAGACAGCAAAGGAAAGCAGCACCAGTAAAAGTACACCAAAATAGGTTTTAAATTTTCAGTTGCCCAAAAATAATTCCAAGTAAAGACAGCAAAGGAAAACAGCACACTAAAAACACACAAACTAGGTTTTAAATTAACAGCACCAAAACAATTCAAGCAAAGACAGCAAATGAAAACAGTACACCTGAAAGCACACCAAAAGAGGTTTTAAATTTTCAACAGCCTCATAACAATTACAAATAAAGACAGCAAAGGAAAACTGCACCACTTAAAGCATATTGAAAGAGGTTTAAAATTTTCAAAAGCCCCAAAATAATTCAAAGTAAAGACAGCAAAGGAAAACAGCACCAGTAAAAGTACACCAAAATAGGTTTTACATTTTCAATAGCCCCAAAATAATTCCAAGTAAAGACAGCAATGGAAAACAGGACACTGAAATCACACCAAGCTAGGGTTTTAATTTTCATCTGCCCCAAAACAATTCCAAGTCAAGAGAGCAAATGAAAACAGCATCACAAAAAAGCACACCAAAACAGGTTTTACATTTTCAACATCCCCAAAATAATTTCAAGCAAAGACAGCACAGGAAAACAGCACTACTAAAAGCACTCCAAACTAGATTTTAAATTTTCACCAGCCCTAAAACAATTTCATTTAAAGACAGCAAAACAGTACAACTGAAAGCACAATGAAATAGGTTTAAAATTTTCTACTGCCCCAAAACAATTTCAAGTAAAGACAGTAAACTAAAACATCACTAAAAGCACAACAAACTAGGTTTTAAATAATCAGCAGACTCAAAACTATTCCAAGTAAAGACAGCACAGGGAGACAGCACTAGTAAAAGTACACCAAAACAGATTTTAAATTTTCAACAGCCCCAAACAATTCCAAGTAAAGACAGCACAGCAAAGCAGCACCCCTAAAAGCAATCCAGACTAGATTTTATCTTTTCAGCAGCCCCAAAATAGTTCCAAGTAAAGAAAGTAGAAGAAAACAGCACTACGAAAAGCACTCCAAACTAGATTTTAAATTTTCAGCAGCTCCAAAATATTTCAAGTCAAGCCATCAACTGAAAATAGCTGCACTAAAAGAATGCCAAAGTAAGTTTTAGATTTTCAGCAGCCCCAAAACAATTCCAAGTAAGGACAGCATAGGAAAACAGCACACTTAAAGCATACCAAACTGGGTTTTAAATTTTCAACATTCCCAAAACAATTTCAAGTAAAGACAACAAAGGAAAGCAGCACCAGTAAAAGCACACAAAAACAGATTTTACATTTTCAACAGTCCCAAAATAACTCCAAGTAAACACAGCACAGGAAAACAGTACACTAAAAACACACCAAGCTGGGTTTTAAATTATTAACAGCACCAAAACAATTCAATTAAAGACAGCAAATGAAAACAGTACAACTTAAACCACATCAAACTGGGTTTTAAATTTTCAGCAGCCCCAAAAGATTCAAAGTAAAGACAGCACAGGAAAATAGCACACTAAAAACACACCAAACTAGGTTTTAAATTTTCAACAGCCTCAAAACAATTCCAAGTCAAGCCACCAAATGAAAATAGCTCCACTAAAAGAACACAAAACTAGGTTTTACATTTTCAACAGCCCTAAAGAAATTCCGAGTAAAGACAGCACAGGAAAACAGCACCACTGAAAACAAACCAAACTAGGTTTTATTTTTTCAGCAGCCCCAAAATAATTTCAAGCAAAGAAAGTACAGGAAAACGTCACTACTAAAAGCACTCCAAACTAGGTTTTAAATTTTCAGCAGCCCCAAAAGATTAAAAGTAAAGACAGCACAGGAAAACAGTCACTAAAACCACAACAAACTAAGTTTTAATTATCAGCAGCCTCCAAAATATTTCCAAGTAAAGACAGAAATCAAAACTGCACACTAAACTACACTAAATGGTTTTAAATTTTCCAACAGCCTCAAAAATTTCCAAAGTAAAGCTAGCAAATGAAAACAGCACCACTGAGAGCACAGCAAACTAGATATTAAATTTTCAACAGCCCAAACAAATCCAAGGAAAGACAGCATAGGAAAACAGCACACTAAGAGCACATCAAACTACATTTTAAAAATTCAACAGCCCCAAAACAATTCCAAGTGAAGACAGCAAATGAAAACAGCACCAATAAAAGTACACCAGAACAGATTTTACATTTTCAGCTTTCCCAAAATAATTCCAAGTAAAGAAAGCACAGGAAAACAACACTACTAAAAGCACTCCAAACAAGGTTTTACATTTTCAGCAACCCCCCAAAAAATGGCAAGTAAAGACATCACAGGAAAACAGCATACTAAAAACACACCAAACCAGGTTTTAAATTTTCAACAACCTCAAAACAATTCCAAGTCAAGATATCAAATGAATATAGCTCCACTAAAAGAACACCAAACTAGGTTTTACATTTTCAAAAGCCCCAAAACAGTTCCAAGTAAAGACAGCAAAGGAAAAGAGTACCACTAAAAGAGCACCAAACTAGGTTTTACATTTTCAACAAACCCAAACAATTCAAAGTGAAGACAGCACAGGAAAACAGTACACTAAAACCACAACAAACTAAGTTTTAATTATCAGCGGCACCCAAAATAATTCCAAGAAAATACAGCAAATCCAAACAGCACACTAAACCCACACCAAACTAGGTTTTAAATTTTCAACAGCCTCAGAAAAATTCCAATTAAAGCCAACAAATGAAAACAGTACCCCTGAAAGCACAGCAAACTAGGTACTAAATTTTCAACAGCCCCAAACAATTTCAAGAAAAGACAGCACAGGAAAACAGCACACAAAACCACATCAAACTAGGTTTTAAATTTTCAACAGCCTGAGAAAAATTCCAGGTATCGGCAGCAAATGAAAACAGCACCACTAAAAGCACATGAAAAGAAAGAGGTCTTAAATTTTCAACAGCTCAAAACATTTCCAAGTAAAGCCAGCAAATGAAAACAGCACCACTAAATGCACATCAAATTGGGTTTAAAATTTTCAGCAGCCCCAAATAATTCCAAGTAAAGACAGCACAGGAGAACAGCACCACTTAAAGCAAACCAAACTAGGTTTTAAATTTTTCAGCAGCTGCAAAATAATTCCAAGTAAAGAAAGCACAGGAAAACAACACTACTAAAAGCACTCCAAACTATGATTTAAATTTTCAGCAGCCCCCCCAAAAAAATCCAGGTAAAGACAACAAAGGAAACAGCCCCACTCAAAGCACACTAAAAGAGGTTTTAAATTTTCAGTAGCCTCAAAATAATTACAAGTGAAGACAGCAAAGGAAAGCAGCACCAGTAAAAGTACACCAAAATAGGTTTTAAATTTTCACTTGCCCCAAAATAATTCCGAGTAAAGACAGCAAAAGAAAACAGCACACTAAAAACACACAAACTAGGTTTTAAATTAACAGCACCAAAACAATTCAAAGCAAAGACAGCAAATGAAAACAGTACAGCCGAAAGCACACCAAAAGAGGTTTTACATTTTCAACAGCCTCAAAACAATTCCAAATAAAGACAGCAAAGGAAAACAGCACCACTTAAAGCATATTGAAAGAGGTTTTAAATTTTCAACAGCCCCAAAATAATTCAAAGTAAAGACAGTAAAGGAAAACAGCACCAGTAAAAGTACACCAAAATAGGTTTTACATTTTCAATAGCCCAAAATAATTCCAAGTAAAGACAGCAATGGAAACCAGGACACTAAAATCACACCAAACTAGGTTTTAAATTATTAACAGCCCCAAAACAATTCAAGTAAACATAGCAAAATGAAAACAGTACAACTGAAAGCTCACCAAACTAGGTTTTAAATTTTCAACAACCACAAAATAATTCCAAGTCAAGACAGCAAAGGAAAACAGCAGTACTAAAAGGACATCAAACAAAGTTTTAATTTTCAACTGCTCCAAAACAATTCCGTCAAGACAGCAAATGAAAACAACACCACAAAAAAGCACACCAAAACAGGTTTTACATTTTCAACAGCCCCAAAATAATTTCAAGCAAAGACAGCAAAGGAAAACAGCACTACTAAAGCACTCCAAACTAGATTTTAAATTTTCAACAGCCCTAAACAATTCCAAGTAAAGACAGCAAAACAGTACAACTGAAAGCACTATAAAATAGCTTTAAAATTTTCTACTGCCTCAAAACAATTCCAAGTAAAGACAGCAAATGAAAACATCACTAAAAGCACAACAAACTAGATTTTAAATATTCAGCAGACCCAAAACTATTCCAAGTAAAGACAGCACAGGGAAACAGCACCAGTAAAAGTACACCAAAACAGATTTTACATTTTCAACAGCCCCAAAATAATTCCAAGTAAACACAGCACAGGAAAACAGCACACTGAAAGCACACCAAACTAGGTTTTACATTTTCAACAGCCCTAAACAATTCCAAGTAAAGACAGCACAGCAAAGCAGCACCCCTAAAAGCAATCCAGACTAGATTTTATCTTTTCAGCAGCCCCAAAATAGTTCCAAGTAAAGAAAGCAGAGGAAAACAGCACTACAAAAAGCACTCCAAACTAGATTTTAAATTTTCAGCAGACACAAAATATTCCAAGTCAAGCCATCAACTGAAAATAGCTGCACTAAAATAATGCAAAAGTAGGTTCTCGATTTTCAACAGCCTCAAAACAATTCCAAGTAAAGACAGCAAAGGAAAAGATCACCACTAAAAGTGCACCAAACTAGGTTTTACATTTTCAGCAGCCCCAAAAAATTCCAGGTAAAGACAGCAAAGGAAAACAGTACACTAAAACCACACCAAACTAAGTTTTAAATTTTCAGCAGCCCCCAAAATAATTCCAAGTAAAGACAGCAAAGCAAAACAGCACACTAAACCCACACCACACTAGGTTTTAAATTTTCAACAGCCTCAAAAAAAATTCCAATTAAAGCCAACAAATGAAAACAGCACCCCTGAAACCACTGCAAATTAGGTACTAAATTGTCAACAACCCCAAATAATTTCAAGTAAAGACAGCACAGGAAAACAGCACACTAAGATCACATCAAACTACATTTTAAATTTTCAACAGCCCCAAAAAAATTCCAAATAAACACAGCACAGGAAAACAGCACACAAAACCACACCAAACTAGGTTTTAAATTTTCAACAGCCTGAGAAAAATTCCAGGTAATGCCAGCAAATGAAAATAGCACCACTAATAGCACATGAAAAGAGGTCTTAAATTTTCAACAGCTCAAAACATTTCCAAGTAAAGCCAGCAAATGAAAACAGCACCACTACATGCACATCAAACTGGGTTTAAAATTTTCAGAAGCCCCAAATAATTCCAAGTAAAGACAGCACAGGAGAACAGCACCACTAAAAGCAAACCAAATTAGGTTTTAAATTTTCAGCAGCTGCAAAATAATTCCAAGTAAAGAAAGCACAGGAAAATAACACTACTAAAAGCACTCCAAACTCTGATTTAACTTTTCAGCAGCCCCCCAAAAAAATCCAGGTAAAGACAAAAAAGGAAACAGCCCCACTCAAAGCACACTAAAAGAGGTTTTAAATTTTAAACAGCCTCAAAATAATTACAAGTGAAGACACCAAAGGAAAGCAGCACCAGTAAAAGTACACCAAAATAGGTTTTAAATTTTCAGTTGCCCCAAAATAATTCCAAGAAAAGACAGCAAAGGAAAACAACACCAGTAAAAGTACACAAAAACAGATTTTAAATTTTCAACAGTCCCAAAATAATTCCAATTAAAGACAGCACAGGAAAACAGCACACTAAACCACACAAAATTAGGTTTTAAATGTTCAACAGCCTTCGAAAAATTCCAGGTAACGCCAGCAAATGAAAACAACACCACTAGAAACACACCAAAAGAGGTCTTAAATTTTCAACAGCCTCAAAACAATTCCAAGTAAAGCCAACAAATGAAAACAGCTCCACTAAATGCACACCAAACTGGGTTTAACATTTTCAACAGCCCCAAATAATTGCAAGAAAAGACAGCTCAGGAAAACAGCACCACTAAAAGCAAACCAAACTAAGTTTTACATTTTCAGCAGCTGCAAAATAATTCCAAGTAAAGAAAGCACAGGAAAACAAGAGTACTAAAAGCACTCCAAACTAGGTTTTACATTTTCAGCAACCCCCCAAAAAATTGCAAGTAAAGACATCACAGGAAAACAGCACACTAAAAACACACCAAACTTGGGTTTAAATTTTCAACAACCTCAAAACAATTCCAAGTTAAGCTATCAAATGAAAATAGCTCAACTAAAAGTACACCAATCTAGATTTTACATTTTCAACAGCCCCGAAACAGTTCCAAGTAAAGACAGCAAAGGAAAAGAGTACCACTAAAAGAGCACCAAACTAGGTTTTACATTTTCAAGAAACCCAAACAATTCAAAGTAAAGACAGCACAGGAAAACAGTACACTAAAACCACAACAAACTAAGCTTTAATTATCAGCGGCACCCAAAATAATTCCAAGAAAAGACAGAATATCAAAACAGCACACTAAAACCACACTAAACTAGATTTTAAATTTTCAACAGCCTCAAAAAAATTCCAATTAAAGCCAACAAATGAAAACAGCACCCCTGAAAGCACAGCAAACTAGGTACTAAATTTTCAACAGCTCCAAACAATTTCAAGTAAAGACAGCACAGGAAAACAGCACACTAAGATCACATCAAACTACATTTTAATTTTTCAACAGCACCGAAACAATTCCAAATAAAGACAGCACAGGAAAACAGCACACAGAACCACACCAAACTAGGTTTTACATTTTCAACAGCCTGAGAAAAATTCCAGGTAACGCCAGCAAATGAAAACAGCACCACTAAAAGCACATGAAAAGAGGTCTTAAATTTTCAACAGCTCAAAGCATTTCCAAGTAAAGCCAGCAAATGAAAACAGCACCACTAAATGCACATCAGACTGGGTTTAAAATTTTCAGCAGCCCCAAATAATTCCAAGTAAAGACAGCACAGGAGAACAGCACCACTAAAAGCAAACCAGACTAGGTTTTAAATTTTCAGCAGCTGCAAAATAATTCCAAGTAAAGAAAGCACAGGAAAACAACACAACTAAAAGCACTCCAAACTATGATTTAAATTTTCTGCAGCCCCCAAAAAAATTCCAGGTAAAGACAACAAAGTAAACAGCCCCACTCAAAGCACACTAAAAGAGTTTTTACATTTTCAGTAGCCTCAAAATAATTACAAGTGAAGACAGCAAAGGAAAGCAGCACCAGTAAAAGTACACCAAAATAGGTTTTAAATTTTCACTTGCCCCAAAATAATTCCAAGTAAAGACAGCAAAGGAAAACAGCACACTAAAAACACACAAACTAGGTTTTAAATTAACAGCACCAAAACAATTCAAGTAAAGAAAGCAAATGAAAACAGTACACCTGAAAGCACACCAAAAGAGGTTTTAAATTTTCAACAGCCTCAAAACAATTCCAAATAAAGACAGCAAAGGAAAACAGCACCACTTAAAGCATATTGAAAGAGGTTTTAAATTTTCAACAGCCAGAAATAATTCAAAGTAAAGACAGTAAAGGAAAACAGCACCAGTAAAAGTACACCAAAATAGGTTTTACATTTTCAATAGCCCCAAAATAATTCCAAGTAAAGACAGCAATGGAAAACAGGACATTAAAATCACACCAAACTAAGTTTTAATTTTCATCTGCCCCAAAACAATTCCAAGTCAAGAGAGCACATGAAAACAGCACCACAAAAAAGGACACCAAAACAGGTTTTACATTTTCAACAGCCCCACAATAATTTCAAGCAAAGACAGCACAGGAAAACAGCACTACTAAAAGCACTCCAAACCAGATTTTAAATTTTCACCAGCCCTAAAGCAATTCCATGTAAAGACAGCTAAACAGTACAACTGAAAGCACAATGAAATAGGTTTAAAATTTTCTACTGCCCCAAAACAATTCCAAGTAAAGACAGCAAATGAAAACATCACTAAAAGCACAACAAACTAGGTTTTAAATATTCAGCAGACCCAAAACTATTCCAAGTAAAGACAGCACAGGAAGACAGCACCAGTAAAAGTACAACAAAACAGATTTTAAATTTTCAACAGTCCCAAAATAATTCCAAGTAAACACAGCACAGGAAAACTGCACACTGAAAGCACACCAAACTAGGTTTTAAATTTTCAACCACCCCCAAAACAATTCCAGCTCAAGACAGCAAAGGAAAACAGCACCACTGAAAGCACACCAAACTATGTTTTAAATTTTCAACATCCTCAAACAATTCCAAGTAAAGACAGCACTGCAAAGTAGCACCACTAAAAGCAATCCAGACTAGATTTTATCTTTTCAGCAGCCCCAAAATAGTTCCAAGTAAAGAAAGCAGAGGAAAACAGCACTACAAAAAGCACTCCAAACTAGATTTTAAATTTTCAGCAGCCCCAAAATATTCCAAGTCAAGCCATCAACTGAAAATAGCTGCACTAAAGAATGCCAAAGTAGGTTTTAGATTTTCAACAGCCTCAAAACAATTCCAAGTAAAGACAGCAAAGAAAACAGCACACTAAAACCACACCAAACTAAGTTTTAAATTTTAAGCAGCCCCCAAAATAATTCCAAGTAAAGACAGCTAAGCAAAACAGCACACTAAACCCACACCAAACTAGGTTTTAAATTTTTAACAGACTCAAACAAATTCCAAGTTAAGACAGTAAATCAAAACAGCACCACTAAAAGCACAACAAACTAGGTATTAAATGTTCAACAGCCCCAAACAATTCTAAGCAGAGACGGCAAAGGAAAACAGCACAATAAAAGCATATCAAAATAGATTTTAAATTTTCAGCAGCCCCAAAACAATTCCAAGTAAAGACAGCAAAGGAAAACAGCACCACTAAAAGTACACCAAAACAGATTTTAAATTTTCAACAGTCCCAAAATTATTCCAAGTAAAGACAGCACAGGAAAACAGCACACTAAACCACACAAAACTAGGTTTTAAATTTTCAACAGCCTCGGAAAAATCCAGGTAACACCAACAAATGAAAACAACACCACTAGAAACACACCAAAAGAAGTCTTAAATTTTCAACTGCCTCAAAACAATTCCAAGTAAAGCCAACAAATGAAAACAGCTCCACTAAATGCACACCAAACTGGGTTTAAAATTTTCAACAGCCCCAAATAATTGCAAGAAAAGACAGCTCAGGAAAACAGCACCACTAAAAGCAAACCAAATTAAGTTTTACATTTTCAGCAGCTGCAAAATAATTCCAAGTAAAGAAAGCACAGGAAAACAACAGTACTAAAAGCACTCCAAACTAGGTTTTACATTTTCAGCAACCCCCCAAAAAATTGCAAGTAAGGACATCACAGGAAAACAGCACACTAAAAACACACCAAACTAGGTTTTAAATTTTCAACAACCTCAAAACAATTCCAAGTCAAGCTATCAAATGAAAATAGCTCCACTAAAAGAACACCAAACTATGTTTTACATTTTCAACAGCCCGAAAACAGTTCCAAGTAAAGACAGCAAAGGAAAAGAGTACCACTTAAAGAGCACCAAACTAGGTTTTACATTTTCAAAAAACCCAAACAATTCAAAGTAAAGACAGCACAGGAAAACAGTACAATAAAACCACAACAAATTAAGTTTTAATTATCAGCAGCTCCCAAAATAATTCCAAGAAAATACAGCAAATCAAAACAGCACATTAAACCCACACCAAACTAGGTTTTAAATTTTCAACAGCCTCAAAAAAATTCCAATTAAAGCCAACAAATGAAAACAGCACCCCTGAAAGCACAGCAAACTAGGTACTAAATTTTCAACATCCCCAAACAATTTCAAGTAAAGACAGCACAGGAAAACAGCACACTAAGATCACATCAAACTACATTTTAAATATTCAACAGCCCCGAAACAGTTCCAAATAAAGACAGCACAGGAAAACAGCACACAAAACCACACCAAACTAGGTTTTAAATTTTCAACAGCCTGAGAAAACTTCCAGGTAACGCCAGCAAATGAAAACAGCACCACTAAAAGCACTTGAAAAGAGGTCTTAAATTTTCAACAGCTCAAAACATTTCCAAGTAAAGCCAGCAAATGAAAACAGCACCACTAAATGCACATCAAACTGGTTTTAAAATTTTCAGCAGCACCAAATAATTCCTAGTAAAGACAGTACAGGAGAACAGCACCACTAAAAGCAAACCAAACTAGGTTTTAAATTTTCAGCAGCTGCAAAATAATTCCAAGTAAAGAAAGCACAGGAAAACAACACTACTAAAAGCACTCCAAACTATTATTTAAATTTTCAGCAGCCCCCCAAAAAATTCCAGGTAAAGACAACAAAGGAAACAGCCCCACTCAAAGCACACTAAAAGAGGTTTTAAATTTTCAGTAGCCTCAAAATAATTACAAGTGAAGACAGCAAAGGAAAGCAGCACAAGTAGAAGTACACCAAAATAGGTTTTAAATTTTCTGTTGCCCCAAAATAATTCAAAGTAAAGACAGCAACGGAAAACAGCACACTAAAAACACACAAACTAGGTTTTAAATTAACTGCACCAAAACAATTCAAGCAAAGACAGTAAATGAAAACAGTACACCTGAAAGCACACTAAAAGAGGTTTTAAATTTTCAACAGCCCCAAAATAATTCAAAGTAAAGACAGTAAAGGAAAACAGCACCAGTAAAAGTACACCAAAATAGGTTTTACATTTTCAATAGCCCCAAAATAATTCCAAGTCAAGACAGCAAATGAAAACAGCACCACAAAAAGCACACCAAACTATGTTTTAAATTTTCAACATCCTCAAACAATTCCAAGTAAAGACAGCACAGGAAAGCAGCACCACTAAAAGCAATCCAAACTAGATTTTATCTTTTCAGCAGCCCCAAAATAATTCCAAGTAAAGAAAACAGCACTACCAAAAGCACTCCAAACTAGGTTTAAATTTTCAGCAGCCCCAAAATATTCCAAGTCAAGCTATCAAATGAAAATAGCTGCACTAAAAGAATACCAAAGTAGGTTTTAGATTTTCAACAGCCCTAAAATAATTTCAAGTGAAGACAGCAAAGGAAAAGAGCACCACTAAAAGTGCACCAAACTAGGTTTTACATTTTCAACAGCCCCAAACAATTCCAAGTAAAGACAGCACAGGAAAACTGCACACTAAAACCACACCATACTAAGTTTTAAATTTTCAGCAGCCCCCAAAATAATACCAAGTAAAGGCAGCAAAGCAAAACAGCACACTAAACCCACACCAAACTAGGTTTTAAATTTTCAACAGCCTCAAACAAATTCCAAGTTAAGACAGCAAATCAAAACAGCACCACTAAAAGCACAACAAACTAGGTATTACATTTTCAACAGCCCCAAACAATTATAAGCAGAGACTGCACAGGAAAGCAGCACACTAAAAGCACATCAAACTAGATTTTACATTTTCAACAGCCCTGAAACAATTCCAAGTAAAGACCAGAAAGGAAAACAGCACCAGTAAAAGTACACCAAAACAGATTTTAAATGTTCAACAGTCCCCAAATAATTCCAAGTAAAGACAGCACAGGAAAACAGCACACTAAACCACACTAAACTAGGTTTTAAATTTTCAACAGCCTCAAAACAATTCCAATTAAAGCCAGCAAATGAAAACAGCACCACTAAATGCACACCAAACTGGGTTTAAAATTTTCAACAGCCCCAAATAATTGCAAGAAAAGACAGCTCAGGAACACAGCATCACTAAAAGCAAACCAAACTAGGTTTTACATTTTCAGCAGCCCCAAAATAAATTCCAAGTTAAGACAGCAAAGGAAACAGCACCACTCAAAGCACACTAAAAGAGGTTTTAAATTTTCAGCAGCCTCAAAACAATTACAAGTAAAGACAGCAAAGGAAAACAGCACACTAAAAGCACACCAAACTAGGTTTTAAATTAACAGCCAAAAAACAATTGAAGTAAAGACAGCAAATGAAAACAGTACACCTGAAAGCACACCAAAAGAGGTTTTAAATTTTCAACAGCCTCAAAACAATTTCAAGTAAAGACAGCTAAGGAAAACTGCACCAATTAAAGCATACTAAAAGAGGTTTTAAATTTTCAACTGCCCCAAAATAATTCAAAGTAAAGACAGTAAAGGAAAACAGCACCGGTAAAAGTACACCAAAATAGGTTTTAAATTTTCAATAGCGCCAAAATAATTCCAAATAAAGACTGCAATGGAAAACAGCACACTAAAATCTCACCAAATTAGGTTTTAAATTATTAACAGCCCCAATACAAGTCAAGTAAACACAGCAAATGAAAACAGTACAATTGAAAGCACACCAAACTAGGTTTTAAATTTTCCAAAACCCCAAAATAATTCCAAGTCATGACAGCAATGGAAAACAGCACCACTAAAAGCACATCAAACTAAGTTTTACTTTTTCAACTGCCCCAAAACAATTCCAAGTCATGAGAGCAAATGAAAACAGCACCACAAAAAGCACACCAAAACAGGTTTCACATTTTCAACTGCCCCAAAATAATTTCAAGCAAAGACTGCACAGGAAAACAGCACTACTAAAAGCAGTCCAAACAAGATTTAAAATTTTCACCAGCCCTAAAACAATTCCAAGTAAAGACAGCAAATGAAAACAGTACATCTGAAGAGGAGAAGCCACGAACAAGCAGACTGGTTGAGACTGGATTGGAAGGATGCATTAACTACGTTCTTCAGAGCCTGTGGAGGAGACTTCTAAAGCAGGATTACATAGCATGTTTTATTTTATAATGGGTATATACTGTTATTAGAGCATGTAATCTTTCTAGTAGACCTTATTGTTTATCCATCCTGGTCGGTGGGCTCCCCTCTTTCTCTGTTTCACCAGCAGGTTTTACCCTGAAGTGAGTGGAGTGAAGGTGCTCTAATCCCCTAGAATTGCACCAAAGTGTTCTCTACTATGTCTACATAACAGAGACATCAGTCTGACAATGATCGAGGAATAAGCTTTAGTTTTGCCTACTGACTTATAAAGGAAAGTTTTTCCAGTCACAGAATTCTTATTTATTATCTCTATTACTTTTAAAATGCATTGATTATCTTTGTTCTGCTCCTGAGCTTTTATTTTAAGTCTGTATTTTTTATTGTTGTTATACATATAGGGCCAGACATTCAAACTGTGCCATTCTGTGGTGCAAGCCCCTGCGCTGCTCTAAAAAGTTGCATAGGAGTGTGGCCAGGGTGATATTCAATGGAGTTGTGCTATTGAGCAACTTCTTTGAATATTGCCCTGGTTGCCAGCCACTGCATGGCACAGTGAACTGCACCACCGCAAGTGGTCAGAGTGAGCATTCAGATGCGGTGGAGCATACTGTATAGAGCAGTCCAGATATGTGAATGAATTCATTTATTCACATATCTGGACTCTTAGGCAGTATTGGCTGCATGCCCATTGGCTCATGCTCTGAACCATAATGGGCGGGCAGCCCTACCAGCTGTCAGTCGTGTGGTGGTGGGGCAGCAGGCAGGTGGGGTGCTGCCACCCACTGGCTGATGGGGAGCGGGTGGTGGAGCTCTGTGGGTGGGAGGGGTGGGGCCACTAGATCACCAGGGATTCTGGAGTTGGGGGTTGAGGATGCTGCCCGTGATCGGGCTAGTTAGGGAGTGGGGGACCATTTACAGTATGCCCGCCATAGGGTTATTTGGGGGTGGGGACCATCTAATTATACCCATGATCGGGCTATTCAGGGTGGGGACCATATAATTATGTCCACAATCAGGCTATTTGGGGTTGGGAGGACCATCTAATTATGCCCGCGATTGGGGCATGGGGGCACCGGAAACAGGTGGAGGGCCAGCCACCAGGTGGCAGCTGCTGTGTTGTGCCCTGCAATGTGGCAGCTCATCTGTGGGTGGCCCTCAACGTGATCCTTTTTTTGGCTTAAAGTTGTCCAGGCACAGATAGGGGGTTGCGCCTGCTTAACTCTGCATGGCCCAGCTGAATATCGGGCTGTGCAGTTTATTCATGGTTTCTCCCCCTTTGGTTGCACAGGCCTTCATTAGCATTGCGCTGTTGCTCAGCATGATTTGGGGGCACAACTGCCTCCTGCTGAATATCGCAGAATGGTGCATTTTGGACTTGCGCAGGTGCAACCCTATTGTGCATGGCTCAGCTCTTTTGAATATCTGAGCCATATTGTTTTATTTATTTTTCCTTTTTTCTTTATAGAGCCCGTATTTTTCTTTAAAATAATAAAATAATAAAAAAGGGGTTTCTTAGTTTCGCGTGCTTTAGTCATGTGATATGCTAATATAAAGAGACGCACGCCAGCCAGGCGAACAGATCACTTTCCTTGCTCCTGAGATAATAGTGTTCCTGTTCACACAGCGGCATTTTTGGATACTCCATTTTAGATACTCCAGAGTTTAGATTTACTAAACTAGCTCTTTTGGACACTAAAAGTAAGTTAACAAGCATCTGAAACTTATGACAAACTGTGCTGTTTTTATATTATATAATTAGGTGAATCCAGCTAGTGTTTTAGCGTTTTAGCCTTTTTTAGCTAGATCACAGTTTATGTAAGATTCACACTTTTAATTGCTGCTTAAATAACAGTAGCTTTTTATTTTATTTACTGTGTTTTACTAAAAGAACTCTGCAAGTGCTTATACTGAGGCTGAACCAGAGTGGGAATAATAGAAGCAAGTCTATCATCAGGCTGAACCAACTTTGCTTCTGGTGCTTAAACTTTATGTTGGCGTTGTTCCTGATGCTTTACTTCTTAATGTGAACAAAGATTAGATTGATAGAGCATCAGATCTAGCGTGTGATTTATAACTACGTAACAATGCAATTCTTGAGCATTTGAAGATGCCATTTAGTGGACTCCTGTTTAGTATCCTGATTCTGTGTCAGTTATTGCACAAACTGAGTATTTGAAAGATGCCATTTAATGGACTTTCATCTGGTATCCTGCTTCCTTGCCAATTATTGCCAAACTCGTTCGTGGGGAGTATTTCACATGGCTGGTGGAGAAGTGTCCTTTGAAATTGAGATTTTGGAGACTTGGTATTGGACTGTTTGCATATTTATAAGTTAGGTGTTTAGAATTGCAGATAACTGCGAAATACTGTAAAATACTGTGAAATACAGGTTTTCAACTCTGTGTATGTAAGAATCTTAATTGCTGTACTGAATATAGTATCAGTAATATTATGGTTCATACTAGGAAACAAATTTTAAAAATGGGGGGATTTAATGGCTATGGACCAAAATGAGAGTAGTAATTTGGTTTTGAGTTCACAAAAGGGCAAATCAGAAATAGAGTTCAATCAAGACAGCTTTAGGATTGATTTAATGCACATCATCTAATTTGCAATCAACCCCGGTTATAATCTGTTCTAATTCTGAGCATTCTGAGAAAAGAAATAAAAAAAGCATAAGTAAATATAAAGGTGGAAGTACAAAGAAAAACCTTTTAAAGGTAAAAATTATAAGGGAAGGGGAAAGGAAAGTAAAAATAAAAATGATGAAACTAAAAAATCTTGCCTAAACAGTATCTCTCCTGAAATAAAAGGGAGAGGAAGGCAATTAAAGCAATCTAATATAAAAGATCATTATAGTCCCTTAACCACACCTAAGTTATGCAATTCATGCAATACACATAAGGAATTGCTACATTTGGGAAAAGTTAGTTTAAATGACGATCAAAATGATCATAATGAAATGCAAGTCATGGAACCTATAGGGGCTGGGAATGATACTCATAAGTTTACATTAGATTTAATTTCAGGAGTGTATATTAATTTGGATGCTTCTAAAAGTATAAATGAATTTTCTGCACATACTACCAAATACTTGGAGGAAACCTTGGATTTTTCACCAGAATACTTTAAGGAATCTAACCCAGAACCAGTTTCTTACTGGCAAAATAATTTAAAAAAATATAGCTGGGGAATTACAGGAGACCATAAATTGATTAAAACAGTTTACTGGTTTAAACTCTTATAAACAACTTGATAATGGTAAAACAGTACATTTTACTACTGCTATGAGTAAAGAATATTGCACAGCTGCATCTAACACACATACTGTGCATTTGATGATTCTGGATCATTTAGTTGATCTGGAACATGAAATAGATTTTTTTAAAAGAAAATATAGCAATAAATGGTTCTAGACTAGATGATATTTTACTTAGACTTGATAAATTACCTTGTTTTGAGAGTATATGCTCTTTATCTGTTGTTGAACCAGATTGTTCCCAATACTTACCTTGTCCAGATTTTTTAGTGATGGATTCCACTGATATGCCTTCCATATTCCCGAATCTTTAGATCTTCCACCAGTAACTAAGAATGCTCCAAGTAGTAAGAGTCTCAGTACAAGTAAAAGCAAAAAGAAATCTAATAAAAATAGGGGTAAAACTAAGAGATTGAGTAAGGGAAAGATAAGTTGTCGACAAGAAGAAAAGAAGACCCTGGGAACACTAGATATGCACAATATGAGTGTGGAAAAGATGGTTACAAACATAGTAGGGTTAACTGCAAATGAAGGGGGGAAGTTTGGAGTGGAACAGGTCTTGGATAAGTCTACTTATATAAAAAAAATTCAGCTAGATGCATACAAAGATCCTGTTTCTAAAAATGATCAAGATTTGGTGTCAGGGGAGATTGTCATAAATATGGTAGGGTCAACTATAGATGAAGGGGGGAAGCTAGGAGGGAAGTTAGTTCTAGATAAGCCTATTTATACACAAATCAAAAGACAGATGTACACAAAGATTCTGTTTCCAAAATGGTCATGATCTGGTGTCTAGGAGAATATTGTTTTAGATCCAGTTTGTAAAAGTTACGTGGTCAAAACATAAGCAGAGTACTGAAACAGGATCTGGAGCTAGTTAAAGATTGGAGAAACATGTATGGAAAATGCTACAGACCTTAGTAGTTGTGCTATTTTGGCATTATATGGTTTAAGATCTTACATAATTGGTCATATGAAGACTTAAGGGATTAGATTGTGAGACCTAATAAGGCAGCAACTGGTGCTGAGGTTAACTGTGGAAAACCAAAAAAGCAGCTCCACACTGGAGCTGTGCAAGCCCAAATCAGTCTCAGTCCAATCCAAAAAAAGGGCAGCACCAGCATCCGTCTCAGTTTATGAAAACAACATTTATTGTATTACATGCCTGTAAAGAAGCAGTGGCAATAAAGGCAGAGGAAGTGCATATGCACGAAACCGGTCGGGGCTTGTGAGTCTGCCTTTATTGCCACTGCTTCTTTACAGGCATGTAATACAATAAATGTTGTTTTCATAAACTGAGACGGATGCTGGTGCTGCCCTTTTTTTTGGATTGGGCTGATTTAACTGTATCTGATATTTTACAAATATGGAATGATAAAGATTTTATGGGCATAAATTGCTTATTTATATTTTGCACAGTTCCTCGAATAGCAAATCAAATCTGGATTAATGAAGTGGGTCTGAGAAAATTTGGCTGTATTCTAGAATATGTTAACAGGGAACTCTTGAATGAGAAATTTCAAACACTAACTAATGAGTCTTGTCAATTAAGTATTTTTGGTGTTAAATCACCTTTTAGTAAAAATAGAAGAAAACTCAAGAGTACCCTGATGAACATATTTGGTCATGTCCTAAAAATCCCAGACCTAGAATTTTTAATAGAAAAAGTTTACAGTTGGAACAAAGGTACAAGTTTGGGACAGGTGGACATTTTAGTTAAAAATCCAGAGGCAGCAAAAAGTATACTAGGCAAGGCAACATTACTAGACAAAGTGGGATTACACATAATGGAAAGGAAAACATTAAATGAAGGAAGTAAACACAATAGACAGGAGGCAAGTGTTTCAAATCAGGAAAATTTGGCTGATAGAGTGCCTAAGATATTGTATGCTTATGGTCTGGAAATAATTAAAAATGAGAATAACAACAATTTAAAAGGATCTTTTAGTAGACATACTAGAACAACTTTTGAATGTTTCTATAGAAGATCCTAATGCATTAACTATCACAAGGCAGGGATGTGATCCAGAATGTGATTTAATCATTGTTAAAACAGGCTTTTTAAGCTTATACAATAAGATCATTGAGAACAGGAGTCTACTGGATGCCTTAGGCATATATATAGTTAATATAAATGACTTTTCTCACCAGAATATTCCTATATGCAAATCACCAAAAGGGACAAACCAGGAAAAATTGTTATTTAATGTTTCTACTCGTAATAGATTTGAGTTGCTAGACACACAATTAAATTGACTTGCAGAAGAAAAGAACTACATATTGGAACAAAGCTAATGCCTTTCTTTTAATTTCTTGGAATATTACGGGCTTTTTTTCTAAATTAATGTATCAAGAATGGTTAGATTTTATACTTAAGTTTAATATTATTTGTCTACAGGAGACTTGGCATAATAAAGATCAAGAAATTTTATTGAATGGTTATCTAATTTTCCAGATCCCAGGAGAAAAAATTGCTGAAATGGGAAGAACTGTAGGGGGTTTAATTACCTTAATCAAAATAAATGCTGATATTACTGCAGATATTTTATATACCAATAAAAACATAATGGTTATTTACATTAAGGCTAAAAAAGGTAAACATTTTTGCCTAATTAATACATACATACCTCTGTCTAATTCAAATTCATATTATCCAGAACTTTGGGATCAATTGAGGACTTTATTCATAGAGTAGGGGCAGTAACATCTTGTGATAATGTATTACTTTGTGGGACTTTAATGCAAGGATTGGACCATATGATGGTTACTCTGATAGTAATTTCCATAACTGGTGTCATCTAGAAGCCTCTAATTGGCCCAGGTGTACAAAGGATGAGAGATTAAACAAAATGGGTCAGAGACTAATAGAATTATTAGCCCTATATAATTTAGCACCAATTAATGGTAGGTTACATGGTGATAAATTGGGAAATTTTACTCACTTTTCTGTAAAGGGACCCTCAATTATAGATTATGGCCCAGATATTCAAAAGAGTTGAGCCATGCGCAATAGGGTTGCACCTGCGCAAGTCCGAAATTGCGCCATTCTACGATATTCAGCAGGAGCCAGTTGTGCCCCTGAAATCATACTGAGCAACAGCGCAATGATAATGAAGGCATGCGCAACTGAAGGGGAGGAACTGTGCATAAATGGCGCAGTGCAATATTCAACAACTTGCGCCATGCGCAATAGGGGAGCAAGCGGAAGTTGCGCCATAGCTGAAATGAGCCAAAATAAAAAGGAGCAAGGGAGAGGCACAAGAACACTACAGGGAAGCCACATGAGGCAGAACTCTAGCCAGAAAGACAGGGTAGGAGGAAAACACAGGACAAGCCAGGGAAAGGGCACCCTGAACACACAGGCACAGGGAAGGTGTGAGGAGCCACAGCCAGTGCAGAAGGAGGAAGTGCCACACAGCACAGAGGCCACCAGAGGCAGGTGTTCCAGTGCAGGAAGTAGCAGGAGGACATCGGGGGAATACAGTAACAGCTACCGGAGGTGAACACAAGCCAGGGACATGGCCAGTGCCACCTTCCAGATGGAGGCCGTTATGAGGGGGGAGAGAAGGTGGGCAGCAGGGGGCATGGCCATGGAAGGGCCCGTCGGCTGTATGCCCCCAACAGACAGTACCAAGCCCACACCAGCTTTGAGCTGAACACTGATACTGAGATTGTGGGATGGTATCACCTGAATAGGGCAATTCTGAGGTGGCTCTGTGAGCTGTGCAGTGATGTGATGCAGGCACCCACACGACGGAGCCATGCCCTGTCAGTGGAGACTAAAGTAACAGCCTGCATGTGCTTGCTCACCACAGGTACCTTCCAGAGACCAACTGGGGACACCACAGGCATAACCCAGTTTGCCACGCCATGCCACCCTCACCCAGTCCTCACCACACTGCTGCCACATGCTATGGAGTACATCCATTTCCCCAGCACACCGGCAGAGTGCACAGTAAACATACAGGAGTTCCACAGGGTAGCATGTATGCCTGGCATGTTAGGGGCAATAGACTGCACCCATGTGGCCATACACACACCACCTGGCCCTGAGGGGGCCACATACATGAATCACAAGGGCTATGCCAGCATCAATTACCAGGTGATGTACGATGCCAGGGGGCGCATAATCAATGTCTGTGCCACGCACCCTGGGGGAGCACACGATGCCTTCATCTGGCACCAGTCAGTGCTGTGCCACAGATTTGAGAGTGGGGACATCCACTGGCCACCTAGTGGGTGAGTATGCAAACTACATGGACAATCATAAGGCCTGGGGGGGCATGGCCAGAGGTGATATGGGTAGTGGCCTACATGGCCTGGGGCAGGGCGATGCTGATCACTAAACTGCCTCCACCCTCTACACACAGGTGACAGTGGATACCCACTCTGTCCCTGGCTGTTCACCCCATACGGTGGCCTGCGACCCCATTGCAAAGCAGCTACAATGAGGCACACACCACCACATGTAATGTCATTGGGCGGGTGTTCAGGATGCTGAAGGCACATTTCTGTTGCCTGGACACCTCCGGCGGTGCCCTACAGTACAGCCCAGCAAAGGCCTGTGGGCTATTCCGGGCCTGTTGCATTCTGCACAACATGGCCAATGAATGTGGGATAGCCATACAGGTCGAAGATAGGGACAGCGATGGGGATGATGAGGACACCAGTGATGATGGTGATGGGCAGCCCCCTCTTGGGTGATGGGACCCCCGACTGATCCGGCTGGCACAGCTGCACCAGGACACCATCATGGAGGAGCACTTCAGCCAACCCAGGTAAGTCATGGGGCCATGTGCAACCACCAGTGGCTGAGGCACAACCCACAAACACGCATGGACATGCACCAGGGGTGCATGCCATCAAGGGAAGTGGCAGGGCACAGAAGCACACACACAACCAGGGATGGGTGAGGATTAACATGCCACATGGACAGACACACACACAATGCAACAAATGTGCACAGAAGGCAGGAGGCACCCTGACCCAGAACACCAACCATAGCCACACACATGTCCACAGGCCACCACACCCACTGCCTGTCCATGTGCGTGTGTCAGATGCTGAGCACCATTGCACATTGGTGTACAGTGCAGTGCAGGCATCATCATGCACATGCAACTGTGGACAGCAGCTGGGAGGGTGTGCAGATTGGACTGGTATCACATGCAGGGCCGGGTACCCACCTGTGCACTGCCCACTAGGCCACCACTATGCACACAGGACAGCACCAGACAGTAGCCACACTGGGAGACAGGTCAGTCACGCGACACAGTGCCCTGGCCACCATGGATGCATGGGTGGCCCAGCCAAGACCCGCCAGCACTGACAGGCTGATCACTGCCCTCATGGGGTGGAACCAATGGTCTCCCAGGGGTTCCACTGCATGAACGTGACCGTGCTCGCACAGGGGTCTGCAGCACACCGAACATGCCTGCGCCAGGAGTGCTCGGGATGCCCACAGCTGAACCCAGTGTCAACAGGGAGGAAGTCGCATGATGCCGGAAATGGGGGGTGGACAGTGCACTGCATGGTGTCCGTGATGCATGGGCACCTGACTGTGTGCCCATTGTGGCCATGACAGCAGTGAATGCCTGTGCATGCCTGTCAATGGCAGCATTCACATCCTCCTGCAAATGGTCCATCTCTGCCAGGATCAGAGCAGTGTCCCTGCTGCAACGCTCCTCTGCCCACTCCAGAGCCACACGCAGTGCATCCACTGACATCGCAAGCTGCATCTGCTGCTGGACTGATGCTTGCAGTAGGTGGGTGTGCTCATCCAAGAGGTCATCTGCCTCCTTGGCATCCTGTCCCTCAGGATGTGCATGGCCCTGATGATCAGCACCCCTTGAGGGTGGGTGCTGCGCACCAGGACCAGGTCTGGGTATGACCACAGGCAGTGCACAGATGCCGCCACTGAACCCTGTACCCCCAAGCCCATTGGCCGATTGCTGATGCTGCCCCTCCAGCTGCAACTCCCCAGGGCTCAGTGGTGCTGCCACAGTGGCGCAACAGCTCCACTGTCCTGAATAGAGACCAGTGCTGCCCCACTGGTGCTGACAGGCACAGTCTGGGACTGTGCTGACACGCAGAGCCTCCAGCAGCACCACCCACAGCCATGGGCATGATGTGTCCTGCTGTGGGGCCATCCCATGGCACACACGTGTCACTGCCCATGATCAAGGCCCCTACTTTTCTGCGGCACAGTGGGACCAAGTTCTGCGGCAAGACTACCATTTGCCGCAGAACTTCTGCGGCGGTGGTTTGTAATTTCTGCGGAAGTTCTGCAGCACTAACAAACTACCACATCACAGTATCAGCTTGTCATCCTGACTTCACTTTCATGGCAATAGTTATAGCAATCAGGATGGTGAAGCCCAGTAACACTATTTCAAAAATAACAGACTTATAGAAATAATTTTTTGCTAAAAAGCAAAACAAATGTCTCTCCCTAAGGTCCTAGCCTAGTGCATAAATGACATATGCAGAGAGGGACCTTATGGATGATAAATAAAGTACTTCTATATCCATGCTATCTACCACTAATGAGGTCTCTACTGTGTATCACTTATATATCTGTGTGCTTTCTACACCACTCATGAGGTTCCCACTGTGTATCACTTATATATTTATATGCAATCTGTAACATACATACAAATATGTGCATGTTTGTGTGTATAGTGAGAGAGAGACAGAGATACTGTATGTGTGTGTGTGTGCGTGTGTGTGTGTGTGTGTGTGTGTGTGTGTGTGTGTGTGTGTATATATGTATATATATATATATTTTTTTTATTTCCATTAAATTGCATCCTCATTCCATACAGGTCTCATTGGGAATGGAATAAACGGAATAGAGGAGTTATTGTAAAACTCATTTTTCGTGTCAACCTGCTTTCCCAGACACACTCATGTAACACCATCAGGCCATGACATGCATGTGAACTGATTGTGAGATGAAACTCTCCAACCCATCACAATGTGTCCACCGTGTGACAGAACACTGCCATACCTTCCGCAGGCTCCGAGCAGTGATCGTATTCCACCAATCCCTGCTGCTCCCCAGCCAGCTCTCCAGGCTAATCTCTGAACCTGAGTTGCCGGCACAGAAACACAGCATGCTTCCCTTTGGCCCAACAGCTGTCCCTGCACACAACATTTCTCCATAACTTTTAGGTGATTCTATCAACCAATGACAATATGTAATCAATAACCCAGTAAAAAATCGTACAGTGCAATTATATATTTAACAGGTCTATTCTTTCAACAGGTTACACATTATTATATTCCTCTTTTCTGGGTGTAATTACTTTATTATATTATAAAATGGCAGTTAGATTTATTTTACCAGTTATTCATTTTAGATGGCATCTCTATACCTTAAAGGCACAAATAAGTTTGTACAAAAGTGAGGTATGGACTTAACAGGTTTGTGTCATTGACAAGGTTTTGTTTAAGTTGGACGTAGTGCAATAATATGAGACTGAAAATTGTATTAGGCCATGAGTGCAGGTTGAGCAAATATCACCACTACACAGTGCTTTGCCACCATTCCTGGCAGTGGGAGCTGTGGTAGATAAGTGACTGTTCATATCTGTTGCAGAATGCAGCCATTTCATTAGCTAATGTACTGTGTGATGTTATAGCAATAACATCACATTCTGAGCATATGGAGGGTTTGGATATAAAAGAGGGAAGGGAACCAGATTCTATGGATAAACAGAAATATTAATAAAAAATCACCAAGAAGAGTGAATTCTGTGGCACCGCAGAAGTTCTGTGGTAGATTGCAAGTTCTGCGCAAAATTCTGCAGCCGCAGAATTCAAGGGGCCTTGCCCATGATGTTAGTGACATCATCATCGGTGACGGACTCTGCACCAGCCCCAGTCACAGCATGCTGGCATCCATGGTTGCCAGCACACTGGGACACAGGCAGGACTTCTCCTCACCTGTTACAACGACATCAGTGTGGACAGCCAGGTGGTCCCACTGTCGCAATGATCCACATATACCTGGGAGGTATGGACCCTCTCCATCTCCAGCTGACTGTCCTCAGTGGACAGGCCCACCACCGCTGACCCATGCAGAATGCTCAGGATCTGTAAGGGAAGCAAAAATCACGACACTTTGCATGTGACCTACCCTGCCCCCCATAGACAGACTGTGACTTACCATGCAGTGATGGGCGCCATCATCACAAACCCACCAACCGGAACACCCTCAATGGCACTCGCTGCATGCTTCCAGCAAGCCTCTCCTCCTGGGGTCAACTGTACCACCTCTGGCTGTCCCCCACCTGTTGACAGCTCATGCTGCCCTGATGGCAGCCATCTTCTCCGTTATCCTCCTCCTGTCCATGCCCATCTTTTCTTCACACTCCTGCACAGAGCACTGGTGGCTGCCATGCAGGTTCATAGACGTGCCACTCCTCCGTGCAGCACGCACAGGCAGGGTGTTCTCCCACCATCCACTGAGGAAGCAGCTCCTGATCCAGGTAGGCCTCAAACAGCGCTTAGGTCTTGACCTCGGTAAAGTTAAGGCCTCTCCTCACTCCACACCACTGTAGTTCCTCCTCTCCCACATCTTGTTTGAGGTCATTAGCCAGCAGCCTGTAGAGATGGCAGTTGTTACCTGTGACTGTGCAGGAACCTATAGGGGCTGGGAATGATACTCATAAGTTTACATTAGATTTAATTTCAGGAGTGTATATTAATTTGGATGCTTCTAAAAGTATAAATGAATTTTCTGCACATACTACCAAATACTTGGAGAAACCTTGGATTTTTCACCAAGAATACTTTAAGAATCTAACCCAGAACCAGTTTCTTACTGGCAAAATAATTTAAAAAAATATAGCTGGGGAATTACAGGAGACCATAAATTGATTAAAACAGTTTACTGGTTTAAACTCTTATAAACAACTTGATAATGGTAAAACAGTACATTTTACTACTGCTATGAGTAAAGAATATTGCACAGCTGCATCTAACACACATACTGTGCATTTGATGATTCTGGATCATTTAGTTGATCTGGAACATGAAATAGATTTTTTTAAAAGAAAATATAGCAATAAATGGTTCTAGACTAGATGATATTTTACTTAGACTTGATAAATTACCTTGTTTTGAGAGTATATGCTCTTTATCTGTTGTTGAACCAGATTGTTCCCAATACTTACCTTGTCCAGATTTTTTAGTGATGGATTCCACTGATATGCCTTCCATATTTCCCGAATCTTTAGATCTTCCACCAGTAACTAAGAATGCTCCAAGTAGTAAGAGTCTCAGTACAAGTAAAAGCAAAAAGAAATCTAATAAAAATAGGGGTAAAACTAAGAGATTGAGTAAGGGAAAGATAAGTTGTCGACAAGAAGAAAAGAAGACCCTGGGAACACTAGATATGCACAATATGAGTGTGGAAAGATGGTTACAAACATAGTAGGGTTAACTGCAAATGAAGGGGGGAAGTTTGGAGTGGAACAGGTCTTGGATAAGTCTACTTATATAAAAAAAATTCAGCTAGATGCATACAAAGATCCTGTTTCTAAAAATGATCAAGATTTGGTGTCAGGGGAGATTGTCATAAATATGGTAGGGTCAACTATAGATGAAGGGGGGAAGCTAGGAGGGAAGTTAGTTCTAGATAAGCCTATTTATACACAAAATCAAAGACAGATGTACACAAAGATTCTGTTTCCAAAAATGGTCATGATCTGGTGTCTAGGGAGAATATTGTTTTAGATCCAGTTTGTAAAAAGTTGAGTGGTCAAAACATAAGCAGAGTACTGAAACAGGATCTGGAGCTAGTTAAAGGATTGGAGGAAACATGTATGGAAAATGCTACAGACCTTAGTAGTTGTGCTATTTTGGCATTATATGGTTTTAAGATCTTACATAATTGGTCATATGAAGACTTAAGGGATTAGATTGTGAACCTAATAAGGGCAGCAACTGGTGCTGATTTAACTGTGGAAAACCAAAAAAGCAGCTCCACACTGGAGCTGTGCAAGCCCAAATCAGTCTCAGTCCAATCCAAAAAAAGGGCAGCACCAGCATCCGTCTCAGTTTATGAAAACAACATTTATTGTATTACATGCCTGTAAAGAAGCAGTGGCAATAAAGGCAGAGGAAGTGCATATGCAGAAACCGGTCGGGCTTGTGAGTCTGCCTTTATTGCCACTGCTTCTCTACAGGCATGTAATACAATAAATGTTGTTTTCATAAACTGAGACGTCATGCTAGTATACTGATTAGCTGATTTAACTGTATCTGATATTTTACAAATATGGAATGATAAAGATTTTATGGGCATAAATTGCTTATTTATATTTTGCACAGTTCCTCGAATAGCAAATCAAATCTGGATTAATGAAGTGGGTCTGAGAAAATTTGGCTGTATTCTAGAATATGTTAACAGGGAACTCTTGAATGAGAAATTTCAAACACTAACTAATGAGTCTTGTCAATTAAGTATTTTGGTGTTAAATCACCTTTTAGTAAAAAATAGAAGAAAACTCAAAGAGTACCCTGATGAACATATTTGGTCATGTCCTAAAATCCCAGACCTAGAATTTTTAATAGAAAAGTTTACAGTTGGAACAAAGGTACAAGTTTGGGACAGGTGGACATTTTAGTTAAAAATCCAGAGGCAGCAAAAGTATACTAGGCAAGGCAACATTACTAGACAAAGTGGGATTACACATAATGGAAAGGAAAACATTAAATGAAGGAAGTAAACACAATAGACAGGAGGCAAGTGTTTCAAATCAGGAAAATTTGGCTGATAGAGTGCCTAAGATATTGTATGCTTATGGTCTGGAAATAATTAAAAATGAGAATAACAACAATTTAAAGGATCTTTTAGTAGACATACTAGAACAACTTTTGAATGTTTCTATAGAAGATCCTAATGCATTAACTATCACAAGGCAGGGATGTGATCCAGAATGTGATTTAATCATTGTTAAAACAGGCTTTTTAAGCTTATACAATAAGATCATTGAGAACAGGAGTCTACTGGATGCCTTAGGCATATATATAGTTAATATAAATGACTTTTCTCACCAGAATATTCCTATATGCAAATCACCAAAAGGGACAAACCAGGAAAAATTGTTATTTAATGTTTCTACTCGTAATAGATTTGAGTTGCTAGACACACAATTAAATTGACTTGCAGAAGAAAAAGAACTACATATTGGAACAAAGCTTAATGCCTTTCTTTTAATTTCTTGGAATATTGAGGCATTTTCTAAATTAATGTATCAAGAATGGTTAGATTTTATACTTAAGTTTAATATTATTTGTCTACAGGAGACTTGGCATAATAAAGATCAAGAAATTTTATTGAATGGTTATCTAATTTTCCAGATCCCAGGAGAAAAAATTGCTGAAATGGGAAGAACTGTAGGGGGTTTAATTACCTTAATCAAAATAAATGCTGATATTACTGCAGATATTTTATATACCAATAAAAACATAATGGTTATTTACATTAAGGCTAAAAAAGGTAAACATTTTTGCCTAATTAATACATACATACCTCTGTCTAATTCAAATTCATATTATCCAGAACTTTGGGATCAATTGGAGGACTTTATTCATAGGAGTGGGGCAGTAACATCTTGTGATAATGTATTACTTTGTGGGGACTTTAATGCAAGGATTGGACCATATGATGGTTACTCTGATAGTAATTTCCATAACTGGTGTCATCTAGAAGCCTCTAATTGGCCCAGGTGTACAAAGGATGAGAGATTAAACAAAATGGGTCAGAGACTAATAGAATTATTAGCCCTATATAATTTAGCACCAATTAATGGTAGGTTACATGGTGATAAATTGGGAAATTTTACTCACTTTTTCTGTAAGGGACCATCAATTATAGATTATGGCCCAGATATTCAAAAGAGTTGAGCCATGCGCAATAGGGTTGCACCTCTAGATCGCAAGTAACATGACATTCTATGATATTCAGCAGGAGCCAGTTGTGCCCTGAAATCATGACTGAGCAACAGCCAATGATAATGAGGCATGCGCAACTGAAGGGAGGAACTGTGCATAAATGGCGCAGTGCAATATTCAACAACTTGCGCCATGCGCAAGGGGAGCAAGCGGATTGCGCCATAGCTGAAATGAGCAAAATCAAAAGGAGCAAGGGAGAGGCACAAGAACACTACAGGGAAGCCACATGAGGCAGAACTCTAGCCAGAAAGACAGGGTAGGAGGAAAACACAGGACAAGCCAGGGAAAGGGCACCCTGAACACACAGGCACAGGGAAGGTGTGAGGAGCCACAGCCAGTGCAGAAGGAGGAAGTGCCACACAGCACAGAGGCCACCAGAGGCAGGTGTTCCCGGTGCAGGGGAAGTAGCAGGGAGGACATCAGGGGGAATACAGTAACAGCTACCGGGGGGGTGAACACAAGCCAGGGACATGGCCAGTGCCACCTTCCAGATGGAGGCCGTTATGAGGGGGTGAGAAGGTGGGCAGCAGGGGCATGGCCATGGAAGGACCCGTCGGCTGTATGCCCCAACAGACAGTACCAAGCCCACACCAGCTTTGAGCTGAACACTGATACTGAGATTGTGGGATGGTATCACCTGAATAGGGCAATTCTGAGGTGGCTCTGTGAGCTGTGCAGTGATGTGATGCAGGCACCCACACGACGGAGCCATGCCCTGTCAGTGGAGACTAAAGTAACAGCCTGCATGTGCTTGCTCACCACAGGTACCTTCCAGAGACCAACTGGGGACACCACAGGCATAACCCAGTTTGCCACGTCATGCCACCTCACCCAATTCCTCACCACACTGCTGCCACATGCTATGGAGTACATCCATTTCCCCAGCACACCGGCAGAGTGCACAGTAAACATACAGGAGTTCCACAGGGTAGCATGTATGCCTGGCATGTTAGGGGCAATAGACTGCACCCATGTGGCCATACACACACCACCTGGCCCTGAGGGGGCCACATACATGAATCACAAGGGCTATGCCAGCATCAATTACCAGGTGATGTACGATGCCAGGGGCGCATAATCAATGTCTGTGCCCACGACCCTGGGGACACACGATGCCTTCATCTGGCACCAGTCAGTGCTGTGCCACAGATTTGAGAGTGGGGACATCCACTGGCCACCTAGTGGGTGAGTATGCAAACTACATGGACAATCATAGGGCCTGGGGGGGCATGGCCAGAGGTGATATGGGTAGTGGCCTACATGGCCTGGGGCAGGGCGATGCTGATCACTAAACTGACCTCCACCCTCTACACACAGGTGACAGTGGATACCCACTCTGTCCCTGGCTGTTCACACCCTACCGGTGGCCTGCGACCCCATTGCAGCAACGCTACAATGAGGCACACACCACCACATGTAATGTCATTGAGCGGGTGTTCAGGATGCTGAAGGCACATTTCTGTTGCCTGGACACCTCGGCGGTGCCCTACAGTACAGCCCAAAAGGCCTGTAGGCTATTCCGGGCCTGTTGCATTCTGCACAACATGGCCAATGATGTGGGATAGCCATACAGGTCGAAGATAGGGACAGCGATGGGGATGATGAGGACACCAGTGATGATGGTGATGGGCAGCCCCTCTTGGGTGATGGGACCCCGACTGATCCGGCTGGCACAGCAGCTGCACCAGGACACCATCATGGAGGCGCCAGCCAGCAGGTAAGTCATGGGGCCATGTGCAACCACCAGTGGCTGGGCACAGCCACAAACACGCATGGACATGCACCAGGGTGCATGCCATCAAAGTGGCAGGGCACAGAAGCACACACACAACCAGGGATGGGTGAGGATTAACATGCCACTGGACAGACACACACACAATGCACAAATGTGCACAGAAGACAGAGGCACCCTGACCAGAACACCAACCATAGCCACACATGTCCACAGGCCACCACACCCACTGCTGTGTCCATGTGCGTGTGTCAGATGCCCAGGCACCATTGCACATTGAATTTGTACAGTGCAGTGCAGAGCATCATCATGCACATGCAACTGGACCCAACAGCTGGGAGGGTGTGCAGATTGGACTGGTAATCACATGCAGGGCAGTGCCCACCTGTGCACTGCCCACTAGGCCACACTATGCACACACAGGACAGCACCAGACAGTAGCCACACTGGGAGACAGGTCAGTATCGCGACACAGTGCCCTGGCCACCATGGATGCATGGGTGGCCCCCAAGACCGCCAGCACTGACAGGCTGATCACTGCCCTCATGGGGTGGAACCAACGGTCTCCCAGGGTTCCACTGCCAAACGTGACCGTCTTTCGCCGGGGTCTGCAGCACACCGAAGCATGCCTGCAAGGAGTGCCGGGATGCCCACAGCTGAACCCAGTGTCAACAGGGAGGAAGTCGCATGATGCGGAGGAAATGGGGGTGGACAGTGCACTGCATGGTGTCCGTGATGCATGGGCTTACGACACTATGTGCCCATTGTGGCCATGACAGCAGTGAATGCCTGTGCATGCCTGTCAATGGCAGCAATTCACATCCTCCTGCAAATGGTCCATCTCTGCAGGATCAGAGCAGTGTCCCTGCGCAGCGCTCTGCCCTCCAGAGCCACCGCGGTGCATCCACTGACACCGCCAGCTGCATCTGCTGCTGGATGATGCCCGTGAGTGGGTGTGCTCATCAAGAGGTCATCTGCCCCTGGCATCCTGTCCCCTCAGGATGCATGGCCCTGATGATCAGCACCCCTTGAGGGTGGGTGCTGCGCACCAGGACCAGGTCTGGGTATGACCACAGGCAGTGCACAGATGCCGCCACTGAACCCTGTACCCCCAAGCCCATTGGCCGATTGCTGATGCTGCCCCTCCAGCTGCAACTCCCCAGGGCTCAGTGGTGCTGCCACAGTGGCCGCAACAGCCCCACTGTCCTGAATAGAGACCAGTGCTGCCCCACTGGTGCTGACAGGCACAGTCTGGGACTGTGCTGACACGCAGGCCTCCACGGCAGCACCACCCACAGCCATGGGCATGATGTGTCCTGCTGTGTGGCCATCCCATGGCACACACGTGTCACTGCCCATGATCAAGGCCCCTACTTTTCTGGGCACAGTGGGACCAAGTTCTGGCGGCAAGACTACCATTTGCACGTCAGAACTTCTCGTGAAGTGGTATATTTCTCGGAAGTTCTGCAGCACTAACAAACTACCACATCACAGTATCAGCTTGTCATCCTGACTTCACTTTCATGGCAATAGTTATAGCAATCAGGATGGTGGAAAGCCCAGTAACACTATTTCAAAAAATAACAGACTTATAGAAATAATTTTTTTGCCTAAAAAAGCAAAACAAATGTCTCTCCCTTAAGGTCCTAGCCTAGTGCATAAATGACATATGCAGAGGGGACCTTATGTGATAAATAAGGTACTTCTATATGCATGCTATCTATACCACTAATGAGGTCTCTACTGTGTATCACTTATATATCTGTATGTGCTTTCTACACCACTCATGAGGTTCCCACTGTGTATCACTTATATATATATACAATCTCGTAACATACATACAAATATGTGCATGTTTGTGAGTGTATAGTGAGAGAGAGACAGAGATACTGTGTGTGTGTGTGTGGCGTGTGTGTGTGTGTGTGTGTGTGTGTGTGTGTGTGTGTGTATATATATATATATATATATATTTTTTTTATTTCCATTAAATTGCATCCTCATTCATTACAGGTCTCATTGGGAATGGAATAAGCGGAATAGAGGAGTTATTGTAAAACTCATTTTTCGTGTCAACCTGCTTTCCCAGACACACTCACGTAACACCATCAGGCCATGACATGCATGTGAACTGATTGTGAGATAGAACTCCAACCCATCACAATGTGTCCACCCGGTGACAGAACACCACCATACCTTCCCAGGCTCCGAGCAGTGATGTGTTCCACCAATCCTTACTGCTCCCCAGCCAGCTCCCAGAGCTAATCTCTGAACCTGAGTTGCCGGCACAGAAACACAGCATGCTTCCCTTTGGCCCAACAGCTGTCCCTGCACACAACATTTCTCCATAACTTTTAGGTGATTCTATCAACCAATGACAATATGTAATCAATAACCCTGGCAAAAATGCGTACAGTGCAATTATATATTTAACAGGTCTATTCTTTCAACAGGTCTACACATTATTATATTCCTCTTTTCTGGGTGTAATTACTTTATTATATTATAAAATGGCAGTTAGATTTATTTTACCAGTTATTCATTTTAGATGGCATCTCTATACCTTAAAGGCACAAATAAGTTTGTACAAAGTGAGGTATGGACTTAACAGGTTTGTGTCATTGACAAGGTTTTGTTTAAGTTGGACGTAGTGCAATAATGTAAGACTGAAAATTGTATTAGGCTGTAGTGCAGGTTGAGCAAATATCACCATGACTGATGTGCTTTGCCACCATCCCTGGCAGTGGGAGCTGTGGTAGATAGTGACTGTTCATATCTGTTGCAGAATGCAGCCATTTCATTAGCTAATGTACTGTGTGATGTTATAGCATAATAACATCACATTCTGAGCATATGGAGGGTTTTGGATATAAAAAGAGGGGAAGGGAACCAGATTCTATGGATAAACAGAAATATTAATAAAAAATCACCAAGAAGAGTGAATTCTGTGGCACCGCAGAAGTTCTGTGGTAGATTGCAAGTTCTGCGCAAAATTCTGCAGCCGCAGAATTCTAAGGGCCTTGCCCATGATGTTAGTGACATCATCATCGGTGACGGACTCTGCACCAGCCCCAGTCACAGCATGCTGGCATCCATGGTTGCCAGCACACTGGGACACAGGCAGGGCTTCCTCCTCACCTGTTACAACGACATCAGTGTGGACAGCCAGGTGGTCCCACTGTCGCAATGATCCACATATACCTGTGGAGGTGGATGGACCCTCCTCCATCTCCAGCTGACTGTCCTCAGTGGACAGGCCCACCACCGCTGACCCATGCAGATGCTCAGGATCTGTAAGGGAAAGCAAAGTCACGACACTGCATGTGACCTACCCTGCCCCCCATAGACAGACTGTGACTTACCATGCAGTGATGGGGCGCCATCATCACAAACCACCAACGGAACACCCTCAATGGCACTCGCTGCATGCTTCCAGCAAGCCTCTCCTCCTGGGGTCAACTGCTGACCACCTCTGGCTGTCCCCACCTGTTGCACCTCATGCTGCCCTGATGGCAGCCATCTTCTCCTTTATCCTCCTCCTGTCCATGCCCATCTTTTTCTTACACTCCTGCACAGAGCACTGGTGGCTGCCATGCAGGTTCATAGCACGTGCCACCTCCTCCCGTGCAGCAGCACAGGCTTGGGGTGTTCTCCCACCATCCACTGAGAAGCAGCTCCTGATCCAGGTAGGCCTCAAACAGCGCTTCGGTCTTGACCTCGGTAAAGTTAGGCCTCCTCCTCCTCCCACCACTGTGTTCCTCCTCTCCCACATCTTGTTTGGTCATTATGTAGCCTGTAAGAATGGCAGTTGTTACCTGTGACTGTGCAGTCCCATGCATGTCCCTAAATCCACAGTCCAGACTCCAAAACAGCAGGTAACTCACCAATAGACTGCAGTAACTGACTATGGCCACTGCAGCCCAATGTCACATTTTTATAGCGCAACCCATGCAAATGAGGTGAGGCACGACTTTAAGTGGATGCAAATTGCAGTGCTGCACCATTGAATGGCTGATTAGATGATTTGCATATGACGGCTGAATATCGTGTTGTTGCACTTTGTGCAATTGTGTTGAACGTGCTGGCCAATGGTGCAGTTCTGTGACAGTAGTACACACCTCACTACGCATGCCGGGTTGCTGGCCTTGGCGTCTGCCGCGCTGATGGCGTGCTGTGCACAGTAGGCAATGCGAGGCATGGCCACCATTATGCCAGGTGGCGTATAGATGGTCACTACATGCCTGGTCTGGGCCATCGCCGAGCGCACTGGGCCAACTGCGCGGTGAGCCGCTAATGGTGGTGAATTACAGGCAGCCAATTGCACTACACGCATTGGGTTCCAATGGCACTGTGCATGTCTATGCACCAGAGACCCTTGACCCTCTGCCCGACCTTTGCCCCCTAGGTGCTATGTGTCAGGCATGGGTGCACCTCTATAGTGCTGTTTGGTGACAGCGTGATAGGGAATGGCAGTGCTGTACCGCACAGCATCTGCACATGGGGAGCCATGCTGCAGAGCACCATATTGCCAAATCGAGCAGCAAGCATGGCACACAGGAGGGCAGCTCAGTGGTCGGCAATAGAGCTGGCCAACCTAGTGGCCATTGTGGAGCCACACCATGGGCCATTGTTTGGGGAGGTGCCCCTGGACAGGTCCAGGACCCAGGTGTGGGAGGAGGTGGCCACTGCACTTGAGGAGGCCACAGAATGGGGAGGAGCACCAAGCAGTGCCACCACAGGTACAGGGACCTGTGGCGGAAGGAGCTGGAGCTACTAGCACACCTGGGGGCACATGCCAGGAGGGGCACAGTGCCACGGCCAGGTAGGGGTTATGTCAACACACTTTTATCTTCCATATGGGTAACACTGTAATATGTGTCCAGCACATGGGGGAGGGACCATCCAGGGTTGGCTGTGGTGGTGTTCACAGGGTGTGGGATGGGTGGGTCTGGCTGAGTGGGAGGGCACACACCTGGGGGCAGGGGGACTTTGCTACAGGATTGTACTAATGTTCCTCTCTCCATGTTTGCCCCACAGGCCCAGAGGAATGCCGCTGTGCCCGTGAACTGTGGCAGCAAGAGGAGAAGAGTGCAGCAAGGTGGGGCGAGGGCCCTCACCACCCACTGGACCTGCCCGATGAAGGTGAGTGCCATACCTCCATGATTACTATTGCATGCTGTGTGACAGGGTGGGCAGCGGGGTATGGCCACCATCCATCGACACCACTGCCATGCATGCAACTTGTTACAGTCAGCACTGTCCAGTGGCAATGCATGTTTGGGAGTGCATCAATGGTGGTCCATGCATGCACCAGGTACATGGTTGTGCCACTGCCTTTGCACCACATAGCCATGTCACTAAATAGCCCACGGTGATGCTGTCGTGACTTGGCGGGTGGGTGTGCAGCATTCCGCATGGCTGTATGCATCTGGGTGGGCAGGTCATGTACATGATCACTGCAGGTGGTCACACACCATCACAGAGGTATGTCCCATGGCTGTATGCCATGCAGTGGAGTGGGCTGTGATGGGGTTGTGCATTTCACACCTATTGACTGTGCTCCCTTGTCCTAGGTACAGCCATCTCTGGGAAATAAGGGGCACTGCAGGAGATACTCCAGGTGGCGTGAGCTTTGCTGGACATCCTCACAGGATAGACAACACGGGGTCCTCCCAGAGCACAAAGCAGTTGGAGTCGGGGGGAGGCGCTCTGCCAGGGATCCATCAGTCCTGTATTCCCCTGGACCCACCCTCACACCCCTCCTTTCCCTGTTCCATTTGTCCACCCTGCCCCTACACACCACACTTTTGTGGCCTCCCCCAACCTTGAATATATTTTGTACATAGTATTGTAAATAGTTGAATTTTATATGTCTGTTCAATACAGTTATTTTGATATGAATACTGTGGTGGTCTCTGATTTGCAGTGGGCTGTAGGTGCTCAGCTGCAGTGGTGCATGGCATCAGGGGTGGTGGTCATGGGTATGTGTGTGTGTGTCCATGTGGAGGTGACTATGAAGTGTGGAGTAGCTATCAGTCAGTGTCTGTGGTGTGTGTGTTGTGCCCTGTGCACTGGATGACTGTGTGCAGTGGTCCATGGTGCATGCTCTGTGTACATGGTGCACCTATCAGCCCGTCCATGGCCTGTGCAGCTGACACACATGCATGTCTGTGACCTGCACAGTCCACTGGCATGTCAGTGGTGGAAGTCCCTGCAGGGCAGCCACTGTACCCGTCACATTGCTGGGTTGCCTCCTGTCACTGGTGTGGCGCATGTCTGCCTTGGGTGACACTGTGGCCTCCACAGTTTTTGTCCCACCTCCATGCTGTGCCTTGTGTGTGTTGCAGGGGATGTGCACCACTGTCTGTGACTTGTGCTCCAGGCAAATGATGGTGGTGTATGGGTCCATAGTGCCTGCACAGGGTGGCTGGCACTTCAGTGCCATAGAGGACTGCAGGTTGTGTGTACACAGTTTACATGGGCTCACACTGGGGGCTTGGTTGCCCCACCACTGCATCCCTGTGTTGTTGTGCCCTTGGGTATGGGTGGGTGTCTGTCCATGCACTGTGTGGCATCTAGTGTGGTGCATGCTTACACACACCACTGTGGGTGTCTGTGCTGGCTGTTGTGGCCAGTGGTGGGTTGAGGTGTGTCATCGGAATACTGTGCAGGGTGCTGTACCACTGGTGGTGGTGTCCGGGGCATGCCCTGTCCCGTGTGGGGTACCTCATGTGCTGATGCATGGTTGGTCTCTCAGCAGTACCTTGGGGGGACTGTGCATGGTGGCACTGTGTCTGCCGTTGTTGCATTGCTGTGTGCTGCCACCCGCTGATGGGTGCTCATGGTGGGGCTGGCTTGCATGGTTCTGTGGTGCACAGGGTTGCATTGTCACAGTGGGGGTGGTGGCATACATGGGGTTTCCTGCAGTGGTGGTCACTGCTCATGGGAGGGTGTCTGGGGGTCACTGTGCAAGGTGTGCTCTGCATTGGGGGGATGGTGTGGCATGGGGTGGTCAGCCCTCCTTGTGTGCCAGTCACAGCTTGCTGGTAGGTGTGATGGGGCACTATGGCCCAGTTGTGGGTTGTTTGCTTGTCTCCATGGGCCGGTGGTTATTCCAGCCCTCCCCAGTTGTGCAGTGCATGGGGTGTGGGGGGACAATGTCTGTTCTGCTGTGTGTTCCTGTACCCATCTGTGGCATGGGTGGTGGGCCCCTACCTCCCTGGTTGTGCAGTTGCATTGCTCTGCTGTTGGGGGGTGTCCCTGGTTGCACTATGGCCCCTCTGGACTGCTCAGCTGAACATCCCTTGTTGCGCTATGGCGCATCAGATCTGCTCAGCTTCCCCTCCCTAGTTGCGCTATGGCACAGGTGATGCGATATTCAGTCATCAGCTGTAGGCACAGTTTGGCCTGCTCCGTTTTTGAATATCACATCTCTTGTGCATATGCGCAATAGACTTGCACTTGCTCCTGCTATTGCGCACTTTTTGGGCGCAGTTTGAATATCTGGGCCCATGTGTTTCGAAATGGGAATATGACAGATTGGGAATCTTTGGAAATTCCAACTAGGGGTGAAAGCAATCATCTCCCTCTTGTTCTAAAAGCAAAAAATATAAAATGTGTTCTAGATGTGCCAAGTAAACCTACACAATTTGTAATCTGTAATAACAAAATTCAATGGCAGGATAAGTTTTCTCCTCTTATTAAACATCTTTTGCAGGGCCTATCCATCAAGTTAAACATTGAAAATATGGGGTATGGGCGTTTACATCATCTATTATTCTCAAATCTAGAGGAAATAAAAAAATTACTTAAATCCTCAAAGATTACAAAAGTATAAAGAATAAAAACACATGGTTTGATGTGGAATGCTGTAAAGAAAAAAGAGAACTAAATAAAAAAATTAGGAAGGTAAGGCAAAATAAAACTTCACAAAATATTGCAGAACTAAATAGATGCCAAGAAAAATACAAGAAGTTTCTCTTATTAAAACAAGGACAATACCAATAAAGAAATTGGGATCGTATGCTTGAAGCCATTTATAATAAAGATTTTCAGACATTGGTTATTGGTTGCTAAGGGAACTAATAATATTAAGTACGAATTGGATACCTATATTACATTGGAAACCTGGGTCTCTTATTATTCTTTAAAATTTTTTTCCTCGAATGTCGAAAATATAGGAATATTTCTGGATATTAATATGCAGGATTTTCGACCCTTTTTAATTACAGAAGTGTATTTTGTCATTGCAGCTTTAAAAAAAAGAAAAGCGCCAGGACCGGATATGATTCCTTCTGAAGTTTACTTGTGTGCCCCTGCTTTATGGTCTATAATTCTGACTAAATATTTTAATTTTTGTGTCCAGAAACTGGTTTTTCTGAACTCCTGGAAAGGAGCTATAATATTCTCCATCTATAAAAAGGGTGATAAGACAGATCCTAAAATGTATAGGCCTATTTCTTTATTAGATAATCTAGGGAAAATGTTTTCTAAGTTAGTTTCAAATAGACTAAATGAAGAATTAGCAGGGTTAGGGGGACTTTCTGAAGCACAAGCTGGATTTAGGGCTGGATACAGCACAACTGACAACTGTTTTATAATCAGACATCTCTACGAAAAATATGTTATAATTAGGAAACAGTCCTTATTTGCTGCCTTTATAGACTTTAGTACTGCATTCGACTCAGTATTAAGGAATGTACTTTGGCTTATAATGAAGAAAAAAGGATTCACAGTGGAATTGATAGCAATTATTAGGGAATTATATACTTCAACATGGGCCCAAGTGAGGTCAGGTACTAAGGGACAATTGTCCTTAACCTTCTCTACAAATATGGGAGTAAGACAAGGCTACGTAATTGCTCCTCTTCTTTTTTATATATATATTGACGAGTTATTATGTCACTTAAATCTTGGTAACTCGGACTCTCCTAAGATTAGGGATAAGCGTTGTGGCGTATTGGCCTACTCTGATGACTTAGTCTTATTCTCTCTTACTGAGTCTGGACTTCAAGCTAAATTAAACATGCTTGCAATAATTGCAAATGAGCTTAACTTGTCAATAAATATTCAAAAAAGTCAAATTCTTCTGTTTGTTACAAATGGTAAAAAAAATAATAAAATGAAATTTTGGCTGTTAGGTTCTGACAAATTAGAGACTGTAGATAGTTATACATATTTGGGCCTACACCTGACTAGGGATGGGAAATGGAATGTACAGCTGGATACAATTTTAGCAAAATTAAAGAGGACAGCAAATTCTCTACTCATATTTAATAAAAAATATGGGGGAAATACAATTAGGCATATTTTAAAGGCAGTTCTACCCAAATATTATGCTCAAGCTTTATATAATGTTGAAATTTGGCATCATAACAAAATAAATACGCTAGATATTCCTGGTAATAAATTGCTACGAGAATCCTTAGGTTTACCCAACTTTGTTCCAGCTGCGATACTGAGGGCCGGGACAGGTTATTATTCTTTGCAGGCAGCAGCTGATGCCAGAAAAGTTAATTTTTGGGTTAGAATACTTCAACATGATCAAAATAGATTAACGGCCTTATGTTTACATGAAAAATACTGGTGGTCTTCTTTAGGGTACTTAAAATCAGAATGGTTATCCCTGATATTCAATTTATTACAGAAGGTGAGGTTAACCTACTTATATCAGTATAGGGCAAGAGGAATTACTATTAGTTTAAAATATCAATCCCTCATTACAAAGGCATTTAGAGAATACTATAAGACCCTAGATTTAAATATTATTAAAAAGCTTAAAATGTTTCCATTTTTTAGGATAAATGATCCCTGTCATTACTATAGATATTATTTAGATATTCTTACAGAAGTAGAAGATAGAAAACAATATACTAGATATACGTTAGAAGTATTTTCAAATAACATTTTGGAAGCAGTTTTTGCAAAAAATACCACTCCTAATTCTGGTTTTTGCTCTTGTACCTGCTCCACACTGGAAAACTTGGAACATGTCAGCCCAGATATTCAAAAGAGTTGAGCCATGTGCAATAGGGTTGCACCTGCACAAGTCCGAAATTGCGTCATTCTGTGATATTCAGCAGGAGGCAGCTGCACCCCCGAAATCATGCTGAGCAACAGCGTAATGATAATGAAGGCATGCGCAACCGAAGGGGGAGGAACCATGCATAAATGGCGCAGTGTGATATTCAAAGACTTGCGCAATGCGCAACAGTGGAGCAAGCGGAAGTTGCGCCATAGCGGAAATGAGCCAAAATAAAAAGGAGCAAAGAAGAGGTGCAAGAACACTACAGGGAAGCCACATGAGGCAGAGGCAGAGACACACAGACAGGGCAAGTGGCAGGAACAGGGCAGGCCAGGGAAAGGCCACAGTCAACAGCCAGGCACAGGGAAGGTGTGGGGAATCACACAGCACAGAGGCCAGCACAGGCAGGTGTACCCAGTGCAGGGGAGGTAGCAGCCAGGACAGCGGGGGGGAATAAAGTAACAGCTGCTGGGGGAGTGAACACAAGCCAGGGACATGGCCAGTGTCATCTTCCACATGGAGGCCGTAATGAGGGGGGTGAGAAGGCGGGCAGCAGGGGGCGTGGCCGTGGAAGGGCCTGTCAGTGGTACGCCCCCAACAGGCAGTACTGAGTCTGCACCAGCTTTGAGCTGTACACAGATACTGAGATTGTGGGCCAGTACCACTTGAACAGGGCAATTCTGAGGCGGCTCTGTGAGCTGTGCAGTGATGTGATGCAGACACCCACACGACGGAGCCATGCCCTGTCAGTGGAGACCAAGATAATAGCCTACATGTGCTTGCTCACCACGGGTACCTTCCAGAGACCAACTGGGGACACCACAGGCATAACCCAGTCAGCCACATCATGCCACCTCACCCAATTCCTCAGCGCACTGCTGCCACATGCTGAGGAGTACATCCATTTCCCCAGCACAGTGGCAGAGTGCACAGCAAACATATAGGAGTTCCACAGAGTAGCACATATGCCTGGCATGCTAGGGGCAATAGACCACACCCATGTGGCTATACACACACCATCTGGCCCTGAGGGGGCCACATACATAAATTGCAAGGGCTATGCCAGCATCAACTGCCAGGGGGTGTGCAATGCCAGGGGGCACATCATCAATGCCTGTGCCACGCACCCTGGAGGAGAACACTATTCTTACATCTGGCACCAGTTGGCACTGTGCTACAGATTCGAGAGTGGGGACATCCCCACTGGACACCTAGTGGGTGAGTATGCAAACCAAATGGACAAATATAGGGCCTGGGGGGGCATGGCTAGAGATGCCATGGGTAGTGGCCTACATGGCTTGGGGCAGGGTGATGCTGATCACCAAACTAACCTCCACCCTCTACACACAGGTGACAGTGGATACCCACTCCGTCCCTGGCTGCTCACACAGTACCAGCAGCCCATGACCCCATCGCAGCAATGCTACAATGAGGCACATGCCACCACATGCAATGTCATCGAGTGGGTGTTCACGATGCTGAAGGCATGTTTCCATTGCCTGGACACCTCTGGTGGTGTCCTACAGTACAGCCCCTCAAAGGCCTGTGGGATATTCCTGGCCTGTTGCATCCTGCACAACATGGCCAACGTATGTGGGATAGCCATACAGGTTGAAGAGGGGGACAGTGATGGGGATGATGGGGATGCCAGTGATGATGGTGATGGGCAGTCCCCCCTTGGCTGACGGGATCCCTCACAGGATCCCTGACTGCTCTGGCTGGCACAGCTGCACCGGGGCACCAGGACACCATCACAGAGGAGCACTTCAGCCAACCCAGGTAAGTCATGGGGCCATGCGCAACCACCAGTGGCCAAGGCACAACCCACAAACATGCAGGAACCCACACTGGGGGTGCATGCCATTGAGGGAAGTGGCAGGGCACAGAGGCACACACACAGCCAGGGATGGGTGAGGATTAACATGCCACGCTGAAGGACACACATACACATGCACACACACAACACAACAAATGTGCACAGAGGGCAGAAGGCACACCGACCCAGAATGCACACCCTAGCAACACACATGTCCACAGGCCACCATGGCCACTGCTTGTCCATGTGCATGTGTCAGATGCTGAGCACCATTGCACTTTGGTGTACAGCGTAATGCAGGCATCATCATGCACATGTAACTGCAGACAGCAGCCAGGAGGGTGTGCAAGTGGACTGTGTGTCCTCGTGCAGGGACGGGTACCCACCCATGCACTGCCCACTGAAACACACAATGCACACAGGGCAGCACCAGACAGTAGCCATGCTGGGAGACAGGTCAGTCCCGCAACACAGAGCCATGGCCACCACGGATGCATGGGCGGCCCCACTGAGACCCGCCAGCACTGGCAGGCTGACCACTGGCCTCATGGGGTGGCACTGATGGTCCCCCAGGGGTTCCACTGCGTGAACATGACCGTGCCCACGCAGGGGTCTGCAGCACACCGAACATGCCTGCATCAGGAGTGCTCGGGATGCCCACAGCTGAACCTGGTGTTGACAGGGTGGGAGTCGCATGATTCTGGGAACGGGGGGTGGAAAGTGCACTGCGTGGTGTCCACAACGCATGGGCACCTGACTGTGTGCCCATTGTGGCCATGACAGCATTGAATGCCTGTGCATGCCTGTCAATCGCAGCAGTCACATCCTCCCGCAAACAGTCCATCGGTGCCAGGATCTGTTCAGTGTCCCTGCTGTGATGCTCCTCTGCCTGCTCCAGAGCCACACACAGTGCTTCCATGGATGTCGCAAGCCACATCTGCTGCTGGACCAATGCTCGCAGTAGGTGGGTGTGCTCATCCAAGAGGTCATCAGCCTCCTCAGCATCCTGTCCCTCAGGGTGTGCAAGGGCCTGATGTTCAGCACCCCTTGAGGGTGGGTGCTGTGCACCAGGACCAGGTCTGGGCATGTCCACAGGTGGTGCACAGATGCTGCCACTGAACCCTGTACCCCCAAGCCCAGTGGGTGACTGCTGATGCTGTCCCTCTGGCTGCTGCACCCCAGGGCTCAGTGGTACCACCACAGTGGCTGCAACAGTCCCACTATCCTGAACAGACACCAGTGCTGCCCCACTGGTGCCGACAGGCACAGCCTGGGACTGTGCTGACATGCAGGCTCCCACGGCGGCACCACCCACAGCCATGGGTGTGAATTGCCCTGCTGTGTGTCTATCCTGTGGCACATACATGTCACTGCCCATGATGGTCGTGTCATCATCACTGGTGCTGGACTTTGCCCCGGCCACAGCCACAGCGTGCTGGCATCTGTGGATGCCAGCATGCTGGGACACAGGCAGGGCTTCCTCCACACCTGTCTCAATGACATCAGTGTGGACAGCCAGGTGGCCCCACTGTGGTACAGAACCACACATACCTGTGGAGGTGGATGGTCCCACCTCTGACTCCATCCAACTGTCTGCAGTGGACAGGCCTACCGCTGACCCATGCAGATGCTCAGGATCTGTAAGGGAAAGCAAAGTCACATTACTGCATGTGACCAACCCTGTCCCCCCAGACAGACCATGACTTACCATGCAGTGATGGGCCACCACCCGTCTGGAAGCCACCACCCAGAACTCCCTCTATAGCACTTTGGTGCATGCTTGCAGCAAGCCTGTCCTCTACTGAGGTGAGCTGTACCACCTTCGGCTGTCCCCCACCTGTTGCAGCACATGCCTCCCTGATGGCAGCCACCTTCTCCATAACCCTCCTCCTGTCCATGTCCATCTTCTTCTTACACTCCTGCACGGAGTGCTGGTGGCTGCCATGCAGGTTCACGGCACATGTCACCTCCTCCCAGGCAGCAGCACGGGCCTGAGGGGTGCCCCACCATCCACTGAGCAGTGGCTCCTGATCCAGGTAGGCCTCAAAAAGGGCCTCAGTTTTGTCCCCACAGGCCTGGAAGAACTGCGCTGAGTGCATGCAGAGTGGAGGGGAGTGGAAACTGCAGCCAGACAGGCCGAGGACCAGCAACGGCCACCTGATCGGCCCAATATGGGTGAGTGCCAGACATCCATGATTAGTATTGCATGCTGTGTGACAAGGTGGGCAGCGGAAAATGGCCGCCATTCATTGACATCACTGCCATGCACACCACTTGTTACAGTCAACACTGTCCAGTGGCAATGCATGTCTGGGTGTGCATCACTGGTGGTCCATGTGTGCACCAGGTGCATGGCTGTGCCACTGCCTTTGCACCACATAGCCATGTCACTAGATGGCCATGGTGGTGCTGTGCATGACTTGGCCGGTGGGTGTGTGCAGCATTCCGCATGGCTGTATGCACCTGGGTGGGCAGGTCCTGTGGACGTGATCACTGTGGCTGGTCACACACCATCACAGTGGTATGTCCCATGGCCGTATGCCATGCACAGTGGGTGGGCTGTATGGGGTTGTGCATTCACATCTGTTGACTGTGCACCCTTATCCTAGGTGCGAGACATCTGAGGGAGATCAGAGACACCATGCAGGAGCTCCTGATTCTGGCCCATGAGACGGTGGCAATTCTGCAGAGGATAGATGAGTCGGGGGTTCTGCGGAGACACAGAGCCAGAGGGAGCCAGAGCCAGGACTGGCGGAGCCTTCAGTAGTCCCTTGGTCCCTGACTTCTCCTACCCCCCTGGACCCACCCTCACACCCCTCCTATCCCATCCCATTTGTCCACCCCATCCCCCTGCCCACCCCCACCTTTTTTGTGTCCCCCACCACAAACCTGTAAATAGTTATTATTCATGTACATAGTTGATTTTTCTATTTTTATAATACATTTGACTTTATATGAATACCGTGGTGGTCTCTAATTTGCAGTGGGCTATAGGTGCTCAGCTGCAGTGGTGTGCATGGCATCAGGGGTGGTGCAGTCATGGGTATGTGTGTGTGTCCATGTGGAGGTGTCTATGGCATGGGGGTAGATATCAGTCAGTGTCTGTGTTGTGTGTGTGTTGTTCCCTGTGCACTGGATGACTGTGTGCAGTGGTCCATGGTGCATGCTCTGTGTCCATGGTGCACCCATTGGCCCATCCATGGCTTGTGCAGCCAACACACATGCCTGTCTGTGACCTGCATGGTCTGCTGGCATGTCAGTGGTGGCATTCCTTGCAGGGTGGACACTGTACCCGTCACTTTGCTGGGTTGCCCATGTCACTGGGGTGGTGCATGCCTGGCTCAGGTGGCACTGTGGGCGACATGATCATTGTTCCACCTCCATGCTGTGGCTTGTGTGTGTTGCAGGGGATGTGCCCCACTGTCTGTGGCTTGTGCTCCAGGTGGCTATTGGTGGTGTATTGGTCCATGGTGCCTGCGCAGGGTGGTTGGCACTCCAGTACCATGGTGGACTGTGGGTCATGTGTACATGGCTTACAAGGGCCCACAATGGGGGCTTGGTTGCCCCACCACTGCCTCCCTGCGTTGTTGTGCCCTTGGGTATGGGTGGGTGTCTGTCCAGACCCTGTGTGGCATCTGGTGTGGTGCATGCTTCCACACACCTCTGTGGGTGTCTGTGCTGGTTGTTGTGGCCAGTGGTGGGCTGGGGTGTGTCACTGGAATACTGTGCAGAGCACTGTACCACTGGTGGTGGTGTCAAGGACACGATCATCCCATATGGGGTAACTCTTGTGCCAATGCATGGTCAGTCTCTCGGCAGTACCTTGGAGGACTGTGTGTGGTGGCACTGTGTCTGCCATTGTTGCATTGTTGTGTGCTGCAACCTGCTGATGGGTGCTCATGGTGGGGCTGGCTTGCATGGTGCTGTGGTGCACAGGGTTGCATTGACACTGTGGGGGTGGTGGCATGCATGGGGTTTCCTGCTGTGGTGGTCACTGCTCATGGGTGGTGTCTGGGGGTTACGGTGCTGGGTGTGCTGTGCACTGGGGGATGGTGTGGCACAGGGTGGTCTTCCCTCCTTGTGTGCCAGTCACAGCTTGCCGGTAGGTGTGATGGGGCACCATGACCAGGCTGTGGGTTGGTTGCTTGTCTCCATGGACCAGTGGTTATTCCAGCCCTTCCCTGCTTGGGATGTGCTTGGGGTGTGGTGGACAATGTCTGTTCTGCTGTGTGTTCCTGTGCCCATCTGTGGCATGGGTGGTGGGCTCCTACCTCCCTGATTGTGCAGTTACATTGCTCTGCAGCTGGGGGGCTCCCTGCTTGTGCTATGGTGCCTCTGGACTGCTCAGATGAACATCCCTTGTTGAGATATGACGCATCAGATCTGCTCAGCTTCCCCTCCCTAGTTGCGCTATGGCGCAGGTGGTGCGATATTCAGTCGTTGGCTGTAGGCGCAATTTGGCCTGCTCTTTTTTTGAATATCACGTCTCTTGTGCGTGGGCGCAATAGACTTGCACTTGCTCCTGCTATTGAGCACTTTTTGGGCACAGTTTGAATATCTGGGCCATCATGTTTGTATGTAAATGGTATACTATACCAAGGAAAAAATGGATATGACCTTTATGCCAATCCTTTCAAACAACAGATCAGAGCATCTTACTTCTTATCTTCTTTACTACTAATGATGATATCATAATTAAGGCTGTTACCAACTATTTAGTAAATATCTCTAGAATATGTCTTGGTATAAAAATGAAAAAAGAGGATCTAATATTTATGTTATATTTTGTCAAATAGGATAATATTTGCACTTTTGATAAGGTTAAGCATTATGCCCATAGGTAATTGTATTTAGTTTATTGCTGCCCCTGTCTTTGCACTATGCACTTTAAGGGGATGAAAGAAATGTTTCCTTGTTTATTTATCTACTTATTATTTATTTATAAAGAGCATATTTCATGGTGTAACTCTTTGTATACTGTACCTTATATTTTATGTAATAACTTGTCTATGTTGTCATGGTCTTTGACTGCTCAATACACTTGAACTTGATTAGTACAACTGAAAGCACAATAAACTAGGTTTAAAATTTTCTACTGCCCCAAAACAATTCCAAGTAAAGAGAGCAAATGAAAACAACCTCACTAAAAGCACAACGAACTAGGTTTTAAATATTCAGCAGACATAAAACTATTCCAAGTAAAGACATCACAGGAAAACAGCAACAGTAAAAGTACACCAAAACAGATTTTAAATTTTTAGAAGTCCCAAAATAATTCCAAGTAAACACAGCACAAGAAAACAGCACACTGAAAGCACACCAAACTAGGCTTTAAATTTTCAACAGCTCCAAAACAATTCCAACTCAAGACGGCAAATCAAAACAGCACCACTGAAAGCACACCAAAGTAAGTTTTACATTTTCAACTACCCCAAAACATTTCCAAGTCAAGACAGCAAATGAAAACATCACCACAAAAAGCACACCAAAATAGGTTTTACATTTTCAACAGCCCCAAAATAATTCCAAGTAAAAGACAGCACAGGAAAACAGCACTACTAAAAACAATCAAATCTCTATTTTAAATTTTCAACAACCCTAAAATAATTCCAAGTAAATACAGCAAATGAAAACAGCACCACTTAAGCACACCAAACTACGTTTCAAATCTTCAACAGCCCAAAACAATTCCAAGTAAAGACAGCATAGGAAAACCACACCACTAAAAGCAAACTGAACTAGGTTTTATCTTTTCAGCAACCCCATAATAATTCCAAGTAAAGAAAGCACAGGAAAACAGCACAACTAAAGCACTCCAAAATAGGTTTTAAATTTTCAGCAGCCCCAAAATATTCCAAGTAAAGACAGCACAGGAAAACAGCACACTAAAAGCACACTAAACTAGGTTTTAAATTTCCAACAGCCTCAAAACAATTCCAAGGCAAGCCATCAAATGAAAATAGCTCCACTAAAGGAACACCAGAGTAGGTAATATATTTTCAACAGCCCCAAAACAATTCCAAGTAAAGACAGCAAAGGAAAAGAGCACCACTAAAACTGCACCAAACTAAATTTTAAATTTACAACAGCCCCAAACAATTCCAACTAAAGCCAGTGCAGGAAAACAGCACACTAAAACCAAACCAAACTAAGTTTTAAATTTTCAGCAGCTCCCAAAATAATTCCAAGTAAAGACAGCAAAGCAGAACAGCACACTAAACCCACACCAAACTAGGTTTTAAATTTTTAACAGCCTCAAGAAAATTCAAGTAAAGCCAGCAAATGTAAACAGCACCACTAAAAGCACACCAAACTAGGTTTTAAATTGTCAGTAGCCCCAACACAATCCCAAGCAAAGCCTGCACAGGAAAACAGCACACTAAAAGCACACCAAACTAGATTTTAAATTATTAACAGCCTCAAAATAATTAAATTAAAGACAGCAAATGAAAACAGTACAACTTAAAGCAAACTAAACTAGGTTTTACATTTTCAACAGCCTCAAGAAAATTCCAAGTAAAGCCAGCAAATGTAAACAGCACCACTAAAAGCACACCAAACTAGGTTTTAAATTGTCAGTAGCTCAAACATAATCCCAAGCAAAGACAGCACAGGAAAACAGCACACTGAAAGCACAACAAACTAGGTTTTAAATTATTAACAGCCCCAAAACAATTCAATTAAAGACAGCAAATGAAAACAGTACAACTTAAAGCACACCAAAATAGGTTTTCAATTTTCCACAGCTCCAAAACAATTCCAACTCAAGACAGCAAATCAAAACAGCACCACTAAAAGCACACCAAACTAAGTTTACATTGTCAACTGCCCCAAAACATTTCCAAGTCAAGACAGCAAATGAAAACATCACCACAAAAAGCACACCAAAATAGGTTTTACATTTTCAACAGCCCCAAAATAATTCCAAGTAAAAGACAGCACAGGAAAACAGCACTACTAAAAACAATCCAATCTATATTTTAAATTTTCAACAGCCCTAAAACAATTCCAAGGAAATACAGCAAATGAAAACAGCACCACTTAAGCACACCAAACTAGGTTTTACATTTTCAACAGCCCTAAAATTAATTCCAAGTAAAAGACAGCACAGGAAAACAGAAATACTAAAAACAATCCAATCTATATTTTAAATTTTCAACAGCCCCAAACAATTCCAAGTAAAGACAGCATAGGAAAACCACACAACTAAAAGCAAACTGAACTAGGTTTTATCTTTTTAGCAACCCCAAAATAATTCCAAGTAAAGAAAGCACAGGAAAATAGCACTACTAAAGTACTCCAAAATAGGTTTTAAATTTTCAGCAGCCCCAAAATATTCCAAGTAAAGACAGCACAGAAAAACAGCACACTGAAAGCACACCAAACTAGGTTTTAAATTATAAGAGCCCCAAAACAATTCAATTAAAGACAGCAAATGAAAACAGTACAACTTAAAGCACACCAAACTAGGTTTTAAATTTTAACAGCTCCAAAACAATTCCAACTCAAGATGGCAAATCAAAACAGCTCCAATAAAAGCACACCAAACTAAGTTTTACATTTTCAACTGCCCCAAAACATTTCCAAGTAAATACAGCAAACAAAAACAGCACCACTTAAGCACACCAAAATAGGTTTCAAATATTCAACAGCCGAAACAATTCCAAGTAAAGACAGCATAGGAAAACCACACCACTAAAAGCAAACTGAACTAGGTTTTAACTTTTCAGCAACCCCATAATAATTCCAAATAAAGAAAGCACAGGAAAACAGCACAACTAAAGCACTCCAAAATAGGTTTTAAATTTTCAGTAACCTCAAAATATTCCAAGTAAAGACAGCACAGGAAAACAGCATACTAAAAGCACACCAAACTAGGTTTTAAATTTCCAACAGCCTCAAAACAATTCCAAGGCAAGCCATCAAATGAAAATGGCTCCACTAAAGGAACACCAAAGTAGGTTATACATTTTCAACAGCCCCAAAACAATTCCAAGTAAAGACAGCAAAGGAAAAGAGCACCACCAAAAGTACACCAAACTAAATTTTAAATTTACAACAGCCCCAAACAATTCCAACTAAAGCCAGCGCAGGAAAACAGCACACTAAAACCACACCAAACTGAGTTTTAAATTTTCAGCAGCCCCAAAATAATTCCAAGTAAAGACAGCAAAGCAGAACAGCAGACTAAACCCACACCAAACTAGGTTTTAAATTTTTAACAGCCTCAAGAAAATTCCAAGTAAAGCCAGCAAATGTAAACAGCACCACTAAAAGCACACCAAACTAGGTTTTAAATTGTCAGTAGCCCCAACACAATCCCAAGCAAAGCCTGCACAGGAAAACAGCACACTAAAAGCACACCAAACTAGATTTTAAATTTTCAACAAACCTGAAACAATTCCAAGTAAAGACAGCAAAGGAAAACAGCACCAGTAAAAGAAAACCAAAACAGATTTTAAATTTTCAAAAGTCCCAAAATAATTCCAAGTAAAGACAGCACAGAGAAACAGCAAACTAAAACCCCACCAAACTAGGTTTCAAATTTTCAACAGCCTCAGAAAAAGTCCAGTTAATGCCAGCAAATGAAAACAGCACCACTAAAAGCACACCAAAAGAGGTTTTAAATTTTCAACAGCCTCAAAACAATTCCAAGTAAAGCCAGCAAATGAAAACAGTACCACAAAAAGCACACCAGACTGGGTTTTAAATTTTCAACCGCCCCAAATAATTCAAAGTAAAGCCAGCACAGAAAAAAAGCACCACTAAAAGCAAACCAAACTAGGTTTTAAATTTTCAGCAGCTGCAAAATGATTCCAATAAAGAATGCACAGGAAAACAACACTCCTAAAAGCACTCCAAAACAAGTTTGAAATTTTCAGCAGCCCCCAAAAAAATTCCAAGTAAAGACAGCAAAGGAAACAGCACCACTCAAAGCACATTAAAAGAGGTTTTAAATTTTCAGCTGCCTCAAAACAATTATAAGTAAAGACAGCGAAGGAAAACAGCACCAGTAAAAGTACACCAAAATAGGTTTTAAATTTTCAGCAACCAAAAAATAATTCCAAGTAAACACAGCACAGGAAAACAGCCCACTAAAAGCACACCAAACTAGGTTTTAAATTATTAACAGCCCCAAAACAATACAATTAAAGACAGCAAATGAAAATAGTACGACTTAAAGCACATAAAACTAGGTTTTAAATTTTCGACAGTCCCAAAAACAATTCCAACTCAAGACAGCAAAGGAAAACAGCACCACTAAAAGCACATCAAACTAAGTTTTACATTTTCAATTGCCCCAAAACACAAAAATAGCACAGGAAAACAACACTATTAAAAACAATCCAATTTCGATTTTAAATTTTCAACAGCCCTAAAACAATTCCAAGTAAAGACAGCAAATGAAAACAGTACAACTGAAAGCAGACCCAACTATATTTTAATTTTTCAACAGCCCCGAAAGAATTCCAAGTAAAAACAGCAAAGGAAAGCAGCACCAGCAAAAGTACACCAAAATAGGTTTTAAATTTTCAACAGACCTAAAACAATTCCAAGTAAAGACAGCAAAGGAAAACAGTACACCTGAAAGCACATCAAAAGAGATTTTAAATTTTCAAAAGCCTCAAAACAATTCCAAGTAAAGACAGCATAGGAAAACAGCACCACTTAAAGCATACTAAAAGAAGTTTTAAATTTTCAACAGCCAAAAAATAATTCAAAGTAAAGACTGCAAAGGAAAATAGCACCCGTAAAAGTAGACCAAAATAGGTTTTAAATTTTCAATAGCTCCAAAATAATTCCAAGTAAAGACAGCAATGGGAAACAGCATACTAAAATCACACCAAACTAGGTTTTAAATCATTAACAGCCCCAAAACAATTCAAGTAAACACATCAGATGAAAACAGTACAACTGAAAGCACACCAGACTAGGTTTTCAATTTTCAACAGCCCCAAAATAATTCCAAGTCAAGACTGCAAAGGAAAACAGCACCACTAAAAGCACATCAAACTAAGTCTTACTTTTTCAACTGCCCCAAAACAATTCCAAGTCAAGAGAGCAAATGAAAACAGCACCACAGAAAGCACACCAAAACAGGTTTTACATTTTCAACAGCCATAAATAATTTCAAGTAAAGACAGCACAGGAAAACAGCACTACTAAAAGCACTCCAAATTAGATTTTAAATTTTCAGCAGCCCTAAAACAATTCCAAGTAAAGACAGCAAATGAAAACAGTACAACTGGAAAGCACAATAAACCAGGTTTCAAATTTTCTACCACCCCAAAACAATTCCAAGTAAAGACAGCAAATGAAAACAACAACACTAAAACCACAACAAACAATGTTTTAATTTTCAGCAGACCCAAAACTATTCCAAGTAAAAGCACAGGAAAACAGCACCTGTAAAAGTACACCAAAACAGGTTTCACATTTTCAACAGCCCCAAAATAATTCCAAGTATAGACAGCACAGGAAAACAGCACACTAAAAGCACATCAAACTAGGTTTTAAATTTTCAGCAGCCCTGAAACAATTCCATGTAAAGACAGCACATGGAAACAGAACCACTAAATGCAAACCAAACTATGTTTTAACTTTTCAGCAGCTTCAAAACAATTCCAAGTCAAGCCAGTAAATGAAAATACCACTACTAAAAGCACACCAAACTAGGTTTTAAATTTTCAACAACCACAAAACAATTTTAAGTAAAGACAGCAAAGGAAAACAGCACCACTAAAAGTGCACCAAAATAGGTTTTAAGCTTTCAACAGCAACAAAATGATTGCAAGTAAAGACAGCAAAGGGAAACAGCACTCTAAAAGTACACCAAATTAGGTTTTAATTATTAACAGCCCCAAAACAATTCCAAGTAAAGACAGCACAGGAAAATAGCACCACTAAAAGCAAACCAAAATAGGTTTTATCTTTTCAGCAGCCCCAAAATAATTCCAAGTAAAGAAAGCACAGGAAAACAGCACTACTAAAAGCACTCCAAACTAGGTTTTAAATTTTCAACACCCACGAAACAATTAGAAGTAAAGACAGCAAATGAAAACAGTACAACTTAAAGCACACCAAACTAGGTTTGAAATTTTCAACAGCCTCAAATTAATTCCAAGTCAAGACAGCAAAGGAAAGCAGCACCACTAAAAGCACAACAAACTAAGTTTTACATTTTCAACTGCCCCAAAACATTTCCAAGTCAAAACAGCAAATGAAAACAGCACCACAAAATGCACACCAAAATACATTTTACATTTTCAACAGCCCCAAAATATTTCCAAGAAAAGACAGCACAGGAAAAACAGCACTACTAAAAAACAATCCAATCTAGATTTTAAATAATCAACAGCCCTAAAACAATTCCAAGTAAAGAAAGCACAGAAAACAACACTATTAAAAGCACTCCAAACTAAGTTTTAAATTTTCAGCAGCCCCAAAATATTCCAAGTAAAGACAGCACAGGAAAACAGCACACTAAAGCACATCAAACTAGGTTTCAAATTTTCAACAGCCTCAAAATAATTCCATGTCAAGCCATCAAATGAAAACAGCTCCACTAAAAGAACACCAAACTAGGTTTTACATTTTCAACAGCACCAAAACAATTCCAAGTCTAGACAGCAAAGGAAAACAGCAGCACTCAAAGCACACCAACCTAAGTTTTATATTTTCAGCAGCCCCAAAATAATTCCAAGTAAAGACAGCAAAGGAAAACAGCACCAATAAAAGTACACCCAAATAGGTTTTACATTTTCAAAAGCCCCAAAATAATTCCAAGTAAAGACCGCACATCAAAACAGCACACTACAAGCACACCAAACAAGGTTTTACATTTTCAACACCCTCAAAACAATTTCAAGTGAAGACAGCAAATAAAAATAGCACCACTAAAAGCACACCAAACTAGGTTTTACATTTTCAACTACCCCAAAACATTTCCAAGTAAAGACAGCACAGGAAAACAGCACCACTAAAAGCAAACCAAACTAGGTTTAAAATTTTCAGCAGCCCCAAACAATTCCAAGTAAAGACAGCACAGGAAAACAGCACCACTATAAGCAAACCAAACTAGGTTTTAAATTTTCAGCTGCCCCCAAAATAATTCCAAGTAGAGAAAGCACAGGAAAACAGCACAATTCAAAGCACTCCAAACAAGATTTTAAATTTTCAGCAGTCCCCAAAATAATTCCAAGTTAAGATAGCAAAGGAAAACAGCACCACTTAAAGCACATTAAATGAGGTTTTAAATTTTCTATAGCCCAAAATAATTCCAAGTAAGGACAGCAAAGGAAACAGCACACTAAAAGCACATCAAACTATGTTTTAAATTATTAACAGCCACAAAACAAATCAAGTAAACACAGCAAATGAAAACAGTACAACTGAAAGCACTCCAAACTAGGTTTTCAATTTTCAACAGCCCCAAAACAATTCCAAGCCAAGACAGCAAAGGAAAACTGCACCACTAAAAGCACACCAAACTAAGTTTTTCTTTTTTAATTGCCCCAAAACAATTTCAACTCAAGACAGCAACTGAAAACAGCACCAAACAAGGCACACCAAAACAGCTTTTGCATTTTCAACATGCCCAAAATAGTGTTATGTAAAGACAGCACAGGAAGACAGCACGACTAAAAGCATTCCAAACTAGATTTAAAATTTTCAACAGCCCTAAAACAATTCAAAGTAAAGATAGCAAATGAAAACAGTACAACTGAAAGCACACTAAACTAGGTAAAGACAGTAAATGAAAACAGCACCAGTAAAAGTACACGAATATAGGTTTTACTTTTTCAACAGCCCCAAAATAATTCCAAGTAAAGACAGCACAGGAAAACAGCACACTAAAAGCACACCAAACTAGGTTTTACTTTTTCAACAGCCTCAAAACAATTCCAAGTAAAGACAGCAAATGAAAACAGTACAACTGAAAGCACACTAAACTAGGTTTTAAATTTTCAAGTTCCCCAAAACAATTCCAAGTAAATGGAAACAACATCAATAAAAGCACAACAAACTAGGTTTTAAATTTTCAGCAGCCCCAAAACAATTCCAAGTAAAGACAGCACAGGAAAACAGCACCCCTAAAGGCACACCAAAATAGATTGCAACTTTTCAACTGCCCCAAACAATTCCAAGTAGACAGCAGAGGAAAACTGCACCACTAAATGCAAACCAAACTAGGATTTAAATTTTATGCAGCCCCAAAACAATCCCAAGAAAAGGCAGCACAGGAAAACAGCACACTAAAAGTACACCAAACCATATATTAATTTTTCAATAGCCTCGAAACAATTCCAAGTAAAGACAGCAAATGAAAGCAGCATGAGTAAAAGTACACCAAAATAGGTTTTACATTTTCAACAGTCTCAAAATAATTACTAGTAAAGACAGCACAGGAAAACATGACATTAAACCACACCAAACTAGGTGTTAAATTTTCAGCAGCTGCAAAATAATTCCAGGTAAAGAAAGCACAGAAAACAACACTACTAAAAGCACTGTAAACTATGTTTTAAATTGTCAGCAGCCCCTCAAAAAATTCCAAGTAAAGACAACAAAGGAAACAGCACCACTCAAAGCACTCTAAAGAGGTTTCAAATTTTCAACAGCCTCAATGCAATAACAAATAAAGACTGCAAAGGAAAACAGCACCAGTAAAAGTACACCAAAATAGGTTTTAAAATTTCAGCAGCCCCAAAATATTTCCAAGTAAAGACAGAAAAGGAAAACAGTACACTAAAACCACACAAAACTAGGTTTTAAATTAACAACCCCAAAACAATTCAAGTAAAGACAGCAAATGAAAACAGTACACCAGAAAGCACACCAAAAGAGGTTTTAAATTTTCCACTGCCTCAAAACAATTCCAAGTAAAGACAGCAAATGAAAACCACACCACTTAAAGCATACTAAAAGAGGTTTTAAATTTTCAACAGCCCCAAAACAGTTCAAGAAAACACAGCAAATGAAAACAGTACAACTGAAAGCACACCAGACTACATTTAAAATTTTCAACAACCCCAAAATGATTCCAAGTCAAGACAGCAAAGGAAAACAGCACCATTTAAAGCACATCAAACTAAGTTTTACTTTTTTAACTGCCCCAAAACAATTCCAAGTCAAGACAGCACAAGAAAAAAAGCACTACTAAAAGCACTACAACTTAGATTTTAAATTTTCAGCAGCATAAAAACAATTCCAGGTCAAGCCAGCAAATGAAAATAGCACCACTAAAAGCACACCAAACTAGGTTTTAAATTTTCAACAGCCCAAAAACAATTCAAGTAAAGACAGCAAAGAAAAAGAGCACCACTAGAAGTGCACCAAAATAGGTTTTAAGTTTTCAACAGCACCAAAAGAATTGCAATTAAAGTCACCAAAGGAAAACTGCACACTAAATGTACACCAAACTAGGTTTTAAATTATTAACAGCCCCAAAACAATTCCAAGTAAAGACAGCACAGGAAAACAGCACTACCAAAAGCACTCCAAACTAGGTTTTAATTTTTCAAATGCCACGAAACAATTCCAAGTAAAGACAGCAAATGAAAACAGTACAAGTTAAAGCACACCAAGCTAGGTTTTAAATTTTCAACAGTTCCAAAACAATTCCAACTCAAGACAGCAAAGGAAAATAGCACCACTAAAAGCACACCAAACTAAGTTTTACATTTTCAACTGCCCCAAAACATTTCCAAGTCTAAATAGAAAATAAAAACAGCACAACAAAATGCACACCAAAATAGGTTTTACATTTTCAACAGCCCCAAAATAATTCCAAGTAAAGATAGCACAGGAAAACAGCACTACTAAAAACATTCCAATCTAGATTTTAACTTTTCAACAGCCCTAAAACAATTCCAAGTAAAGAAAGCACAGGAAAACAGCACTAGTAAAAGCACTCCAAACTAGGTTTCACATTTTCAACAGCCTCAAAATAATTCCAAGTCAAGCCATCAAATGAAAATAGCTCCACTACAAGAACACCAAACTAGGATTTACATTTTCAACAGCCCCAAAACAAATCCATGTAAAGACAGCAAAGGAAAAGAGCACCACTAAAAATGCACCAAAATATTTTTAAAATTTTTAACAGCCCCAAAATAATTCCAAAAAAAGTAAGCAAAGGAAAACAGAACAACTGAAAGCACACCAAACTAGGTTTTACATTTTCAACCGCCCAAAACAATTCCAAGTCTAGACAGCAAAGGAAAACAGCACCACTAAAATCACAGCAACCTAAATTTTACATTTTCAGCAGGCCCAAAATAATTCCAAGTAAAGACAGCAAAGGAAAACAGCACCAATAAAAGTACACCCAAATAGGTTTTATATTTTCAAAAGCAACAAAATAATTCCAAGTAAAGACAGCACATGAAAACAACATACTAATAGCACACCAAACTAGGTTTTAAATTTTCAACAGCCTTGAAACAATTTCAAGTGAAGACAGCAAATAAAAACAGCACCACTCACACCAAACTAGGTTTTAAATTGTCAACTGCCCCAAAACATTTCCAAGTAAAGACAGCACAGGAAAACAGCAATACTAAAAACAAACCAAATTAGGTTTTACATTTTCAGCTGCCCAAAATAATTCCAAATAATGAAAGCACAGGAAAACAGCACTATTGAAAGCACTCCAAATTGGATTTTAAATTTTCAGCAGTCCCCAAAATAAATCCAAGTCAAGATAGCAAAGGAAAACAGCACCACTTAAAACACATTAAAAGAGGTTTTAAATTGTCAACAGCCCCAAAATAATTCCAAGGAAAGAAGGCAAAGTAAAACAGCACCACTAAAAGTACACCAAAATGGGTTTAAAATTGTCAAAAGCCCCCAAATAATTCCAAGAAATGACAGCAAAGGAAAACAGCACACTAAAATCACTCCAAACAATGTTTTAAATTATTAACTGCCCCAAAACAATTCTAGTAAACACAGCAAATGAAAACAGTACAACAGAAAGCACACCAAACTAGGTTTTAAATTTTCAACAGCCCCAAAACAATGCCAAGCCAAGACAGCAAAAGAAAACTGCACCAATAAAAGCATACCAAACTAAGTTTTTTTAACTGCCCCAAAACAATTTCAAGTCAAGACAGCAACTGAAAACAGCAAAACAAAAGGCACACCAAAATAGGTTTTACATTTTCAACTGCCCCAAAATAGTTTCAAGTAAAGACAGCGCAGGAAAACAGCACTACTCAAAGCACTCCAAACTAGATTTCAATTTTTCAACAGCCAAAAACAATCCCAAGTAAAGACAGCAAATGATAACAGTACAACTGAAAGCACACTAAACTAGGTTTTAAATTTTCAACTGCCCAAAACAATTCCAAGTAAAGACAGCAAATGAAAACAGCATCACTGAAAGCACAAAAAACTAGGATTTAAATTTTCAGCAGCCCCAAAACTATTCCAAGTAAAGACAGCAAGTGAAAACAGCACCAGTAAAAGTACACCAAAATCGGTTTTACTTTTTCAACAGCCCCAAAATAATTCCAAGTAAAGACAGCAGAGGAAAACAGTACAACTGAAAGCACACTAAACTAGGTTTTTAATTTTCAGCTTCCCCAAAACAATTCAAGTAAAGACAGCAAATGGAAACAACATCAATAAAAGCACAACAAACTAGGTTTAACATTTTCAGCAGCCCCAAAACAATTCCAAGTAAAGACAGCACAGGAAAACAGCACCCCTAAAAGCACAACAAAATAGGTTGCAAATTTTCAACAGCCACTAACAATTCCAAGTAAAGACAGCACAGGAAAACAGCACTACTAAATGTAAACCAAACTAGGATTTAAATTTTCAGCAGCCCCAAAACAATCCCTAGCAAAGACAGCACAGGAAAACATCACACTAAGTGCACACCAAACTATATTTTAATTTTTCAACAGCCCCAAAACAATTCCAAGTAAAGACAGCAAAGGAAAGCAGCACCAGTAAAAGTACACCAAAATAGGTTTTACATTTTCAACAGTTCCAAAATAATTCCAAGTAAAGACAGCATAGGAAAACATCACTCTAAAACCACACCAAACTAGGTTTTAAATTTTCAACAGCTGTAAAACAATTCCAAGTAAAGAAAGCACAGGAAAACAACACTACTAAAAGCACTCCAAACTAGGTTTTAAATTTTCAGCAGCCCCCCAAAAAATTCCAGGTAAAGACAGCAAAGGAAACAGCACCACTCAAAGCACACTAAAAGAGGTTTTACATTTTCAACAGCCTCAAAGCAATTACAAATAAAGACAGCAAAGGAAAACAGCACCAGTAAAAGTACTCCAAAATAGGTTTTAAATTTTCAGCAGCCCCAAAATATTTCCAAGTAAAGACAGCAAAGGAAAACAGTACACTAAAAGCACACCAAACTAGGTTTTAAATTAACAACCCCAAAACAATTCAAGAAAAGACAGCAAATGAAAACACTACACCTGAAAGCACACCAAAATATGATTTAAATTTTCAACAGCCTCAAAACAATTCCAAGTAAAGACAGCAAAGGAAAACAGCACCACTTAAAGCATACTAAAAGAGGTTTTAAATTTTCAACAACCCCAAAATAATTCACAGTAAAGACAGCAAAGGAAAACAGCACCAGTAAAAGTACACCAACATAGGTTTTAAATTGTCAATGACCTCAAAATAATTCCAAGTAAAGACACCAATGGAAAACAGCATACTAAAATCAAACCAAACTAGGTTTTAAATTATGAACAGCCCCAAAACAATTCAAGTAAACACAGCAAATGAAAACAGTACAACTGAAAGCACGCTAGACTAGGCTTTAAATTTTCAACAGCCCCAAAATAATTCCAAGTCAAGACATCAAAGGAAAACAGCACCACTAAAAGCAAATCAAACTATGTTTTACTTTTCAACTGCCCCAAAACATTTCCAACTCAAGACAGCAAATGAAAACAGCACCACAAAATCCACACCAAAATAGGTTTTACATTTTCAACAGCCCCAAAATAGTTTCAAGTAAAGACAGCGCAGGAAAACAGCACTAGTCAAAGCACTCCAAACTAGATTTCAAATTTTCAACAGCCAAAAACAATTACAAGTAAAGACAGCAAATGATAACTGTACAACTGAAAGCACATTAAACTAGGTTTTAAATTTTTCAACTTCCCAAAACAATTCCAAGTAAAGACAGCATATGAAAACAGCATCACTAAAAGCACAACAAACTAGGATTTAAATTTTCAGCAGCCCCAAAACTATTCCAAGTAAAGACAGCAAGTGAAAACAGCACCAGTAAAAGTATACCAAAATCAGTTTTACTTATTCAACAGCCCCAAAATAATTCCAAGTAAAGACAGCACAAGAAAACAGTACAACTGAAAGCACACTAAACTAGGTTTTTAATTTTCAGCTTCCCCAAAACAATTCCAAGTAAAGACAGCAAATGGAAACAACATCAATAAAAGCACAACAAACTAGGTTTAAAATTTTCAGCAGCCCCAAAACAATTCCAAGTAAAGACAGCACAGGAAAACAGCACCCCTAAAAGCACACCAAAATAGGTTGTAAATTTTCAAAAGCCACTAACAATTCTAAGTAAATACAGCACAGGAAAACAGCACTACTAAATGTGAACCAAACTAGGATTTAAATTTTCAGCAGCCCCAAAACAATCCCTAGCAAAGACTGCACAGGAAAATATCACACTAAGTGCACACCAAACTATATTTTAATTTTTCAACAGCCTCAAAACAATTCCAAGTAAAGACAGCAAAGGAAAGCAGCACCAGTAAAAGTACACCAAAATAGGTTTTACATTTTCAACAGTCCCAAAATAATTCCAAGTAAAGACAGCACAGGAAAACATCACACTAAAAACCACACCAAACCAGGTTTAAAATTTTCAACAGCTGTAAAATAATTCCAAGTAAAGAAAGCACAGGAAAACAACACTACTAAAAGCAAACCAAAATAGGTTTTACATTTTCAACAGCCCCAAAATAGTATCAAGTAAAGACAGCGAAGGAAAACAGCACTACTCAAAGCACTCCAAACTAGATTTCAAATTTTCAACAGCCAAAAACAATTCTAAGTAAAGACAGCAAATGATAACAGTACAACTGAAAGCACACTAAACTAGGTTTTAAATTTTCAACAGCCACTAACAATTCCAAGTAAAGACAGCACAGGAAAACAGCACTACTAAATGTAAACCAAGCTAGGATTTAAATTTTCAGCAGCCCCAAAACAATCCCTAGCAAAGACAGCAGAGGAAAATATCACACTAAGAGCACACCAAATTATATTTTAATTTTTCAACAGTCCCAAAACAATTCCAAGTAAAGACAGCAAAGGAAAGCAGCACCAGTAAAAGTACACCAAAATAGGTTTTACATTTTCAACAGTCCCAAAATAATTCCAAGAAAAGACAGCACAGGAAAACATCACTCTAAAACCACAACAAACTAGGTTTTAAATTTTCAACAGCTGTAAAATAATTCCAAGTAAAGAAAGCACAGGCAAACAACACTACTAAAAGCACTCCAAACTAGGTTTTAAATTTTCAGCAGCCCCCCAAAAAATTCCAGGTAAAGACAGCAAAGGAAACAGCACCACTCAAAGCACACTAAAAGAGGTTTCAAATTTTCAACAGCCTCAAAGCAATTACAAATAAAGACAGCAAAGGAAAACAGCACCAGTAAATGTACTCCAAAATAGGTTTTAAATTTTCAGCAGCCCCAAAATATTTCCAAGTAAAGACAGCAAAGGAAACAGTACACTAAAAGCACAACAAACTAGGTTTTAAATTAACAACCACAAAACAATTCAAGAAAAGACAGCAAATGAAAACACTACACCTGAAAGCACACCAAAATATGATTTAAATTTTCAATAGCCTCAAAACAATTCCAAGTAAAGACAGCAAAGGAAAACAGCACCACTTAAAGCATACTAAAAGAGGTTTTAAATTTTCAACAACCCCAAAATAATTCACAGTAAAGACAGCAAAGGAAAACAGCACCAGTAAAAGTACACCAACATAGGTTTTACATTTTCAATAGCCACAAAATTATTCCAAGTAAAGACACCAATTGAAAACAGCATAATAAAATCAAACCAAACTAGGTTTTAAATTATGAACAGCCCCAAAACAATTCAAGTAAACACAGCAAATGAAAACAGTACAACTGAAAGCACACCAGACTAGGTTTAAATTTTCAACAGCCCCAAAATAATTTCAAGTAAAGACAGCACAGGAAAACAGCACTACTAAAAGCACTCCAAATTAGATTTTAAATTTTCAGCAGCCCTAAAACAATTCCAAGTAAAGACAGCAAATGAAAACAGTACAACTGGAAAGCACAATAAACTAGGTTTCAAATTTTCTACCACCCCAAAACAATTCCAAGTAAAGACAGCAAATGAAAACAACATCATTAAAAGCACAACAAACAATGTTTTAATTTTCAGCAGACCCAAAACTATTCCAAGTAAAGCACAGGAAAACACAGCACCTGCAAAAGTACACCAAAACAGGTTTCACATTTTCAACAGCCCCAAATAATTCCAAGTATAGACAGCACAGGAAAACAGCACGCTAAAAGCATATCAAACTAGGTTTTTAAATTTTCAGCAGCCCCTGAAACAATTCCATGTAAAGACAGCACATGAAACAGAACCACTAAATGAAACCAAACTATGTTTTAACTTTTCAGCAGCTTCAAAACAATTCCAAGTCAAGCTTAAAATGAAAATACCACTACAAAAGGGACACCAAACTAGGTTTTAAATTTTCAACAACCACAAAACAATTTTAAGTAAAGACAGCAAAGGAAAACAGCACCACTAAAAAGTGCACCAAAATAGGTTTTAAGCTTTCAACAGCAACAAAATGATTGCAAGTAAAGACAGCAAAGGGAAACAGCACTCTAAAAGTACACCAAATTAGGTTTTAATTATTAACAGCCACAAAACAATTCCAAGTAAAGACAGCACAGGAAAATAGCACCACTAAAAGCAAACCAAAATAGGTTTTATCTTTTCAGCAGCCCCAAAATAATTCCAAGTAAAGAAAGCACAGGAAAACAGCACTACTAAAAGCACTCCAAACTATGTTTTAAATTTTCAACACCCACGAAACAATTAGAAGTAAAGACAGCAAATGAAAACAGTACAACTTAAAGCACACCAAACTAGGTTTGAAATTTTCAACAGCCTCAAATTAATTCCAAGTCAAGACAGCAAAGGAAAGCAGCACCACTAAAAGCACAACAAACTAAGATTTACATTTTCAACTGCCCCAAAACATTTCCAAGTCAAAACAGCAAATGAAAACAGCACCACAAAGTGCACACCAAAATACATTTTACATTTTCAACAGCCCCAAAATATTTCCAAGAAAAGACAGCACAGGAAAACAGCACTACTAAAAACAATCCAATCTAGATTTTAAATAATCAACAGCCCAAAACAATTCCAAGTAAAGAAAGCACAGGAAAACAACACTATTAAAAGCACTCCAAACTAAGTTTTAAATTTTCAGCAGCCCCAAAATATTCCAAGTAAAGACAGCACAGGAAAACAGCACACTAAAGCACATCAAACTAGGTTTCAAATTTTCAACAGCCTCAAAATAATTCCATGTCAAGCCATCAAATGAAAACAGCTCCACTAAAAGAACACCAAACTAGGTTTTACATTTTCAACAGCACCAAAACAATTCCAAGTCTAGACAGCAAAGGAAAACAGCAGCACTCAAAGCACACCAACCTAAGTTTTATATTTTCAGCAGCCCCAAAATAATTCCAAGTAAAGCAGCAAAGGAAAACAGCACCAATAAAAGTAATACCCAAATAGGTTTTACATTTTCAAAAGCCCCAAAATAATTCCAAGTAAAGACTCGCACATCAAAACAGCACACTAAAAGCATACCAAACAAGGTTTTACATGTTCAACACCCTCAAACAATTTCCAAGTGAAGACAGCAAAATAAAAATAGCACCACTAAAAGCACACCAAACTAGGTTTCATTTTTCAATCTACCCAAAACATTTCCAAGTAAAGACACAGGAAAACAGCACCACTAAAAGCAAACCAAACTAGGTTTAAAATTTTCAGCAGCCCCAAACAATTCCAAGTAAAGACAGCACAGGAAAACAGCACCACTATAAGCAAACCAAACTAGGTTTTAAATTTTCAGCTGCCCCCAAAATAATTCCAAGTAAAGAAAGCACAGGAAAACAGCACAATTCAAAGCACTCCAAACAAGATTTTAAATTTTCAGCAGTCCCCAAAATAATTCCAAGTTAAGATAGCAAAGGAAAACAGCACCACTTAAAGCACACTAAATGAGGTTTTAAATTTCCAATAGCCCAAAATAATTCCGAGTAAGGACAGCAAAGGAAACAGCACACTAAAAGCACATCAAACTATGTTTTAAATTATTAACAAGCTACAAAACAAATCAAGTAAACACAGCAAATGAAAACAGTACAACTGAAAGCACTCAAACTAGGTTTTCAATTTTCAACAGCCCCAAAACAATTCAAGCCAAGACAGCAAAAGGAAAACTGCACCACTAAAAGCACACCAAACTAAGTTTTCTTTTTAATTGGCCCCAAAACAATTTCAACTCAAGACAGCAACTGAAAACAGCACCAAAAAGGCACACCAAAACAGCTTTTGCATTTTCAACATGCCCAAAATAGTGTTATGTAAAGACAGCACAGGAAGACAGCATGACTAAAAGCATTCCAAACTAGATTTAAATTTCCAACAGCCCAAAACAATTCAAAGTAAAGATAGCAAATGAAAAACAGTACAACTGAGCTTACTAAACTAGGTAAAGACAGTAAATGAAAACAGCACCAGTAAAAGTACACGAATATAGGTTTTACTTTTTCAACAGCCCCAAAATAATTCCAAGTAAAGACAGCACAGGAAAACAGCACACTAAAAGCACACCAAAATAGGTTTTACTTTTTCAACAGCCTCAAAACAATTCCAAGTAAAGACAGCAAATGAAAACAGTACAACTGAAAGCACACTAAACTAGGTTTTAAATTTTCAAGTTCCCCAAAACAATTCCAAGTAAATGGAAACAACATCAATAAAAGCACAACAAACTAGGTTTTAAATTTTCAGCAGCCCCAAAACAATTCCAAGTAAAGACAGCACAGGAAAACAGCACCCCTAAAGGCACACCAAAATAGTTTGCAACTTTTCAACTGCCCCAAACAATTCCAAGTAGACAGCAGAGGAAAACTGCACCACTAAATGCAAACCAAACTAGGATTTAAATTTTATGCAGCCCCAAAACAATCCCAAGAAAAGGCAGCACAGGAAAACAGCACACTAAAAGTACACCAAACCATATATTAATTTTTCAACAGCCTCGAAACAATTCCAAGTAAAGACAGCAAATGAAAGCAGCATGAGTAAAAGTACACCAAAATAGGTTTTACATTTTCAACAGTCTCAAAATAATTACAAGGAAAGACAGCACAGGAAAACATCACATTAAACCACACCAAACTAGGTGTTAAATTTTCAGCAGCTGCAAAATAATTCCAGGTAAAGAAAGCACAGGAAAACAACACTACTAAAAGCACTGTAAACTATGTTTTAAATTGTCAGCAGCCCCTCAAAAAATTCCAAGTAAAGACAACAAAGGAAACAGCACCACTCAAAGCACTCTAAAGAGGTTTCAAATTTTCAACAGCCTCAATGCAATAACAAATAAAGACTGCAAAGGAAAACAGCACCAGTAAAAGTACACCAAAATAGGTTTTAAAATTTCAGCAGCCCCAAAATATTTCCAAGTAAAGACAGCAAAGGAAAACAGTACACTAAAAGCACACAAAACTAGGTTTTAAATTAACAACCCCAAAACAATTCAAGTAAAGACAGCAAATGAAAACAGTACACCAGAAAGCACACCAAAAGAGGTTTTAAATTTTCCACTGCCTCAAAACAATTCCAAGTAAAGACAGCAAATGAAAACCACACCACTTAAAGCATACTAAAAGAGGTTTTAAATTTTCAACAGCCCCAAAACAGTTCAAGAAAACACAGCAAATGAAAACAGTACAACTGAAAGCACACCAGACTACATTTAAAATTTTCAACAACCCCAAAATGATTCCAAGTCAAGACAGCAAAGGAAAACAGCATAATTCAAAGCACATCAAACTAAGTTTTACTTTTTTAGCTGCCCCAAAACAATTCCAAGTCAAGACAGCACAAGAAAAAAAGCACTACTAAAAACACTACAACTTTTGATTTTAAATTTTCAGCAGTATAAAAACAATTCAGGTCAAGCCAGCAAATGAAAATAGCACCACTAAAAGCACACCAATCTAGGTTTTAAATTTTCAACAGCCCAAAACAATTCAAGTAAAGACAGCAAAGAAAAGAGCAACACTAGAAGTGCACCAAAATAGGTTTTAAGTTTCAACAGAACAAAAGAATTGCAATTAAAGTCACCAAAGGAAAACTGCACACTAAATGTACACAAAATAGGTTTTAAATTAAATAGCCCCAAAACAATTCCAAATAAAGACAGCACAGGAAAACAGCACTACCAAAACACTCCAAACTAGGTTTTAATTTTCAAATGCTCATGAAACAATTCCAAGTAAAGATAGCAAATGAAAACAGTACAAGTTAAAGCACACCAAGCTAGGTTTTAAATTTTCAACAGTTCCAAAACAATTCCAACTCAAGACAGCAAAGGAAAATAGCACCACTAAAAGCACACCAAACTAAGTTTTACATTTTCAACTGCCCCAAAACATTTCCAAGTCTAAATAGAAAATAAAAACAGCACAACAAAATGCACACCAAAATAGGTTTTACATTTTCAACAGCCTCAAAATAATTCCAAGTAAAGATAGCACAGGAAAACAGCACTACTAAAAACATTCCAATCTAGATTTTAACTTTTCAACAGCCCTAAAACAATTCCAAGTAAAGAAAGCACAGGAAAACAGCACTAGTAAAAGCACTCCAAACTAGGTTTCACATTTTCAACAGCCTCAAAATAATTCCAAGTCAAGCCATCAAATGAAAATAGCTCCACTACAAGAACACCAAACTAGGATTTACATTTTACAACAGCCAAAACAAATCCATGAAAAGACAGTAAAGGAAAAGAGCACCACTAAAAAATGCACCAAAAATGTTTTAAAATACTATAGCCCCAAAAATAATTCCAAAAAAAAGTAAGCAAAGGAAAACAGAACAACTGAAAGCACACCAAACTAGGGTTTTACATTTTCAAATCACCCAAAACAATCTGCAGTAAGTCTCAGACAGCAAGAAAACAAGCACCACTAAAATCACAGCAACCAAGTTTTACATTTTCAGCACGCAATAAAATAATTCCAAGTAAAGACAGCAAAGGAAACAGCACCAATAAAAAGTACACCCAAATAGGTTTTATATTTTCAAAAGCAACAAAAATAATTCCAAGTAAAGACAGCACTGAAAACAACATACTAATAGCACACCAAACTGGGTTTTAAATTTTCAACAGCCTTGAAACAATTTCAAGTGAAGACAGCAAATAAAACAGCACCACTCACACCAAACTAGGTTTTAAATTGTCAACTGCCCCAAAACATTTCCAAGTAAAAGACAGCACAGGAAAACAGCAATACTAAAAACAAACCAAATTAGGTTTTACATTTTCAGCTGCCCAAAATAATTCAAATAATGAAAGCACAGGAAAACAGCACTATTGAAAGCACTCAAATTGGATTTAAATTTTCAGCAGTCCCCAAAAATAATTCCAAGTCAAGATAACCAAGGAAACAACACCATAAAACACAACAAAAGAGGTTTTAAATTGTCAACAGCCCCAAGAACAATTCCAAGGAAAGAAGGCAAAGTAAAACAGCACCACTAAAAGTACACCAAATGGGTTTAAAATTGTCAAAAGCCCCCAAATAATTCCAAGAAATGACAGCAAAGGAAAACAGCACACTAAAATCACTCCAAACAATGTTTTAATTATTAACAACCCCAAAACAATTCTAGTAAACACAGCAAATGAAAACAGTACAACAGAAAGCACACCAAACTAGGTTTTAAATTTTCAACAGCCCCAAAACAATGCCAAGCCAAGACAGCAAAAGAAAACTGCACCAATAAAAGCATACCAAACTAAGTTTTTTTAACTGCCCCAAAACAATTTCAAGTCAAGACAGCAACTGAAAACAGCAAAACAAAAGGCACACCAAAATAGGTTTTACATTTTCAACAGCCCCAAAATAGTTTCAAGTAAAGACAGCGCAGGAAAACAGCACTACTCAAAGCACTCCAAACTAGATTTCAATTTTTCAACAGCCAAAAACAATCCCAAATCAAGGACCAACAAATGATAACAGTACAACTGAAAGCACACTAAACTAGGTTTTAAATTTTCAACTGCCCAAAACAATTCCAAGTAAAGACAGCAAATGAAAACAGCATCACTGAAAGCACAAAAAACTAGGATTTAAATTTTCAGCAGCCCCAAAACTATTCCAAGTAAAGACAGCAAGTGAAAACAGCACCAGTAAAAGTACACCAAAATCGGTTTTACTTTTTCAACAGCCCCAAAATAATTCCAAGTAAAGACAGCAGAGGAAAACAGTACAACTGAAAGCACACTAAACTAGGTTTTTAATTTTCAGCTTCCCCAAAACAATTCAAGTAAAGACAGCAAATGGAAACAACATCAATAAAAGCACAACAAACTAGGTTTAACATTTTCAGCAGCCCCAAAACAATTCCAAGTAAGACAGCACAGGAAAACAGCACCCTAAAAAGCACAACAAAATAGGGTTGCAAATTTTCAACAGCCACTAACAATTCAAGTAAAGACAACAGAGAAAACAGCACCATAAATGTAAACCAAACTAGGATTTAAATTTTTAGCAGCTCCCAAAACAATCCTAGCAAAAGACAGCACAGGAAAACATCACACTAAGTACACACAAACTATATTTAATTTTTAAACAGCCCCAAAACAATTCCGAAGTAAAGACAGCAAAGGAAAGCAGCACCAGTAAAAGTACACCAAAATAGGTTTTACATTTTCAACAGTTCCAAAATAATTCCAAGTAAAGACAGCATAGGAAAACATCACTCTAAAACCACACCAAACTAGGTTTTAAATTTTCAACAGCTGTAAAACAATTCCAAGTAAAGAAAGCACAGGAAAACAACACTACTAAAAGCACTCCAAACTAGGTTTTAAATTTTCAGCAGCCCCCCAAAAAATTCCAGGTAAAGACAGCAAAGGAAACAGCACCACTCAAAGCACACTAAAAGAGGTTTTACATTTTCAACAGCCTCAAAGCAATTACAAATAAAGACAGCAAAGGAAAACAGCACCAGTAAAAGTACTCCAAAATAGGTTTTAAATTTTCAGCAGCCCCAAAATATTTCCAAGTAAAGACAGCAAAGGAAAACAGTACACTAAAAGCACAAACTAGGTTTTAAATTAACAACCCCAAAATAATTCCAAGAAAAGACAGCAAATCAAAACACTTACACCTGAAAGCACACCCAAAATATGATTTTAAATTTTCAACAGCCTCAAAACAATTCCAAGTAAAGACAGCAAAAGAAAAGACACTTAAGCCAAAGGGTTTTAAATTTTCAACAACCCAAAATAATTCACAGTAAAGACAGAAGAAAACAGCACCAGAAAAGTACACCAACATAGGTTTTAAATTGTCAGCCTCAAATAATTCAAAGTAAAGACATCAATGGAAAACAGCATACCAAATCAAACCAAACTAGGTTTTAAATTATGAACAGCCCAAAACAATTAATAAACACAGCAATGAAAACAGTACAACTGAAAACACGCCAGACCAGGCTTTAAATTTTAACAGCCCAAAATACCCCAAGTCAAGACATCAAAGAAACAGCACCACTAAAAGCAACCAAACTATGTTTTACTTTCAACTGCCCCAAAACATTTCCTCAAGACAGCAAATGAAAACAACACCACAAAATCACACCAAAATAGGGTTTACATTTTCAACAGCCCAAAATAGTTTCAAGTAAAGACAGCGAGGAAAATAGCATGGTCAAAGCACCCAAACTAGATTTCAAATTTTCAACAACAAAACAATTACAAGTAAAGACAACAAGCACAACTGTACAACTGAGCACATTAAACTGGTTTAAATCAACTTCCCAAACAATTCAAGTAAAGACAGCAAATGAAAACAGCATCACTAAAAGCACAACAAACTAGGTTTAAATCAGCAGCCCCAAAACTATTCAAGTAAAGACAGCAAGGAAACAGCACCAGTAAAAGTATACCAAAATCAGTTTTACTTATTCAACAATACAAAATAATTCAAGTAGACAGCACAAGAAAACAGTACAACTGAAGCACACTAAACTAGGTTTTAATTTTCAGCTTCCCCAAACAATTCAAGTAAAGACAGCAAATGGAAACAACACAACAAAAGCACAAACTAGGTTTAAAATTTTCAGCAGCCCCAAAAAAATTCAAATAAAGACAGCACGGAAAACAGCACCCTAAAAGCACACCAAATAGGTTGTAAATTTTCAAGCCACTAACAATTTATAACACAACACAGGAAAACAGCATACTAAATGTGACAAACTAGGTTTAAATTTCAGCACCCCAAAACAATACTAGAAACACAGAGAAAATATCACACCAAGTGCAACAAACTATATTTTAATTTTCAACAGCCTCAAAACAATTCCAAGTAAAGACAGCAAAGGAAAGCAGCACCAGTAAAACACAACAAAATAGGTTTTACATTTTCAACAGTCCCAAAATAATTCCAAGTAAAGAAAGAACAGGAAAACATCACACTAAAACCACACCAAACCAGGTTTAAATTTTCAACAGCTGTAAAATAATTCCAAGTAAGAAAGCACAGGAAAAACAACACTACTAAAAGCAAACAAAATAGGTTTAACATTTTCAACAGCCCCAAAAAGTATCAAGTAAAGACAGCGAAGGAAAACAGCACTACCAAAGCACTCCAAACTAGATTTCAAATTTTCAACAGCCAAAACAATTTAAGTAAAGACAGCAAATGATAACAGTACAACTGAAAGCGCATAAACCAGGTTTTAAATTTTCAACAACCACTAACAATTCCAAGTAAAGACAGCACGGAAAACAGCACAACGAAACAAACCAAGCTAAAATTTCAACAGACCAAAACAATCCATGCAAAGACAGCAGGAAAAATACACAATAAACACACCAAATATTTTAATTTTCCAACAGTCCCAAAACAATTCCATAAAGACAGCAAGGAAAGCAGCACCAGAAAGTACAACAAATAGTTTTCATTAACAGTCCAAAAATAATTCAAGAAAAGACAGCACAGGAAAACATCACTTAAAACAAAACAAACTGGTTTAAATTTTCAACAGCTGTAAAATAATTCAAATAAAGAAAACACAGGCAAACAACACTACTAAAGCACTCAAAATAGGTTTCAAATTTTCAGCAGCCAAAAAAATTCCAGGTAAAGACAACAAAGGAAACAGCACCACCACAAAGCACACTAAAAGAGGTTTCAAATTTCAACAGCCTCAAAACAATTACAAATAAAGCATAAAGGAAGAGCACCAGTAAACCCACCAAAACAGGTTTTAAATTTTCAGCAACCCCAAAATATTTAAAGTAAAGACAAAGAACAGTAAAATAAAAACACAACAAACTAGGTTTCAAATTAACAACTACAAAACAATTCAAGAAAGACAGCAAATGAAAACACTAACCTGAAAGCCACCAAAATATGATTTAAATTTTCAATAGCCTCAAACAATTCAAGTAAAGACAACCAGCACCATAAACATATAAAGAGGTTTAAATTTTCAACAACCCAAAATAATTCACAGTAAAGACAGCAAAGGAAAACAGCAACAGTAAAGTACACCAACATAGGTTTTACTTTTCAATAGTAAAATTATTCAAGTAAAGACACCAATGGAAAACAACACAGAAATCAACCAAACTAGGTTTTAAATAATGAACAGCCCCAAAACACCAAGAAACACAGAAATGAAACAGTACAACTGAAAGCACACCAGACAGGTTTAAAATTTCAACAGCCCAAAATAATTTCAAGTAAAGACAACACAGGAAAACAACACTACTAAAAGCACTCAAATTAGATTTTAAATTTTCAGCAGCCTAAACAATTCCAAGTAAAGACAGCAAATGAAAACGAACTGAAAGCACAATAAACTAGGTTTCAAATTTCTACCACCCAAAACAATTCCAAGTAAAGACAGCAATGAAAACAACATCACTAAAGCACAACAAACAATGTTAATTTTCAGGACCCAACTACCCCAGTAAAGAACAGGAAAACAGCACCCACAAAACAGGTTTCACATTTTCAACAACACCAAAATAATCGTATAGACAGCAGGAAAACAGCACACTAAAGCACATCAAACTGGGTTTTTAATTTTCAGCACTAAACAATTCCATGTACAGCACATGGAACAGAACCACTAAACAAACCAAACTATATTTTAAACCAGCAGCTTCAAACAATTCAAGTCAAGCCAGTAACGAAATACCACTACAAAAAGCACACAAACAGGTTTTAAATTTCAACAACCACAAACAATTTTAAGTAAAGACACCAAAAGAAAACCACCACTAAGTGCACCCATAGGTTTTAAGCTCCAACAGCAACAAATGATTGCAAGTAAAGCAAAGCGAAACACTCTAAAAGTACACCAAATTAGGTTTTAATTATTAACCCTAAAAATTCAAGTAAAGACAGAAAGGAAAATAGCACCAACAAAAACAAAACAAAAATAGTTTAATCTTTTCAGCAACCCCAAAATAATTCCAAGTAAAGAAAGCACAGGAAAACAGCACAAATAAAAGCACTCCAAACTAGGTTTAAATTTTCAACACCACGAACAATTGGAGTAAGACAGCAATGAAAACAGTACAACCACACCAAACTAGGTTTGAAATTTTCAACAACCTCAATTAATTCCAAGTCAAGACAGCAAGAAGCAGCACCACTAAAAGCAACAAACTAGATTTACTTTGCAACTGCAAAACATTTCCAAGTCAAAACAGCAATGAAAACAGCACCACAAAGTGCACACCAAAGTACATTTGTTTTCAACAGCCAAAATTTCCAAAAAAAGACAGCACAGAAAACAACACTACAAAAACAATCCAATCTAGATTTTAAATAATCAACAGTCCTAAAACAATTCCAAGAAAAAGCACAGAAAACAACACTATTAAAGCACTCCAAACTAAGTTTAAATTTTTAGTAACCCCAAAATATTCCAAGTAAAGACAGCACAGGAAAACAACACTAAAGCATCAACTAGGTTTCAAATTTTCAACAACCTCAAAATAATTCCATGTCAAGCCATCAAATAAAACAGCTTCACTAAAAGAAAGCAAACTAGGTTTCATTTCAACAACACAAAAACAATTCCAAGTCTAGACAGCAAAGGAAACAGCAGCACTCAAAGCACCAACCTAAGTTTTATGTCAACAGCCCAAAATAATTCAAGTAGCAGCAAAAGAAACAGCAACAATAAAGTACAACCAAATAGGTTTTACATTTTCAAAAGCAAAAATAATTCCAAGTAAAGACCGCACATCAAAAAAGCACAATAAAAACACAACAAAAAAGGTTTTACATGTTCAACACCCTCGAAACAATTTCAAGGAAGACACCAAAAAAATAACGACCAAAAAAGCACACAAACTAGGTTTTACATTTTCAATACCCCAAAACATTTCAAGTAAAGACAGCACAGGAAAACAGCACCACTAAAAGCAAACCAAACTAGGTTTAAAAATTTAGCAGAATTCCAAGTAAGACAACACGGAAAACAACACCACTATAAACAAACCAAACTAGGTTTTAAATTTTCAGCTGCCCACAAAATACCCAAGTAAAGAAAGCAGGAAAACAACACAACCAAAGCACTCCAAACAAGATTTCAAATTTCAGCAGTCCAAAATAATTCAAATTAAGATAAAAGAAAACAGCACCATAAAGCACACTAAATGAGGTTTAAATTTTCAATACCCAAATAATTCCAAGTAAGGACAGCAAAAAAGCAAACTAAAGCACATCAAACTATGTTTTAAATTAGTAACAACCACAAAACAAATCAAGTAAACACAACAAATGAAACAGTACAACTGAAAGCACCAAACAGGTTTCAATTTCAACAACCCCAAAACACCCCAAGCCAAGAAGCAAAAGGAAACTGCACCACTAAAAGCACACCAAAAAAAGTTTTCTTTTTTAATTGCCCCAAACAATTTCAACTCAAGACAGCAACTAAACAGCCACAAGGCACACCAAACAGCTTTTGCATTAACACGCCCAAATTAGTGTTATGTAAAAGACACACAGGAAGACAGCAAGACTAAAAGCATTCAAACTAGATTTAAAATTTTCAACAGCCAAAACAATTCAAGAAGATAGAAATGAAAACTGTACAACTGAAAGCACACTAAACCAGGTAAAGACAGTAAATAAACAGCACCAGTAAGTACACGAATATAGGTTTTTTCAACAAAAATAATTCAAGTAAGACACACAGGAACAGCACACTAAAAGCACACCAAATAGGTTTACTTTTCAACAGCCTCAAAACAATTCAAGTAAAGACAGCAATGAAACAGTACAACTGAAGCACATAAACTAGGTTTAAATTTTCGTTCCCAAAACAATTCAAATAAATGAAACAACATAATAAAAGCACAACAAACTAGGTTTAAATTTTCAGCAGCCCCAAAACAATTCCGAAGTAAAAAGACAGCACAGGAAACAGCACCCAAAAAGGCACCAAATAGTCGGCAACTTTTCAACTGCCAAACAATTCAAGAGAACAGCGGAAAATCAACACTAAATGCAAACCAAACTAGATTAAATTTTATGCAGCCCCAAAACAATCCCAGAAAAGGCACAGAAAACAGCACACTAAAGCACACCAAACCATATATTAATTTTTCAACAGCTCGAAACAATCAAGTAAAGACAGCAAATGAAAGCATGAGTAAAGTACACAAATAGGTTTACACATTAACAGTCTAAAATAATTACAAGTAAAGACAGCACAGGAAAACATCACATTAAACCACACCAACTAGGTGTTAAATTTTTGCAGCTACAAAATAATTCAGGTAAAGAAAGCAAGGAAAACAACACTACTAAAGCACTGTAAACTATGTTTTAAATGTCAGCAGCCCCTAAAAATTCAGTAAGACAACAAAAAAGCACCACCAAAGCACTCTAAAGGTTTCAATTTTCAACAACCTCAATGCAATAACAAATAAAGACTGCAAAGGAAAAACAGCACCAGTAAAGTACACCAAAATAGGTTTTAAAATTGGCAGCCCAAAATATTTCAAGTAAAGACAGCAAAGGAAAACAGTACAATAAAACACACAAAACTAGGTTTAAATCAACAACCCAAAACAATTCAAGACAGCAAATGAAAATAGTACACCAGAAAGCACACCAAAAGAGTTTCATTTTCCACTGCCTCAAACAATTCAAGTAAAGACAACAAATGAAAACCACACCACTTAAAGCATACTAAAAAAGGGTTTAAATTTCAACAGCCCAAAACAGTTCAAGAAAACACAGCAAATGAAAACAGTACAACTGAAACCACGCCAGAATACATTTAAAATTTTCAACAACCCAAAAATGATTCCAAGTCAAGACAGCAAAGGAAACAGCACCATTTAGCATCAAATAAGTTTTACTTTTAACTGCCCCAAAACAATTCCAAGTCAAGACAGCACAAGAAAAAGCACTACTAAAAACACCAACTCGATTTTAAATTTTCAGCAACATAAAACAATTCAGGCCAAACCAACAAATGAAAATAGCACCAAAAAGCACAAATAGGTTTTAACCAACAGCCAAAAACAATTCCAAGAAGAAACCAAAGAAAAAGAGCACACTGAAGTGCACCAAAATAGTTTAAAAGCCAACAGCACCAAAAAGAATTGCACAAGTCACCAGGAAAACTGCACACTAAATGTACACCAAACTAGGTTTAAATTATTAACAGCCCCAAAACAATTCCAAGTAAAACAGCACAGGAAAACAGCATACAACACTCCAACCAGTTTCACCTTTTCAAATGCCATGAAAAATCCAGAAGACAGCAATGAAAACAGTACAAGTTAAAGCACACCAAGCTAGGGTTTTAAATTTTCAACAGTTCAAAAACATTCCAATAAGACAGCAAAGGAAAATAGCACCATTAAAAGCACACAAACTAAGTTTTACATTTTCAACTGCCCAAAACATTTCCAAGTCTAAATAGAAAATAAAACAACACAACAAATACACACCAAATAGGTTTACATTTCAACAGCCCCAAAATAACTAAGTAAAGATAGCACAGGAAACAACACTACTAAAAACATTCCAATCTAGATTTTACTTTTCAACCCTAAAAACAATTCCAAGAAAAGCACAGGAAACAACACTAGTAAAGACCTCCAACTAGGTTTCACATTTCAACAACCTCAAAATAATTCCAGTCGCCATCAAATGAAATAGCTCCACTACAGAACACCAAACTAGACTTACATTTCAACAACCCCAAAACAAATCCATGAAGACAACAAGGAAAAGAGCACCACTAAATGCACCAAAATATTTTTAAAAAATTTTAACAGCCCCAAATAATTCCAAAAAGTAAGCAAGGAAAACAGAACAACTGAAAGCACACCAAACTAGGTTTTACATTTCAACCGACCAAAACAATTCAAGTCTAGACAGCAGGAAAACAGTACCACTAAAATCACAACCTAAATTTACATTTTCAGCAGGCCCAAAATAATTCCAGTAAAGACAACAAGGAAAACAGCACCAATAAGTACACCCAAATAGGTTTTATATTTTCAAAAGCAAAATAATTCCAAGTAAAGACAGAGTTACGTGTTGAAAATGTAAAACTTAGTTTGCGTGCTTTCGGATCTGCTGTTTTCATTTGTTGTGTTTTCTTGAATTGTACTGATGCTGTTAATTATTAAAACCTAGTTTTTGTTATTTTAGTGTGCTGTTTTCATTTGCTGTCTTTAATTGGAATTATTTTTGGGCTGTTGAAAATTGAAAACCCTAGTTTGATGTACTTTTAGTTGTGCTGTTTTCCATTTGCTGTCTTTTACTTGGAATTATTTTGGGGCGCTGAAAAGTGAAACATGTTTTGTGTACTTTACTGGTGCTGTTGCAAATTGCTGTCTTTACTTGTAAATGTTTTGATGATCTTGAAAATGTATTCTCTTTTTAGTGTGCTTTGAGTGCTGCTGTTTTCTTTGATGCCTTTACTTGGAATTTTTTCTTGGGCTGCTGAACATTTTAAAATCTAGTTTGAGGGATTTTACTAGAGTTGTTTTACTGTGCTTTCTATACTTGGAATTATTTTGTGGTTGCTGAAATCTGCAAACCCAGTTTTGTTTGTTTTTTAGTTGTGCTGTTTTCCTGTGCTGTCTTTCCTTTGAATTATTTTTGGTGCTGTTGAAGATGTAAATCCTGTATTAGTGTGTTTTTGTGGTGCTGTTTTATTTTGTTGTCTTGACTTGGAAATGTTTTGGGGCAGTTGAAAATGTAAAACTGAGTTTGGTGTGCTTTTAGTGGTACTGTTTTCCTGTTGTCTTTACTTGGAATAGTTTTGGTCTAGCTGAAAATGTAAAACCTATTGTGTTGTGCTTTTAGTGATGTTGTTTTCATTTGCTGTCATATTTGGAATAGTTTTGGGGGCAGTTGAAAATGTAAAAACCTAGTTTATTGGGCTTTCAGTTATAATGTTTTCATTTGCTGTCTTTACTTGTAACCATTTTAGGTGGCTGAAAATTTAAAATCTAGTTTGGAGTGCTTTTAGGAGTGCTGCTTTTCCTGTGCTGTCTTTATTTGAGATTATTTTGTGAGCTGTTGATGATGTAAAACCTATTTTGTGGTGTGCTTCGGATGTGCTGTTTTCATTTGCTGTGTTTTCTTGAATTGTTCTGGTGCTGTAAATAATTTAAACCCTAGTTTTTGCTATTTTAGTGTGCTGTTTTCATTTGCTGTCTTTAATTGGAATTATTTTGGGGCTATTGAAAATTTAAACCTATTTTGAGTGTACTATAAATAGTGTTTTTCCTTTGCTGACTTTGAATTATTTTGGGGCTATTGAAAACTGAAAACCTCTTTTAGTATGCTTTAGGTGGTGCTGTTTTCCTTTGCTGTCTTTACTTGAAATTGTTTTGAGTCTGTTGAAAATTGAAAACCACATTTGGTGTGTTTCCCGGTGTACTGTTTTCATTTACTGTCTTTTCTTGAATTGTTATGGGGCTGTTAATTTAAAACATAATTTGGTTTGCATTTAGTGGTGCTGATTTCCTGTGCAGCCTCTACTTGGAATTGTTTGGGGCTGGTGAAAATGAATACCTTCTTTGGTATGCTTTAGTGGTGTTTGTTTCTTTTGCTGGCTTTCTTATAATTTTTTGAGGTTGTTAGCAAATTTAAAACCTAGTTTGGTGTGGGTTTAGTGGGCTGTTTTGCTTTGTTGTCTTTACTTAGAATTGTTTTGGAGCTGATGAAAATTTAATACTTAGTTTGGTGTTGTTTTACTGTAGCCATTTTCCTGTGCTGTCTTTACTTGAATTGTTTGGGGCTGTTGAAAATTGAAAACCTAGTTTGATGTACTTTAGTGGTGCTGTTTTTCTGTGCTGTCTTTGCTTGGAATTGTTTTGGGGCTGCTGAAAATTTAAAACCTAGTTTTGTGTGCTTCTGGTCTTGCTGTTTTCATTTGTTGGCTTGATGTGGAATTGTTTTAAGGCTGTTGAAAATTTAAAACCTTTTTATTATGTTTTCAGTTGCGCTGTTTTCCCTTTGCTGTGTTTACTTGGAATTATTTTGGGGCTGCTGAAAAGTGAAAACATGTTTTGGTGTACTTTTACTGGTGCTGTTTTCATGTGCTGTCTTGACTTGGAAAGGTCTTGGGGCAGTTAAAAATGTAAAACTGAGTTTGGTGTGCTTTTAATGGTACTGTTTTCATGTGCTGTCTTTACGTGGAATAGTTTTGGGTCTGCTGAAAATTTAAAATCTATTGTGTTGTGCTTTTAGTGATGTTGTTTTGATTTGCTGTCATTACTTGGAATAGTTTTGCTGCAGTTGAAAATGTAAAACCCTAGTTTATTGTGCTTTCAGTTTAAATGTTTTCATTTCTTGTCTTTATTTTGTAACCATTTTAGGGTATTGCTGAAAATTTAAAATCTAGTTTGGAGTGCTTTTAGGAGGTTGCTTTCCTCGTGCCATGTCTTTACTTGGAATTGTTGGGCTATTGAAATTGAAAACCTAGTTTGATGTACTTTTTAGTGGTGCTATTTTCCTGTGCTGTCTTTGCTAAAGGTGTTTTAGGGCTGCTGAAAATTTAAAACCTAGTTTGTGTCTTCTGGTTGTGCTGTTTTCATTTGTTGGATTGACGTGGAATTGTTTTGAGGCCGTTGAAAATTTAAAACCTCTTTTATTATGTTTTTAGTTGTGCTGTTTTCCTTTGCTCTTTACTGGAATTATTTTGGGGCTCAGCTTGAAAAGTGAAAACATGTTTTATTGTACTTTTACTGGTCCTGTTTTATTTTGCTGTCTTTACTTGTAAATGTTTTGAGGCTGTTGAAAATGTATATCCTCTTTAGTGTGCTTTGAGTGCTGCTGTTTCCTTGCTTGCCTTTACTTGGAATTTTTTGGCTGCTGAACATTTGAAAATCTAGTTTGAGGGATTTTTAGAGTTGTTTTCCTGTGCTTTCTTTACTTGGAATTATTTTTGTGGCTGCTGAAATTGCAAACCTAGTTTGGTTAAGCTTTTAGTGGTGCTGTTTTCTATTTGCTGTCTTGACTTGGTAATGTTTTGGAGCAGTTGAAAATGTAAACTGGGTTTGGTGTTCTTTTAGAGATGCTGTTTTCCTGCTGTTCTTTACTTGGAATAGTTTTGGGGCAGTTGAAAATGTAAAACCTAGTTTATTGTAGCTTTCAGTTTTACATGTTTTTCATTTGCTGTCTTTCTTGTAACTATTTTTAGGGTGGCTGAAAATTTAAATCTAGTTTGGAGTACTTTTAGAGTGCTGTTTTCTGTACTTTCTTACTTGAGATTATTTTGTGTGCTGTTGATAATTAAAACCTAGTTTGGTGTGCTTTCAGATGTGCTGTCATTTTCATTTGCTGTGTTTTCTTGAGTTGTTCTGGTGCTGTTAATAATTTGAAACCTAGTTTTTATTTTTTAGTGTGCTGTTTCATTTGCTGTGTTTAATTGAATTATTTTGGGGCTATTGAAAATTTACAAAACCTATTTTGGTGTACTTTTAATGGTATTGTTTTCCTTTGCTGACTTTGAATTATTTGGGGCTATTGAAATTAGAAACCTCTTTTAGTATGCTTTTAGGTGGTGCTGTTTTCCTTTGTTGTCTTTACTTAGAATTGTTTTGAGTCTGTTGAAAATTGATAACCACTTTTTAGTGTGTTTCCAGGTGTATTGTTTTCATTTACTTCTTGTTTTCTTGAATATTCATGGGGCTGTTAATTTAAAAACATTATTTGGTTTGCATTTAGTGGTGCTGTTTTCCTGTGCTGCCTTTACTTGGAATTGTTTGGGGCTGTGAAAATGAATACCTTCTTTGTGTGCTTTTGTGTTGATGTTTTCTTTTGCTGGCTTTACTTTAAATTTTTTGAGGTTGTTGTAAATTTAAACCTAGGGTTGGTTTGGGTTTAGAGGGCTGTTTTGCTTTGCTGTCTTTACTTAGAATTATTTTGGAAGCTGATGAAAATTTAAAACTTAGTTTGGTGTTGTTTTACTGTGCTGTTTTCCTGTGCTGTCTTTACTTGGAATTGTTTGGGGCTGTTGAAAATTGAAAACCTAGTTTGTTGTACTTTTAGTGGTGCTGTTTTCCTGTGCTGTCTTGGCTTGGAATTGTTTTGGGGCTGCTGAAAATTTAAACCCTAGTTTGGTGTGCTTCGTGTGGTGCTGTTTTCATTTGTTGGCTTAACTTGGAATTGTTTTGAGGCTGTTGAAAATTTGAAACCTCTTTTATTATGTTTTTGATTGTGTTGTTTTCCTTTGCTGTCTTTACTTGGAATTATTTTGGCGTCGTTGAAAAGTGAAAACATGTTTTGGTGTACTTTACTGGTGCTGTTTTAAATTGCTTTCTGTCTTGTAAGTGTTTTGAGGCTGTTGTAAATGTATCCTCTTTTAGTGTGCTTTGAGTGCTGCTGTTTCCTTTGCTGCCTTTACTTGGAATTTTTGTGGCTGCTGAACATTTAAAATCTAGTTTGAGGGATTTTAGTAGAGTTGTTTTCTGTGCTTTTTTTACTTGGAATTATTTTGTGGCTGCTGAAATTGCAAACCTAGTTTGGTTTGCTTTTAGTGGTGCTGTTTTCCTGTGCTGTCTTTCCTTTGAATTATTTTGGGGCTGTTGAAAATGTAAAGCCTATTTTGGGGTGCTTTTTGTGGTGCTGTTTTCATTTGCTGTCTTGACTTGGAAATGTTTTGGGGCAGTTGAAAATGTAAAACTGAGTTTGGTGTGCTTTTAATAGTACTGTTTTCCTGTGCTGTCTTTACGTGGAATAGTTTTGGGTCTGCTGAAAATTTATAACCTATTGTGTTGTGCTTTTAGTGATGTTGTTTTCTTTTTGCTGTCTTTACTTAGAATTGTTTTGGGGCATTTGAAAATGTAAAACCTAGTTTATTATGCTTTCCATTTTAATGTTTTCATTTGCTGTCTTTACTTTTAACCATTTTAGGGTGGCTGAAAATGTAAAACTTAGTTTGGTGTGCTTTCGGATCTGCTGTTTTCATTTGCTGTGTTTTCTTGAATTGTACTGATGCTGTTAATTTAAAACCTAGTTTTTTGTTATTTTAGTGTGCTGTTTTCATTTGCTGTCTTTAATTGGAATTATTTTGGGGCTGTTGAAAATTGAAAACCTAGTTTGATGTACTTTTAGTTGTGCTGTTTTCCATTTGCTGTCTTTACTTGGAATTATTTTGGGGCCGCTGAAAAGTGAAAACATGTTTTGGTGTACTTTTACTGGTGCTGTTGCAAATTGCTGTCTTTACTTGTAAATGTTTTGAGGATCTTGAAAATGTATTTCCTCTTTTAGTGTGCTTTGAGTGCTGCTGTTTTCTGTGATGCCTTTACTCGGAATTTTTTCGGGGGCTGCTGAACATTTAAAATCTAGTTTGGAGGGATTTTACTAGAGTTGTTTTACTGTGCTTTCTATACTTGGAATTATTTTGTGGCTGCTGAAATTGCAAACCCAGTTTTGTTTGCTTTTAGTTGTGCTGTTTTCCTGTGCTGTCTTTCCTTTGAATTATTTTTGGTGCTGTTGAAGATGTAAAACCTGTTTTAGTGTGTTTTTTGTGGTGCTGTTTTCATTTGCTGTCTTGACTTGGAAATGTTTTGGGGCAGTTGAAAATGTAAAACTGAGTTTGGTGTGCTTTTAGTGGTACTGTTTTCCTGTGCTGTCTTTACTTGGAATAGTTTTGGGTCTGCTGAAAATGTAAAACCTATTGTGTTGTGCTTTTAGTGATGTTGTTTTCATTTGCTGTCATTACTTGGAATAGTTTGGGGCAGTTGAAAATGTAAAACCTAGTTTATTGGGCTTTCAGTTTTAATGTTTTCATTTGCTGTCTTTACTTGTAACCATTTTAGGGTGGCTGAAAATTTAAAATCTAGTTTGGAGGCTTTTAGAGTGCTGTTTTCCTGTGCTGGTCTTTACTTGAGATTATTTTGTGCTGGTTGATAATGTAAAACCTAGTTTGGTGTGCTTTCGGATGTGCTGTTTTCATTTGCTGTGTTTTCTTGAATTGTTCTGGTGCTGTAAATAATTTAAAACCTAGTTTTTTGTTATTTTAGTGTGCTGTTTTCATTTGCTGTCTTTAATTGGAATTATTTTGGGGCTATTGAAAACTGAAAACCTCTTTTAGTATGCTTTAGGTGGTGCTGTTTTCCTTTGCTGTCTTTACTTGAAATTGTTTTGAGTCTGTTGAAAATTGAAAACCACATTTGGTGTGTTTCCCGGTGTACTGTTTTCATTTACTGTCTTTTCTTGAATTGTTATGGGGCTGTTAATTTAAAACATAATTTGGTTTGCATTTAGTGGTGCTGATTTCCTGTGCAGCCTCTACTTGGAATTGTTTGGGGCTAGTGAAAATGAATACCTTCTTTGGTATGCTTTTAGTGGTGTTGTTTTCTTTTGCTGGCTTTACCTTAATTTTTTTTGAGGTTGTTGTAAATTTAAAACCTAGTTTGGTGTGGGTTTAGTGGGCTGCTTTGCTTTGTTGTCTTTACTTAGAATTGTTTTGGAGGCTGATGAAAATTTAATACTTAGTTTGGTGTTGTTTTACTGTGCCATTTTCCTGTGCTGTCTTTACTTGGAATTGTTTGGGGCTGTTGAAAATTGAAAACCTAGTTTGATGTACTTTTAGTGGTGCTGTTTTTCTGTGCTGTCTTTGCTTGGAATTGTTTTGGGGCTGCTGAAAATTTAAAACCTAGTTTTGAGTGCTTCTGGTCTTGCTGTTTTCATTTGTTGGCTTGATGTGGAATTGTTTTAAGGCTGTTGAAAATTTAAAACCTTTTTATTATGTTTTCAGTTGCGCTGTTTTCCCTTTGCTGTGTTTACTTGGAATTATTTTGGGGCTGCTGAAAAGTGGAAAATGTGTTTGGTGTACTTTTAGTGGTGCTGTTTTCATGTGCTGTCTTGACTTGGAAAGGTCTTGGGGCAGTTGAAAATGTAAAACTGAGTTTGGTGTGCTTTTAATGGTACTGTTTTCATGTGCTGTCTTTACGTGGAATAGTTTTGGGTCTGCTGAAAATTTAAAATCTATTGTGTTGTGCTTTTAGTGATGTTGTTTTGATTTGCTGTCATTACTTGGAATAGTTTTGCTGCAGTTGAAAATGTAAAACCTAGTTTATTGTGCTTTCAGTTTAAATGTTTTCATTTCTTGTCTTTATTTGTAACCATTTTAGGGTGGCTGAAAATTTAAAATCTAGTTTGGAGTGCTTTTAGGAGTGCTGTTTTCCTGTGCTGTCTTTACTTGGAATTGTTGGGGCTATTGAAAATTGAAAACCTAGTTTGATGTACTTTTAGTGGTGCTATTTTCCTGTGCTGTCTTTGCTAGGAATTGTTTTGGGGCTGCTGAAAATTTAAAACCTAGTTTGGTGTGCTTCTGGTTGTGCTGTTTTCATTTGTTGGATTGACGTGGAATTGTTTTGAGGCTGTTGAAAATTTAAAACCTCTTTTATTATGTTTTTAGTTGTGCTGTTTTCCTTTGCTCTCTTTACTGGAATTATTTTGGGGCCGCTGAAAAGTGAAAACATGTTTTATTGTACTTTTACTGGTCCTGTTTTATTTTGCTGTCTTTACTTGTAAATGTTTTGAGGCTGTTGAAAATGTATATCCTCTTTTAGTGTGCTTTGAGTGCTGCTGTTTCCTTTGCTGCCTTTACTTGGAATTTTTATGGGGGCTGCTGAACATTTAAAATCTAGTTTGGAGGGATTTTAGTAGAATTGTTTTCCTGTGCTTTCTTTACTTGGAATTATTTTGTGGCTGCTGAAATTGCAAACCTAGTTTGGTTCGCTTTTAGTGGTGCTGTTTTCATTTGCTGTCTTGACTTGGTAATGTTTTGGGGCAGTTGAAAATGTAAAACTGAGTTTGGTGTGCTTTTAGTGGTACTGTTTTCCTGTGCTGTCTTTACTTGGAATAGTTTTGGGTCTGCTGAAAATGTAAAACCTAGTTTATTGTGCTTTCAGTTTTAATGTTTTCATTTGCTGTCTTTACTTGTAACGATTTTAGGGTGGCTGAAAATTCAAAATCTAGTTTGGAGTGCTTTTAGGAGTGCTGTTTCCCTGTGCTTTCTTTACTTGAGATTATTTTGTGTGCTGTTGATAATGTAAAACCTAGTTTGGTGTGCTTTCGGATGTGCTGTTTTCATTTGCTGTGTTTTCTTGAGTTGTTCTGGTGCTGTTAATAATTTGAAACCTAGTTTTTTGTTATTTTAGTGTGCTGTTTTCATTTGCTGTGTTTAATTGGAATTATTTTGGGGCTATTGAAAATTTAAAACCTATTTTGGTGTACTTTTAATGGTACTGTTTTCCTTTGCTGACTTTGAATTATTTTGGGGCTATTGAAAATTGAAAACCTCTTTTTGTATGCTTTAGGTGGTGCTGTTTTCCTTTGCTGTCTTTACATGAAATTGTTTTGAGTCTGTTGAAAATTGAAAACCACTTTTGGTGTGTTTCCAGGTGTACTGTTTTCATTTACTGTCTTTTCTTGAATTGTTATGGGGCTGTTAATTTAAAACATAATTTGGTTTGCATTTAGTAGTGCTTTTTTCCTGTGCTGCCTTTACTTGGAATTGTTTTGGGCTGGTGAAAATGAATACCTTCTTTGGTGTGTTTTTAATGGTGTTGTTTTCTTTTGCTGGCTTTACTTTAATTTTTTGATGTTGCTGTAAATTTAAAACCTAGGTTGGTTTGTAGGTTTAGAGGCTGTTTGCTTTGCTGTCTTCTACTTAGAATTATTTTTGAAGCTGATGAAAATTTAAAACTTAGTTTGGTGTTGTTTTACTGTGCTGTTTTCCTGTGCTGTCTTTACTTGGAATTGTTTGGGGCTGTTGAAAATTGAAAACCTAGTTTGTTGTACTTTTAGTGGTGCTGTTTTCCTGTGCTGTATTGGCTTGGAATTGTTTTGGGGCTGCTGAAAATTTAAAACCTAGTTTGGTGTGCTTCTGGTGGTGCTGTTTTCATTTGTTGGCTTAACGTGGAATTGTTTTGAGGCTGTTGAAAATTTAAAACCTCTTTTATTATGTTTTTAGTTGTGCTGTTTTCCCTTTGCTGTCTTTACTTGGAATTATTTTTGGGCCGCTGAAGGGTGAAAACATGTTTTGGTGTACTTTTACTAGTGCTGTTTTAAATTTCTGTCTTTACTTGTAAGTGTTTTGAGGCTGTTGAAAATGTATATCCTCTTTACTGTACTTTGATGCTGCTGTTTCCTTTGCTGCCTTTACTTGGAATTTTTTGGGGCTGCTGAACATTTAAAATCTAGTTTGGAGGATTTTAGTAGAGTTGTTTTCTGTGCTTTCTTTACTTGGAATTATTTTGTGGCTGCTGAAATTGCAAGCCTAGTTTGGTTTGCTTTTAGTGGTGCTGTTTTCCTGTGCTGTCTTTCCTTTGAATTATTTTGGGGCTGTTGAAAATGTAAAGCCTATTTGGGGTGCTTTTTGTGGTGCTGTTTTCATTTGCTGTCTTGACTTGGAAATGTTTTGGGGCAGTTGAAAATGTAAAACTGAGTTTGGTGTGCTTTTAGTGGTGCTGTTTTCATCTGCTGTCTTTACTTGGAATAGTTTTGGGTCTGCTGAAAATTTAAAACCTATTGTGTTGTGTTTTTAGGGATGTTGTTTTCATTTTGCTGTCTTTACTTAGAATTGTTTTGGGGCATTTGAAAATGTAAAACCTAGTTTATTATGCTTTCCATTTTAATGTTTTCATTTGCTGTCTTTACTTGTAACCATTTTAGGGGGCTGAAAATGTAAAACCTAGTTTGGTGTGCTTTCGGATCTGCTGTTTTCATTTGCTGTGTTTTCTTGAATTGTTCTGATGCTGTTAATAATTTAAAACCTAGTTTTTTGTTATTTTAGTGTGCTGTTTTCATTTGCTGTCTTTAATTGGAATTATTTTGGGGCAATTGCAAATTGAAAACCTCTTTTACTATGCTTTAGGTGGTGCTGTTTTCCTTTGCTGTCTTTACTTGAAATTCTTTTGAGTCTGTTGAAAATTGAAAACCACTTTTGGTGTGTTTCACGGTGTACTGTTTTCATTTACTGTCTTTTCTTGAATTGTTATGAGGCTGTAAATTTAAAACATAATTTGGTTTGCATTTAGTGGTGCTGATTTCCTGTGCTGCCTTTACTTGGAATTGTTTGGGGCCAGTGCAAATGAATATCTTCTTTGGTGTGCTTTTAGTGGTGCTGTTTTCATTTGCTGGCTTTACTTTAAATTTTTTTGAGGTTGTTGTAAATTTAAAACCTAGTTTGGTGTGGGATTAGTGGGCTGTTTTGCTTTGCTGTCTTTATTTAGAATTATTTTGGAGGCTGATGAAAATTTAAAACTTAGTTTGGTGTTGTTTTGTGTGTCCGTTTTCCTGTCCTGATTACTTGGAATTGTTTGGGGCTGTTGATATTTGAAAACCTAGTTTGATGTACTTTTAGTGGTGCTGTTTTCCTGTGCTGTCTTTGCTTGGAATTGTTTTGGGGCTGCTGAAAATTTAAAACCTAGTTTGGTGTGCTTCTGGTGGTGCTGTTTTCATTTGTTGGCTTAACGTGGAATTGTTTTGAGACTGTTGAAAATTTAAAACCTCTTTTTTTATGTTTTTAGTTGTGCTGTTTTCCCTTTGCTGTCTTTACTTGGAATTATTTTGGGGCCGCTGAAAAGTGAAAACATGTTGGTGTACTTTTACTGGTGCTGTTTCAAATTGCTGTCTTTACTTGTAAATGTTTTGAGGATCTTGAAAAAGTATATCCTCTTTTAGTGTGCTTTGAGTGCTGCTGTTTTCTTTGCTGCCTTTATTTGGAATTTTTTCGGGGGCTGCTGAACATTTAAAATCTAGTTTGGAGGGATTTTACTAGAGCTGTTTTCCTGTACTTTCTTTACTTGGGATATTTTGGCTGCTGGGTACAAACCAGTTTAGCGTTTCGCTTTTAGTGGTGCTGTTTTCCTGTGCTGCCTTTCCTTTAAATTATTTTTGGGGCTGTTGAAGATGTAAAACCACTTTCTGTGTGTTTTTTGTGGTGCTGTTTTCATTTGCTGTCTTGACTTGGAAATGTTTTGGGGCAGTTGAAAATGTAAAACTGAGTTTGGTGTGCTTTTAGTGGTACTGTTTTCCTGTGCTGTCTTTACTGGGAATAGTTTTGGGTCTGCTGAAAATGTAAAACCTATTGTGTTGTGCTTTTAGTGATATTGTTTTCATTTGCTGTCATTACTTGGAATAGTTTTGGGGCAGTTGAAAATGTAAAACCTAGTTTATTGGGCTTTCAGTTTTAATGTTTTCATTTGCTGTCTTTACTTGTAACCATTTTAGGGTGGCTGAAAATTTAAAATCTAGTTTGGAGTGCTTTTAGGAGTGCTATTTTCCTTTGCTGTCTTTACTTGAGATTATTTTGTGTGCTGTTGATAATGTAAAACCTAGTTTGGTGTGCTTTCGGATGTGCTGTTTTCATTTGCAGTGTTTTCTTGAATTGTTCTGGTGCTGTAAATAATTTAAAACCTAGTTTTTTGTTATTTTAGTGTGCTGTTTTCATTTGCTGTCTTTTATTGGAATTATTTTGGGGCTATTGAAAATTTAAAACCTATTTTGGTGTACTTTTAATGGTGCTGTTTTCCTTTGCTGACTTTGAATTATTTTGGGGCTATTGAAAATTGAAAACCTCTTTTTGTATGCTTTAGGTGGTGCTGTTTTCCTTTGCTGTCATTACATGAAATTGTTTTGAGTCTGTTGAAAATTGAAAACCACTTTTGGTGTGTTTCCAGGTGTACTGTTTTCATTCACTGTCTTTTCTTGAATTGTTATGGGGCTGTTAATTTAAAACATAATTTGGTTTGCATTTAGTGGTGCTGTTTTCCTGTGCTGCCTTTACTTGGAATTGTTTGGGGCTGGTGAAAATGAATACCTTCTTTGGTGTGTTTTTAATGGTGTTGTTTTCTTTTGCTGGCTTTACTTTAAATTTTTTTGACGTTGCTGTAAATTTAAAACCTAGGTTGGTTTGGGTTTAGAGGGCTGTTTTGCTTTGCTGTCTTTACTTAGAATTATTTTGGAAGCTGATGAAAATTTAAAACTTAGTTTGGTGTTGTTTTACTGTTCCGTTTTCCTGTGCTGTCTTTACTTGGAATTGTTTGGGGCTGTTGAAAATTGAAAACCTAGTTTGTTGTACTTTTAGTGGTGCTGTTTTCCTGTCCTGTCTTGGCTTGGAATTGTTTTGGGGCTGCTGAAAATTTAAAACCTAGTTTGGTGTGCTTCTGATGGTGCTGTTTTCATTTGTTGGCTTAACGTGGAATTGTTTTGAGGCTGTTGAAAATTTAAAACCTGTTTTATTATGTTTTTAGTTGTGCTGTTTTCCCTTTGCTGTCTTTACTTGGAATTATTTTGGGGCCGCTGAAAAGTGAAAACATGTTTTGGTGTACTTTTACTGGTGCTGTTTTAAATTACTGTCTTTACTTGTAAGTGTTTTGAGGCTGTTGAAAATGTATATCCTCTTTTAGTGTACTTTGAGTGCTGCTGTTTCCTTTGCTGCCTTTATTTGGAATTTTTCCGGGGGCTGCTGAACATTTAAAATCTAGTTTGGAGGGATTTTATTTGAGTTGTTTTTCTGTGCCTTCTTTACTTGGAATTATTTTGTGGCTGCTGAAATTGCAAACCTAGTTTGGTTTTCTTTTAGTGGTGCTGTTTTCCTGTGCTGTCTTTCCTTTGAATTATTTTGGGGCTGTTGAAAATGTTAAGCCTATTTTGGTGTGCTTTTTGTGGTACTGTTTTCATTTGCTGTCTTGACTTGGAAATGTTTTGGGGCAGTTGAAAATGTAAAACTGAGTTTGGTGTTCTTTTAGTGGTGCTGTTTTCATCTGCTGTCTTTACTTGGAATAGTTTTGGGTCTGCTGAAAATTTAAAACCTATTGTGTTGTGTTTTTAGGGATGTTGTTTTCATTTTGCTGTCTTTACTTAGAATTGTTTTGGGGCATTTGAAAATGTAAAACCTAGTTTATTATGCTTTCCATTTTAATGTTTTCATTTGCTGTCTTTACTTGTAACCATTTTAGGGTGGCTAAAATGTAAAACCTAGTTTGGTGTGCTTTCAGATCTGCTGTTTTCATTTGCTGAGTTTTCTTGAATTGTTCTGATGTTGTTAATAATTTAAAACCTAGTTTTTTGTTATTTTAGTGTGCTGTTTTCATTTGCTGTCTTTAATTGGAATAATTTTGGGGCAATTGCAAATTGAAAACCTCTTTTACTATGCTTTAGGTGGTGCTGTTTTCCTTTGCTGTCTTTACTTGAAATTCTTTTGAGTCTGTTAAAAATTGAAAACCACTTTTGGTGTGTTTCCAGGTGTACTGTTTTCATTTACTGTCTTTTCTTGAATTGTTATAAGGCTGTTAATTTAAAACATAATTTGGTTTGCATTTAGTGGTGCTGATTTCCTGTGCTGCCTTTACTTGGAATTGTTTGGGCCGGTGAAAATGAATATCTTCTTTGGTGTGCTTTTAGTGGTGCTGTTTTCATTTGCTGGCTTTACTTTAAATTTTTTTGAGGTTGTTGTAAATTTAAAACCTAGTTTGGTGTGGGTTTAGTGGGCTGTTTTGCTTTTCTGTCTTTATTTAGAATTATTTTGGAGGCTGATGAAAATTTAAAACTTAGTTTGCTGTTGTTTTAGTGTGCCATTTTCCTGTCCTGAATTTACTTGGAATTGTTTGGGGCTGTTGATATTTGAAAACCTAGTTTGATGTACTTTTAGTGGTGCTGTTTTCCTGTGCTGTCTTAGCTTGGAATTGTTTTGGGGCTGCTGAAAATTTAAAACCTAGTTTGGTGTGCTTCAGGTGGTGCTGTTTTCATTTGTTGGCTTAACGTGGAATTGTTTTGAGACTGTTGAAAATTTAAAACCTTTTTTTATGTTTTTTAGTTGTGCTGTTTTCCTTTGCTGTCTTTACTTGGAATTATTTTGGGGCGCTGAAAAGTGAGAAACATGTTTTGAGTGTACTTTACTGGTGCTGTTTCAAATTGCTGTCTTTGCTTGTAAATGTTTTGAGGATCTTGAAAATTATATCCTCTTTTAGTGTGCTTTGAGTGCTGCTGTTTTTCTTTGCTGCCTTTAATTGGAATTTTTTCGGGGGCTGCTGAACATTTAAAATCTAGTTTGGAGGGATTTTACTAGAGTTGTTTTCCTGTGTTTTCTTTACTTGGAATTATTTTGTGGCTGCTGAAATTGCAAACCCAGTTTGGTTTGCTTTTAGTGGTGCTGTTTTCCTGTGCTGCCTTTCCTTTAAATTATTTTTGGGGCTGTTGAAGATGTAAAACCTGATTTTGTGTGTTTTTTGTGGTGCTGTTTTCATTTGCTGTCTTGACTTGGAAATGTTTTGGGGCAGTTGAAAATGTAAAACTGAGTTTGGTGTGCTTTTAGTGGTACTGTTTTCCTGTGCTGTCTTTACTTGGAATAGTTTTGGGTCTGCTGAAAATGTAAAACCTATTGTGTTGTGCTTTTAGTGATATTGTTTTCATTTGCTGTCATTACTTGGAATAGTTTTGGGGCAGTTGAAAATGTAAAACCTAGTTTATTGGGCTTTCAGTTTTAATGTTTTCATTTGCTGTCTTTACTTGGAACCATTTTAGGGTGGCTGAAAATTTAAAAACTAGTTTGGAGTGCTTTTAGGAGTGCTGTTTTCCTGTGCTGTCTTTACTTGAGATTATTTTGTGTGCTGTTGATAATGTAAAACCTAGTTTGGTGTGCTTTTTGGATGTGCTGTTTTCATTTCTGTGTTTTCTTGAATTGTTCTGGTGCTGTAAATAATTTAAAACCTAGTTTTTGTTATTTTAGTGTGTTGTTTTCATTGCTGTCTTTAATTGGAATTATTTTGGGGCTATTGAAAATTTAAAACCTATTTTGGTGTACTTTTAATGGTGCTGTTTTCCTTTGCTGACTTTGAATTATTTTGGGGCTATTGAAAATTGAAAACCTCTTTTAGTATGCTTTAGGTGGTGCTGTTTTCCTTTGCTGTCTTTACTTGAAATTGTTTTGAGTCTGTTGAAAATTGAAAACCACATTTGGTGTGTTTCCAGGTGTACTGTTTTCATTTACTGTCTTTTCTTGAATTGTTATGGGGCTGTTAATTTAAAACATAATTTGGTTTGCATTTAGTGGTGCTGATTTCCTGTGCTGCCTTTACTTGGAATTGTTTGGGGCTGGTGAAAATGAATACCTTCTTTGGTATGCTTTTAGTGGTGTTGTTTTCTTTTGCTGGCTTTACTTTAAATTTTTTTGAGGTTGTAAATTTAAAACCTAGTTTGGTGTGGGTTTAGTGGGCTGTTTTGCTTTGTTGTCTTTACTTAGAATTATTTTGGAGGCTGATGAAAATTTAATACTTAGTTTGGTGTTGTTTTACTGTGCCATTTTCCTGTGCTGTCTTTACTTGGAATTGTTTGGGGCTGTTGAAAATTGAAAACCTAGTTTGATGTAGTTTTAGTGGTGCTGTTTTTCTGTGCTGTCTTTGCTTGGAATTGTTTTGGGGCTGCTGAAAATTTAAAACCTAGTTTGGTGTGCTTCTGTTCATGCTGTTTTCATTTGTTGGCTTGATGTGGAATTGTTTTGAGGCTGTTGAAAATTTAAAACCTTTTTATTATGTTTTCAGTTGTGCTGTTTTCCCTTTGCTGTCTTTACTTGGAATTGTTTTGGGGCCGCTGAATAGTGAAAACATGTTTTGGTGTACTTTTAGTGGTGCTGTTTTAAATTGCTGTCTTTACTTGAAAGTGTTTTGAGGCTATTGAAAATGTATATCCTCTTTTATTGTGCTTAGCGTGCTGCTGTTTCCTTTGCTGCCTTTACTTGGAATTTTTTTGGGGGGCTGCAGAACATTTAAAATCTAGTTTGGAGGGATTTTAGTTGAGTTGTTTTTCTGTGCTTTCTTTACTTGGAATTATTTTGTGGCTGCTGAAATTGCAAACCCAGTTTGATTTGCTTTTAGTGGTGCTGTTTTCCTGTGCTGTCTTTTCTTGTAATTGTTGGGCTGTTGAAAATTGAAAACCTAGTTTGATGTACTTTTAGTGGTGCTGTTTTCCTGTGCTGTCTTTGCTTGAAATTGTTTTGCAGCAGCTGAAAATTTAAAACCTAGTTTGGTGTGCTTCTGGTGGTGCTGTTTTCATTTGTTGCCTTGACGTGGAATTGTTTTGAGGCTGTTGAAAATTTAAAACCTCTTTTATTATGTTTTTAGTTGTGCAGTTTTACCTTGCTCTCTTTACTGGAATTATTTTGGGGCCGCTGAAAAGTGAAAACATGTTTTGGTGTACTTTTACTGGTGCTGTTTTATTTTGCTGTCTTTACTTGTAAATGTTTTGAGGCTGTTGAAAATTTATATCCTCTTTTAGTGTGCTTTGAGTGCTGCTGTTTCCTTTGCTGCCTTTACTTGGAATTTTTCCGGGGGTTGCTGAACATTTAAAATCTAGTTTGCAGGGATTTTAGTAGAGTTGTTTTCCTGTGCTTTCTTTACTTGGAATTATTTTGTGGCTGCTGAAATTGCAAACCCAGTTTGGTTTGCTTTTAGTGGTGCTGTTTTCCTCTGCTGTCTTTCCTTTGAATTATTTTGGGGCTATTGAAAATGTAAAACCTATATTGGTGTGTTTTTTGTGGTGCTGTTTTCATTTGCTGTCTTGACTTGGATATGTTTTGGGGCAGTTGAAAATGTAAAACTGAGTTTGGTGTGCTTTTATTGGTACTGTTTTCATGTGCTGTCTTTACATGGAATAGTTTTGGGTCTGCTGAAAATGTAAAACCTATTGTGTTGTGCTTTTAGTGATGTTGTTTTCATTTGCTGTCATTTTTTGGAATAGTTTTGGGGCAGTTGAAAATGTCAAACCTAGTTTATTGTGCTTTCGGTTTTAATGTTTTCATTTGCTGTCTTTACTTGTAACCATTTTAGGGTGGCTGAAAATTCAAAATCTAGTTTGGAGTGCTTTTAGGAGTGCTGTTTCCCTGTGCTGTCTTTACTTGAGATTATTTTGTGTGCTGTTGATAATGTAAAACCTAGTTTGGTGTGCTTTTGGATGTGCAGTTTTCATTTGCTGTGTTTTCTTGAATTGGTCTGGTCCTGTTAATAATTTGAAACCTAGTTTTTTGTTATTTTAGTGTGCTGTTTTCATTTGCTGTCTTTAATTGGAATTGTTTGGGGCTGTTGAAAATTGAAAACCTAGTTTGATGTACTTTTAGTGGTGCTGTTTTCCTGTGCTGTCTTTGCTTGGAATTGTTTTGGGGCTGCTGAAAATTTAAAACCTATTTTGGTGTGCTTCTGGTGGTGCTGTTTTCATTTGTTGGCTTGACGTGTAATTGTTTTGAGGCTGTTGAAAATTTAAAACCTCTTTTATTATGTTTTTAGTTGTGCTGCTTTACCTTTGCTGTCTTTACTTGGAAATATTTTGGGGCTGCTGAAAAGTGAAAACATGTTTTGGTGTACTTTTACTGGTGCTGTTTTATTTTGCTGTCTTTACTTGTAAATGTTTTGAGGCTGTTGAAAATGTGTATCCTCTTTTAGTGTGCTTTGAGTGCTGTTGTTTCCTTTGCTGTCTTTACTTGGAATTTTTTCGGGGCTGCTGATCATTAAAATCTAGTTTGGAGGGATTTTAGTAGAGTTGTTTTCCTGTGCTTTCTTTACTTGGAATTATTTTGTGGCTGCTGAAATTGCAAACCTAGTTTGGTTTGCTTTTAGTGGTGCTGTTTTCCTGTGCTGTCTTTCCTTTGAATTATTTTGGGGTTGTTGAAAATGTAAAACCTATTTTGGTATGCTTTATGTGGTGCTGTTTTCATTTGCTGTCTTGACTTGGAAATGATTTGGGGCAGTTGAAAATGTAAAACTGAGTTTGGTGTGCTTTTACTGGTGCTGTTTTCCTGTGCTGTCTTTACTTTTAGTTGTTTTGGGGCATTTGAAAATGTGAAACCTAGTTTATTGTGCTTTCAGTTTTAATGTTTTCATTTGCTGTCTTTACTTGTAACCATTTTAGGGCAGCTGAAAATTTAAAATGTAGTTTGGAGTGCTTTTAGGAGTGCTGTTTTCCTGTGCTGTCTTTACTTGAGATTATTTTGTGTCCTGTTGTTAATGTAAAACCTAGTTTGGTGTGCTTTCGGTTGTGCTGTGTTTCTTTGCTGTGTTTTCTTGAATTGTTCTGGTGTTGTAAATAATTTGAAACCTAGTTTTTGTTATTTTAGTGTGCTGTTTTCATTTGCTGTCTTTAATTGGAATTATTTTAGGGCTATTGAAAATTTAAAAATATTTTGGTGTACTTTTAATGGTGCTGTTTTTCTTTGCTGACTTTGAATTATTTTGGGGCTATTGAAAATTGAAAACCTCTTTAGTATGCTTTAGGTGTTGCTGTTTTCCTTTGCTGTCTTTACTTGAAATTGTTTTGAGTCTGTTGAAAATTGAAAACCACTTTTGATGTGTTTCCAGGTGTACTGTTTTCATTTACTGTCTTTTCTTGAATTGTTATGGGGCTGTTAATTTAAAACATAATTTGGTTTGCATTTAGTTGTGCTGTTTTCCTGTGCTGCCTTTACTTGGAATTGTTTGGGGCTGGTGAAAATGAATACCTTCTTTGGTGTGGTTTTAGTGTTGATGTTTTCTTTTGCTGGCTTTACTTTAAATTTTTTTGAGGTTGTTGTAAATTTAAAACCTAGGTTGGTGTGGGTTTAGTGGGCTGTTTTGCTTTGCTGTCTTTACTTAGAATTATTTTGGAAGCTGATGAAAATTTAAAACTTAGTTTGGTGTTGTTTTACTGTGCCATTTTCCTGTGCTGTTCTTTACTTGGAATTGTTTGGGGCTGTTGAAAATTGAAAACCTAGTTTGATGTACTTTTAGTGGTGCTGTTTTCCTGTGCTGTCTTTGCTTGGAATTGTTTTGGGGCTGCTGAAAATTTAAAACCTAGTTTGGTGTGCTTCTGGTGGTGCTGTTTTCATTTGTTGGCTTAACGTGGAATTGTTTTGAGGCTGTTGAAAATTGAAAACCTCTTTTATTATGTTTTTAGTTGTGCTGCTTTCCCCTTTGCTGTCTTTACTTGGAATTATTTTGCGGCCTCTGAAAAGTGAAAACATGTTTTGTTGTACTTTTACTGGTCCTGTTTTAAATTGCTGTCTTTACTTGTAAGTGGTTTGAGGCTGTTGAAAATGTATATCCTCTTTTAGTCTGCTTTGATTGCTGCTGTTTCCTTTGCTGCCTTTACTAGGAATTTTTTCGGGGGGCTGCTGAACATTTAAAATCTAGTTTGGAGGGATTTTAGTAGAGTTGCTTTTCTGTGCTTTCTTTACTTGGAATTATTTTGTGGCTGCTGAAATTGCAAACCTAGTTTGGTTTGCTTTTAGTGGTGCTGTTTTCCTGTGCTGTCTTTCCTTTGAATTATTTTGCGGCTGTTGAAAATATAAAACCTATTTTGGTGTGCTTTTTGTGGTGCTGTTTTCATTTGCTCTCTTGACTTGGAAATGTTTTGGGGCAGTTGAAAATGTAAAACTGAGTTTGGTGTGCTTTTAATGGTACTGTGTTCATGTGCTGTCTTTACATGGAATAGCTTTGGGTCTGCTGAAAATTTAAAACCTATTGTGTTGTACTTTTAGTGATGTTGTTTTCATTTGCTGTGTTTACTTGGAATTGTTTTGGGGCAGTTGAAAATATAAAACCTAGTTTATTGTGCTTTCAGTTTAAATGTTTTCATTTCTTGTCTTTATTTGTAACCATTTTAGGGTAGCTGAAAATTTAAAATCTGGTTTGGAGTGCTTTTAGGAGTGCTGTTTTCCTGTGCTGTCTTTACTTGGAATTATTTGGGCTGTTGAAAATTGAAAACTTAGTTTGATGTACTTTTAGTGGTGCTGTTTTCCTGTGCTTTCTTTGCTTGGAATTGTTTTAGGGCTGCTGAAAATTTAAAACCTAGTATGGTGTGCTTCTGGTGGTGCTGTTTTCATTTGTTGGCTTGATGTGGAATTGTTTTGAGGCTGTTGAATATTTAAAACCTCTTTTATTATGTTTTTAGTTGTGCTGTTTTCCTTTGCTGTCTTTACTTGGAATTATTTTGGGGCCGCTGAAAAGTGAAAACATGTTTTGGTGTACTTTTACTGGTGCTGTTTTATTTTGCTGTCTTTACTTGTAAATGTTTTGAGGCTGTTGAAAATGTATATCCTCTTTTAGTGTGCTTTGAGTGCTGCTGTTTCCTTTGCTGCCTTTACTTGGAATTTTTCCGGGGGCTGCTGAACATTTAAAATCTAGTTTGGAGGGATTTTAGTAGAGTTGTTTTCCTATGCTTTCTTTACTTGGAATTATTTTGTGGCTGCTGAAATTGCAAACCCAGTTTGGTTTGCTTTTAGTGGTGATGTTTTCCTGTGCTGTCTTTCCTTTGAATTATTTTAGGGCTGTTGAAAATGTAAAACCTATTTTGGTGTACTTTTTGTGGTGCTGTTTTCATTTGCTGTCTTGACTTGGAAATGTTTTGGGGCAGTTGAAAATGTAAAACTGAGTTTGGTGTCCTTTTAGTGGTGCTGTTTTCCTGTGCTGTCTTTACTTGTAATTGTTTTGGGGCAGTTGAAAATGTAAAACCTAGTTTATTGTGCTTTCAGTTTTAATGTTTTCATTTGCTGTCTTTACTTGTAACAATTTAAGGCGGCTGAAAATTTAAAATCTGGTTTGTAGTGATTTTAGGAGTGCTGTTTTCCTGTGCTGTCTTTACTTGAGATTATTTTGTGTGCTCTTGATACTGTAAAACCTAGTTTGGTGTGCTTTCGGATGTGCTGTTTTCATTTGCTATGTTTTCTTGAATTGTTCTGGTGCTGTTAATAATTTAAATCCTAGATTTTTTGTTATTTTAGTGTGCTGTTTTCATTCGCTGTCTTTAATTGGAATTATTTTAGGGCTATTGCAAATTTAAAACCTATTTTGATGTACTTTTAATGATGCTGTTTTCTTTTGCTGACTTTGAATTATTTTGGGGCTATTGAAAATTGATAACCTCTTTTAGTATGCTTTAAGTGGTGCTGTTTTCCTTTGCTGTCTTTACTTGAAATTGTTTTGAGTCTGTTGAAAATTGAAAACCACTTTTGGTGTGTTTCCAGGTGTACTGTTTTCATTTACTGTATTTTCTTGGATTGTTATGGGGCTGTTAATTTAAAACATAATTTGGTTTGCATTTAGTGGTGCTGTTTTCCTGGGCTGCCTTTAGTTGGAATTGTTTGGGGCTGGTGAAAATGAATACCTTCTTTGGTGTGCTTTTTGTGGTGCTGTTTTCATTTGCTGGCTTTACTTTAAATTTTTTTGAGGTTGTTGTAAATTTAAAACTTAGTTTGGTGTGGGATTAGTGGGCTGTTTTGCTTTGCTGTCTTTACTGAGAATTATTTTGAGGCTGATGAAAGTTTATAACTTAGTTTGGTGTTGTTTTAGTGTGCTGTTTTCCTGTGCTGTCTATACTTGGAATTGTTTTGGGGCTGCTGAAAATTTCAAACTTAGTTTGGTGTGCATCTGGTGGTGCTGTTTTCATTTGTTGGCTTGACGTGGAATTGTTTTGAGAGTGTTTAAAATTAAAACCTCTTTTATTATGTTTTTAGTTGTGCTGTTTTCCTTTGCTGTCTTTAATTTGAATTATTTTGGGGCCGCTGAAAAGTGAAAACATGTTTTGGTGTACTTTTCTGGTGCTGTTTTATTTTGTTGTCTTTACTTATAAATGTTTTGAGGCTGTTGAAAATGTATATCCTCTTTTAGTGTGCTTTGAGTGCAGCTGTTTCCTTTGCTGACTTTTCTTGGAATTTTCTCGGGGGCTGCTGAACATTTAGGCCCAGATATTCAAAAGGGTTACGCCATGCGCAACAGGGTTGCGGATGCGCAAGTCCTACATTGCGCCATTCTGTGATATTCAGCAGGAGGCAGTTGCACCACTGAAAACAGGTTGAGCAACAGCGCAATGCAAATGAATGCATGCTCAATAGGAGGGGGAGGAACATTGCATAAACTGCACAACCCGATATTCAGTCGGGTTGTGCAGAGTTGTGCAGGTGTAACCCCCAACCTGTGCCTGCACAACTTTGAGCCAAAAAAAAATGGATCAAGTTGAGGGCCACCCACAGGTGAGCTGCTGTATTGCAGGGTGCAACACAGTAGCTGCCACCCGTGGCTGGCCCCCAACTCAGTCCCTGTGCCCCCCCACCAGCCCAATTGTGGGCAAAACGTGAAAACAACCCCCCCCCACAAACATCTCCCTAGTGCCCGATCACGGGCAGAATGTATACTGATAACCCCCCACAATCATCTCCCAATGCCCGATCGTGGGCAGTATGTATAATGACAACCCCCCCAAACATCTGCTAATGCCCGATCACTGGCAGAACCTGAAACAACCCCCAGTGCCCGATCATGGGCAGAATGTAAAATGACCCCTCAACCCGAATATCTCCCTGGTGGTCCAGTGGACTGTAATGCCCGATCGTGGGCAGAATGTCCAGTGACAACCCCCCAAACATCTCCCTGGTGTCTAGTGTCCCCCACCCCACCCACCCACAAAGCCCCACTACCCTGCTCCCCAGCAGCCAGCGGGCAGCAGCATCCCACCCACCTGCCACCCCACCGCCTGACTGTCCAGTAGGGCTGCATGCCCATGGTGCAGAGCTAGAGCCAATGGGCATGCAGCTTGATATTGTACATGATAATTCAGATTTGGTGAATGAACATCATTCTACAAATCTGGACTGTCATGTACGGTATGGGCTGCACACCCATTGGCTCTTAGCTCTGCACCAATGGGCATGCAGCTCCTACTGGACAGTCAGTCATGGGTGGTGGGTGGCAGGCAGGTGGATGCTGCCACCCGCTGGCTGCTGGGGAGCAGGGTGGAGGGGCTTCATGGGTGGGTGGGTGGGGGGAATGCTAGACACCAGGGAGATGTTTGGGGTTGTCACTGGACATTCTGCCTGCAATCAGGCACTGGGGGGATTGTTTCACGTTCAGCCCGTGATCGGGCATTACGGTCCACTGGACCACCAGGGAGATATTCATGTTGGGGGAGTCTTTTTACATTCTGCTTGTGATTGGGCACTGGGGGGTTGTCATGATATGTTCTGCCTGCGATCGGGCATTGGGAGATGTTTGGTTGGGGGGTTTGTTTTCACATTGTGCCCACGATCGGGCTGCAGGGTGCATCGGTCCCCGATGGCTGCTGCCTGGCAGGGTGGCCAGGCACAAGTCCTCGGGGATCGGCACACCTACATGCTAATGGCATGCAAATGGGGCCATAATCAGATGCAAATGGCCCCCGCTGTGCCTTGCATGAATTATGGCCCCATTTGCATGTCACCTTTTGAATATCGGAAATTTGCGCATGGCGCAATGGTACTTGTGCCACCGCAAGTTTAATGCTCAACTCTGACAACTTCGGTAGTGGCACAAGTTCCACTGCACCATGAACAGTGGCTGTGGTTGGTGATATTCAAAGGAGTTGCTCAATAGCGCAACTCCTTTGAATATTGCTCTCGCCACAATTTCTGCACAACTATTTGGAGAAGTGCAAGGGTCTTGTGCCTCAGAATGGCACAGTTTGAATATCCGGGCCTTAAAATCTAGTTTTGGAGGGATTTTAGTAGAGTTGTTTTTCTGTGCTTTCTTTACTTGGAATTATTTTCTGGCTGCTGAAATTGGAAACCTAGTTTGGTTTGCTTTTAGTGTTGCTGTTTTCCTGTGCTGTCTTTCCTTTGAATTATTTTGGGTCTGTTGAAAATGTAAAACCTATTTTGGTGTGCTTTTTGTGGTGTTGTTTTCATTTGCTGTCTTGACTTGGAATTGTTTTGGGGCAGTTGAAAATGTAAAACTGAGTTTGGTGTGCTTTTAGTGGTGCTGTTTTCCTGTGCTGTCTTTCCTTTGAATTATTTTGGGGTTGTTGAAAATGTAAAACCTATTTTGGTATGCTTTATGTGGTGCTGTTTTCATTTGCTGTCTTGACTTGGAAATGTTTTGGGGCAGTTGAAAATGTAAAACTGAGTTTGGTGTGCTTTTACTGGTGCTGTTTTCCTATGCTGTCTTTACTTGGAGTTGTTTTGGGGCATTTGAAAATGTAAAACCTAGTTTATTGTGCTTTCAGTTTTAATGTTCTTATTTGCTGTCTTTACTTGTAACCATTTTAGGGCGGCTGAAAATTTAAAATCTAGTTTGGAGTGCTTTTAGGAGTGCTGTTTTCCTGTGCTGTCTTTACTTGAGATTATTTTGTGTGCTGTTGTTAATGTAAAACCTAGTTTGGTGTGCTTTCGGTTGTGCTGTTTTTCTTTGCTGTGTTTTCTTGAATTGTTCTGGTGCTGTTAATAATTTGAAACCTTGATTTTTGTTATTTTAGTGTGCTGTTTTCATTTTCTGTCTTTAATTGGAATTATTTTGGGGCAATTACAAATTTAAAACCTATTTTGGTGTACTTTTAATGGTGCTGTTTTCCTTTGCTGACTTTGAATTATTTTGGGGCTATTGAAAATTGAAAATCCCTTTTAGTATGCTTTAAGTGGTGCTGTTTTTCTTTGCTGTCTTTACTTGAAATTGTTTTGAGTCTGTTGAAAATTTAAAACCACTTTTGGTGTGTTTCCAGGTGTACTGTTTTCATTTACTGTATTTTCTTGAATTGTTATGGGGCTGTTAATTTAAAACATAATTTGGTTTGCATTTAGTGGTGCTGTTTTCCTGGGCTGCCTTTTTTAGGAATTGTTTGGGGCTGGTGAAAATGAATACCTTCTTTGGTGTGCTTTTAGTGGTGCAGTTTTCTTTCATTGGCTTTACTTTAAATTTTTTGAGGTTGTAAAATAAAACCTAGTTTGGTGTGGGTTTAGTGGGCTGTTTTGCTTTGCTTTACTTAGAATTATTTGTGGCTCATGAAAATTTAAAACTTAGTTTCGTGCTGTTTTAGTGTGCTGTTTTCCTGTACTGTCTTTACTTGGAATTGTTTGGGGCTGTTGAAAATTGAAAACCTAGTTTGATGTACTTTTAGTGGTGCTATTTTCCGTGCTGACTTTGCTTGGAATTGTTTTGGGGCTGCTGAAAATTTAAAACCTAGTTTGGTGTGCTTCTGGTGGTGCTGTTTTCATTTGTTGACTTGACGTGGAATTGTTCTGAGGCTGTTGAAAATGTATATCCTCTTTTAGCGTGCTTTGAGTGCTGCTGTTTCCTTTGATGCCTTTACTTGGAATTTTTTCGGGGGCTGCTGAACATTTAAAATCTAGTTTGGAGGGATTTTAGTAGAGTTGTTTTCCTCTGCTTTCTTTACTTGGAATTATTTTGTGGCTGCTGAATTTGCAAACCCAATTTGGTTTGCTTTTAGTGGTGCTGTTTTCCTGTGCTGTCTTTCCGTTGAATTATTTTTGGGGCTGTTGAAAATGTAAAACCTGTTTTGGTGTGTTTTTTGTGGTGCTGTTTTCATTTGCTGTCTTGACTTGGAAATGTTTTGGGGCAGTTGAAAATGTAAAACTGAGTTTGGTGTGCTTTTAGTGGTACCGTTTTCCTGTGCTGTCTTTACTTGGAATAGTTTTGGGTCTGCTGAAAATGTAAAACCTATTGTGTTGTGCTTTTAGTGATGTTGTTTTCATTTGCTGTCATTACTTGGAATAGTTTTGGGGCAGTTGAAAATGTAAAACCTAGTTTATTGGGCTTTCAGTTTTAATGTTTTCATTTGCTGTCTTTACTTGTAACCATTTTAGGGTGGCTGAAAATTTAAAATCTAGTTTGGAGTGCTTTTAGGAGTGCTGTTTTCCTGTGCTGTCTTTACTTGAGATTATTTTGTGAGCTGTTGATAATGTAAAACCTAGTTTGGTGTGCTTTTGGATGTGCTGTTTTCATTTGCTGTGTTTTTCTTGAATTGTTCTGGTGCTGTAAATAATTTGAAACCTAGTTTTTTGTTATTTTAGTGTGCTGTTTTCATTTGCTGTCTTTAATTGGAATTATTTTAGGGCTATTGAAAATTTAAAACCTATTTTGGTGTACTTTTAATGGTGCTGTTTTTCTTTGCTGACTTTGAATTATTTTGGGGCTATTGAAAATTGAAAACCTCTTTTAGTATGCTTTAGGTGTTGCTGTTTTCCTTTGCTGTCTTTACTTGAAATTGTTTTGAGTCTGTTGAAAATTGAAAACCACTTTTGATGTGTTTCCAGGTGTACTGTTTTCATTTACTGTCTTTTCTTGAATTGTTATGGGGCTGTTAATTTAAAACATAATTTGGTTTGCATTTAGTTGTGCTGTTTTCCTGTGCTGCCTTTACTTGGAATTGTTTGGGGCTGGTGAAAATGAATACCTTCTTTGGTGTGCTTTTAGTGTTGATGTTTTCTTTTGCTGGCTTTACTTTAAATTTTTTTGAGGTTGTTGTAAATTTAAAACCTAGGTTGGTGTGGGTTTAGTGGGCTGTTTTGCTTTGCTGTCTTTACTTAGAATTATTTTGGAAGCTGATGAAAATTTAAAACTTAGTTTGGTGTTGTTTTACTGTGCCGTTTTCCTGTGCTGTTCTTTACTTGGAATTGTTTGGGGCTGTTGAAAATTGAAAACCTAGTTTGATGTACTTTTAGTGGTGCTGTTTTCCTGTGCTGTCTTTGCTTGGAATTGTTTTGGGGCTGCTGAAAATTTAAACCCTAGTTTGGTGTGCTTCTGGTGGTGCTGTTTTCATTTGTTGGCTTAACGTGGAATTGTTTTGAGGCTGTTGAAAATTGAAAACCTCTTTTATTATCTTTTTAGTTGTGCTGCTTTCCCTTTGCTGTCTTTACTTGGAATTATTTTTGCGGCGCTGAAAAGTGAAAACATGTTTTGGTGTACTTTTACTGGTCCTGTTTTAAATTGCTGTCTTTACTTGTAAGTGTTTTGAGGCTGTTGAAAATGTATATCGTCTTTTAGTGTGCTTTGATTGCTGCTGTTTCTTTTGCTGCCTTTACTTGGAATTTTTTCGGGGGGCTGCTGAACATTTAAAATCTAGTTTGGAGGGATTTTAGTAGAGTTGTTTTTCTGTGCTTTCTTTACTTGGAATTATTTTGTGGCTGCTGAAATTGCAAACCTAGTTTGGTTTGCTTTTAGTGGTGCTGTTTTCCTGTGCTGTCTTTCCTTTGAATTATTTTGGGGCTGTTGAAAATGTAAAACCTATTTTGGTGTGCTTTTTGTGGTACTGTTTTCATTTGCTGTCTTGACTTGGAAATGTTTTGGGGCAGTTGAAAATGTAAAACTGAGTTTAGTCTGCTTTTAATGGTACTGTTTTCATGTGCTGTCTTTACGGGAATAGTTTTGGATCTGCTGAAAATTTAAAACCTATTGTGTTGTGCTTTTAGTGATGTTGTTTTCGTTTGCTGTCTTTACTTGGAATTGTTTTGGGGCAGTTGAAAATGTAAAACCTAGTTTATTGTGCTTTCAGTTTAAATGTTTTCATTTCCTGTCTATATTTGTAACCACTTAAGGGAGGCTGAAAATTTAAAATCTAGTTTGGAGTGCTTTTAGGAGTGCTGTTTTCCTGTGCTGTCTTTACTTGGAATTGTTGGAGCTGTTGAAAATTGAAAACCTAGTTTGATGTACTTTTAGTGGTGCTGTTTTCCTGTGCTGTCTTTGCTTGGAATTGTTTTGGGGCTGCTGAAAATGTAAAACCTAGTTTGGTGTGCTTCTGGTGGTGCTGTTTTTATTTGTTGGCTTGACGTGGAATTGTTTTGAGGTTGTTGAAAATTTAAAACCTCTTTTATTTTGTTTTTAGTTGTGTTGTTTTCTTTTGCTCTCTTTACTGCAATTATTTTGGGGCCGCTGAAAAGTGAAAACATGTTTTGGTGTACTTTTACTGGTCCTGTTTTATTTTGCTGTCTTTACTTGTAAATATTTTGAGGCTGTTGAAAATGTATATCCTCTTTTAGTGTGCTTTGAGTGCTGCTGTTTCCTTTGATGCCTTTACTTGGATTTTTTTTGGGGGCTGCTGAACATTTAAAATCTAGTTTGGAGGGATTTTAGTAGAGTTGTTTTCCTGTGCTTTCTTTACTTGGAATTATTTTGTGGCTGCTGAAATTGCAAACCCAGTTTGGTTTGCTTTTAGTGGTGCTGTTTTCCTGTGCTGTCTTTCCTTTAAATTATTTTTGGGGCTGTTGAAAATATAAAACCTATTGTGATGTGCTTTTAGTGATGTTGTTTTCATTTGCTGTCTTTACTTGGGATCGTTTTGGGGCAGTTGAAAATGTAAAAACCAGTTTATTGTGCTTTCATTTTTAATGTTTTCATTTGCCGTCTTTACTTGTAACCATTTGAGGGCGGCTGAAAATTTAAATTCTAGTTTGGAGTGCTATTAGGAGTGCTGTTTTCCTGTGCTGTCTTTATTTGAGATTATTTTGTGTGCTGTTGAGAATGTAAAACCTAGTTTGATGTGCTTTCGGATATGCTGTTTTCATTTGCTGTGTTTTCTTGAATTGTTCTGGTGTTGTTAATAATTTGAAACCTAGTTTTTGTTATTTTAGTGTGCTGTTTTCATTTGCTGTCTTTAATTGGAATTATTTTGGGGCTATTGAAAATTTAAAACCTATTTTTGTGCACTTTTAATGGTGCTGTTTTCCTTTGCTGACTTTGAATTATTTGGGGGCTATTGAAAATTGAAAACCTCTTTTAGTATGCTTTAAGTGGTGCTGTTTTCCTTTGCAGTCTTTACTTGAAATTATTTTGAGTCTGTTGAAAATTGAAAACTACTTTTGGTGTGTTTCCAGGTGTACTGTTTTCATTTACTGTCTTTTCTTGACTTGTTATGGGGCTGTTAATTTAAAAGAGAATTTGGTTTGCATTTAGTGGTGCTGTTTTCCTGTGCTGCCTTTTCTCGGAAGTGTTTGGGGCTGGTGAAAATGAATACCTTCTTTAGTGTGCTTTTAGTGGTGCTGTTTTCATTTGCTGGCTTTACTTTAAATTTTTTTGAGGTTGTTGTAAATTTAAAACCTAGTTTGGTGTGGGTTTAGTGGTCTGTTTTGCTTTGCTGTCTTTACTGAGAATTATTTTGAGGCTGATGAAAATTTAAAACTTAGTTTGGTGTTGTTTTAGTGTGCTGTTTTCCTGTGCTGTCTTTACTTGGAATTGTTTGGGGCTGTTGAAATTTGAAAACCTAGTTTGATGTAATTTTAGTGGTGCTGTTTTCCTGTGCTGTCTTTGCTGGAATTGTTTTGGGGCTGCTGAAAATTTAAAACCTAGTTTGGTGTGCTTCTGGTGGTGCTGTTTTCATGTGTTGGCTTGATGTGGAATTGTTTTGAGGCTGTTGAAAATGTATATCCTCTTTTAGTGTGCTTTGAGTGCTGCTGTTTCCTTTGCTGCCTTTACTTGGAATTTTCTTGGGAGCTGCTGAACATTTAAAATCTAGTTTGGAGGGATTTTAGTAGAGTTGCTTTTCTGTGCTTTCTTTACTTGGAATTATTTTGAGGCTGCTGAAATTGGAAACCTAGTTTGATTTGCTTTTAGTGGTGCTGTTTTCCTGTGCTGTCTTTCCTTTGAATTATTTTTGGGGCTGTTGAAAATGTAAAACCTATTTTGGTGTGCTTTTTGTGGTGTTGTTTTCATTTGCTGTCTTGACTTGGAAATGTTTTGGGGCAGTTGAAAATGTAAAACTGAGTTTGGTGTGCTTTTAGTGGTGTTGTTTTCCTATGCTGTCTTTACTTGGAATAGTTTTCGGTCTGCTGAAAATTTAAAACCTATTGGGTTGTACTTTTAGTGATGTTGTTTTCATTTGCTGTCTTTACTTGGAATTGTTTTGGGGCAGTTGAAAATGTAAACCTAGTTTATTGTGCTTTCAGTTTTAATGTTTTCATTTGCTGTCTTTACTTGTAACCATTTTAGGTGGCTGAAAATTTAAAATCTAGTTTGGAGTGCTTTTAGGAGTGCTGTTTTCCTGTGCTGTCTTTACTTGAGATTATTTTGTGTGCTGTTGATAATGTAAAACCTAGTTTGGTGTGCTTTCGGATGTGCTGTCTTCATTTGCTGTGTTTTCTTGAATTGTTCTGGTGCTGTTAATAATTTGAAACCTAGTTTTTGTTATTTTAGTGTGCTGTTTTCATTTGCTGTCTTTAATTGGAATTATTTTGGGCTATTGAAAATTTAAAACCTATTTTGGTGTACTTTTAATGGTGCTGTTTTCCTTTGCTGACTTTGAATTATTTTGGGCTATTGAAAATTGAAAACCTCTTTTAGTATGCTTTAAGTGGTGCTGTTTTCCTTTGCTGTCTTTACTTGAAATTATTTTGAGTCTGTTGAAAATTGAAAACTACTTTTGGTGTGTTTTCAGGTGTACTGTTTTCATTTACTGTCTTTTCTTGGATTGTTATGGGGCTGTTAATTTAAAACAGAATTTGGTTTGCATTTAGTGGTGCTGTTTTCCTGGGCTGCCTTTAGTTGGAATTTTTTGGGGCTGGTGAAAATAAATACCTTCTTTGGTGTGCTTTTAGTGGTGCTGTTTTCATTTGCTGGCTTTACTTTAAAATTTTTTGAGGTTGTTGTAAATTTAAAACCTAGTTTGGTGTGGGTTTAGTGGTCTGTTTTGCTTTGCTGTCTTTACTGAGAATTATTTTGAGGCTGATGAAAATTTAAAACTTTGTTTGGTGTTGTTTTAGTGTGCTGTTTTCCTGTGCTGTCTTTACTTGGAATTGTTTGGGGGCTGTTGAAAATTGAAAACCTAGTTTGATGTAATTTTAGTGGTGCTGTTTTCCTTTACTGTCTTTGCTGGAATTGTTTTGGGGCTGCTGAAAATTTAAAACCTAGTTTGGTGTGCTTTTGGTGGTGCTGTTTTCATGTGTTGGATTGACGTGGAATTGTTTTGAGGCTGTTGAAAATGTATATCCTCTTTTAGTGTGCTTTGAGTGCTGCTGTTTCCTTTGCTGCCTTTACTTGGAATTTTCTCGGGGGCTGCTGAACATTTAAAATCTAGTTTGGAGGGATTTTAGTAGAGTTGTTTTTCTGTGCTTTCTTTACTTGGAATTATTTTGTGGCTGCTGAAATTGGAAACCTAGTTTGGTTTGCTTTTAGTTGTGCTGTTTTCCTGTGCTGTCTTTCCTTTGAATTATTTTGGGGCTGTTGAAAATGTAAAACCTATTTTGGTGTGCTTTTTGTGGTGTTGTTTTCATTTGCTGTCTTGACTTGGAAATGTTTTGGGGCAGTTGAAAATGTAAAACTGAGTTTGGTGTGCTTTTAGTGGTATTGTTTTCCTGTGCTGTCTTTACTTGGAATAGTTTTGGGTCTGCCGAAAATTTTAAACCTATTGGGTTGTGCTTTTAGTGATGTTGTTTTCATTTGCTGTCTTTACTTGGAATTGCTTTGGGGCAGTTGAAAATGTAAAACCTAGTTTATTGTGCTTTCAGTTTTAATGTTTTCATTTGCTGTCTTTACTTGTAACCATTTTAGGGTGTCTGAAAATTTAAAATCTTGTTTGGAGTGCTTTTAGGAGTGCTGTTTTCCTGTGCTGTCTTTACTTGAGATTATTTTGTGAGCTGTTGATAATGTAAAACCTAGTTTGGTGTGTTTTCGGATGTGCTGTTTTCATTTGCTGTGTTTTCTTGAATTGTTCTGGTGCTGTTAATAATTTGAAACCTAGTTTTTTGTTATTTTATGTGCTGTTTTCATTTGCTGTCTTTGATTGGAATTATTTTGGGGCTATTGAAAATTTAAAACCTATTTTGGTGTACTTTTAATGGTGCTGTTTTCCTTTGCTGACTTTGAATTATTTATGGGGCTATTGAAAATTGAAAACCTCTTTTAGTATGCTTTAAGTGGTGCTGTTTTCCTTTGCTGTCTTTACTGGAAATTGTTTTGAGTCTGTTGAAAATTGAAAACCACTTTTGGTGTGTTTCCAGGTGTACTGTTTTCATTTGCTGTCTTTTCTTGAATTGTTATGGGGCTGTTAATTTAAAACTTACTTTGGTTTGCATTTAGTTGTGCTGTTTTCCTGTGCTGCTTTTACTTGGAATTGTTTGGGGCTGGTGTAAATGAATACCTACTTTGGTGTGCTTTTAGTGGTGCTGTTTTCATTTGCTGGCTTTACTTTAAATTTTTTTGAGGTTGTTGTAAATGTAAAACCTAGTTTGGTGTGGGTTTAGGGGGCTGTTTTGCTTTGCTGTCTTTACTTAGAATTATTTCAGGGGCTGCTGAAAATTTAAAACTTAGTCTGTTGCTGTTTTAGTGTGCTGTTTTCCTGTGCTGTCTTTACTTGGAATTGTTTGGGGCTTTTGAAAATTGAAAACCTAGTTTATTGTGCTTTCAGTTTTAATGTTTTCATTTGCTGTCTTTACTTGTAACCATTTTAGGGCAGCTGAAAATTTAAAATGTAGTTTGGAGTGCTTTTAGGAGTGCTGTTTTCCTGTGCTGTCTTTACTTGAGATTATTTTGTGTCCTGTTGTTAATGTAAAACCTAGTTTGGTGTGCTTTCGGTTGTGCTGTTTTTCTTTGCTGTGTTTTCTTGAATTGTTCTGGTGTTGTAAATAATTTGAAACCTAGTTTTTTGTTATTTTAGTGTGCTGTTTTCATTTGCTGTCTTTAATTGGAATTATTTTAGGGCTATTGAAAATTTAAAAAATATTTTGGTGTACTTTTAATGGTGCTGTTTTTCTTTGCTGACTTTGAATTATTTTGGGGCTATTGAAAATTGAAAACCTCTTTTAGTATGCTTTAGGTGTTGCTGTTTTCCTTTGCTGTCTTTACTTGAAATTGTTTTGAGTCTGTTGAAAATTGAAACCACTTTTGATGTGTTTCCAGGTGTACTGTTTTCATTTACTGTCTTTTCTTGAATTGTTATGGGGCTGTTAATTTAAAACATAATTTGGTTTGCATTTAGTTGTGCTGTTTTCCTGTGCTGCCTTTACTTGGAATTGTTTGGGGCTGGTGAAAATGAATACCTTCTTTGGTGTGGTTTTAGTGTTGATGTTTTCTTTTGCTGGCTTTACTTTAAATTTTTTGAGGTTGTTGTAAATTTAAAACCTAGGCTGGTGTGGGTTTAGTGGGCTGTTTTGCTTTGCTGTCTTTACTTAGAATTATTTTGGAAGCTGATGAAAATTTAAAACTTAGTTTGGTGTTGTTTTACTGTGCCATTTTCCTGTGCTGTCTTTACTTGGAATTGTTTGGGGCTGTTGAAAATTGAAAACCTAGTTTGATGTACTTTTAGTGGTGCTGTTTTCCTGTGCTGTCTTTGCTTGGAATTGTTTTGGGGCTGCTGAAAATTTAAAACCTAGTTTGGTGTGCTTCTGGTGGTGCTGTTTTCATTTGTTGGCTTAACGTGGAATTGTTTTGAGGCTGTTGAAAATTGAATACCTCTTTTATTATGTTTTTAGTTGTGCTGCTTTCCCTTTGCTGTCTTTACTTGGAATTATTTTGCGGCCTCTGAAAAGTGAAAACATGTTTTGTTGTACTTTTACTGGTCCTGTTTTAAATTGCTGTCTTTACTTGTAAGTGGTTTGAGGCTGTTGAAAATGTATATCCTCTTTTAGTCTGCTTTGATTGCTGCTGTTTCCTTTGCTGCCTTTACTAGGAATTTTTCTGGGGCTGCTGAACATTTAAAATCTAGTTTGGAGGGATTTTAGTAGAGTTGCTTTTCTGTGCTTTCTTTACTTGGAATTATTTTGTGGTTTGAAATTGCAAACCTAGTTTGGTTTGCTTTTAGTGGTGCTGTTTTCCTGTGCTGTCTTTCCTTTGAATTATTTTTTGCTGTTGAAAATGTAAAACCTACTTTGGTGTGCTTTTTGTGGTGCTGTTTTCATTTGTCTCTTGACTTGGAAATGTTTTGGGGCAGTTGAAAATGTAAAACTGAGTTTGGTGTGCTTTTAATGGTACTGTGTTCATGTGCTGTCTTTACATGGAATAGCTTTGGGTCTGCTGAAAATTTAAAACCTATTGTGTTGTACTTTAGTGATGTTGTTTTCATTTGCTGTGTTTACTTGGAATTGTTTTGGGGCAGTTGAAAATATAAACCTAGTTTATTGTGCTTTCAGTTTAAATGTTTTCATTTCTTGTCTTTATTTGTAACCATTTTAGGGTAGCTGAAAATTTAAAATCTGGTTTGGAGTGCTTTTAGGAGTGCTGTTTTCCTGTGCTGTCTTTACTTGGAATTATTTGGGCTGTTGAAAATTGAAAACTTAGTTTGATGTACTTTTAGTGGTGCTGTTTTCCTGTGCTTTCTTTGCTTGGAATTGTTTTAGGGCTGCTGAAAATTTAAAACCTAGTATGGTGTGCTTCTGGTGGTGCTGTTTTCATTTGTTGGCTTGATGTGGAATTGTTTTGAGGCTGTTGAATATTTAAAACCTCTTTTATTATGTTTTTAGTTGTGCTGTTTTCCTTTGCTCTCTTTACTGGAATTATTTTGAGGCCGCTGAAAAGTGAAAACATGTTTTGGTGTACTTTTACTGGTCCTGTTTTATTTTGCTGTCTTTACTTGTAAATGTTTTCAGGCTGTTGAAAATGTATATCCTCTTTTAGTGTGCTTTGAGTGCTGCTGTTTCCTTTGCTGCCTTTACTTGGAATTTTTTCGGGGGCTGCTGAACATTTAAAATCTAGTTTGGAGGGATTTTAGTAGAGTTGTTTTCCTATGCTTTCTTTACTTGGAATTATTTTGTGGCTGCTGAAATTGCAAACCCAGTTTGGTTTGCTTTTAGTGGTGATGTTTTCCTGTGCTGTCTTTCCTTTGAATTATTTTAGGGCTGTTGAAAATGTAAAACCTATTTTGGTGTACTTTTTGTGGTGCTGTTTTCATTTGCTGTCTTGACTTGGAAATGTTTTGGGGCAGTTGAAAATGTAAAACTGAGTTTGGTGTGCTTTAGTGGTGCTGTTTTCCTGTGCTGTCTTTACTTGTAATTGTTTTGGGGCAGTTGAAAATGTAAAACCTAGTTTATTGTGCTTTCAGTTTTAATGTTTTCATTTGCTGTCTTTACTTGTAACAATTTAAGGCGGCTGAAAATTTAAAATCTGGTTTGTAGTGATTTTAGGAGTGCTGTTTTCCTGTGCTGTCTTTACTTGAGATTATTTTGTGTGCTCTTGATACTGTAAAACCTAGTTTGGTGTGCTTTCGGATGTGCTGTTTTCATTTGCTATGTTTTCTTGAATTGTTCTGGTGCTGTTAATAATTTAAATCCTAGATTTTTTGTTATTTTAGTGTGCTGTTTTCATTCGCTGTCTTTAATTGGAATTATTTTAGGGCTATTGCAAATTTAAAACCTATTTTGATGTACTTTTAATGATGCTGTTTTCTTTTGCTGACTTTGAATTATTTTGGAGCTATTGAAAATTGATAACCTCTTTTAGTATGCTTTAAGTGGTGCTGTTTTCCTTTGCTGTCTTTACTTGAAATTGTTTTGAGTCTGTTGAAAATTGAAAACCACTTTTGGTGTGTTTCCAGGTGTGCTGTTTTCATTTACTGTATTTTCTTGGATTGTTATGGGGCTGTTAATTTAAAACATAATTTGGTTTGCATTTAGTGGTGCTGTTTTCCTGGGCTGCCTTTAGTTGGAATTTTTGGGGCTGGTGAAAATGAATACCTTCTTTGGTGTGCTTTTTGTGGTGCTGTTTTCATTTGCTGGCTTTACTTTAAATTTTTTTGAGGTTGTTGTAAATTTAAAACTTAGTTTGGTGTGGGATTAGTGGGCTGTTTTGCTTTGCTGTCTTTACTGAGAATTATTTTGAGGCTGATGAAAGTTTATAACTTAGTTTGGTGTTGTTTTAGTGTGCTGTTTTCCTGTGCTGTCTATACTTGGAATTGTTTTGGGGCTGCTGAAAATTTCAAACTTAGTTTGGTGTGCATCTGGTGGTGCTGTTTTCATTTGTTGGCTTGACGTGGAATTGTTTTGAGAGTGTTTAAAATTTAAAACCTCTTTTATTATGTTTTTAGTTGTGCTGTTTTCCTTTGCTGTCTTTAATTTGAATTATTTTGGGGCCGCTGAAAAGTGAAAACATGTTTTGGTGTACTTTTACTGGTGCTGTTTTATTTTGTTGTCTTTACTTATAAATGTTTTGAGGCTGTTGAAAATGTATATCCTCTTTTAGTGTGCTTTGAGTGCAGCTGTTTCCTTTGCTGACTTTTCTTGGAATTTTCTCGGGGGCTGCTGAACATTTAGGCCCAGATATTCAAAAGGGTTGCGCCATGCGCAACAGGGTTGCGGATGCGCAAGTCCTACATTGCGCCATTCTGTGATATTCAGCAGGAGGCAGTTGCACCACTGAAAACAGGTTGAGCAACAGCGCAATGCAAATGAATGCATGCTCAATAGGAGGAGGAGGAACCTTGCATAAACTGCACAACCCGATATTCAGTCGGGTTGTGCAGAGTTGTGCAGGTGTAACCCCCAACCTGTGCCTGCACAACTTTGAGCCAAAAAAAAATGGATCAAGTTGAGGGCCACCCACAGGTGAGCTGCTGTATTGCAGGGTGCAACACAGTAGCTGCCACCCGTGGCTGGCCCCCAACTCAGTCCCTGTGCCCCCCCACCAGCCCAATTGTGGGCAAAACGTGAAAACAACCCCCCCACACAAACATCTCCCTAGTGCCCGATCACGGGCAGAATGTATACTGATAACCCCCACAATCATCTCCCAATGCCCGATCGTGGGCGGTATGTATAATGACAACCCCCAAACATCTGCTAATGCCCGATCACTGGCAGAACCTGAAACAACCCCCGTGCCCCGATCATGGGCAGAATGTAAAATGACCCCTCAACCCGAATATCTCCCTGGTGGTCAGTGGACTGTAATGCCCGATCGTGGGCAGAATGTCAGTGACAACCCCAAACATCTCCCTGGTGTCTAGTGTCCCCCACCCCACCCACCCACAAAGCCCCACTACCCTGCTCCCCAGCAGCCAGCGGGCAGCAACATCCACCACCTGCCACCCCACCGCCTGACTGTCCAGTAGGGCTGCATGCCCAGTGGTGCAGAGCTAAGCCAATGGGCATGCAGCCCTTCTACTGTACATGACAATCAGATTTGTGAATGAACATCATTCACAAATCTGGACTGTCATGTACGGTATGGGCTGCACACCATTGGCTCTAGCTCTGCACCAATGGGCATGCAGCCCTACTGGACAGTCAGTTGGGTGGTGGTGGGTGGCAGGCAGGTGGAATGCTGCCACCCGCTGGCTGCTGGGGAGCAGGGTGGAGGGGCTTCATGGGTGGGTGGGTGGGGGAAATGCTAGACACCAGGGAGATGTTTGGGGGTTGTCACTGGACATTCTGCCTGCAATCAGGCACTGGGGGTTGTTTCACGTCTCAGCCCCGTGATCGGGCATTACAGTCCACTGGACCACCAGGGAGATATTCATGTTGGGGAGTCTTTTACATTCTGCTTGTGATTGGGCACTGGGGGTTGTCATGATATGTTCTGCCTGCGATCGGGCATTGGGAGATGTTTGGTGGGGGTTTGTTTTCACATTGTGCCCATCGATCGGGCTGGTATGCCGGTCCCCGATGGCTGCTGCCTGGCAGGGTGGCCAGGCACAAGTCCCGGGATCGGCAACGCCCATATGCTAATGGCATGCAAATGGGCCATAATCAGATGCAAATGGCCTCGCTGTGCCTTGCATGAATTATAGGCCCCATTTGCATGTCACCTTTGAATATCGGAATTACGATGGCGAATGGTACTTGTGCCACCGCAAGTTTAATGCTCAACTCTGACAACTTGCAGTGGCACAAGTTCCACTGCACCATGAACAGTGGCTGTGGTTGGGGGTGATATTCAAAGGAGTTGCTCAATAGCGCAACTCCTTTGAATATTGCCCCGGCCACACCCCTGCACAACTATTTGGAGCAGTGCAAGGGCTTGTGCCTCAGAATGGCACAGTTTGAATATCCGGGCCTTAAAATCTAGTTTTGGAGGGATTTTAGTAGAGTTGTTTTTCTGTGCTTTCTTTACTTGGAATTATTTTCTGGCTGCTGAAATTGGAAACCTAGTTTGGTTTGCTTTTAGTGTTGCTGTTTTCCTGTGCTGTCTTTCCTTTGAATTATTTTGGGTCTGTTGAAAATGTAAAACCTATTTTGGTGTGCTTTTGTGGTGTTGTTTTCATTTGCTGTCTTGACTTGGAATTGTTTTGGGGCAGTTGAAAATGTAAACTGAGTTTGGTGTGCTTTTAGTGGTGCTGTTTTCCTGTGCTGTCTTTCCTTTGAATTATTTTGGGGTTGTTGAAAATGTAAAACCTATTTTGGTATGCTTTATGTGGTGCTGTTTTCATTTGCTGTCTTGACTTGGAAATGTTTTGGGGCAGTTGAAAATGTAAGACTGAGTTTGGTGTGCTTTTACTGGTGCTGTTTTCCTGTGCTGTCTTTACTTGGAGTTGTTTTGGGGCATTTGAAAATGTAAAACCTAGTTTATTGTGCTTTCAGTTTTAATGTTCTTATTTGCTGTCTTTACTTGTAACCATTTTAGGTGACTGAAAATTTAAAATCTAGTTTGGAGTGCTTTTAGAGTGCTGTTTTCCTGTGCTGTCTTTACTTGAGATTATTTTGTGTGCTGTTGTTAATGTAAAACCTAGTTTGGTGTGCTTTCCGGTTGTGCTGTTTTTCTTTGCTGTGTTTTCTTGAATTGTTCTGGTGCTGTTAATAATTTGAAACCTTGATTTTTGTTATTTTAGTGTGCTGTTTTCATTTTCTGTCTTTAATTGGAATTATTTTGGGGCAATTACAAATTTAAAACCTATTTTGGTGTACTTTTAATGGTGCTGTTTTCCTTTGCTGACTTTGAATTATTTTGGGGCTATTGAAAATTGAAAATCCCTTTTAGTATGCTTTAAGTGGTGCTGTTTTTCTTTGCTGTCTTTACTTGAAATTGTTTTGAGTCTGTTGAAAATTTAAAACCACTTTTGGTGTGTTTCCAGGTGTACTGTTTTCATTTACTGTATTTTCTTGAATTGTTATGGGGCTGTTAATTTAAAACATAATTTGGTTTGCATTTAGTGGTGCTGTTTTCCTGGGCTGCCTTTTTAAGGAATTGTTTGGGGCTGGTGAAAATGAATACCTTCTTTGGTGTGCTTTTAGTGGTGCAGTTTTCTTTCGCTGGCTTTACTTTAAATTTTTTTGAGCTTGTAAAATAAAAACCTAGTTTGGTGTGGGTTTAGTGGGCTGTTTTGCTTTGCTTTCTTTACTTAGAATTATTTTGGTGGCTCATGAAAATTTAAAACTTAGTTTCGTGCTGTTTTAGTGTGCTGTTTTCCTGTACTGTCTTTACTTGGAATTGTTTGGGGCTGTTGAAAATTGAAAACCTAGTTTGATGTACTTTTAGTGGTGCTATTTTCCCGTGCTGACTTTGCTTGGAATTGTTTTGGGGCTGCTGAAAATTTAAAACCTAGTTTGGTGTGCTTCTGGTGGTGCTGTTTTCATTTGTTGACTTGACGTGGAATTGTTCTGAGGCTGTTGAAAATGTATATCCTCTTTTAGCGTGCTTTGAGTGCTGCTGTTTCCTTTGATGCCTTTACTTGGAATTTTTTCGGGGGCTGCTGAACATTTAAAATCTAGTTTGGAGGGATTTTAGTAGAGTTGTTTTCCTCTGCTTTCTTTACTTGGAATTATTTTGTGGCTGCTGAATTTGCAAACCCAATTTGGTTTGCTTTTAGTGGTGCTGTTTTCCTGTGCTGTCTTTCCGTTGAATTATTTTGGGGCTGTTGAAAATGTAAAACCTGTTTTGGTGTGTTGTTTGTGGTGCTGTTTTCATTTGCTGTCTTGACTTGGAAATGTTTTGGGGCAGTTGAAAATGTAAAATTGAGTTTGGTGTGCTTTTAGTGGTACCTTTTTCCTGTGCTGTCTTTACTTGGAATAGTTTTGGGTCTGCTGAAAATGTAAAACCTATTGTGTTGTGCTTTTAGTGATGTTGTTTTCATTTGCTGTCATTACTTGGAATAGTTTTGGGGCAGTTGAAAATGTAAAACCTAGTTTATTGGGCTTTCAGTTTTAATGTTTTCTTTGCTGTCTTTACTTGTAACCATTTTAGGGTGGCTGAAAATTTAAAATCTAGTTTGGAGTGCTTTTAGGAGTGCTGTTTTCCTGTGCTGTCTTTACTTGAGATTATTTTGTGAGCTGTTGATAATGTAAAACCTAGTTTGGTGTGCTTTTGGATGTGCTGTTTTCATTTGCTGTGTTTTCTTGAATTGTTCTGGTGCTGTAAATAATTTGAAACCTAGTTTTTTGTTATTTTAGTGTGCTGTTTTCATTTGCTGTCTTTAATTGGAATTATTTTAGGGCTATTGAAAATTTAAAACCTATTTTGGTGTACTTTTAATGGTGCTGTTTTTCTTTGCTGACTTTGAATTATTTTGGGGCTATTGAAAATTGAAAACCTCTTTTAGTATGCTTTAGGTGTTGCTGTTTTCCTTTGCTGTCTTTACTTGAAATTGTTTTGAGTCTGTTGAAAATTGAAAACCACTTTTGGTGTGTTTCCAGGTGTACTGTTTTCATTTACTGTCTTTTCTTGAATTGTTATGGGGCTGTTAATTTAAAACATAATTTGGTTTGCATTTAGTTGTGCTGTTTTCCTGTGCTGCCTTTACTTGGAATTGTTTGGGGCTGGTGAAAATGAATACCTTCTTTGGTGTGCTTTTAGTGTTGATGTTTTCTTTTGCTGGCTTTACTTTAAATTTTTTGAGGTTGTTGTAAATTTAAAACCTAGGTTGGTGTGGGTTTAGTGGGCTGTTTTGCTTTGCTGTCTTTACTTAGAATTATTTTGGAAGCTGATGAAAATTTAAAACTTAGTTTGGTGTTGTTTTACTGTGCCGTTTTCCTGTGCTGTCTTTACTTGGAATTGTTTGGGGCTGTTGAAAATTGAAAACCTAGTTTGATGTACTTTTAGTGGTGCTGTTTTCCTGTGCTGTCTTTGCTTGGAATTGTTTTGGGGCTGCTGAAAATTTAAACCCTAGTTTGGTGTGCTTCTGGTGGTGCTGTTTTCATTTGTTGGCTTAACGTGGAATTGTTTTGAGGCTGTTGAAAATTGAAAACCTCTTTTATTATCTTTTTAGTTGTGCTGCTTTCCCTTTGCTGTCTTTACTTGGAATTATTTTGCGGCCGCTGAAAAGTGAAAACATGTTTTGGTGTACTTTTACTGGTCCTGTTTTAAATTGCTGTCTTTACTTGTAAGTGTTTTGAGGCTGTTGAAAATGTATATCGTCTTTTAGTGTGCTTTGATTGCTGCTGTTTCTTTTGCTGCCTTTACTTGGAATTTTTCCGGGGGCTGCTGAACATTTAAAATCTAGTTTGGAGGGATTTTAGTAGAGTTGTTTTTCTGTGCTTTCTTTACTTGGAATTATTTTGTGGCTGCTGAAATTGCAAACCTAGTTTGGTTTGCTTTTAGGGGTGCTGTTTTCCTGTGCTGTCTTTCCTTTGAATTATTTTGGGGCTGTTGAAAATGTAAAACCTATTTTGGTGTGCTTTTTGTGGTACTGTTTTCATTTGCTGTCTTGACTTGGAAATGTTTTGGGGCAGTTGAAAATGTAAAACTGAGTTTAGTCTGCTTTTAATGGTACTGTTTTCATGTGCTGTCTTTACGTGGAATAGTTTTGGATCTGCTGAAAATTTAAAACCTATTGTGTTGTGCTTTTAGTGATGTTGTTTTCGTTTGCTGTCTTTACTTGGAATTGTTTTGGGGCAGTTGAAAATGTAAAACCTAGTTTATTGTGCTTTCAGTTTAAATGTTTTCATTTCCTGCCTATATTTGTAACCATTTTAGGGTGGCTGAAAATTTAAAATCTAGTTTGGAGTGCTTTTAGGAGTGCTGTTTTCCTGTGCTGTCTTTACTTGGAATTGTTGGAGCTGTTGAAAATTGAAAACCTAGTTTGATGTACTTTTAGTGGTGCTGTTTTCCTGTGCTGTCTTTGCTTGGAATTGTTTTGGGGCTGCTGAAAATGTAAAACCTAGTTTGGTGTGCTTCTGGTGGTGCTGTTTTTATTTGTTGGTTTGACGTGGAATTGTTTTGAGGTTGTTGAAAATTTAAAACCTCTTTTATTTTGTTTTTAGTTGTGTTGTTTTCTTTTGCTCTCTTTACTGCAATTATTTTGGGGCCGCTGAAAAGTGAAAACATGTTTTGGTGTACTTTTACTGGTCCTGTTTTATTTTGCTGTCTTTACTTGTAAATATTTTGAGGCTGTTGAAAATGTATATCCTCTTTTAGTGTGCTTTGAGTGCTGCTGTTTCCTTTGATGCCTTTAGTTGGAATTTTTTTGGGGGCTGCTGAACATTTAAAATCTAGTTTGGAGGGATTTTAGTAGAGTTGTTTTCCTGTACTTTCTTTACTTGGAATTATTTTGTGGCTGCTGAAATTGCAAACCCAGTTTGGTTTGCTTTTAGTGGTGCTGTTTTCCTGTGCTGTCTTTCCTTTAAATTATTTTTGGGGCTGTTGAAAATGTAAAACCTATTGTGATGTGCTTTTAGTGATGTTGTTTTCATTTGCTGTCTTTACTTGGGATCGTTTTGGGGCAGTTGAAAATGTAAAAACCAGTTTATTGTGCTTTCAGTTTTAATGTTTTCATTTGCCGTCTTTACTTGTAACCATTTGAGGGCGGCTGAAAATTTAAATTCTAGTTTGGAGTGCTATTAGGAGTGCTGTTTTCCTGTGCTGTCTTTATTTGAGATTATTTTGTGTGCTGTTGAGAATGTAAAACCTAGTTTGATGTGCTTTCGGATATGCTGTTTTCATTTGCTGTGTTTTCTTGAATTGTTCTGGTGTTGTTAATAATTTGAAACCTAGTTTTTGTTATTTTAGTGTGCTGTTTTCATTTGCTGTCTTTAATTGGAATTATTTTGGGGCTATTGAAAATTTAAAACCTATTTTTGTGCACTTTTAATGGTGCTGTTTTCCTTTGCTGACTTTGAATTATTTGGGGCTATTGAAAATTGAAAACCTCTTTTAGTATGCTTTAAGTGGTGCTGTTTTCCTTTGCAGTCTTTACTTGAAATTATTTTGAGTCTGTTGAAAATTGAAAACTACTTTTGGTGTGTTTCCAGGTGTACTGTTTTCATTTACTGTCTTTTCTTGACTTGTTATGGGGCTGTTAATTTAAAACATAATTTGGTTTGCATTTAGTGGTGCTGTTTTCCTGTGCTGCCTTTTCTCGGAAGTGTTTGGGGCTGGTGAAAATGAATACCTTCTTTGGTGTGCTTTTAGTGGTGCTGTTTTCATTTGCTGGCTTTACTTTAAATTTTTTTGAGGTTGTTGTAAATTTAAAACCTAGTTTGGTGTGGGTTTAGTGGTCTGTTTTGCTTTGCTGTCTTTACTGAGAATTATTTTGAGGCTGATGAAAATTTAAAACTTAGTTTGGTGTTGTTTTAGTGTGCTGTTTTCCTGTGCTGTCTTTACTTGGAATTGTTTGGGGCTGTTGAAATTTGAAAACCTAGTTTGATGTAATTTTAGTGGTGCTGTTTTCCTGTGCTGTCTTTGCTGGAATTGTTTTGGGGCTGCTGAAAATTTAAAACCTAGTTTGGTGTGCTTCTGGTGGTGCTGTTTTCATGTGTTGGCTTGATGTGGAATTGTTTTGAGGCTGTTGAAAATGTATATCCTCTTTTAGTGTGCTTTGAGTGCTGCTGTTTCCTTTGCTGCCTTTACTTGGAATTTTCTTGGGAGCTGCTGAACATTTAAAATCTAGTTTGGAGGGATTTTAGTAGAGTTGCTTTTCTGTGCTTTCTTTACTTGGAATTATTTTGAGGCTGCTGAAATTGGGAAACCTAGTTTGATTTGCTTTTAGTGGTGCTGTTTTCCTGTGCTGTCTTTCCTTTGAATTATTTTTGGGGCTGTTGAAAATGTAAAACCTATTTTGGTGTGCTTTTTGTGGTGTTGTTTTCATTTGCTGTCTTGACTTGGAAATGTTTTGGGGCAGTTGAAAATGTAAAACTGAGTTTGGTGTGCTTTTAGTGGTGTTGTTTTCCTATGCTGTCTTTACTTGGAATAGTTTTCGGTCTGCCGAAAATTTAAAACCTATTGGGTTGTACTTTTAGTGATGTTGTTTTCATTTGCTGTCTTTACTTGGGAATTGTTTTGGGGCAGTTGAAAATGTAAAACCTAGTTTATTGTGCTTTCAGTTTTAATGTTTTCATTTGCTGTCTTTACTTGTAACCATTTTAGGGTGGCTGAAAATTTAAAATCTAGTTTGGAGTGCTTTTAGGAGTGCTGTTTTCCTGTGCTGTCTTTACTTGAGATTATTTTGTGTGCTGTTGATAATGTAAAACCTAGTTTGGTGTGCTTTCGGATGTGCTGTCTTCATTTGCTGTGTTTTCTTGAATTGTTCTGGTGCTGTTAATAATTTGAAACCTAGTTTTTTGTTATTTTAGTGTGCTGTTTTCATTTGCTGTCTTTAATTGGAATTATTTTGGGCTATTGAAAATTTAAAACCTATTTTGGTGTACTTTTAATAGTGCTGTTTTCCTTTGCTGACTTTGAATTATTTTGGGGCTATTGAAAATTGAAAACCTCTTTTAGTATGCTTTAAGTGGTGCTGTTTTCCTTTGCTGTCTTTACTTGAAATTATTTTGAGTCTGTTGAAAATTGAAAACTACTTTTGGTGTGTTTTCAGGTGTACTGTTTTCATTTACTGTCTTTTCTTGGATTGTTATGGGGCTGTTAATTTAAAACAGAATTTGGTTTGCATTTAGTGGTGCTGTTTTCCTGGGCTGCCTTTAGTTGGAATTTTTTGGGGCTGGTGAAAATAAATACCTTCTTTGGTGTGCTTTTAGTGGTGCTGTTTTCATTTGCTGGCTTTACTTTAAAATTTTTTGAGGTTGTTGTAAATTTAAAACCTAGTTTGGTGTGGGTTTAGTGGTCTGTTTTGCTTTGCTGTCTTTACTGAGAATTATTTTGAGGCTGATGAAAATTTAAAACTTTGTTTGGTGTTGTTTTAGTGTGCTGTTTTCCTGTGCTGTCTTTACTTGGAATTGGTTGGGGCTGTTGAAAATTGAAAACCTAGTTTGATGTAATTTTAGTGGTGCTGTTTTCCTTTGCTGTCTTTGTTGGAATTGTTTTGGGGCTGCTGAAAATTTAAAACCTAGTTTGGTGTGCTTCTGGTGGTGCTGTTTTCATGTGTTGGATTGACGTGGAATTGTTTGGGGCTGTTGAAAAGTATATCCTTTTTTTAGTGTGCTTTGAGTGCTGCTGTTTCATTTGCTGTCCTTTACTTGGAATTTTCTAGGAGTGCTGAACATTTAAAATCTAGCTTAGAGTGATTTTAGTAGAGTTGTTTTCCTGTGCTTTCTTTACTTGAATTATTTTGAGGCTGCTGAAATTGAAAACCTAGTTTGGTGTGCTTTTAGTTGTGCTGTTTTCCTGTGCTGTCTTTCCTTTGAATTATTTTGGGGCTGTTGAAAATGTAAACCTATTTTGGTGTGCTTTTTGTGGTGTTGTTTTCATTTGCTGTCTTGACTTAGAAATGTTTTGGGGCTGTTGAAAATGTAAAACGTGAGTTTGGTGTGCTTTAAGTTGTACTTTTCATTTGCTGTCTTTAATTGAATAGTTTGGTGCTTCTAATAATTTAATACTCAATTTGGTGTGCTTTTAGTGTGCTGTTTTCCTTGCTGTCTTTACTTAGAATTATTTTGGGGCTGTTGAAAATGTAAAACCTATTTTGGCGTGTCTTTTAGTGGTGTTGTTATTTGCTGTATTGAGTTAAGAATGTTTTGTTGCAGTTGTAAAAGAAAACTTAGTTTAGTGTGCTTTTGCTGGGTGCTGTTTTACTTTGCTGTCTTGGCTTGGAATTGTTTTGGGGCTGTTGAAAATTTAAAACCTAGTTTGCTGTGCTTTCAGTTGTACAGTTTTCACTTGCTGTGTTTACTTGGATTGTTTTGGGGCTGTTAATAATTTAAAACATAGTTTGGTGTGCTTTTAGTGAGCTGTTTTCCTTTGCTGTCTTTACTTTGAATGATTTTGGAGCTATTGAAAGTTTAATACCTCTTTTATTGTGCTTTAAGTGGTGCTGTTTTCATTTGCTGTCTTTAGTTGGAATTATTTTGGGGTCTGCTAAAAATTTAAATTCTTGTTGGAATGCTTTAAAAAGTGTTGTTTACCTGTGCTTGCTTTACTTGGAATTATTTTGGGGCAGCTGAAAAATTAAAACCTAGTTTGGTTTGCGTTTAGTGGTGTTGTTTTCCTGTGCTGTCTTTACTTGGAATTGTTTGGGGCTATTGAACATTTAAAACCTAGTTTGGTGTGTTTTTAGTAGTGCTGTTTTCCTGTGCTGTCTTTACTTTGAATTGTTTGGGGCTATTGACAATTTAAAACCTAATTTAGTGTGGTTTAGTGGTGCTGTTTCCTGTGCTGTCTTTACTTGGAATTGTTTGTGGCTGCTGAAAATGGTTAAACCTAGTTTGGTTTTGCTTTTTGGTGCTGTTTTCCTGTTCTGTCTTTACTTGGGAGACTGTTTGGGGCAGTTGAAAATTTAAAACTTAGTTTGTGTGCTTTTAGTGGTGCTGTTTTGTTGCTGTCTTCATTAGAAATTGTTTCAAGGCTGTTGAAAATTAAAACCTAGTTTGGTGTGCTTTTAGTGTGCTGTTTTCATGTGCTGTCTTTACTTGGAGATTATCTTGGGGCAGTTGAAAATGTAAAATTAGTTTGGTGTGCTTTTAGGTGGTGCTGTTTTCCTTTGCTGTCTTGAGTTGGTATTTTTTTGGGGCTGTTGAAATGTTAAAACCTAGTTTAGTGTGCTTTAGAGTTGTACTTTTTCATTTGCTGTCTTTAATTGAATTGTTTTGGGGTGTTAATAATTTGAAACCTTGTTTGGTCTGCTTTAAATGTGCTCTTTTCTGTGTTGTGTTTACTGGAATTATTTTGAGACTGTTGAAAATAACATATTTTTATGTACTTTTACTGTTGCTGCTTTACTTTGCTGTCTTTACTTGGAATTTTCGGGGCTGCTGAAAATTAAAACCTAATTTGGTGAGCTTTTAGTGTACTGTCTTCTTGTGCTGTCCTTTCTTGAAGTATTTTGGTCTGCTGAAAATTTAAAACCCTATTGTGTTGTGCTTTTAGTGATGTTGTTTCTATTTGCTATCATCCTTCACGATTTTTGGGAGTAGAAAATTTAAAACCTAGTTTATTATGCTTTCAGTTGTATTATTTTCATTTGCTGTCTTTACTTGAAAGTGTTTTAGGGCTGCTGAAAATGTAAAATCTAGTCAGATGCTTTCAAGTGCTGTTTTCCTGTGCTTTCTTTAATTGAGATTATTTTGGGGCTGTTGAAAATATAAAACCCTAGTTTGGTATGCTTTCAGATGTTGTTTTCATTTGCTGTGTTTTCTTGAATTGTTCTGGGGCTGTTCATAATTTAAAACCTAGTTTTTTGTGCTTTTAGTTTGCTGTTTTCTTTGCTGTCTTTACTTGGAATTATTTTGGGGCTGCTGAAAATTTAAAACCTTTTGAGGTGTACTTTTTTAGTGCTGTTTTCCATTGCTGTCTTTACTTATAAATGGTTTGAGGCTGTTGAAAATTTATAACCTGTTTCAGTGTGCTTTTAGTGGTGCTGTTTCCTTTGCTGATCTGTTCTTGGAGATCTTTTGGGGGCTGCTGAAAATTTAAAACCTACTTTGGAGGAGTTTAGTGGTGTTGTTTACTGTGTTTTTCTTTACTTGGAATTATTTGTGGCTGCTGAAAATTTAAAACCTAGTTTGTTTTGCTTTAAGTAGTACTATTTTTCCTGGGTCATCTTTACTTGGAATTATTTTGGGGCTGTTGAAAATGTAAAACCCTATTTTGGTGTGCTTTTGTGAGTGCTGTTTTCATTTGCTGTCTTGACTTGGAAAAGTTTTCAAGACAGTTGAAAATGTAAAACTGAGTTTAGTGTCTTTTAGTAATACTGTTTTCCTTTGCTGTCTTGATTGAAATTTTTGGGGATGTTAAAACATTAAAACCCTAGTTTGGTGTGCTTTAAGGTGTACTATTTTCATTTGCTGTCTTTAATTGAATTGTTTTAGGGCTAATAATAATTTGGAACCATGTTTGGTATTAGCATAGTGTGCTCTTTCCTATGTTGAGTTTGCTTGGAATTATTTTGAGACTGTTGAAAATGTAAAATCTTTTTGATGTACTTTTACTGGTGCTGCTCTCTTTTGCTGTCTTTTCTTGGAGATTGTTTGGGGCTACTGAAATTTAAAACTTAGTTTGGTGAGCTTTTAGTGTGCTGTTTTCTGTGCTGTCTTTATTTGGAGTACTTTTGGGTCTGCTGAAAATTAAAAACCTAGTGTGTTCTGCTTTTAGTGGTTTTGTTTTCTTTTGCAGTCTATACTTGGAATTGTTTAGGGGCAGTAGAACATTTAAAACCCTAGTTTATTGTGCTTTCAGTTGTACTGTTTTCATTTTGCTGTCTTACTTGGAATTGTTTAGGGCTGCTGAAAATTTAAAATCTAATTTGGAGTACTTATAGTAGTGCTGTTTTCCTGTGCTGTCTTCACTTGAGATTATTTTAGGGCTGTTGAAAGTGTAAAACCCTATTTTGGTGTGTTTTTGTTGTACTGTTTTCATTTGCTCTTTTGATTTGGAATTGTTTTGGGCAGTTCAAAAAATAAACCTTTATTTCGATGCTTTTAGTGGTGCTGTTCTCCTTTGCTGTCTTGACTTAGGAATTCCTTTGGGGCTGTTGAAAATTTAAAACATGGTTTGGTGTGCTTTCAGTTGTACTGTTTTAATTTCCTCTGTTTACTAGCATTGTTTTGGGGTTGTTAATAACTTCAAAACCTAGTGTGGTTCAATTTTAATGTGCTGTTTACATTGCTGTCTTTACTTGGAATTATTTTGGATCTATGCAAATTAAAAACCAATTTGGTGTGCTCTTACATTTGTTGTTTTCCTTTGCTGTCTTTACTTTGAATTATTATGGGGCTGTTGAAAATTTAAAACCTATTTTGGTGTCCTTTTACTGGTGTTGTTTTCCTTTTGTCTTTACTTGGAATTGTTTTGAGGCTTTAGAAAATTTAAAAACCTAGTTTGGTGTGCTTTCAGGTGTACTGTTTTTGATTTGCTGTCTTTACTTGATTTGTTTTTAGGACTGATAATAATTTAAAACCTAGTTTGTGGTGTACTTTTAGTATGTGGTTTCCCATACAGTCTTTACTTTTAATTATTTGGGATGTTGACAATTTAAAACCCAGTTGGTGTGCTTTTAGTGTTGCTGTTTTCATTTTCTGGCTTTACATGGAATTTTTCTAAGGCTGTTGAAAAATTTGAAACCTACTAGTGTGGTTTTAGTGGGCTGTTTCATGTGCTGTCTTTACTTTGAATTGTTTGGGGCTGTTGAGAATAAAATCTTATTTGGTGTGCTTTTAGTGTTGCTGTTTTCCTGTGCTGTCTTCACTTGGAGTTGTTTTGGGGCTGCTAATAGTTTAAAACCTAGTTTGGTGTGCTTTTATTGGTGCTGATTTTCATTTGACTAGCTTTACTTGGAATTGTTTTGAGGCTGTTGAAAATTTAAATCTTTTTAGTGTACTTTTACTGGTGCTATTTTCCATTGCTGTGTTTACTTGGAATTGTTTTGGGATGTTTAAAATTTTAAATCTAGTTTGATATATACTTTTGGTGTGCTGTTTTCCAATACTGTCTTTGCTTGGGAGTGTTTAGGGGATGCTGAAAATTTAAAACCTAGTATGTTGTGACTTTTAGTGATTTTGTTTTCATTTCTGTCTTTACTTGGAAGATTGTTTAGTGCGGTTGAAAATTCAAAACGTAGTTTAGTGTGCTCTCCCAGTTGTACCTGTTTTATTTACTGTCCTTGCCATGAAACTGTTATGAGACTGTTGAAACCCTAGTGTGGTGTGCTTTTAGTGTGCTGTTTTTTTGTGCTGTCTATACTTTGAATAATGTTGGGGCTGTTGAAAATGTAAACCTATTTTGGTGCACTTTTACTGGTTTTGTTTTAATTTGGTGTATTTACTTGGAATTGTTTTGGGCCAGTGGAAAATTTAAAACATAGTTTAGTGTACTTTCAGTTGAACTGTTTTCATTGGCTGTCTTTACTTGGAATTGCTGTATGGCATTTGAAAATTTAAAATCTAGTTTGGTGTCCTTTTAGTAGTGCTATTCTCCTGTGCTGTCTTAACTTGGAATTATTTTGGGGCTGTTTAAAATGTAAAATTTATTTTGGTGTGCTTTTAATGGTGCTGTTTCCATTTGCTCTCTTGACTTGGAATTGTTTTAGGGCAGTTGAAAATGTAAAACCTTAGTTTGGTGTGCTTTTAAAGTGATGTTTTTCTTTGCTGTGTTGACTTGGAATTGCTGGGTATGTTGAAAATGTAAAAACCTAGTTTGGTGTGCTTTCAGTTGTACTGTTTTCATTTGCTGTGTTTACTTAGAACTATTGTGGGGCAGTTAATAATTTAAAACCTAGTTTGGTTACATTTTGGTGTCTGCTTTCAATTTGCTGTCTTTACTTGGAATTATTTTGAGGCTACTGAAAATTTAAAACTATTGTGGTGTACTTTACTGGTGCTGTTTTCCTGTGCTGTCTTTACTTAAGCGTTTTGGGTCTACTGAAAATGTAAAACCCTAGTTTGTTGTGCTTTAAGTGATATTGTTTTCATTTGCTGTCTTTACTTGGAGTTGTTTTAGGGCTGCTAAAAATTTAAAATCTAGTTTATTGCTTTTAGTAGTGCTGTTTTCCTGTGCTATCTTTACTTGAAATTATTTTGGGGATGTTGGAAATGAAAAAAACTGTTTTAGTGTACTTTTTGTGGTGTTGTTTTCATTTGCTCTCTTGACATGGAATTGTTTTGGGGCAGTTGAAACAGTAAAACTTAGTTTGATGCTTTTAACAATGGTGCTGTTTTCCTTTGAGTGTATTGACTTGAAATTATTTTGAGACAGTTGAAATTTAAAACCTAATTTGGTGTGATTTCAGTTTTACTGTTTTCCTTTGCTGTCTTTACTTTGAATTGTTTCAAGGCTGTTGAACATTTAAAACCTCTTTGGTGTGCTTTTAGTGTGCTGTTTTCCTTTGCTGGCTTTACTTGGAATTATTTTGGGGCTGCTGAAAATTTTAAACATATTTTGGTGTACTTTTACTTGTGCTGTTTTCCTTTGTTGTCTTAACTTGTAATTGTTTTGAGGCTGTTGAAAATTTAAAACCTCTTTTAATGCGCTTTAGTGGTGTATTCCTTTGCTGTCTTTACTTGGAATTTTTGGGGGCTGCTGAAAATTTAAAACCTAGTTTGAAGTGCTTTTTAGTAGTGTTGTTTTCCTGTGCTGTATCTACCTTGGAATTACTTTGCAGCTGCTGAAATTTAAGACCTAGTTTGGTTTGCTTTTAGTGAATTGCTGTTTTTCTGTGCTGTCTTTCCTTGGAATTATTTGGCACTGTTGACAATTTTCAACCCAGTTTGGTGTGCTTTTGTCATTTGCTGGCTTTACCTGGAATTTTTTTGAGGTTTTTGAAAATGTAAAACCTCTCTTTGTGTGCTTTTAGTGGTGCTGTTTTTATTTGCTGGCTTTACTTGGAATTTTTTTGAAGCTGTTTAAAATTTAAAACCTAGTTTTGAGTGGGTTTAGTGTGCTGTTTCACTTTGCTGTCTTTACTTGGAATTATTTTGGGGGGCTGCTAAAAATTTTAAAGTTAGTTTGGTGTGGTTTTAGTGTGCTGCTTTCATGTGCTGTCTTTACTTGGAATTGCTTGGGGCTGCTGAAATTTAAAACCTAGTTGGTGCACATGAGTGGTGCTCTTTTCCTTTACTGTCTTTGCGGAATTGTTTTGGGGCTGTTGAAAATGTAAAACCTAGTTTGGTATTCTTTTAGTGGAGCTATTTCCATTTGATGACTTGCCCTGAAATTGTTTGAGGGCTATTGAAAATTTAAAACCTTGTTTGGTGTGGTTTAGTGTGCCATTTTCCATTGCTGTCTTTACTTGGAATATTTGGGGCTCCTGAAAATTTAAAACCTAGTTTGAGTGCTTTTAGTACTGCTGTTATCCTGCATTTCTTCCTTGAAATTGTTTTGGGGCTGCTGAAAGTTAAAACCTTGTTTGGTTTGCTTTTAGTGATGCTCATTTTCATTTGTTGTTTGACTTGGAAATGTTTGGGGCAGATGAAAATGTACAACTAGTTTGGTGTGCTTTTAGTGGTACTATTTTCATTTATTTTCTTGAGTTGGAATTGTTTGGGGCTGTTGAAATTTAAAACCTAGATTGTGTGCCTCAGTTGTACTGTTTTCACTTGCTGTATTACTTGAATTGTTTCAGGGCTGTTAATAATTTAAAACATAGTTTGGTGAACTATCTAGTGTGCTGTTTCCTTTTCTGTCTTTACTTAGGAATTGTTTGGGCCATGTTGAAAATTTAAAACTAGTTTGCTGTGGTTTTAGTGGTGCTGTTTTCCTTTACTGTCTTTACTTGAAATTGTTTCGGGGCTGTTGAAAAGTTAAAAGATAGTTTGGTGTGCTTTTAGTGTGCTGTTTTCTGTGCTGTCTTTACTTGAAATTATTTTGCAGCAGTTGAAAAAGAAAGACTTAGATGTGAATGCTTTTACTTGTGCGGTTTTCCTTTGCTGTCTAGGCTTGGAATTGTTTTGGGGCTGTTGAAGTTAAAACCTAGATTGTGCCTCCAGTTGTACTGTTTTCACTTGCTGTATTTACTTGAATTGTTTCAGGGCTGTTAATAATTTAAAAACTTATAGTTTGGGTATTATTTTAGTGTGATGCTGTTTCCTTTTCTGTCTTTACTTGGAATTATTTTGGGATCATTAAAATTTAAAGCCTATTTTGATGTACTTTTAGTGGTGCTGTTTTCCTTTGCAATATCTACTTGGAATTATTTTGGGGCTATTGAGAAAAAAACCACTTTTTAGTGTGCTTTAAGTGGTGCTGTATTCCTTTGCTGTCTTTACTTAGAAATTATTAAGGGACTGCTGAAAATTTAAAATCTAGTTTGGGGTGCTTTGAATGATGTGGTATTTCCTGTGCTTTCTTTACTTGGAGATTATTTTGGGCAGTTTAAAATTTAAAACCTAGTTTGGTTTTACTTGTAGTGGTGCTGTTTTCATGTGCTACCTGTGCCTGCAGTGTTTGGGGCTATTGAAAATTTAAACCTAGATTGGATTGTTTTGAGTAAGTGCTGTTTTCCTGTGCTGTCTTTGCCGGAAGTTGTTTTGAGGCTGTTAAAAATTTTAAACCTAGTTTGGTTTGCTATTAGTGGTGCTGTTTTTCTTTGCTGTCTTCCACTTTTAATTGTTTTGGGGCTGTTGAAAATTTAAAAACCTAGTTTGGTGGGCTTTTAGTTTTGCTGTTTTTGATTGCTGTCTTACTTGAAATCGTTTTGAGGTATATTTGAAAATGTAAACCTAGTTTGAGTGTGCTTTTGGTGTGCTGTTTTCATGTGTGGTGTCTCCTTGGGTATTTTGGAGCTGTTGAAAATGTAAAACCTATTTGGGTGTTCTTTGTTATTGGTGCTGTTTTCCTTTACTGTCTTTCCTTAGAATTATTTTGGGGCTGCTGAAAATGTAAAATCAAGGTTAGTGTGCTTTTAGTGGTGCTGTTTCCTTTGCCTTTACTTACCGGAATTGTTTTGGGGCAGTTGAAAATGTAAAAACCAGTTTAAGTGCTTTCACACATGTGTTTCCTTTTCTGTCTTTACTTAGAATTATTTTAGGAGCAGTTGAAACTTTAAAACATATTTTGATGCACTGTTAGTGGTGCTCTTTTCCTCTGCTGTCTTTACCTATAATTGTTTTGGGGCTGTTGAAAATGTAAAAACCTAGTTTGGTATTCTTTTAGTGGAGCTGTTTTCATTTGATGGCTTGACTTGGGAGTGTTTGAGGCTGTTGAACATTTAAAAACCTAGTTTGGTGTGCTTTTAGTCTGCTACTTTCCTGTGCTGTCTTTACTTGGAATATTTTGGGGCTGCTGAAAATGTAAAATCTAGTTTGGAGTTGCTTCAGTAGTGCTGTTTTCCTGTGCTTTCTTCACTTGAATTATTTTGGTACTGCTGAAAAGATAAAACTAGTTTCGGTTTACTTTTAGTGGTGCTGTTTTCCTGTGCTGTTTTACACCGGAATTGTTGTGGAGCTGTTAAACTTTAAAACCCTAGATTGGTGTGCTTTTAGATGTATTTTCATTTGCCATCTTTACTTGGAATTGTTTTAGCTCTGTTGAAAATTTAAAATTTTGATTGGATTGATTTCAGTGGTGCCTGTTTTCCTGTGCTGATCTTGACTTGGAAATGTTTTGTAGCAGTTGAAAAGGCTAAAACTTAGTTTGATGTGCTTTTAGTAGTGCTGTTTTCCTTTGAGGTGTTGAGTTGGAATTGTTTTAGGGCTGGTGAAAATTTAAAACCTAGTTTGGTGTACTTTGAGTTGTACTATTTTCATTTGCTGAAATTGAATTGAATTGTTTTGGTGCTGTTAATAATTTAAAACCCTAGTTTGGTGTACTTTTAGTATGCTCTTTTCCTGTGCTGTGTTTACCTGGAATTATTTGGGGCTATTGAAGATTTAAAAACCTATTTTGGTTTACTTTTATTAGTGCTGTTTTCTTGCTGTCTTTACTTTGAATTATTTTGGGGCTTTTGAAAATTTAAAACCTCTTTTAGTATACTTTAAGTGGTGCTGCTTTTCTTTGCTGTGTTTACTTGGAATTGTTTGGGGGCTGCTGAAAATTTAAAAGCTTGTTTGGAGGGCTTTTAGTAGTGTTGTTCCTGTGCTTTCTTTACTTGGAATTATTACTGCGGCTGAAAATTTAAAACCTAGTTTGGTTTAACTTTAAATGGTGCTGTTTTCCTGTGCTGTTTGATTTGGAATTGTTTGGGGCTGTCAGAATATAATCCTAGAGTTAGTATGCTTTTAGTTGTGCTGTTTTCATTTGCTGTCTTTACATGTTATTGTTTTAGGGCTGTTGAAAATTTAAAATCTAGATTAGATTGTTTTAGTCAGTGCTGTTTTCAGTGCTGTCTTTACTTGGAATTATTTGGGACTGTGAAAATGTAAAACCTATTTTGGTGTGCTTTTTGTGGTGCTGTTTTCATTGCTGTCTTGACTTGAAATGTTTTGGGGAAGTAAGTGGAAAATGTGAAACTTGGTTTGGTGTGGTTTTAGTGGTGCTGTTTTTCCTTTGAGGTCTTGAGTAGGATTGTTTTGGGGCTGTCTAAAATTTAAACCCTAGTTAATTGTGCTTTCATGTGTGCTATTTTCATTTGCTGTCTTTTCTTGGTGTTTTGGGGCTGTTAATTGAAAATGTAATTGTTTTGTGCTTTTTAGTTTGCTTTTTCCTTTGCTGTCTTTGCTTGCAGAATTATTTTGGGCCTACGAAAATTTAAAACATATTGTAACTGTACACTTTACTGGTGCTGTTTTCCTTTGCTATCTTTACTTTGAATTATTTTGGGACTGTTGAAAATTTAAATCCTCTTACTAATTATACTTTAGAGAGTGCTGTTTCCTTTACTGTCTTTACTTGTAAATGGTTTGAGGCTATTGAAAATGTATAACCTGTTTCATTGTGCTTTGAGTGGTGCTTGTTTCCTTTGCTGTCTTTAGTGGAATTTTTGGGGGCTGCTGAATTTAAAACCTAGTTTGGAGGATTTTAGTAGTGTTGTTTTCCTGTGCTTTCTTTACTTGGAATTATTTTGCTGCTGTTGAAATTAAAACCTAGTTTGGTTTTCTTTTAAGGATGCTGTTTTCCCTACTGTCTTCTTGGAATTATTTTGGGACTGTTGAAAATGATAAACCCTATTTGGTGTGCTTTTTTGTGGTGCTGTTTTCAATTGCTGTCTTGACTTAAATGTTTTGGGGCAGTTGAAAATGTAAAACTTAGTTTAGCGTGCTTTTGAAGTGGTGCTGTTTTCCTTTGCTGTCTTGATTTGGAATTTTTTGGGGCTGTTGAAACTTTAAAACCTAGTTTGGTGTGCTTTAAGTTGTACTATTTCATTTGCTATCTTTAATTGAATTGTTTTCAGGCTGTTAATAATTCGAAACCTTGTTTGGTATAGCATTTAGTGCACTCTTTGCATGTGTTGTGTTGTACTTGATTATTTTGAGACTGTTGAAATTTAAAATCTTTCTTGATGTACTTTTACTGGTGCTGCTTTTCTTTGCTGTCTTTTCTTGGAATTGTTTCGTGCTGAAAATTAAAAAAACTAGTTTGGTGATCTTTTAGTATGCTGTTTCTATGCCTCCTTTCTTGAAATTATTTTGGGTCTGCTAAAATTTAAAACTTATTTTGGTGTACTTTTCTGTTTTTTTTCATGTGCTGTCTTTATTTGGAATAGTTTTGAGTCTACTGAAAATTTAAAACCTATTGTGTTGTGTTTTAGTGACGATTTCATTTAGTATCTTTACTTGGAATGTTTATGGGCAGTAGAACATTTCAAACTTGGTTAGTAATGCTCAATGTACTGTTTTCATTTACTGTCAACTTGGAATTGTTTTAGGGCTGCTGAAAGTTTAAAATCTAGTTTAGGCTTTTAAGTGCTGTTTTCCTGCTGTCTTTACTTGAGACATTTGGGCATTGAGAAATAAAAACCCTAGCTTGGTATACTTTCAGATGTGTTGTTTTCATTTGCAGTGTTTACTTGAATTGTTCTGGGACTGTTAATAATTTAAAACCAAGTTTTCGGTGCTACTTAGTTTATGATTTCCTTTGCTGTCATTACTTAGATTATTTTGGGGCTGCTGAAATTGAAAACCTATTGGAGGTGTACTTTTACTGGTGCTGTTTTATTTTGCTGTCTTTACTTATAAGTTTAAGGCTGTTGAAAATGTATAACTCTTTTATTGTGCTTTGAGTGAGGTGTTGTTTCCTTTGCTGTCTTTACTTGGAATTTTTGGGGACTGCTGAAAAATTAAAACCTGGTTTGAAGGATTTTAGTAGTGTTGTTTTCCTGTGCTTTCTTTACTTGGAATTATTTTGTGGTTGCTGAAAAATGGAAAACCTAGTTTGGTTTGCTTTTAGTAGTGCTATTTCCTGTGCTGTCTTTACTTGGAATTATTTTAAGGCTGTTGAAAATGTAAACAATATTTTGGTGTGCTTTTGTGTAGTGCTGTTTTTCATTTGCTGTGAATTGGAAATGTTTTGGGGCAGTTAAAAATGTAAAACTTAGTTTGGTGTGCTTTTAGTGGTGCTGTTTTCTTTTGCTGTCTTGAGATGGAATTGTTTGGGGCATTTGAAAATTTAAAACCTAGTTTGGTGTGTGCTTTAATGGTGCTGTTTGAATTTGCTGTCTTAATTTGAAATGTTTTCATGCTGTTAAACGTTAAAACCTAGTTTGGTGTGCTTTAATTTGAGCACTTTTCTTGCTGGTAATTGAATTGATTTATAGGGCTGTTAATAATTTAAAACCTTGTTTGGTGAGCTTTTAGTGAGCTCTTTTCCTGTGTTGTGTTACTTTCAATTATTTTAGGACTGTTGAAAATTTAAAATCTTGTGATGAACTTTTACTGGTGCTGCTTTCCTTACTGTCTTTACTTGGAATTGTTTGCGGGCTGTTGAAAATGTAAAACTTAGTTTGGTGTGCATTTAGTGGTGCTAGCTTGTTGCTGTCTTGAGTTAGGAATTGTTTGGTGTTTTGAAAATGTAAAACCTGTTTTTTGTCCTTTAATTTGTACTGTTTTCATTTGCTCTCTTTACTTGAATGTGTTTTAATCTGGTAATGATTGAAAACCCAGTTTAGTGTGATTTTAGTGTGCTCTTTTCCTGTCCTACCTTTACTTTGAAATATTTTGCAGTTGTTGAAAATTTGAATCCTCTTTTAGTGTCCTTTAAGTGGTGCTGTTTTCCTTTGCTGTCTTTACTTGGAATTGTTTTGAGGCTGTTGAAAATTTAAAACCTCTTTTGGTGTGCTTTCAGGTGTACTGTTTTCATTTGCTGTCTTTTCTTGAATTGTTTTGGGGCTGTTAATTTAAACATAGGTTAGTGTGTGCTTTCAGTGTGCTGTTTTCATTTGCTGTCTTTACTTGGGAATTATTTTGGGCTATGAAAATTTCAAACTATCTTTGGTGTACTTTTACTGGTGCTGTTTTCCTGTGCTGTCTTTACTTGGAATACTTTTGGATCTGAATTAAAAACCTAAGTGTGTTGTGCTTTTAGTGATGTTGTTTTCATTGCTGTCTTACTTGGAATTGTTCTGGAGCAGTAAAATTTAAAACCTAGTTTATTGTCCTTTCAGTTGTACTGTTTCATTTATACTTTACTTGGAGTGTTTAAGGGCTGCTGAAAATTTAAGATCTAGTTTGGAGTGCTTTTAGTAGTGCTGTTTTCATGTACTGTTTTTACAGATGATTTTGGGGCTGTTGAAAGGTGTAAAACCTAGTTTGGTGTATTTTGTGGTGCTGTTTTCATTTGCTCTCTTGACTTGGAATTGTTTTGGGGCAGTTGAAAAAGTAAAACTTAGTTTGATGTGCTTTTAGTGGCGCTGTTCTCCTTTGCTGTCTTGACTTGGAATTTCTTTTGGGGCTGTTGAAAATTTAAAACCCAGTTTGGTGTGCTTTCAGTTGTACTGTTTTCATTTCTGTGTTTATTAAATAGTTTTGGGGGTTGTTAATATTTGAAAACCTAGTTTGGTGCAATTTTAGTGTACTGTTTCCATTGCTGTCTTTTCTTGGAATTATTTGGATCTAATGACAATTTAAAACCTATTTTGGTGTTCTTTTACTGGTGTTGTTTCCTTTGCTGTCTTTACTTTGCATTATTTTGGGGCTGTTGAAAATGTAAAACCTCTTTTAGTATGCTTTAAATGGTGCTGTTCTCCTTTGCTGTGTTTACTTGGAATTGTTTTGAGGCTGTTGAAAATTTAAAACCTAGTTTGGTGCACTTTCAGGTGTACTGTTTTCATTGCTGTCTTTACTTGGATGGTTTTGAGTCTGTTAATAATTTATAACCTAGGTTGGTGGGCTTTTAGTGTGTGGTTTCCCATGCAGTCTTTACTTTTAGTGTTCAGGGTTGTTGAAAATTTAAAATCCAGTTTGTTTGCTTTTAGTGGTGCAGATTTCATTTGCTGACTTAACTTAGGTGTTTGAGGCTATTGAAATTTTAAATCCCTTTTGGTGTGGTTTAGATTGTTATCACCTCCATCATTTCTGCTGGCAGTCTGTTCCAGTCATCTACCACCCTTTCAGTGAAGTATTTCCCCATGTGCCTCCTAAACTCCCCAAGCTTCATTGCATGCCTCCTGGTCCTGCTGCTCTTTCCCATTTGAAACAGGTTCCCACCTACACTCTGTTCACCCCTGTGAGGGACTTCTTGGTCTCTGTTATCTCACATCTTGCTCTCCTCTTTTCCAGGTTTTATGTGTTGAGATTTCTAAATCTCTCCTCGTAGAGCTTTTGATACACCCACTTCACCATTTTGGTTGTCCTCTCCTGGACTGCCTCTACCCTGTCTATGTCCCTTCTGAGGTATGCCCTCAAAAACTGGACACAGTTTATCCAGGTGAGGTCTCACCACTGAACTGTACAGTGGCAACACCACCTCCCTCCTTCTGCTGGATATACCCCTTCCCATGCTCCCCTGGATCCTACTAGCTCTACCCACTGCATTTATTGATGTATTTCTTGGAAACAATACCTTTGAGTTATAAGCTCATTTACAAAGGTTCCACGTCAAGGAGAACAAAACAAAGTACACTTAGAACAATAAGGAATGATACAACAAGAGAAATTAAGTGCAATAGTGTAAGGTAGGGAAGGGACAGATTGAACAACCTGGTGGATGAACAATGAAAACATAATAATAGGGACACAAAAGTGCCTTATATCAAAGTAACAGCAGGAGTCTTAGAACATTTTTTATACATGAGTGTTGCAGCTGGATGACTAGGCATTGTCCATGGTTACCAAAGCACTGGGGAGGGAAGTAAAAGGAGGGCACGAGAGGAAGAGAATAGAGGAAGTGAGGGGGCAGTGGAGGACAGGGGATTAGGCAAGACAGAACGGATGGTGGAGACAGAACAGGGGAGAAAGGGGGTGGGTCACAAGGTAGCAGGGGATAGGAGGGGAACAGGACTAGGTGGGGCTGGGTTAGCAGTCACAGATGCTTTGGGAGGCAAGATGTTGATGACGTTTTTTCTTGAATGATCCTAATTTTGTCTCATTAGAGTGAGTGCCATTAAGCACTATGTTATGTCCTACCTGTTAAAGAGCAGGTACTTACTGCCAGGCACCCAGCTCCACTCAAATATATATAATAGTAGATCTGCTCTACTGTTGAGGGGCATTAAAATTACCATGCGCTTCCTTCTGGTTAAAAAGTTATAGCACCCCAAAAAAACAAAGCCTTGTCTGACACACCTCCTTTTGAGACGTCAGAAAATGAAGGCTGCATGTGTGTGCTCCATAGATATATATTGGTGCCATTTGTCAATGACGTTTAGTACTATTTAGAGTTGCCACCTGGAACAATGAAAGTGACCACTCCAGTAAACAGGGACTGTTACTCCAACGGCTGCTTTGATTTGTCTACATGGCACCTCTAAATAGTACTAAACGCCATAGACATCAAAAACATACAGGTTAATGACATGCACCCTCAGTATTCATTTTCTGACATCACAAAAGGAGGCATGTCAGACAAGGCTTTGTTTTTATGGGAGTGCAAATTTCAGGTGCTATAACTTTTTAACCAGAAGGAAGTGCATAGAATTTTTAATGCCCCCTCAACAGTACAGCAGATCTACCATTATATATATTTGAGGAAGCTATAGTGCCAGACAGTGAGTCACCTGCTCTTTAACCAGTTTCTAACCCAATTCACCATTTTAGATTCAACCTCTAGGCTCCTTAATATATGTATCCGACTCCTGTGTGGCAGCAGTGTCACAGGTCTTGCTATAGTCCATATAGACCACGTCACTGCCTTTTCCTGATCTATTACACTGGTCACCCAATCAAAGAAATCAATCAGATATGTCTGACATGAATACCCCCCAATGAATCCATGCTGCCTGTGGTCTTGCAGTGTTGCCAGCCTTTCCTTTAGGTGGGTTTCCATGAATTTCCTCACCAGTGAAGTAAGCCTGACCAGCCTGTAGTTCCTAGCCTCCTGCTTGCTGCCACTTTTATGTAGAGGGACCACTTCAGCTCTTTTCCAGTGAACTGCTGAATAAGGTTGTCAGGGAGCAGCTAGCACCTCTAAGAGTTCTTTTAGTACCCTTGGGTGTATCCCATTCTGTTCCTTAGCCTTGTTCACCTTCAGAGCTACAAGTCCCTTCAGAACTCTTTCCTCTGAAAATGCACTGGTGTCCACCTTATCCTCTCTGTTCCTGCTACTCCTGTGTGATCACCCCCCATACACACACACACACACACACACACACACACATAAACACATGAACACACACACGCTGTGAAGACTGAGCTGAAGTTTCAGTTTAGGATAGGATAGAAGCATTTTCTTGTTCCTTGTCTGTGTCATCTTCCCTTTCCACCATTCTAATCCTCACTCTCTCTCTCTCCATTGTTTTCTCTTCTCACTCATGTAGCTGAAGAAAGACTTATCCCTTCAGCAATCCTTTCCTCTGTCTGTTACTTTGCTCCCTCACTGACTTTCCTGTTCCTCTGTTTTACTAGGTACACCTCCCTGTTCTTCTCCCTCTGTGTTTCTTTGTACCTCCTGAATGTCACCCTTTTTTTCATCACCACCTTGGCCGCTTCCTTACAGAATCATAATGGTCTCTTTTTCCTTCTGCTTTTACTCACTTCCTTCATCCTGAGGTTGGTTTCTTTTAGGTTTAGCGGGTCTTGTTAAAGGCTTTTTTTGCTATTTTTTCATTAGAAATATGAACAAATGAACATATAAAATATCCAGCAGAAGAAAGATGGTTTAGTCTATCACATCTGCTTGGTAAAAGATGCTGAGTCCATGGCTTATGCCAATGACCATTCACCCCTCGTTTGTCTTCCTTTCCCTCTCCTCCTTCCCTCCTCAGTCCCATGAGTTCCTTATGTATTTGTCCCAGGCCCTCTTAATGTCCCCCACAGTCTTTACTGAGGCCACCTCTTCTGACAGCTCATTTCATGTTGACACCACCTTTTCCATGTGAAAATGCTTCACATCCCTCCTAAATCTGCCCCATCAACATTAAGCTATGCCCCTAGTGGTTCTGTTGTCACTCATTTTAAAGACATTCTCTTTCCACTCTGTTTATCCCTTCAGGTATTTGAAGGTCTCTATCATATCACCCTCTCCTTCCTCTCTTCCAGGAGTACATCCTTAGGGCTCCCAGCCTCTCCTCGTATGACCTATTCTGTTGCCTCTCGATCATGTTGGTTGCTCTCCTTTGGAACTTCCTCCAATGTCTTATACCTTTTAAGTATGGATGCCAAAAGCTTATCTCATATTCTAAATGTGATCTTACAATTGGGCTGTACAATGGCAAAATGACCTTGCTCCACCTACTACAAATCCCATTGCAATACACCCCAGCATCCTGTTAGCCTTTGCTGATTCCTTCTTGCATTGATTGGTGTGCTTTAGGTCTCTGGTTATCACCACTCCCAGATCCTTTTCTTCCACTGAAGTGGCTACCCTCCCAGGTAATACTCCATCCTAGGATTCCTTGCTCCTATGTGATCACTTTGTACTTTTGGCATTGAAGCCAAGTTGCCAGGTTCCTGACAGCTCCTGAGTTTACTGTGGATTGCCCTCAGGTCCTGTATCCTTCCTTTTTGTCTTCTCCCACAAAGTTTGGTGTCCTCCACAAACAGGTGAATCTTGCCTTTAATTCCTTCCTCAATGTCACTTATGAAGATATTGAACAAAACTGTGCAGCACTGATCCTGTGGGACCTGCTGCTGACCTCCTGGTGCTGGAGAACTCTCCCAATAGTACTTTCTGGGTTCTACCACTCAACAAATTGTCTGCCCACCTTACCATTTTCTCACACACCCCTAGATCTGTTAGTTTAATTATCAGCCTCCTGTGTAGTACAAATAGCAAATATCTGTATATATGAGCCCCAAATATGAATACTGAGCCTGAATTTTTAATTTGTGTATTCACTCACCACTTATGATTATAAACAGACATGATTTAATGTGGTAATTTTAATGTGGAGGGCAGAGTGTTGTTTGATTTTATTAAGAAAAGGGACACAGATGCTAAACAACTGGCTGCATAAACTCACTCCTCAGAAGATGAGAAATCATAAAATTTATTTATAACCTCAGGACATTTGGAGGCCTAAGGTGTTTGGTATTAATGTCCCTGTAGCATTAACAAGCCTGATAAGGGAAGCATTAGTGCTGCTTCTGTTTTGGGGTACCAGCCATCCAGCAACCTATTCCCCAAGCTTCTTTTTCTTTTAATCCTATGTTTCATCTGCTTTAGCTGCAGAAGCACCCCTTCAGACCATCTTCCCCCAACCCCATCCCTCTACCTCTCTGGGATTTTCCTCACTCCTGCTTGCCCTTGACCTGAGGGTCCTGCAGAGGTGCCTGCTCACCAGACTGGGGCCTGTGGCGTATCAAGTGTCATTCTGTGTCTCGGGTTTTCCACATTTTTGCCCTTGAGGGACCACCACATGTGTAACAGATGCACTGTGCAAGCTCTGCCTCTGTAGAGACACCCCCAGCATCCCCCATGTGGTCCCTCCTCCCTGTGGGACCCCACTGTGCTGCCACTCAGATACCTCCAGGAGGCAGGACAGCAGCAAGGCCCTGTAACCCCCTTCCCAAGACAGGAGAGCTGTCCTGGGGTGCTCAGTCCTCGGTCCACATCCAGCCGCCAAGCAACCGGTAGTCATTCCCGAACCTGGGTCACCAGCATGGCATGAGGAGAGGCATTCAGTTCCTCAGCCCTCCTTTCTTTCCATGACTGTGGGGGGGGGAATGGAGCCTTGCAAGTCTAGAGACAGGAACACTACCCATGGATGCAGCAGCAGCCCTCCTATATCTAGCCAGAATCCTGAGTACATGCAATGTTGTCACCTGCTTGCTCTGCATATGGAAGATAACTGAAATATTAACGTACATTTCTACACTTGTGTTCTAGTTACAGCTGCCATCTTCAGTCTCATCTGTGTCTATGGAGCTCTTGCTTCACTGGGCAACTTCATCTTTGGGAAGCAGCTTCTTCCACTGGGATTCCCTCTCTTCAAGGTGAGTTTCTGGTGCCATGCTTTAGTCCAATGAATGTACGCCTGCAGCATGTTTAAACCTGTTCTGTCAGTGATTTACAGAGAAGGGTGGTGAGCAATTTCCGCTATATTTTAAAAAGCTTTGTAACAGAGCGGTAGGGAAGGGGGAAGGCTGGAGATCAGTTAGGGTCTGTGGTAGCAAAGTAGGCAGGAACTTAAAGCAGACTAGGTGGGCCTAGAGGTCCTTTTCTGTTTACATCTTCTATGTTTCTATGCAAAGCTCTTTTCATTAGGGTACTGGTCCACAGTTCTATAGGACTAAGTATGCAGTATGTTCCATCTTTATGCTGGAAATCTACTGGGGCAACTGTTTCTTTGCAGTCTCAGCTCCGGTGCTGTGAAATATGTTACCTGTTCAGATTCATTTTGCTCTGGTATTTGGGACAGATTAAAGTACAGACTACATAAATCACTAATAACATTTTTGTTTCTATTGTCATTGCTGATGTTTTAAAATACCCCCATCATAGTTTAACTTTCTTTAAATGGCATTTGCTGTATGCTCAGCATTTGATGTCAAAATGCTGCATGTTGTGATCTGAGATTTGTGGCAGAGCACTACATACATAAAACTCACTTGTCTATTAACAGTATCTAGACATCTTACTATCTACCTATCTGTCTGTATATCTGTCTATACAGACAGTATCTATCTATCTATCTCTATCTCTCTCTCACTGACTCTGTGTATGTCTTTCTATGTGTCTGTCTATCTATCTATCTGGCTTTCCTTTCAGGAGACAGTAGTTCAGAAATTTCAGAAAGACCAGGCCAGCTCTTAATTCAAGGCTACCACCATTTTATGGTCCGTCAGATGCCACACATGGGGAACATGACCCTAACCACAGTGCAGTTAAGCACATCTTCCCATACATGACATCATGATGTTCCAAAAATGATGGCAGTGTAATATCAATAAACGCCAAACTTAGTTGTGGATAGCTCCAAAAGGCATATGTACCGCTGGTCAAAGTTGTTAATGTGGTCTTTATTTGTGTCAGGAGTTAATGCCATGTTTAGTTTGTTTTATTATGCACTGATACAGTTTATTGAGTTCCACTTGGGTAATGGATACCATGCAGAGAGAGACACAGAAATGCAGCAATGACTATAATTTTCAGTGTCATCACTCACTATCTGTGGAGACATTTAAGTTCACAGAAGACTAAATCACATAGAACACAGAAGACGAAATCACAGCTATGATCCCAACAGTGGCACTTCTATGGGAGACCTAGACACACAGCAGAGGTAGTACACTCAGATTCCCAGGCAGAGAGAAAGCATTGACTTCCACTGTATCTCCTACAGCAGTCAGCACTGGGCTCTGACAGCATGAGAGACCTTATGCTGTTGGTTATAGTCCTTGCCTATAGGATAGTGTGCAGGAGACACTTCCTATCAAGGGACACTGGTGTCAATTAGAGGGAAAACTGAGAAAACATACTGTTCTGGTATTTTGTAAATGATTGTGGGTATGCCCACCCATGTCATTCAATGTCTGCTACTCTGGGACTTCTGCATCAATCCTTAGCCATGCTAACTCACGGCATCTCCCTGGGGCAGCTGAAACCTCCTGTGATGGGACAGATTGAAGCCTTTGAGGAGAATCTTGTTTTTTCTGGAGAATGGTGGCCAGAGAACAGTGTTTCAGTGAATAACTGGGGCTAAGGCAGGCTGGAAAGGCAGAGGAACTGGGGGCTTGGGGGGATACAAAATTACTAATATGTCAAGAGAAGCATACCAACCCACATGACTTTGTCAGAATATAAATGATGTGATATTATTTCCATCCTATTTTCCATCTGTGTTTTTTTTTTTTATTAGTTTCGGGACGTCCCCAAGAAGAAAACAAGTGATGCCCCTCCCCCATGCCTCAGTGCTTACTCCCACCTGACCAGCGGGCTGCGAACCATTGCTAAACTCTTGGATAAGGGTGAGGTTTTCGGAATCCCTACTGATACTGTGTATGCGCTGGCCGCCTCGTGCCAACACCCAGAGGCCATTGAGAAGATTTACAACATCAAGGTACAAACAGAAGGACTCCAGCACAACTTTACTTAACCCATTAAAATTAATTTGAAATCCTGACTGTGTGTGTGTGCGTGTGTGTGTGTGTGTCTGTTTTTTAAAATCAAAAAACGTCTCCACACAGAAGTTTTTAAATCATGAAATGGGGATTCTTTTCCCATTTTAAAAATTATTTTTTTCAGATTTACAAATATTTGATCATTAACATTCATTAAAAATACCACCAATGGCTTAATCAATTTCAATGTCAGCTGGCATTTATCTGTATCTCCCCTCCAACGGGACGAGGCTGAAAAAAAGCAGAATTGTCAAGTCCTCCTTTCCTGGTCAACAAAAACTATAAAGAAAAGGAACTTTATTCCAGTCATGAAAGGTGTTTCTGCATCAGTCTCTCACAGTGCAGATAATCTCAGTCAGTTCACCCTGGGGTTCAATGCTGTTTTGAGTTGACATCACAATTATATCATCAAAAAGGTTGCTTTATTTAAGACACTGTATGAAAAGTGCAAAAGGACTATCATCTGTGTTTATTTAAGTTTCCAGTTTTAAATGGCCACTGTACAGTTTTACAGTTTTTGCAAACATTTGAGTTGCCCCACTTGCAAATTGTTTAATTATTTATTTGTTTATTGAAAATGTTTCACCAGGAAAGGCACGCTGAGCAAAAAGATGCCCGTCTCATGGTGCGACCTGGGGTGGGGGGGGGCAGGTATACATACAGTGGATGAGTTTAGCAGTAATGCAGTACAGACAATGTACATCGATTGGAGGTATTACAAATGAACTTGTTACATCAGGAGAGCAATACAGAACAATGATCAACATCGACAGGGTATACATAACATAGGTATAAGGCAAGGTAAGCGCAATACAGAACTTGCACAACAAGGACAGGGTAAACATATCATGGGTAACACATATCATGAGTACAAGGCATAGTAGGAGCAAAGCAGAGCACACACATCAGGAGGGGTGAACATACAATGGTTACCTATGGGGAATACATTAGTTACGTAGTGCCACTAGCACACTAGTGTAACAGGACAGAACTTGAGTGCCAGTACCAGCCTTGAGCTGCAGTGGGATACACGGTTGCCTGTTGGAGTTGGAGAGGACTAGTATGCATTAGAAGCGTGGGGGTAGGTTTAGGTGAGGTGAGAGGGAGGGTGATGGTATTGATTGCTGAGGGTAAGGCAGGGGAGGGAGAGATAGGGAGGGGGGGAGAGAGGGAGGTGTTAGGAGTGAGAGGAGGAAGTAAGTGTGAGTGTAAGTGCGTAGGGCAGTATATAAGCCAGCCAATTAGGCGATTGCCAGGCCGCTGGTCAGGTTTAAGTAAAGCAGTCCTGGAATATGATATAATATAGAAACATTGTACAAATCAAAGCTGAGACCTCAGAACAGCACTGATTATTTAAACAGTTATAGGAAATGTCACAAATGGTATGTCTTTTGACTTCCAGGAACGTCCCCAGGAAAAACCAGTTTGCATTTGTATCTCCAGCCTGGAGCAGCTAGCAGCACAACCCCATTCAGCCCTGTGCTCTGGGACTTCATGGGGAGTGTCTATCCTGGGGAATCAGTTGTATCGTCAAGAAGGGACAATGGCTCAAGAAATTAGGTAAATATATAACTTACTGATGCTAGATTTCTCAACATGACCTCTCATGTTTTCAAATCATAAAACAACAAAGAGATCACAACTGTTGTTAGACCCTTCTTCACAGTTTTTAACCTTCTGAGTTTTGTAAAATGGTGAACAGAAAGGAGGTGCTATATATGTTAGTTAAGCAATGAGTTCTCAGGCAGTAAGCATTTTTGTAATGAGCATTGTCATAAAGTCTGACTACAACATGTAATGATGAGAAATATTGGCTATGTCATGGCTTCCCGTGAATTATACGATCGGGGCTCATCCTACGAGTTACATAGCTCAGAAGCCCAGAGTTTGGCTATTTTATCTATATGCCTATCCTAACCTAGCTGATAAACCCCCAATGTTTATGGGATGCCATGACATATTCCTTTTATAATGCAAATCTGGGGTATTAAACTTGAAAAAACAAGACTGGGTGCTTCCTCCCCTCTGTAAGACATAGCTACCAGTCCACTATGAGTAAAGAGTGCTTGAAATAACTGAAACATAGTTCCTTCTGCAGCTTTTCTTAGAATATAATTTATTATAAAACAGTATCATATTCTAAGCCATGGGAATAAGTGGTATAAGGGTAATAATCAGGTAATGCCCATGTCTGACAGTTATTTTAATGGGATATCAAGAATTAATATATATTTTATTAGTTTTAAAAAGTGTCCTTTGATAACATAGAGGATAATGTATGGTCCTCTATCAGTAAGCGGTCTGTTAACCATCGCGAGGTCACCAGGGCGACTATGTAAACCTCGAGAGTGAAGCTCGAGAGGTTTCTGTCTCCATAGCACCTTCAAGACAGTTAACAGTAACCGGTTGCCGATAGAAGGACCATACATTATTTTTTTATAGTGTATGGTTCCAGTATCCTCCTCCTATCTACTGCCCTCAATGTGTGGCTAGGACTCCTGTATCGCCTCAAGCATTGCTTTACCCCAAACGCTTTGAGGCTTGCTGTCTCCTCCTCTGTCCTCTCCCTGCTAGATTATGGCCTAGTCATCTACGGGGCGGTGAACTCATCGGCCCTCAGCAGACTACATATCTCCCTAAATAAAGCCTGCTGCCTCACCTTGGGCTGTGACCATCTAACTCACACATGCTCTCTATATAACGATACCAACTGGCTGAACCTTGACAACAGGATTAAGTTCCACACCTGTCTCATGGCAAAAAAAATAGCTCTAGGCCTCTGCCCAATAGGACTCACACCACTAATAAGACTGGCCCTGACACTCAAGCACACTCGTAGCTTTGGTAAGCAACTCCTCTCTGTCCCTCACTGCCGTACTTCCCAATACCAAGGCCCTTCAGCTACAGAGCCCTTCCTGGATGAATGGTCTGCCCACACCACTTACAAAAAGAGCAGTCTCGCCCATTCAAAACCGCCCTCAGAGAACTACTGCAGTCCTTGAATCACTGTGATTGCCACTGAAATACCTTACACTATTCTGACCGGCATAGGCTGTGGCCAGATTCCCCTCACTCCCTGCCTCAACCTGTGTCCGCTTAGCCTAGTTCTACACATGTTGGCTATTTGTTTTGTGTGTTTGCACTAACTTTTCCCTAGTTATTTTTGCGTAGACTGTTAGCCTCACAACTGCTACTGTAACTACCTGACAATGTACTGCTGTACTGCTATGTAACCTGTCTTTGTTTGTAATACTTGTGACGTGGAACCTTTGTAAAGGAGTCTCTGACTCAAAGGTATTTCTGAATCTCCAATAAAATAAAATAAAAATAAAAAATTAAGAAAAAATGAAAATGGCTCCTTACTTTTGAAAATATAGTCACTACCACAGCTGTTTAGTCTTTCCCTTACCGCTGCATGCATCCGTTGGTTCCCCAGTGAAAAAAAAAGGCACGTGCATGCACAGACCGATCCCCATTGTTAACCTATCAATGTGACATAGCATCGATAGGCTAACAACATTTCTACGTCACAACAATGGTATAACAACCTTAGGAAATGATGATTTCCTAAGGTTAACAGCGTTCTACCATACATTATATATGAGTAAACTATGGGCATGTTCTGTTTCACTGACTGTGTTTTGGAGCATAACAAATACTGCAGGGAGAGAAAATCAAACAAGTTATTGGAGATGGTTTTATCTGTAATGGGAATTCAGTAACCTGTGAACAGGGAACTACTTGAGGAAGCTTCAAATGTTTCATCCCCTCCTCTAGTTTTGACAAACAAAATGTCACAGTGCAAATAATATCGGAATTTCTGGGAATAACTCTGCTAGTTACTGTTTTACCTGCTGCAGGTACTCTTTAGAAACCTCATTTGCCTTTATTTCCTTCTTCGTATCACTGACAATTAAGTTTGAATAACATTTATTTAGGTATTTCATTAATTAGTTTGGGGAAAGGAACAACTTCACTTGGGGAACTCATCACCTTTGATGTAGGAGCAAACATACCTGACAGGGCTTTAGGCACATCTTCCCTCACTGCGTTTGCACACAATATTTAGTGAGTTTTAAGCCTTTAAGGTGCTCAAAAATTGTTCACAGGAACACTCTTCCTCCTCCATTTTGCTCCTGGAACTTAATCAGACTTTTAATTTCACTCCTGGAGCTTAGTTCCTCGAGTTCCTCCCATTTCCACTGCTGTCATCAAGTAAAGATTTTCTCACCAGAAAGCAAGCTGAGCTGCACACAGCTCATTTCTGGATGCATCCTGGGAGGTGGCAAAGAAGTAAGACACACCACTTATTACAAACAAGCACTGCTCCTTCATGCCTTTTTATTTACAGACAGCCTGGAAATTGTCCTTACGTACTGTACTCCTGCCTCCATTTGTCTTTAGGACTCTTCTGAGATTGGAATTGTTTTTCATGCAGAGATATTTTAGGAAGTGTCCTGAATATTTTTGTTAACATGGTGGCCTGATTGCCCTGAAGTTTAACCTCTTTAGTATTGTACTAGTTACTAGTGCAGTATATGTGTATCATAAATTGACACGGGGCGTTCTGCAAATGAGATTTGTTTCTCATAGAATCTATCCTGTAACTGTACCTTCAAGCAATATCCCTTTCCACATTTTGTTGAGTCCAAAAAACCCATACTATGGGGAAAGAATGGGATGGCAGACTACCAACCTGAGACAACCCTTAGCCTTCTAGTCTTCCTGGCTCTGGCAGTGGATTTTCTAGTTTTAGCAGAAAGTCCTCTCAGTAGGCCATTTTACCACCTCTGGATCAAGTGGAGAGAGATTCAACTCACACTTAAGGAAATTAGTGAACTAATAAATTTTGAATAATAATAATTACATTAATAACAACCTATTTCCAGATAAAAGAACTTATAGAGAATAAGCCTCTTTTACAAGGGTGTCCTGGTCAAGAAGGAACATTACTATTTCATTAACATATAGAGAACAGAGACACAGAGAAAATTTGAGGGTCTACATATTCTAATATCTAGATAATGTTTCATCAGGCAAACTAACTAATACTGTATTCTGATTCAAACGACATGTAAACAGGAAGTTCCCACATGGACTATGGACTGTGAATGTTAAAGAAGTAAAACAACGTTAACAAATATGGGCATTAATTAAACCTGATGCATACTGTTTCCGTCCCACCCCATCACATGTAGAGGATTGCACCTCTGCAAGTTCCCCTGATGCAATAAGATCTACTTTAGTGAGACACAGGTGCATGTCTGAAGCAGAGACAACAATTTCAGGGCAGACTCTGTTCTGCTAAATCCATATCTAATGGAGTCTGTTGTGGCTTTGCATTTGTGTTCATACAGTGTATGCATAAACCACCGCTGATCACTGTCCTCTGTATGTTTTATAGCATCTTAGTAAAGTAGCCTGAGATATCTTGACTAGAACTGACATAATTTTTAGGTGGGGCCTGACCAAAGATCTTAAAAGGAGTACTATGTCTCTAAATCATACAGGTATCATAATGCAAAGCACCACAATGAGCAAGCTATGCTACACACACACACACACACACACTCACACCAGTTCAAGTACTCCTACACCTCATTCTTTAAAATAAAAGCCTCCCTCCAGAGTTATGAATCTAGTTCAAACTGCTCCTATGGTTTATTTTTTTCCGAATTGCTCCTCATCTGGCCAGAAAACCTGATGGTTCTGGGTTCAAGTCCTTCACCAATAACTTTGTAATTACCCAACCCTGACACTGTAGCACTGAATTGGGGTGGTGCTGCACTGCTGGCAATGCCATCCATTGGATGAGGCATTAAACCTGGATTTCTTATGCTTACCAGTGGTAGAAGTCACGGTGAACCTTAAAGATCGCATGGTAGTTTTCAGGTGCAAATGAGTTATGCTGGAAGTTCTGATCAATATTCTGTCTCTCAATGATGCATATTCTAATACAATACAGCTACGTGTGTAATATTAGTGCACTTAATAGCTGATGCACAATGCAGATATGTGTATAATATTAGTGCACCTAATACCTGATGCATAGATGGCATATACATTCCTGGCAATACCAGTATCTAATTCATTGCTTTGTAAATCACTTTGGGTACTATGTGTGTACTTAAGATGCTTGAGTACAGCCAATGTAAGAGTTATGTATCCATGTGGTTACTCGATGTCTGTTCAGTAGTAGTGTGCTCCTCAGAGAGAAAGAATAGGCATTTCATAGTCTCCTGATTTTGATAAAACAGCTAGTAATGATTTGCTACAAAACTTGCAGAGAACAACTCACAAAAAACTTGCATCTTTATCTCACAACAGTGTACTCCATTCCCATGAAGTGTATGCAATATTCTGCGGTACTGTTTCTCATAACACAGGATTTTGCTGTTATATAACCCTTTAAACTCAAATCCAGAAGCAAATGGTTTGATACCTTTTACTGGACCAACATAGATGTTACAAAAAGAAAACAATGTCTAAGCTTTCAGACCAACTAAGTCCTTCCTTGGAAAAACTTATTACATCTGTTAAGAGAGTCATATTCTATTGACACCCAGATCATACATAAAAAACAAATTCTCATTGGTTTAAAGTACCTATGTCAAAAAATAACTAATTTAAATGGAATGAAAAGCATCCCATTAGCTTGCTACTACTGAAAATGTTTTCAAGGTCAAATGACATCCAATTTGACCTTGAAAAGATTTTATTTTATTTATTTATTTATTTTTTGCCAGCAGATTAGGCCTTATGGTCTATCGAGTCTGCTCGAACCTTAGATCCTTAGTTGGGTGCCGAGGCCCTCCCATCCCTTGTGCTCCAGAAACTCTATCATCCATCCCCACCCCCTGGACAGGCTATCATCTGATACATCCACTTTCTGTGTCTGTCCCACCCTCTCTTGAAGCCCTCCACTGTGGATCTCTCAACCAGCTCTCCAGACAGTGCATTCCAAGGGTCCACCACCCTCTCAGTGAAAACCTCCTCCTTCCCCTCACCCTTCCACCTTCCAACTTCAAACCATGCCCTCTGGTGATACCTCCCTGCTTTAGTCTAAAGATCCCCTCCATGTTTACCCTATTTATTCCCTTGAGGTACTTGAAGACCTCAATCATGTCCCCCCTGTCTCTCCTCTCCTCTCCTCCAATGAAAACAGGCAGAGCTCTTCAAGTCTGTCCTCATACGTCAAATCCCCTAGCCCTCGTATCATCTTAGTTGCCCTCCTCTGTACCCTCTCCAGGAGCTGTATGTCCCTCTTCAAGTGTGGTCTCCAGTACTGTACACAGTACTCAAGGTGTGGTCTAACCAGTCCATTGTACAGCGGCAGAATCATTTCCTTGCTCCTAGAGGTGATCCCCATTACGATGCATCCCAACATCCTGTTTGCCTTGCTAGCCACTCTCCTGCACTGCTCAGAGTTATTCATACATACATGCATCCACCATGACCCCTAGGTCTTTTTCTCCTATTGAGGCCTAAAGCGCCTCCCCTCCCAGGGTGTACCTGTGTTTAGGGTTTCCCCGACCAAGATGCAACACCTTGCGCTTGGTGATATTGAAATTTAATTTCCATGTGTGAGCCCAGCTTTCCAGGGTGTCCAGGTCCCCTTGCAGGGCCAACCTCCCTTCTTCTCCCTCAACTACTGCTCCCATCTTGGAGTCATCCACGAAGAGACTCATTTCACACCCCATACCCTCCCTGATGTCCGATATGTATGCATTAAACAGGGTCGGACCCGGGACCGAGCCCTGCGGTACCCCACTACCAACCTCTCTAGGGTTCGAGAGCTCCCCACAGACCACTACTCTCTGGGTGTGTCCAGCTAGCCAGTTTTCAATCCATCTGACCATCAAAGGACCGACTCCTAACCCCATCAGTTTCTCCACCAGACCATTGTGGGGGACAGAGTCAAACGCCCTGCTGAAGTCCAAGAATAATACATCCACAGGCTTTCCCCTGTCCAGTTCTGATGTTACCCATTCGTAGAACACCACAAGATTGGTTTGACATGATCTACCTGGTACAAACCCATGTTGCCGACTAGCCAGACCTCCCACCTCCTCCAAGTACACCCCCAATCATTCCTTTAGAATACTCTCCATTAATTTTCCCACCACTGAGGTCAAACTGATGGGTCTATAGTTACCTGGTACTTCCCTTGACCCCCTTTATGGATTGGCACCACATGTGCCTCTCGCCAATCCCTAGGTACCCTCCCTGTCTCAAGTGACCTGTTGAAGAGCTCCGCCAGGGGTGCAGCCAGTATGTCCGCCAATTCCCATAGTACTCTCTGATGAATGCCATCCGGCCCAGTAGATTTGTCTTTCTTTAGGGCCTTGAGGGCTAACCACACCCTTTTGGTGGAGTTAGCATCATCCGTCCCCTCCACCTTACTGGCCTTTTTATCCTTATCCAGTTGTGACACCCCTGGGGTACCTCTCCCTCCCACTTGCTCCATTTCTGTTGCTCCCCTGATCCCACTCACTGCCGCTTCTCACCCCTTCGTGCCTTGCTTTGTAGATATCCCATCCCTCCCTAGTGAACACGGAGGCAAAGTACTCATTAAATACCTCTGCCTGGTCCTCGCCTCTTCCACCTATCCTCCTTCTGATTTCAATCTGCTGAGATGGCCCTTAGTTTTCTCCGCTCCCCAATGTACCGAAGAACCCTTTTCCCTTCATGTATCCCCTGTGCCAGCCGCTGCTCTTTACTGGACTTTGCTCCCTCACCATACGGGTGACTTTTCTAGATGCAAGATGGTACATTTCCTTATCCCTATCCCCTCTTGTTGTTTTATATTTTTTGTAGGCCACCTTCTTTTCTCTGACTGCTACCTGTACCTCACTGGACCACCAGCATGGTTTATGTGACCTTGCTCCCTTACATTTCAACTTAGCGCAGATCCTGACTGCCTCATGAAGTCCCCGTTTTATGACCTCCCATCTCCTTTCCACACTTGTCATTGATGTAATCCCTTTCAAGTGATCCTTGAGAATATTTCCCATGCCCACAAAGTCTGCCCCCCTGAAGTCCACTGCCAGTGTCCTAGATCTCATCCCCTCCCCCATGCTTATTTGAAACCAGACAGTATTGTGGTCGCTCCCAGTCAGGGGGTCCTGTACAACCAGGTGCCTTACCAGATCCCCATCTGCCAGAACCACGTCCAGGACATGCCCCTCCCTTGTGGGCTCCATCACATGCTGTGTTAAGAACACATCCTGGAAGCCATCCAGCAGCTTCTTCTCCTTGGCCACCTTAGAGGACATGGTTCCCCAGTTTGTACCTGGCATATTAAGGTCCCCCATCAACACCACTTCTTCCCCTTTTGGTCCACACTGGGCAATGATGTTGTCCAGCAAACCATCCTCTAGAACACCACTCATCCCGGGGGCCCTATATACTACACCCAGCTTGACCTTATCTCCTGCTGGGGATCGTAAGATGACCCATAAGGCCTCCACATTTCCCTCTGCCTCTTCTACCCTAGCAATTTCTATGTCATCTCTAATGAACATAGCCACTCCACCACCTCTGCCCTCCTTTCTATCCTTCCTAAGCATAGTGTACCCCCCTACGTTTAGGTCCCAGTCATGTTTTTTGTTGGCCCACGTCTCCGTGACCACCGCCACATCCACCCCCCCCTCAAACAGCATGGCCTGGAACTCTGGCAACTTGTTTCCCAAGTTCCGGCATTTACTAACACCAACCCCCACCCCTTATCCCTGATCCTCTTTGTCGAACCCCACCCAGGTTCCTTATACTTCCATCCTCCTCTGCTCCTCCTGAAACCTCCACCCCCAGTCTGTTCCCCTCCCCCTTGCGGCTTGAAGACTACTCCGCTCATCTGGAGAAGAGGGCTTCTGGTCAGCCCCTCCCTTATCCCTTCCCCCCCTCACAAGTTTAAACCCCACCTTTCTTGAATGTAGTCAGCCATCCCCTGTTTAAGGACTTCCTTCCCTAATGGGGCAAGATGAAGCCTGTCCTTGGCATTGGATTCTCAGTAGTAGCAAACTAATGGGATGCCATTCATTCCATTTAAATTTGTGATTGTTTGAAATAGATACTTTAAACCAATGGGAGTTTGTTCTGGTTTTTTTATGTATGATCTTGGTGTTAATGGAATGTGACTCTCTGAACAACTGTCATAAGTCTTCGAATCAAGTAACTAATCTATTTCTGTATGTTTTTAAACTCAGACTTTTTTTTCTCTCTTTTGGTATTAAGGTGTAGGTGCAGCCTATGACTATGTGGGTACCAAGGACAGCATCATGATCCGTGTTCCTGACCACACAGTGACTGCTCAGCTTGTAGCTATGACTGGCCCCCTGGCCATCACATCAGCCAATCCCAGTGGAGAACCAGACAGCACCCATCATGACATGGTCCTCTCGTAAGTATTGGGGGCAAAGGATCTATCAATTGCTTAAAAGGGGACAAAGAGCTTTGCTGTGTTCCCAGTTCGTATTTGCTCCCTCACTGTTCTCTTTCTGTATATGTCTCTCTGTTTTGGGTTTCTGTCTCTGTGCACCAAAAAACCCACTTTACAACAGTGCCACCCTATTACTGCACCATTATAGATGTTATGACACCACTACTTGCATAATGTAGAACTCAAAATATTTGCTATTAATTTATTTTCATATATTCACACTTGAATGTTGATCCACAAAAATATTTTAACAGCAGATATTGTTAGCCATGATCATAGTGCTGTTCATAGTGTCCTAAAATAACACCCTTCAACCAGGTCAAATAGGTCATGTTGTGTGTTGTATCCTATATTTATTCATGTTGTATTCTTTGCTCAGTTATGTGTCCGTTTAAAAAAGACTCTGCCTCTTAAAGGGGAACAGTCAGCATAAAGGGCCCCCCTCACTCAAGTGTTGGGCTATTCCCAATGTGAACTTTGTGCACAAAAACATTTTGGTTTGCTGTAGCATAGTAGATTATATTAGACTAATTCTGCTTATTTCTAGGCTAACCTCTTCTGTTACTACAAATCCCAGAATCCCTTGCAGCTGACATTGGAACAGTTGCAAACTCAATATCCTGCAGTGCATGTTAGAGCTTTTAGAGATAGAGGTGCCAGCGTTGCTCAGTTGGTAGCACATCCACCTCTTGGCCAGAAGGTTGTGGTTTCTAGTCCCACACCAGGATTTGGCTCATGCCTAAATGCTGCTACCTGAGTGCAGTATTATGGGGGTGCTGTACTGTTGGGGTGTGCCATCTTTCAGATGAATCATTTAACCAAGATCCCTTCTATATATCCTGGTGCTATCCTGGTGGGTGTCCAGGTGGAAGGTGCCAGGGTTTTACTAACAGCTCCTTCTGTTATTTCTTCTTCCACAGACGCCTCGGGTACAAGATCATGGGAGTACTATGTGATGGGGACTCCAGTGAAGTGGTAGCTTCAACAGTAGTCAACTGTACAAGGATTGAAGAAGGTAAGGATCTTGTTGTTTACATTTATAGACCATGAATTATCAAAGCCAGTGAGACCCTAAGGTGAGGGGCTAAAATCAGTGCCCTGGGTACGCACTGACTGTCAAGCAGACTCAATAGACCATAGGGCCTATCGGCTGGCTTCATAGTATGTTAGTATGTCCCAGGTACCATCAGGGATATTTACAAAGAGATTTGTTCCCTTCCCTAGAGAAGGAGATATGGGGAAAGGCAAAAGGATTTACAGCACTGCTCATCTAGAACAAATTTGGATATGATGGGCATGAGACCTGTTCTCCTTCGAGACTGATAGGGAAGAGGTGGGATGGGCTATTTAGCAGCATGCATCAGGCTCTCACCTATAGAGAGCACACACATGCCCTCTGCTACATGGCCCCTATCCACCAGCCTGGTGCATGGGATGTCATAGGTCACTCCTGAACCTTAGTCCCATGTACTGGGAAACAGCTTACAGCCACCAACTCATTAAAATATTCTTTATTAAAATAAACAAATTATAAATCTTCAGCACTCATTCAGCCAATCACAGGAAGGATTTACAAGCAGTGTTTGAAAAAGTGGCCAGTTCCATTTTTGAAAGTAGATGTCCATTTTTTAATTAAAAAAAAACATGTTTGCACTTTAAACATATTATACATCATTCACTGGTTAAAATGAAAATGTTTAGGTGGGGAACTCTCTCATCTAGATTTCTAGATGGTGGAACTGTCGATGACAGAGGTGGTTCAACTGTCATAAACTTTTTAAGAGGTGGTGGAACTGAGTCCCTGTGGGTATCTGCCCAGTTCAACTCCTGTATATAATCAAACACTGACAACTGATAGTACACTGATTGATTGTGATACGACCTTGATTGCCGGAAAAGTCTATTATGGCTACAAGAGTATTGCATCTTGCATAGAAGGCCAGAACCCCTCACCCTTCACTCTCACCCTAAGAACATGTGATGTATTTATTTATTTATTTAAGCATTTCACCAGGAAAGACATACTGAGCTCAAACAACTCGTTTCCAGAAGTGACCTGGGGGGATTAGCTAAGAGAACAGAATACAAAATATATACATTTGCACAAATGAAGAGAGACAGAGTTTCTATGAATACAGATGGTAGATACAATGTATAGATGTGCAACATACTGTGACAGAGTACATTAGGTAAGTAGTGTAGCATACACAATATTTACAAATAACTGAAGTAGTTCGGGTAACAATACAGCTAACAGCAGCCGAGGCAGGTATACCCTGAATAATAATGCTTTAGGGTTCAGGAACAGAAGTACAATCATAAACAGAAACTTGTGTGTCCCTTATGGGTAGCTGGAGTGGAAGAAGAGTGGGATTACGCATGGGACTTTGAATGGGGGATAAGGCACTCTTACATCCACAAGAGACTGTCCAGGCAGCAGTGTTAAAATTTCACTTTATGAGCTTTGGGAGCTTGGGGGGTGGGGCATAATGCCATATCTTTCAGTTGAGACCCCCTTTCCATTATAAGTCCATGAAAGTGATGCACGAGCTACTGAGGCTAACTTCAGAGCTAGGTGGGGATCGAGCCTTGGCAACCCCCATGTAATTCCAACACTGCCAGGCATCCTATAAACGTATAACACTGCTGAACTCTACTGCTGCTCAGTGTTTGCTCACTGCTGCTTTGTCTGTCATTTGGGGGGGGGGATTTAAAGAGCAAGTGGAGGTAAAACAGGAAGACAAGAAAATAATACAAATTTTAAGAAGTAGTCAGTTCTGTCTTTTTATTTATGAAGTATTTTTCTTTTTCATTTTGCTCATCAGAAAGTCTTCTATGTGATAATATTGTGCTGGATGTGTGGAACAGCTCTTAGCTTGACAGCTGGCATTTCTAGCTCTACTGCCCCCCACTATATCATCAGCTCTGCAATCTCACTGACAGTGACATCACAGGTGAATGACGTGGCAGTCACTGAATTGCTGGTCCTAAACAAAAGTGACATCACAGTCAGTGAGGTCCCAATGCTGGTGATGTAGTGGGGGGGCAGTACAGCTAGATATGTCAGCTGCCAGGTAGAGTACTGTTCCACACATCACACCTACTAACATCAGGTAAACAATCTTCTGATTAAACAAAGAAAAGAAAAAGTACCTCAAATATAAAAGGTAATGTTTGGCAGCTTTTAAAATATGATATTAGTTTTCAGCAGTACACTAGCTCTTTTAAGTGGGTGTCCTGTCACCAGCCAAAAGAAATCCCAGCTGGCATCAACAGAACTCCCTTTCACAACATTACGAAATCCTTGGAATTACAACCCATTCCACTCTTCATTACTGAGGGATATATACATGAAAAATTAAATGACAAAATCATTTTTAGTTAAACAAATCTGATTATTTCTTAGCATTCAAGACACTCGTCTGCAAATTCTGTAGTCTTAAAATTCTGGCATTCTAAGTTTACTTGGCATATAGTACATTTCCTAGTTCATGATAACATATTGTTTTATTTATTCGCTGAACATGGACAATCCTTATAGAGCCATATGGCCTTTTCAATGGCTACCATACGATAGAAACCTGTTACATAGTAGAAGCAAGTAAAACAATCAAAGCTATTATTATAGAACAAAGTGTCTTTAAAAATATAATTATTATAAAAGGAGTTGAACAAAGACTTAAATTTAGAAACATAGAAACATAGATGTTGATGGCAGATAAGGACTGCTTGGTCACCTAGTCTGCCCATTTCGCCTAGAGGATAAGCTGCAGATCCATTTAACCAACAGCCTATTTCTTCCTACCTCACAAAAATTGCCTTATGTCTGTCCCATGCATTCTTGAATTCTCCCACAGTTTTAGACCCACAATCTCCTGGTAGAAGGCTGTTCCATGCATCCACCACTCTCTCAGTGAAAAATACTTCCTTACATTGCCCCAAGCCATCCACCTCATCTTCAAATTGTGTCCCTTGTTCTTGCATCATCTTTTCTGAAAGATGCTACCTCTTGGACTTTGTTGATTCCACTAAGTTATTTAAATGTTTCTATCATGTCCCTCCCCTCCTTTCCTCAAAGGTATACATATTAAGCTCCTTAGCCCTCCTCATATGGCTTCTCTTACAGACCCTGCACCATTTTAGTTGCCTCCTCTGAACTGCCTCCATCCTGTCTATGTTCTTGCGGAGATGGGGTTTCCAGAACTTGGACACAGTCTCCAGATGGGGTCTCACCAATTGTCTGTACAGGGGATAACAACTTCTATTTTCTGCTGGTGATGCCTCTCCCTATACATCCCATCTCCCCAGACCTCTCTACCTTCTTCACATTGCTTGCCAACCTTAAGGTCATCTGATAAGATTACCCCATGTCCTCTTCCATTTTTGTTGTTGTTACTACCTCCCCCATTGTGTAATCTTCCCTGGTTTTTGTTTCCCAGGTATTACTTTGCACTTTGCATTGAATCCAAGCTATACTGCTGACCATCCCTCCAACCTTGCTGTCCCTTCTCATCCTTTCCACGCCTCCTTGTGTATCAACCTGCAGATCTTTGTGTCATCTGCGCAGAGGCATATTTTCCTCCAGTCTCCTCTGCAATGTCACTTATAAAGACATTGAAAAGGACTGGACCCAGTATTGAACCTCATGGTACCCTACTAGTAACCCTCTTTCGTCCAGAGGACTCCATTTACAATTGTACATTTGGACACAGTACTCAATAGTCACAGCTTAGAGATTTGTGCTCAAGATCATGAGTGGTCTATTGGACTTTGAATAATGGGAAGCAAGTTTGAATGAGGAAAGGTTTGTTACTGGCAATATTCAATCTACAAGCCTTTCCCTGTATAGAGCTACTGTATGTTACATTGGAGTAGAGCCAGCAGGCACTTAGGGCACTCTTGAACTTTTCTATAGCAGGGTTTATACTTTATGCTGGCTGGACCAACCTCATGGTGTTTTTTCTTTTAATATATGTCTTATCACGTGTATATTACAATTATAAAAGTGTCTTAACTCCATGTCCTTAACCATGTCCCATGCCAATTTCAAAACATAGACTCAGCCCTGACCTGTATGATTTAGTTTAATTGTAACCTTTCTATTCCGAGCTCCTGTAGCTCTGTAGATCTCCTTATATCCTGTCTTTACTCCAAGGGTTTTCTCAAGAATAAACCTAATATTTTCCTCAGGATAAGAAATACCACTCTAGTGCGCCTTCACTCACAAAATCATCCTACTGCTCTTTACAAGATATGTCCATTACAATGGGTTCTTTGTGTTTCTAACTCTGTCTCTTGCCCAAGGTGTGATACTTTATATATCACTGAATAAATAATTTTGCAATACATTCTGCTTCTGGAATCCCTCTGGAGAGAGCTTTCGACTGATTGTTATCTGTTGTCTCTTTTACTGTGCCCCATCATTTCTCCAGGTTGGAGGAAACTAGAGATATATCTCTGCTGCAGTTACCAGAATACAAAATAAATATTTCTGTATTTTATACTTCATGCATTTTATTAAAACTCTGTTTTTGTCTCTTTTTCAGATTCCATCCTCCTCAGTGGTTGGTACCCTGGAAGTGCAGCTGCTGTTGCTAGCTTCTGTCTCTGAACCGCCTCAGTGCATTAGTGCCTTAGCCATCGATCCTTCACTGGCAAGGTGCTCCATGGCCAATAGTTGCTACACAGGCTAAACCCTTCATATTGGGAATGCTGCACTCTTGGACTTGAGGCTGCCCTGCTGGCCTCCAGAGGGATAAAGGCAAACCCCTGATCTTAGATGATGCCAGGTTGTGCTGGATTCAATGCATTTTATGATGATTACCAACCCAAAGGCACTGCTGCTCCCAGAAGAGCTCCTGTGTTCCTCTTAGAGGGCAGGATGTGTGCCTGCTTCCAGCTCATCTGGGCGTGCACTGGATAGCTGATGCAGCTGTTTCAGTAAGGAACTCATTGGCACAACCACACTGGCTCCTTCTCCCCATCCATGATCAATGCCATCATCCTGAGGGTTCCAGTCTCCAAGCACATCAACAGACTCTTCCCAGAATCAGAGCACTAAGCACGCCATTCATTCCAGTTCAATGCTTGCACAGCCCTCTTGGATGGTGAAGTGAATATTGAGTCCTTCCATAAGGGCAGTCGGCCTGTTATGAGCTGCTGGAGCTGCTGAGCAAGGTAGTAGTGGAGCAACCTTCAGACAATCAGGCCAACTTTTGACCGTATGTATGGAGAGATAATTCTTGTCCTGGAACAATGGAGATATTCTAAGAGCAAATGTAACACCTTCTTATGGCACTGAGAAACCTCTAACTAAGGAATCTTAGTCAAGAAGTTTGAAACCAATGCTTCCTATGTGCTGGAGAAGAAAAGCTATAGAGGCAATTGTTGAAATAGTGGAGAACGTGGAGAACCTGAAGGATTTCTCCAAGCTGGCTTCTACTGCTCATAATGTACAGCGCCTGTCAATACCATGAGTATAATGAATACCCAGACAGACAGCCAGTGCAACTAAAAGATTGAATATGGCTGAATTTCCCAGTGAAGCAGAACAAACATCAAATGTTCTCAGTTATCACCAACTCATGTTTGTGAATGTTATTTAAAATGTGATAGCAACATACATATTTTTATTGTATTTATGGTTTGAAAGTATATTTTAAAATATTTATGAACTAGGCTAATAACATAACTCAGCTGTGTATTGCTTCCCTGGCTGTTGTCAACCTTCTACACATTGCAATGGCGACATTTTACAGTAATCCCTCACTATAAGGAGCACCTCCAACTTCGAAACAGAATATTCTTTGTTATAATAAGAGGTCACCAAGCAAGGATACATGATAATTCCAATGCTGTCTGGTTCACAAAGTCACGACTCACAAATGCTTATGCATTATGTGAACTGAAGCATTCATTAAGTATCAATCATGCAGCTGTTAACGGTACTAAATTGTTATTGTAATGTTTGCACACCGTAGTTATAATAGTATTGAGTAGCTAATTAATGTACAGTGTCTGACTTTAGGACAATCTTATAGACCCCCAAATAAAAGTGTTTTGTTATATATAGGTTATGTAATTTAGTTATGTGATATAAATACCCCTGTTCTGTAATTACTGCGGACATATTTAAGCAATACGTCATGTTCGATTCAGTGAAGGTTATTGGGTGATTTAACTGCACATCACGTGGCATGTCATGAACAGCAGCTGAGTGACTTAACCATCATGAGTAGGGGAATTCTCAAATATCCACATCCTGAGTGCCGTATTGCTATTACATAATGGATACATGTATAAAATAAATGCTTATAATGTGTCTATATTTTGTTTTACTATTTATAAATGCTCTTCTTAGCTGTGAGTTACTGTAGGATTTACCTATAGGTTAAGACTTCAGCTGACCTCTCAGTTATAGAATATTTTATTTCCACTGTAAATTATATTTAATTACATGTGTTTCATGTAACAAAACCGCACTTTCAGTATTTTTCATTTCATACTTTTTCATGTGTAGGCCTGACAGGATTAGAGTCTAAAGTTTTTTCTACTGTTAATATAAATTATTTCATGTAAATATTGCTGTAAATACCTTGCTCTGCATTTATTGGGGTTATATTAATTATTGTTACAGGTAACAAACTGCTTTACTTTAAATATATTTTATGTCATTGTTTTTCATGTGAAGGCCTGATACTGTTAACTCTGGTTTGGTCCATGAATATGTTTCTGTACAGATTTTGTACCATTTAGTATGATTGCTCAATTAAATTTATTATCAACTTTTACTAAATGTTTTATTTTGTTAATATACAATATCACACTGGAAGTTTCTTTCTTTCTTTCTTTCTTTCTTTCTTTCTTTCTTTCTTCTTCTTTTTTCTTCAAGAGTGCTGATACCCCTCAGAAGAACGTTATCAAAACATACTATTTAAATGCAGTCCAGCTTGTATTTCACATTAGTTCTGTATTCTTCATCCCCATTATTTATTACTGAGGTCATTTTCATAAAACAGGCTCTTTGCCCCTGAAGAGTTCATCTTTTCTGGTTTCTGTCTCCCAGCTGAGGTCATAATGCAGGCTTTAGTGACATTACAGGTACTTCCATGGCAACAGGCTGTGATGTTACAACAGAGGATTTATGACTTGAAGTAAGGAGTCAGCTGTAGAGACAGATAAACTCTGAGGAATAAAGATCATGCATTCATGGAAATATCCTTAGTAATAAACATGGAGAAGGAGGAATTTAGAAGATATATGGAATGGAAGTGAATTGAACCTCATTATTATGTTTTTCAAAGTTTTTTTTAAGGCATCAGCAACTCTTTAAACAAATACTGAAATGGTAAATTGTGTTGCAACTACAGTATATTGAATTATTTAAGTATTTTTTTGCAATTTATTTATTTTTTTTTCAGGTAGGGTATGCAGAGCAGAAATTTATTTTATTTATTTTTTGTATGTTCAGAAACAATATACCTCATTCCCAGATTCATTCTGGGGAAGTGGGGTATATTGAGGAATAAAAGGTAGTTTTCAGTAGTCATATGATTGATTTACCTTGCTTAAGTCAGCTGAGATGCAATATCCATACCATATCACATTTTCTGTTGGGAAATCTTATTTTTTACTATAGAGGTACTTCTTAGAGGCTGTCCTGTCTCCTCTCTCGGTGGTAACTTTCAAATCTGCCACCCAGATCCCTGTGGTACCTCTGTTGTGCTGGAGCTAGGAATATCATTGCCATGCAAATAGTTTGTGGGAGGAGGTCTCATATTTTCTCCATTTTTCCTCCTCTAAGGGTAAAATGAGGGCTATCGCTACTTATTTGGGACATTTGAGAAGTATGGACACTGGGGTTCAGAGAGGTAAATGATGGTCATCTCTTAATGTGGGGCAATTCTGAGGTATGAACAGAAGAGTTCTGAGAGGTAAAATAAGAACTGTTCCTCCAAATGTGGGACAGTTGAGAGGTATGGAGAGGGGTTCCGAGAGGTAAATAAGAGATGTCCCTCCTAATGTGGGACAGTTGAGAGTATGGAGACAGGTTCTGAGAGGTAGAAGAAGAGATGTCCCTCCTAATTTGGGACAGTTGAGAGCTATAGATAGGGGCTCTAGAGGTAAAATAGAGATGTCCCTCCTAATGTGGGACAAGTTGAGGAGGATATGGTCACTCGCCCTGTATGCCATGGATAACCCTACCCCCTGTTGTCATCTTCATTTTGCTAACATGCACCCTCACCCCAGATATCTAGCTCTCCATCCTCCCCAAATTGGTCCCCTACTGGCCTCCATGATCTCATAGAATAGGGACACCAAATGCTCATGGGTTCCTCTCCACCCCCTGAGGCATGTATCCCCATCTACTCCCTCCTCCTACATCCCTTTACCTCACCCTCCCTGTCCTTTTCACCTTTTCTTTTATTGTAAGTGCTTGTTTACTTACTAACCCAGCACTTGTTATTGTTCAGTTTTTTCTTCATTATGCACAACTCTGTTTTAACACTGTTTATAACACCTGCCTTGCAACTGTGTTAATGTTGATCTTGTAACTTGAATATAACTTGAACATGACTCTTCCCTCCCCACCTTACCCCTCCTTCTCCATTCCCCATCTCACTGCCCCTTTTTTCTTTTAATAAGCACTTGTTTACTTATTAACTTGGCACTTATTATTGACCACTCTTTCTTCCTGTTATGTGCAGCACTGTAGTACCACCGTTTGTAACACCTGCCTTAGAAATGTATGTTAATGTTGATCCTGTAACTTGAATGTTTAATGTTTCACTCCCATTGTACCCTTCCCCCAGGTCACTCCAGGAGACAAGCGACTTGTCACTCAGTGTGCCATCCTGGTGAAACATGTCAATAAATAAATATAGAGAGGGGTTCTGAGAGGTAAAATAAAGACATCCCTCCAAATGTGGGATAGTTGAGGTATGGAGAGGGTTCTGGGAGGTAACAAGAGACATCCCTCCAAATGTGGGATAGTTGAGAGTTATGGAGAGGTTCTGAGAGGTAAAACAAGAGACATTCCTCCTAATGTGGAACAGTTGAGAGGTACTGAGAGGGCTCTGAAAGGTAAATAAGAGACGTCCTCCAAATGTGGGATAGTTGAGAGGTATAGAGTGGGGTTCCAAGAGGTAAAATAAGATGCCGCTCCTAATGTGAAACAGTTGAGAGGTATGGAGAGGGTTCGAGAGGTAAAATAAGAGATGTACCTCCAATGTGACAGTTGAGAGGTATGGAAAAGGGTTTTGAGAGGTAGAATGAGGATGTTCGTCCTCATGTGGGAGTTGAGAAATGTAGAACCATGAACTGTAGATACTTTATGGTGCAATCAGTCAATTAGTGAACTAAGGCCCTATGCTGCAGATAAGGACATTGTTGCAGGGTTGTTGACTCAGCTGGGGGCAGATTATTTTCCAATTCATTTGTACCTGTTGCTGGCCTACCACTGGGAGTTATTGACTGAGAGGAGAAACTTCTCCCACACTCGTGTTCTACGGAACTGTGTGAGGGCTGTTAGGTATAACCTATACACACACACACACACACACACACACACACACACACACACACACACACACCACTAAATGCAGTCAGTTCTGCTTAGAGCAAACTGCATAATGCTAAAGGGATATAATATTACCTGAAACATACATTTCTTGTTCTCAAAACAATTTAATTGAAAAACTGAAAAAATACTGTGTGAAGGGTTGAAAGTATGGTGCAACCATTAGCTGAGATGCTGAAATGGTGTCATTGCTGATGGTTGTACCTGGGGTGTTTTACCCATACCTGTATATTTCATATAGTGGGCCCATCAGATTACTAGAGCTACAAATGTATGCCCATCATGAATTTCCATTTACATTTTGTATATTTTGTGTATTTACTTCCCTGCCTCTTAATAATGAGATCCATTAAACAAGGAAACCAAATTCCTGTCCCTGTACTCCATTTGGTTGGGTTTCTTGCCTTCACCGAACATCACAAACTCTTCTGCTTGAGACATCCTATTCTGTTACTGTGAAAATAATAATGACTTCACATGCAGAGGACTGTGATGTCAGATAAGCAATCTGAGTTAGATACTGCCCTATGAACAGGGATCCTTTTCATTTCAAATGTACATAGTTCACAGGTTCATAGGTTCATGTTGATTCCAGTTCGTAGACAATTTGTCCTTAATGAACTCGCCACCTACTTATTCTATTGATGGAACATAACTTTTGTTTCCCGATGTTGATCTAGTTGATATTTAAGTTTCAATTTTTTCACTTTCCACCACCTGCTTGGGTAATTCATTCCAGCTTTTTATTACTCCTTGTGTTAAAAATCATAACATTTTTTAGTCATATTTGTTTCACCATTTAATCTATAGTTGTGTGATCTAGTTTTCTTATTTAGTTCTAAAAAATGGGAAAACTAATAAGATCATGAGGAAAGCTGGGCACAGAACGCCTTAGCAAGGACAAAGGCTGATACTTTCAACCACAGTCACAGACTTCATATGATAAATGCACACAACAGCATATGACCTGGTGTGATGCTGAATGTTTTGCTCACAATCAAGAGCACACTTTCACTAGCCAGCCTACTGAGACTAGTGACAATTTGCTACCTGGAATGATAATACATGATTCAGTGATGATTCTGAAAGTTTATTGTTCAAAGTCACACATTTGTACTCAAATGGAGCCTGTAGAATTATAGTTTATGAGATATTGAGGCCAATGAGGGTCCTATTTTAAATTGAACTCCTTCCCAATACAACAGACACCACTTATGTAGTACACATTCACAAAACCTTTACCCTTTTCCATAGACTCCATGCCAGATCAATGTGATATATTATACAACGGCAAGAAAGAATTGGACCCATGGCATTATCCCAGCATAACGCCACAGGTCTGTTCTCATCAATATGGAGGAGCATTGATTCTTCTCTATTTGCATTCTCTTAAGAAACAAAATATTTTTCCACACTAATAAAAACATTCTTTAAAATTATTTTTTTATTTTATATATTACAACAAGCCATTATATAATAGGAATAATAAGCACTCCAGGATGTGTGTTGTGCTGGGATAATTCCGTGCCTGGGGCATTGGAAGCACTTGGCCTCTGTGGTCTTGTGCTGCTCAACCCCCAGCGTGGCATTATCCCAGCACAGACACACACCCTGCATGCGTATTCCTTTAGTGTACTATAGCTGTATATATCAGACAGCTCCTAGCACTCATTTGCACCACTAGATGTCATAATGCCCTACTAATGTCAAGCTACATGCAGATATCTGAGTACTGTACTTTGATGATGATGATGCTTGGAAGAGGTGAGCGGTTGATCAGGCAGGTGAATTACAAGTGTGTGCCATTTTATTTCATTTATTAGTTAGCCACTTGTCCTGAGCACTTGTTGCTTCTAGTCCTGGCAAACCCCTGAACAAGTCAAGCACCTCCACATGCCTTTTGCCTGATCAGCTTGGTGCCTATCTCAGTGGCTGGAATGGCTGCCCTGTGATGCCACACCATTAACTACATGCAGCTTGCTTTGTCTGGAACTAGAGTGCATGATTCACTATTTTACCATAAGGAAGATGTTTTATAAATAAAACTCTCTTTCAAGGAACAGAGCAGGGCGGAGTGGCTGGGTCACAGGCCAGCATGCTACAACAGGAGTACAGGCCACATCTGCCCTGGATGTACCCTCCCCTGCACCCATCCCAGCCCTTCTGACCCTCCACCATAGTAGCAGCAACCAGCTCTCTGGGCAATGCATTCCAGGGCTCCACCACTTCTCAGTGAAGTAATGCCTCCTTGTTTCCTCAACCTCCTCCCATCCAGCTTCATGGTGTCCCCTGGTTCCTTAGCTGTAGGATCCCTCAAGGCTTAACCTATTAACCCTTGAGATACTTGAAAACCCCTATCATATCCCCCATCTCTTCTCTCCTCCAACGAGTACAGGTTGAGCTCCCCCAGTTGCTCCTTCATAGGACATTTCGCGAGTCACAGTACCATCCTAGTTACTCCTCTGTACCTCTCCAGTAACGAATTCTCCTCTTTGCACTGACGGTAAAACTGCACACAGTACTCAAGGTGTGATCTAATCAGACTATTGTACAGTGGAAGGAATACTTCACTACTCCTTCAGGTTATCCCCTGGCATGCACCCAAGCATTTTATTTGCTTGTGCCTCACCTCTACACTGCTCTGAGTTAATTCTTTGGCATACACCACCACACCAATGTCTCTCCACCCCCTTAGAAACCTGTGATGTCCCTCCCTCCCCCCCAAAGTGTATGGATGAGTAGGCTTTTTGCTCTTAAGTAAGAAGCTTCTATTACGTAGCATTAAACTTTAGTTTCAGATTCTTGACCACCTCCTAGAGTCTCCAGGTCCTGCTGAGATCCAACTTTCCTTCTTCTCATCCACCACTGTCCACAGTTTATAGTCATCTGCAAGGACCAAAAGCAGCATGGATTTACAGCAGGAAGGTCATGTCAGATGAATCTAATAGATTTTTGACTGGGGACTCAAGTATAGACCAGGAGGGGCTGTGGATTTGGCCTACCTAGACTTTTAGCAAGGTATTTGACACAGTCCCGTACGAAAGATTAATAGTCAACTAACCAGCCTGGGAGTGGGTCCGAGGTGGTAGCCTGGATAGCAAACTGGCTGTACAACAGGACACAGAAGGTAATAGTGAATGGAACACATTCCAAGAAAGGGGGGTCACTAGTGGAGTACCTCAGGGTTCAGTACTGGGTCCAGTCCTCTTAACATCTTTTAGGTGACATTGCAGGGGGTCTGGTGGGGAGAGTGTTCTTTGCAGATGACACAAAGATCTGTAACAGAGCTGATGCACAAGCGGGCCAGAAAGGATGAGGAGGGACTTGGTAAGGCTGGAGGAATGGTCATATGGCAACTTAGATTACCAAAGCAGTGCAAAGTATTGCACCAGGAAACAAAACCCAGGAGAAGAGTACATAATAGCATGGAGGTACTAATAACAACAAAAATGGAAAGGGACCTGGGGGTAGTCATATCAGATGATCTAAAGGTGGAGAAGGATGATGAAGGGACTTGGCAAGGTTGGAGGAATGGTCAGAATATGGCAGCTAGGGTTCAATGCAAAGAAGTGCAAATAATGCACCTGGGAAACAAGAACCCAGGGAAGAATACACATTGGGGAGGTAGTAACAACAACAAAAAGGAAAGGACCTGAGGTAATCATATCAGATGACCTTAGTGTTAGCAAGCAATGGAGAAGTCAGTAAGGAGAGCTAGGGGATACTGGGATGCATAGGAAGGGCATCACAAGTAGAAAAAGGAAGTGACTATCCCTCTATACAGACAGTTGGTGAGACCCCATCTGAGTACTTTGTGCAGTTTTGGAGACCTCATCTACGCAAGGACATAGACAGGATGGAAGCAGTCCAGAGGAGGGCAACTAAAATGGTGCAGGGTCTGCATCAGAAACCATATGAAGAGAGACTGAGAGAGCTTAATATGTATACCTTGATGAAAGGAGGGATGGGGGACATGATAGAAATGCTCAAGTACCTCAAGGAATCAACAAAGTCCAGGAGGGTAGCATCTTTCAGAAAAGAGATGTGTAAGAACAAGGAGCACAATTTAAAGATAGTGGGGGGACGGTTCAGGGTAATGTGAGGACATTTTTTTCACGGAGAGGAGTGGTGGACGATGGAACCATCTTCTCAGAGAGGCTGTGGGGTCTAAAACAGTGGAGGAATTCAAACATGCATGGATAGACATAAAGGCAATTATAGTGGGGGTGGTAGAAGTAGGCTGCTGTTAACTAAAATCAGCAGCTTATCCAGTAGGTAGGGAAATAGGCAGACTGAGGGGCCAAGTGGTCCTTATCTGCCATCAAAGTCTATGTTTCTATGTTAAGAGACTCATCCTACTCCTTGTACCATTTCTGCTGTCCATGACATAGGCATTAAATAGGAGTGGATCATCGCCGACCCCTGTGGTACCCCACTTGGACTAACCTTGAGGATGAGACCCGCCCACCCTCACCCACTGTACCTGCCCAGCCAACCAGTTTCCTATCCACCCTGCCCATCCCCACACCCCCAAACTCTCCAGCTTCTCTAGTAGCCCATGATGTGGCATGCTGTCAAAGCCCTGAAGTTCAGAAACAAGTGGCTCCACTGACCTGCCCCAATCCAGCACCCTTGTCACCCTTGAGTGCATCCAACACCCTACCTCTGGTATTTCCTCATCCTTTTCCCTTCTTAGACCACCATATCTCCTGCCCCTCTCCTACAGCATTTTGGCACCTGAAATAAAATGTCAAATTCTGTCCCAGAGCTGATGGCGCCCTCTCTCTTCGATCCCTCTCGCCTCTGGCATTGCTGCAGGCAACCCATTAAATAATGCAGTAAGTATGCAGTGTTTTAGAACCAAAATAAAGCCAGCCAGGTGGTGCTGAATGCTGAGGCACTGATGCCTTACCTTTGTACCACGCCGGTGACCCGTGTTGGGAAATGGGCACGGATCGCTGGGGGTCGGCAGGGAGGAGAAGGATAGGGTGCTCAACGGCTGCTCTCCTTCTCCGGGGTCATGTAGCTCCCACCATGATACCGCCACCTGGGGTGCCTGGTAGGTGGTAGTGGGAGGCAGCATGGGGACAGGGAGGACGTCAGCAGAGGGGCAGAAGAGGCGCATCTCAGCATGTCTCCTCGCTCATTGGCCCTCATTGCATGCTGATGCCTGGGGTTGAACAAGGAAAACACCCCTGTCTCTCCTAGGTGACAGCCCTCGCTGTACATCCTTAGTTCATCGAGGCAGACTCTGTTGTGCAGGTCCTCTTCGAAACAGATGTTGAGGAGGTTCAAATGGGAGGGTTCCTCCTCACCCCACACCAGGGTCAAACCAGGCATCAAGGGTAAAGAAGTGGTACCTTGTACTCTAGGGGCAGACTCTGACGATGAGGCATGTATATGGGGCAGTCTGAGAGAGTGGAGAGAAGGGGCAGTAAGGCGCAAAAATACGGAAAGTAAAAAAATAAAAATTTCATAGTTCAGTCCCTCGCACTCCAAGAGCTCTGCTGAGTTCTCTCTCTCACTCCGGTGCTGCTGTGAGGCCACCCATTAACTAGGGCAGCAAGCCTGCAAGCGTTTTGGCACCAAAAATAAAATGCAAAGTTCAGTCCAAGAGCTCCAATGAGCCCCTCTCACTGCTCAATCCTCTCTTGCTCTCCAGCACAGCTACAGGACGCCTGCACTAGGGGCAGCAAGCCTGCAGCCTTTGGTGCCGAAAATAAATTTAAAAGGTCAGTCACAGTCTCAGAGCTCCAATGAGCTCCCTCTAGCTGCTCAAGCCCTCTCTTGCTCCAGTGATGGTGTCTATACCCATGGATGGATTTCATTCTTGCCCTGGGATCAAATGGCTGTTCACACATGGGTCGGGCAGCTCTGTGTGTGCTGGGCAGGTCCTGAATTAACTGCAGGCACAGTGTGGGACCAGTACAGCACAGACAGCCATCACTGTGCTCTGGGGGTGGGACTGACAGGCTATGCACTGGGCACATGGGATCACTGGTACTGGAATGCACAACCATTCGCAAGTGCACCAACCAACCTAAAAGTCCTCCCACCTCTCCCCTGCACAATATCACATGACCTCTCTTTTCCAGCTACAGTGCCCTCCACACCTATTCCCCTGCTGGAATACTAGCCCCCCATCATTTGTCCATCTGCAATGCCACCACCACACCTTTCCGTATTACTACCCCACATCACTGGCCCAGCTGATGCTCTTATACTTTCTTCCTTAACCAGAATGCCCTGGCTCAGTGCCCCAGCCCAGCTGGAATACCTCCAAGATTTGGCTCAATCTGAGCACACTCTTCATCCGAGTGTCCCAACCTGAAGGTTCCCTGGTCTGAGTGTCCCAACCACAATGCCCCCACCCTTCTGCCAGACTGGAATGCCTCCTCATCTTTCTGCCCGGCCAGAATGTCCCTCCATAGGTGATCACCATCTGTAACACTTCGTCTGTTCCGTCTCTAGTCTCGCCAAGTAAGTGCCACACTGGGAAGGCTGGACTGCCCAGCGCAAAAGAAAAAAAGGAAACAAAACCTAAACCAACTCTAAATAAGCTGAGGGCAGCGAGCGATCTAAAAGACCTGATGTTGCATGCTGTGCATCATTGCCATAATTGCCGCAAATTGCAAGGAAAGGCATTAGGTGCTATAATTTTGCATGGCTCTGAACTTTTTAAAACTTGAGTTTTGGTGCCAAATCTCAACGTAGGAGTCTGTGCCCAGGAGCAGACAAACAAAATGCAGCCCTGGCAGTCAATAAGATCCAACCTGACTCACTGAGGAGAAATCCTATCACTGGACTGGACCAGCTTTTACCTCCCATTCCATGTGTGTGTGTGTATTTATATACCACTGTATCCTGCAATAAATCAAATAACCACTGCACTTTTTGGGGTAATCAGGTGTCATCGATATGTTATATCTCTTTTAGATATGCAGTATAAAACTACACAGCTTTTAAAGATTTAAAAATATTGGAACAGCTTGTTTGTTATTGTTTTTTTTTTGCCTTCTTTTAACATGTGATTTGTACCTACTAGGAGGTTTCAGATACTGTGCAATGTGTTGCAAGGCCAGTGCCATCATGAATTACTGATCCTAGCAGAACCTCCACAATACTGCTTTGCACTTCATGCTGCTTTTTCTCCATCTTCACCCCATTCTTTCTGTTTTAAAGTCGGTGGGGAATCAGTGAAAGTAACACTTACTGTACACATATAAGAAACAGGGACATCTATCACACTGGCTACACCATTTGATTACTGTGCCACAGTCCTGTCTTATCGCCTTCCATGCAATGAATATTTTAACAGACCAAAGCATGCAAAAACGTGATCAATCTTTATGTACCGTGATTCACAGGCAGGTATTATTTGTTTGTTCTGTCAAGCAGTCTGGAATCCTGGCCCTCATTCATTGCTGTCAACACACAGCTTGACTCTCAGCATCTAGCTATACTGCTGTAGATTTTTATTATTTCCCTTATATTCCTGGAAGTCATATCACTTTGACAAGTGAGCAAGCTCTATTGCCAGGTGGCAGGTAAGCCCAGCCATGCCAGTATAAAGCGCCACTGATCAACCACCATCTTAGACCTCTCCAGACTAGTCAGACCACAGAATAGTTGCAGACCAAGCCACCGTGATCGCCACCACACCATTTTGAATCTGTCCACTTACTTTCTTCACCACACCAAGTTCACAGACAACCGTCTGCTCTGGCTGGCTCTTTGGGGGTACCTCGGGTCTGACACGCCACGCCCACGTCTGAGATGTCTCTGACTCTCCTCTCACCTTTTCTGAGTGCCCCACACACTTATTCCAGGACAGACTACTGTGGTCCAATTCAAATTGCCAGCAGCTATGTACTAGAGATGGGGGCGGCTCTGCCCTGCAGCGGCGAGTCTGAGCTCTTCTTGACTCACTGCTCCATCTCTACAAGAAATGGTGCTCACAGTCCCTCACCACTCAGGTTGCTGCCAACCTAATGGTACAATTACGGCACTAAGCAGCGCATCGCGCACAGCCCGAGTCTGACCGCATCTTCCCTTGTTTAGACAGACAGTGACAGTCTATACCTCTCTCTCTCTCTCCGGGGGCCTGGCCGTCCACTATTGACTAATCTGCCTCTTGGCTGCGAATGTGTGCTGCTAGCCTAATGGTACTCTAGTGGCGGTGCTCTGAGTCTACAGCTAATTTTTAGACCCTGCACCTCCCCTGAAAAAACTCGATCTACAATATGATGGTATTAGGTGGGTGAGGAAAAAAAATACAAAAAACACACAAAAGTAAGCAGCAGCACAGGCCACATACCGACACAGCCAGGATGCAATTAGCATTGAAGGGAAAGTTGGCTGTGGGGAGTGGAGGAACAATGAAAAGGATAAAGGAGGGAATAAATAAGGCAACGACAAGTTGTCTGAAGGAAATAAGCAAAGGTAGGAGGAGTTATTTAGACATTCTTGATTATCTTATTTCTTAACTGAAGGTAGAGACACAAATGATATTTTGTATTTTAAACCTTGTTCTAATTTCCTAGAAGGATAGTAGGGTATTTGTTTCTTTATCTCACAGATCATTTAATCTTCGAATTCATCATCCATACGAACCAGTATCCTTGAATCGCTTCCATTGTACATGAAGTTGCGATTATTCCATAAGGGTATAAGGTTAGGTGGGACTGATTTAAGTTTTAGTACTTTGGTTAAATGTTTGCAAAGCTGATGTGGAAGTAATAGTTGGGTGTGTATTTAAATGTTTGAGCAAAGGCAGAAAAGGGTCATCTGAAATTAGTTGTGGCTTGAATAGCAATTTTCTACAGTACATTTACCCACGTGGGTCATTTGCTTGAGATTCAGGCTAGAACGATGTTGAGGCTTGTTTTAACAGAAAGGCCTTGTGATAGCCTTGCTACCACTGACGGTTGAAACCTCCTACCTTCCTGGGAGCTCTGAGATTTATAATACTGATTCTAGGAGTTTTGTTGTCCCACAACAATTTTGAGAAGATACCGTCTAACTTTTTGTACCAGTTATTTTGTATATGGATTGGTAGATTATTTAGTATGAAAATGTTTTGGGGTGAAATAATCATTTTAGTGGAGTTAATCTTTCCCCAAAGGGAGAGATTCAGTTTGTACCATCTTTCCAACTCATTTTATATATTCCCTATAAGTACAGAGACATTTGCTTGCATAATTTGGGGATATGGAGTCAATAATGTTTATGCCTAGGTATATCATTCATTTTTAGCCCATGGAAAGGAGAAGGTGTTGGAAATCATATCTTCTTCAAATTTTGAATGAGAAGGCATTATTTATTCTGATTAATCCCAATTAACATGAAGGCCTAAAATGGAACTAAAAATATTAAATGAGGGCAAAGATTCATAACAGAAAAGTAAGCTGAAGTTAATGTAATTACTAAGTCATCTGCAAAGGCCTTATTGTTTATATTTCAGTTTTGATACCATGAATATGGATAAATATCTGTGATAAGTCTGATTAATGGTTCTAATGCTAGAATAAAAGAAAAGGGTGGAGGGAGGAAGAAGGCAGCATTGTCCTGTGCCTGGAAATAATTTAAAAATTCTGAGATTATTCCATGTGAAATTATTGCTTCTTTAAGTGATATAAATAGTAGATACCATCGCTTGAATGTTTTACCAAAATAATAAACATTTAAGACATTCTGCAAATATTCCATTCTAAACAATCAGTGCTTTCCAATATTGAGAGAGAGAGAGAGAGAGAGAGAGAGAGAGAGAGAGAGAGAGAGATGGAAGGAGCTGAATTATGCCCAGAAGTCTAGCATTTAAATTTTCTATTAAGATGGTGTAATCAAAATTTAGTAGTGAAACTGACGATAGTATGAGCATTACAGCGGATCCTTGTTTTATTTGATAATAAGGAAATGGGAATGCCATCTAAGGTGTCCATGAATTCTTTCTTTTCAAAAGTTTCTTGATGATAGACTCCGATTAGAAATTCTTTTATAGTTGGATTATCATGCTTGTAAAAGTCACTGCGGAGGCCACCTGGCCCCAAAGCTTTCCTTGGGGTGCCTTTTCAATAATCTGAGAAATAAATATTAAACCACAACAGAACATGGTTCTACTGTGGCATTAATCTATGGTTGGGCTCGTTGGCCATCCAAGTACATCTAAGCTGCCAACCATGGATTAATGCCACAAGCAGAACCATGATCTGAGTGGTTTAATGCACTTGTAACATGGCAAGCGCTAGGAGTAACATATTACACAAACAATAAAGAGAAAAATAACACTGTTGTACTGCTTTTTGACATATGAAATGTGTCATGTTTATTAACAGTACATGACTTGAAAAGCTGTGTCTGTTTTATATTGAGAGTTGCAAATAATCACAAAATTTTACAACTGTGTTTAGATTTATTAATGTTTTCAAACTATTAGTAGAGGTTTTCCCCATACAAAACTGCTGTAATCTTTGTCAACATCCTTTGCTTCTAAGCATGTGTTAACGCTGCAAGTTGCTATGCTGCCTGGGTAAGAATTATTTATTACCTGCTGTGTCCGAGCTAGGGCTGCTTCAGTTACCGTGATGACCGTGAAAGTCCCATTAGAGAGACAACATGGAGTGGGAGGATCAGGATGGCTGGAGACCTCATGTATTCTGGGCTGCCATTCTAAAATACTGTCCACCTGGCCATCCAGAGCACTAAGGGTTTTAGCTGAGCTCCTCCTCAAACAGCACGTTCCTACTCTTTCATATCTTTATTATTTAAGTTCCATTCTGTATATGTTTATTTTCCTACTTTGATCCAACTGTAACCTTCAATTCTAAATATCCCTTTCCTTCTGTGCTGTCCTATACCTCTTGTATTTCTTGGTTCTCTGTTTCTGCTCCTGCTGCTACTGTATTTTCTCCATATTAACCTAATTTTCTTTATTTTACAGGTCTGACAGGATGCTGACTCCTCCTTCCCATCAGATAAGTATCTCTCTATGCCTATCGTTTCCTTTCACTCTGTTTACTCTAAGAACTGTGGATCCTGTGACCCCCTTTTATGTCTTTTTATTTTACAGGTTTCAAGGACAGCGCCCTAAAGACTCCTACCTCTGGCTCCCTAGTACAGTACTTTGGTAAGAGACTTTTGACTTATATCACTTATTAGTGTGACAGTGATGGTGTGGCTCGCCCATTACAGTGTGCGTTTGTCTGTGTGTGTATGTCTGTGTGTCTGGCTTGGTGACCCTGGGTGGGAGAAATGGTCCTCCTACTCCAGTTCAACACAAGTTTGAGTTTAGCGACAATCTTCTGACTCGAGCCACGCAATGCCTGGAGCCGACAGATCTGTTTCCTTCATCTAAAGAGGTGCGTGTAGATGGGGCAGCTTCACAGCCTGCAGAAAGTCTCTGTGAAATGCTGCCCCACAACCACTGCATTGTACCACTCCCTATTTCCCTTTTTCCTGCTCTTCTTTGCTTCCTTTCCACCTGTCCCAAAACCCAGTAAGGCTATCCTTCTGACACCCAGCAACAGCAAGTCTTTAAACCCTAAAGTACCTTAATACCCAGCATCAATTTAACAGCAAGCTACACTCAAAACTACCCTGCAACCATTTTATGGGCAAGCTCCTACACACAAAAATACCCAGCAGCCATCTAACAGTAAGCCTCTAAATCACAGAACACAGTAATGCATAGCGACAGTTTACCAGCAATCCTCAAATCCAGAAACACACTCATGCCCAGCATCAGTTTAAATATTAAGTCTCTAAGTCCACAATCACACTACTCTCCAAATGCTTACCAGCAAGCCCCTAGTACAACTCTTCCACAGTGCAATCCTCAACCCATACAGTTGCACCTGGGATCCAAGAGCAGGTGAAGGAGGATTAACCACTGCAGAGGATGCTGTCTTCCAGGGAGACTGGTGGTCAGAACTCATTGCAACACTGCCACCTGAGTAACTGTGGGGCAGTGCAGGCAACAGTTGTTTGGGAAGGAGGACAGATTGAAAAGTCTGAGTGTAAGGCACACCCCATTACCCATACACTCACCGTTTTTCAAATATGTGGTTAAGCTGGGTTGGCTCCCTGCCTAGCTGGGAAAGTTATTGGATTTTGGTTGGTACAGCATATTTATCTCTACCAATTCTTGCTACATCTGCAGCAAAAGCAGAGGATACCTTTTGAAAGAAAGTACCTTCTTAGCTGAGATGCTGTGTTAATTCTGTTGCAGAGGAAACGTCATTGGAGCAACCCATGGTGGTAGCACTGGGATGGTCTGAAACTGTCTGCACTCCCAGAAAGACCCTTTCCCTACTTTTAGGAACAGATAGGATTGGAGCCGTTACTCCTATTTTCATTTTTGTAGGGAGAAGGAGTGTCCACAAGGTCACTTTGTGCTTTCCATGTAAACAAGGATGGTTCCTGCATGGAGGTTGTGCCACGTGGCACCATGTTATGAGGCTAGGAGGACACTGGGTAGCATGGATCAGGGGCACCACTGGGGTACATTTTGTAAGATTTCCAATGTACAGCTGGTGATTAGCTGATGTTGAGTGACACCACATTAAGATGTGTGGATGTCTGATCTTGTTGGATGTGATGCCATGATGAACTCTATTGCAACAGTGGGCAGGGTGTTTGGGGAGGAGTTGTTTCTAGACACCAAGGTAAGTATAGGGAACGGTCCTCTGGAGGGGCTGCCACTAGACACAAGGGTAAATATACCATCAAAGTGACAGGTTTTGTAGGAGAGGATCCTCTAGACATGCAGGTAATATAGTTATGGGAAGGGAGAGTTGTTTTGGGGGATGGGGCAGTGGGTGCTCTAGCCACCAGTGATGGATATATATATATATGGGATGGGTGCTCAAGGGTGGGGCTGCCACTAGATGCAAGAGAGAGAGTACCTGATGGTAGCTGCTGGCCCCACACCAACAATGGATCCCTACTGCATTCAGCTGCCCAGCACCATCACCCCCACGGACCCCCAGATGATACGGATAAAAGGGGATGAACATCCACCCTTGACTGTCAGTTACTTTGGCAGTGTATCACCCTGCCAGTTCTACAGGTGTGTGAGCTGGTGGTTCCACCCTGCCCTGGTGGGAGTTGGTGAGTGGAGCAGCGTGCCCCTCCCAGAGGAGAGAAGGCCCAGGGACACTGAATCCTGTCCATATCTCACTCGCTGATGTCCACAAGTGGCCCAAGTTCTGAAACCTGAATTGCTGCTGTGATACTGGTATCTTCCTGACCAACCCACTTTTACCCCCATGTAATCCGTTTCCACCTGACACAGCTGCTAGGTGTTTTTAAATCGATCATCTAATAAATAAATAAATAAAATTCTCATTAGTCATACTTTATTACTAACCAGTTTTCCACTTTGTCTCTAGATCCAGTGGAACCATAAAACACCACCCCTGGCATTGGAGGACAATGACCATATGTATCAGATAAGTATTTGTTTTATATTTAGAGTTCCTCATTTGTCCCAGTTAGTTACTAAAGAGCTGAAGATCCTTTGTGATTCCTTTGCTATTCTTATTTTGCAGGTGCAACTGGATGTTCCTCAAGCCACCCAGACCACATCCCACAGTCTGCAGGAGCCAGTTAAGAGATCTTTATTGTGCACAATCGTATCTCATTCACCAGATTGGTGCATGTATACCAGGAAAAATATCAAAGTAACGCAAAAAAATGCACTACACCAGTCAAGAGTAGCGTCAGCATCAAAACAGTATACACAGTACTACGAGACTGATTAATGTGGGAAAATGCATTTGACATTTATTTGTGTCAAAAGACAAATGCCACCTGGTTGTATATGTGCATGTGAGGTTGAGCTATAGAAAGTCTGTACTGTACCAGGGACTTTCCTTTGTGGTTACTGCTGGGTGTCTACTTGCAGAAGTGCTGTCAGATATGAGGTTTGAACAGTGCCTTTTGTGCTAAGTAACACTCCTTTGTGAGTCCGATTCATAACTTGCAATGCAACATTTGTGAACAGAGCTTAACTTCCAGGAATGTAAATGGCTAAGAATGACATGAAAGCCTCGGCAAAACCACCACAGGACCCGTGGCGCACACTGACGTTTTGACATCGACCAGACTTAATCTGAAGATGCAGTTTTACTAGGAGGCCACCAGCAGTAACTATTAAGGAATGTGCCTGATACGGTACTGACTTTCTGAATCCAGCTTTGTATACACTGATCCGACCACTTTTGATGGTGGTTTGCATTTTTGTACAAATGAATGTCAAATGCATTTTGCATACATTTCTCTTGTTATTGAGTAAAGAAATCCTATTAGAAAATGGGCAAAGAAAACCTCACCTGATTGGCTGACACACTTCTTAGGTGGGCATCTATCAGACAATAGATGCCCACCTAAAAATGAGAGCCAGGCCACAGTGCCCCTTCACCCACTGAATCCACAGCACACATCCTGCTTCCCAATTGGCCAAATCATGAATGGAAAATTTCAAACTTGCCACCATTTGCACAACACACCTTAGCGAGACCGTGAATCAGCATTCTTCCTATGAAACTTGCCAACCGTCTGCCAATGTAAAAGATAAAATCCACAGCAGAAATGTCCATCTCCGTAAAACAGCAAAAGTTGTCTTACAAAGTCCCCAAATAAAGTAAACCGCAGCTTCATTTTACGCTCCGTGTCAGAAATCAACGCAGTAGCTATCCTTTATCACCGTCCCTAGCCCTTCATCCCACCGCAACACAGTGCCAACCCAGAAGCCTAATAAACCATAAGCAGTGCAAATCAGTATACTGTTTATCAGTTGAGCAGCAAACAAATAACGGCCACGATGTAAACCGCCAATACATCCCCTGCACCGCAGCTTGTTCTGAATGATAGTCAGGACCTACAACTGATTCGTCTTTAGCTGTCGCTCCTCTTCCTGTACATAAAGGGCCAACATATGAGAACACCAATGCTGCGGTCTTACCTGGCACCAAAGCTTGTGATAGTTAGAGTTGCAGCCCCTCCAGCATGCCGCAGTTCTGCAGGACCTTCACTGCCGCCTCCCTCCCTCGTGACTCCCCGCCTCTTCGCGCCTGCGAAAAAAGGAGGACGTTCCCATATCATGAAAGTGTGACCGCATTGGAACATCCCTCAGAAATCCAACAGCAGCAGTTGAAATGAGCTGTGATCCCGCTACCATGTCCGAGCTTGGAAAAACTGCGCCGCAGTCCTCCTGTACATTTGCTGAATTGAGGAAGAGATCAGCATTTGACAGTGTGCCTGTGTAATTTTTGTTTAGGAGCTGCTGGGAACTAAAGTTAATAGCGTTTTAGTTAATATTTTTAAACCTATTGCTTTTACAAATTATAGAACAGACTGCTGTTGCCTTTGCTCTTTCTGTGGTTTAAAAGCAAACAAAGACACACAAAAAAAAATTGCTGATTGGTGATCTGCTGCTGCACTATAGAGCTCCCCAGGAGAGACTTTTTTTTTAAACTTAAGAGTCTCCAGTAGGACAAAATACCTAACTCAAAAAAAACATCATTCTAATGCAGGCGGAGGAACTATTTTTACAAAATTACTTTAAACTAATTTTTATTAATTTTCTTTTTATTGAACTTATTTTTTTACAGTGCCCATTTTTCTAGCGCAATAATACCCTCAGGGTGGGCGGTATTGTGCCCTACCCGGACCTTCCAGGGACTCGCCGCCCTCCGCCTGCGCGTCGGGCCTCATTATGCCCTGGCGGTCCGTATAGCACAATACCGCCCCACCCTGTTGGTATTATTGCTTACTATAGCTGAGGAGCCCTATTATCAACAAGAGTTTGCTTGTTTTTAAATGCAGTAATAAGTGATTGTGATGTCACACCCAGTTGTTACAGTGGTTCATAGGAGAAGTGAAGCTCTGTGTCAGCATCTAAGAACTGGCATTGGCAGTGGGCATTTTCTGATGTGAAGCACTCTGGTGAAAGTTTTCATTGCAAGTTTCACGCTGCACTCTGGTCACACTGAAAACAGTTTAAAAGAAGTGAGAGGAGAGCAATACAGCACAGTGGATGCTCCATCCTCTTCCCTCCTGGATGACCACCAGCAACTCAGGTACACTTCCAAAACAGTGGTTACTGGTGTGATGGGCAATAGCGTTAGCACTGAGACACAGGGCTGGCCATAGCCTTTTCTTTTTTATATGTGCAGTGCTTTCTGGTTGTGTTATACTGAATAAAAATGTTATTTCATGTAAACAATAAGATCCAACATTGTATGCTATTGTGATGATTGTAATTACCGTGTCGGGTGCATTTAATGGTACTCTGCTGGGCCTTGTGCCTGACAGCACACCTGAGGTATGTGATTATACCATAATGCATACCTGTCATTCATTATTACTTACAAATGACTATTTAAACATAAATATGAGTTTTGGTATTCCTCAGTAAGACTGCAATAGTGTGAGTACTTTGTGAATTAGAAGGATCATACAGTGCAAGTCCTCCAAATTAGCTATTATAACAATTATGGAATTGTGAGTCAGATCATTTTCAGCCATTTTATATGAGCATAGGACACAACAGGTTTGCATTTGTTGCAGACTTTACGCATGCCTAAAGTGTCTTAGCATTTGGCTGTGTCTCATGCCTGAAACCACTGTAGGCATGTATGTTCTATAACAGACACACACTCTGTCTTAAATAAAAGCATCACAGTTAAACATCATTCAGCTGACTCAGTGGCACTGAGCAAAATTTCATTTCTGATATGCTGGCAATCCCGGTCATGCCACTGAGTCTGGATGTCAGAAGTTGAGTCAGCTGGGAGGAGTTCAGAGCGTTCTTTGGATACTTCCCACCTGGGTTAGGACTGCTACAGAGCTTCTATTACAGCTCCGGTGGAGGGTTACAGCAATGTCCTGGCGGTGTGTGACTACATGCTGCCGGATGTTCCTGCCCTGAAACCTCTGCGCCACACAGATTTGTGGGAGGTGGGTGGACAGAGAACTGTAATTATAGGCTCAGATATATTTTTTATTTTACAGTTCAGTTGTAAAAACTGTAATAGTACACAACAGGAGTGCATTTGTTGCAGAATATATACACGCCTAAAGTGTGTTAAGCACTTGACTGCATCTCATGCCTACAACCACTGCAGGCATGCATATGTTCTATAGCAGACACACACCCTGTCTTGTATTATTAAAAGATCATGGTATTATTAAAAGCATCACAGTTAAACATCATTCAGCCAGCTCTGTGGCACTGAACAATATTTAATCACTCTGATATGCTGGCAACCCTGGGTCATGCCACAAGCCCAGATGTCAGAAGCAGAGGCCAGCAGGGAGGGAGTTCAGAGCTTCCTTTGGATGCTTCCCTCCCGGAGAGAGGGCTGTGCTGCAGAGCTTCTACAACAGCTCCCAGTGGAGAGTTGCAGCAATGTCCTTGGCAGTGTGTGACCACACGCTGTCGGATGTTCCCGCCCAGGAAGCCTCTGGAGCTACATGCATTACTGGGAGGTGGTGGGACAGAAGAACGTAATTAAAGCCTCAGATATATATATTTTTTATAGTTCAGTTGTAAAATCTTGAATTTTGGGTACTTTATCACTATCTTCACACTGTGCCATGTCATCGTTTTAGAGCATTGATGTCTGATGTGATGGATACCACCCATGAAGATAAAAATTTTAATATTCTTCAAGCACAGTCAAAAGGTATGAAATCCTGGAATCTAGTTACAGCGGGACTGAATTGTCATCACTCTGTTGCAAGAGGTGAGCACCAACGTTTTCTTCTGTTAACATTGCCAACTCTGTTCACTGAAGTGGAATAAGACACTTTGAGATGTGAGTTATTGCCTGATAAGAGCACTTCATGTGCTGAAAGGTACTCAATGGAAGCACATCATGCCTCATGGGGCAAAATGTCATCTGATAATAATACACATTTATTATTGCTTAAACTCTGCATTATGTTGAAAGTGTAATAAACCATAAGTAACAATATATGCTGTGTAAATAAGTATGTTTTTTGTCTGTATGTTGTGTATTTAATTTATATAAAATAAGTATAAAAGTAATAAAATTTAAATCGGCTTTGTTATTATCATGGCAACACAAATATAAAGGATAATGAATGGGAAAAGTAACAAAGTTGTGGTCCTGAAGAGATGTTGTCATGCTGGCCTAGTAAACCTTGAGAGTGAAGCTCGAGAGGTTTGGCATAGCAAGCTTAACAAGGAACACAGCATTGTTGTTAAATGTTCCCAATTCATTGGTCTTTATAGTGTATGGGCAGCATTCAAAACATGTACTGCCTTTGCCAACCCATTTTACCTGTTACTCTCTGCCTTTCTTCTGACAAAAGACTGTGCCCCCTCCCACGCCATGTTCAATCCCCACTCACATCTATGAGCTATTGTAATCATGTATGTGCCTTGATATGTGTACCTGTAGGGTCATCCATAGAATTATGTGGATTCATCAGTAGTTGCTTGTCAGCAGTACTCTCCAAAACAAGCAGTCACAAAATCTGGGAGACCCACATGTAAATGCATTAATGTTGTTTTGGCGTCATTGTGACATGGCCAAAGGATATAAGAACCTCTTGATGTCACTGCGATATCATAATGAGTGTAGAATTCATCACATTCAACCCTTATTAGCCTCTCCACACATTATAACAGCACTGCACCACATTCACTTAACAGTAAAAGCCCAGTCCTAAGCAGTAGTTTTAATCTTACTTATAACAGTCATGTAACAATTCAAGGTATTCATCAGCGTACAAGCATACTGCTACAAAGCAGTCATAACTATCATCCAGACTGCTGTGAAAACTATCTTAGTCTTATTATTTGCATCTCATTTACATTTTCATTCTATTAGCAGGCTAACTTAAGGCTTCTGACTGTGAAGGACTTTGTGATGACCCATTGTACTGCAATTGACTGTTAAACATCAGAAAAGCGGTTTGAATGCTAATTTAAAGGCTAATTTCTTGCTAAAATATTGCTAAGGTTAACTGTTATGTTAAGGTTAGTGAACGCTCAGAGGAAATGTGAGAAGTACTTTCTTCATACAAGTGGTGGATGCATGTAACAGCTTACCAGCAGAGGTGGTGGGGTGGAAGCAGTGACAGGGCTCGGGACACATAAGGCAGACACAAGGGATCTTAGGTTGGGAGACCAGAGACCAGTGGGGTCTGCAGTGATACTAGGTAGGAGAAAATAGGGCAGACTAAGTGGCCCATCAGCTCCTTATCTGCTAACAGATTCTATGTTTCTGTGTTTCTAAACCCACACTTTCCCCAGCACGTGAACGATGTACACACCGTGTACACATGCACAAACACACACACATACACACACACACTAGTGTACACACATAAACACAATTGTGCATGCACATACACTCACATGCATAAACATACACATACACTTTCACACACACACACAATCGTGTTTGCTCACATATATTCACACATACAAATACACACATGCACAGACTTGCATATAGATACACTGTAGCAGACACACTCACTCCTCTCTCTAGCTCATGAAACTGACAAAAGATAAATGCAGATAGTATAGTTGCTAGTACAGAGCATTAAACCCAAAACTCACACTGAAGTATACATTTTATTTTTATTTTACATGATTTAGTGTTTTTGTTATTTAAAATAACACTCTATTTTTCTATAACATGGCACTGTCGCTCAATTGAAATTTGCTCATGAATGTCTTATAGCAGCATGCCTGGGCTTTACAAACATGTAAAAGAAGAGAAACAACAACGTTGTTGCAGGTAATACCTTTTATTGAGCTAACAAGATTGTTATTGACTAAGGTGTACAAATGAGAAAAAATCTCATTAAATCAATATTTCTAAATGTTCAGTAAGAGCACATCATGACTTTGGTATCTGACATTTTTGCACTTATTGAACTTTGAACTTTGCATTGTGACTGGGAGCGTGCACACATTAGGTGGTACCAGCCCCTAGGAATGTGAAAACAACACAATAAAGCACAACAAATAAACACAATCAATAAAATATGACTAAATATGACAACCAATATTACATAAATAAGAAAAACAGTCAATAAATTAGTCTGAGAATTCTTTCCACAATTATTACAATAAATAACGTCTAACTACTTTCATTCAATATGAACGATCCTCTGCTTGTGACATCACATCAGGAAATGGTTCTGATGTCACAGATTGCACTATCAAGGGTGAGGACAAGCAGCAGGAGCAGATGGAGGGACTGGGTGGAGATCCTGTTTCTGTGGTAATGTACACAGATATAATGAAAAGGGAATACCATACTCTTCAAAGTATTTTATTTATTTTTATTTATTAAATTCTAGGATTACAAATACCTTTGAGCAGAAACTGCTCGTTTACAAAGGTTCCACGTCAAAGGATGAGGGTCAACATACATACAGAGGTAGTAAAGAATGCACAATAAACAACCAAAACAACTAAAAGAAAAATAAAAGATACTCAGTTATAACATACTTTGAGATAATAGTCATAAAGCAGGCAGCTTGAGTAGGCAGCTGGCTGCGGTAACAATAAGAGAAAGAGGCACCATAGGCAGTTAGTATTGCAGGCATGCGACCGGGAGAGGAAGTTGGCAGGCTAATGGGCCACTTGTCCGATGGTAGTGAAAATGTCTTGTACCAGTGGAGATGTGAAGCAGTGATGTGAAGTATGAAATATAATCAGGATTGTGTATAACTGTTATGTTTTTCACAGTTGCCATTACAATATCATGGGTTCTTTAAGTGCTTTAATAGCCTCTAGGGTTGAGTTGTGTGAAATAACCAGCATTTCAGGAGCTATGACAACTAAAAATGTTTCTGTTGACAACATGACCACCAGAGCGGAAGATTTTTGACAACTTCCAGGACCTCCTCGTAAATGAACACTGCTCAGTGGAGCTGTTTCTTTGTAAAATAAATAAAATACAAAATACTTGGCAATCAAATCCTGATTCCGCATGCTCAGTGACCCAAAATAACACTACATACCTCTGATGCACCCAGGGAAAGTGTCATGTCTCTACACATGTTGTCTTCAAGAAAGGCCACATTCCATAACAAGTGGGCCCCTATAAACATTAGTAATTTAGTGGTACAAAGTGATTGAAAGGACCAAGAGGTACCACTGTTCTAACTTGCACCCTTTTGCACTGTTATACATAATGGGCTTGCAAGCCTTTTCCTGCTCTGTCAAAATATGCACTGAGACAGCAATGGGAAAGGGATGGGGCCAGCATGCAATTGCAATGTAATGCTGTGCTATGCAGCTGGACACATGTTGGAGCATCTCTGACTCTTGTAGTACTTTGAGAAACAGTTTTATGGGGATGGCAGAGGTGGACAACAGCCCCATGAGGACACTTGGGGGACCAACATCAGCAAAGGATCAACCAATAAAACAACGTGCGGGGGAGGGACAGGGAGGATCATAAGGGTGGTTATATGGGACACCAAGAATGGAATTTCTTATGAAGATCAGTCAGATGCCACTGAACACTAGGTCTGGAGTTTAACAAGAATGTTTGAGGCCACTAGACTACCAGGAAAGGGATTGCATAAACAAGATGGTTTGGGGGCCTCTGGACTATCAAGTATAGGATTTCTTTTCAAGTTTTGTTGGGGTGCCCACGGACTACCAGGAATGGAATTTCTTAACAGGATTGTTTAGTGGTCACTGGCCACCTGGGATATGATTTGCTAACAAGATGGGATGGGTGGGGGTGGCTGGGATTACCAGGGATGGGACATCTTAATAACATCAGTCAGGTGGCCACTGGAGTAGCTGGGAAGACCAGTGTGGGATGGAATAAACAGAACAACATAGTCCACGACTGGCCCATAAGCTACAAGGGTAGAGTTGGTGGAGGTGACTGAGGCAGTAATGCCTAATGAAATGGCCTGTGGGCAGGTACCACCTCATTCTATTGGCCCAGTGCCATACTCTGACGTCAGCTGCATTCACAATTTGTATGTTTGTGTTCGAAAACTCCATTTGTGACCAAAAACATCTAGTAACCATAATTTGCATTGTGACTCCACCCACAGGATGACTCCTTTCATAGAGACTCCTCCTCTATCAGCTAAGTCAGGGTTTGTGTATGGCAGATTTTGGAGGGTGGCGGAAGGGGACCCTCTGTTCATCCTAAAACTCTGACTGCATCGTTGTCCTTGATATACTCTGCATGGCTGCATTTAAGGTCACTTCTATACAATGGGATGTGTGGGATGTTAGTTCCAGTCTGTAAGTTTTAATAAACTGGACTTTTAGAGACTTAAGTGCTGTTTGAGGTGCAGGATATTTGGTATGTTCTATCAAAACTGAAAAGGTTACATCTTCTCCCTCTTACATTCTTGTGGTGTTTCAGTGTAATTAAACACTGCCACCTCACAGCTTCTGTCCCAGATAGTCTTTCCCACAAGGACAATTTGAGCTCTTCTGACTTTGGCTAACATCGCTGGATCACATGAATCCCAGGGAAGCACAATTGTAGTGACGTTGTAGAAATCAAACCAAAAAGGCATTTGATTTGACACAAGGCACCATTGGAACTCAGGATATGTTAGATGAACAAAGACCAAGGGTTAATCTTGTTAATCTCCTTGCACCCCAACCAGTCGCAATGTTCCGTGTTATGTCAAACAAAAATGGAATCCACCATGGGTCCATCCGAGGTCACCAACACCAATTCTATTGCCTTTAAAAATATCAATATCATATCATATCATATCATCATATCATATCATATCATATCATATCATATCATATCATATCATATCATATCATACCACCATACCACATAACATCTGCTGCAGTTATAATAAAATGTAAAGATTGGAGGCACTATATCCTAGTGGTTAAAAACTTTGAAATGTGAGCCTGGAGACCCAGTAGACCAGAGTATGAATTCCATAACCACCAACTGGATGCTGTGTGACCCTAAGCACATCACATAACATCCTTGTGCCAGTTTCACTCCAGAAATTACACTTAGAAAGAATTTTGACTCTGTGTCTTTCCTAGCAATAAATACATAAATAGATACATAATAGATACATATGCATTGCAGAAAATTCTTGAAGCTACAGAAGAGGGGCAGAAGCCAGAACCATGGACTTTCTTAGTTATTTACTTCCCCTGCGAATCTGAGTGCAGAGTTTAACATTCACGTATGTGATGGCATGGTTCCAGTAACAGAAGTCACTTGTTCACTTGTTCAGCACACACTTAGCCTCCAGCATCTTTTTGTCACACCAGTTGGTTTCACCTTCTCAAATATCTGCATCACAGTGGCAGCTGGGACACAGCCTCTCTCAGGATGGAGATGACACCTGGCAGGAAACAAGAATTGGAAGAGAGCTCAGCTGTTAATAGGTATGGATGCATCAGGGTACTCAACAATCTTTACAGTGAAAAAAGCAGCAAAATCAGCAAAGATACACTGACGGGGCAGCCTTAGGGCCATGTATCAAGCATGTGTTCTTGCCAGGCAAGGAACCTAAGCTTGGTCCCCAAGTCTGGGTCCCAATCAGGCAGTGGGTAGCTTTGTATTGTCCACAACATATGTGCCCACGACTAAGGAGGGAAGAAGGAGAGGGCTGTGATGTTACTGTTTGAGCACTCTCGGGTGACACAGGTAGGACCAAGATTTTCCGAGATTTGATCTTAAAGACTTTTCTCAGCTCTGTCCTGTTTTATAGCTAAATTGGACTGAGGTGCTACCCATACACCTGGAAGTGCACTTTCCTCAGGGTGAAGGTTCTATCTGCTTTGTCCTACCTTTTGTTGCATCGACATGAAAGGAAGTCTGTGTCCCTGTAGTTCAATTACAGCTCAGGATTACCCTGGACTCAAAGTCAGGATGCCCTGTTTGTAACATCAGTCTGCTGTGTTGCTATAGAAATGACTATGATGTCACAAGCAGGGGTTATGGAATCAATTCCTGAATCAGCCTCAGCTGTCGATGGCATGTAATGGACCCAGATCCAATTTTATATTTATAAATTCAGTTACTGTGTCCCTTAAGGTTATAACAGCTCATTCTCGAGTTCTCTGGGCGAGAGAACTCTGAAGCAAAGATGAGCAGTTCTGGTACAAGCACTTGAGAAGACACCATAACTGGATAGATAACCATGCTATAAATCATATTACAATCTTCTGTTTTTTAAAAAATGGAACTTGAATCTTAAAATGTTTTAGTTTGTAGAAAATTAAACAACCACGTGTGGGAACTAGGAAATGTACTATATGCCAAGTAAACTTAGAATGCCAGGATTTTAAAACTACAGAATTTGCAGACCAGTGTCTTAAATGTTAAGAAATAATCAGATTTGATTAACTAAAATGATTTTGTGATTTATAATTTCATGTATATATCCCTCAGTAACGGAAGTGGAATGGGTTGTAATTCTATGGATTTCGTAATGTTGTGAAAGGGAGTTCTGTTGATGCCAGCTGGGATTTCTTTTGGCTGGTGACAGGACACCCACTTTAAAAACTAGTGTACTGCTGAAAACTAATATAATATTTTAAAAGCTGCCAAACATTACCTTTTATATTTGAGGTACTTTTCTTTTCTTTGTTTAATCAGAAGATTGTTTACCTGATGTTAGTAGGTGTGATGTGTGGAACAGTACTCTGCCTGCCAGCTGACATATCTAGCTCTACTGCCCACTACATGCCAGCATTGTGACCTCACTGACCGTGACATCACTTTTGTTTAGGCCCAACAATTCAGTGACTGCCCGTCATTCACCTGTGAGGTCACAGTCAGTGAGATCGCAGTGCTGATGATATAGTGGGGGCAGTAGAGCTAGTCATGCCAGCTGCCAAGATAAGAGCTGTTTCACACATCCAGCACAATATTTTCACGTAGAAGACTTTCTGATGAGCAAAAGGAAAAGAAAAATACTTCACAAATAAAAAGTCACAACTGACTACTTCTTAAAATTTGTATTATTTTCCTGTCTGCCTGTTTTACCTCCACTAGCTCTTTAAATTTGCCCCCCAAAATGAGAGACAAAGCAGCAGTGAGCAAACACTGAGCAGCAATAGAGTTTAGCATTGTTATATGTTTATAGGGTGCCTGGCAGTGTTGGAATTACATGGGGCTTGCAAGGCTCGATCCTCACCTAGCTCTGATGTTAGCCTCAGTAGCTCATGCTTCACTTCGTGGACTTATAATGGAAAGGGGTCTCAATTTAAAGATATGGCATTATGCCCCCCAGCTCCCAAAGCTCATAAAGTGAAATTTTAACACTGGTGCCTGGACAGTCTCTTGTGGATGTAAGAGTGCCTTATCCCCCTCCCGTTCAAAGTCCCATCGTAATCCCTCTTCTTCCTCCAACTCCCATAAAGGACACACAAGTTTCTGTTTATGATTGTACTTCTGTTCCTAAATCCTAAAGCATTGTTATTCAGAGTATACCTGCCTTGGCTGCTGTTAGCTGTACTGTTACCCGAACTACTTTAGTTATTTGTAAATATTACGTATGCTACACTACTTACCTAATGTACTCTGTCACAGTATGTTGCACATCTATACATTGTATCTACCATCTGTAGTCATAGAAATATCTCTGAATTGTAGTGCTCAAAAACCACAGCAAAACGACAATTCAATACAACCAGTTGTTGCCTTTTATTTCACCAAACATGAGAACCCTAGCGTCTTGGCTGAGTGCCTTCAAGGGGTATAATATCACAACAAAGTCTTAAGTGTCTTTAAATACCTTTTATCATATGTGACATCACACTACACAAACCAATCCAGACATAGTATTATGAACCAATCACAAAAGAAGCAACAGTTAAAGAGATAGAGATAGAAATAATGATGTGTTGGGGAAAGAAGGGAAGGGGAGGGAGAGTGGGAAGGAGGAGGAAAGGGGGAAGAATCACAGACCACAGAAATTAGGAAATTAGTTAATTTTAAACTAACCTAAACCTTAAAATTGGAAACATCCCAATTCCACATCTTTCTACTTGCAGTCTAATTCAAAAAATGGATACACCTTATATCAAATTTCAGCATTACCAATATGCTGGATGATTTATATTTCTTATCTTAGGGTTCTCCTAGAAACTTGGGACACACGGACTTTGTAAATATCAATAATTTATATGCTGGAACAATACTGTCCAGCTGAAATCATATTTTACATTGATTATCTGCATACCCAATATTCATGCTATAATGCACTTTAAAGAATGGTTCTATCCAAAATGTATATAAGGCCAAAAAACAACAATATTTCCTTTATGTTTCTAAACAATCAAGCTTAATTAGAAAGAAGGAATTTTCAAAATTTCTGTTTCAATCATTTTCAACCTATCTCTTATTATCAACTTGTAAAGCACTTTTGGATACAATCATGTCCGAAATTAGTATATAAACATAAAACAAAATCAATCATTTACTTATATGCTGTTTTGCGGTTGTAGAGGATAGATTCAGGAGAGTTCAAGGTGGACCCATCTAGACCGGAAAACGTTTTTAGTTTGGTTTGCCATCTGTACCAGAAGAAAGATATTTTCTTTATATTATTGCAACCTAAAAGATTTGTAAGAGAAAAAGACAGGCAAGAGTCATTATTAAATATACTTATTATAAATCCATCCATATTGTCTAGAAAACATCACTTATAGAGAATCCTTATCTTATTCTTTCAGAAAAGGTTTCAGGTCCCATCTTTCATTAAGTCCGAAGGTGCAACTGTATTTGCTTAAAGATCCAAGAGCTTTCTCTTTCTAATAACTTATTTGGCCTATCCCTCCTCTGGAATTGATTTTACTTGTTCCAGTCCCATAAATTTCAAACCTATAGTACTGTAATTATGCACAGAGGAAAAATGCCTTCCTATAGGTGTGTCAATTTTCCATTGATAAAGGATCTTACATGTTACATAGATACATAGATACATAGACAGTGTCGGCAGATAAGGGCCTATGGCCACCCAATCTGCCCATTTGAGCTTGTAAGTTCAGTTTATGTTTTCCTAGAAGTCTGTTGCCCCTCCCTGACCTCCAGAATTCCTTTATGTCTATCCCATGCATTCTTAAATCCCATGATTGTTTCAGCCCTCACCACTTCCTCTGGCAGGGTGTTCCACTTGACCACCACCCGTTCTGTGAAGAAATTCTTCCTCATGTTTCCTCTGAATCGTCCTCCTCCAGCTTCATCCCATGCCCTCTAGTCCTGGAACATCTTTTCACTTAAAATAGTGTATTCCTGCACCCTGTTCCTCCCTGTAAGATACTTGTATGTCTCTATCATATCCCTCTCTCCCTCCTCTCCTCCAGGAGTACATGTTCAGTTCCTTCAACCTGTCTTCATAGGACTTGTGATGCAATCCATGCACAATCTTTGTTGCCCTCCTCTGAACCTTCTCTACCCTGTCTATGTCCTTACGTAGGTACGGTCTCCAGAACTGTACACTGTACTCCTGGTGGGTCCTCACTAGTGTCTTGTATAGCGAAGTATGACCTCCTTTTCCTGCTGGTGATGCTCCTGCCTATACATCCCAGCATATATTTGCTTTACCTGTTGCCTTGTCACATGTTTCCCTACCTTGAGGTCATCAGAGATGATAACCCCAAGATCCCTTTCCTGCTTGGTGCATGCTATATCCTCAACCCCAACTGATATATTGTGCCAGGGTTTTGTGCCCCATATGCATCATCTTGCACTTCCTTGCATTGAATTTCAACTGCCAAACCCTTGACCATTCTTCAAGTTTCTGCAGGTCCCTTCTCATTCTGTCTACACCCTCTGGTGTGTCTACTCTGTTACAGAGCTTTGTGTCATCAGCGAACAATGAAATTCTGCCTTCTAGGTCCTACACAATGTCACTGATGAAGATGTTGAATAGGACGGTCCCAGCACTGATCCCTGTGGTACCCCACTGGTCACTCTTCCCTCTGTGGCATGACAGCCATTTACCACCACCCTCTGTGTCCTGCCACCCAGCCAGTTACCTACCCACCACACTACTGTCCTGCCCACACCCATATTCCCCAGTTTGTGTAATAGTCTTCTATGTGGCACAGTGTCAAAGGCCTTGCTGAAGTCCAGATGAGCCATGTCCACTCCCTCCCTGATCCACCTCCCTAGTCACCCAGTCAAAAATTCAATGAGGTTGGTCTGACATGGCCTCCCCTGGTGAAACCATGATGCCTTGGGTCCTGTAGTCCATTGACAACCAGATGTTCCACCAATCTCTCCTTCAGTAGTGCTTCCATGATCTTCCCCACTACCGAGGTGAGGCTGACTGGTCTGTAGTTCCCTGCTTCCTGTTTGTTCCAACTTTTGTATAAGGGGACTACATCTGCTGTCCTCCAGTCTTTGGGTACCTCCCTGTTTCAGTGATCAGCTAAACAGGATAGCCAGAGTTTCAGCACCACCTCTCTTAGTTCTTTAAGGACCCTGGGGTACACCCCATCTGGCCCCATTGCTTTATCAACTCTTATTACTTCCAGTTCCTTCAGGACCCTTTCTCATGTAAAGGGACTTGTGTCCATTTCTCACCATTCTCACCCCTTGTACTCCTTCAGACCCATTACCTCCTCTTCCTCAGTAAAGACTGAGCAGAAATACCTGTTCAATATGTCAGCTTTACTGTTGTCATCCTCCACTGCCCCATACTCCCCTTCAGTCTCACTATCCCTCCCAAAATTTCTGTCCTCTGTCCTACAGCTGTTCTCAAACCCAGTACCCTTGCTATCAGAGTCAGCAGCTCTACCTCTTAACCATTGTATCCTTTCTTTTGATTGTCTCACCGTCTTTCCTATATAAAACAAATTACAGCTGCACCATAACATATACACAACAAAAGAGGTTTTGCAATTTATAAACTCTCTGACCTGATTGTAACTTTATTAGGTAGTATGAAGCTATTACTTGTTTGCATATGTTTACAGATGTTACAGTTCCCACATTTGTGGTTACCTATAGGCTTTTTGTGGTAACCACATTTCTTTTCTGGGATTGTCCTGTGAAAATTGACTGTCTACTAATTTATCTTGTAAATTAGATGTACGTCTGAATGTTATTCTCGGTTTTTCACGTAGAATGTTATTTGTATCAGGGTCACTTTTAAGTATCTCCCAGCTATTCAGACAATGTTCCCTACAGCTCCAGAAACTGCATTAAATTCCAATGAACATGTCACCTGACAGTTTGTATACTGTGATTCCTTTGTTCTTTTTCCTAAAAATCTTTCTGTTTTTGCCCTTAATTCTGGCTATAGCTTTATTTAAAACTGGCTCCTTGTAGCCTTTTTCCTGAAATCTTTGTAATAATTCTTTTGTTTGTAAACCAAAGTCAGTGTCTGATGTACAATTTCTCCTTAGTCTTACTAGTTGCCCGTATGGTATGGAATTTCTTAGTTTAGTAGGCTGTGAACTACCATTTCTCAGTAATGAGTTGGTACTGCTTTCTTTTCTGTATCGTTTTGTAGAGATTTCCCCAGTTTCTCTATCTCCTCCACGGTGATGTCCAGGAAATTAATACTGCATTCATTAATTACTGCTGTGAACTTTACATTTCGACTATTTCTATTTAACCATTGAATACATTTTCTGCAGTTTCTTTACTTCCATTCCATATACAAAGACAATCATCAATATATATTTTCCATTCTATGATGTTTTCTGTAAATGGATTTACATTAGGGTCATACAAATTTCTAATTCCCATAGTCCTAAGAAAAGATTTGCATATGCTGGGGCCATTGAAGATCCCATTGCAGTACCACATGTTTGTAAGTAATATTCATTATTAAATTCAAAACAGCTGTGATGTAATATAAATTCTAATATGTCATTAAGAAATTGTACAGGAGCCCCAGTATATTCCTGATCTTTAAGTAAAAATACATAGCAGTTCTAATGCCATTAGCATGTCTTCTTTCCCCAACACATCATTATTTCTCTATCTCTATCCCTTTAACTGTTGCTTCTTTTGTGATTGTTCACATAATACTATGTCTGGATTGGTTTATGTAGTGTGATGTCACATATGATAAAGGTATTTAAAGACACTTAAGACTTTGTTGTGATATTATACCCCCTGAAGGCACTCAGCTGAGGCGCTAGGGGTTCTCACATTTGGTGAAATGAAAGACAACAACTGGTTGTACTGAATTGTCGTTTTGCTGTGGTTTTGAGCACTACAATTCGGAGATATATTGGAGTTTTGAGGACATTCCTTAGTAATGAACTCCTCTCAAGCATGAGCGCAGGTATTTTGCCTTTGGAACTGTGTATTCATAAAACTCTGTCTCTCTTAATTTGTGCAAATGTATATATTTTGTGTTCTGTTCTCTTAGCTAATTCTCCACTCCCTGGACACATCTGGAAACGAGCTGTATGAGCTCAGTATATCTTTCCTGGTGAAATGCTTAAATAAATTAATAAATAAATAAATATATCACATGTTCTTAGGTGAGAGAGAAGGGTGGGGGTTCTGGCCTTCTATGCAATTATTTAAGTATTTTTGTTACAATTTATTTATTTTTCAGATAGGTGTCTGAGACGAAATTTATTTTATGTATTTATTTGTCTGTTGGAAACAATATACCCCATTCCCAGATTCATTCTGGGGAAGTGAGTATATTGAGAATAAAAGGTAGTTTTCAGTAGTCACATGATTTATTTTCCTTGCTTAAGTCAGCTGACATGCAGTATCCATACCATATCAACATTTTCTGTTGAGAAATCTTATTTTTACTGTAGATGTACTTCTTAGAGGCTGTCCTGTCTCCTCTCTGGGTGGTAACCTTTCAAATCTGCCACCCCAGATCCCTGTGGTACCTCTGTTGTGCTGGAGCCAGGAATATCATTGCCAGGCAGATAATCTGTGGGAGGGAGTTCTCTCATATTTTCATTTTCCTCCCTCTAAGGGGTAAAATGAGGACTATCTCAACTTATTTGGGACATTTGAGAAGTATGGACAGTGGGGTTCAGAGAGGTAAAATGATGGTCATCTCTGCTTATGTGGAGCAATTCTGAGTACGGACAGAAGAGTTCGAGAGGTAAAATAAGAGCTGTTCCTCCAAATGTAGGACAGTTGAGATGTATGGAAAAGGGTTCCAAGAGGTAAAATAAGAGATGTACCTCCTAATGGGGACAGTTGAGAGGTATGGATAGGGGCTCTGAGAGGTAAAATAAGAGATGTCCCTCTAACGTGGGACAGTTCAGAAGTATGGAGGGGTTCTGAGAGGCAAATAAGAGCTGTCCCTCCTAATGTGGGACAGTTGAGAAGTATGGATAGGGGCTCTAAGAGGTAAAATAAGAGATGTCCCTTCTAATGTGGGACAGTTGAGAGGTATGGTAATTCTCTCCTGTAAGCCATGGATAACCCTACCCTTCTACTGTCATCTTCATTTTACTAAATGCACCATCACCCCCCAGATTTCTAGCTCTCCCTCCCCAAATTGCTCCCCCTTACTGGCCTCCATTGATCTCTCACAGAATGTAAAGGACACCAAATGCTCTCCATGGGTTCCTCTCCCTACCCCGCGGGCTTGTACCCCTCATCTACTCCCCTCCTCCTACATCCCTTTACATCACCCCTCCCTCTCCTTTCACCCTTTTCTTTAATGTGAGTGCTTGTTTACTTACTAACCCAGCACTTGTTATTGTTCACTTTTCTACATATTATGCACAACTCTGTTTTAACACTGTTTATAACACCTGCCTTGCAACTGTATGTTAATGTTGATCTTGTAACTTGAATATAACTTGAACATGACTCTTCTCCTCCCACCTTACCCCTCCTTCTTCATTCCCCCTCTCACTGCCCCCTTATTTTCTTTACATAAGCACTTGTTTACTTATTAACCTGGCATTTATTATACTGACCACTCTTTCTACCCATTATCGCAGCACTGTAGTACCACTGCTTGTAACACCTGCCTTAGAACTGTATATTAATGTTGATCATGTAACCTGAATGTTCAATGTTTCACTCCTGTTGTACCCCTTCCCCAAGGTCACACCCAGGAGACAAGCAACTTGTCACTCGGTGAGCCATCCTGGTGAAACATTTCAATAAATAAATAAATCTAGAGAGAGGGGTTCTGAGAGGTAAAATAAGAGCTGTCCATCCAAATGTGGGATAGTTGAGAGTTATGGTGAGGGTTCTGCGAGGTAAAATAAGATGCCCCTCCTAACATGGAACAGTTGAGAGGTATGGAGAGGGGTTCTAAGAGGCAAAATAATAGATTTCCCTCCCAATGTGGGACAGTTGAGAGGTATGGAAAGGGTGTTCAGAGGTAGAATGAGGATGTTCCTCCTCATGTGGGAGAGTTGAGAAGTGTAAGAACCATGAACTGTAGATACTTTTATGGTGCAATCAGTCATTTAGTGAGCTAAAGGCTCCTATGCTGCAGATACTGACATTGTTGCAGGTTGCTGGACTCAGCTGGGACAGATTATTTTCCAGTGCATTTGTACCTGTTGCTGGCCTACCACTGGGAGTTACTGACTGAGAGAGAAGTTCTCCCCACACTTGTACCTACGGAACTATGTGTAGAGCTGTTAGGTATAACCTTACACACACACACACACACACACCACTAAATGCAGTCAGTTCTGCTTAGAGCAAACTGCATACTGCTAAGGGATATAATATTACCTGAAACATATATTTCTTATCCTCAAAAACAATTCTTCATTGAAAAACTAAAAAAAACCCCGTGTGTGAAGGGTTGAATCGTATGGTGCAACCATTAGCTGAGATGCTTAAATAGTGTCTGACTGATGGTTGTACCTTGGTTGTTTTACCCTAAGTACCTATATATTTCATTAGAGTGGGGCCCATCACATTATAGAGCTGCAAAATGTATGCCCATCATGAATTTCCATTTCCATTTTGCATATTTTGTGTATTTACTTTCTTCTGCCTCTTCATAATGAGATCCACAAACAAGAAACCAAATCCCTGTCCCCTGCACTCCATTTAGTTGGGTTTCTTGCCTTCACCTAACATCACAATCTTCTGCTTGAGACATCCTAGTCTGTTACTGTGGAAATAATAATGACATCACAAGCAGAGGACTGTGATGTCAGATAACAATCTGAGCAGATCCTACCTTATGAACAGGGATCCTATTTTCATTCAAATGTACATAGTTCACAGGTTCATAGGTTCATAGTTGGATTCGAGTTCTGTAGACAATTTTTCCTTAATGATCTTGCCACCTACTTATTCTATTGATGGAATATAACTTTTTGTTTCCGTGTGTTGATCTAGTTGATATTTAGAAGTTTCTATTTTTTCACTTTCCACCACCTGTTTGGGTAATTCATTTCAGCTTTTTATTACTCTTTGTGTTAAAAAATCACAAAGTTTTTAGTCATATTTGTTTCACCATTTAATCTATAGTTGTGTGATCTAGTTTTCTTATTTAGTTCTAAAAATGAGAAAACTAAGAAGATCATGAGGGAAAGCTGGGCACAGAACGCCTCCTTAGCAATGACAAAGGCTGATACTTTCAACCACAGTCACAAACTTCATATGATAAATGCACACAACAGCATATGACCTGGTGTGATACTGAATGTTTTGCTCACAATCAAGAGCACACTTTCACTAGCCAGCCTACTGGAAACTAGTGAAAATTTGCTACCTGGAATGATAATACATGATTCAGTGATGATTCTGAAAGTTTATTGTTCAAAAGTTACACATTTGTACTCAAATGGAGCCTGTATGGGAATTACAGTTTATGAGCTTTTGGGATATTAGGGCCAATGAGGGTCCTATTTTTAAATTGAGACCCCTTTCCAATACAACATACACCACTTATGTAGTACACATTTACAAAACCCTTTACCCTTTTCTATAGACTCCCATGCCAGATCAATGTGATATATTATACAATGGCAAGAAAGAATCTTGGATCCATGGCATTATCGCAGCATAACACCACAGGTCTACTCTCATCAATATGGAGGAGCATTTAGATACTCTCTTTTTGCATCTCCTCTTAAGAAACAAAAATATTTTTCCACACTAATAAAAACATTCTTTAAAATTATTTCTTTTTATTTTATATATAACAACATGCCATTGTATAATAGGAATAATGCGCTCCAGGGTGTCTGTCATGCTGGGATAATTCCATGCCTGGTGCATTGGACGCACTCGACCTCTGCGGTCTTGTGCTCACCCCCAGGCGTGGCGTTATCCCAGCATGACACACCCTGTCATACGTTATTCCTTTAGTGTACTATAGCTGTATATATCAGACAGCTCCTAGTACACATTTGCACCACTAGTTGTCATAATGCCCTACTAATGTCAAGCTACATGCAGATATCTGAGTACTGCACTTTGGAAGATGATGCTTGGAAGAGGTGAAGCGGTTGATCAGGTGGGTGAATTACAAGTGTGTGCCATTTTATTTCATTTATTTAGTTAGCACTTGTCATGAGCACTTGTTGCTTCTAGTCCCTGGCAAACCTCTTGAACAAGCGAGGCAGTTCCACCGCCTTTTGCCAGATCAGCTGGTGCCTATCTCAGTGGCTGGAATGGCTGCCCCTGTGATGCCACGCCATAACTACATGCAGCTTGCTTTGTCTGGAACTAGAGTGCATGATTCATTATTTTACCATAAGGAAGATGTTTTATAAATAAAACTCCGCTTTCAAAGAAGCAGAGATATGTGAAGCTGTCAGACTTTGTTATATGAATTAATGTGCAATGTTTGGCAAATTCATAAAGTGAAAAGTAGTGATTCTGGAAAATTTTCAGCAGTGAAGTGCACTTTTTCAACTAAAGTTGTGCACATTCACTGGCAAAGTTGTAACTTCACCGTGAGTTTGCCTAAAAAGTGTCACTTCCCCAAGGAAACTCAGTGCGATGTGGCAATGTGAGCAATTCATGAAGTTATCTGTGAAGGTGAATGTGGTAAGATCACCAGAACTTCACTGGGAAATGAAACTTCACAACATTTATAATAGGAAATGTACAGAAGTTGCATGGACTGCCTCGTGAAAAGAGATACTCACTGTGACCCACTGTAATACCATGCTGATCACTTTGTTCAGGGCAGAGGTAGCAAGTTTTAAAAGAAAACTACAAGTCCATGTTAACTCTGTGAGCCACGCTTGAAAATAGCTGGAAATAACTGAGATAATTAGTGGATTAAAACTGAATTAGAAAGAGGGAGATCACCTGAAGCAGTTGATTTTGTTTGTTGAATGAGTGTGTGTCATCAAACATAGACCATTAGGTTATCCCGTCAAGTCACTTAGACTACTGGGGCTGTCTTCAAAGTTATGGGAGCTGAGCCCTGGCAACACCCCTCATCTGTAATTTGGGTGTGGAATGGAAGAGCTCCCATCCATTCCTTCCCAGTTAAAAGAGCAGGAAATGGCACTGAGATGTGTGCAGTGAAAGGAGTTCTTGATCTCCAGTGTTGCTGATTGGCAGCTGCATTTCATGTGACTTGCCTCAAAACTGGACATGCTCAGTGTGCTCTTCCAGTAAAAGTGCTGCATTGTGACACTGAAGTACCAAAATGCCGATGGGAAATGGAGTTCCTTCTGATCTGTTTAGCTGCTCAAAACATCAATTTCAGCTTGTTCACCAAATGCAAATTCAGCATTGGCTCACCTAAAGTCAGACCCCATTATCCCAGGGAGGACATTGAATAACAAAAGGCAGGATTGCAGGTAGATATCGAAGGAGTGGATAGACAGGGTCTCAGACAGAGCCCTGGTGGGCATGGGGCTGGGTGGTGAGATTCATCCTCCCTCATCCAGTCAGCTATGGTGTCCCAGTCTGAATTCCCTGCAGATGGATTATGTAGGGTGGTCTGTGACTGGCTGTGAGTTGGCTGGGTATGCCCATCCACCTGTTCACATAGCTGCATCCCCAGCTGGCTGAAAAAAGACAATCAATGCCTATGCATCAGATCAAAGGTCACCAAGGATATGTCAGAGTTCAGGGCAGGGGCAGGCAGTGGGTTCCTTTGATTCTGCCAGCAGGATTCCCTGTCATGTTCACGTTCATTCTAGAATGAATAAAACAATTCATAAAATGGCAAGGATAAACCCAGAGACCTCATTGGATGACTGCCATCCTTGACTGTACATTAAAATACTATCAATGCACTGTCAGAAATCGGTTTTACAATGAAGGCTGGAAAACCTCAATACCTACAAAAGCTATTTTATAAGGGCAATAAGCCATTCCTGGGTGTGCACTGAAGGATTAACATTGCACTTCCCACAGGCGTATGGGCATTTGACCTTCAGCCTCATGCTGTACTATGCCACTGGGTCGTGCATCATTAATCGTTTAACGCTGTCGGTCATGACATATTGCTTACTTACTACTCTCCCTGGGCCAAGAGAGGGCAGTTATGCAACCAGTGATTCAGATAATTTTAGGACTCAGAAGTATTTACTGCTGGCTCCTTCCACCTGGTAGTATTTTCATCCAAATGGTAGTAATATCATCCTTTGACCGTCTTGTACCCCCACCACTAAACCAAGTCTCAGTCCCATTGGGCACCTGCTGCCACTGACTCTCTACCACTGCTATGGAGTCATACTGTGACCTTATTTTGAACACTGTCATGTTGCAATAGTTCTTTTGACCAGCCAGTGAGCAACTCCTGTCCGATCCCTCACGGGTTCCAATGTGGTGCCATGGCTGCTAGCATCTCATGGTACTACCAACTTTTTAAATGTGTACCACGTATTGTACATCTGCAGGGTGGGAAACAAATTCCTAAAATCAGAAAGTGGGGTACATCATTCAAAATGGTAGTAAAAACTCCTTTACTCCCTTATCTGTTGTCCTGTATGCAATGCAGGAGGTTCCCCTCAGGCATAGAACATCCAAAATTACCTATCGCACTACTTCTTCTGCTGGATGAGCAGCTTCACTGCCTCAGAGTGTGACCCTTAGTCAACTACACAGCAGTGCAACACTATACCGTCAGGTGACTGGGTAGCCTGTTTTTAACTGTTTGTTTTTACTTTAATCCCTGAAAAACAGGATCCAAAAGTTCTACTAAGTGTACCACCTTGGACAACAATCCGAATTTTTCTGACTTCCAAACCCTAATCAGATTTTTCTGGCTTCTAAAACCTTTCAAAATCTCAGTGCCTTTTGCATGTCTTTCATTCCTATTGTGTTATACATATATGGTGGCCTGCCAGAGATGTCACTTAGGAAACTAGAGTGTCACTGTGTGCTGTTTTGTGAGAGGAACTGATAACAAAGCCATGCGGTTCTGTCAGCCCAAACTTTACAAGATACTCTTATTCTATAAGAGAAATCTCAAGCAGGAATCATCAGTATACTGTATGTAGTATTTTAAATCATGCACTTTTCTAGAGTGCTAGGAAACACTTCAGTTCTTTAAAATAAATGTGACACTGGACCTCTACACTGCAGGCGCAGAATGGTTACTATTAACTGCAGCATGAAACATGCACTGAACACCAGTTAAAATGTACTGCAACACTCAGTGATGATTGGCTAATACTTATCAAGTGATTTAGAAATGCATGTTTGAGAGTGTAGTGTGTTCCATTTAAAATTGGAGATAGTGTGGCCGGCCCATCAGGTGCAGCCGTTGGATTCGTCTGTGGCCGCGGCAACCGGGTTCAGTAATGGAATTGGGTGCCAGAGGGCCAGCTGGGGGAGAAGGATGGCGCGTTTGGAGACAACTCTCCTTCTCTGGCAGAGGGTAGTGATGCGCCCTGGCACATGCTGACTCCTGGAGGAGGCTGGGAGCACAACAGTGGCACCTGGTGTGAAGTTCAGGGGAGTGACAGGCGTCTAGCGTATGCCTTGACGCTCAGGACGTCACTCCCACAGAAACCAGGGAAATGCTTCCTGACTGGCCAGATGACGGTCCCTCTGTCCTCTGTTGCTGCCGATCCCATGACCGGCACACCTCAGCAGTACTCCGGGCCAAGGGAAAAGTCGCGCTGGCCACTCCACGGTGCCTTCCCCCTCGGAGGAGGGACCTGCCCAGTGAAGGGTTACGCCCGGGTTGCAGGGAGACTGCCATATGGTGATAGCTGGTATGGGAGTCGGGAGGGCATTGAGACCCAGAAGAGTGGGCAGCCAGGGAGAAGGAGGCACCAAAAATAAAAATAAAATTTGAGACAGTGTGAGGAAAAGTCCAAGGAATTAAATATTCACTGGGTAGAGTGGTTAAGGAAAGGAAGGTGAGGGACGGGAGTGTCAGGAGATGGTTTTAAAGGTGATGGAAGAGTTAAGGAGGTGGGCAGAGGAAAAAGAAAAAGGGATGACAGTAACAGGGACATTGGAAACATAAAGGATGGAAAAGAAAATGGGAGGAAAGTATGGGCAGGGTAAATTAAAAGAGTGGAGTGTCATGTGCACCAATGCAAGGAGCCTAGGAAAAAATTCCCGACCTGGAGGCAACCACTGTGGAGGCAGACCTGGATCTGTTGGTCATAACAGAATCATGGTTTATCAGCAATCATAGCTGGGATGTGGCCATTCCGGTATGCAACATGTTCCAGAAGGATAGAACAGGGAAGAAAGTGGGGAGTTGTTTTGTATGTGAGTGAAGGCATACAGGCCACAGAGATACATAGTAATAACTGGGACATTGAAGTGCTGGAGATTCTATGGTTGTAGAGACAGGGTCTGGGGTCTTTATCCAGGTGGGTGTGGTGTACAGATCATCAACACAGGGAGAGGTGTTATGAAGGGCTCTGGAGGAGAACATAGCCACAGGCAAGCAAAGGGAGGTTTTGATTATGAGGACTTTAATCTTCTCGATGTAGACTGGAGCATTATGGCTTCAGCTACAACAAAGCAGGGTCATCCTTGACTCCCACAGGGGCATTTGTCTGGCAGCTCGTTATAGAACACACTAGGATGGGGCAGTGCTGGACCTTGTTCTTACAAAGAGGGATAACATTGAAGGAGTCACACTGGATAGCCCCTGGGTACAAGTGATAATCGTACAGTGTGGTTTAGTATACAAACTGGGCAGAAGGAAAAGCACACTAGGACGAGGGTCCTGGACTTCAGGGGCAGATTTTAAAGAAATGGAGAATGCCTTAGTAAACACATTGAAGGGAAAGTTTGCTGTGGGGGTGGAGGAACAATGAAAAGGATAAGGAGGGAATAAATAAGGCAACACAAGTTGTCTGAAGGAAATAAGTAAAGGTAGAAGGAGTTATTTAGACTGTCTCGATTAATCTTATTTCTTAACTGAAGGTAGAGACTCAAATGATATTTTTGTATTTTAAACCTTGTTCTAATTTCCTAGAAGGATAGTAGGGTATTTGTTTCTTTATCTCATAAATCATTTAATCTTTGAATTCATCATTCATACAAACCAGTATCCTTGAATCGGTTTCCCATTGTACATGAAGTTGCGATTATACCTTAAGAGTATAAGGTTAGGCGGGACTGATTTAAGTTTTAGGACTTTGGTTAAGTGTTTGCAAAGCTAGATTGTGGAAGTAATAGTTGGCTGTGTATTTAAATGTTTGAGCAAAGGTAGAAAAGAGTCATCTGAAATTAGTTGTAGCTTGAATAGCAATTTTCTACATTTGCCCACGTAGGGTCATTTGGTTGAGATTCAGACTAAATGATGTTGAGGCTTGTTTTAACAGAAAGACCCTGTGATACCCTTACCACCGCTGATGGTTGAAACCTCCTACCTTCCTGGGAGCTTTAAGATTTATAATACTGATTCTAGGAGTTTTGTTGTCCCAAATAATTTTGAGAAGATACCATCTAACTTTTGTGCCAGTTATTTTTATATGGATTGGTAAATTATTTAGTATGAAAATGTTTTGGATGAAATAATCATTTAGTGGAGTTAATCTTTCCCCAGAGGAGAGATTCAGTTTGTACAACCTTTCCAACTCATTTTATATGTTCACTATAAGTACAGAGATGTTTACTTGCATAATTTGGGGTATGGAGTCAATGACGTTCATGCCTAGGTAGTTATTCATTTTGTAGCCCATTGAAAGGAGAAGATGTTGGAAACCCTTTCTTCTTCAAATTTTGAATGAGAAGGCATAATTTTTTCTGATTAGTCCCAATTAACATGAAGGCCTAAATGGAACTCAAAATATTAAATGAGGGCAAAGATTCATAACAGAGAAGTAAGCTGAAGTTAATGTAATTACTGAGTCATCTGCAAAGACAAAGGCCTTATTGTTTATTTTTCCCATTTTATACCATGAATATGGATAAAAATCTGTGATAAGTCTGGTACCTGAGGACTGGAGGCGCAGATGTGATTCCCCTTCTCAAAAGTGGGAGCAGGGCAGAAGCAGGAAACTACAGACCTGTTAGTTTAACCTCTGTGATAGGAAAATGATGGAATCACTTCTGAAGGAAAGAACTGTCGAGTATCTAGAGGCCAGAGGCACAGGACCCAAGGCAGCATGGATTCACAGCAGGAAGGTCATGCCAGATGAATCTGATAGATTTCTATGACTGGGTGACCAAAGTAGTAGATCACGAGATGGCTGTGGACATGGCCTACCTGGACTTTAGCAGGCATTTGACACAGTCCCACACAAAGATTACTATACAAGCTAGCCAGCCTGGGAGTGGGTCCCAAGATGATAGCCTGGGAAAAGAATTGGTTGGAGAAAAGGACACAGTGGGTAATAGTAAATGGAGTCCACTCTGAAGAAAGGGGGTTACTAGTGGGTACCACAGGGTCCAGTATTAGGACCGGTCCTCTTCAATGTCTTTATAAGCGACATTGCAGAGAGACTGGAAGGAAAAGTATGTCTCTTTGCAGATGACACAAAGATCTGCAACAGAGTTGATGCACAAGGTGGGGTGGAAAGGATGAGAAGGGACTTGGCAAGGTTAGAGGAATGGTCAAATGTATGGTAGCTTAGATTCAATGCTAAGAAGTGCAAGGTAATGCACCTGGGAAACAAAAACCAGGGAAGAGTACACTATGGGGGTGAGATACTAACAACAACAAAATGGAAAGGACCTGGGGTAGTCATATCAGATGACTTAAAGGTGGGCAAGCAATGTGAGAGGGCAGTAAGGAGGCAGGGTATACTGGGATGCATAGGGAGAGCATCACCAGTAGAAAACAGGAAGTTGTTATCCCTCTGTAAAGACAGCTGGTGCGACCCCATCTGGAGTACTGTGTGTAGTTCTGGAGACCCAATCTCCGCAAGGACATAGACAGGATGGAAGCTGTCCAGAGGATTGCAACTAAAATGGTGCAGGGTCTGCACCAGAAGACATATGAAGTGAGACTAAAAGAGCTTAATATGTATAGCCTCGAGGAAAGCAGGGAGGGGGGACATGATAGAAACTTTCAAGTACCTCAAGGGAATCAACAGAGTCCAAGAGGGTAGCATCTTTCAAAAAAGAGGTGTTTAAGAACAAGGGCACAATTTGAAGATGGGGTGGTGGCTCAGAGGTAATGTGAAATATTTTTCACAGAGAGGTAGTGGATGCATGGAACGGCATTTTGGAGAAGGTTGTGGAGTCAAAAACAGAGGTGGAATTCAAGCATGCATGGGACTGTCATAAGGCAATTCTAGGGGTGGGGTAGAAAGAGGTAGGCTGCTGGATAACTAGGATCTGCAGCTTATCCATTAAGTAGGAAATGGATAGACTGGGTGGGCCAAGCGGTACTTATCGGATGTCAATTCTATGTTTCAATGTTTCTAATGCTAGAATAAAAAGAAAGTGGGAGGAGGAAGAAGGCAGCCTTGTCTTGTGCCTGAAATAATTAAAAAATTCTGAGATCATTCTATGTGAAATTATTGCTTTTTAAGTGATATAAATAGTAGATACCCATCGTTTGAATGTTTTACCAAAATAATAAATATTTAAGACATTCTGCAAATATTCCCATTCTAAAGAATCAAGTGCTTTTCCAATATCGAGAGAGAGAGAGAGAGAGAGCTGTGGAAGGAGCTGAATTATGCCCAGAAGTCTAGCATTTAAAATTTCTATTAAGATGTTGTAATCAAAATTTAGTAGTGAAACTAGACGATAGTTTGAGCATTCCAGCGGATCCTTGTTTTATTTGATAATAAGGAAATGGGAATGCCATTTAAGGTGTCCATGAATTCTTTCTTTTCAAAGGTTTCTTGATGATAGACTCTGATTAGAAATTCATTTATAATTGGATTATCATGCTTGTAAAAGTCACTGTGAGGCCACCTGGCCCTGGAGCTTCTTGGGGTGCCTTTTCAATAATCTGAGTAATGTAAGTATTAAACCACAACAGAGCATGGTTCTACTGTGGCATTAATCTATGGTTGGGCTGGTTGGCCATCCAAGTACATCCAAGCTGCCAACCATGGATTAATGCACAAGCAGAGCCATGATCTGGAAGTGATTTAATACACTTGTAACTATGCAAGCGCTGGTAGGAATAACATATTACACAAACAATAAAGAAAAAAATCACACTGTTGTACAGCTTTGTGACACATGAAAATGTCATGTTTATTAACAGTACATGACTTGAACAGCTGTGTCTGTTTTACATTGTGATTGCTGCAAATAATCACAAATTTACAACTGTGTTTAGATTTATTAATGTTTCAAACTATTAGTAGAGGTTTTCCCCATACAAAACTGCTGTAATCATTGTCAATATCCTTTGCTTCTAAGCGTGTGTTACGCTGCCAGTTGCTATGCTGCCTGGGTAAGAATTATTTATTACCTGCTGTGTCCGAGCCAGGGCTGCTTTGAGTTACTGGTGATGACCGTCGAGAGTCCCATTAGGAAAGACAACGAGGAGTGGGAGGTTCGGGATGGCTGGAGACCCTCGTGTATTCTGGGCTGCCATTCTAAAATACTGTCCACCTGGCCATCCAGAGCACTAAGGGGTTTTTAGCTGAGCCTCCACAAACAACACTTTCCTACTCTTTCATATCTTTATTATTTAAGTTCCTTTCTGTATATGTTTATTTTCCTACTTTGATCCAACTGTAACCTTCAATTCTAAATGTCCTTTTCCTTCTGTGCTGTCCTATACCTCTTGTATCTCTTGGTTCTCTGTTTCTGCTCCTGCTGCTACTGTATTTTCTCCATATTAACCTAATTTTCTTTATTTTACAGGTCTGACAGGATGCTGACTCCTTCCTTCCCCATCAGATAAGTATCTCTCTATGCCTAACGTTTCCTTTCCACTCTGTTTACTCTAAGAACTGTGGATCATTTGTGACCCCTTTCAAGTCTTTTATTTTACAGGTTTCAAGGACACCATCCTCTAAAGACTCCTACCTCTGGCTCCCTAGTACAGTACTTTGGTAAGAGACTTTTGACTTATACCACTTATTAGTTTGACAGTGATGGTGTGGCCATGCCCATTACAGTGTGCGTCTGTCTGTGCGTGTTTGTTTGTTTGTCTGGCTAGGTGACCCATGGGTAGGAGAAATGTTCCTCCTACTCCAAGTCTACACAAGTTTGAGTCTAGTGACAATCTCCTGACTCGAGCCAGCAATGCCTGGAGCCGACAGATCTGTTCCTTCACCTAAAGAGGTGCCGTAGATGGGACAGCTTCACAGCCTCCAGAAGGTCTCTCTGTGAACTGCCCCACAACCACTGCATTGTACCACTCCCCACATTTCCTTTTTCCTGCTCTTTTGCTTCCTGTCCACCTGTCCCAAAACCCAGTAAGGCTGTCCTTCTGATACCCAGCAACAGCAAGTCTTTAAACCCTAAAGTGCCTTAATACCCAGCATCCATTTAACAGCAAGCTTACACTCAAAACTACAAGGCAACCATTTTATCGCAAGCTCCCTACACACAAAAATACCCAGCAGCCATCGAACAGTAAGCCTCTAAATCACAGAACACAGTAATGCATAGCGACAGTTTACCAGCAATCCTCTAAATCCAGAAACACACTCATGCCCAGCATCAGATTAAATATTAAGTCTCTAAGTCCACAATCACACTACTCTCCAAATGCTTACCAACAAGCCCTAAAGTACAACCTCTCCACAGTGCAACTCCTCCACCCATACAGTTGCACCTGGGATCCGAAGAGCAGGTGAAGGAGGATTAACCACTGCAGAGGATGCTGTCTTCCAGGAGACTGGTGGTCAGAACCCATTGCAACACTGCCACCTGAGTAACTGTAGGGGCAGTGCAGGCAACAGTTGTTTGGGAAGGAGAACAGTTGTTTGGGAAGGAGGACAGATTGAAAGTCTGAGTGTAAGGCACACCCCATTACCCATACACTCCCAGTTTTTTAAATATGGGTTAAGCTGGAGATGGCTCCTGCCTAGCTGGGAAAGTTATTGGATTTTTGGTTGGTACAGAATATTTATCTCTACCAATTCTTGCTACACCTGCAGTAAAGCAGAGGATACCTCGTGAAGAAAATACCTTCTCAGCTGAGATGCTGTGTTAATTCCGTTGCAGGAAACGTCATTGGAGCAACCCATGGCGGTAGCACTGGGATGGGCTGAAACTGTCTGCACTCCCAGAAAGACCCTTTCCTCTACTTTTAGGAACAGATAGGATTGGGCCGTTTACTCTATTTTCATTTTGTAGGGAGAAGGAGTGTCCCACAAGGTCACTATGCTTTCCATGTAAACAAGGAGGGTTCCAGCATGGAGGCTGTGCCACGTGGCACCATGTTGTGAGGCTAGGAGAACACTGGGTAGCATGGATTAGGGGCACCACTGGGGTACATTCTGGTAAGATTTCCAATGTACAGCTGGTGATTAGCTGATGTTGAGTGACACCTACATTAAGATGTGTGGATGTCTGATCTTGTTGGATGTGAGCCATGATGAACTCTATTGCAATCAGTGGGCAGGGTGTTTGGAGGAGGAGTTGTTTCTAGACACCAAGGTAAGTATGGAATGGGTCCTCTGGAGGGGCTGCCACTAGACACAATGGTAAATAATACTATCAAAGTGACAGGTTTTGCGAGGAGAGGATCCTCTAGACATGCAGGTAATATAGTTATGGGAAGGGAGAGTTGTTTTGGGGGTGGGGCAGTGGGTGCTGCTAGCCACCAGTGATGGATATATATATATATATATATATATACAGAATTGGTGCTCGGAAGGTGGGGCTGCCACTAGATGCAAGGGAAGAGTGTACCTGATGGTAGCTGGTGGCCCCACACCAACAATGGATCCCTGCTGTATTCAGCTGCCCAGCACCATCACCCCACACGCAGCCCCACACGATGCGGATAAAAGGGGATGAACATCACCCCTTGACTGTCAACTTTGGCAGTGTATTGCCCTGCCAGTTATACGGGTGTGTGAAAGCTGGTGGTTCCATCCTGCCCTGGTGGGAGTTGGTGAGTGGAGCAGCATGCCCCCTCCCAGAGGAGAGTGGCCCAGGGACACTGAATCCTGTCCATATCCACTCGCTGATGTCCACAAGTGGCCCAAGTTCTGAAACCTGAATCACTGCTGTGATACTGGTATCTTCCTGACCAACCCATTTTACCCCCAATGCAATCCCTTTCCACCTGACACAGCAGCTATGTATTTTAAACTGATGATCTAATAAATAAATAAAATGTTCATTAGTCATACTTTCTTACTAACCAGTTTTCCACTTTGTCTCTAGATCCAATGGAACCATAAAACACCACCCTGGCATTGGAGGACAATGACCATATGTATCAGGTAAGTATTTGTTTTATATTTAGAGTTCCTCATTTGTCCCAGTTAGTTACTAAAGAGCTGCAGATCCTTTGTGACTCCTTTGCTATTCTTATTTTACAGGTGCAACTGCATGTTCCCTCAAGTCACCCAGACCAATCCACAGTCTGCAGGAGCCAGATAAGAGATCTTTATTGTCGCACAACAGTACCTCATTCACCACATTGGTGACGTATACCCAGGAAAATCATCAAAGTAGCATAAAAAAAGCTGCGACACCAGTCAAGAGTTGTGTCAGCACCAAAAACAGTATACACAGTACTATGAGACTGATTAATGTGTGGAAAAATGCATTTGACATTTACTTGTGTCAAAAGGCAATGCCACCTGGTTGTATAAGTGCATGTGAGGCTGGGCTATAGAAAGTCTGTACTGTAGCAGGCACTTTCCTTTGTGGTTACTGCTGGGTGTCTACTTGCAGAAATGCTGTCAGATATGAGGTTTGCACAGTGCCTTTTGTGCTAAGCAACAATTCTTTGTGGAGTCCGATTCATAACTTGCAATGCAACATTGGTGAACAGAGCTTAACTTCCAGGAATGTAAATGGCGAAGAATGACATGAAAGCCACGGCAAAAACTACCACAGGACCCGTAGCACACACTGACGTTTTGACATCAACCAGACTTAATCTGAAGATGCAGTTTTACTAGGAGGCCACCAGCAGTAACTGTTAAGGAATGTGCCTGATACGGTACTGACTTTCTGAATCCCAGCTTTGTATACACTGATCCGACCACTTTTTGATGGTGGTTTGCATTTTGCACAAATGAATGTCAAATGCATTTTGCATACTTTCTCTTGTTATTGAGTAAAGAAATCCTAATAGCTGAGGCCCCTTCATCAACAAGAGTTTGCTTCTTTTAAATGCAGTAATAACTGGTTGTGATGTCACACTCCAGTTGTTACGGTGGTTCATAAGAGAAGTGAAGTTCTGTGTCAGCATCTAAGAACTGGCATTGGCAGTGGGCGTTTTCTGATGTGAAGCACTCTGGTGAAAGTTTTCACTGTAGTCTCACACTGCACTCTGGTCACACTGAAAACAGTTTAAAAAGAAGTGAGAGGAGAGCAATACAGCACAGCGGATGCTCCATCCTCTTCCTCCTGGATGACCACCAGCAACTCAGGTACACTTCCAAAACACGTGTTGCTGGTGTGATGGGCAATAGCGTTAGCACTGAGACAAGGGCTGGCCATAGCCTTTTCTTTTTATATGTGCAGTGCTTTCTGGTTGTGTTATACTGAATAAAATGTTATTTCATGTAAACAATAAGATCCAACATTGTGCGCTATTGTGATGATTGTAATTACATGTGTGGGTGCATTTAATGGCACTCTGCTGGGCCTTGTGCCTGACAGCACACCTGAGGTATGTGATTATACCACCATAATGCATACCCTGTCATGCATTATTACTTACAAATGACTATTTAAACATAAATATGAGTTTTGGTATTCCTTAGTAAGACTGCAATAGTGTGAGTACTTTATGAATTAGAAGGATTATACAGTGCAAGTCCTCCAAATAAGCTATATTAACAATAATGGAAATGTGAGTCAGATTATTTTCAGCCATTTTAAAGAGCAATAGTATACAACAGGTGTGCATTTGTTGCAGACTTTAGCATGCCTAAAGTGTCTTAAGCATTTGGCTGTGTCTCATGCCTGAAACCACTGTAGGCATGTGTATGTTCTATAACGGACACACACTCTGTCCTAAATAAAAGCATCACGGTTAAACATCATTCAGCTGGCTGCAGTGGCACTGAGCAAAATTTCATTTCTCAGATATGCTGGCAATCCCAGGTCATGCCACGAGTCCAGATGTTGGAAGCTGAGTCCAGCTGGGAGGAAGTTCAGGCGTCCTTTGGATACTTCCTGCCTGGGTTAGGGCTGCACAGAGCTTCTATTACAACTCCTGGTGGAGGTTACAGCAATGTCCTTGGCGGTGTGTGACTACTTGCTGCCGGATATTCCCGCCCCTGAAACCTCTGCGCCACACGCATTAGTGGGAGGTGGGTGGGATAGAGAAAGTACAGTTATATAAGAACTTACCGTAACAGTAGATCTTCGAGAGAGCTCTTGCAGTAGGTAATTACATATAGGACTGACGTTGGCAGTGGCAGGACCCCATGGAAAAATTTCTAGCTAGCAGTACCTGGCGAGGACCGCCCGTCCAGGTGACCCGATCGACAACGTCGGCATAAAGAGGCGGTCCTGGACGCCCCGCCTTCCCGTTCTTTCCTGCCACAGGCCCGGAAGGCCGGATGAGAGAAAAGCAAATATTTCCCTCAATGGAAAAGGAGCTGAAAAGCTTAGTGGGTTGGAGGCAGGAAGGTATTACTACTGCAAGAGCCTCTCTCGAAGATCTACTGTTACAGTAAGTTCTACGTAACTGTACTATCTTACTTTGAGAGGGCTCTTGTAGTAGGTAATTACAAATAGGACAGAATCAAGCAGTCTGGAACAAATGAAAGGCACCGGGAGGAGGAACTACTCCAAGAAGTAGCAAACAACTTGCAAACCTCAAGACAGGAGGCCCTGCAAGACCGCTAACCGAAGCCTGCTCTCGCGAGAGGCAATGTCCAAACTGTAATGTTTCAGTAAAGTATTGACGTGAGTCCAGGTGGCGCAGCACAGATATCTGCACGAGACACATTCTTGAAACAAGCACGAGAGGCTGCAACTCCCAAGTGGAGTGGCTCTGACTTGACCGGAAGGGTCTTGTTGTACTTGTCATAACAGAAAGTGATGCAATGAGCCAACCATTTTGACAGGCATTGCTTAGAAACTGCATTGCCTTCTCTTTTATGAGCAAAAGAGACGAAAAGTCAAGTCAGTTTTTCTGAGATCCTTAGTCCTATCGGTGTAGTATCTCAGAATCTGGTGAACATCCATGTTATGGAGTAAATATTCCCTTGATTGGAGTACTGCGTGAAAAAGCAGGTAACTCTATAGACTGATTTAAGGTAGACTCGCTACCACTTTAGGTAGAAACTTAGGTTCGTGTGAAGAGCTACTCATTCTTTGTGAAAAATCAAATAAGGAATTTTACACATAAGGGCCTGGAGCTCGGAAATTCTTCAATGATGATGGCCACCAAGAAGAGTGTCTTCCATGATAGAAACTTCAGGTCTGCAGAGGCCGAGACTCGAAGGGAGGAAGGGTAAGTTTCTCGAGAACAAAGTTCAAATCCTAAGGGGAGCAGGAGTCCAGACAGGTGGCCTGAGATGAAGGACCCTCTAAGAAAAGTCTTGTATACCTCTAATTGGGCAAAGGCTTTATCTCAGAAAGGAACATAGTACCTTTGAGATAACGGCCTATGTGTACTTTTAAGGAGGATTGGCTAAGACCCAGGTTGAAAAGATGATGTAAATACTCCAGTAGAACAGCCACTGGACAGGAAAAAGCTCCACGTTCCTAGAGGTGGCCCAAATAGAAAATCTCTTCCATTTCATGGCATAAAGTGGACCTTGTGGAGGGTTTCCTAGCCTCCACCAAAATCTCCACCACCTTTGGAGAGATGCCAAAGCGGGATTGAGCTAGGTCTGCAGGAGCCATGCATGAAGTTGCAGGGACTTGAGTCCCGGATGGACCAGGGTCCCCTGATCCTGGGTCAGCAATCCTCGAGATAAAGGAAGGAAGAGGAGGAACCTCTGAGTATTGTTGTAGAAGAGAGAACCAGATTTGCCTGGGCCAGAAAGGAGCCGATCAGAATCATTCTCGCTCCTTCCACTGTCGTTTCTGCAGTACATGAGGGACCAGAGGAATTGGGGAAAATCATAGACGAATCTGCCCTTCCAGTTTAGAGACAGAGCGTCGCCTTAAAAGCGCCTCACTCTGGAGCGAAGTTAGCAAAGGTGGGAAGTTTTGCGCTTTGGGAAGAGGCTAACAGGTCTACCTGTGGAGTCCCCCAAAGCTGGAAGATGTCGTCTAGAACCTTTGGTCCAACTCCCACCCTGTGGCAGAGCAGAGGAGTGTTTAGCTTGTCTGCCAGGGTATTTTCAACTCCTGGAACATGGATCGCCATGAGGTGAAGGTTGTGAAGCGTGCCCAGTCCCAAACCCTCATTGCTTCCCTGCATAGCGGGTAGGATCGAGTCCTCCTGCTTGTTGATGTACCACACCACGCACATGTTGTCCATCTGGACAGCTAGGTGACCAGGAAGGATGTATTGGTGAAGGGCTTGGAGAGCCTAAAGCACTGCTCGTAGCTCAAGCACATTGATGTGGAGAGCTAACTCCAATCTGGACCATAAACCCTGGGTTGGTGAGGACCCAGATGGGCTCCCAACCTCGCCTGAAGCGTCCATGGTCAGAGTCTGGTAGGGGAGGAAGACAGAGGGACCCCCGAAACAGATTCTCTCGAACCATCCACCATTGCAAGTCTCTTGCCATCGGTGAGGAGATCAGAACCAGATGATCTAGGTCATCTACGAGTTGATCCCACTGGGAGGCGGAGAGTCAACTGAGAAATCCCCATGTGGAGCCGCTGAACCATCGGGATGGCGGCTGCCATGAGCCCCAAGAGATGGAGAACTGACCTCACGGAACCTTCCTGCGCTCTGATAGCAGGAAATCTGTGACTGGAGGGAGGCCACCCTGTCCGGAGGAAGGAAGGCCTTGCTCACCGTCGTATCGAGGATAGTCCGATGAACTGAAGTCTCTGGGAGGGTTCCAGATGAGACTTGAAATGGTTGATGGTAATACCCAGGCAAGTGAAAACCTGCTGGGTGAGGAGAGAAAATGCAGGAGCTCCTCCTGGACGAGGCTGCCAGGAGCCAGTTGTCCAGGTGAGGAAACACCTGAACTCCATAGTGTGCAGGTGGGCGCTACCACTGCCAGGCATTTGGTAAAACTACCGTGGAGCCAAGGAAAGACCAAAGAGAGTGCCCAGAATTGGTAATGATCCCTGGAAAGCAAACCGGAGGTATTTGCGATGCGAGGGGCGATAAGGATGTGCAGATACGCATCCTGCATGTCCAGCACACAAAGCCATTGACCCGGCCGAAGAAGGGCAGAAGGGTTTGAAGAGAGCATCCTGAACTTCTTGTATTCCATGTAGAAGTTCAGGAAGCTGAGATCGAGAATGGGTCTGAGATCTCCTGTCTTCTTTGGGACCAGGAAGAAATGGGAATAGTAACCCGTCCCTGAAGGTGAGGAGGAATGGGTTCTATGGCCTGCTTCACGAGAAGGGCAGATATTTCTTCCTGACCAAAGGAAGATGGTCCCTAGCGTAAGAGGACTTTAGAGGGGTGGCGTGGAGGTTTCTGTAAAACTCTATGGAGTGCCCTCCTCAGTAATCTGAAGCACCCATGAATCCATTGTTATCCTCTCCCAACCCGGAAGGTGGAGGGAGACTCTCCCTCCCGGTTCCTCCGGGAGTCCGGAGGTGGTGGGAGAGGGAGGAGTCAGGTGGTGTGGGGCAGTGCCCCCAGCTGGGGCACCTGCTGCTTTTGGTGGCGGGGCCTGGCAGCTGCGGGGCCCTAGTGTTTAGTGGCCCACCTTCCCTGGGGTTTCGCTTAAGGTCGGCTGCATCTGTGAAAAGTGACGGCCTCTGCGGGGCATGGGGACGGTACATGGAATCCACAGATAGCGGAAACAAGGTGGGCGTGAGGCTCGATCCAGGGTGGCACTAAAGTAGTTAGCCGTAAGGGCAGGTCCAGATGTTCGGCAGGTTTGACCTGCTGAGGATCTGATTCTAGAGAATGCCACTGATGTACTTCCTGGATCTTCCTGAGCAACTCCGTGAATGAAGGATCCTCCGGAGGAAACTTCATGGAGTCCTTGGCCAGGGCTTAGACGGAGCAAGGCTTGTCGTCTCTCCCGGAGCATCCATCAGAGGAATCCGATGAATCTGAGAGTGAGGAAGATGAAGAAGAATTAGAAGCAGAGGAAGACTCCCTGACCTGTCTAGGGGAGGAAGGTTCCTAGGGGATCCTGAGCGTGTGTCTTGCCTCTCTGGAGCCAGAGGAAGAGCTCTGGAATCCGGAGGTGGAGGGAGTGTGCCGTCTTGGGTGTCTGCAGGGGGTGGGGGGCACACCATCACCGTGGGCAGCTCTCGACTTCCTTGGTGAGCTGAGCCTTGGCCTCAGCCCCACCAGGAAGCAAGTCTCCTGCAGATCCACCGGTGGCCTTGGGGGCGGTGGAGGAGGAGGAAGGGTTACTTTACGGATTGTATCCGTGGCGAGTATCTGTAACCCGGCTGCGGGAAAACTGATGCCAGGTATGCGGGCGCTGGGTACTGCAGCGTCGTTGGGCAGGTCGGGTACTGCGGTGCTGGATACTGCAGACCAGTAGGGCGGCGTCGGATAGGATGGCAGAAACCGGGTGCGGAGAAGCTGCTGGAACAGACAGCCCAGTAGGAAGCCCCACGGGTGGGTCTACATTGAGAGACCCATGGGGTCAGGCCCGACAGAGGGGAGTCCCCAGCCGTATTGGTGGGGCCGGCATCAGAACCGCACGCGGGGCCAGTGTCGGGTCAGAGCCGTGTCCGTGGCCCCAGCGCCAGATCCGGTTCTGTAGGAGGGGGTCTGACGGAGGAATATCCCCAGCCTCACCTGGGGATGGAGGAGAAAGTCCCCAGGGTTAGGCTGGGGCAACTCAGGCTCCCGGATGGCAGCAAGGCTGTGGGGAACCTGGGGCGACAGAAGATGGAGGGTCTGTCGTGAGGTTCCGGCGCCCGGCACACGTCGGAGGAGCTGGCGTGCAACTTAGGAGCTGGATCCCAGTGGGCGCCAGAGGAGCCGGGCGTCGGCTTATGGGGCCTTCGTCGGAGATAGGCGGGTGGGAAGTGGCCCCGTGAGGGGCAGCGACCGTGCACCGCCCCCATAAGGTTAGGCGTCTTATCGGTCTTCCTGGCGGACGTTGGAGGAGCCGATGTCCGGCGTTGGCGAGGTGCCCACGCCAGTAGGCTGCAAGTCTGCGGCGGTACTGAGGCAGAGGCCTCCTTGGCCCAGAGGCACCCGCGGGACCAGCCGCAGCCCGATGGGCGGGGCAGCGCCTCCTCAAAACCTTAGGCTGCTGTCAGGCGATCCCCTGGAGGGCGTTACCTGAACTGTGACTCTGGCTGGAGTCGCAGGCGAGGAGCCTTCTCCTGTGCCTTTCTTTGTCCTGCTTCTTGTGGTGTCCTTCAGGAGAGGTCGATGCCTGCCTGAGCTTCTTCAATTCCTTCTCCATTGAAGACATCTTCCTTTTGAGCAGATGGGCTTCGGGACTGTTAACATCGTCTGCAGGTATGCATTGAAAGTGCAAGCAATGCGGGCACTTGTGTCGTTTCCAGCGTGGTCGGGGCCTGAACAAAAAAGGCAGAGAGAGTGGCCGTCCTTGTGTGGCAGCTGGGCGCCAGATGAGTCACCCTTATTTTGGAAGGGGACGACATACACTGACGTTAACCTGAGGATGTGAAGAAAATACTGAAGTTTTCGCAAAACAGCGAAAGAACAGGGCTTTGCTAAGCACAAACTTTACTTCACGGAGCTGCAATGAGCTAACGGGCGGAAAGAACTGGAGGCGGGCGTCCGGGACCACCCCTTTATACCAACGCCATCTGACGCCAGTCACCTGACATGGGGCAGTCCTCGCCAGGGACTGCTAGCTAGAATTTTCCCGTGGGGTCCTGCACCGTGCAGGCGCCAGTCCTATACGTAATTACCTACAGCAAGAGCCCTCTTGAAGTAAGATCTGTAATTATAGACTCAGATATATTTTTATTTTACAGTTCAGTTGTAGAAACTTTAATAGTACACAACAGGTGTGCATTTGTTGCAGAGTATATGCTCGCCTAAAGTGTGTTAAGCACTTGACTGCATCTCATGCCTACAACCACTGCAGGCATGCATATGTTTTATAACAGACACACACCCTGTCTTGTATTATTAAAAGATCATGGTATTATTAAAACATCACAGTTAAACATCATTCAGCCAGCTCTGTGGCACTGAACAATATTTCATCACTCTGATATGCTGGCAACCCGGGTCATGCCACAAGGCCAGATGTCAGAAGTAGAGGCCAGCAGGGAGGGAGTTCAGAGCGTCCTTTGGATGCTTCCTCTTGGGAGAGGGCTGCTGCAGAGCTTCTACAACAGCTCCTGGTGGAGGGTTGCAGCAATGTCCTGGCAGCACGTGACCACATCGCTGCCAGATGTTCCCGCCCCCAGGGAGCCTTCTCTGAGCCACATGCATTAGTGGAGGTGGGTGGACAGTAGAACATAATTAAAGCCTCAGATATATATATTTTTATAGTTCAGTTGTAAAACTTGAATTTTTGGGTACTTTATCACTGTCTTACACTGAGCCGTGTCATCCTTTTAGATGCATTGACTTCTGATGTGATGGATACCACCATGAAGGTAAACATTTTAATATTCTTCAAGCACAGTCAAAAGGTATGAAATCCTGGGATCTAGTTACAGTGGCACTGAATTGTCATCACTCTGTCGCAAGAGGTGAGCACCAACTTTTCATCTGTTAACATTACCAACTCTGTTCACTGAAGTGGAATAAGACACTTTGAGATGTGGGTTGTTGCCTGATAAGAGCACTTCATGTGCTGAAAGGTACTCAGTGGAAGCACATCATGCCTCATGGGGCAAACTGTCATCTGATAATAACACACATTTATTATTGCTTAAACTCTGCATTATGTTGAAAGGGTAATAAACCATAAGTAACAATATATGCTGTGTAAATAAGAATGTTTTAGTCTCTATACTGTGTATTTAATTTTTATAAAATAGGTATAAAAGTTTTAAAATTTAAATCAGCTTTGTGATTAACATGGCAACACAAATGTAGAGGATAATGAATGGGAAAAGTAACAAAGTTGTGGTCCCTAAAGATGTTGCCATGCTGGCCTAGTAAACCTCGAGAGTGAAGCTTGAGAGGTTTGTATAACAACTTAACAAGGGAACACAGCATTGTTGTTAAATGTTCCCAATTCATTGGTCTTATAGTATCACGGGCAGCATTAAAACAGTACTTGCTTTGCCAACCCATTTTGCCTGTTACTCTCTGCCTTTCTTCTGACAACAGACTGTACCCCTCCCCATGCCATGTTCAAGCCTCCTCCGTCTAAGAGCTATTGGGATCATGTCTGTGCCCCTCGATTTGTGTACCTGTAGGGTCATCCATAGAATTATGTGAATTAGTCTGTAGTTGCTTGTCAGGAGTACTCTCCAAAACAAGCAGTCACAAAATCTGGGAGACTCACATGTGTAAATCGTTAATGTTGTTTTGCATCATTGAGACATAGACAAAAGGATATAAGAACTTCTTGGCGTCACTGCGATACCATAATGAGTGTAGGAATTCATTAAATTCAACCCTTATTAGCCTCTCCCACACATTATAACAGCATTGCACCACACATTCCTTAACAGTAAAGCCCAGTTCCAAGCAATAGTTTTAATCTTACTTATAACAGTCATGTAACAATTCAAGGTATTCATCAGCAGTACAGGCATACTGCTACAAAGCAGTCCTTAACTATCATCCAGACTGCTCTGAAAACTACTATCTAAGGCCCTGTCACACTATGCCTCTGTAGCGTTACAGAGGGCTCAAACCCGTTACTGCAGCGGTTTGCGTTTACATCTGTAATGTTACAGAAGGTGTTTTAAGTAACCGTTGTGAAACCACTTATGAGGTGGTTTACTGCTTGATTATAACACGTTGTACCCTCGTAATGTTACCAGCCATGTGTGGACACGTGGAGCGTGTAGTTCAGTATTCCCCAATGCAGCACGAACTGCATTGTGGGATAGGTGCAGCTGTAATGTTACAGGGCACCCACAAATGTGGACAGGCTGTAACGGTTCCAAACTGTTATCGACACTGTTTGCCGGCAGTGTGGACACAATGTATGATTCGGTCTGTAACGGTTTGGAACCGTTACAGACTGTAAAGTAGTTGTAGTGTGGACAGGGCTTTAGTCTTCTAATTTGCATCTCATTTAAATTTGTCATGCTATTAGCAGGCTAACTTAAGGCTTCTGACTGTGAAGGACATTGTAATGGCCCATTGTAATACAATTGACTGTTAAACATTACAAAAGCAGTTTGAATGCTAATTTAAGGCTAATTTCATGCTAAAATATTGCTAACGTTAACTGTTATGTTAAGGTTAAGTGAAGGCTCAGAGGAAATGTGAGGAAGTACTTCTTCATAAAAGTGGTGGATGCATGTAACAGCTTACCAGCAGAGGTGGTGGAGGTGGAAGCAGTGACAGGGTTCAGGAACACATGAGGCAGGCATGAGAGGATCTTAGGTTGGGGGAGACCAGAGACCAAGTAGGGTCTGCAGTGATACTATAGGTAGGGAAAATAGGGCAGACTAAGTGGCCCATCAGCTCCTTATCTGCTAACAGATTCTATGTTCTGTGTTTCTAAACCCACACTTTACGCCATGCGTGCATATGTACACACATGTACACATGCACAAACACACACACACATACACACACACACTAGTGTACACACATAAACACAATTGTGCACATACACTCACATGCATAAACATGCACATACACTTTCTCACACACACACACACACACACACACACACACAATCATGTCTGTGCACATACACTCACACATACAAATACACACATGCACAGACTTGCATATAGATACACTTTGCAGACACACTCACTCCCTCTGTGAGCTCATGAAACTGACAAAGATAGCACAGATAGTATAGCTGCCAGTACAAAGCACTGAACCCAAAACTCACACTGAAAACATACATTTTATTTTATTTTACATGATTTTGTGTTTTCTTATTATTTAAAGTAACACTTCTATTTTCTGTAACATGGCACTGTAAGCAATTGAAATTTGCTTATGAATGTCTTACAGCAGCATGTCTGGGCTTTACAAACATGCAAAAGAAGAGAAACAACAAAGATATTGCCGTAATATCTTTTATTGAACTAAAAAAAGATTGTTATTGACTAAGGTGTACAAATGAGAACAAATTCTCATGAAATCAATATTTCTAAATGTTCAGTAAGAGCACATTATGACTTTGGTTTCTGATATTTTTGCACATATTGAACTTTGAACTTTGCACTGTGACTGGGAGGCATGCACACATTAGGTGGTACCAGCCCCTGGGAATGTGAAAACACAACGCAATAAAGCACAACAAATAAACATAATCAATAAAATATGACAACCAATATTACATAAATAAAAATACAGTCAATAAATTAGTCTGAGAATTCTTTCCACAAGTATTGCAATAAAGAACATCTAGTTAACGTGCATTCAGTATGAACGATCCTCTGCTTGTGACATCACATCAGGAAATAGGTCTGATGTCACAGATTGCACTATCAGGGGTGAGGACAAGCAGAAGGAGCAGATGGAGGGACTGGGTGGAGATTCTGTTTCTGTGGTAATGTACACAGTTAAAATGAAAAGAGGAATACTAAACTCTTCCAGGTATGAAATATAATCAGGATTGTGTATAACTGTTATGTTTTTCACAGTTGCCATCACAATATCAGGGGTTCTTTAAGTGGTTTAATAGCCTCTAGGGTTGAGGTGTGAAATAACCAGCATTTCAGGAGCTATGACAACTAAACATTTTTATCTATTGACAACATGACCACCAGAGCGGAAGATTTTGACAACTTCCAGTACCTCCTCGTAAATGAGCACTGCTCAGTGGAGCTGTTTCTTTGTAAAATAAATAAAATACAAAATACTTGGCAATCAAGTCCTGATTCCGCATGCTCAGTGACCCAAAATAACACTACATACCTCTGATGCACCCAGGAAAGTGTCATGTCTCTACACATGTTGTCTTGAGAAAGGCCACATTCCATAACAGGTGGGCCCCTTATAAACTACAGTAATTTAGTGGCACAAAGTGATTGAAAGGACCAAGATGTACCACTGTTCTAACTTGCACCCTTTTGCACTGTTATACATAATGGGCTTGCAAGCCTTTTCCTGCACTGTCAAAATGTGCACTGAGCCAGCAATGGAAAAGGGGTGGGGCCAGCATGCAATTGCAATGCAATGCTGTGCTATGCAGCTGGACACATGTCAGAGCATCTCTGACTCTTGTAGTACTTTGAGAAACAGTTTTATGGGATGGCGGAGGTGGGCACCAGCCCATAGAGGACACTGTGGGGACCAACATCAGCAAAGGATCAACCAATAAAAGAACAAGTGGGGGAACAGGGAGGATCTTAAGGGTGGTTATATGGGACACTAAGGATGGGATTTCTTAACAAGATCAGTCGGGAGGCCACTGAAGACTAGGTCTAGAGTTTAAACAGAATGTTTGAAGGCCACTAGACTACCAGGAAAGGGATTGCATAAACAAGATGGTTGGGCCTCTGGACTTCCAAGGATGGGATTTCTTTTCAAGTTTTGTTGGGGGGCCACCAGACTTCCAGGAATAGGATTTATTAACAGGATTGTTTAGTGGTCACTGGCCACCGGGATATGATTTGCTAACAAGATGGGATGGGTGGTGGGTGGCTGGGACTACCAGGGATGGGACATCTCAATAACATCAGTCAGGTGGCCACTGGGTAGCTGGGATGACCAGTGTGGGATGGAATAAAACAAAACAACATAGTCCACAACTGGCCCATAGGCTGCAAGAGTAGATTTGGTGATGGGGTGACTGAGGCAGTAATGCCTGATGAAATAGCCTGTGGGCAGGCACCACCTCATTCTATTGGCTGATGCCATACTCTGGCATCCGGCTGCATTCACAATTTGTATGTTTGTGTTCAAAAACTCCATTTGTGACCAAAATCATCTAGCAGCCATAATTTGCATTGTGACTCCACCCACAGGAAGACTCCTTTCATAGAGACTCCTCTTCCATCAACTAAGTCAGGGTTTGTGTATGATAGGTTTTGAAGGGTGGCGGAAGGGGACCCTCTGTTCATCCTAAAACTCTGACTGCATCGTTGTCCTTGATATACTCTGCATGGCTGCATTTAAAGTCACTTCTATACAATGGGATCTTTGGGATGTTACTTGGTCTGTAAGTTTTAATAAACTGGTCTTTTGGAGACTTAAGTGCTGTTTGGGTGCAGGTTATTTGGTATGTTCTATCAAAACTGAAAAGGTAACATCTTCTCCCTCTGTACATTCTTGTGGCATTTCAGTGTAATTAAACACTGCCACCTCACAGCTTAGTGTTCCAGATAGTCTTTCCCACAAGGACAATTTGAGCTCTTCTGACTTTGGCTAACATCGCTGGATCACATGAATCCCAAGGAAGCACAATTGTAGTGATGTTGTAAGAAATCAAAACAAATAAAGGCATTTGATTTGACATAAGGCACCATTGAAACCCATGATACGTTTGATGAATAAAGACCAAAGGTTCATCTTGTTAATCTCCTGGCATCCCAACCAGTCGCTATGTTCGGTGTTATGTCAAACAAAATGGAATCCACCATGGGTCCATCCAAGGTCACCAACACCAATTCTGTTGTCTTTAAAATATCATATCATATCATATCATATCATATCATATCATATCATTTCATATCATCTGCTGCAGTTATAATATAATGTAAAGATTGGAGCACTATATCCTAGTGGTTAAAAGTTTGAAATGTGAGCCTGAGACCCAGTACACCAGAGTATGAAACCCATAACCACCATCTGGATACTGTGTGACCCTGAGCACATCACATAGCATCCTTGTGCCAGATTCCTCCAGAAATTACACTTAGAAAGAATTTTGACTCTGTGTCTTACCTAGCAATAAATACGTACATAGATACATAAATAGATACATATGCATTGTAGAAATAGCTTGAAGCTGCAGAAGAGGGCACAAGCCAGAACCATAGATTTTCTTAGTTATTTACTTCCCAGCAAATCAGAGTGCAGAGTTTAACATTCACATATGTGTTGGCATGGTTCCAGTAACAGAAGTCACTTGTTCATTTGTTCCTACACACTTATCCTCCCAGCATGTTTTTTTTGTCACACCAGTTGGTTTTCACCTTCTCAAATATCTGCATCACTGTGGCAGCTGGGACAAGCCCCTCTCAAGATGGAGATGACACCTGGCAGAAACAAAATTGGAAGAGACACAGCTGTTAATAGGTATGGATGCATCAGGGTACTTAGCAACCTTTACAGTGAAAAAAGCAGCAAAATTAGCAAAGATACACTGACGGGCTGCCTTAAGGCCATGTATCAAGCATGTGCTCTTGCCAGGAGAGGAACCTAAGCTTGGTCCCCAAGTCTGGGTCCCAATCAGGCAGTGGGTAGCTTTGTATTGTCCACAACATATGAGCCACACGTCTAAGGAGGAAGAAGGAGAGGGCTGTGATGTTACTGTTTGAGCACTCTTGGTGACACAGGTAGGACTAAGATTTTCTGAGATTTGGATCTTAAAGTCTTTTCTCAGCTCTGCCCTGTTTTTATAGGTAAATAGGACTGAGGTGCTACCCATACACCTGGGAGTGACTTTTCCTCATGGTGAAGGTTCTATCTGCTTTGTTCTATCTTTTATTGCATCGACATGAAAGGAAGTCTGTGTCCCCTGTAGTTCACTTACAGCTCAGGATGACCATGGACTCAAAGTCAGGATGCCCTGTTTGTAACATCAGTCTGCTGTGTTGCTATGGAAATGACTGTGATGTCACAAGCAGGGGTTATGGAATCAGTTCCTGAATAAACCTCAGCTGTCGATGGCATGTAGTGGACCAGATCCAATTCTATATTTATAAATTCAGTTACTGTGTCCCTTAAGGTTATAGGAGCTCATTCTCAAGTTCTCTGGGTGAGAAAGCTTGAAGCATAGATGCTGCAGTTCTGGTACGAAGGACTTGAGAAGTCACCATAACTGGATACATAACCATGCTATAACTCATATTACAATCTTCTGTTTTTAGAAAAATGGAACTTGAATCTTAAAATGTTTTAGTTTGTTGAAAATTAAACAACCCCCATGTGGGAACTAGGAAATGTACTATATGCCAAGTAAACTTAGAATGCCAGAATTTTAAGACTACAGAATTTGCAGACAGTGTCTTGAATGCTAAGAAATAATCAGATTTGTTTAACTAAAAATGATTTTGTCATTTAATTTTTCATGTATATATCCTCAGTAATGAAGAGTGGAATGGGTTGTAATTCCAAGGATTTGTAATGTTGTGAAAGGGAGTTCTGTTGATGCCAGCTGGGATTTCTTTTGGCTGGTGACAGGACACCCACTTAAAAGACTAGTGTACTGCTGAAAACTAATATCATATTTTAAAAGCTGCCAAACATTACCTTTTATATTTGAGGTACTTTTCTTTTCTTTGTTTAATCAGAAGATTGTTTACCTGATGTTAGTAGGTGTGATGTGTGGAACAGTACTCTACCTGGCAGCTGACATATCTAGCTGTACTGCCCCAACTACATCACCAGCATTGGGACCTCACTGACTGTGATGTCACTTTTGTTTAGGACCAGCAATTCAGTGACTGCCATGTCATTCACCTGTGATGTCACTGTCAGTGAGATTGCAGAGCTGATGATATAGTGGGGGCAGTAGAGCTAGAAATGCCAGCTGTCAAGCTAAGAGCTGTTCCACACATCCAGCACAATATTATCACATAGAAGACTTTCTGATGAGCAAAATGAAAAGAAAAATACTTCATAAATAAAAGACAGAACTGACTACTTCTTAAAATTTGTATTATTTTCTTGTCTTCCTGTTTTACCTCCACTTGCTCTTTAAATCCCCCAAATGACAGACAAAGCAGCAGTGAGCAAACACTGAGCAGCAGTAGAGTTCAGCAGTGTTATACGTTTATAGGATGCCTGGCAGTGTTGGAATTACATGGGGTTGCCAAGGCTCGATCCCACCTAGCTCTGAAGTTAGCCTCAGTAGCTCGTGCATCACTTTCATGGACTTATAATGGAAGGGGTCTCAACTGAAAGATATGGCATTATCACCCCCCAAGCTCCCAAAGCTCATAAAGTGAAATTTTAACACTGCTGCCTGGACAGTCTCTTGTGGATGTAAGAGTGCCTTATCCCCCATTCAAAGTCCCATCGTAATCCCACTCTTCTTCCACTCCAGCTACCCATAAGGACACACAAGTTTCTGTTTATGATTGTACTTCTGTTCCTGAACCCTAAAGCATTATTATTCAGGGTATACCTGCCTCTGCTGCTGTTAGCTGTATTGTTACCCAACTACTTCAGTTATTTGTAAATATTGTGTATGCTACACTACTTACCTAATGTACTCTGTCACAGTATGTTGCACATCTATACATTGTATCTACCATCTGTATTCATAGAAACTCTGTCTCTCTTCATTTGTGCAAATGTATATATTTTGTATTCTGTTCTCTTAGCTAATCCCCCCAGGTCACTTCTGGAAACGAGTTGTTTGAGCTCAGTATGTCTTTCCTGGTGAAATGCTTAAATAAATAAATAAATACATCACATGTTCTTAGGGTGAGAGTGAAGGGTGAGGGGTTCTGGCCTTCTATGCAAGATGCAATACTCTTGTAGCCATAATAGACTTTTCGGCAATCAAGGTCGATATCACAATCAATCAGTGTACTATCAGTTGTCAGTGTTTGATTATATACAGGAGTTGAACTGGGCAGATACCCACAGGGACTCAGTTCCACCACCTCTTAAAAAGTTTATGACAGTTGACCACCTCTGTCATCGACAGTTCCACCATCTAGAAATCTAGATGAGAGGTTCCCCACCTAAACATTTTCATTTTAACCAGTGAATGATGTATAATATGTTTAAAGTGCAAACATGTTTTTTAATTAAAAATGGACATCTACTTTCAAAATGGAACTGGCCACTTTTTCAAACACTGCTTGTAAATCCTTCCTGTGATTGGCTGAATGAGTGCTGAAGATTTATAATTTGTTTATTTTAATAAAGAATATTTTAATGAGTTGGTGGCTGTAAGCTGTTTCCCAGTACATGGGACTAGGTTCAGGAGTGACCTATGACATCCCATGCACCAGGCTGGTGGATAGGGTCATGTAGCAGAGGGCATGTGTGTGCTCTCTATAGGTGAGAGCCTGATGCATGCTGCTGAATAGCCCATCCCACCTCTTCCCTATCAGTCTCGAAGGAGAACAGGTCTCATGCCCATCATATCCAAATTTGTTCTAGATGAGCAGTGCTGTAAATCCTTTTGCCTTTCCCCATATCTCCTTCTCTAGGGAAGGAACAAATCTCTTTGTAAATATCCCTGATGGTACCTGGGACATACTAACATACTATGAAGCCAGCCGAATAGGCCCTATGGTCTATTGAGTCTGCTTGACAGTCAGTGCGTACCCAGGGCACTGATTTTAACCCCTCACCTTAGGGTCTCACTGGCTTTGATAATTCATGGTCTATAAATGTAAACAACAAGATCCTTACCTTCTTCAATCCTTGTACAGTTGACTACTGTTGAAGCTACCACTTCACTGGAGTCCCCATCACATAGTACTCCCATGATCTTGTACGAGGCGTCTGTGGAAGAAGAAATAACAGAAGGAGCTATTAGTAAAACCCTGGCACCTTCACCTGGACACCCACCAGGATAGCACCAGGATATATAGAAGGATCTTGGTTAAATGATTCATCTGAAAGATGGCACCCCAACAGTACAGCACCCCATAATACTGCACTCAGGTAGCAGCATTTAGGCATGAGCCAAATCCTGGTGTGGGACTAGAAACCACAACCTTCTGGCCAAGAGGTGGATGTGCTACCAACTGAGCAACGCTGGCACCTCTATCTCTAAAAGCTCTAACATGCACTGCAGGATATTGAGTTTGCAACTGTTCCAATGTCAGCTGCAAGGGATTCTGGGATTTGTAGTAACAGAAGAGGTTAGCCTAGAAACAAGCAGAATTAGTCTAATATAATCTACTATGCTACAGCAAACCAAAAATTTTTTGTGCACAAAGTTCACATTGGGAATAGCTCAACACTTGAGTGAGGGGCCCTTTATGCTGACTGTTTCCTTTAAGAGGCAGAGTCTTTTAAACGGACACATAACTGAGCAAAGAATACAACATGAATAAATATAGGATACAACACACAACATGACCTATTTGACCTGGTTGAAGGGTGTTATTTTAGGACACTATGAACAGCACTATGATCATGGCTAACAATATCTGCTGTTAAAATATTTTTGTGGATCAACATTCAAGTGTGAATATATGAAAATAAATTAATAGCAAATATTTTGAGTTCTACATTATGCAAGTAGTGGTGTCATAACATCTATAATGGTGCAGTAATAGGGTGGCACTGTTGTAAAGTGGGTTTTGGTGCACAGAGACAGAAACCCAAAACAGAAGACATATACAGAAAGAGAACAGTGAGGAGCAAATACGAACTGGGAACACAGCAAAGCTCTTTGTCCCCTTTTAAGCAATTGATAGATCCTTTGCCCCAATACTTCGAGAGGACCATGTCATGATGGGTGCTGTCTGGTTCTCCACTGGGATTGGCTGATGTGATGGCCAGGGGCCAGTCATAGCTACAAGCTGAGCAGTCACTGTGTGGTCAGGAACACGGATCATGATGCTGTCCTTGGTACCCACATAGTCATAGGCTGCACCTACACCTTAATACCAAAAGAGAAAAAAAGTCTGAGTTTAAAAACATACAGAAATAGATTAGTTACTTGATTCAAGACTTATGACAGTTGTTCAGAGAGTCACATTCCATTAACACCAAGATCATACATAAAAAACCAGAACAAACTCCCATTGGTTTAAAGTATCTATTTCAAACAATCACAAATTTAAATGGAATGAATGGCATCCCATTAGTTTGCTACTACTGAGAATCCAATGCCAAGGACAGGCTTCATCTTGCCCCATTAGGGAAGAAGTCCTTAAACAGGGATGGCTGACTACATTCAAGAAAGGTGGGGTTTAAACTTGTGAGGGGAAGGGATAAGGGAGGGCTGACCAGAAGCCCTCTTCTCCAGATAGCGGAGTAGTCTTCAAGCCCAAGGGGAGGAAACAGACTGGGGTGGAGGTTTCAGGAGGAGCAGAGGAGGATGGAAGTATAAGGAACCTGGGTGGGGTTGACAAAGAGGATCAGGGATAAGGGGTGGGGTTGGTGTTAGTAAATGCCGGAACTTGGGAAACAAGTTGCCAGGTTCCAGGCCATGCTGTTTGAGGGTGGATGTGGCGGTGGTCACGGAGACGTGGGCAAACAAAACATGACTGGGACCTAAACGTGAGAGGGTACACTATGCTTAGGAAGGATAGAAAGGAGGGCAGAGGTGGTGGAGTGGCTATGTTCATTAGAGATGACATAGAAATTGCTAGAGTAGAAGAGGCAGAGGGAAATGTGGAGGCCTTATGGGTCATCTTACGATCCCCAGCAGGAGATAAGGTCAAGCTGGGTAGTATATAGGCCCCGGGATGAGTGGTGTTCTAGAGGATGGTTTGCTGGACAACATCATTGCCCAGTGTGGACCAAAAGGGAAGAAGTGGTGTTGATGGGGACCTTAATATGCCAGGTACAAACTGGGGAACCATGTCCTCTAAGGTGGCCAAGGAGAAGAAGCTGCTGGATGGCTTCCAGGATGTGTTCTTAACACAGCATGTGATGGAGCCCACAAGGGAGGGGCATGTCCTGGACGTGGTTCTGGCAGATGGGGATCTGGTAAGGCACCTGGTTGTACAGGACCCCCTGACTGGGGCGACCACAATACTGTCTGGTTTCAAATAAGCATGGGGGAGGGATGAGATCTAGGACACTGGCAGTGGACTTCAGGGGCAGACTTTGTGGGCATGGAAATATTCTCAAGGATCACTTGAAAGGATTACATCAATGACAAGTGTGGAAGGAGATGGGAGGTCATAAAGCAGGGACTTCATGAGGCAGTCAGGATCTGCGCTAAGTTGAAATGTAAGGGAGCAAGGTCACATAAACCATGCTGGTGGTCCAGTGAGGTACAGGTAGCAGTCAGAGAGAAAGAAGGTGGCCTACAAAAATATAAAACAACAAGAGGGGATAGGGATAAGAAATGTACCATCTTGCATCTAGAAAAGTCACCCGTATGGTGAGGAGCAAAGTCCAGTAAAGAGCAGCGGCTGGCACAGGGGATACATGAAGGGAAAAGGGTTCTTCGGTACATTGGGGAGCGGAGAAAAACTAAGGGCCATCTCAGCAGATTGAAATCAGAAGGAGGATAGGTGGAAGAGGCGAGGGACCAGGCAGAGGTATTTAATGAGTACTTTGCCTCCGTGTTCACTAGGGAGGGATGGGATATCTACAAAGCAAGGCACGAAGGGGTGAAGCGGCAGTGAGTGGGATCAGGGGAGCAACAGAAATGGAGCAAGTGGGAGGAGAGGTACCCCAGGGTGTCACAACTGGATAAGGATAAAAGGCCAGTAAGGTGGAGGGGACGGATGATGCTAACTCCACCAAAGGGTGTGGTTAGCCCTCAAGGCCCTAAGAAAGACAAATCTACTGGGCGGATGGCATTCATCAGAGAGTACTATGGGAATTGGCGGACATACTGGCTGCACCCTGGCGGAGCTCTTCAACAGGTCACTTGAGACAGGGAGGTACCTAGGGATTGGCGAGAGGCACATGTGGTGCCAATCCATAAAGGGGGTCAAGGAAGTACCAGGTAACTATAGACCCATCAGTTTGACCTCAGTGGTGGGAAAATTAATGGAGAGTATTCTAAAGGAATGATTGGGGTGTACTTGGAGGAGGTGGGAGGTCTGGCTAGTCGGCAACATGGGTTTGTACCAGGTAGATCATGTCAAACCAATCTTGTGGTGTTCTCTGAATGGGTAACATCAGAACTGGACAGGGAAAGCCTGTGGATGTATTATTTCTTGGACTTCAGCAGGGCGTTTGACTCTGTCCCCACAATGGTCTGGTGGAGAAACTGATGGGGTTAGAGTCGGTCCTTTGATGGTCAGATGGATTGAAAACTGGCTAGCTGGACACACCCAGAGAGTAGTGGTCTGTGGGGCCTCGAACCCTAGAGAGGTTGGTAGTGGGGTACCGCAGGAGCTCGGTCCCGGTCCGACCCTGTTTAATGCATACATATCGGACATCAGGGAGGGTATGGGGTGTGAAATGAGTCTCTTCATGGATGACTCCAAGATGGGAGCAGTAGTTGAGGGAGAAGAAGGAGGTTGGCCCTGCAAGAGACCTGGACACCCTGAAGCTGGGCTCACACATGGAAATTAAATTTCAATATCACCAAGCGCAAGGTGTTGCATCTTGTGGGAAACCCTAAACACAGGTACACCCTGGAGGAGGCGCTGTGAGGCCTCAATAGGAGAAAAAGACCTAGGGGTCATGGTGGATGCATGTATGTATGAATAACTCTGAGCAGTGCAGGAGAGTGGCTAGCAAGGCAAACAGGATGTTGGGATGCATCGTAATGGGGATCACCTCTAGGAGCAAGGAAATGATTCTGCCGCTGTACAATGGACTGGTTAGACCACACCTTGAGTACTGTACAGTACTGGAGACCACACTTGAAGAGGGACATACAGCTCCTGGAGAGGGTACAGAGGAGGGCAACTAAGATGATCACGAGGGCTAGGGATTTGGCGTATGAGGACAGACTTGAAGAGCTCTGCCTGTTTTCATTGGAGGAGAGGAGAGGAGAGACAGGGGGACATGATTGAGGTCTTCAAGTACCTCAAGGGAATAAATAGGAGTAAACATGGAGGGATCTTTAGACTAAAGCAGGAGGTATCACCAGAGGCATGGTTTGAAGTTGGAAGGTGGAAGGGTGAGGGAAGGAGGAGGTTTTCACTGAGAGGGTGGTGGACCCTTGGAATGCACTGTCTGGAGAGCTGGTTGAGAGATCCACAGTGGAGGGCTTCAAGAGAGGGTGGGACAGACACAGAAAGTGGATGTATCAGATGATAGCCTGTCCGGGGGGTGGGGATGGATGATAGAGGTTTCTGGAGCACAAGGGATGGGAGGGCCTCGGCACCCAACTAAGGATCTAAGGTTCGAGCAGACTCGATAGACCATAAGGCCTAATCTGCTGGCAAAAAATAAATAAATAAATAAAATAAAATCTTTTCAAGGTCAAATTGGATGTCATTTGACCTTGAAAACATTTTCAGTAGTAGCAAGCTAATGGGATGCTTCATTCCATTTAAATTAGTTATTTTTTGACATAGGTACTTTAAACCAATGAGAATTTGTTTTTATGTATGATCTGGGTGTCAATAGAATATGACTCTCTTAACAGATGTAATAAGTTTTTCAAGGAAGGACTTAGTTGGTCTGAAAGCTTAGACATTGTTTTCTTTTGTGACATCTATGTTGGTCCAGTAAAAGGTATCAAACCATTTGCTTCTGGATTTGAGTTTAAAGGGTTATATAACAGCAAAATCCTGTGTTATGAGAAACAGTACATAGAATATTGCATACACTTCATGGAATGGAGTACACTGTTGTGAGATAAAGATGCAAGTTTTTGTGAGTTGTTCTCTGCAAGTTTTGTAGCAAATCATTACTAGCTGTTTTATCAAAATCAGGAGACTATGAAATGCCTATTCTTTCTCTCTGAGGAGCACACTACTACTGAACAGACATCGAGTAACCACATGGATACATAACTCTTACATTGGCTGTACTCAAGCATCTTAAGTACACACATAGTACCCAAAGTGATTTACAAAGCAATGAATTAGATACTGGTATTGCCAGGAATGTATATACCATCTATGCATCAGGTATTAGGTGCACTAATATTATACACATATCTGCATTGTGCATCAGCTATTAAGTGCACTAATATTACTCACGTAGCTGTATTGTATTAGAATATGCATCATTGAGAGACAGAATATTGATCAGAACTTCCAGCATAACTCATTTGCACCTGAAAACTACCATACGATCTTTAAGGTTCACGTGACTTCTACCAGTAGCATAAGAAATCAGGTTTAATGCCTCATCCAATGGATGGCATTGCCAGCAGTGCAGCACCACCCAATTCAGTGCTACAGTGTCAGGGTTGGGTAATTACAAAGTTATTGGTGAAGGACTTGAACCCAGAACCATCCAGGTTTTCTGGCCAGATGAGAGCAATTCGAAAAAAATAAACCATAGGAGCAGTTTGAACTAGATTCATAACCTCTGTGGAGGAGGCTTTTATTTTAAAGAATGAGGTGTAGGAGTACTTGAACTGGTGTGAGTGTGTGTGTGTGTGTGTGTGTGTAGCATAGCTTGCTCATTGTGGTGCTTTGCATTATGATACCTGTATGATTTAGAGACATAGTACTCCTTTTAAGATCTTTGGTCAGGCCCCACCTAAAAATTATGTGCAGTTCTAGTCAAGATATCTCAGGCTACTTTACTAAGATGCTATAAAACATACAGAGGACAGTGATCACGGTGGTTTATGCATACACTGTATGAACACAAATGCAAAGCCACAACAGACTCCATTGCGACTATGGATTTAGCAGAACAGAGTCTGCCCTGAAATTGTTGTCTCTGCTTCAGACATGCACCTGTGTCTCACTAAAGTAGATCTTATTGCATCAGGGAACTTGCAGAGGTGCAATCCTCTACATGTGATGGGGTGGGACGGAAACAGTATGCATCAGGTTTAATTAATGCCCATATTTGTTAACCGTTGCTTTACTTCTTTAACATTCACAGTCCATAGTCCATGTGGGAACTTCCTGTTTACATGTCGTTTTGAATCAGAATACAGTATTAGTTAGTTTGCCTGATGAAACATTATCTAGATATTAGAATATGTAGACCCTCAAATTTTCTCTGTGTCTCTGTTCTCTATATGTTAATGAAATAGTAATGTTCCTTCTTGACCAGGACACCCTTGTAAAGAGAGGCTTATTCTCTATAAGTTCTTTTATCTGGAAATAGGTTGTTATTAATGTAATTATTATTATTCAAAATTTATTAGTTCACTAATTTCCTTAAGTGTGAGTTGAATCTCTCTCCACTTGATCCAGAGGTGGTAAAATGGCCTACTGAGAGGACTTTCTGCTAAACTAGAAAATCCACTGCCAGAGCCAGGAAGACTAGAAGGCTAAGGGTTGTCTCAGGTTGGTAGTCTGCCATCCCATTCTTTCCCATAGTATGGGTTTTTGGACTCAACAAAATGTGGAAGGGATATTGCTTGAAGGTACAGTTACAGGATAGATTCTATGAGAAACAAATCTCATTTGCAGAACGCCCATGTCAATTTATGATACACATATACTGCACTAGTAACTAGTACAATACTAAAGAGGTTAAACTTCAGGGCAATCAGGCCACCATGTTAACAAAAATATTCAGGACACTTCCTAAAATATCTGCATGAAAAACAATTCCAATCTCAGAAGAGTCCTAAAGACAAATGGAGGCAGGAGTACAGTGCGTGAGGACAATTTCAGGCTGTCTGTAAATAAAAGGCATGAAGGAGCAGTGCTTGTTTGTAATAAGTGGTGTGTCTTACTTCTTTGCCACCTCCCAGGATGCATCCAGAAATGAGCTGTGTGCAGCTCCTTGCTTTCTGGTGAGAAAATCTTTACTTGATGACAGCAGTGGAAATGGGAGGAACTCAGGGAACTAAGCTCCAGGAGTGAAATTAAAGTCTGATTAAGTTCCAGGAGCAAAATGGAGGAGGAAGAGTGTTCCTGTGAACAATTTTGAGCACCTTAAAGGCTTAAAACTCACTAAATATTGTGTGCAAAGCAGTGAGGAAGATGTGCCTAAAGCCCCTGTCAGGTATGTTTGCTCCTACATCAAAGGTGATGAGTTCCCAAGTGAAGTTGTTCCTTTCCCCAAACTAATTAATGAAATACCTAAATAAATGTTATTCAAACTTAATTGTCAGTGATACGAAGAAGGAAATAAAGGCAAATGAGGTTTCTAAAGAGTACCTGCAGCAGGTAAAACAGTAACTAGCAGAGTTATTCCCAGAAATTCGATATTATTTGCACTGTGACATTTTGTTTGTCAAAACTAGAGGAGGATGAAACATTTGAAGCTTCCTCAAGTAGTTCCCTGTTCACAGGTTACTGAATTCCATTACAGATAAAACCATCTCCAATAACTTGTTTGATTTCTCTCCTGCAGTATTTGTTATGCTCCAAAACACAGTCAGTGAAACAGAACATGCCCATAGTTTACTCATATATAATGTATGGTAGAACGCTGTTAACCTTAGAAATCATCATTTCCTAAGGTTGTTATACCATTGTTGTGATAGAATGTTGTTAGCCTATCGATGCTATGTCATTGATAGGTTAACAATGGGATCGGTCTGTATGCATGCCTTTTTTTTCACTGGGGAACCAACGGATGCATGCAGCGGTAAGGGAAAGACTAAACAGCTGTGGTAGTGACTATATTTTCAAAGTAAGAACCATTTTCATTTTTCTTAATTTTTTATTTTATTTTATTTTATGGAGATTCAGAAATACCTTTGAGTCAGAGACTCTTTACAAAGGTTCCACGTCACAAAGTATTACAAACAAAGACAGGTTACATAGCAGTACAGCAGTACATTGTCAGGTAGTTACAGTAGCAGTTGTGAGGCTAACAGTCTACGCAAAAATAACTAGGGAAAAGTTAGTGCAAACACACAAAACAAATAGCCAACATGTGTAGAACTAGGCTAAGCGGACACAGGTTGAGGCAGGAGTGAGGAGATCTGGCCACAGCCTATGCCGGTCAGAATAGTGTAAGGTATTTCAGTGGCAATCACAGTGATTCAAGGACTGCAGTAGTTCTCTGAGGGCGGTTTTGAATGGGCTGAGACTGCTCTCTTTTGTAAGTGGTGTGGGCAGACCATTCATCCAGGAAGGGCTCTGTAGCTGAAGGGCCCTTTGGTATTGGGAAGTACAGCAGTGAGGGACAAAGAGGAGTTGCTTACCAAAGCTACAGTGTGCTTGAGTGTCAGAGCCAGTCTTATTAGTGGTGTGAGTCCTATTGGGCAGAGGCCTAGAGCTATTTTTTTTGCCATGAGACAAGTGTGGAACTTAATCCTGTTGTCAAGGTTCAGCCAGTTGGTACCGTTATATAGAGAGCATGTGTGAGTTAGATGGTCACAGCCCAAGGTGAGGCAGCAGGCTTTATTTAGGGAGATAGTAGTCTGCTGAGGGTCGATGAGTTCACCGCCCGTAGATGGACTAGGCCATAATCTAGCAGGGAGAGGACAGAGGAGGAGACAGCAAGCCTCAAAGCGTTTGGGGTAAAAGCAATGTAGAGATACAGGAGAATCCTAGCCACAATTGAGGGCAGTAGATAGGAGGAGGATACTGGAACCATACACTATAAAAAATAATGTATGGTCCTTCTATAGCAACCGGTTACTGTTAACTGTCTTGAGGTTGCCATGGTGACAGAAACCTCTGAGCTTCACTCTCGAGGTTTACATAGTCGCCCTGGTGACCTCGCGATGGCTAACAGACGCTTACTGATAGAGGACCATACATTATCCTCTATGTTATCAAAGGACACTTTTAAAACTAATAAAATATATATTAATTCTTAGATATTCCATTAAAATAACTGTCAGACATGGGCATTACCTGATTATTACCCTTATACCACTTATTCCATGGCTTAGAATATGATACTGTTTTATAATAAATTATATTCTAAGAAAAGCTGCAGAAGGAACTATGTTTCAGTTATTTCAAGCACTCTTTACTCATAGTGGACTGGTAGCTATGTCTTACAGAGGAGGAAGCACCCAGTCTTGTTTTCAAGTTTAATACCCCAGATTTGCATTATAAAAGGAATATGTCATGGCATCCCATAAACATTGGGGGTTTATCAGCTAGGTTAGGATAGGCATATAGATAAAATAGCAAAACTCTGGGCTTCTGAGCTATGTAACTCGTAGGATGAGCCCTGATCATATAATTCACGGAAGCCATGACAGCTAATATTTCTCATCATTACATGTTGTAGTCAGACTTTATGACAATGCTCATTACAAAAATGCTTACTGCCTGAGAACTCATTGCTTAACTAACATATATAGCACCTCCTTTCTGTTCACCATTTTGCAAAACTCAGAAGGTTAAAACTGTGAAGAAGGGTCTAACAACAGTTGTGATCTCTTTGTTGTTTTATGATTTGAAAACATGAGAGGTCATGTTGAGAAATCTAGCATCAGTAAGTTATATATTTACCTAATTTCTTGAGCCATTGTCCCTTCTTGACGATACAACTGATTCCCCAGGATAGACACTCCCCATGAAGTCCCAGAGCACAGGGCTGAATGGGGGTTGAGCTACTGCTAGCTGCTCCAGGCTGGAGATACAAATGCAAACTGGTTTTTCCTGGGGACGTTCCTGGAAGTCAAAAGACATACCATTTGTGACATTTCCTATAACTGTTTAAATAATCAGTGCTGTTCTGAGGTCTCAGCTTTGATTTGTACAATGTATCTATATTATATCATATTCCAGGACTGCTTTACTTAAACCTGACCAGCGCCTGGCAATTGCTTAATTGGCTGGCTTATATACTGCCCCACGGACTTACACTCACACTTACTCCTCCTCTCACTCCTAACACCTCCTCTCCCTCCCTATCTCTCCCTCCCCTGCCTTACCTCAGCAATCAATACCATCACCCTCCCTCTCACCTCACCTAAACCTACCCCCCACTTCTAATGCATACTAGTCCTCTCCAACTCCAACAGGCAACCTGTGCATCCCACTGCAGCTCAAGGCTGGTACTGGCACTCAAGTTCTGTCCTGTTACACTAGTGTGCTAGTGGCACTCACGTAACTAATGTATTCCCCATAGAGTAACCATTGTATGTTCACCCGTCCCTGATGTGTGTGCTCTGCTTTGCTCCTACTATGCCTTGTACTCATGATATGTATACCCATGATATGTTTACCCTGTCCCTGTTGTGCAAGTTCTGTATTGCTCTTACCTTCCTTATACCTATGTTATGTATACCCTGCCGATGTTGATCATTGTTCTGTATTGCTCTCCTGATGTAACAAGTTCATTTGTAATACCTCCAATCGATGTACATTGTCTGTACTGCATTACTGCTAAACTCATCCACTGTATGTATACCTGCCCCCCCAGGTCGCACCGTGAGACGAGCATCTTTTTGCTCAGCGTGCCTTTCCTGGTGAAACATTTTCAATAAACAAATAAATAAATAAACAATTTGCAAGTGGGGCAACTCAAATGTTTGCAAAACTGTAAAACTGTACAGTGGCCATTTAAAACTGGAAACTTAAATAAACACAGATGATAGTCCTTTGCACTTTTCATACAGTGTCTTAAATAAAGCAACCTTTTTGATGATATAATTGTGATGTCCAACTCAAAACAGCATTGAACCCCAGGGTGAACTGACTGAGATTATCTGCACTGTGAGAGACTGATGCAGAAACACCTTTCATGACTGGAATAAAGTTCCTTTTCTTTATAGTTTTTGTTGACCAGGAAAGGAGGACTTGACAATTCTGCTTTTTTCAGCCTCGTCCGTTGGAGGGAGATACAGATAAATGCCAGCTGACATTGAAATTGATTAAGCCATTGGTGGTATTTTAATGAATGTTAATGATCAAATATTTGTAAATCTGAAAAAATAATTTTTAAAATGGAAAAGAATCCCCATTTCATGATTTAAAACTTCTGTGTGGAGACGTTTTTGATTTTAAAAAAACACACACACACACACACACGCACACACACACAGTCAGGATTTCAAATTAATTTTAATGGGTTAAGTAAAGTTGTGCTGGAGTCCTTCTGTTTGTACCTTGATGTTGTAAATCTTCTCAATGGCCTCTGGGTGTTGTACGAGGTGACCAGCGCATACAGTATCAGTAGGGATTCCACAAACCTCACCCTTATCCAAGAGTTTAGCAATGGTTCGCAGCCCGCTGGTCAGGTGGAATAAGCACTGAGGCATGGGGAGGGCATCACTTGTTTTCTTCTTGGGACATCCCGAAACTAATAAAAAAAAAAACACAGATGGAAAATAGGATGGAAATAATATCACATCATTTATATTCTGACAAAGTCATGTGGGTTGGTATGCCTCTCTTGACATATTAGTAATTTTGTATCCCTCAAGCCCCAGTTCCTCTGCCTTTCCAGCCTGCCTTAACCCCAGTTATTCACTGAAACACTGTTCTCTGGCCACCATTCTCCAGAAAAAACAAGATTCTCCCTCAAAGGCTTTCAATCTGTCTCATCACAGGAGGTTTCAGCTGCCCCAGGGAGATGCCGGTTAAGTTAGCATGGCTAAGGATTGATGCAGAAGTCCCAGAGTAGCAGACATTGAATGACATGGGTGGGCATACCCACAGTCATTTACAAAATATCAGAACAGTATGTTTTCTCAGTTTTCCTCTAATTCGACCCAGTGTCCCTTGATAGGAAGTGTCTCCTGCACACTATCCTATAAGCAAGGACTATAACCAACAGCATAAGGTCTCTCATGCTGTCAGAGCCCAGTGCTGACTGCTGTAGGAGATACAGTGGAAGTCAATGCTTTCTCTCTCTGCCTGGGAATCTGAGTGTACTACCTCTGCTGTGTGTCTAGGTCTCCCACATAGAAGTGCCACTGTTGGGATCATAGCTGTGATTTCGTCTTCTGTGTTCTATGTGATTTAGTCTTCTGTGAACTTAAATGTCTCCACAGATAGTGAGTGATGACACTGAAAATTACAGTCATTGCTGCATTTCTGTGTCTCTCTCTGCATGGTATCCATTACCCAAGTGGAACTCAATAAACTGTATCAGTGCATAATAAAACAAACTAAACATGGCATTAACTCCTGACACAAATAAAGACCACATTAACAACTTTGACCAGCGGTACATATGCCTTTTGGAGCTATCCACAACTAAGTTTGGCGTTTATTGATATTACACTGCCATCATTTTGGAACATCATGATGTCATGTATGGGGAAGATGTGCTTAACTGCACGGTAGTTAGGGTCATGTTCCCCATGTGTGGCATCTGACGGACCATAAAATGGTGGTAGCCTTGAATTAAAGGCTGGCCTGGTCTTTCTGAAATTTCTGAACTACTGTCTCCTGAAAGGAAAGCCAGATCGATAGATAGACAGACACATAGAAAGACATACACAGAGTCAGTGAGAGAGAGATAGAGATAGATAGATAGATACTGTCTGTATAGACAGATATACAGACAGATAGGTAGATAGTATGATGTCTAGATACTGTTAATAGACAAGTGAGTTTTATGTATGTAGTGCTCTGCCACAAATCTCAGATCACAACATGCAGCATTTGACATCAAATGCTGAGCATACAGCAAATGCCATTTAAAGAAAGTTAAACTATGATGGGGGTATTTTAAAACATCAGCAATGACAATAGAAACAAAATGTTATTAGTGATTTATGTAGTCTGTACTTTAATCTGTCCCAAATACCAGAGCAAAATGAATCTGAACAGGTAACATATTTCACAGCACCGGAGCTGAGACTGCAAAGAAACAGTTGCCCAGTAGATTTCCAGCATAAAGATAGAACATACTGCATACTTAGTCCTATAGAACTGTGGACCAGTACCCTAATGAAAAGAGCTTTGCATAGAAACATAGAAGATGTAAACAGAAAAAGGACCTCTAGGCCCACCTAGTCTGCCCTAAGTTCCTGCCTACTTTGCTACCACAGACCCTAACTGATCTCCAGCCTTCCCCTCCCTACCGCTCTGTTACAAAGCTTTTTAAAATATAGCGAATTGCTCACCACCTTCTCTGTAAATCACTGACAGAACAGGTTTAAACATGCTGCAGGCATACATTCATTGGACTAAAGCATGGCACCAGAAACTCACCTTGAAGAGGGAATCCCAGTGGAAGAAGCTGCTTCCCAAAGATGCAGTTGCCCAGTGAAGCAAGAGCTCCATAGACACAGATGAGACTGAAGATGAATGCTGTAACTAGAACACAAGTGTAGAAAATGTACGTTAATATTTCAGTTATCTTCCATATGCAGAGCAAGCAGGTGACAACATTGCATGTACTCAGGATTCTGGCTAGGATATAGGAGGGCTGCTGCTGCATCCATGGGTAGTGTTCCTGTCTCTAGACTTCAAGGCTCCACCCCCACAGTCATGGAAAGAAAGGAGGGCTGAGGAACTGAGTGCCTCTCCTCCTGCCATGCTGGTGACCCAGGTTCGGGAATGACTACCGGTTGCTTGGCGGCTGGATGTGGACCGAGGACTGAGCACCCCAGGACAGCTCTCCTGTCTTGGGAAGGGTTACAGGGCCTTGCTGCTGTCCTGCCTCCTGGAGGTATCTGAGTGGCAGCACAGTGGGGTCCCACAGGAGGAGGGACCACATGGGGATGCTGGGGGTGTCTCTACAGAGGCAGAGCTTTGCACAGTGCATCTGTTACACATGTGGTGGTCCCTCAAGGGCAAAATGTGGAAAACCCGAGACACAGAATGACACTTGATACGCCACAGGCCCCAGTCTGGTGAGCAGGCACCTCTGCAGGACCCTCAGGTCAAGGGCAAGCAGGAGTGAGGAAAATCCCAGAGAGGTAGAGGGATGGGGTTGGGGAAGACGGTCTGAAGGGTGCTTCTGCAGCTAAAGCAGATGAAACATAGGATTAAAAGAAAAAGAAGCTTGGGGAATAGGTTGCTGGATGGCTGGTACCCCAAAACAGAAGCAGCACTAATGCTTCCCTTATCAGGCTTGTTAATGCTACAGGGACATTAATACCAAACACCTTAGGCCTCCAAATGTCCTGAGGTTATAAATAAATTTTATGATTTCTCATCTTCTGAGGAGTGAGTTTATGCAGCCAGTTGTTTAGCATCTGTGCCCTTTCTTAATAAAATCAAACAACACTCTGCCCTCCACATTAAAATTACCACATTAAATCATGTCTGTTTATATTCATAAGTGGTGAGTGAATACACAAATTAAAAATTCAGGCTCAGTATTCATATTTGGGGCTCATATATACAGATATTTGCTATTTGACTACACAGGAGGCTGATAATTAAACTAACAGATCTAGGGGTGTGTGAGAAAATGGTAAGGTGGGCAGACAATTTGTTGAGTGGTAGAACCAGAAGTACTATTGGGAGAGTTCTCCAGCACCAAGGAGGTCAGCAGCAGGTCCCACAGGATCAGTGCTGCAGCCAGTTTTGTTCAATATCTTCATAAGTGACATTGAGGAAGGAATTAAAGGCAAGATTCACCTGTTTGCGGAGGACACCAAACTTTGTGGGAGAAGACAAAAAGGAAGGATACAGGACCTGAGGGCAATCCACAGTAAACTCAGAGATGTCAGGAACCTGGCAACTTGGCTTCAATGCCAAAAGTACAAAGTGATACACATAGGAGCAAGGAATCCTAGGATGGAGTATTACCTGGGAGGTAGCCACTTCAGTGGAAGAAAAGGATCTGTTAGTGGTGATAACCAGAGACCTAAACACACCAATCAATGCAAGAAGGAAGCAGCAAAGGCTAACAGGATGCTGGGGTGTATCGTGAATGGGATTGGTAGTAGGTGGAGCAAGGTCATTTTGCCATTGTACAGCCCAATTGTAAGATCACATTTAGAATATGAGATAAGCTTTTGGCATCCATACTTAAAAAGGTATAAAGCATACTGGAGGAAGTTTCCAAGAAGAGCAACCAACATGATCGAGAGGCAACAGAATAGGTCATACGAGGAGGCTGGGAGCCCTAAGGATGTACTCCCTGGAAGAGAGGAAGGAGAGGGTGATATGATAGAGACCTTCAAATACCTGAAGGGATAAACAGAGTGGAAAGAATGTCTCTTTAAAATGAGTGACAACAGAACCGCTAGGGGCATAGCTTAATGTTGATGGGGCAGATTTAGGAGGGATGTTGAAGCATTTTCACAGGGAAAAGGTGGTGTCAACATGAAATGAGCTGTCAGAAGAGGTGGCCTCAGTAAAGACTGTGGGGGACATTAAGAGGGCCTGGGACAAATACATAAGGAACTCATGGGACTGAGGAGGAGGAGAGGAAGGGAAGACAAACGAGGGGTGAATGGTCATTGGCATAAGCCATGGACTCGCATCTTTTACCAAGCAGATGTGATAGACAAACCATCTTTCTTCTGCTGGATATTTTATATGTTCATTTGTTCATATTTCTAATGAAAAAATAGCAAAAAGTCTTTTAACAAGACCCGCTTAAACCTAAAAAGAAACCAACCTCAGGATGAAGGAAGTGAGTAAAAGCAGAAGGAAAAAGAGACCATTATGATTCTGTAAGGAAGCGCCAAGGTGGTGATGAAAAAAAGGGTGACATTCAGGAGGTTCAAAGAAACACAGAGGAAGAAGAACAGGGAGGTGTACCTAGTAAAACAGAGGAACAGGAAAGTCAGTGAGGGGAGCAAAGTAACAGACAGAGGAAAGGATTGCTGAAGGGATAAGTCTTTCTTCAGATACATAAGTAAGAAGAGAAAACAATGAGGGAGAGAGTGAGGATTAGAATGGTGGAAAGGAAGATGACACAGACAAGGAACAAGAAAATGCTGCTATCCTATCCTAAACTGAAACTTCAGCTCAGTTTCACAGCGTGTGTGTTCATGTGTTTATGTGTGTGTGTGTGTATGGGGGTGATCACAAGGAGTAGCAGGAACAGAGAGGATAAGGTGGACACCAGTGCATTTTCAGAGGAAAGAGTTCTGAAGGGACTTGTAGCTCTGAAGGTGAACAAGGCTAAGGAACAGAATGGGATATACCCAAGGGTACTAAAAGAACTCATAGAGGTGCTAGCTGCCCCTGACAACCTTATTCAGCAGTTCACTGGAAAAGAGCTGAAGTGGTCCCTCTACATAAAAGTGGCAGCAAGCAGGAGGCTAGGAACTACAGGCTGGTCAGGCTTACTTCACTGGTGAGGAAATTCATGGAAACCCACCTAAAGGAAAGGCTGGCAACAATGCAAGAAAACAGGCAGCATGGATTCATTGGGGGGTATTCATGTCAGACATATCTGATTGATTTCTTTGATTGGGTGACCAGTGTAATAGATCAGGAAAAGGCAGTGGACATGGTCTATATGGACTATAGCAAGACCTTTGATACTGCTGCCACACAGGAGTCTGATACATATATTAAGGAGCCTAGAGGTTGAATCTAAAATGGTGAATTGGGTTAGAAACTGGTTAAAGAGCAGGTACCTACTGTCTGGCACCAGCTTCCTCAAACATATATAATGGTAGATCTGCTGTACTGTTGAGGGGGCATTAAAAATTCTATGCACTTCCTTCTGGTAAAAAGTTATAGCACCTGAAATTTGCACTCCCACAAAAACAAAGCCTTGTCTGACATGCCTCTTTGTGATGTCAGAAAATGAATACTGAGGGTGCATGTCATTAACCTGTATGTTTTTGATAGTCTATGGCGTTTAGTACTATTTAAAGGTGCCATGTAGACAAATCAAAGCAGCCGCTGGAGTAACAGTCCCTGTTTACTGGAGTGGTCACTTTCATTGTTCCAGGTGGCAACTCTAAATAGTACTAAACGTCATTGACAAATGGCACAATATATATCTATGGAGCACACAATGCAGCCTTCATTTTCTGACGTCTCAAAGGAGGTGTGTCAGACAAGGCTTTGTTTTTGGGTGCTATAACTTTTAACCAGAAGGAAGCGCATGGTAATTTTAATGCCCCTCAACAGTAGAGCAGATCTACTATTATATATATTTGAGTGGAGCTGGGTGCCTGGCAGTAGTACCTGCTCTTTAACAGGTAGGACATAACATAGTGCTTAATGGCACTCACTCTAATGAGACAAAATTAGGATCATTCAAGAAAAACGTCATCAACATCTTGCCTCCCAATGCATCTGTGACTGCTAACCCAGCCCCACCTAATCCCGTTCCCATCCTATCCCGTGCTACCTTGTGACCCACCCCTTTCTCCCCTGTTCTGTCTCCACCATCCGTTCTGTCTTGCCTAATCCTCTGTCCTCCACTGCCCCCTCACTTCCTCTATTCTCTTCCTCTCGTGCCCCTCCTTTTACTTCCCCTCCCCAGTGCTTTGGTAACCATGGACAATGCCTAGTCATCCAGCTGCAACACTCATGTATAAAAAATGTTCTAAGACTCCTGCTGTTACTTTGATATAAGGCACTTTTGTGTCCTTATTATTATGTTTTCATTGTTCATCCACCAGGTTGTTCAATCTGTCCCTTCCCTACCTTACACTATTGCATTAATTTCTCTTGTTGCATCATTCCTTATTGTTCTAAGTGTACTTTGTTTTGTTCTCCTTGACGTGGAACCTTTGTAAATGAGCTTATAACTCAAAGGTATTGTTTCCAAGAAATACATCAATAAATGCAGTGGGTAGAGCTAGTAGGATCCAGGGAGCATGGGAAGGGTATATCCAGCAGAAGGAGGAGGTGGTGTTGCCACTGTACAGTTCAGTGGTGAGACCTCACCTGGATAAACTGTGTCCAGTTTTTGAGGCATACCTCAGAAGGACATAGACAAGGTAGAGGCAGTCCAGAGGAGGACAACCAAAATGGTGAAGTGGGTGTATCAAAAGCTCCACGAGGAGATTTAGAAATCTCAACACATAAAACCTGGAAAAGAGGAGAGCAAGATGTGAGATAACGAGACACAAAAGTCCCTCACAGGGGTGAACAGAGTGTGGGTGGGAACCTGTTTCAAATGGGAAGAGCAGCAGGACCAGGAGGCATGCAATGAAGCTTGGGAGTTTAGGAGGCACATGGGGAAATACTTCACTGAAAGGGTGGTAGATGACTGGAACAGACTGCCAGCAGAAATGATGGAGGTGATAACAATGTGGGGCTTCAAGTACTGTATGCATGGGATAGACACAGAGATGAGTTAGAAAACAGACAGGCAGGAGAAAGGGTTGCTGGAGACCAGTTAGGGTCTGCAGTGACAGATTAAACAGGGAGCTGGGCAGGCAGGGTTGACCAGTGGTCCTTTCTATTTTCTGTTTCCCCTCAGGTAATGGTGGAAAGTCCCATGGATGCCATGCACCTGCTCAGCAGTCTCCCTCCACTTGCCTCCATCTTCCCATTCAGTGAAATGACGATGGTAAGAGTGAGGTTGGCTGGCACTGTACCTTCTTCTAAAGACATCTCTTCTCCTAGCCTGACATGTTGCCTGGCCCCAAATGTCATTCTATCAAAATGTCCCCTACTGACCTGATCCAAGATTGTGGAGTCAGTAGTAAATCCTAAAGTCTCCGTTAGTCAGTATACCCGTCCAATCCCAGTGCAGTGGTGGGTTGCTGAGCACTCTGTCTGCCATGCCATTTAGTGATGATAAGCAGACTAATTGTTCCACCCACACACTAGGGATTTGTGTATCAGCAGCCACCATCCTGCTACTGTCACTCCTGCAGTAGGGACAGCCTACATCACACCATTCCTGTTGGAAGGGGACTGACATCATGGGGAAGCCACCGTGTGAAAGCACTCCAGTCACCCACGCAACAAGGCAGTACTGTTGCTGTTTGGTGAGCATGACCCTGCACCTGGAATCCAAGAGTGCTGACTCTTCAGTGCACTCAGCACAATTCCAGGCTGAGGCTGGGAGTCCATCTGTGGGTGACTCTCATCAGTTGTTAACTTGCTTACATTTTGTGTAACTTCTCTAGGAAAGAATCCTGATCTTATAAGTCTCTCCTGCTAAAGCCAGTTTTAATAAATAAATACAGGTTTGGATGCATTAGGTGTCTGTGATTGTCTAAGAGATAAACTTCTTTCCACCAAAAGCATTTGGGCGAGATAGCCAATTTGCAAGTGGTTGAGTCTTTAGCTTCATCACTCAGGCTTTGCATGTTTTAATAAGCAGAATGGAGCGGTATTGGCCACGGCTAGTTTAGTCTCCTCCTTGCATCATGTCTGAAAATGCTTCTACTTTTATGACACCTTATACATAGAGGCAGTTGGAGAATGCATTCAGTGCTTACTTTCTAGCGGAGCGGCAGGCGTTGGATTGTAAATAACAAGAAACAGACGATAATCACTTCCATGATGACAGTCAGGAGATCAGCACCCGATCAACGAATGCAGCTGTGGAAAGAAAGTAGAATGTTATTTGATGTAGAAAAATACTTACAGGTTTTCAAGCTCATGCAAGAACAAAGTCTAATGAAATTGGGATTGTGCAGCGTCAATAAGAAATGGAACAATTTTCACTCATAACAGAGTGCCTGACTCCTCACTCCAAACTTTCAAATCACAGAATTATGCTACACATCAGTATATATTTCATATCATTTTGAAGCTAATATAGAACAGATGATGTTCATCACATTTTCAAAGTCATTCAGGAACAAAGTTTAATGAATTTCTGGAAAAATTGTATTAGCTTTCCAAATTCTTATACTGCATCAAAATGAGATGAAAAAGTTTTGTAAAAGACTGCCTGATTTCTTAAGGAAAACGTTCAAATGATAGAATTAAAACACTACCCATCAGCTTATATGTCACATATTTTTGCAGTTAACATCCACTTCTTGGTACCTCTGCACAGTAACAATAATATGGATCACTCCCCATGCCTCCACATGTTTGGGTTGTTGCCTACACCTGACCTCACAACCCTCTGTTGGTGATATCTCAATCTGTTGAAATAACCCTTTAACCCTCTTAAACGGGAGTGGAAGGCATGATGATCGCTTCAGGTAGACCGCACCCGCAGCAGATTACGCCAAGATAAACAGGGATCCTATTTTCATGTCAATGTATAAAGTGTATTATGTGAAAGGGGAAGCTAAATGCAGATGATATGTGACATAAAAGCTGAATTATGTCTGAAGTTGATGTTTTCAATATTTTTCTTGTGACATCACAAACTCTTACAGAGCCACTACATCTTGGGGAATAAGCATGGGGGGAGATCTGGGACTGGCAGTGGACTTCAGGGGGCAGACTTTGTGGGCATGGGAAATATTCTCAAGGATCACTTGAAGGGATTACATCAATGACAAATGTGGAAAGGAGATGGGAGGTCATAAAATGGGACTTCATGAGGCAGTCAGGTCTGCGCTAAGTTGAAACATAAGGGGCAAGGTCACATAAACCATGCTGGTGTTCCAGTGAGGTACAGGTAGCAGTCAGAGAAAAGAAGGCGCCTACAAAAATATAAAACAACAAGAGGGGTTAGGGATAAGGAAATGTACCATCTTGCATCTAGAAAAGTCACCTGTATGGTGAGGGAGCAAAGTCCAGTAAAGAACAGCGGCTGGCACAGGGGATACATGGAGAGGGAAAAGGGGTTCTTCCGTACATTGGGGAGCGGAGAAAACTAAGGGCCATCTCAGCAGATTGAGAGCAGAAGGAGGGTGGGTGGAAGAGGCAAGGGACCAGGCAGAGGTATTTAATGAGTACTTTGCCTCCGTGTTCACTAGGGAGGGGATGGGATAGCTACAAAGCAAGGCATGAAGGGGATAGAAGCAGCAGTGAATGGGATCAGGGGAGCAACAGAAATGGAGCAAGAGGAGGGAGAGGTACCCCAGGGTGTCACATCTGGATAAGGATAAAGGCCAGTAAGGTGGAGGGACGGATGATGCTATCTCTGCCAAAGGGTGTGGTTAGCCCTCAAGGCCCTAAAGAAAGACAAACCTCCTGGGCTGGATGGCATTCATCCAGAGTACTATGGGAATTGGCGGACATACTGGCTGCACCCTGGTGGAGCTCTTCAACAGGTCACTTGAGACAGGGAGGGTACCTAGGGATTGGCGAGGCACATGTGGTGCCAATCCATAAAGGGGTCGAGAGAAGTACCAGATAACTATAGACCCATCAGTTTGACCTCGGTGGTGGCAAAATTAATGGAGAGTATACTAAAGTAATGATTGGGGTGTACTTGGAGGAGGTGGGAGGTCTGAATAGTCGGCAACATGGGTTTGTGCCAGGTAGATCATGTCAAACCAATCTTGTAGAGTTCTACGAATGGGTAACATCAGAACTGGACAGAGGAAAACCTGTGGATATACTATTCTTGGACTTCAGCAAGGCATTTGACTCTGTCCCCACAATGGTCTGGTGGAGAAACTGATTGGGTTTGGAGTAGGCCCTTTGATGGTCAGAAGGATTGAAAACTGGCTATCTGGATGCACCAGAGGTAGTGATCCTTGGGAGTTCTCGAACCCTAGAGAGGTTGGCAGTGGGGTGCCCTTGGGAGGCTCAGTCCTGGGTTCGATCCTGTTTAATGCATACATATTAGATATCAGGAGGGTATAGGGTGTGAAATGAGTCTCTTCGCTGATGACTCCAAGATGGGAGCAGTAGTTGAGGGAGAAGAGGAGGTTGGCCCTGCAAGAGGACCTGGACACCCCAAGCTGGGCTCCACACATGGAAGTTAAATTTCAATATCACCAAGTGCAAGGTGTTGCATCTTGGTGAGAAACTCTAAACACAGGTACACCCTGGGAGGGAGGTGCTGGAGGCCTCAATAGGGAAAAAGACCTAGGGGTCATGGTGGATGCATGTATGAATAACTCTGAGCAGTGCAGGAGAGTGGCTAGCAAGGCAAACAGGATGTTGGGATGCATCGTGAGGATCACCTCTAGGAGCAAGGAAATGATTCTGCCACTGTACAATGGACTGGTTAGACCACACCTTGAGTACTGTGTACAGTACTGGAGACCACACTTGAAGAGGACATACAGCTCCTGGAGAGGGTACAGAGGAGGGCAACTAAGGCGATACGAGGGCTAGGAGATTTGACGATGAGGACAGACTTGAGGAGCTCTGCCTGTTTTCATTGGAGGAGAGGAGAGACAGGGGGACATGATTGAGGTCTTCAAGTACCTCAAGGGAATAAATAGGGTAAACATGGAGGGCATCTTTAGACTAAAGCAGGGAGGTATCACCAGAGGCATGGTTTGAAGTTGGAAGGTGGAAAGGTGAGAGGGAAAAGAGGAGGAGGTTTTCACTGAGAAGGTGGTGGACCCTTGGAATACACTGCCTGGCGAGCTGGTTCAGAGATCCACAGTGGAGGGCTTCAAGAGTGGGTGGGACAGACACAGAAAGTGGATGTATCAGATGATGGCCTGTCCCAGGGGTGGGGATGGATGATAGGGGTTTCTGGAGCACAAGGGATGGGAGGGCCTCGGCACCCAACTAAGGATCTAAGGTTCGAGCAGACTCGATGAGACCGTAAGGCCTAATATGCTGGCAAATAGTATGTTAATATGAATCATTGAGAAAACACACATTCTGGCCACAGTTCTGTTTATATTCCATATGTTTTCTGTACTTCATGTTCCTTTATCTTTAGAACTATACACATTTACTTCAAATCAGGACCATGCTCATGCTGAATCCTCAAAGTTGGGAGATGAGAAAAGTGGGTAAGGGTCACTTCCAGCAGAAGTCATCTTTGCACACACTGACCTCTGTTGGTGTGTGCTGACACCGAATCCCTTTTACTCCCTTCCCCGATTCTGATTCTCCTGGAAGGGTCAGGCAAAGAAACTGAAAGACAGGCCCTGGAAGATGACTCTCCACTTGGGGAATGGAAGGAAGGCCTGCCAAGGTGGGGAATTACTCAGGGTTCCACAGCAATGAAGAGGAAACGTCAGCCTAGTCATGACCCCTTCAGGGGTTTCATCAGCCTGTGCACTGTGTATGGGCTGGAGGAGGTCTGAGAGGGAGTGCGCTGTTCCTTACCATAGGTCCTTGTGGTTGACAACTGAATGTTGTTGCTAAAATGCTTGAGTGAGCATGAATGCCATGCAGAGTAATAGTGAAGTATATACAGAAAGGTGTCTAAAAGGATGTTTTTCCAGCGCTTCCACTTTGATGACAGGCTGGGCAGGGAGCTCCGTAAGTCTTAAGCCTAGCAATAGTTTAAAAGTAAATGTCAACATGTTAGATAAAAGGTATTACTAACACATCAATTTTCAATGGCAGAGGTGAGGGTAGTTCACAGTTTGTCTTTTATTTTATTGGATGATAGTGTTGGGAGGAATCTGCTTTTCCAATAACTATGTTTACCAAATGTCAGCCATTTCCTTTTGTTATTCTGGACTAAGCAAGCGTGTGAATACGAGACTCTGCTGACTTACCTAAAATGATCAAAGATGCATTGACCACAAGGAAGGCCCCAGCTCCGCTGTAAACCCTTGTAGGTACTGGGTTCATATTCAATAAAGGACCTAGAACAAAAGGACACACATGTTTGTAAGGCAGTCACTAGTCCTCTAGTTACAGTATACTGTTGGGAGTGGCGGATAGGGGATACTCTGGTACAGATAAATATCAACAGTTTCGACAATCAGCAATGTGCATGAGACTGAACTTGCTTGATCCCCTCCCCCAAACAGGTTTGAGCGAGGCATCTCCTGCGAAGGTGGCATCACCATTTAAAAACTCTGTTCCAGTAAAGGCACAGTGGTCTTACCCTTTTCAAAATTATTTAAAAACAAAAGGCTGAATTCAGTAAAACTGCTGCTAAATAGCATTTATGAGGCATCAGGGTTCAAACCCCACCAGAATCCTACATTAAAGAAATTATAACTTGAAAGTATGCTTGAAATACAGCCTGTTGTGTGTAAGTGATAAATATGACTGAGTGCATGCTGATGCTTTTGGGGATAATTGTACACTTTGAATAGTGAGGCATGAGAAATACTGAGGGCCTTACAAGGTAAAGTAAAGTAAGGGATTAAACATTTGCAATACTGTCATTATAAAACCAATAATGTAAATTTACATATTAATAACAAACATAAAACACATGGCAAGTGGTAATTCATCTCATTTCTCATGTGTCACTCTGGAGAAGTTCTGCAAGTTCACTATTACAAAGTTCCAAAATAATGCACTTAAGGCACAGAAACCCAGGGCAGAGTACAAAATGGGTGGTTGGTATTGATGACCACCAAGCAGAAAAGAGAACTGGTGGTAATCATATCAGATGACCTAAAGGTGGCCATGCATGACAACAAGACAATAGGAGTGCAAGTGGGATGCTGGGGCGTATAGGGGAGGTATTGCCAGCAGAAAGAGGAGGTGGTATTGCCTCTGTATAGATTGCTGGTAAGACCTCACCTAGAATATTGTGTCCAGTTCTGGAGACCACATCTCCAGAAGGACATAGACAAAGTTGAGCCAGTCCAGAGGAGGCAACTAAAACGATGCAGGGTCTGCATCAAAAGTCATAAGAGGAGAGACTAAAGGACCTCAACATGTACACCCTGTTGCAGAGAGGGAGAGTGAAGATATGATAGAGACCTTAAATACCTCACAGGGGTATGTAGGTACAGGAGGGACTATTTTTCAGAGGAAAACATGCTCAACAACAAAAGGACATGCTATGAAACTGGAGAGGGTAGATTCAAGAGAGATGTGTGGAAGTACTTCTTTATAGAAAAGAGTGGTGGATTCCGGAACAACCTTCCAGCAGGAGGTGGAGGGGGCAAAATAGTGGTGGGGTTCACGAATGCATGGGATAAGCACAAAGGAATCATAGTGGAAAGGAAGGAAAGGAGAAAAACCTGTAGATCTGGCACAGTCTGATGTAACAGTGTACAGCAAGTAGGTAGGTAGAAATGGGCAGACTGGATGGGCCAAACGGTCCTTATCTGATGTCAAATTCTTTGTTTCTATGTTTCTATTACACACACTCTGAAGAGTGAAACTGGGATCATAAAATTGCTCACCTGGTTTTAGTTTTAAAACAAAGTAATACAGTTTAAAATGTGAAGTATTTCTGGCCTGTACTATTGTGCTAGAATAATACACTGCCATGTGACCACATTTGACCAATATGTCTTGGTCTCTCTTACCAATGTTATATATGTTTTAGCAGATCTTATTCAACATGAGCACATCATTTCCCCACACACACACACTCCCAAAAGCATAATGAACTATACCTGCTAAGCGTAGCCATGTCCAGGTGGCCCAGATGGCTGCATAACAGAATGGCAGGATGGAACCAAACCTCCTGTTGCCTCGGACCTCAATTCTCGACACATAGAGTTGAAGCAGAGCACCAGGAATCAGCACCCAGGGAATGGTGAGGTGGACTCGGATGGGATCCATCAAATTCACCTGGATGGCAGAGAGGAAGCCAGGCCATTACATATGTAGAAGAGAGCATCTGGTAGCTGTGCGCTGGTGGAACTTGGAAATCATTGGCTTTGGTGAATAAACTCTTGAAATGGAACAACAGTTTCTGAAGTGTGGTGGACAACATCACTTGGATTCCTGTAGGCATCAGAGCCTTTTCTGCTATTGAGTTTATTAGGCTTCGAATGACTTGTATAAGGAGAGGCAGTGTAGATGCAACAGATGATCCGAAGAATATGTGGGACCCATGGATTGGTATCTGACTTATGGTGGAGATGGTGAGCAAAACAAAAGGCAATTGGGCCAACTCTAGTAAGTCTATGTTCAGGGACATGACGACAAATGCAAGCAGTGACCAGGAAGAACCAGTCCCTATGATCCCAGCTCTGCTCCCATCTAGATCAGTGGATTTAATGAACACAGTCAATGTGAACTCTTCCCAGGACTTCACCAGCCAGTATAGACTGTGGAAACCAAACTTTGTGGCAAAATATACATCATCTCGTAAGTAGCTGTAGTAGCTGGAGAGGAGCTGAGCAGTGGCAATGATGCTGACCCAAATAGCACCAACAAAAAAGTGTTCATGTAACCAAAGGAATAGAAAGCGAAGATGAATGGTGCAATGACATCACACATGTTCCCTAGCCCCATTGGTTCGGCATATTTAGTGTTCTTTTTTTTCCTCTCAATCATTTTGAAGATGAACTGTTGCCTGTACCCAGGAGCAGGACATTAAAGAGTGGATTCCCAAATCCTGGGATGACATATTTTGAGTAACCCCCTTGAACAGAAGTGCTTGGCTCCATACAACCCACAAATGACTATGACTAGTTCCAGGATCCCAGATACTACGAGGCCCCACTGGCCAAACAGTCCAACTGCCTCGAACACCAGTGTGAATGTGATTGCCCCAAAGACAAAAGGCATGATGTAGTTCACAGTTGCAGAGCAGAAGGAGAGGATGAAAGCTACAACAATGTAAGGCACGAGCCCCGCTACAGCTGACTCTGTGATTGATGGAGAATGAGGAAGAGTGCTGTTGAGGACCAGGCTACTGTTTTCCAGTCCAGCTGACCATATAATAGCATCCTGATGCTGTGATATATTAGCAAGTGGGGAGCTGGCTCCCAGAGTTATTCGAGTTGCCCCATAGCTGCTCCACAGAGCTGAGAACACAATAAAAGCCGTGCCTCCAAGGTGGTCATACTTCCGGAATGTGAGGAGCCCAGCAGCAAGTTGACTCAATCCCCAATCAAAATAAGGTGAACTCCTAGGTAAAACAAATGGATAAGGTTTAGTCAGTGGCAGAATTATTTGTGCTTATCTAAAATGTCAAATGAAATATGATATTAGAACTAGGGATCAAAATCTAGGACTGCTGTGCTCTGAGTATGTGCTCCTTAACCAGCTGAGCTTTTAGGACAGTCAGGTGGGTGGTTCTGTGCTCAGCTATCCTTATAGACTATGACATAAAACATGAAATGATGTGTTTGCCCATGCTTTAGAACTCCAAGCATTTTGTAAACAGTCACACTAACACTATAGAGGAGTGAGGGACTGGAAGTCGGGGCAATAGCAGGAGCACGATTCATTAAATAGTTAAAGGGGAATTTTCATGTACAGTGGCTCACATTGTCGAAACATATGAATGTGCCTTTAAATCAGGTATATTGAACTTTCCTGTAGCTGGAAGCAGTCCAGAGATATTGCTGACTAAACATGTCTTATATTAAGACTACACTGCCACCATTATATGGAGCCTTGTGATGTCATAGAGGAACAAGCTGTGCCTAACTGCATGTAATCAGGCACATCTTGTACCTCCATGACAGCATAATGTTTCATGAAATGAAGCAGTTGTATTATCAATATACAGCAGACTAAGTAAGCTTTATTTCTGCAACTAGTTACCGGTGTGCCCTTACCTTGATTAAAAGAACATTTTGTGGGCTTTCAGATGGTATAGACCTCTTTACCTGAATGTTAACCTTAAGGATTATTGTAGCACAATCACCCATGAGATGTTGCAACTCATTAACATAAATATACTGGCAATGGCAGGTTGTATGCTAAAACAGCTTTAGCAGTCAATCATCAGGACACATACACAAATAGACACACACACACACACACACACATATACACACCAATGCAGGCACACACACTTTTGTATACATTAATGCAATGACAGACATGTATGCAAAGAGTCATACAGACACGTACAGAAACCCATTCACAGCTACTGTCATTGGCTAAAAACAACTGCATTAAACAGGATGCTGGAATCATGAGTAGCAACTATAAAAATTTAAAAGGAAAGCCCTGCACATAGAGTTTAGCATTTTGTAACTGACAATAGAACTAATACCTACACTGTTGTATGTTCAATCAGACCCTAAGGAACACCCACAGATTCCTAAGGTTCCAGAGACCTTTTTGTTAATTTTCATGACCCTACTTTGTACGAATTTTTTTTTTTTTTTATTTTGTTGTTTAACCAGGTATTGCACACTAAGTTGAAAGGTTTTTACAGGAGCAACCTGGGAGCACAAGAAGGTTAAGTGACTTGCTTAGGGTCACACAGTATGCAAGTGAAAGCTGTGGGATTGAAACCCAGGTCTGGTCTGCTGGATGTCACCAGATTTGTAGCTCAGAGCCTTAGACCACTGCGCTATACTGCCTCCTAAATAGTTTCAACCCAAATAGTTTGTAACCAGGATAGTGGCAGCATTGATGAAGGGAGCTAAGCCCATTGTCAATGCAGGACTGTGTCACTCTGATGGTCAATGGTGTTACACACAAAACCTATCAGTTAATAGGAGGAACTTTTGTTCCCCTTAAATGACTGAGGGTGCTAAGAGCAAGGGGAAACTGAACTTATTGGTTCTGCAAACATCCAAAAATGTACTTGTAATTTAGAATCAACTTGAAGCTGAAGTGTTTAGCCTTATTAGAACAGCTCTAATTAAGCCTGACAATGCAAGTGAGGCTCCCTTCCTTTCTTAGTGGTATTGGTCTATTGGTATTCCTCTGGATTGTCTGGATTGTAAACTGAAAACATGGAAGAAGGAGACTGGATGTTAGGCTGTGTTGGCAATTGGAGGGGCAGCTGAAGGAGCAGGTTTACAGGATTGAAGTGATGCAAGAGACTGTTTGGTTATACTAGGGGCTTCTAAAAGATGTTTTAATTATTTCCTTCTGGATGGGGAGATACTCAATCCTTGAAAGACTTAAACTGAAAGTTTCAGTACTTCTTAGTGAGGCTATAGTGGTTATTTGTTTTCCAACCAATTGACCCTTTATTGTCTCTAATGTATGCACTATTTTAAAGACTCATGTACCTTGTACTGTATGCACTCTGTAATTATTCCCTATTCTCCCAGTTCTAATTGTATGTTTAAGCAATAAGGCATGACAGGGTGAGTGGCATTGTGTAATAACGTCACCCTAGGGTGGGCTGAAGGATGAGACAAAGCTGAGTGCTTCCCACCCCAGGAGTGATGCAGTCACACAATAACACACACAACTTGGTGCTCTTATTGTAATTTACAATGGCTCATGTTTAATTAATAATAATAAAAACATATTTGTTGTTTTTTTTTTCAATTTTTGGTGTGTGAAAGTGTATATTTAAAAAAGTCCATTATACTTTTCCACCAGTAGGTGGCACTGCTACCTGAATTATGTTGTGCATCTAGCTTCCCATGGCTGTTTTTGCAGCGTTGCCATCCCGTTAAACAGGGCTGTACTTCAAGTTTTTTGTTGTTGTTTTTTATTTAAATTGTGACTGTTTGTTTCTGTGGTTACTGAACCACACTGCAGTATATGGAAGTGAGCATGCTGTCACAGGATTTCAGTGGCAAGGAGGATAAGGATATGCCACTTTTTTTTCAAACTTGTGAGTAAAGGAAGCACATGGCAGGTCGTGGATGGAGGTTCTCTGCCAGGTATTAAAACTACAGGATTCCAAATACATTACATTTTCATGTCTGTTTTCCTTTATCTGAGCAGCTTCTGTGAACCGTGTGGTCGGCACTTTTGGTCTGCGTGGTTCGCAGCGGTGCTCAGTTCGGGAAAAAAAAACTACTGGCATGAAAATAACATGCATTTTGTTTGTTGTGATAGGGAAATATATTTGCTCTGTGTGAGAGCAAGTGGACATTAAGAGCAAGATCAGTCTGTTTGCTGATGATACCAAGGTAGGAGCAGTGGTGGATGACTTAGGGGGATGGCATGGGTTGCAGGATGATCTGGAAAAGCTTGAAACCTGGTCAGACACCTGGCAGCTGGGATTTAATGCCAAAAAGTGCAAGGTGCTGCATTTTGGGCTGAAGAACCCAAGGAGGAGTTACCAGCTGGGAGGGTGCTGCTAGCCCAGACAGAGGAGAGGAGAAGGATCTGGGGTGCTCATTACAGGGTCAATGAACAACTCTGCACAATGTAGGAAGGCAGCTGCAAAGGCCAACAAAATGCTGGGTTGTATTGCAAGGGGTATATCCTCAAGGAGGAGGAGGTGATTCTGCCACTGTATAGGTCATTAGTTAGACCGCACCTGGAGTACTCATGCAGTACTGGTGCCCAGATCTGAAGAGGGACATTAAGTTTCTAGAGGGGTGCAGTGCAGGATGACAAAGATGATCAAGGGGCTGGGGGACTTATCATACGAGAGAAGGCTGAGGAGTTGAACATGTACTCACTGGAGGAGAGGAGGGACAGGGGACATGATTGAAACCTTCAAGTACATGAAAGGAATAAACAAGACAGGTACAGAGGGGCTGTTCAAAGTAAGGGAGGGAGGGACACCAGGGGCCATGATATGAGACTGGAGGGAGGAAGGTTCAGGAGGGAGATGAGGAGACACTTTTTACAGAGAGGGTGGTGGCTGGGTGGAATCGTTACCTGCAGAAGTGGTATCAGTAGAACAGTGGACTGCTTCAAAGGGGATGGGACAGGACAAGGGGAGGGTCAATGAAGGGAAGGGTGGAAGGAGGGGCAGCTGCAGGATAAGGGGTGCTAGCTGCACATTCAAGCAGACTTGATAGACCTCTAGGCCTTTATCTGCTGGCAAATTTTATATGTTCGTATGCTGTTTGTGAGAGGGTTAAACCATGATGGGCTAAGGATTTGGTGATGTTTGCTTCTCTGTGCAGTTTAAGTGGGGAATGATTTTTGACATGTCATGTGGTCTTTTTGTATCTGGTCTAGATACAGTGCTGTTATTGTGTTATAACATCGATTTGTCTAAGAGCACCAGCCAATCAGGATCCTTCAATTTTTCTTGCCATGGTGTAATTCTGATATTCACTCAGTGTATTTGAATTATATGCTCTCTGTATTAATTCCATATTTCTCTATCCCTCCTCCCAGGTCACAACTGAAATGAACACTGGGCTCTGTGGCCTTATCTAGTAAAATATGTTTAATGAAATACATAACTTACTAGCTTACTAACTCACTTCAGTCACAGCATTCTGGCTCTGCTCTGTGAGCCTGAAACAGTAGGTTTCCTTCAGGTCTGATTGTTTCCATAACTGCCTCTCCACCAGTATTAAAGCACATCATCCAGCTCCCCCACCCACACTCATTCTCCCTATACCTGCCTCTTATCCCCCATTCCCTCCTATGTTCCTGCCTACCCTGACAGTGCTACCTTGTAGTGGCTCTTTACCTGTTTCTAGATTGAATGAAGGTCATTTTGTTGAAATGCTTGTCCAAATCATTGTACTGCTTGTCTCAGCCAAATACTGCTCTGTAATATATGATGCAGAACCTTTGTAAATGAGCTCCTGCTCTAAGGTGTATCTCCAAATATTAATAAAGAAAGAAATAAAGAAAATGTATTTCTGGAATTCTGGGATATGGCCCATTACCCATCCTTATTTCAAACCCACCTGAACCAAAATAAAATGGCACCAAACACTAAACATGGAAAATCTGTTTCTTACCTGCCAGAATGTTCTCCACTCCCTGAGCTGGAATGCTGCTGTGAAATTGGGCGAAGTTTTGTAGAGCCACAAGGAAAGCACTGATGGCGTTACTCAGGAGTCCCAGCACTGCTGGCTCGCTGTAAAACACAGCAGCAAATCCCTCTGGGCCTGACATTGCCTTTTAACTTCTATTATACTGCAAAGAAAACATGCAGAGTAAAATTACTATGGATTCCAGTGAGTTCGCAGCTACCCTGGAACATACCAAAACATTCGACTTTTGGATTTATCAAGTACCCTTCACACATGCAGTCTTGTCTTTCAAGTCCTTTTTAATGCTATCTCTTAGATATTCCTTCCATCTGGTGGATATTGATGTGAGTCAAAAATGCCAACATAGGGATACTGCAGCTCTTCAGTGGCACACATCCCTCCACCATGGCACAGTGGTGTGGCTGATGTAGGTACAGTGCAAGCCCGACCATTGCAGGCAGGCCTCCCATCTGGGTCAGGCAGCATCACCAAATTGGAAATGATGCATGGTGTGGCACATGGTATGGCGCATGGTGTGGTGTATGGTGTGGTGTATAGTGTGGTGCATGGTGTGGTATATGGTGTGGTGTATGGTGTGGGAGCATGGTGTGGTGTATGGTGTGGTGTATGGTGTGGTGCATGGTGTGGTGTATGGTGCAGTGCATGGTGTGGCACATGGTATGGCACATGGTGTGGTTTATGGTGTGGAGTATAGTGTGGTGCATGGTGTAGTATATATGGTGTGGTGTATGGTGTGGTGTATGGTATGGCACATGGTGTGGTGTATGGTGTGTGATGGTGTGGTGCATGGTGTGGTGTATGGTGCAGTGCATGGTTGTAGCACATGGTATAGTGCATGGTGTGTGGTGTATGGTGTGGTGTATAGTATGGCGCATGGTGTGGTGTGGTGTGGAGCATGGTGTGATGTATGGTTTGGTGTATGGTGTGGTGCATGGTGTGGCGCATGGTGTGGTGCATAGTGTGTTGCATGGTGTGGTGCATGGTGCCCTTTGTGTTATTCCATTTGGCGCAGGTACAATGCAGCATTCCCACACCTTACAAATGGAGCCCTGGACTTTAAAAATGAGTGATACATCAGCATGTGGCTGTAAACAAAAATATTTTAAATTAACATAACAGGTTTAGGGGTCACCAAGTCCTGACAGCCTTATGAAATGAGCATAGAAACCAGCAGAACAAGCTTCAGAAATGCAGTACAAACAAAGCTTTTAGAATATACAAATTCCCTATTTTAGCAATCTGTGATCTTCCGCTAATCTCTCTCAGTTCTCTAGATGATCTGTTTTGATTAACACATCCTTAAGAGCTGCAATTACCTGGCAGTGCAAGACAGAGACCACACAAAAGACTAAATGTGAGTCATTGTCACATCATTGTTAGGGCTTCTAGCTAGTGCCCAGGTTCTCTTGATGGAAGGAGTGGATTACTGTTAAGACTTTCACTGTCAACATCAATGGAGGCAGGAACAGAATGTATAGGAATACAGGATGTCCTCAGGATGCTCAGGACACATAGCTGTATGTTGCAATAGGGTAGGGGTGCCATAGTGACAGAACACTTTAGACTAGAAAGAAGTGATGTGCACACTATTCAGCACAGAATCACACTAGGAACCAAATGTAGAAGTTACAATCCTGCTGGGCGATGGCACTGAGGTGGTTCCCCCACAACCCACAAGAACCTGCTGATGCATTTCTCCAGGTCCAGTGTGCTCTTGAGCAAAGTGTGTGAGCAGCTTCCTTGAGTCATGGATACTGATTGTGGCACAGCGCACCACTTTCCTGTAGGCTGATGCACGTGTCTGGAGACATGGCTTTATTTTTCAAAACACTTACATTACTTTCTTCACAGAAAGAGTGGTAGAGAGAGTGGTGGAGGCTGAAACAATCATAGGATTTAAGAATACATGGGATAGACATAAGGGAATTCTGGAGGTCAGGGTAAGGGCAACAGACTTCTAGAAAACATAAAGTGAACTTCCAAGCTCAATGGCCAGACTGGGTGAGCCATAGTCCCTTATCTGCGACAGTGTCTATGTATCTATGTCCATGTTCAGATGAAATAATGCTAATTTTAACATAAGGTATTCTTTGCAGAGCTCAGCGCAACATAGAAACATAGAAACATAGAAGTTGACGGCAGATAAGGACTGAGGCCCATCCAGTCTGCCCATTTCTTTCTACCTTATAAATGTGCCATCGCCTTTGCTCTGTCAGTGGCCTATCTATTCATAGTCATTTGTATTGCTCCCTTATGCCTATCCCATGCCTGTTTGAAGCCCTGCACTGTATTCATAGCCACCACTTCTTGTGGTAAGCCATTCCATGCATCCACCACCCTTTCTGTGAAAAATTTCCTCACATTCCCCTTAATCGGCCTCCTCTAATCTCATGCTGTGTCCTCTTGTTCTGCTATTTTTCTTATATTTAAACATGTTAGACTCTTTCACCTTGTTTATGCCCTTAAGGTGTTTGAATGCCTCGATCATATCACCTCTCTCCCTCCTTTGCTCAAGGGTATACATATTGAGCTCCGTTAATCTGTCCTCATATGTCTTCTGATGCAGTCCCTGCACCATTTTGGTTGCCCTTCTCTGGACTGCCTCAATTTGGATGTCCTTGTGAAGGTGTGGCTCCAATACTGCACGTAGTATCTAGATGGGGCCTAACTAGTGTCTTGTACAGAGGGATTATTACCTCCTCTTACGACTTGTGATACCCTACTAATACACCCTAACACCCCCTAGCCTTACCTACTGCTTTAGAGGTCTGCTTGGATGATTTTAGGTCATCAGTGATGATGATGCCCAAGTCTCTTTCTTCGTTTGTGACTGCTAGCAACTCCCCTCAGCCTATAGGTGGCTTCAGGGTTTCTCTTCCTATGTGCATGATTTTGCACTTCTTTGCATTAAATCCTAGTTGCCACTCTTGTGACCATTCTGCTAGTTTATCCAGATCTCTTCTCATTCTACTCACCCCATCTGGATCATCTACTCTTGTTGCAGATCTTGGTGTCATCTGCAAACAGACAAGCCTTTCCCTCTAGTCCATCTGCAAGGTCACTAATGAAGATGTTGAAGAGGACTGGCCCCAGGACTGATCCCTGAGGTACCCCACTTGTGACTTGCATCTCTTCTGACTGTATACCATTTACCACCACTCTCTGTTTTCTGCCTGTCAACCAGTTTGCCACCCAGTTGACCAACTTCTGACCCACCCAGAGCCTACCAGCTTATTTATCAATCTTCTATGTGGAACAGTGTCAAAGCTTTGCTGAAGTCAAGGTAGGCGACATCAACTGCTCCCCTTGGTCCACCACTCTGGTTACCAGTCAAAGAAATCTATGAGATTAGTTTGACAGGACCTTCCTTTGTAAACCCATGCTGTCTTGGATCCTGTGCCCCTATGGATTCCAGGTGTTGCACTATCCTTTCCTTAAGTGCCTCCATAATCTTGCCCACTACTGAGGTAAGACTGACCGGTCTGTAGTTCCCCGCCTCCTCCTGCTACCACTCTTGTGGAGCGGGATCACATGAGCCCTTCTCCAGTCTTCTGGGACCTCTCCTGTGCTCAGAGACTCACTAAACAATTCTGCTAATGGCTCTGCTAGTTCCTCCTTTAGCTCCTTAAGTACTCTGGGATGTATGCCATCAGGTCCCATTGCCTTATCCACCCTGAGCTTAGCAAGCTCTTGTAGGACCCTTTCTTTGTGAAGGGAGTAGTGCTCACCTCCCTCCCCTGTGTCCATGATGCTGAGCTGTGGGCCCTGCCCTACCTTCTCTTCAGTAAATACTGAGCAAAAGTATCTATTTAGGATAGATGCCTTTACAGGGTCCTCCTCCTCACATGCTCCCTTTTCTCCATTAAGCTAGCAATACCCCCTCTGGACTTTCTCCTTTCACTAATGTATCTATAGAAAGTCTTGTCACCTTCTCTTACTGTTCGTGCTAGTGTTTCCTCAGTTTGGGACTTTGCCTGCCTTACCTGCTTCCCTTAGGGCAGTTTGGTATGCCTCCTATCTCTATCCCGCTGTGTTCCCTTATATTTCCTGAAGACCAGTCTTTTGGCTCTGACCTTTTCTGCTACTGTATTTGAGAACCAAAGTGGTTTCCTTCTTCTTTGCACTTCCTTTTCTGTCTAACACAATGGGATGTTGCTTCAAGTATTGCATCCTTAATGCTTGCCCACTTTGCCTGTACCCCCTCACCTGTGTTTCTTTTGCCAGGGCTAGCTTAACTCTGTTGGCCATCTTATCAAAGTCAGCTCCTCTGAAGTCCCATATTTTGCCTTGGAATGTGATGATTTAGATGTAGTAGGCAAATTGAACCATACCATGTGATGGTCACTGCCCCCAGGTGACCTTCTACCTGGAGATCTGTGATCCCTTCTTTGTTAGTCAGTACTAGATCTAGGATAGCCCTGTCTCTTGTGCGTGCTGTACCAGTTGTTTGAGGCCCCCCTGCAGGGAATCCACTATGAGTCTAGTTCTGGCAGATGTTCCTGCTGGTATTGACCAATCTGTATCCGCATGTTGAAGTCTCCCATTATCAGAACCTCCCTTTAGCTGTCATGTTTTGTATTCTTCTAACAGTAATGTGTATATGTCCTCCATCTGGTCTGGGGCCTGTAGACAACCCCAGTTCTTATGGCTGTCCCATTTCCTGTTTCCAGGGTGACCCACAGAACACTTGTGTTCATATCCTTAATGTAACTTATACAGCTTACAGAATAATCAACTCACTCATGCATGAGTTTACAGAAACGGTGGCACCATTTTTAGTTGAGGATACATGGGTTGAGGTGGGGCCAAGGAAGTAAGGTCAGCATGTAAAGAATGCCTTTTAAAAAACAAATGAAATTAGTGGTAGCAGTTTGTAAATCGTGCACTAGACATGCCATTAATGGTCACACTGATGGCAAGAGACACCAGTTGCAGCAGGTAAAAAAGATAAATAGCTGGCAGTGTCCACTGAAAATGAAGTCTTTGTTATGAATAAATGATTCTATCTTTATTTTCTTATTTTGGTGTCAATTTTATTAACCCTTTGATTTCAGGGTATATAATGGGGATTGGGCTCAGGCTTGGGGATCCATTAGACCACCAATGAATATTTCATACTTCATAACAGGAAGGGGGATCAGGGTTGGGGGCAGAGAGGTGCTAGGTCACCAGGACATATAAAATACATATGGACATCAGGGAGGGGTCCACTAGACCACCAGGTATATTAAATATTGATGTAATGGGGATCGGGGTCCAGTGGTCCACTAGACCACCAGGGTTATCTTTCTTATTATTACAAGAGATTAAGCCTGGGGGCACATTGGCGTACCCTTCATAGGATTTCTAGGTGTGTTAGAGCAGTCCTTGGCTGGTCTAAAGATACTAGACCAATGTCTTCTGGGAGTGTTTTTAAGAATTGTTGGGGATGTGGCAGTCTATGTCTGCCGCATCCCCTAGCACCATGCCGCAGCCCATTTTGTGGTACAAAGCTGGTGCACGCTCACTTTAGGGCAAGCAGCCTGCATTTGAAACAGGCTGCTTTTTAGAATAGCCCATGGTGCATTTTTGACACAAGGTGCCACTTGATCTGTTATCTTTGACACAGGCACCCTGCATCATTCTAAGTGCTTCAAGAAGTGAGCCAAATATTTTTGTGTGTGATGTTGTATTTGTCTTAGTTGCCCTGTAAATGGGGTTAGTTCCTCCAGCAGACTTGTCCAGTTACTGGAACGTTAGAAAACAAACAAATACACACCAAATAAAAGATGCCTCAAGTCCTCTTTACTACCACAAACATTGTGTTACTATGTAGCAAACCTTCCATGGAACTTTTTTATTTTTATAATGTGTCTCAAACCTAAACTATCTCAAGAAGGTTATGACATGGGATCAAATATGCTGTTTTGGGATTTTAAGGATGTGGGCATCTGAAATGTGGCCCAAGACAGAGCACAACTGATAGCCATGGTGTAACCTTCCACAGTGAGAGGGTCCTCCACCATCCCCAACATTTTTAGGAAAGCCCTCCCAGCAGACTATGGCTGTTACAGTTACTTAATGTAGTTTTGACTGTCATTCACAGCATGTACTACAGGTGACACTGGTCTGACTGTCACTCATGGCATTTACTTCTAGATGAAACTGTTTTGACTGTCATTCATGGCATATGCTACAAGATAACACTGCTTTGGTCCGATTGCTGTTTGTCATAAACATAAAGCGGTAGTCATTAAAAACATTCTGTAAGAAAAATGCCACAATGTTAGAAAAAATAGAGGATTGTGTATGAGCAATCATACACAACAAGCAGTGATGATCAAGAGGTTTCCGTGGTAACCAGAGACCTCGAGAGCGCAGCTCGAGGGGTCCGTTACTATGGTAACCTCGAGATCTTAAATTGCATTGTTTGTGTATGGTTGTTCATACACAATCTTTATAGTGTATGGGCAAAAATAATCAGCACTCGTGATCTCCCAAACAAGTCTACAAGTAAAAATAAGGCTTACTTTGGGATGTGTAGCAGTGCGCTGACTTCTGCATCACCGTGGGCGCTCAATTGTGCATGCGCAACGCGTTCAATCATGTTGTGCTGCACTGGTGATGTTCTCGTGCAGCATGACAAGATCGTGATGCACCGAGTGCAGCATAACAACTCTGTTCCAGGCATGGATTTCCATGCGGAACAGCGTTCCCCATACACTATATAGCTATTCTCGTGGTTCCATTTATGTGGGGTGCGGAGGGCATAGTATGCTAAACAATGACTTGAGAGGTCTGTTATTTACAACACACAACGGGCCAGATATTCAAAACTTTGCGCTGGCAAAAATCATTTGCGCAGGTTTAGCGCGGGATTAGCGGGTCTGCCATATTCAAAAGGCCAAATAGAGCGGGCAAACTGCATTAGCGCCAGGCAAAAGTATAATGTATGCAAGGGGCAAACTGACATGAATACAAGCGCAATGCTATATTCAGTGGCTGGCGCCGTGCTAAGTGGTTTAAGCGACCTATTGCCCGCGACAGTTAGCGGTGGTAGATTACCGCCAGAAAAGCTGGTCTTAATCCTGGCAATCAGCTTTGCGCAATATAAATGGCTGTGCGCTGGATTTGCTGGTTTAGCGCGGGTCTTGCGCGACCTAACACATAAATATAACACATAGATAAAGCCAAACATAGTGGAAGCTTGCTGCTAACCAATGGCATCACAATGATGCGTCATCTGCCACCAGTCCCAGCCATGCCAGGCAGTAAGTGGTGACCCTGCCGCCAGTGGACAGCATGGCGGTGTAGCCATACAGCACACACTGCTGACCACACATATCTGTGGACAAAACAGATGCCAGCACACATGCAGCACTGTGGGCATGGAGGATGTTGAGGGAGTGTGTATGGGTGGCCGGGCTGTGCCACAGACCAGGTGTGGCCGAGGCTGGGACTCAGCATGCAGTGCACATGGGCCAGTATTAGGAATACCCCAACACTAGTGTGCTTTCGGATACTATGCCCCCCAGCCACATACCACACAGCTGTACAACTGCCACAACACACAAAGCCAGATATGTACATGTCACTGTGGGCATCACATGCCACAGGTACAGCATCTGTGGGTCACACAACAGTGTAACAGTAATATCGACTGTCAGTAAACACCTGCAGGTTGGGCCTGTCACTGTGTACAGTGCAATCAGCATCCTTGCCCTACACACCATAGGCAGTGCGTCCCTCACACTACTGTCTCCCTTGCTACTGTAGTGTCTGCTGTGCACTGTAGCATGCCCTACAGTGTGACAGTTGCATGCAGCACCACCACCACCTGTGCCTATGCTGTCCTGTCCCTGGGGTACAATATGCTATGCTATGCTATGCTGTACTGTTTACCTGTAGCCTGTAGCTACCATCGCACTGCCAGACTGACCTACAGATGGAGCTGCGGTTGGACCTTGTCTGCCCCGTACTTCCAGACTGACCTACAGGTGGCTCTATGGGACCCTGCAGTAAGCTTAGGCAAACTGTGCAAATCAGGGTATAATGAGATGCTAATCCGTTGTTTGCCCAGAGACTACCTAAGTAGGCTCATTTGCATGGCACTTTGAATATGGCACATTTAGCTCCGGGCAAGCGTGTTTGCTCCAGGCTAACTGCTTAGCTCCGCTAATGTGTTAGCAGCGGCTAATGCGTGCGGGAATATTGTAAAGTTTTGATCACTGTTCTTTCTCATCTGCTGCTTCCTGCAACTGTACTGAGTCCATGCATTTGCTGGCACACACATTGGCCACGTAGTTCATCTGTACCTGCCCTCACGTTGCTGTGTACTGTGTTGTTGTTGTGGGTTGCACTTCCTGGTTGTTTTATTCAGTGCTGTCTTATTCCAGGGCAATGTTTGCCCTGCACTCCACCAGTTTGCATGGCCTCATTACCATGCTATATTCAGAAGCTGTTTGCCCTGGGCTATTCCATTTGAATATGGCTTGCTTTGTGCTCGGGCTCAGTTTGCCGCTGGGCAGTGCTAATTTTGCCCTGGGCAAAGTTTTGAATATCTGGCCCAACATGTCATGTACAATTGCACCCCACTGAAGTGGAGATGACTCTGAAAGCATAATTTCTTAAAGTCCAGCCCATAGAATTTACTTTGTAAGATGGCATTTTATTGTATTATTTGGTTATTTGTTGTATAATTTATTAGTAGTATTCTTTATTCTTTATTGTATTTCTTTAGTTATTTATAAGTTTGATATTTATTATTTACAGTATTTATTTATTGTAGTTCTTTACCACATTTATGAAGGCCTATCACTTTGTACAGGATATTGACATATCGACTCTCATTATATTATTATATTATTATAGTATTATATTTTTCAAAATAAATAGCTTAACTTTGAACAGAGGCAGCATTATTATACTGGTTTATTTGGCTAGATGAATACACTTGGGACAAGCTCCATGGGACAGCAAAATCATAACCTTGCCATTTAATCTGTGCCACACTAGATTTTTGAAACATATTAGTCTTGTAATAATTATATAACAACCTATCAAGGGCAAAGACCCTTTATATATTGAGTAACCAAATCTTGGAATTCATTACCACATAGTTTAATACTGTGCCCTATACAATCGATGTTTTATTGTGTAGTATGTGTTTAAAAGAACAGCCTTTTTGTTCTTTTAGATAATTTACAATTTGCATAGCTAGTTATTCTGCATGTCTTGAAATTATCTAGTGTGGTACAGATTAGGCTCTGAACTGCAAACATGGAGACCTGGGTTTGACTCTCACAGTCCCCACTTGCATACTGTGACCCTGATCAAGCCACTTAACTTCTTTGTGCTCACAGGTCGCACCTGGAAACAAGTTTCGTTTAGTGTGCCTTTCCTGGTTAAACAATTTCACCTTTCCTTTTCCTTATCTGTAACTTTATTGAAGTAGGTCACACTTGAAAACATGTATTTATTAAGGATCTAGCTAGCAAACAAATAGAAAATATTTACATTTATTAATTTACAGTATTAATTTATCCAGAACGGAATGTAGGAAAAAAACTTATATGGGGCTATCACCATCCTTAATATGAAACATTAAACTGAGGTCCCAGCTCCGTTTTAGGTGATTGTTCAAGAGAACATTAAAGTTCCATGACAATTCTCCGAAGACTATGAGAATTTCCATGGAGTCCTGGCGAATTTCACATTCACTAAAGTGCACACTACAGCTTAATCAGGTTCAGTTTCAGTTGGTTTGCATCTGTAGCCCCCCCAGAACAAGGCTGAAAATTGGCAGTATTGCCTAGTCCTCCTTTCCCAGTCAACAAGAACTAAACAAAACTAAATAAATAAACAAACACATAAATAACCTCTTTGCACTTTTTAAGATTTGCACATTGTATTATTGCATCAATTTCTGGTTCCTTTGCTCATTTTACAACTATATTTTCTTATAAATAAATCTACTACTACTAACCCACTGAGACAAAATCTTGTTTTCCATGGGATCCCAGAAGGCAAATGAGGCAGCAGATCCCAGATATATTAGAATAACTAAGCAGAGTACTGTATATGTTATACAATAAAAGTGTATCTGCTGAAACTAAAAATCATGTATTACAAACATATAATTTCAACTTCCTGAGGTAGAGGATAAGGACATACCCATCCTGGTAAAAATAACGATAGAAATATTAAATTAGCTGTTGGGTGTTAACAACTTTAAAAAAATCCAGACTCTTTATTTAAAAATGAGTAAGGCATTACTCTGTGTATGTTCAAATAAAATTTCACTCTGCAGTTGGGAGGTGGTGCTGCTGTGCCACAGGCTTCTACACCATTTTATGATTTCCTTCATAGTCTAAATCGAGTGGCAGAGATGAGGTTGAAGATATGGAACATGCCTTAGCCCAGTTTCTTTGTATTGCCAATTGGTTCTGATCTGTGAATCTGGTGCCTGATTATTTGGCACCTGTATATTCTCCATGTTATAAAGTTGGTTTATCAGCAAAAAGTTAAATCTGCAACCTTTTTAGTGGGTGGTACAAATAACCATCTCAAGTATCATTTTTTCAGGCAGACTCAATGGGCTGTATGGTCCTTTTCTGCTGGCAGGTTTCTATGATAAATCTTACATTCAGACTTTAAGGCAGAGGCCATAAGCCATTTGTGACAATGAAGAACTACACCATAACAAACAGATTAAGAGTTATTTGTTTTAATGTGTGCTTGTTTAGTCTTTCATAGAAACTGCAAGCCCACAGACAAAATATCGAACGATCTATGATCTACTTTTAGTTTTTCAAAACTCTGCCCTAAAACCACTATTTTAATATGACTTAAACAAAAGTAGAGTTTAAACAGCACATATAGTTTTAGTGTGTGTCCTATAGTAATGAGGTCGGAGCAGTGTATTGTCTGTAACCTTTTCTGGAGTTTAAAGGGAATTAATTACTGAGCAACAGCTGCAAGTCACTGTAACAGTACTGTCCCACCTAGGGGAACTTTCTATTGACAGTGCCCTGTTAAATACGCTTTAAAATTACTGGTGGTGCTATTTTGTTTTCTCTATATAAATGAGAATAAGGGTGCAACTGCATTCATTTTATAATTTGTACTTGCCTTCTGTTTTGTATACATTTTTATTGCACATATCTTTTGTACCTTAAACTGTGACAGTTTCTTTAAGCTTTAAATAACCTTGCTGCAACTGTCCCTCTGAACTTTCCTGTAAACCACGTACTGTATTGTACCTGAGACTATTGTGGTATGCAAAATTTCAAAACAAAATAAATATTATACCATGGCTAGCCACTAATTCAGCAGGGCCAGACTGGAAAAAGAAATGATATATCTTAACCGTGTATCCCTGCATATTAATCAATCACAATGTTTATCTTTGACTGTCTTCTTGCATTAAGGTATTTTTTCAAAACTTTAAAAATGTAGACATCATTTATATTGCTGTTGTTTATGTAAAGACTGTTTCTAGTTGTGTTGCATCTGTTTAATAATAATAATAATCATAATAAAAATAATACTAACTCTAATAAGATACTCTGCCTTTAGTATTGGTGTGTGGCATGCTCCAAATGATTTCTTTCAAAGGTGTGTCTCAACCAATCAGAACTTGGGATCCTGAATCTGGTTCCTGGTAATATTGGTCAGACTATCCCTTTAGGTCCTCCCAGACCCACACCTTGTGACAATGCTCAGACATTTTTACACATATAGCCCATCTCAAGAACAACAAGGTTTTGCAGAACCTGACAAGTAATCTAGCTATAGTGCACTTCCACCTGCAGTCACACTTTTATCTTTCAAGACAGATAAATATTGAAGTTGTCCTGTACCTGTGAGCATGGATTCTTTGCCTTCTGTCTGCCTTTGCTGTCCAGTTTAATTGATCCCTATCAATGATACTTTTTATATAGCAGCTCAGAAACTGGAGGCGGAGCCTCTGAACTAATTCACAGTTTTGGTGCACATACTTCCTGTTCCAAAGACTTAATTGCTGCTGCCCAGAAGTGTTTTCCATCTTAATTGGAAGGAATTTCACCCTGAGGGTTTTCCCACTGCTTTGTTAGCCAAATAGCATTGTGTCTCCACTTTTGTGATGTCATTTGTGATGTCATTTGGATGCTAAACCCTACTGTAATTACCTACCTCATCCCTCACCTCCAGAAATGGGTATTTTATTTATTTATTTATTTCTGTATGTCACAAGTTTCACCAGGAAAGGCATGCAGACTGATACAGCTCATTTACTGATGCAGCTTTGGGAAAGGGAAGGGTAGAAATGTAAAATAATCCTAAACAGTAAATTACATGACAGATATAAGGAAGCAACAGACACTAAGCTACATCTCATAAAGCAAATTATACAACAGCTGTGCAATTTTAATGCAATTTAGGCAAGGATGAGGAGGTGTTTTAACCCAGGGGAATCAAGGAGGAAACAAATAAAGTGCAAAGTGTAATAAGAGGGAGAGGCAGAAAAAGCTATCCAGTGGGCATCGAGGAGAAACAGAGCCACGTGCCAGGGTAGCAGGGCATAGCATAGCAGATGGAAGCAGGAGGAGATGGGTGAAATGGAGAAGGTGCCAGGGTAGGGGGTAGCAGAAAGGAAGGGAAGAGAAGGGAAGTGGGAGGAGATGGGGTTAGCATGTGGAAAGTAGAGGAACAGGGACAGGTATCGGGTGCAGGTGAGTAGAGAAGTCATGGAGTAGGGAGGAGAGTGAGTGCTGAGATGAAACAGAGCAGATGTTTAGAGGAGGGAGTTCCATAGTTTGGGGAAATTGTAAGAGAAAGCAGCCTGGCCAGCTCATGATGTTCAAGAAGGAGTGCAAGGGGTGATAGCTGGGGTTACAAAGGGAGTAAGAGGAGGGTGGGGTGTGGGAAGAAGAAGAGGTAAAGTAGGAGGGAGAGGCCAAGCCAGTATTTAAAGATAAAGAAAGTGCAGTGAATGAGGCATCTGGCATCAAGGAGGGAAGGGACAGGGAGGAATAGAGGGAGCAGTGGTGGGTGTAGAGCGGATAGTCCAAGGCAAAATGACAGAAGGAGTAAAATGGGGGGTCCAGTCTGGCTAGGGTATACTTTGGAGCAGCACTTTAGACAATGTCACCAAAGTTGAAAAGTGGGAGAATCATTTTCTGGACTATAGCTCAGCGAGTAGGAGAAGAATGCAACCTCTATTCCTCATGCCTTGAGGAAGAGCATGAGATTACTCAAAATGGTTTGGCGTTCAGTTGGGATGTGCTGCACCATGTAGCTTTGTATTAATAAATGTGATTTTGTTTTAGTCAGACAACCAAATGTTTGGGTTTGATTTATTTCCCAGGGTGCAGCCTCAGCATGATTTACTCTGTGGTTTGCTGACTTTAAATGTTGGAGCTTGGCTAACTCATCTGGATTGCCTAACCCTCCTGCAACCTCTATTCCTGTATAATGCAGCATGTTTAGGGTGAAGTTGTTAATGGATGATGTCCACATGCCCAGAAAAGTTGAGATGATGATCCAGCCAGACTGATAGGTACTTAAATAAAGAACATCATCAATTGTGGCCCCATCTAAGGTGTGGAACAGGGGAGAGCAGTAAGCTTTGTGAGCTTCTGTCTGGTGCCAAAGGTCATGGAGACCATTTTCTTGGCATTAAGTGATAACTGATTAGGTCGGAACCACAGTTGGACATTGCTGAAGTCCAGTTGAGCCTGACCATCAGATCAGAGGAATGAACCAGTGATCAATAGAATCATATAATCCACATATATGTGGATGGATGCAGAGTTGCAGGCAGCAGGAAGGTCATTCAGGAAGAATGAAAAGAATATCGGACCAAGGACAGACCCTTGGGGACACCAGTAGTGGTAGGAGAGGGGGATAGGGAGTCTTCAATTCTAACAGATTGAGTCTTACCCTCAAGGTAGGAATGGAACCAATTAGTAGAGGAGTCAGAGAGCCCCACTGCCTTAAGCTTGTCTAGCAGGAGGGTGGGCAATGCTGTTTAAGGCTTTGGCCAAGTCAACAAAGATGGCTGAGGAAATAGGCCCTGATCCATGTCTGAGAGAACAGAATCAGTCAGCCTGAGAAAGGAGGAGGAGGAGTGGAATGGTATTTAGGAAATCAGACTGGAAGGGGTAAAGGAGGAGAGTCCAGGAAGGGGAGAGTTGAGATAATACAAGGTGTTCTTGAAGTTTAGCAATGGTGGCAAGGAGGGTGATAGGGCAATAGTTGCCAGGATGGGTGGAGTTTCCACATTTGAGAAGGGTATGACTGTGGCCTGTTTCCAGGCACTGGGGACAGTAAGGTGAAAGAGAGGTTAAGAAGGAGATGATTGGAAGGGCAATTGAAGAGGCAGAGGAATGGAGGAGTTTGGCGTTGAGACTGTCAGAGCCCTGACCCTTGAGAGGATTTAGCACAAGGAAGGCCTTGAGGATGTCAGCAGTAGAGATAGGAGAAAAGAGAAGGGGAACGGGGTGGAGGGAGGGAGGGAAGAAGAGGCACAGGAGGTGAAGAAAGAGTTGAATTCAGAGACAACAGAGAGGGATGTTGCCTACCTTGAGGACCAAAGAGGAGGACTGGGTGTGGGAGAGAAAAGGGCATGGATGACTTTCCAGAACTTAGAGGGTAGTTAAGGTTGTTCTGGAAGGTGAAGGAGAAATACTCAGCCTTGGTAAGCCTAGTGACTCTGGTACAGGCATTTCGAAGAGCATGGTACTGAAGCAAGTCAGGGGTAGCCAGTGGACTTGTGAGTCTACCAGGCAAGATCATGTGCACATAGGCAGGCCATTAAGTCAGCAGAAATCCAAGTGAGATGGTAACCTTGGACCCTGGTTTTCCTAAGAGGGCATGTCAATCCCAAATTTCAGTGTATCTGGTGTTAAAGTAGTCAAGGGCTAAGTTAACAGATCTGGCAGAAGAGATGTGTGACCTGTCGGTGCTACCATATTTGTATGGAGGGAGGACAAGTCCAGTGACTAGAATGATCAGATCTGGAGGAGTTTGGGAGGGCTTTGGGCTGGTGTATCTTTCACATGCAGTAGACCATGTGGTGGTCAAAAATGGAGTAATGGAGGGTGCGGCATCTATGGATGAAAGTTAAGAGCCCAGTCCACCAAGGAGAGATTTAGTGATTTCTTCGTGTGTGTTATTTGTTTATGCTCCCACCAGCCCCTTGGTCGGCCATTCCTTCAGGCTGCCTTGGACCACTCTGACCTGCCAGGTACCTCCTGCCACAGTCCCACACTCATGGTCCCCAGTTTGCCTGAAGTACCCCTTGTGGGGAATACCCCTGTAGAGGGCACCAGGGAGGGAGTGCTTGCCAGCAGTCATGGAGAATTCGCTGGGGCACACTGTCGGAATCATTATGGGCACTCCGGGCTATGTGGTGGGTGGGGGACTGGCTGCAGTTATCCAGTTGGCTGAGCAGGCTTTCCCATTTCTCCTTCCCATCCCCTTCCAAGATGGCCATATGCATTCAGCATCCTGGTGAACACCATGGCGTGGTCACCCACACCACAAGGCCGCTGTGACTGGCTTCCAGGAGCCACATCACAGTGACGCAGGCTCTAAACCCCCAAGAAGTATGCGGCCCACAAATGCTCAAAGCCCTCCCTGCTGGCTTCCGCTCTTGTCATCCCAGCCTTGGGTGCGAACCCAGTTCACCAGCATGCCAGGCAATCCCCATTGCCCAGCATCATGGAGCCGACACGATTTAGGGATTTATGATCGTGTCCAGTAGGATTGAAGATCAATTGAGTTAGACTGAGAGACTTAATATTTGGCAGATTTAAATTAAGAGGGAGAGCTAGTTCATATTAAAGTCCCCAAGGATGAGTAATTCACTGGAAGAGGCATGAGTGGAAATAATAGTCAGGAGTTCAGTGACAGATGAGGTAGGTAGGCCAGGACAGCAATAGACGCCAGCAACAAAGAAAAGGACAGAGAAAGGGAGGAGAGTTTGAGAAGGAATTCATATACTGAGGGGAGGAGATATAGAGTACAGGGACAAACTGGAAGGTAGAGGAGAGGTAGATGGCAACACCACCACCCTTTGAGGCATGATCCTCCTGGGTGAGGGTGTACCTAGGTATAGTGACTGCAGAATCAGGGATCTTGAGGGAAAAGCCAAGACTCTGAGATAATTAGCACAGCTGGTTGAAGATTAACCATGAGTGGTTGCAGATGCTCGATCTTGGGAGGAGGCTTCAGGCATTAACATACTAACATACTAGATGCCAGCAGAATAGGCCTATTAGTCTATCAAGTCTGCTTGTGCTTCAGCACCCTGATTGGGCACCGTAGCCTCTGTCTGTCTCCTTCCACTCTTACTCCATCCTCCAGTCCTGTCCTCCCGGGCAAACTAGCCTCTGCTTCACCCTTGCCTATACCTGTCCCACCTCTCTTGAATCCCTCCACCACAGCTGCCTGTATCAGCTCCCCAGACAGCGCATTCCACGGTTCCACCACTGTCTTGGTGAAGTACCTCCTCCTCCTTTCCTCCTAATTCTACCGCCTCAATTTTCCAACTGTATCCTCTGGTGATTCCATCTTCCTTCAGTCGAAAGATTCTATCTGCCATCTTATTTACTCCCTGAGGTACTTGAAGACCTCAATCATGTCCCCTGTTCCTCCTCCTCCAGCGAGAACAGGTTGAGTCCTCTAGTCATTCCTGATATGTCATATCCCCAGGCCCTAGATCATTCTGGTTGCTCTCCTCTGAGCCCTCTCCAGGAGTTGGATGTCCCTCCTTAGGTGCGGCTTCCAGAACTGCACACAGTACTCAAGATGTGGTCTAGCTAGCCTGTTGTACAGTGGCAAAATCACCTCCCTGTTCCTTGAGGTAATCCCCTAGCGATGCATCCCAGCATCCTATTTGCCCTGACCCCAGCCCTCCTGCGCTGCTCTGAATTATTCTTGTTAACATCTACCAAGACTCCTAGGTCTCTTTCCCTGCTGTGCCCTGCAACTCATCCCCCAGAGTGTACACATAGTTGTGGTTTTCCCCCCTAGGTGTAGCACCTTGCACTGGAGGAGTTCAATTTCAATTTCTAGGTGCAGGACCACCTATCCAAAGTATCCAGGTCCTCTTGCAGGGCCACTCTCCTCCTCCCCCAATCCACCACCGCCCCAGCTTAGAGTCATCCACAAAGAGACTCATTTCACATCCGATACCGTCCCCTGATATTGGAGATGTAGGTGTTGAACAGGAGTGGCCCCAGGACTGATTCCTGTGGGACCCCACTTATGACCTCCCTAGGAGACAAGACCTCCTCCGACCACCTACCATTGAGTGCGACCTGAAAGCCAATTTCCAATCCACCTAATCATCAATGATTCAATGGGCTACCCCATCCCCCCAGCTCTCCCTTAGGCCAATGTGAGGGACTAAATCAAATGCCATGCTGAAGTCTAGAACAGTGCATCCACTGGTCTCCCCTGTCAGTGCTGATGTCACCCACTCATAGAACTCTACAGGTTTTGTTTGGACACATCTACCTGGCACAAACCCATGCTGCAGGTCACCCAGGTAACCCATCTCCTCCATAAACCTCCCAGCCATTCCTTAGGTATGCTCTCCATTACCTTCCCTACCACCGATGTCAAACTGATGAGTCTATAGCTTCCTGGTTCTCTCTCTTGACCCCCCATGGATGGCACAACATGGCCTGCCTCAATCTCCTGGCACCCTCCCTGTCTGCAGCGACAAGTTAAAGAGATCTGCCAATGGCGCAGTCAAAACATCCACCAACTCCCTCAGTACTCTGGGATGAATAGCATCAGGTCCCGGAGATTTATCCTTTTTAGGGACTTGAGGGCTTCCCACACCTGACTGACAGGAATATCAGCATCTGTTCCCCCGCTGCAGAACCAGCCTGATATCTCACCCCTGGCCTACCTCCCACAGTGGTGTTCTTCAGCAGGTACTACAATAGTCAGGTCTGCTGTGCCTTCTGTGTCCTTCAGCTCCTTTTCTGGAAGTTCCACAGCCTCCTCCTAGTAAACACTGAGGCAAAGTACTCATTCAGTAACTCTGCCTGCTCTCCAGCCCCTTCCACCACCCCAGCTGTCCTCAACCTACTGAGCTGGCCTTCACCTTCCTCCTCTCACCAGTATACCTAAAGAACCCCTTTCCCCACCCCATATCCCTGTGCCAGCCTCTGCTCTTTCCAGACCTTTCCCCTCACCACTCTGGTGACTTTCCTGGTTGCAAGGTGCTAGTTCTCTCTATCCCTGTCTCCTCTAATTTTTGTACCTACTGTAGGTTTCCTTCTTCTCCCTTACCACCTCCTGGACCTCCTTGGTCCACCAGCATGGTTTGAGACCTACCGCCCTTGTGCTTCACTCTTGCACAGGTCCTGGTTGCCTCCTGTAGCCCCCACTTTATGATCTCCCACCTACCTTCCACATCCAAACCTGGTTTTACCTCCCGCAAATGCCCCTTGAGAATTTTCTCCATGTTCTGAAAGTCTGCCCCTGAAATCAACTATCATTGTCCATGAACAATCCCTCCCCCAATTTAAGCTGAAACCAGACTATGTTGTGGTTGCTCCAGCCAGGGTTCTTCCACAACCACATCTCGATAAGATCCCCATCTGTTAAAACCACATCCAGGATATGACCCTCCCTTGTTGGGTCCATCACCTGCTGATTGAAGAATGTGTCCAGGAAGCCATCCAACAGCTTCTACTCCCTGGTTACAGTGAACGTCATAGTACCCAGTCAGTAGCTGGCATATTAAGGTCCCCATCAACACCACTCCTTCCCTTCCAATCCACACTGCCCTTAATGCTAGCCATCAGGCAATACTCCAGGTCCTCTGCTAGTCCTGGGGCCTATATACCACTCCCAACTTGATCTTCCTTCCCACGGAGTTTGCAATCTGACCCATAGGGCCTCCACATTGCCCTCTGCTTCCTCCACTCTCATAATCTCGATGTTATCCCTAATGAGCATTGCTACTCCTCCCCTCTGCCCACCTTTCTGTCCTTCCTTAGCACAAGGTACCCACTCAGATTAAGGTCCCAGCCATGGCCTGGGGTGCCCAAGTTTCAGTGACCACTGCTACATCCACCCACCCTAAACCAGCGTGGCCTGGAATGCAGGCATTTTATTCCCCAGGCTCCTGGCATTTATTAAAGCCACTCTCCTACCCTTGTCCCTACCGACCCTTTAATATATTCTCCCAGATCTTTCATATGTCCATCCACACTCCTCCCCAGGGTACCATTTGTGCCCCTCTATGGGGTTGCAGGCCAGTCCTACCTGCATGTATGGATGGCTGGATCAGTTTGAAGTGCCCCTCCCCCTTCACAAGCTTGTAATAATAATAATAAAACTTTATTTATATTGCACCTTCCAAAACCAAGGCGCATTCAAAAAGATTAAATACAAACAGAACAAACAGACAATAATATAAAAACTGTTAAGAATAAGTACCAAACATTAATCAAGGCCATATGCCTTATTCCATAAGAAGGATTTAAGCGCCTGTTTAAAGCTCCCCACGATCGAACACTCCCTTAACGATGTGGTAGAAAATTCCAAAGGGTTGGTGTCACAAACATAAGCCGGGCACCTGCTGATTTCAGTGTGACCCTAGGGATCTCTAGCAACCCCTCGTTGGGTGGCGGAGTGACCTCACCGGGAGGTAAGAGTCAGGAGATCTTTCAGGTGAGTCAGGACCCAGATCATGTAAGGCTTTAAAGTCAGTAATCCAACTTTGAAGGTGATCTGCCACTGGACTGGTAGCCAGTGCAGATCCCTGCACCGGAGTAATATGTGATGTTCTAGGAGTACCTGTAAGTACTCAAGCTGTGGAGTTCTGCACGAGCTGAAGGCGGTGGATATCAACCCCGAAGCCCAAGGTAGGCGAGTTGCAGTAGTCCAGGCGTGAGGTCACAAGGCATGGATCAAAGTTGGCAGATCGCGGATGGAACGAGGTGCTTTATTCTGGCGATGTTTCAGATGATAAAATGAAGATTTTACCACTGCTGACACTTGAGATCGTAAGGTCAGCCCATCATCTAAGATCACCCCAGATCTTGCACCCGTTCAGAGACCAGTAACTCGACATCCCACAAAACACCCCAGAAGGGAGCCGCCTAGGACCCCTATCCGGCAATCCAGATCAAAACCAACACCTCAGTCTTCCCAGAATTCAACTTCAACCAGCTCAACCTCATCCAATCCTGGAATTCCTCCAGACAGCTATTAAATACTGAGACAACTGCTTCCTGGTCGGGTCTGAGGACAGGTACAGTTGGGTATCATCGGCATAACAGTGAAACCCAACCCGGTACCATCTCACAATGTCTCAGAGGGAAGCATGACATCACAAACAACATGGGGACAATATAGAGCCCTGAGGACCCTACAAAAAGTGAGAAGGATCAGAGAAAAAACCCTGACACCACCCTCTGAGATCTTCGGTGAGGTATGATGTGAACCATCTGAGCACAACCCCAGAGGTTCACAAATACATCTCATGTGCTCAAAAGAACCCCATGGTCGAGTGGTGTCAAATGCTGAAGATAGATCCACAACACCAGGATAGACCGTTTCTTTGGTATCTCGCCATCAGGAGATCATTGAGCACCTGAACCAGCTCAGTCTTGGTACTATGCCTCTTACAGAAACCTGACTGGAGAGGTTCGTAGATGCTATGGATGGTCAAGTGGTTCTCCAATTGGGTTGCTACCACCTTCTCGATCACATTCTCTGCAAAGGGAGGTTCGAGATAGGTCTGTAGTTAGCCAGACATCTGGGTCCAAAGATGGTTTCTTCAACAAGGTATCACCACTGCCTCTTTCAAGGACAGGGATATACACCAGTCAAGAGAGGACCAGACTATCTGTGCTAGAGCCAGTAGAATAGAATCTCCACAGCCTAAGAGTAAAGGGTGGGACCTGGATCTAAACTACAGGAGGTAGGATGCAGCCCCTGGACAATCCGCATAACATCCACGATTTCTGGGAGGTCGAAGGTACTCCAGGAAAACAGAGGATAAGTGACCCTGTCCTGGGCACCCACAACTAGCATAGAACATGCCAAACCCGATGTCTGCACTAATGTCGGCCACCTTATCAGCGAAGAACCGAGCAATCTCATCTCACACTGTGATTGTGACAACGCTCTCGGAGCTGTAGACAGGTTAGGTTGCACAATCTGTCCATGGTTCTGAAAAGCTGAGCAGGTTGGTTCTGCATGGCATAAATTTCCCCGGACAGTAACTCTACCTTCTTATGGGAGATTTCTGACTGATAGAATTGATAATGTTCTAGCAGTCTAAGACATCGGCATCCAGGCCAGACCTCCACCAGCAATGTTCTAACCTGCGTCCAATGGCTGCAACTCCTCAGAACCCCATCAAACCATTGGGTTTGAGGTCAGAGGAGAGAGGACTGACATGAACTGGAGCAATAGAATCCAGGGCAGAGGTAATGGCAGTATTATAAGCCACAACCAATGCCTCTGGATCATTGCTATGTACAGGAGCTCTGATAGGTCAAGAACCACTGCAAGGCCATTAGGAAACATTCCATGAGGCGGAACTTGACCGTCTCCACAGGAGTCAGCCTACAAAGGCGCAAGAAGTGAATCTCACGGTGTTGTGATTCGACCAACTGACTGGTTCCACCCCACATCAGAAGCCTCGATCCCCAGGAGGAAGACCAAGTCAAGAGAATGGCCAGCTTATGGGAAGCAGTGGTAACTACCTGTGTGAGGCCCAGTGAATCCATTAACTGGAGGAAGTGTTGTCCAATTAGGAGAGTTCATCGTCGATCCATGCATTAAAGTCACCTAGACCATCAGCCTGGGGACTCAAATGTCAGGTCGACAATGAAGTCTACTACTTCCTTAAGGAATTGCTTCTCATCTCCTGGTGGGCAGTAGATGAGAACAATTCGATAGCCCACACCTGCTACAGCGGCACATTCAAAAGAAGAGGTCTCCTCAACTGGTACACTGGTGAGATCAATTCCAGTCTTAAAGCAGACTGCAACCCCCGTGGTCCAACCTTGGGATGTATCACTGTATACCCGCTGGAATTGCGGCCTCCAATATTGGTCCCGCATTATTATCCAGCCAGGTCTCGGTGATGCACGCAAGGTCCATCGAGCAACAAGATCTGAGATTATTGCCGTCTTGTTCCGGATGGACCTGGCATTGCACAACATCGCCCAGGTTGTACAGGACTCCTGGACTGCCCGACCACCTGCCCATCACCAAGGATGGTGCCCTTGGGCATGGGGACCAAACAGGATGGCCCACGCTCTAGGCTCCACTTCACCCCAGGGGTCTCCTGGGCTTAGTCACACAATGGGAGCGCCCACTCATCTCGCCTCCACTTTTCAGCCTTAAACCCTTAAACCCATCTAGCCTGAATGAAATCTGTCATCCCCATTTGAGAACTTCCTTCCTACCGGATTTAGGTGATTACTATCCTGGGCATACAGTTCCCAGTCCTCCCAAACTCCTCCCCCAGTCTCCCAACACCACAGTCCCTGTGCTTCACCCTACTGCCAGGTATCACTCTCAGCCCTTTGGGGCGACAAGTAGAAGGAGGTGTACAGGTCAGGACTGGGCTCAACATCACCTGCCACTAATAGCAGAAGTGAGATGAGGAGCTTGATGAAAAGAGAGATGCATTTGCATTGCTGATGAGTGGAAGACAGGGGTGGGGAGGCAACAGGAGCAGGTGGGGAGAAAGAAAGGATTTAAGTATGTCAATGTGGAGCCAATAGGATGGAAGGAGGAGCTAAAAGGAGACGGGAAATATGAGAGAGAGGAAATCTGGAGGAGGGTAGAAGGGAGGGTGAAGAGAGGAGGGAGGAAGGAAAGCCATTGAGAGGAGGAAAGCAAGGAAAACAGGAGGGGAATGAAAGGGAGATACACAACATATTATAAAGGCTGAAAGAATAAGGAATCAGAACTTGATAAAGGAGAACTGTGGGGGAGCTAGGACTGAGAGAGGGGCAGGAGAGAAAGTGGACATTAATTGATAATGTGGGGGTGCATAGTAGTGGGAGGTGGGGAGAGGAGGAGAGGAGGAAGGATGAGTTGGCAGGAGGAAGAGAAGGGGACAGGTAGTGCAGGTAAGCAACACAGTAATACAAAAGATAAGCGGACTCTACAAGGTAGTTTGTCGACTGAGGAAAAGGAAAGGCAGAAAGGGCAGGACAGGTGAGCAGTAGTAATACAAGATAGCGGGACCCAATATAGGAGAATATGCAAATGCTGGAAAGTAAGGAAAGGTGGGAGGTGAAGGCAATTGGGGAAGTTTATTATTTATTTCAAATGTTTCAGGGCTTCTAGGATACAGTGGCAGACAGAGTGGAATCTGGTCAGGGAGGATTTGGGAGCAGCACCATAGACTATGTCACAGTAGTTAAAAATAGGAGGATCATCTTTTAGACAAGTTCACGCCAAGCTGCAGGAGGGATGCTACACGGTTCCTATAGAGGGCACCAAGCTTGGGGTACAATTTCTTCAGGATGGCGTCAACATGTCCGGTGAAGTTGAGGTGTTGGTCAAGCCAAAGCCCAAGATATCTGAAGAAGGATGTGTCCTCCAAAATGGTCCCATCCAGGGTGTGGAAGGAGGGAGATTTGGGAGCCTAGAGAGTCTCTGCCTAGTGCCAGAGGTCATGGAGAAAGTCTTCTTGGCGTTAAAGAAGAGGTGGTGGTTAGTGAACCAGAGCTGAATGTAGGTGAAATCAAGCTGTAAACTGATTGTAACCTCAGCAGGACTTGGGCCAGAAGCATACAAGACTGTATCATCTGCATACATGTGAATAGAGGTGGAGGAGAACAAACTGATAGTAAGTCATTTAGGAATATTGAGAAACATGGGCTCATGTACTGAGCCCTGGGGACTTTGTGGTAATCAGGAGGGAGGAGACACCAGAAATTGTCACTGATTGAGTTCTACCGGTGAGGTAAGCCTTTAAACCAGTTAGTGACGGATGAAGATAGGCCTGCTGATGACAGAGAGTCCAGGAGGAGGTGTGGAGACAGTGTCAAGCATGCAGCTAGGTTGACAAAAATGGCTGAGGTGATGAGGCCATTGTCCATTCCGATTAGAATGGAATCAGTGAGCCTGAGTAGGGGTGGTGGTAGAATGATTTTTCCAGAAGCCCGATTGAACCGGGGTGAAAAGGGAGGAGTCAGACAGATGGGTGGTAAGTTGAGTAAGAACCAGGTATTCTTGAGTTTAGTGAGTAGGAAGGAGGAGATGGGCGATAGCTGCTGGTGGAAGAGGTCCCTCCTTCGGATAAGGGAGGACCACAGCATGCTTCAAAGAGGAGGGTGGATCCAGTAGCGAAGGAGAGGTTTAGAATGAGGAGAGAGGATAGGCAATGGCAGTGGCTGATAGAGAGAGGTTTGGGATCAAGGTCATTGGGGAGGAGCCTTTTGAAGGGTTGATGGTTAGCAGGCCTTTTAATGCATTGTCAACGGTGATGGTAGAGAAGTAAAAGGAAGGGATGGAGGAAGGGCGGGTTATGGTGTTGGAGGGGTAGGAGAAGCAGGGTAGGAAGAAAGGGACTTTAGTAGTTCAGTGGCACATGAGGTGTAGTAGGAGTTAAAGCTGCTGCAACGTGCAAGGATCATCCACATAAAACAGCTTTAGGGAGAGGCTAGGAGGAAGGAGAGGAAGACAGGATACAGAAGGTGAGGGCTAAACCAGAATTTGGATATGAAGAGGCACAGTGGGCAGGGCACCTGACATCAAGGGAGGGCGTGGGAGGCAATGAACTCCATGCTTACAGCTCAGCTCTCTTTCCTGACCCTATTCCCCGATGCTGACTGGTAGCTGCTGCTCAAGTTCCTGACAAGCTGCCTGGTAATGGCTTTTAGTGCCAGCCAAGTGGACCATTCTTGATACCACCCAACAGCAACTCCTGAAGTGCCTACAAGCAGGCCATTCTTGATGCACCAGTTGTGGCTCCTGAACTGTCCACCAAGTAGGCCATTCTTGATGCTGCCCAGTGGCACCTCCTGAAGTATCTGCTGGGTGGCCATTCTTGTTTTCATGGGAGTTTTTGACTTTGTGAGAAGTGACTGTGGGGCAGCATGTCAGTCAAATAGAAAGAGCAGCACTACACTGCAGTCAGCCAAGAAAAAATGGTGTAGAGCTGGTCATAGGCACTTTTAACACACAGGTTTCTGTAATGGAATGACTGTTATGGAAACAGTATGCCGTTACATCCTGTGTGTAAAATGCATCTGTTCTGTTACTACGGTGAACGTTCAACTGAACCATGAATCTCTTCGTTCTCGGTTCATCCCTATGTGTTCTGTTCGTCTGGCTGTAGAAAACAGCCATTCCGGCAACACTAAAAAAATGCCATAGAGCACCAAACTCAGTGAAAAAATATTGAAAACAGAGATGGGGGGGTTGCCAGAATACCTTCTGCGTGTAAAGTGAACCACAGCGGAACAGAGTACAATGGTGGCACACATGGTAATGGCCATTCCGTTGTATTCGCCTGTGTGTAAAAGTGCCTATAGTGTAAGAGAAACATTCTGTACAATCCTAGGACGTTCTGGCGATGGGAGCAGAACAAATAGTTCATCACACAGCTAAACCCCTGTGGCAATTAAAACACTAAGGCCATGTCCCTGCACAAGTGAACAAAAAGCTAGCAGCTCTACTCCTGTTAAATTACTAATTCAATTCTTTTGAACTTGTATTTATACAATGGCTTCTCTTGCTGGACTGGGAAGTTGTTGCCATGTATTGCATTAGTCATCCTCTATGTGGAGATATCCTGCCTCTGTCCTTTGGTATGCAAACTGTTCCTTTGCTGCGGAGCTGTTGTCATTTTTATGTTGATTGCGTATAAGCACAAGAAACATATTGCAGCAGCTTTTGCAAGAAGCAGATTTTGAGGTGCGCACTGTTGTGGCCAATGCCCCACAGCCATTAAAGGCTTGGCCCGCTTGTCCCTAATAGTGTGGCACACTGCTACTGACACTAGTTCAGCCAGCGTGCCACAACCTTCTAAAGTTTCACCTCTGCAATCATGGGTCACCTTGTCATTGCAGCGTCATCCACTGCAATGAGGAAGCGACCCTCATTGCAGGGCTGTTGCTGACCTGAGCCCAGTCCCGGTCAGCTTGTCCCCATTTCTTGTGTGCCGAGGGGTGCCCAGTTCCCCTCAGCTTATGTCCCCCTCTCTTTCTGTGTTTGCCGATGGGGTGCCCAATCCCAGCCGGCATATCCACCCCATTTCTTCTGTGCTGAAGGGTGCCCAATGCCCTCAGCTCATGAGCCCCCAAGTATGTGCCGAGAGAGGTGCCCAATCCCCGTCGGCTCCAGTGCTGCCTACCACAAAACATGCAGGTGGCATGCTGGGAGCCCACCCAGTGCCAAAAGTATCTGCAAAAAAAACCCGTCCAGCAACATCTTTTTTATTACCTAAAAGAAGAAAACAGTCCCTCGCTGTCTGCACCCCACTCCGCAACCCTGACCTCCCAGTGTGTACTCCACCTCCCCACACCCCTCACCCATACTTACTCCGAGTCTGGCGCGCGATCTTTGGTGGACCAGGAACACGTCTGCACTCTTCAAAGCCGACCGCGTACTGAGGAAATGCTGGTAAGCGTATAATGGAATAAATAGGTTTTTTACTTTGATGCATATCTCAGTCATTTTTGGAATGTTGGCACCAAATTTTCAACATGGGGTTTTGGGACCCCTCCTCATGAATTCTGCCACTGTAATGGCATTACTCGGCCCGAAAGATGATTTCAAGGTCACTGCGTGGAATCACCTTTCGGGACAGACTAATGAAATGACAGTGCCAGTTTTCTTGAGATGGGCTCTCAAAAGCCTATGTTGAAATTTGGCAGAAAAATCCAAAAATTACTGTTTTATGCGCATGCCGCGCAGTTGCTACGCATGCTCGTAAATTTCACGAATTTGCCATGTTTTCACACCAGATTTTTAACATTGGCATTTTTCCACACCTCCTGTGAACAGTACGCTGTCATTTTCACATCCTGGCCAAAATGTGTTTTCGTACTTCTGGCACAGAATAGCACGGTCGCTGTGGGAAATCAGTGTTCGGGACACATTAAGAAAATCACACTGACACTGTTCATGAGCAGAGATCCTAAAATGCCTATGTAGAAAATTTTGTGATGAAACTCCATAAAATGACTGTGTTATGAAGTGCATTGTGCAGTTTCCACGCACCATTGTAACTTCACAAATTAGTAATATTTTCATGCCACATTTTCAACAATGGCATTTTCCACTCCTCTTTATGAACAGTACAGCTGTCATTTTTCACATCCTGGCTGAAATGTGTTTCATGCTTCCGGCACAGAATACCACAGTCGCTGTCGGAAATCTGTGTTTGGGACAGATTAGGATCAGCGAGTGTGAGAAGGGGGTGACCAAGCTCAACTAGAGCTCTGTTGGGACTGCTGCAGATTTCTTTGTAGGCAGAAAAAGGCAGCAATGCACGCAGGGTCCAACACAAAGGGCAGCCTGCAGCGGGAAGAAACAGACGAAAGCGACTGAGAGAGGGGGTGAGCGCCCAATGGAGCTCTATCATGACTGCAGCGGATTTCTTTGTGAGCAGAAAGGGCGGCTACGCATGTAGAAGCTCTGTAATAAAAGCGCAGGCTGCAGCGCCAGCAGAAACGGAATGTGCGAGGGAGAGAGGGGGAATGAGTGAGGTCAACGGAACTCTGTCATGACTACTGCAGATTTCTTTGTGGGCAGAAAAGGTGCCAACAGAGGCAGGAGCCCAGCACAAAGGGACAGCCTGCAGAGCAGGGAGAAACACAACGAGGAGTGAGAGAAGGGGAGTGAGCGAGCTCAATGGAGCCCATCGTGACTGCTGCGGATTTGTCTGTGGGCAGGAAAAGGCAGTAACGCCGGCAGGAGCCCAGTACAAAAGGCCAGCCTGCAGCACCGCAGAAACGGAATGAGTGAGTGAGAGTGGGGAGGGAGCGAGCTCAACAGAGCTGTGTCGGGACTGCTGCAGACTTATTTGTGGGCAGAAAAAGGCAGCAATACGAGGGGCCCAGCACAAAGGGCAGCCTGCAGCAGTGGGAGAAACAGAATGAGCGAGTGAGAGAGGAGAGTAGCAGCTCAACAGAGCTCTATCATGACTGCTGCAGATTTCTTTGTAGGCAGAAGAAGGCAACGCAGGCAGGACCTCAGCACAAAAGGGGCATCCTGGAGCGGTGGGCAGAAATGGGACAAGCAGTGAGAGCAGAGATTGAGCAAGCTCAACGGAGCTATGTCGGGACTGCTGCAGATTTGTTTGTGGGCAAAAAAAGGCCCCCACAGAGGCAGGGGCCCAGCACAAAAGGGCAGCCTGTGCACCAGGAGAAACAGAAAGAGTGAGTGAGAGCAGGAATGGCGACCTCAATGGAGCTCTATCGTAACTGCTGTGGATTTCTTTGTGGGCAGAAAACAGCAATAATGCAGGCAGGAGCCCAGTACAAAAGGCCAGCCTGCAGCCTGGCAGAAACAGAATGAGACGAGTGAGAGAGGGAGTGAGTGAACTCTACGGAGGTCTATCGTGGCCGCTGCAGATTTCTTTGTGGGCAGGAAAAGGTGGCAACCCAGGCAGGAGCCCAGCACAAAAGGCCAGCCTGCAGCACCAGCAGAAACAGAACTAGCGAGTGATAGAGGGGAGTGAGCAACCTCAATGGAGCTGTGTCAGGACTGCTGCAGATTTCTTTGTGGGCAGTAAAAGCCAATACAGGCAGGAACCCAGTACAAAGGGCAGCCTGCAGAGAGAGGCACAGAATGAGCGAGTGAGGGAGGGAGTGAGTGAGCTCACTGGAGCTCTGTTGGGACTGCTGCAGATTTCTTTGTGGGCAGAAAAAGGCAGCAATGCACACAGGGGCCCAATACAAAGGCAGCCTGCAGCAGCAGGAGAAACAGAACAAATGATTGAGAGAGGAGGAGTGAGTGAACAGAGCTCAACGGAGCTCTATCGTGACTGCTGCAGTCTTCTTTGTGGGCAGAAGAAGGTGGCAATGCAGACAGGAGCCCATTACAAAGGGCAGCGGGCGCCCGGCAGAAATGGAACAAATAAGTGATAGAGAAAGGGGTGAGCAAGCTCAGTGGAGCTCTGTCAGGACTGCTGCAAATTTCTTTGAGGGCAGAAAAAGGCACCAACAGAGGCAGGTGCCTTGTACAAAATGGCAAGCCTGCAGCGCCAGGAGAAACAGAATGGCGAGTGAGACAGGTGGAGTGAGGGACCTCAATGGAGCTCTGTCGGGACAGCTGCGGATTTCTTCTTGGGCAAATAAAGGTGCCAATGCAGGCAGAAGCCCAGTACAAAAGGCAGCCTGCAGTAGCGGGAGAAACAGAATGAATGATTGAGAGAGGGAGTGAGTGAGTGAGCTCGACGGAGCTCTACCGTGATTGCTGCAGATTTCTTTGTGGGCAGAAGAAGGCGGCAACACAGGCAGAAGCCCAGTACAAAGAGCCAACCAGCAGCACTGGCAGAAACAGAATGAGTGAGTGAGAGAGGAGGAGTGGGCGAGGCTCAACAGAGCTGTCTCAGGACTGCTGCAGATTTCTTTGTGGGCAGAAAAAGCCGCCAATGCAGGCAGAATCCCAGTACAAAGGGTAGCCTGCAGCAGCAGGAGACACAGAAGCAGTGAATGAGGGAGGGGCGGTGAGTGAGCTCAGCAGGCTCTATCATGACTGCTTGGATTTCTTTGTTGGCAGAAAAAAGAGGCAATGCAGGCAGAAGCCCAGTACAAAAGGTCAGCCTTCAGTGCTGGCAGAAATGGAATGAGCGAGTGACAGAGGGAGTGAGCAAGCTCAAGCGGACCTGTGTCAGGACTGCTGCAGATTTCTTTGTGGTCAGAAAAAGCCACCGACAGAGGCAGGAGCTCAGTACAAAGGCCATCCTGCAGCGCCAGGAGAAACAGAATGAGCGAGTCAGAGGGGCAGTGACCCACCTCAACGGAGCTCTGTCTGGACAGCTGCAGATTTCTTTGTGGACAGAAAGGGTGCCAATGCAGGCAGAAGCCCAGTACTAAACAGCAGCCTGCAGCACTGGGAGAAACACAACAAGTGGCTAACAGAGGGCCACTGAGCGAGCTCAACGCACCAACGCAATCAACATTCGGCATTGACAAATGCTTGTTTGAACCTGGCACCATCTTCAACATATTACTTATCTATATCCTCCCTTCCCTCAGAAACTTGTATACTTCTATGAGCCCACCACCCTCCATCAGTTTCTTTTGCCCTTCAGTATCTCTGGTCTTTTGCATAACTCTTTGCTCCCAAGCCCAGAAATCATTCATCTTATTCTTTGTGGCTCCTTTTATATTTGCTTTGCAGTATGCAAGGAAACATATTGAGAAACATTTGGGTGGCTAGAGGGTGTGTCAGCTGTGAGCCAGTGATGTTTGTGCAAATGAGCCTCTCCTGCTCCACAGTCAATGGTGCTGGCTCTGGCCAGTGATGCAGGTTTGTGTTTGCAAGCACACTTTTCAAAGGGGCCAGCTGTGCCTATCTCTGTACTGAACTTGCCATTTCTGCTGAAATATTCTTTCTCAGCCAGTGATGTGGGACTATTGACCTGCTGCAATCCTTAGCAAAGCCATATTGCTTGTTGGGCAAAAAATGATTGTACCTCCTCACTCCCAGCTCTGCTACCTGTCCAAGCCCAAGCCCTGTTTTTGTTTTAATTAAACTGTCCTCCCTGCTCCAAGCTCAGCAAACCCTCAAAGCCTGATCCTGTGTGTATTTCAGTTAAACTGCCCTCCTGGCTCTCAGCTCTAACCATTCCAGCCCAGGGGTGTAGCTAGGGATTTCAGATCTGACACCAAGTGGACTCACTGCTACCTCATCCCCCTTGATAGGGTGAGCTAGCCCCCGGATTGTAGCCAGACATTATAGAAATGTACACCAGGACCGTGTTTGTTGCCTCATTTGACATATTAAATACAACTTTGTATCTCATGACAAAGGTTGCTGCCATGCATGGGTAAATACAAATGCCATGCATTGCTTCCTAAGACACCCATATACCAGCCCAGAGCCTGTAAAGTTGTAGTGTCCTTGGGATGCAAAGAGAGTATTAGTGACCAGTCCTTCTAGTTTCGACTCCTATGAATAAAACTGCAGAAAGGTTCAATACAGTATTTTCTTTGTTAGTTTTCATGGAAAAGGAAGCAGTTCAGAGCCTATTTGCTACCCCTCCTTAGATAAAATTGCACATCATGGAGTGCTTGGAGTATGCTTGCCTACACCCATGTTCCAGCCTGAGCTTCCATTTCTTTACACACTGAGTAGGCTCTCCATTGCTTGCTGCACTGCAGTGCTTTCTGTCTTCTGCTACTTTCCTCTCTTGCCACTGAACACTGGCAGTGATGGTCAAGGTTGCTGCTCTGCAGAACTTTCTCTCTCTCTCCTGCAACCCTCCAACCCCAAACACCAACCGTGACATATTCATCTTGTGGGCTTTACTGAGTGCCATTGTCAGCAGTTGCTTGACTTGCCTGCTGAGCTGGCTTTCTTTATGCCCGCCATCGTCGTACTTACTTGCCCACAGCAGGCTTTCTTGATTGCCACTATCAATGGCTTCTTACTTGCCAGTCAAGCGTGTTTTCCTGAATTCACCCTTAGTGGCTTCTTACTTGCATGCCGAAGGAGCTTTCCTGAGTCCTGCCATTAGCAGCTCCTTACTAGCCCATCAAGTGAGCTTTATTGATTGCCACCATTGGTGGCTTCTTACCTGCCAGTCAAGTTGGCTTTTCCTGAATGTTACCACTGTTGAAGACCAGTTAGAGTCTGCAGAAACAGACTAGTAGGACCATCTGGGCCAACCGAAAGGGCCAAGTAATACTTCTCTGCTAACAAACTCTGTGTTTCTTTGCTTCTAATTGTTTAACTCATGTTTTTGTGTGACTTTATTGAAAATTGTACACAGTTATCTACTTTGTTTTATCTTTACTTTCTCTTGCTCCTGAAAATGTATTTCCCAGCTTGTTTATGGCCATGTTTCTCTCATCTCCATTCTTTTCTTTACCTACGTAAGCCTGAATTGTTCCTGAGAAAGTTTCCTTGGACTGTGTACTTGTCCAGTCAAGAAATAAATAAGTAGATAAAATAAATTGTGTAAAAATTGCTGGCAGTCGCTGGCCTTTTACACCCCCATGGAGGCAATGTATTATAGAGGTCAGCGTGCTGTTCTGAAGTACTGGATTGCAGACATAAACCCCACTAGCACCAAATCCTCACTGTGGGATCCTGAGTGAGTCAATAAACCTCCCAGTGCTCCTGTCCAACCATCTGAGGCTATGGGTAGAAGAAGAACTGCACTGGAAATGAGAAGTTGCATCTAGGCTGGGCTATCCTGGTTAAATTGTTGCAAAAACATTGCTGGACTATTAGGTCCCCTACCGTTCCCCACAGGCAGTGAAGGCAGTGTGTTTTAGTGGTTACAGCACTGTTGGTGACTGAGATGCCAAATATTCTCTGTGTTACCTTGAGCAATTTGTGGAAGCAAACCCACTGGGAATGAAATGTTGCATCTCAACTGGGCTATCCAGGGTAAATCATTTCTTCTTTAATTGCCAGTTTTGCTGACTTTTAAGGTCCTTCCCCTGGCAGATAGTGAAAGCACTGTGTTATAGTGATGACAGCACTGCTGAACACAGGAAGATTGCAGATTTAAACCCTGATAAGCCAAATATAACTGAATGACCCTGAGCAAGTCACTTAAAGGGGAACACTTGGCTCCCCTGCTGAAACACAAAAGAAGTAATTTTATCTTCACATGTTTTACAGTTATTTTTTTATCTGCGTGATCCTGTTAGCCCCTGCCCACCATGGACATGAACTAATATTCCCAGGGTCACCTGCATGATGCAAGTGACGGGATGGCCACAAGGGATGTCTGCATGCCAGCAACCTAGTTTAATGTGTGACAGTTTACTAAAGTGCATGACCATGCTTGTTGTACCGATACTGATTCAGCGAGCAGCATGATCAGTACTGGTACAATAAGCATTGTCATGCACTTTGCAAACCGGATACACAGTAAATTAGATTGCTGGCACAGAGAACCCCATGGCCATCCCATCATTCATGTCATCACATCACTAGATGCAAGGGACCTGGGGAATATTAGTTCATGCCATGGCAGGCGGAGTCATAGGGTCAACCAGATAAAAATCTAAATACTGTAACTGCGAAGTAAGTGAGGATAAAAATGATTTCTCTTTATGTTTGATTTTATCAGGAACTCACAGTCCCACAGCATTTTAGCAGGGGCTCAGAGATCCCCTTAACCTCCTAGTGCTCCAGTCCACTCAGTTGTGGAGGTGGGTAGGAGCAGGCTTGTACTGTAAATATGATACTGCATTTCTGCTGTACTATCCTGGGTAAGTAGATTGTAAAACTAGATAAAACAGAACCCCATTGCAAAGAGACTTTGCATCTCAGCTGAAGCGTAGGTAAACGAACTGTAAACTAAACAGATCACTGTCAGTCATCTTCCCATCCCACTCCCACAGGCAGTGTGTGCTTGTGGTTAGAGCAAAGCTGGGAACCACAAGATTGCAGATGTAAACCTTGCTAGAGTCAAGAGTGACCCCAAGCAAGTTACGTAACCTCCCACTATTCAGATCCAGCTGCAGAAATGGAGAGATGCAGGCTCCCTAGAAATGAAATGTTGCATTTCAGCTGAGCTGTCCTGGGCAAATAAACTGTAAAGAAAACAAAAAGCATTTGTCAATGCCGAATGTTGTCTCACTGGCATTGGCATTGGTAGTGCAGGAGTCAGAGATGCATAACAAGAATGGCAGTGAAATATTGAAGTGATGCCAACCTCACCCCCACCCTGAAGAGACACATTTTCAACATAGGCATTTTGGGACATCCCTCATGAACAGTGACACTGTGATTTTGTTAATCTGTCCCAAAAGTCGATTTCCAAGCAACCATGCCATTCTGTGCCACAGGTGTGAAAACACATTTTGGGCAGGATGTGAAAATAACAGCTGTACTGTTTATAAGGAGGTGTGAAAAAATGGCAGTGTTGAAAATCTGGCATGAAAATATTACCAAATTTCGGAAGTTACAAGCGTGCATGAAAACTGCGCCAATGCCGCGCATGTAACACAGTCATTTTATAGACTTTCATTACCAAATTGTCAACATACACATTTTAGGACCTCTGCTCATGAACAGAGTCACTGTCATTTTCTCAAACTGTCCTGAAAATTGATTTCGCTGTGACTGTGCTATTCTGTGCCGGAGAGTGCAAAACACTTTTGGGCAGGATATGTAAAATGATGGCTGTAGTGTTCATAAGGAGGTGTGGAAAATGTCAATGTTGAAAATCTGGAGTGAAAATATTACAAATTCACAAAGTCATGAGCGTGCATGGAAACTGCAACGCATGCTTGTAAACAGCCATTTTTTGGATTTTTCACCAAATTTGCAACATAGACTTTTGAGAGCCCACCGCATGAACAGTGGCACTGTCATTTCGTTAATTGGTACAAAAGGTGATTCCAACCAGTGACCATGAAATCACCTTTCAGGATGGAATAATGCCATGACAGTGACTGAATTCATGAGAAGGGGTCCCAATAGCCTCATGTTGAAAATTTGGTGCCACAATTCCCCAAAATGGCGAGATATGCACCAAGGTTCAAAAAACCCTATTAATGCTATTATACAGCTTACCGGCATTTCTTCAGTTTGTGGTCAGCTTTAAAGAGTGCAGACATGCTCCTGGTCCACCGGAGATCATTGCGCTGGACTCTGGAGGTAAGTATGGGGTGAGGGGGGTGGGGAGGCAGGTTGCTCAGGGGTAGGCTCGGGCTGGGAAGGGAGCAGGACAGACTGGGGACCGTTTTCTTCTTTACAGGTTAAAATAAAAATCGAGGATTTTTTACAGAACATTTGGCATGCTGGGTGGGCTCCCAGCATGCCACCTGAGGTTTCTGGGGCTAGCTAATGGGGATTGGGCACCCCATCGGCACATACCAAAGGGGGGCCAGAGATGAGGTGGGGATTTCGCACCCCCAGCACACAACAAATGGGGGCATTATGCCAACGTGGAGTGGGCTCCCTATTGGCACATGAACTTGGGTCAGTGCATGCCAACAGAAATTGGGCACCCCAAAGTTGGCGCTATGGCAAGCGGTGGCGGCAGTCATTGCCACCATGTTTACTAGAATACTTCACCAGGAAAGGCACGCGGGGAGGTGTCGCTGCTTGGCGAGCTTGGCTCTCATTGCAGTAGACCTTTTCTTAGATCTGGTGGCCACTTTACGTGTTGCTGGTGTCAGCGCTTGCAGCTGCCTTATTGGGGAATGAGGGATGCACCTACTGATGCGTGCCTGCATTTGTCCACAGTGACCACACCTCCAAATCTGCTACTACTGCAATATGTTGGCTGGCGCACAAGAGTGAGCCAACATAAAAATCTGCAACCATTTTAGTGGTAGGTGCAAATGACCATCTCAAGCGAATCTTACATTCATTCTTTTAGGCAGAAGCTAGAAGCCATTTGTGACAATGAAGGACTAACATGACAAATAGATTAAGATTTATTTTTTAATGTGTGTCTATTCTTTCCTAGATCTGCAAGCCCACTGACAAAATATTGAATGGTCTACACTTACTTTCTTAAAGTCTGCCCTTAATCCACTATTTGAGTATATGACACAACTTAAACACAAGTAGAGTTTAAACAGCACCTACAGTTTTAGTGTGTGTGTCCCTATATAATGAGATTGCATCCATGTATTGTCTGTTAACTTTTCTGGCGTTTAAAGGGAATTCATTGCTGAACAACAACCAGCTGCAAGTCCCTGTAACAGAATGTCCGCCAAGGGGAAATATTCCTACTGGGCAGTGCCCTGTTAAAAATACATTATAAAATAATTGTTGTTGTTTTGTTTTCTCTGAATAATGAGAGTAAGAATACAACTGCATACATGTTGTAATTTGTACTTGCCTTCTGTTTTTATATATTTTATTGCATATATATTTTGCACCTTAAACTGTGACAGTTTATTTAAGATTTAAGTGAAACCTTGCTGTAACTGTCCCTCTGGAACTTGCTGCAAAACAGGTACTGTATTGTACCTGATACTAATGTGGTTTGCAAACTTTAAAAAAATGTAACCATGGCTGACTACTAATTCAACAAGGCCAGACTGGAAAAAATGTATCTTGATCAAGCACAGTGTTATCCTGACTTTCTTCTTGTATTTCATTCTTTTAAACTTTTAAAATGTGAAATAATTTATTTTGATGTTTATGTAAAACTGTTTTTAGTTGTGTTGCATCTGTTTAATAATAATATTAAAAATAACACTAACACTAATAAGATACTTTGCCTTTAGTATTGGCATGTGGCATGCTCCAAATGATTTCTGTTAAAGGTGTATCTGAATGAGTTAAAACTTTGGATACTGGATCTGGGTCCTGGTGATATTGGTCAGAAGATGCCTTTCAGGTTCTCCCAGACCCACACCTTGTGACAATGCTAAAGACATTCTTTACACGTACCCCATCTCCAAGAATAACAAGGTTTTGCAGAACCTGAAAAGTAATTTAGCTATAGTACACTTCCACCTGCAGTCTATGACAGAGTAACACATTTATCTTTCAGAACACAGATATATAAATATTATTGTCTTGTACTGGTGACCACAGGATTCTTTGCCTTCCGTCTGCCTTTGCTATTCAATTTCTTGATCTCCTTCAATAATGTTTTTTTATACAACAGCTTAGAAACTGGAAGGTGAGTTTGAACAAATTCACAAGTTTGGTACATCCTACCTGTTCCAAAGACTTAATTGCTCCTTCCCAGAAGTGGTTTCCATCTTAATTGGAAGGAATTTCCACCCTGAGGGTTTTCCCACTGCTTTGTTAACCAAATGGCATTGTGTCCCCACTTTCGTGATGTCATTTGTGATGTCATTAGTTTCTAAACCTTGCTGTAATTACCTAACCCATCCCCTCCCTCCAGCAAAGGGGTATATAAGTAGGCTGGGGCTGTCATCTGGATCAGCACCATTCAGCGAAACTTCAGGCAACAGGCAAAGCCAAGGATCACCATCAGAGCAACATCATGCTGTCACACTTGAAGGTAGCAATAGTTTTCTTTCAAATACTGATCTGCAAATAGTTTGTGTCTTCAAAATAATTTTTACATTGAGCCAGTGTTTTTCTTGGTAGCTTTTCTGATGTGATATTGCCGCTGTGATTTTCTTTAACAATGAGACATGTCCCTCCCTTTCTCTGCTGTGCTAGATGGCACACTAAATGTTCCAATAGGCCATTATATGCTGACAATTTCTGTTTCCCATCAGTAGTCATGTAGTGTCGGACACAACTTCTGTGCTGTAGTTCAACCCCGCGGGAATGTACCTGTGTTGGAACGGTATATTCTGTACTTAAGCAATACTGAGTAACCTGTACCTTTCTAGCTGTAGCTAAATTCTGCCCTTCCTTTAACCCTTGATAATTGTCCTGGGCTCAAAATGTATCCCTGTCTCATAAATACATATTATTATTGTTGTTATATTTTCCACTACAGTGGAGTCTATGGAAGAGTCTATCACAGGTCATTATTGTCCCTCCTGGATGTCTCCACTAAAGGGACTGTGATGGTTATTATATTCCAGACTGTCATGGAAAGTGCATAGATAGGGCACAGTGTGCTGGGGTGGGGGCTGGAAAGTTCATGCACTGTGCTTTTTGTAGTGGGGGTTATTTAATTAGGTAGTGATTGAAATACTTATTTTAGGTTTTATGTAAATGGTTTTGGGCATATCTCTCAACCAACCACATCACAAATTGGGACAAGGTTGGTCAAAAACAAGGTACAAAAGATCAAAATCTGGGTCACTGTCTTATCAGATGGAAAGACCAACTCAGGTACCGTTTGATAAGGTCAATTAAATTATATAAAAGTATTTTCTAACTGATTGCTAGATTGTAATTCCAATGGTTAACAATATATTTTTGTTTTAATTTCCTGCTCTTTCAGTGATAGAGTCACAAATTGTAGGAGAGCAGAGGAATGTATCTGAGACAAAATTATGGACATTTTTGAAAAACCAGAGTCTGTTGTTATGACATTATATGGGGCTGTTATTTAAACTACAACCCCATGTGATAATTTATCACTATTTAAAAAAATTCGTGTATTTTGTGATGTAAATAGAATATGGATTTAAACAGATCTTAAGACCTAGAGACCAATGAGGTAGACTGAGGAGGGGTCCACTGACCAATGCTGAAGCAGAAGATACTATTCTAATGAACAAATTAACACACAGATCCATTCAACCTTATGAAAGTTGTGGGGCAAGAGGAGGGCATCTGAAAATGACTAGAGGCTCCATCATGATATGCCTCTTTACAAAAAGCAAGTTTGTAAATCATCCCTCACCACACCCTGACCACCACCCAGCATATCTTGCAATCCGTAGTTATCAAATGATTTATGCTGTCACCTTTATTTTCCACAGAGAGCCTCTGCAGTTTGTGGCCTCACCAGGAACCTGCACAAGACGTCTGTGGAAGGTAATATTGATGTTTGGTTTTATTAACACTTTTAAGTTCTTTGTAGGACTGAGTAACATTTTAGATTGTCAGTATGTCAAAATAGGCTTTGTTTTCTGCTAACAGAAACAATTCATATGTATAACTTGCATTATTATTTATCTAATGAGGTCACTGAAGAGTGACTTGTGGAGGACAGGGGAATACCTTTTGTGGCATTGTCCATGGTCCCATAGAACAACCCACTTACGAAATAATGCCCTAATTTGTATTAGAAAGACTATGTTGGGTAACACTTTATGTTGCATTAATTACATTGTAATTACATGCAACAAATGTGTATACTACAGTGTAATTAATTACTTATCCCACAGTTACACTAAAACTGACATTTAAAATGTGACCCTTTGATGATTATCAGACCTTCCAGTGTTCCTATTTATGGCATCATATCACCTTCCCTGGCAACAGACAATGTTGACACAAACTAAGTAACAGTGAGGCCTGCTCTTGGTTATGACATGAGGGTTCTGAGATGCAGAAAACTGGTTCTTAAACTGGAACAGTCCCACCTAATGGTCCAACATCCAACACTGGGGGCTAGTCCCAATTTGCACATTGTATTTATTTTTATTTTACCAGGAAAGGACTTTGTTGAGCAAAGCTCATTCCCAAGAAGGTCCTGAGGGAGGACAGCAAATAATTCATACAGAAAAAAACAAACAATACAGTAATACAATAGGGTGGAGAGTCAAACCTGAAGGTAGCTAGAAAGTCTTACTACAATATACATTTCAGGTCACAGTAAGAATAATCCCAACACAAATAATACATTGATATCACAGTAGAAAGTTGTTTTAAAGAGACAGTAGAACCAGGAGAAGAAAAAAAAAATATAAGGGATATTAAAATATCATCCACCATAAACTCTGTGCTTAGAAAATGGCAAGAATGTATTTTGTTCTCTGACTGGCTAAACCACTTCAACAGGCATCTATTTTTCAATAGATGCCTGAGCTAAAAATAAGAGACAGTCTACGCTTCACTTCACCGAGCAGCATTCTCCAGTGGTGCCCAGCCTGCTTTGTAATTGGCTGGAAGCATCCTGAAAATTCAAAATCCCTGCATGTTTTTTCTCTCACTTAGTGAGAGCTACAAGTCCCCCACCAACACTACTGGCTTCAGAGATGACTGCCTGGCAGACATATCGCACATCAACACTCCACATAGCCTGGACAATTGCATGATCCCGGTTTATGGGAAAGGGAATGTTGGCCAGAGACACTGAAAATGTCCTATTCTTTGCAAGAGGGTCCTAAGTTATTTTACTTTCACCTGGACACTGACCAGGACAGCAACAGGATGGGTAGAAGGGACCTCAGCTGGCGTCCCATCCGCAAGGATGGCACCCCAGCAGTAAAGCACCCCCTAATACTGCACTTGGATGCAAGGATTTTAGGTATGAGTCCAATCCGGTGTGGAACAAGAACCCATGACCTTTTGGTCCAGAGGCAAATATGCTACTAAATGAGCCACACCAACACTGTTACCTATCCCACATCTACAGACTATTTAGTGGCCACCTTTCCCAGTCACATTTCACTTTAATCGTCCCTTTTATCTGTCTGCACTTTCTTAAAACCTTCTACAGTATTCATCTCCACCACCTTCCCCAGCAAAATGGTCCATCCTGCCCACCACCCTCCTAGTGAAGAATGCTTTCTCACATCCTTCTGAACTTTCCACCATGAGTTTTTATCTATATTTTCTAGTGATGGGAGAGCTCTCACAGTGTTTACACAGTTGCAGTGTTACTACACTGAGCAGAATTCCGTAAGAACTGGAATAGCATGGAATTCAGGGTTTTGAGGAATCTAGTGCAAAGCAGTTTTGTTGATGTCAGTTGTGAGAATTTTGTTGGTGTTGGTTTTGCTTCTGTTGGTTGTTTTGTTTTCACTGCTGGCTGGACCAACTGTAATTATGCACTATGAGAACCCATCCTTATCCCTTTGATGATTTCCCTTACAGTTCTGGAGAAGTCTGGTCCTGAAGAAACGGTAACAGGAGTTTTGGTTCATTCATCCGTGGGGTTACAGAACACCTCTCGGACATCGCCTCCACCGAGTAAACGCATGATTCTTGACAGCATAGGAGTTGGCCTAGTTGGCAGCATAACCCAAGTCTTTGATATCGCACTTCAGTACTGCCAGGTAAAAAAGTATTTTATTTATTCATTTTACAGGTTTTAGTCAGGAAAGATAGACTAAGCTTATTTCAGTTGCATCCTGTGAGCACAAGGAAATTAAGTGATTTGCTCCTGGTCACACAGTATAGAAGCGGTAGCTGTGGGTTCAAACACAGTTCTCCAGGTTTGTAGCTCAGTGCTCATAACCAGTGTACTGTACTGCCCCCAAGCATTATACTTTCAGTTTTTAAATGTGACACTAATTCCACTAATTCCTCAAGATGAGATCAACAATGAATATCTGACATGGGGTTGTGCTTCTGCCGACCTGTACACCTCGGCCAAAGATATTCAAAGGAGTTGCACCTGGCGCAACTGAGTTGCACCAGCGCTAACTCAGGAATTGCACCAGGGCAATATTCAAAAGTGGGATTGGACAGTGTAATTCCCAATGTCGGGTTGCGAAAGATAATGTATGCAGCGCATCTCCAGGGGCATGTCCATTCATATGTGGCACATCTTGATATTCAGCCGAGATGTGCAGCATGTATCCCGCACCTCCTGGAGATGTCTTGCATACCTGGGCACAAATTTGAGCATGGTAAGCATGCTCAAGTGGAAGTCACCACAGGTGAGCTGCCACAATGCAAGGCATATCACAGCAGCCACAAGCCTTGGGTGTCTTTCCCCTCCCAGCACACACATCACAAGCACCCACAATAATCCCTGGTGGTCCAGTGGTGTCTCTTCCCACCAGTAACCCTGATCACCCATTTTGCCCAAAATTATATTTCCTGGTAGTCTAGTGTACCCTCTCCACTGTACCTCTGATCACCTGTACTGTGTGAACTATAGTTCCTGGTGGTCCAGTGGTACCCCCACTGGTAACCCAAATTGTCGTAGAGTGTCAGTGTCCATTCACAGGTGGTCCAGTGGTACCCTGTCTTCATCCTGTAAAAGCTGATAGCCATGATAATGCAACAATAACTTCCTGGTAGTCCAGTGACACCCCACCATACAGGACCTCCAGATGACCCAGTCCCCCTGTCATCATCAGGCAGCATACCCAACCCCATACCTCCATGGTTGCCACCGAATGACCATACTAGTATGCGGCTAGAAGCTCATTGGTCCACACTGTGGACCAATGGTCTTGCAGTACAGACAATAGTTACTACAACTTTGTGAATGAAGTCATTTGCCTCTGATGCAGCCGCATTCCCATTCCTGGTATTTAGACCTGTCTGGGGGATGTACCAGTGCATTGTATTTCACAGCATGCATTATTTGATATATTCAGAAGAGATGTGCCATGGCATTTCTCTTTTGAACGATCCCTTGCTGCTTCAGTGCAACTCAGTTAGCTGAGCACTACTACACCATTGCCAGTTGCACTTGAATATCGGCCCCTGGGATGCACTATACTTGGGCAAATGTACTGCATCTGTTTAATATAAATGTGCCTTGCTCAATGTTTTAGATATCCTGAAATTATGTTTGTCCTCTCCTGCCTCTCTACAGGGACACATCTGGAAATGAGTTTGGGGCTCCATGCTTTCCCCATAACCACATTTTTATATTAATTAGTTAATAAAAATTGACTGTTGATTTGAAAATATTGATTTGGCTGGCTAATTCATTGCTGTGACCACAAGGCTGGCCTGTAAATCACCAGGAGGAAGCTGAAAATGCAAAGGCCAAGGTAATGGTGACCTTCTGAGATGTAATTGTTGCAGTGAGTCAGATTCCAGCCACACGCTGAATAAAAGAGCATACAGCCTTCACATTTGAACTAAACTAATTAGTTCATGTTATGTCATAATTTGGGACAAGCTGAACTGGCTCTAGATAAAGAAAACCTGCCTGATTTCTGTGAAGGTAGCATGGCTCGAGTGGTTGAGAGGCAGCTGTGAAACCTGGAGGCAGAACTGAACCTCTGTCACTAATTCACTATGTGACCCTGAGCACATCAGTTAACCTCCCTAGCTCTTAAAGGACACATTCATGAGTGTGCCCATCGAGCTTGAAAGCTCATGCAATGCCTCTTTCAAATGAGGCATTGTGCTGACGATGCAGCTGGAAGTAATCCACAGATATAGAGCATGGAGTCTGTTCAATATTAATACCACATTACAGCGTTTGTAGAATATGGTAGAATAAGCAAGCTGTGTAGTTCGGTGTAGTTGGGCCCAGGGTAGTTCCTTGATAACATTACAATGTTCTATAAATGGCTGAATACTGTATTAATATTGAACAGATTGAGGCATCTATATCGCTGGAGTGCTCAGGTACATGTGAGCCAATACCTTGTTTGAAATAACTTTCAGGGTTTCAACTATGATGGCCACTGGAACGAATATGTCCCTTTAACACTCTGTCATCTCTCTGTCTAATCTCTCTCTGTGCTGTCTGAATATGTCTCCAAGCAGCAGCCTCATTAGTCCCTCCCTCTCATGGAGGTGCTTTGGGATACAGTTGTACGTAAAGCACTGCATGAAACCAAATTCTTCCCTTTCGCTTTGTTAGTTTTATGGTGACATACTGTAACAGAATATCCAGCACTTTGGCCCCAAATCACTTGTCCTGAAAGGAATTATGAAGTATCCCCAAATACAATGTTTAATTGGCTGCATACTGCAAAACAAACTTATGAAAACTGCTACATTCCTGTACTGATGCAGTGGCTTGTTGGGCATGAAATACCCAAGGAGGTCAAGGGACAGCAGAAATCTATAGGACATGGGATACAATACAATATGTGATTTCATGAGGATGGATGTACAGTATACATACTGGAACTTAACAAGTACTTGCCAAAAATGCAAGGCAATTGTACTCACCTGGCTGTCACTTCAAAATAATTAGCAATAATCCAGGAAGTCTGCAGAATGTGATTTGGGCATTCGATTGTTAGGGAAGAATATTGTTCTGTTGTGGACTGCTTGGTAACTGTGACCATCATTCTGACAGGAAGCATGATACACAGCTAAATTATTATCATTTCTCAGCAAAGCTGGTAAAAAAAAACTAGTAAAATGTTGATTCTGATTGTCTCTTTCTTCACAATCTTCTCTCCCCAACCCAATGTGTATTCTTCTGATCCTGTTAGCACCCATTACTGGAAGGAAAGGTTAAAACTCTCTAGCAGCTGGCTGCTTTTGCCAATGGAGTGTGATAAGCCATTCCTCTAACCAGCTCTTACCTCGGAGGAGTCGACATGCATATGTTTGAGTAGCAAAACAACCCGACTTTTCCAATGTATTTATTTAGCAGCACAGTGGGCATGTTTCTTTTGGCTGAAGCTTTCAGTAGCATCTCCCTATTTAATCCTGATATGAGACTGCGGTTCTTGAACACACTTTCGTGGAGATGCTGAGGTTGCCCATCCCTGCTTTAAAGGAAACAAATGGTGCATCTTTAAACAAGTAATTGCTACCAGCTTAGACTTAGAAATTGGATGCCCTAGTGTTCCTGTAATTTATTATGTTTATAGGCCTTTGTTACGCTGATGGGGACCTAGGCATCCTCAGAGACCCCACACACACACTGATCTGTTTTGTGTGCACACATACTGTTGTTCATTAGAGCAGTTGACATTTGGGGAATGCCATGAAACAGAGAATCTGGCTGCCCATGGCCCCATTTCTGCCATTCCTACCCTTACAGACAATGGATGATTCACAAACCCTAGAGCAATAATAGACAGCCTGTGAGTTTTTCCATCTTGGAGCCATTACTCCATATCATTACAGCTCCTTAGAATTCTCTGAAGACAATTGCCAATGGTCTTGTAAATATTTAGTTGTTATTGATCAAATTGCTCCAACCATGATAACTCAAGAAGCAGCATCTCATTTTCATGGTGGTCTCTGTGAGACAGCAGCAGTAGACCATAGATAAAGTTAGCTCTGTTATAATCAGTTGCTGCTAGCACACTCATTCAGAATGAAGACAAATAATACACACATGAGATATTTATTTGTTATACGTTTTGATGACTGGGTAAGTCGCTGGGCGAAACCTACCTATTCAGGCCGCGACCGGGAGAATACAGTTACAGCAAATGCAGCAAAGACAGCAATGACAACAATAGAATAAACGGTGAGATAACGATCAAAATTACCTATACAAATAGCATATATCCTGATGTGGAACCTTTGTAAAAGAGCCTCTGCTCAAAATTGTAATCCTAGATTGAAATAAATAAATTAATTAAAATAAAAAAAAAAAAGCATAAATTAACAGCAAGAATACTAACAGGTAGAGCAGTCATACAATTGTTGCAAAAATTATACAGAGCACAAGTCCAAAGTCCTACTAAAACTTAAGGAGACAATTGAGCACGCGTGCTCAGTAGTAAAGAAAGATAAGAAAATGGAATGACATAGAGCATCAGCTATAGTTGGTAGATATTCTAGATGAATGACATATCAACCCCATCTTCCAAACAGACAATGGATAAGTGGTGAGACTTACTACATCATCAAACAGTGATTACCCACCGATCTTCCTACAATGTTAGGGTAACGAATAAAGTCGCCAATTTCTTCATTAGTAACGTACTGAGACTGGAAAGAAGGTTGACCTATTTGTGCATAACACCAAGATCTGCAATAGGTAAACCTCCAGAAATTGGAAAACGAGGAGGACTTAGGGAGCAAATATGGTCAGTATGGCAGCTGGTTCTATCCGAATAAGTGCAATCATGCAGTGCTAAAACCCTGAGGAAAGTTACAAGGCGAGAATGGGGTGCAGTGATCACAAGGTGAAAGGTTGAGATAATCATCTCAGAGGACCTAAAGGTGGCCAAGCAGTGTGCAAAACAGTAAAGGCAGTGGTATACTAGCGTGCACAGGAAGGATATCACTATGAGAACAAGGAGGTGGTGATGCCACTGTACAGAACACTAGTGAGACGCATCACAATACTGTGATCAGTTCTAGAATCACATCTCAGGAAGGACATAGACAGGGTGAGTACTTCAGAAGAACAATAAGATGGCACGGGGTTTGCAACAGAAGACATATGAGGAGATTAAAGACTTCAACATGCATACTCTGGAGGAGAGGCCAGAATGAGGAGATATAATTGAAACTACAAATACCTTAAGGCATCAACAAAGTGCAAGTGGGGAGACATCTTAGCTTAAGAGGGTGTACGAGACGAGGGGGCACTATGAGATTGGGTGGGCAGGATAAAGGGAATGTGAGAGTTCTTCTTCATGGAAAGGTGGTTGGTGGGAATGCCCACCCACAAGGTGGTGGCAACAAAAGCGCGATGGAGTTCAGAAGTGCAGGATAGGCCAAGGGAACATGAGGTGGGGAAAGACATGCTAAAGCCAATGGCCAAGTAGGGTCAGAGGGCGTGATGCAGATAAGGAAAACAGGCAGACTGGATAGCTAGCAGTCATATCCTGTCAAACTCCATGTTCATGTTTCTAAGGCAGTGTGGCACCTCTTTCAGGACAGAGGTTCGCGAGGGGCTGACAGATCTCTGATGTTTCCCAATTTTATAAGTTTCTGTTGGGATTTTATGTTCATTTCATTAGCCTGCATTCATAAACCAACAGATGTTTGACATGAATCGCCTAGCCATCCATCGCTGCTGGTTTGTAGTCTGCCCTTTGCACATAGCGTTTGAGAAAAACGTTGCTCAATGAGCAACAATATTTATTGACAGCACAAATGTCATCATAAGTTTTTGCAACTAATTCTAGTCAATAAAGAGGCTGATAGTTTTAAACATGGTCTTCTGTTGTGGTTCTTTCAACATAAATACTAGTTCATATTGCAGATATATAAAGCAGTGCTAACAAGTTTCTTATGTAAACATTACCGCAACACACCAAGCTGTTTAATTCTTTTCACTGTCTGCGCCAGCAAGAGAGTCAAAACTTAAACACATCAAAACCACTTATCTCAGGAATGAAAAGAAAATGAAAAAGTAAAAAGTGGCATATTGGATGTTTTTTACCAGAACTACAATTATTAAAACTAAGATAATGAAATATTGTGTATACTAACATTACTGCTACCAAGGACTAAAAACACTGCCAAGCAAACAGGTGACATCAATGGAACAGGCAGTATGGGGTCTGGTCCAAGGTACGTCTTACCCCAAAGCACTCTCATTTCGCTAATAAAATAATTCCTTTCTCTTAATTAGAATACAAGTTCTATAAACCTCATTTATGAAATGATCAGGGTGTATTACAGACAGTTACAACAACTCACTAAAGATCAGAAGGGGTATGCAAAGCTACAGAGACTGCCACCATTCTATCACACCATAGCAGGCACCAAGTAATCTGTAAAGTTAGGTTTTCTGTGCATCAGTTATATAATAATACAAACTGATGTGGGTATTTATGGGTTTAACAAAATGAAATATCATGACTGTGTGTGGAAAGCATACATCCTGTATTAATAATATCCTGAAACTAATAGTGCACGGTTACTAGTTCGCAATGAACTATTAAAATCAGTATCTTTCAGACAAGCTCTGACTCTATATCTGGAAGATGTATGATGTCCCACTACTGACAAAGTAACATAGCTTCTTCCTTCAGGTTCATTCAATGACTTCGATGATACCAATCAGCTACTACCCTGGAGCAGTCTCCCAACTTACAGCTGCTGCAGAAATGTTCCTCACCCAAGCCTAATGGCCTTCATTTCTTGCCTTCAATGTACTGAGGTGCAGGCGACTCATGCACCCCAACAGGCAAGCAACATCCAAGGGTGAGATTAGCTCGACAGGAGGAATGAAATAGATAGGCAGTGCAGTCACATGTGGAATTTATAAAGTCAGTAGCAAAACCATCTAGATATCACTTTGACGCTATTTCTGGTGGTTATCATATACCATCCAACACCACAAATATGTAAAGATAATATACTAACTCTGTAATATAAAACATTCACATGTATACACCACAGCGGGACCAACTAGAAACAGTACCTTGAGAACGATTAGATACCGGTTATGTAACAGATCAAGATCTGATAAAAATATCTTACGTGGATATATACCCTACAAATTTAAGGACACTCTGATCTCCTATAAATATATAAGAGACCAACAGTAAATAGCTGCTGATGATACTTTCTGAATAACAGATGGTTCTTTTATTTTCAGTATGTGACATGGAGACAGGAGGAAGAGGGACGACAGAGAGCTATAAATACCTCACGGGAGTGAATAAGGTACAGAAGAGTTATTTTTCAGAAGAGAAGGTACAAGAATAGCATGTAATGAAGCTGGAAGGGAGCAATTGGGAGGGATGGAGAAGTACTTTTCACTGAAAGAGTAGGGATGCCTGGGCAGTCTTCCAGTGGAAGAGGAAGAAACAGTGGTGACTCAAGCGCATAGGAGGCACAAAGAAAACTTAGTAATAGGACCTGTGACAGTATCGCAGGGGAAAAATGGGCAGACTGGGTGGTCTTTATCTGCTGACAAATGTGTTTCTGGTGTAGTCAGCCAATTCAGAGGGAGTTCAGTGGGTAATCAAATCTGACACAAGTAAGGAAAAACTAGGGCTGCAACACAGTGAAATAACATATGTGTTTATTTATTAGCGTGAACATGGACAACCTTATAGAGCCATATGGCTCCTTTCATCGCTACCATTAGCGAATAGAAACCTGCTTACATAAACAGAAGCAAGTAAACAACAAAGCCATATTATAGAGACAAGTGTCCTTTAAAAATATAATTATTATAGGAGTTGTGGAACAAGACTTAAATTTAGAAACATAGAAACATAGGCAGGGATGGCAGATAAGGACCGCCTGGCCACCTAGTCTGCCCATTTCCTAGGATAAGCTGCAGATCCTATTTAACCAACAGCCTATTTCTTCCTACCCCACAAAAATGCCTTATGTCTGTCCCATTTCTTGAATTCTCCACAGTTTGAACCCAACACCTCCTCAGGAAGGCTGTTCCATGCATCCACCACCCTCTCAGTGACTCCCTCAATGCCCCTAAGCCATCCTCCATCTTCAGTGTGTCCCCTTGTTCTGCCATCTCTTTCTGAAAGATGCCACCCTCTTGGACTGTTGATTCCACTAAAGGTATTTAAATGTTTCTATCATGTCCCTCCTTTCCTCAAAGGTATACATATTAAGCTCCTTTAGCCTCTCCTCATTAGCTTCTCTTGAACCCTGCCATTTAATTACCCTCTGAACACCTCCATCCTGTCTATGTCCTTGCGGAGATGGGTCTCAGAACTGGACACAGTACTCAGATGGGTTCTCACAATTGTCTGTACAGGATAACAACTTCCTGTTTTCTGCTGATGCCTCCTATACATCCAGTATCCCCAGACCTCACCACCTTCTCATTGCCCTTAAGGTCATCTGATATGATTACCCCATGTCCTTTCCATTTTGTTGCCTCCCCATTGTGTAATCTTCCCTGGGTTTTGTTTCCCAGTGCTTATAACTTCTTTGCATTGAATCAGTTGCATACTGCTGACCATCCGCACCAACCTTGATCCTTCCCATCTTTCCACGCCCATGTGTATCCGCCCTGTTGCATCTTTGTGTCATCTGCAAAGAGGCATTCCTTCCAGTTCCTCCAAGTCACTTATAAAGACTGAAAAGGACTGGACCATATTGAACCTGGTACACACTAGTAACCCCTCTTTAGCCAGAATGGATCAATTACAATTGTACTTGGACAGGCTCAATAGTCAACAAATTTGTGCTCTGAAGATCATGAGTGGTCTATTGGAAACTGAATAATGAAACAAGTCGAATGAGAAAAGTTTGTGCAATATTCAATCTTACAAGCCTTCCCGATAGAGCTACCGTATATTACATTGGAGTAGAGCCAGCAGGCACTAGGTACCTGGGAACTTTTCTATAGCAGGGGTTTATACCTTATGCTGGGTGGACAACCCCGGTGTTTTCTTTAATGATATCTTATCACATGTATATTACATTATAAAAGTGTCATACTCATGTCATAACCATGTCCCATGCCAATTTCAAAACATAAACTCAGCTGACCTGCAGTTTAGCTAAGTGTGACCTTTTATTCCGAGCCTCCTGTGACTCTGTAAATCTCATATACCTATCCTCCAAGGTTTCCTCAGAATAAAACAATATTTCCTCGGATGAAATACCATCTAGCCTTCACTCAAAAATCATCCTACTGCTCTTTACAAGATATGTCCATTAATAGGGTTCTTTATGTTCAACTCTCTCTTGCCCAGGTGTGATACTTTATATCACTGAATAAATAATTTGCAATACATTCTGCTCCCTGGAATCCTCTGGAAAACTTTCAGACTGGTTGTTATCTATTGTCTAGTTCCCATCATTTCCAGGTTGGAGAAACTATATATCTCTGCAGGTACCAGAATACAAATAAATATTTCTGTATTTATACTTCATGCATTTTATTAAACTCGTTTTTCTCTTTTTTCAGATTCCTCTCAGTGGTTGGTACCCGGAAATGCCGCTGCTGTTGCTAGCTGTCTCTGAACACTCAGTGCATTAGTATAGCCATATCCTCACTGAGGTGCTCCATGGCCAATGCTACACAGGCTAAACCCTTCATGAGATGCTGCACGCCTTGGACTTGAGGCTGCCCTGCTGGCCTCAGGGAGAGGCAAACCCTGATCCAGATGATGTGCCGGCGGCGCAGATTCAATGCATTTGTGGTGATTCAACCAGGCACTGCTGCTCAGAAGAGGCTCCTGTGTTCCTCTTAGAGCGGATGGCAACTTCAAGCGGCAGCTCATCTGGGCATGCACTGGATAGCTGATGCAGCTAACAGTAAAGACTCACACAACCACACTGTCCTTCTCCCATCCATGATCATCACATCATCCTGGGGTTCCAGTCTCAAGCACATCAACAGACCTTCCCAGAATCAGGCACAGCCGCCATTCTTCAGTTCAATGCTTACTGCCCTCCTGGATGGTGGTAAATATTGAGTCCTTCCATAAGGCAGTCAGCTCGATATGAGCTGCTGGAGCTGTGAGCAGGTAGTGTGAACACCTTCAGACAATCAGGCAATTTGACGTATGTATGAGAGATAATTCTTGCCTGAACAATGGAGATATTCTAAGAGGCAAATGTAACACCTTCTATGGACACTGGAGAAACCTCTAACTAAGGAATCTTTAGTCAAGATGTTTGAAACAAATGCTTCCTATGTGCTGGAGAAGGAAAGCATAGAGGCAATTGTTGAAACAGTGGAGAACGTGGAGAACTTGAAGGATTGCTCCAAGCTGGCCTCCTACTGCTCATAATGTACAGCTTCTGTCAATACCATGAGTATAATGAATACCCAGACAGACAGCCAGTGCAACTAAAAGATTGAATATGGCTGAATTGCCCAGTGAAGCAGAACAAACATCAAATGTTCTCAGTTATCACCAACTCATGTTTGTGAATGTTATTTTAAATGTGATAGCAACATATATATTTTATTGTATTTATGGTTTGAAAGTATATTTTAAAATATTTATGAAAGAGGCTAACAACATAACTCAGCTGTGTATTGCTTCCCCTGGCTTTGTCAACCTTCTACACATTGCAATGGCGACATTTTACAGTAATCCTCACTATAAGGAGCACCTCGAACTTGAGCCGTAACATTGTTTGCTATAATAAGGGGTCACCAAAGCAAGGATACATGGTAATTCCAATGCTGTCTGGTTCACAAAGTCACGACTCCACAAATGCTTATGCATTATGTGAACTGAAGCATTCAATAAGTATCAATCATGCAGCTGTTAACGTACAAATTGTTATTGCAATGTTTGCACACTGCAGTTACACGGTATTGAGCAGCTAATTAATGTAACAGTGTCTGACTTTAGGACAATCTATAGACCCCAAATAAAAGTGTTTCCTTCTGTTAATATAGGTTATGTAATTTAGTTATGTGATATAAATACCTATCTCTGTAATTACTGCGGACATATTTAAGCAATACGTCATGTTCGATTCGAGTGAAGGTTATTGGGTGATTTAACTGCACATCACGTGGCATGTCATGAACAGCAGCTGAGTGACTTAACCACATGAGTAGGAATTCCCAAACATCCACATCCTGGAGTGCCGTATTGCTATTACATAATGGATACATGTATAAAATAAATGTTTATAATGTGTTTATATTTTGTTTTACTATTTATAAATGCTCTTTCTTAGCGGTGAGTTACTGTAGGATTTACCCATAGGTTAAGACTTCAGCTGACCTCTCAAGTTATAGAATATTTTATTTCCACTGTAAAATTATATTTAATTACATGTGTTTCATGTAACAAAAACCACACTTTCAGTATTTTTCATTTCATACTTTTTTCATGTGTAGAGGCCTGACAAGATTGAGTCTAAAGTTTTTCTACTGTTAATATAAATTATTTCATATAAATATTGTTGTAAATACCCTTGCTCTGCATTTATTGGGGTTATATTAATTATTACGTGTTACAGGTAACAAACTGCTTACTTTAAATATATTTTTATGTCTTTGTTTTTCATGTGAAGGCCTGATAATGTTAACTCTGGTTTGGTCCATGAATATGTTTCTGTACAGATTTTTGTACCATTTAGTATGATTGCTCCAATTAAATTTATTATCAACTTTACTAAATGTTTTATTTTGTTAATATACAATATCACACTGGAAGTTTCTTTCTTTATTTCTTTATTTTTTCTTCAAGAGCTGCTGATACCATCAGAAGAACGTTATCAAAACATACTATTTAAATGCAGTCCAGCTTGTATTTCACATTAGTTCTGTATTCTTCATCCCCATTATTTATTACTGAGGTCATTTTCATAAAAACAGGCTCTTTGGTCCTGAAGAGTTCATCTTTTCTGGTTTCTGTCTCCCAGCTGAGGTCATAATGCAGGCTTTTGTGACATTACAGGTACTTCCATGGCAACAGGCTGTGATGTTACAACAGAGGATTATGACTTGAAGTAAGGAGTCAGCTGTAGAGACAGATAAACTCTGAGGAATAAAGATCATGCATTCATGGAAATATCCTTAGTAATAAACATGGGGAAGGAGGAATCTCTAGAACAGGGGTTCTCAAATGGTGAGGCCAGCCTCCTGGGAGGCCCCAACCTGTTCCAGGGAGGCTCAAGCAAGTCTGATAAAGTACTGTATTTAAATTTTGAGTTTTATATATTTTGTGTGAAGAGATGAAGCAAACTGAAAGAGGATAATAGTAGGTGAATTTAATGTATTTATTTACTAATAGGTGACAAGGGAAGGTGAATGAGCCAAGGTTCATCTCAGGTGTACCCAGGGAAGGGTAGAGAGTGAATACATTTCAAAGGTAACTGCAAAACAATCAAAGAAATACACAGTGAACACTAGTGCAAACAAATACGAACAATAAACTAATAATGAGTGGTGGCAATTGATCAATTTGTAGCCTGATGGCAGCCCAAATACAAGGGTTGAGCATAGAAGTGCTAAGAGCAATAGCAGGAAGGGGAGTGAAAGTAATGTCGAATAACAATATTTGTTTATTTTATTTGTTATTCAGATAACACTTTTGCACACAGGAGCTCTTTTCCAAAGGTTTCACGTCAGTATAAGACAAAGAACTGAATGTGAGCCAAGTACTCAAAGGGGTTTCAATATATTCATGGTGCACTGCGCAAAGAACAGTATGTTATTTTTCTTTGGGGAGGCCCAAGATTATTTCAGTTTTTAGGGCTCAAAATCTTTTCCATGGATTTGGGAGGCTCAATGTGACAAAGTCTAAGAACTATTGCTCTAGAAGATATATGGAATGGAAGTGGAATTGAACCTAATTATTATGTTTTTCAAAGTTTTTTTTAAGGCATCAGCAACTCTTTAAACAAATACTGAAATGGTAAATTGTGTCATAAACTACAGTATATTGAATTATTTAAGTATTTTTTTTACAATTTATTTATTTTCTTTTTTCAGGTAGGTATGCAGAGCAGAAATTTATTTTATTTGTTTATTTGTTTATTCAGAAACAATATACCTCATTCCCAGATTCATTCTGGGGAAGTGAGTATATTGAGGAATAAAAGTATTTTCCAGTAGTCATATGATTGATTTACCTTGCTTAAGTCAGCTGAGATGCAATATCCATACCATATCACATTTTCTGTTGGAAATCTTATTTTTTACTATAGAAGGTACTTCTTAGAGGCTGTTCTGTCTCCTCTCTGGGTGGTAACCTTTCAAATCTCACCCCAGATCCCGTGGTACCTCTGTTGTGCTGGAGCTAGGAATATCATTGCCATGCAGATAGTCTGTGGGAGGGAGGTCTCCATATTTTCTCCATTTTCCTCCCTCTAGGGGTAAAATAGGGCTATCGCTACTTATTTGGGACATTTGAGAAGTATGGACAGTGGGGTTCAGAGAGGTAAATGATGGTCATCTCTGCTAACGTGGGACAATTCTGAGGTATGAACAGAAGAGTTCTGAGAGGTAAAATAAGAACTGTTCCTCCAAATGTAGGACAGTTGAGAGGTATGGAGAGGGTTCGAGAGGTAAAATAAGAGATGTCCCTCCTAATGTGGGACAGTTGAGAGATGTATGGAGACAGGTTCTGAGAGGTAGAAGAAGAGATGTCCCTCTAGCGTGGGACAGTTGAGAGCTATAGATAGGGGCTCTAAGAGGTAAAATAAGAGATGTCCCTCCTAATGTGGGACAGTTGAGAGTATAGTAATTCACTCCTGTATGCCATGGATAACCCTACCGCTCTATTGTCATCTTCATTTTACTTATGCACCCTCAGCCCCCAGATATCTAGCTCTCCTCCCTCCCCAAATTGCTCCCCTTACTGGCCTCCATTGATCTCTCACAGAATGTAAGGACACCAAATGCTCTCCATGGGTTCCTCTCCTACCCCCTGAGGCTTGTATCCCTCATCTACTCCCTCCTCCTACATCCCTTTACCTCACTCCTCGCTGTCCTTTCACCCTTTTCTTTATTGTAAGTGCTTGTTTACTTACTAACACATGTTATTGTTCAGTTTTCTTCATATTATGCACAACTCTGTTTTAACACTGTTTATAACACCTGCCTTGCAACTGTGTTAATGTTGATCTTGTAACTTGAATATAACTTGAACATGACTCTTCCCCGCCCACCTCACCTCCTTCTCCATTCCCATCTCACTGCCCCCCTTTCTTTTCTTTTACATAAGCACTTGTTTACTTATTAACTTGGCACTTATTATTGACCACTCTTTCTTCCTGTTATGTGCAGCACTGTAGTACCACTGCTTGTAACACCTGCCTTAGAAATGTATGTTAATGTTGATCCTATAACTTGAATGTTTAATGTTTCACTCCCATTGTACCCCTTCCCCAGGTCACACAGGAGACAAGCGACTTGTCACTCAGTGTGCCATCCTGGTGAAACATTTCAATAAATAAATATAGAGAGGGGTTCTGAGAGGTAAAATAAGAGCTGTCCCTCCAAATGTGGGATAGTTGAAAGGTATGGAGAGGGGTTCTGGGAGGTAAATAAGAGACATCCCTCCAAATGTGGGATTGTTGAGAGTTATGGAGAGGGGTTCTGAGAGGTAAAACAAGAGACATTCCTCTAATGTGGAACAGTTGAGAGATACTGAGAGGGCTCTGAAAGGTAAAATAAGAGGCGTCCCTCAAAACGTGGGATAGTTGAGAGGTATAGAGAGGGTCTCAAGAGGAAATAAGATGCCACTCCTAATGTGAAACAGTTGAGAGGTATGGAGGGGTTCAAGAGGTAAAATAAGATGTCCCTCCTAATGTGGGACAGTTGAGAGGTATGGAAAGGGTTTTGAGAGGTAGAATGAGGGATGTTCGTCCTCATGTGGGAGAGTTGAGAAATGTAAGAACCATGAACTGTAGATATTTTATGGTGCAATCAGTCATTTAGTGAACTAAGGCTCTATGCTGCAGATACGGACATTGTTGCAGGGTTGCTGGACTCAGCTGGGGCAGATTATTTTCAATTCATTTGTACCTGTTGCTGGCCTACCACTGGGAGTTATTGACTGAGAGAAACTTCTCCCCACACTCGTGCCCATGGAACTGTGTGTAGGGCTGTTAGGCATAACCTTACACACACACACACACACACACACACACCACTAAATGCAGTCAGTTCTGCTTAGAGCAAACTGCATAATGCTAAAGGGATATAATATTACCTGAAACATATATTTCTTGTCCTCAAAAACAATTCTTAATTGAAAAAACTGAAAAAATACTGTGTGAAGGGTTGAAACGTATGGTGCAAACCATTAGCTGAGATGCTGAAATGGTGTCACAGCTGATGGTTGTACCTGAGGAGTGTTACCTAAGTACCTGTATATTTCATTAGAGTGGAGCCCATCACATTACAGAGCTACAAATGTATGCCCATCATGAATTTCCATTTTCATTTTGTATATTTTGTGTATTTACTTTCCCTGCCTCTTAATAATGAGATCCAAACAGGAAACCAAATTCCTGTCCCCTGTACTCCATTTGGTTGGGTTTCTTGCCTTCACCGAACATCACAATCTTCTGCTTGAGACATCCTAGTCTGTTACTGTGGAAATAATAATGACTTCACAAGCAGAGGACTGTGATGTCAGATAAGCAATCTGAACAGATACTGCCCTATGAACAGGGATCCTATTTTCATTCAAATGTACATAGTTCACAGGTTCATAGGTTCATAGATGGATTCAGTTCTGTAGACAATTTGTCCTTAATGAACTCGCCACCTACTTATTCTATTGATGGAACATAACTTTTGTTTCCCACGTGTTGATCTAGTTGATATTTAAGTTTCAATTTTTTCACTTTCCACCACCTGCTTGGGTAATTCATTCCAGCTTTTATTACTCTTTGTGTTAAAAATCACAACATTTTTAGTCATATTTGTTTCACCATTTAATCTATAGTTGTGTGATCTAGTTTTCTTATTTAATTCTAAAAAATGGGAAAACTAAAGAAGATCATGAGGGAAAGCTGGGCACAGAATGCCTCCTTAGCAAGGACAAGGCTGATACTTTCAACCACAGTCACAGACTTCATATGATAAATGACACAACAGCATATGACCTGGTGTGATACTGAATATTTTGCTCACAATCAAGAGCACACTTTCACTAGCCAGCCTACTGGAGACTAGTGACAATTTGCTACCTGGAATGATAATACATGATTCAGTGATGATTCTGAAAGTTTATTGTTCAAAGTCACACATTTCTACTCAAATGGTGCCTGTATAGGAATTGCAGTTTATGAAATATTAAGCCAATGAGGGTCCTATTTTTAAATTGAACCCCTTCCCAATACAACAGACACCACTTATGTAGTACACATTCACAAAACCCTTTACCCTTTTCCATGACTCCATGCCAGATCAATGTGATATATTATACAACGGCAAAAGAATCTTGGACCCATGGCATTATCCCAGCATAATGCCACAGGTCTATTCTCATCAATATGGAGGAGCATTTAGATTCTCTTTGCATCTCCTCTTAAAACAAAAATATTTTCCACACTAATAAAAACATTCTTTAAAATTATTTTTTATTTTATATATTACAACAAGCCATTATATAATAGGAATAATGCACTCCAGGATTGTGTTGTGCTGGGATAATTCCGTGCCTGGGGCATTGGAAGCATTTGGCCTGAGGTCTTGTGCTCCAACCCCCACGCTCAGCATTATCCCAGCACACACACATCCATCCGTTATTCCTTTAGTGTACTATAGCTGTATATATCAGACAGCTCCTAGTACTCATTTGCACCACTAGATGTCATAATGCCCTACTAATGTCAAGCTACATGCAGATATCTAAGTACTGTACTTTGGATGATGATGATGCTTGGAAGAGGTGAAGCGGTTGATCAGGCAGGTGAATTACAAGTGTGTGCCATTTTATTTCATTTATTAGTTAGCACTTGTCCTGAGCACTTGTTGCTTCTAGTCCTAGCAAACCCCTGAACAAGTCAAGCAGTTCCACATGCCTTTTGCCTGAACAGCTGGTGCCTATCTCAGTGGCTGGAATGGCTGCCCTGTGATGCCACCACAACTACATGCAGCTTGCTTTGTCTGGAGCTAGAGTGCATGATTCACTATTTTACCATAAGGAAGATGTTTTTATAAATAAAACTCCTCTTTCAAAGGAAACAGAGCAGGGGGCGGGTGGCTGGGTCACAGGCCAGCATGCTACAACAGGAGGACAGGCCACATCTGCCTCTGGATGTACCCTCCCCACACCCATCCCAGCCCTTCTTGGACTCCTCCACCATAGTAGCAGCAACCTGCTCTCTGGGCAATGCATTCAGGACTCCACCACTCTCAGTGAAGTAGTGCCTCCTTGTTTCCCCTCAACCTCCTCCCATCCAGCTTCATGGGGTGGCCCCTGGTTCCCTTAGCTGTAGGATCCCCTCAAGGCTTAACCTATTAACCTCTTGAGATACTTGAAAAGCCTCTCCCATATCCCCGTCTCTTCTCCTCCTCCAACGAGTACAGGTTGAGCTCCCCAGTTACTCCTCATAGGACATTTCCCGAGTCACAGTACCATCCTAGTTACTCTCCTCTGTCCCTCTCCAGTAGCAGAATCTCCTTCTTTAAGTACTGACGGACAAACTGCATACAGTACTCAAGGTGTGATCTAATCAGACTATTGTACAGTGGAAGGAATACCTCACTACTCCTTCAGGTTATCCGCCTGGCTATGCACCCAAGCATTTTATTTGCTTGTGCCTCCACCCTTCTACACTGCTCTGAGTTATTCATTTGGCATACCACCACCACACGATGTCTCTCCACCCCCCTTGAAACCTGTGATGTCCCCCCCTCCCCAAAGTGTATGGATGGTAGGATTTTTGGCTCCCAGGTAAAAGCCTGCATTACGCAGCATTAAACTTTAGTTTCCAGATTCTTGACCACCTCCTAGAGTCTCCAGGTCCTGCTGAGGTCCAACTTTCCCTCCTTCTCATCCACCACTGTCCCACAGTTTATAGTCATCTGCAAGGACCAAAGCAGCATGGATTTACAGCAGGAAGGTCATGTCAGATGAATCTAATAGATTTCTTTGACTGGGGACCCAAGTAATAGACCAGGGAGGGGCTGTGGATATGGCCTACCTAGACTTTAGCAAGGTATTTGACACAGTCCCGCAAAGATTAATAGTCAAACTAACCAGCCTGGGAGTGGGTCCTAGGGTGGTAGCCTGGATAACAAACTGGCTGTACAACAGGACACAGAAGGTAATAGTAAATGGAACACATTCCGAAGAAGGGGTCACTAGTGGAGTACCTCAGGGCTCAGTACTGGGTCCAGTCCTCTTTAACATCTTTTGGGGTGACATTGCAGAGGGTCTGGTGGGAAAGGTGTGCCTCTTTTGCAAATGACACAAAGATCTGTAATAGAGTTGATGCTGACGGGGCTAGAAAGGATGAGGAGGGACTTGGCAAGGCTGGAGGAATGGTCATATGGCAACTTAGATTCAACATAAAGAAGTACAAAGTATTGCACCAGGAAACAAAAACCAGGAGAAGAGTACATAATAGCATGGGAGGTACTAACAACAACAAAATGGAAAGGGACCTGGGGTAGTCATATCAGATGATCTAAAGGTGGGAAAGGATGAGAAGGGACTTGGCAAGGTTGGAGGAATGGTCAGAAGTATGGCAGCTAGGGTTCAATGCAAAGAAGTGCAAAATAATGCACCTGGGAAACAAGAACCCAGGGAAGAATACACATTGGGGGGTAGTAACAACAACAAAAAGGAAAGGGACCGGGGTAATCATATCAGATGACCTTAAGGTTAGCAAGCAATGTGAGAAGTCAGTAAGGAGAGCCAGGGGATACTGGGATGCATAAGAAGGGCATCACAAGTAGAAAAGGAAGTGATTATCCTCTATACAGACAGTTGGTGAGACCCCATCTGAAGTACTGTGTGCAGTTTTGGAGACCTCATCTACACAAGGACATAGACAGGATGGGAAGCAGTCAGAGGAGAGCAACTAAAATGGTGCAGGGTCTGCATCAGAAACCATATGAAGAGAGACTGAGAGAGCTTAATATGTATACCCTTGATGAAAGGAGGGATGGGGGGACATGATAGAAATGCTCAAGTACCTCAAGGAATCAACAAAGTCAGGAGGGTAGCATCTTTCAGAAAAAGAGATGTAAGAACAAGGAGCACAATTTAAAGATAGTGGGGGGACGGTTCAGGGGTAATGTAGGATATTTTTTTCACGGAGTGAGTGGTGGACATGAGGAACCACCTTCTCCAGAGAGGCTGTGGGGTCTAAAACAGTGGAGAATTCAAACATGCATGGGATAGACATAAAACCAATTATAGTGGGGTGGCAGGAAGTAGGCTGCTGGTTAACTAAATCTGCAGCTTATCCAGTGAGTGAGGAAATAGGCAGACTGAGTGTGCCAAGTGGTCATATCTGCCATCAAAGTCTATGTTTCTATGTTAAGAGACTCATCCTACTCCTGTACCATTTCTGCTGTCCATGACATAGGCATTAGAAATAGAGGTGAATGGTCGCCGACCCTTGTACCCACTTGGACTAACCTTGTGGATGAGACCTGCCCACCCTCACCAACTGTACCTGCCCGCCAGCCAGTTTCCTATCCACCTGCCCATCCCCCCACCCCCAAACTCTCCAGCTTCTCCAGTAGCCCATGATGTGGCATGGTGTCAAAAGCCCTGAAGTTCAGAAACAGGGCATCCACTGACCTACCCCAATCCAGCACCCTTGTCACCCCTTGAGGTGCATCCAACACCCTACCTCTGGGTATTTCCTCATCCTTTTCCCCTTCTTGAACCACCATATCTCCTGCCCCTCTCCTACAGCATTTGGCACCTGAAATAAAATGTCAAAATTGGGTCCCAGAGCTCCCGATGGCCCTCTCTCTTCTCGATCCCTCTCTCGCTCTCAGCATTGCTGCAGGCAACCCATTAAATAGTGCAGTAAGTCTGCAGTGTTTTGGCACCAAACATAAAACCAGCCAGGTGGTGCTGAATGCTGGGCACTGGATGCCTTACTTGTACCACGCCCGGTGACCCATGTTCGAAATGGGCACAGATCGCTGGGGTCGGCAGGGAGGAGAAGGATAGGGTGCTCAACGGCTGCTCCTTCTCCGGGGGTCACTTGTAAGCTCCCCACCACGATGCCGCCACCTGGGGGTGCTCGGGTGGTAGGTGCGATAGTGGAGGCAGCAGTATGGGGACAGGGCAGACGTCAGCAGAGGGGCAGAGCAAGAGGCACATCTCAGCATGTCTCCGCGCTCATTAGCCCTCATTGCATGCTGATGCCTGGGGTTGAACAAGGAAAACACCCCTGTCTCTCTAGGTGACAACTCCTCGCTGTACATCCTTAGTTCATCGAGAAGACTCTGTTATGCAGGTCCTCTTGAAACAGATGTTGAGGAGGTTCAAATAGGAGGTTCCTCCTCACCCCACACCAGGGGTCAAACCAGGCATCAAGGGTCAAGAAGTGGTACCTTGTACTCTAGAGGCAGACTCTGACGATGAGGCATGTATGGGGCAGTCTGGAGGAGTGGAGAGAAGGGACAGTAAGGTGCAAAAATACGGAAAGTAAAAAAAAAAAAATTTCACAGTTCTACCCGCACTCCAAGAGCTCTGCTGGGTTCCCTCTCTCTGCTCGATATCTCCCTCTCTCCTCTCAGGTGCTGCAGACACCCATTAAATAGGGCAGCAAGGTCTGCAGTGTTTTAGCACCAAAATAAAATTACAAGAGTTCAGTCCAAAGAGCTCCAATAGGCTCCCTCTTACTGCTCAATCCTCTCTTGCTCTCAGCACTGCTGCAGGGCATACAGTAACTAGGGCAAGCCTGCATTTGGTGCGAGAAAATAAATGTAAAGGTCAATCTCAGTCTCAGAGCTCCAATGAGCTCCCTGTTGCTTCTTGAGCCCTCTCTTGCTCTTCAGTGATGGTGCCTATACCCATGGATGGATGTCATTCTTGCCCTGGGGTCAAACGGCTGTTCACACATGGGCAGGACTTGCACAACATGGGTCGGGCAGTACTTTGTGTGCTGGGGCAGGTCCTGAATTAACTGCAGTGGCACAGTGTGGGACTAGTACAGCATAGGACAGCCATCACTGTGCTCTGGGGCAATGGGACTGACAGGCTGTGCACTGGGCACATGGGAACACCAGCACTGGAATGCACAACCATTCATAAGTGCACCAACCAATCTAAATGCCCTCCCACCCTTTTCTCCTGCCACAATATCACATGACCTCCTTTTTCCAGCTACAGTGCTCCACCTATTCCCTGCTGGAATACTAGGCCCCCCATCATTTGTCCATCTGCAATGCCACCCCCACACCTCCGTAATACTACCCCATCACTGGCAGCTGATGCCCTTATACCTATCTTCCTTAACCAGAATACCCGGCTCAGTGCCCCAACCCAGCTGGAATACCCTCCTCCATTTGGCCCAATCTGAGTACCCTCTTCATCCAGTGTCCCAACCTGAAGGTTCCCGGGTCTGAGTGTCCCAGCCACAATGCCCCTCCCTTCTGCTAGACTGGAATGCCTCCTCATCTTTCTGCCCGCCAGAATGTCCCTCCACAGGTGACCACCATCTGCAACACTTGGTCTGTTCCCTCTCTAGTCTCGCCAAGTAAGTGCCACACTGGGAAGGTCGGGACTGCCCAGCAAAAAGAAAAGAAAAAGGAAACAAAACCATAAACCAACCAAATAAGCTGAGTGAGCGAGCGATCAAAAGAACCCGATGTTGCATGCTGTGCATCATTGCCATAATTATGGCAAATGGCAGGAAAGGGCATTATGGTGCTACTGATATTAGTCAGGATAGGTCCAGGTCCAATAGCTGAAAACTATAATGTTTGCATGGCTCTGAACTTTTTAAACTTGAGTTTTGATGCCAAATCTCCCACTTAGGAATCAGTGCCCAGGAGCAGACAAACAAAATGCAGCCCTGGCAGTCAATAAGATCAACCTGACTCACTTAGGGAAATCCTATTACTGGACTGGACCAGCTTTTTACCTCCCATTCCACTGTGTGTGTGTGTGTGTGTGTATTTAAGCACCACTGTATCCTGCACTAAATCAAAAACCACTGCACTCTCTGGGGTAATCAGGTGTCATCAATATGTTATATCTCTTTTAGATATACAATATAAAGCTACACAGCTTTTTATAGATTTAAAATATTGGAACAGCTTGTTTGTTGGTTTTTGCCTTCTTTTAACATGTAACTTGCACCTACTAGGAGGTTTCAGGTACTGTGCAATGTGTTGCAAGGCCAGTGCCATCATGAATTACTGCTCCTAGCAGAACTCCCCCACAATACTGCTTTGTACTTCATGCTGCTTTCTTCCTCATCTTCACCCCAATTCTTTATGTTTTAAAGTCGGTGGGGAATCAGTGAAAGTAAATACATACTGTACACATATGAAACAGGGACATCTATCGGACTGGCTACACCATTTGATTACTGTGCTACAGTCCTGTCTTATCGTCTTCCATGCATTGAATATTTAACAGACCAAAGCATGCAAAAAACGTGATCAATCTTTATGTACCGTGATTCACAGGCAGGTATTATTTGTTTGTTCTGTCAAGCAGTCTGGAATCTGGCCTCATTCATCGCTGTCAACACACAGCTTGACTCTCACAGCATCTAGCTATACTGCTGTAGATTTTATTATTTCCCTTATATTCCTGGAAGTCATATCACTTTGACAAGTGAGCAGCTCTGACTGCCAGGTGGCAGGTAAGCCCAGCCAACAGTATAAAGCGCCACTGATCAACCACCATCTTAGACCTCTCCAGATAGCCAGACAACAAAATGATTTATGGACCAAGCCACCGTTATCACCACCACACCATTTTGAATCTGTCCATAACTTTTTCACCACATCAAGTTCATAGACAACCATCTGCTCTGGCTGGCTCTTTGGGGTGCCTCAGGGTTTGACATGCCACGCCCACGTCTGAGATGTCTCCGGCTCTCTCTCTCACCTTTCTTAGTGCCCCACACACTTATTCCAGGACAGACTACTGTGGTCCAATTCAAATCTGCCACTGGCTATGTGCTAGAGATGAGCGGCTCTGCCCTGCGACTCCCGAGTCTGAGCTCTTCTTGACTCACTGCTCCGTCTCTACAAGAAATGGCGCTCTCATTCCCTCACCACTCAGGATTGCTGCCAACCTAACGGTACAATTATGGCACTAAGCAGTGCGTCTGGCGTGCAGCCCGAGTCTGACCCCTGCCCTTGTTTAGACAGACAGTGACAGTCTATACCTCTCTCTCTCTCTCTCTCTCTGGGGGCTTGGCCGGCCACTTTGACTATAGTCTGCTGCTGCTTCCGGCTGTGATATGTGTGCTGCTAGCCTAATGGTACTTTCGGCGTGGTGCTCTGGAGTCTCGCGACTAATTTTTAGACCCTGCCACGGAAAAACTTGATCTACAATATGATGGTATTGGGTGGGTGGCAAAAAAATATAAAAAAAACACACAAAAAGCAAGCAGCACACAGGCCACATACCGACACAGACCAGGATGCATTTAGCATTGAAGGAAAGTTAGCTGTGAGGGTGGAGGAACAATGAAAAAGGATAAGGGAGGGAATAAATAAGGCAATCAAGTTGTCTGAAGGAAATAAGCAAAGGTAGGAGGAGTTATTTAGACATTCTTGATTAATCTTATTTCTTAACTGAAGGTAGAGACACAAATGATATTTTGTATTTTAAACCTTGTTCTAATTTCCTAGAAGGGTAGTAGGGTATTTGTTTCTTTATCTCATAGATCATTTAATCTTCAATTCATCATCCATACGAACCAGTATCCTTGAATCGTTTCCATTGTACATGAAGTTGCGATTATTCCATAAGGGTATAAGGTTAGGTGGGACTGATTTAAGTTTTAGGACTTTGGTTAAATGTTTGCAAAGCTAGATTGTGGAAGTGATAGTTGGGTGTGTATTTAAATGTTTGAGCAAAGGTGAAAAGAGTAATCGAAAGTAGTTGTAGCTTGAATAGCAATTTTTCTACATTTGCCCACGTAGGGTCATTTGGTTGAGATTCAGACTAGAACGATGTTGAGGCTTGTTTTAACAGAAAGGCCCTGTGATAGCCTTGTACACGCTGATGGTTGAAACATCCTACCTTCCTGGGAGCTCTGAGATTTATAATACTGATTCTAGGGGTTTTGTTGTCCCACAATAATTTTGAGAATATACCATCTAACTTTTTGTATCAGTTATTTTTATATGGGTTGGTAGATTATTTAGTTTGAAAATGTTTTAGGTGAAATAATCATTTTAGTGAGTTAATCTTTCCCCAAAGGGAGTGATTCAGTTTGTAACATCTTCAACTCATTTTATATATTCCCTATAAGTACAGTGATATTTGCTTGCATAATTTGGGGTATGGTCGATGATGTTCATGCCTAGGTATGTCATTCATTTTTAGCCCATGGAAAGGAGAAGGTGTTGAAATCCTATCTTCTTCAAATTTTGAATGAGAAGGCATTATTTCTTCTGATTAGTCCCAATTAACATGAAGGCCTAAAATGCAACTAAAAATATTAAATGAGGGCAAAGATTCATAACAGAAAAGTAAGCTGAAGTTAATAATTACTAAGTCATCTGCAAAGGCAAAGGCCTTATTGTTTATATTTTCAGTTTTGATACCATGAATATGGATAAAAATCTGTGATAAGTCTGATTAATGGTTCTAATGCTAGAATAAAAAGAAAGAGGGGGAGGGTTGGAAGAAGGTAGCCTTATCTTGTGCCTGGAAATAATTTAAAAAATTCTGAGATCATTCCATGTGAAATTATTGCTTCTTTAAATGATATAAATAGTAGATACCCATCGTTTGAATGTTTTACAAAATAATAAACATTTAAGACATTCTGCAAATATTCCTATTCTAAACAATCAAGTGCTTTTCCAATATCCAGAGAGAGAGAGAGACATGGAAGGAGCTGAATTGTGCTCAGAAGTCTAGCATTTAAATTTGTATGAAGATGTTGTAATCAAAATTTAGTAGTGAAACTTTATGATAGTTTGAGCATTCAGCGGATCCTTGTTTTATTTGATAATAAGGAAATGGGAATGCCATTTAGGTGTCCATAATTCTTTCTTTTCAAAGGTTTCTTGATGATTAGAAATTCATTTATAATCGGATTATCATGCTTGTAAAAGTCACTGTGGAGGCCACCTGGCCTGGAGCTTTCCTGGGTGCCTTTTCAATAATCTGAGTAATGTAAGTATTAAACCACAACAGAACATGGTTCTACTGTGCATTAATCTATGGTTGGGCTGGTTGGCCATCCGTACATCCAACCTGCCAACCATGGATTAATGCCACAAGCAGAACCATGATCTGGAAGTGGTTTAATACACTTGTAACATGACAGCGCTGGTAGGGTAACATATTACACAAACAATAAAGAAAAAATCACACTGTTGTACTGCTTTGTGACACTTGAAAATGTCATGTTTATTAACAGTACATGACTTGAACAACTGTGTCTGTTTTACATTGTGATTGCTGTAAATAATCACAAAATTTTACAACTGTGTTTAGATTTATTAATGTTTTCAAACTATTAGTAGAGGTTTTCCCATACAAAACTGCTGCAATCATTGTCAATACCTTACGCTTCTAAGCGTGTGCACTTCGCAGTTGCTATGCTGCCTGGGTAGAATTATTTATTACCTGCTGTGTCCGAGCCAAGGCTGCTTCAGTTACCGGTGATGACCGTTGAGAGTCCCATTAGGAGAGACAACTGTGAGTGGGAGGAGGCTCGGGATGGCTGGAGACCCCGTGTATTCTGGGCTGCCATTCTAAAATACTGTCCACCTTGCCATCCAGAGCACTAAGGGGTTTTAGCTGAGCCTCCCCAAAAGCACTTTCCCTACTCTTTCATATCTTTATTATTTAAGTTCATTTCTGTATATGTTTATTTTCCTACTTTGATCCAACTGTAACCTTCAATTCTAAATGTCCTTTTCCTTCTGTGCTGTCCTACCTTTTGTATCTCTTGGTTCTCTGTTTCGCTCCTGCTGCTACTATATTTTCTCCATATTAACCTAATTTTCTTTATTTACAGGTCTGACAGGATGCTGACTCCTTCCTTCCCACCAGATGAAGTATCTCTATGCCTAACATTTCCTCTCACTCTGTTTACTCTAAGAACTGCGGATCCTTTGTGACCCCTTTTATGTCTTTATTTTACAGGTTTCAAGGACACTGTCCCTGAAGACTCCTACTCTGGCTCCCTAGTACAGAACTTTGGTAGAGACTTTTGACTTATACCACTTATTAGTTTGACAGTGATGGTGTGGCCACGCCCATTACAGTGTGCGTCTTGTGTGTGTGTGTGTGTGTGTGTGTATGTGTGTCTGGCTAGGGACCCTCGGTGGGAGAAATGGTCTCCCACTCCAAGTCAACACAAGTTTGAGTCTAGCGACAATCTCCTGACTCTGAGCCAGCAATGCCTGGAGCCGACAGATCCTGTTCCTTCACTAAAGAGGTGCGTAGATGGGGCAGCTTCACAGCCTCCAGAAGGTCTCTCTGTGAACTGCTGCCCCACAACCACTGCATTGTACCACTCCCCACTTTTCCTTTTTCCTGCTCTTCTTTGCTTCCTGTCCACCTGTCCCAAAACCCAGTAAGGCTGTCCTTCTGACACCCAGCGACAGCAAGTCTTTAAACCCAAAGTGCCTTAATACCAGCTTCCATTTAACAGCAAGCTTACACTCAAAACTACCCAGCAACCATTTTATCAGCAAGCTCCTACACAAAAATACCCAGCAGCCATCTAACAGTAAGCATCTAAATCACAGAACACAGTAATGCATAGCAACAGTTTACCAGCAATCCTCTAAATCCAGAAACACACTCATGCCCAGCATCAGTTTAAATATTACGTCTGTAAGTCCACAATCACACTACTCTCCAAATGCTTACCAGCAAGCCCCTAAAGTACAGCCTCTCACAGTGCAACTCCTCAATCCATACAGTTGCACCTGGGATCCAAGAGCAGGTGAAGGAGGATTAACCACTGCAGAGGATGCTGTCTTCCAGGGAGAGTGGTGGTCAGGACCCATTGCAACACTGCCCCTGAGTAACTGTAGGGCAGTGCAGGCAACAGTTGTTTGGGAAGGAGAACAGTTGTTTGGGAAGGAGGACAGATTGAAAAGTCTGAGTGTAAGGCACACCCATTAACACTCACGTTTTTTAAATATGTGATTAAGCTGGAATGGCTCCCTGCCTAGCTGGGAAAGCTATTGGATTTTGGTTGGTACAGAATATTTATCTCTACCAATTCTTGCTACACCTGCAGTAAAGCAGAGGATACCTTGTGAATGAAAGTACCTTCTCAGCTGAGATGCTGTGTTAATTCTGTTGCAGGAAATGTCATTAGGAGCAACCCATGCGGTAGCACTGGGATGGCTAGAAACTGTCTGCACTCCCAGAAGACCCTTTCCCCTACTTTTAGGAACAGATAGGATTGGGGCCGTTTACTCTATTTTCATTTTGTAGGAAGAAGAAGTGTCCCAAAGGTCACTTTGTGCTTTCCAAGTAAACAAGGAGGGTTCCAGCATGAGGCTGTGCCATTGGCACCATGTTGTGAGCTAGGAGGACACTGGGTAGCATGGATCAGGGGCACCACTGGGGTACATTTGGTAAGATTTCAATGTACAGCTGGTGATTAGCTGATGTTGAGTGACACCTACATTAAGATGTGTGGATGTCTGATCTTGTTGGATGTGGCGCATGATGAACTCTATTGCAATCAGTGGGCAGGGTGTTTGGGAGGAGTTGTTTATAGACACCAAAGGTAAGTATAGGAATGGGTCCTCTGGAGGGCTGCCACTAGATACAAGGATAAATATTACCATCAAAGTGACAGGTTTTCGCGAGGAGATGATCCTCTAGACATTCAGGTAATAGTACGTGGGAAGGGGATAGTTTTTTGGGGGGTGGCAGTGGGTGCTGCTAACCACCAGTGATGATATATATATGCAGGGGATGGGTGCTCGGAAGGTGGGGCTGCCACTAGATGCAAGGAAAGAGGTACCTGATGGTAGCTGCCAATTACACCATGTCAAACAAAAATGGAATCCACCATGGGTCCATCTCGAGAGTCACCATCACCAATTCTGTTGCCTTTAAAAATATCATATCATATCATATCATATCATATCATATCATATCATATCATATCATATCATATATCATCACATCATATCATCCGTCATATCATATCATCACTCATATCATCATCATATCATATCATCTTTCTGCTGCAGTTATAATATAATGTAAAGATTGGAGGCACTATATCCTAGTGGTTAAAAACTTTGCAATGTGAGCCTGGAGACCCAGTAGACCAGAGTATGAATCCCACAACCACCATGGGATACTGTGACCTGAGCACATCACTAACATCCTTGTACCAGATTCGCTCCAGAGTACACTTAGAAAGAATTTTGACTCTGTGTTTTCCTAGCAATAAACACATAAATAGATACATATGCATTGTAGAAAATTCTTGAAGCTACAGAAGAGAGCAGAGCCAGAACCATGGACTTTCTTAGTTATTTACTTCCCTGTGAATCAAAGTGCAGAGTTTAACATTCACATATGTGATGGCATGGTTCCAGTAGCAGAAGTCACTTGTTCACTTGTTCACACACACTTATCCTCCCAGCATGTCTTTTGTCACACCAGTTGGTTTTCACCTTCTCAAATATCTGCATCACTGTGGCAGGAACACAGCCTCTCTCAGGATGGAGATGACACCTGGCAGGAAACAAGAATTGGAAGAAGTCACAGCTGTTAATAGGTATGGATGCATCTGGGTACTCAGCAACCTTTACAGTGAAAAAAGCATCAAAATCTGCAAAGATGCACTGGCGGGCTGCTTAGGGCCATGTATCAAGCATGTGCTCTTGCAGGCGAGGAACCAAGCTTGGTCCCAAGTCTGGGTCCCAATCAGGCAGTGGGTAGCGCTGTATTGTCCACAACATATGTGCCACACGTCTAAGGAGGAAGAAGGAGGGCTGTGGTGTTACTGTTTGAGCACTCTCTGTGTGACACAGGTAGGACCAAGATTTTCTGAGATTTTGATCTTAAAGTCTTTTCTCAGCTCTGCCCTGTTTTATAGCTAAATAGGACTGAGGTGCTACCCATCACCTGGGAGTGACTTTTTCCTCATGGTGAAGGTTCTGTCTGCTTTGTTCTACCTTTTATTGCATCGACATGAAAGGAAGTCTGTGTCCTGTATTTCACTTACAGCTCAGGATGACCCTGGACTCAAAGTCAGGATGCCCTGTTTGTAACATCAGTCTGCTGTGTTGCTATGGAAGCGACTATGATGTCACAAGCAGGGCATTATGGAATCAGTTCTTGAATAAGCCTCAGCTGTCAATGGCATGTAATGGACCAGATCCAATTCTATATTTATAAATTCAGTTGCTGTGTCCTATAAGATTATAACAACTCATTCTTGAGTTCTCTGGGTGAGAGAACTCTGAAGCAAGAAAGAGCAGTTCTGGTACATGAAGCACTTGAGAAGACACCATAACTGGATAGATAACCATGCTATAAATCATATTACAATCTTCTGTTTTAAAAAAATGGAACTTGAATCTGTAGTTTAGTTTGCAGAAAATTAGATAACCCCATCTGGGAACTAGGAAATGTACTATATGCCAAGTAAACTTAAATGCCAAATTGTAAAACTACAGAATTTGCAGACGAGTATCTTGAATGTTAAGAAATAATCAGATTTGATTAACTAAAATGATTTTGTGATTTATAATTTCAGTATATATCCTCAGTAATGAAGAGTGGAATGGGTTGTAATTCCATGGTTTAGTAATGTTGTGAAAGGAGTTCTGTTGATGTCAGCTGGGATTTCTTATGGCTGGTGACAGAACACCCGCTTTAAAAACTAGTGTACTGCTGAAAACTAATATAATATTTTAAAGCTGCCAAACATTACCTTTTATATTTGAGGTACTTTTTCTTTTCTTTGTTTAATCAGAAGATTGTTTACCTGATGTTGGTAGGTGTGATGTGTGAACAGTACTCTGCCTGGCAGCTGACATATCTAGCTCTACCTTCACTACATCACCAGCATTGTGACCTCACTGACTGTGACATCACTTTTGTTTAGGACTAGCAATTCAGTGACTGCCATGTCATTCACCTGTGGTGTCACTGTCAGTGAATTGCAGTGCTGATGATAGTGGGTGTAGAATAGATGTACAACTGCTAAGCTAGAGCTGTTCCACACGTCATTAAATATTATCACATAGAAGACTTTCTGATGAGCAAAGAAAAGAAAATACTTCACAAATAAAAGCCACAACAACTACTTCTTAAAATTTTATTATTTTCCTGTCTGCCTGTTTTACCTCCACTAGCTCTTTAAATTTGCCCCCTAAAATGAGAGACAAAGCAGCAGTGAGCAAACACTGAGCAGCAGTAGAGTTCAGCATTGTTATATGTTTATAGGGTGCCTGGCAGTGTTGGAGTTACATGGGGCTTGCCAAGGCTCGATCCCACCTAGCTCTGATGTTAGCCTCAGTAGCTCATGCTTCACTTTCGTGGACTTATAATGGAAGGGGGTCTCAATTTAAAGATACTGCATTATGCTCCCCAGCTCCCAAAGCTCATAAAGTGAAATTTTAACACTGGTGTCTGGACAGTCTCCTGTGGATGTAAGAGTGCCTTATCCACCCCCCCATTCAAAGTCCAATGTATAATCCCACTCTTCTACCACTCCAACTACCCATAAGGGACACACAAGTTTCTGTTTGATTGTACTTCTGTTCCTAAACCCTAAAGCATTATTATCCAGGGTATACCTGCCTCAGCTGCTATTAGCTGTACTGTTACCCGAACTACTTCAGTTATTTGTAAATATTGTGTATGCTACACTACTTACCTAATGTACTCTGTCACAGTATGTTGCACATCTATACATTGCATCTACCATCTGTATTCATAGAAACTGGTCTCTCTTCATTTGTGCAAATGTATATATTTTGTATTCTGTCTCTTAGCTAATCCCCGGACACTTCTGAAATGAGCTGTTTGAGCTCAGTATGTCTTTCCTGGTGAAATGTTTAAATAAATAAATACGTCACATGTTGTTAGGGTGAGAGAGAAAGGGTGAGGGGTTCAAGCCTTCTATGCAAGATGCAACACTCTTATAGCCATAACAGACTTTTCCAGCAATCAAGGTCATATCACAGTCAATCAATGTATTATCAGTTGTCAGTGTCTGATGATATACAGAGGTTGAACTGGGCAGATAGCCCACAGAAACTCAATTTCACCACCTCTTAAAAAGTGTATGACAGTTCAACCACCTCTGTCATCTTTCTCCATTGACTACTATAGAGTTCTGTCACCTAGAGACAACAGTTCCACTATCTAGAAATCTAGATGAGGCGTTCCCCACCTAAACATTTTCATTTTAACCAGTGAATGATGTATAATATGTTTAAAGTGCAAACATCATTTTTTTTAATTAAAATGGACATCCATTTTCAAAAATGGAACTGGTCACTTTTTCAAACACTGCTTGTAAATCCTTCCTGTGATTGGCTGAATGAGTGCTGAAGATTTATAATTTGTTTATTTTAATAAAGAATATTTTAATGAGTTGGTGGCTGTATGCTGTGCCACAGTACATGGGACTAAGGGTCAGGAGTGACATATGACCTCCCATGCTCCAGGCTGGTGGATAGGGGCCATGTAGCAGAGGGCATGTGTGTGCTCTCTATGGGAGAGCCTGATGCATGCTGCTAAATAGCCCATCCTACCTCTTCCCTATCAGTCTCGATGGAGAACAGGTCTCATGCCCATCATATCCAAATTAGTTCTAGATGAGCAGTGCTGTAAATCCTTTTGCTTTCCCTCATATCTCCTTCTCTAGGGAAGAGGAACAAATCTCTTTGTAAATATTCCTGATGGTACCTAGGTCATACTAACATACTATGAAGCCAGCAGAATAGGCTCTATGGTCTATCTAGTCTGCTTGACAGTCATTGCATACCCAGGCACTGATTTTAGCCCTCACCTTAGGGTCTCACTGGCTTTGATAATTCATGGTCTATAAATGTAAACAACAAGATCCTTACCTTCTTCAATCCTTGTACAGTTGACTACTGTTGAAGCTACGACTTCACTGGAGTCCCCATCACATAGTACTCCCATGATCTTGTACCGAGGCATCTGTGGAAGAAGAAATAACAGAAGGAGCTGTTAGTAAAACCCGGCACCTTCACCTGGACCACCCAGGATAGCACCAGGATATTTAGAAGGGACCTTGGTTAAATGTTTCATCTGAAAGATAGCACACCTCAACAGTACAACACCCCCATAATACTGTACTCAGGTAGCAGCATTTAGGCATGAGCCAAATCCTGGTGTGGGACTAGAAACCACAACCTTCTGGCCAAGAGGTGGATGTGCTACCAACTGAGCAACGCTGGTACCTCTATCTCTAAAAGCTCTAACATGCACTGCAGGATATTGAGTTTGCAACTGTTCCAATGTCAGCTGCAAGGGATTCTGGGATTGTAGTAACAGAAGAGGTTAGCCTAGAAATAAGCAGAATTAGTCTAATATAATCTACTATGCTACAGCAAACTAAAATGTTTTTGTGCACAAAGTGCACATTGGGAATAACCCAACACTTGAGTGAGGAGGGCCCTTTATGCTGACTGTTTCCCTTTAAGAGGTAGAGTTTTTTTTAAACGGACAAATAATTGAGCAAAGAATACAACATGAATAAATATAGGATACAACACACAACATGACCTGGTTGACCTGGTTGAAGGGTGTTATTTTAGGACACTATAAACAGCACTATGATCATGGCTAACAATATCTACTGTTAAAATATGTTTGTGGATCAACATTCAAGTGCGAATATATGCAAATAATTTAATAGCAAATATTTTGAGTTCTACATTATGCAAGTAGTAGTGTCATAACATCTATAATGGTGCAGTAATAAGTGCACTGTTGTAAAGTGGGTTTTGTGGTGCACAGAGACAAAACAGAGAGACATATACAGAAATAGAACAGTGAGGAGCAAATACAGGCTGGGAACTCAGCAAAGCTCTTTGTCCCCTTTTAAGCAATTGATAGATCCTTTGCCCCCAATACTTACAGAAGACCATGTCATGATGAGTGCTGTCTGGTTCTCCACTGGGATTGGCTGATGTAATGGCCAGGGGCCAGTCATAGCTACAAGCTGAGCAGTCACTGTGTGGTCAGGAACATGGATCATGTAGTACCACTGCTTGTAACACCTGCCCTAGAACTGTATGTTAATGTTGATCTTGTAGCTTGAATGTTTAATGTTTCACTCCTATTGTACCCTTCCTCCCAGGTCACACGGAGACAAGTGGCTTGTCACTTGGTGTGCCATCCTAGTGAAACATTTCAATAAATACATAAATATAGAGAGGGTTCTGAGAGGTAAGTAAGAGCTATCCCTCCAAATGTGGGATAGTTGAGAGGTATGGAGAGGGGTTCTGGGAGGTAAAATAAGAGATGTCCCTCCAAATATGGGATGGTTGAGAGTTATGGAGAGGGTCTGAGAGGTAAAACAAGAGACATTCCTCCTAATGTGGAACAGTTGAGAGGTATGGAGAGGGTTCTGAGAGGTAAATTAATAGATGTCCCTCCCAATGTGGGACAGTTGAGAGGTATGGCAAGGGTTTTGAGGCGTAGAATGAGGATGTTCCTCCTCATGTGGGAGAGTTGAGAAGTGTTAGAACCATGAACTGTAGATGCTTTTATGGTGCAATCAGTCATTCAGTGAACTAAGGCTCCTATGCTGCAATACTGACATTGTTGCAGGGTTGCTGGACTCAGCTGAGGACAGATTATTTTCAATGCATTTGTACCTGTTGCTGGCCTACCACTGGGAGTTATTGACTGAGAGAAACTTCTCCCCACACTCGTACCCGAACTATGTGTGGGCTGTTAGGTATAACCTCACACACACACACACACACACACACACACACACTCACACACCACTAAATGCAGTCAGTTCTGCTTAGAGCAAAACTGTATAATGCTAAAGGGATATAATATTACCTGAAACATATATTTATTGTCCTCAAAACAATTCTTCATTGAAAAAACTGAAAAAAAAAACACTGTGTGAAGGGTTGGAACATGTGGTGCAACCATTAGCTGAGATGCTGAAATGGTGTCAAAGCTGATGGTTGTACCTTGAGTGTTTACCTAAGTACCTATATATTTCATTAGAGTGGGGCCCATCACATTATAGAGCTGCAAAATGTATGCCCATCATGAATTTTATTTACATATTGTATATTTGTGTATTTACTTTCCCTGCCTCTTCATAATGAGATCCACAAACAAGAAACCAAATCCCTATCCCTACACTCCATTTGGTTGGGTTTCTTGCCTTCACCTAACATCACAATCTTCTGCTTGAGACATCCTAGTCTGTTACTGTGGAAATAATAATGACATCACAAGCAGAGGACTGTGATGTCAGATAAGCAATCTGAGCAGATACTGCCTTATGAACAGGGATCCTATTTTCATTCAAATGTACATAGTTCACAGGTTCATAGGTTCATAGTTGGATTGAGTTCTGTAGACTATTTGTCCTTAATGAACTCACAACCTTATTCTATTGATGGAACATAACTTTTTGTTTCTACGTGTTGATCTAGTTGATTTTAAAGTTTCTATTTTTACTTTCCACCACCTGTTTGGGTAATTCATTTCAGCTTTTATTACTCTTTGTTAAAAAATCACAAAGTTTTTAGTCATATTTGTTTCACCATTTAATCTATAGTTGTGTGATCTAGTTTTCTTATTTAGTTCTAAAAATGGGAAAACTAAGAAGATCATGAGGAAAGCTGGGCACAGAATGCCTCCTTAGCAATGACAAAGGCTGATACTTTCAACCACAGTCACAGACTTCATATGATAAATACACACAACAGCATATGACCTGGTGTGATACTGAATGTTTTGCTCACAATCAAGAGCACACTTTCACTAGCCAGCCTACTGAAACTAGTGAAAATTTGCTACCTGGAATGATAATACATGATTCAGTGATGATTCTGAAAGTTTATTGTTCAAAGGTTACACATTTGTACTCAAATGGAGCCTTTATGGAATTACAGTTTATGAGCTTTTTGGGATAGTAGGGCCAATGAGGGTCCTATTTTTAAATTGAGCCCCTCCCCAATACAACATACACCACTTATGTAGTACACATTTACAAAACCCTTTACCCTTTTCCATAGACTCCCATGCCAGATTAATGTGATATATTATACAATGGCAAGAAAGAATCTTGGATCCATGGCATTATCATAGCATAACACCACAGTCTATTCTCATCAATATGGAGGCATTTAGATACTCTCTTTTTGCATCTCCTCTTAAGAAACAAAAATATTTTCCACATAATAAAAACATTCTTTAAAATTATTTTTTTATTTTATATATAACAACAAGCCATTGTATAATAGGAATAATGCACTCAGGTTGTGTGTTGTGCTGCAATAATTCCATGCCTGGTGCATTGGGCGCTCTTGGCCTGCAGTCTTGTGCTCAACCCCAGGTGTGGCATTATCCCAGCACGACACACACCCTGTCATGCATTTTTCCTTTAGTGTACTATAGCTGTATATATCAGACAGCTCCTAGTACTCATTTACCTCTAGATGTCATAATGTCCTACTAATGTCAGGCTGCATGCAGATATCTGAGTACTGTACTTTGGATGATGATGATGCTTGAAAGAGGTGAAGCGGTTGATCAGGCGGGTGAATTACAAGTGTGTGCCATTTATTTCATTTATTTAGTTAGCACTTGTCATGAGCACTTGTTGCTTCTAGTCCCTAGCAAACCCTTGAACAAGCGAACACTTCCACACGCCTTTTGCCAGATCAGCTGGTGCCTATCTCAGTGGCTGGAATGGCTGCCCCTGTGATGCCCACCATAACTACATGCAGCTTGCTTTGTCTGGAACTAGAGTGCATGATTCATTATTTTACCATAAGGAAGATGTTTTTATAAATAAAACTCTGCTTTCAAGGAAACAGAGATATGTGAAGCTGTCAGACTTTGTTTTATGAATTAATGTGCAAAGTTTGGCAAATTCATAAAGTGAAAAGTACTGATTCTGGAAAATTTTCAGCAGTGAAGTGGCACTTTTTCAACTAAAGTTGAGCACATTCACTGGCAAAGTTGTAACTTCACCGTGAGTTTGCCTAAAAAGTGTTACTTCCCAAGAAAACTCAGTGTGATGTGGCAATGTGAGCAATTCATGAAGTTATCCGTGAAGGCGAATGTGATAAGATCACCAGAACTTCATGGGAAATGACACTTCACAACATCTATAATAGGAAATGTATAGAAGTTGCATGGACTGCCTCGTGAAAAGAGATGCTCACTGTGACCCACTGTGATACCATGCTGATCACTTTGTTCAGGGCAGAGGTAGCAAGTTTTAAAGAAAACTACAAGTCCATGTTAACTCTGTGAGCCATGCTGAAAATAGCTGGAAATAACTGAGATAATTAGTGGATAAATAACTGAGTTAAAAGAGGAGAACACCTGAAGCAGTTGATTTTGATTGTTGAATGAGTGTGTGTCATCAAAAATAGACCATTAGGTTATCCCGTCAAGTCACTTAGACTACTGGGGCTGTCTTCAAAGTTATGGGAGCTGAGCCCTGGCAACCCCCTCATCTGTAATTTGGGTGTGGAATGGAAGAGCTCCCATCCATTCCTTCCCAGTGAAAGAGCAGGAAATGGCACTGAGATGTGTGCAGTGAAAGCAGTTCTTGATCTCCAGTGTTGCTGATTGGTAGCTGCATTTCATGTGACTTGCCACAAAACTGGACATGCTCAGTGTGCTTTTCCAGTAAAGTGCTGCATCGTGACACTGAAGTACCAAAATGCCGATGGAAATGGAGTTCCTTCTGATCTGTTTGCATGTTCAAAACATCAGATTTCAGCTTGTTCACCAAATGCAAATTCAGCATTGGCTCTGTTAAAGTCAGACCCCATTATCCCAGGAGGACATCAAACAACAAAAAGAGCAGGATTGCAGGTAAATGATCGAAGGAGTGGATGAACAGGGTCTCAGACAAGAGCCCTGGTAGGCATGGGGGTGGGTGGGTGATTTCATCCCCCTCATCAGTCAGCTATAGATGTCCCAGTCTGAAATCCCTGCAGATGGATTATGTAGGGTGGTCTGTGACTGGCTGTGAGTTGGCTGAGTATGCCCATCCACCTGTTCACATAGCTGCGCATCCCCAACTGGCTGGAAAAGGACAATGAATGCCTATGCATCAGATCTAAGGTCACCAAGGATATGTCAGAGTTCAGGGCAGGGCAGACAGTGGGTTCCTTTGATTCTGCCAGCAGGATTCCCTCTCATGTTCACATTCATTCTAGAATGAATAAAACAATTCATAAAATGGCAAGGATAAACCCAGAGACCTCATTGGACAACTGCCATCACATGACTGTACATTAAAATACTATCAATGCACTGTCAAAATCAGTTCTTACAATGAAGGCTGGAAAACCTCAATACCTACAAGAGCTACTTTATAAGGGCAATAAGCCATTCCTGGGTGTGCACTGAAGGATTAACATTGCACTTCCACAAGTATGGGCATTTGACCTTCAGCCTCATGCTGTACTATGCCACTGGGTCTTGCATCATTAATCGTTTAGCACATTCGGTCGATGACATATTGCTTACTTACTACTCTCCTGGGCCAAGAGGGCAGTTATGCAACCAGTGATTCAAATAATTTTAGGACTCAGAAGTATTTACTGCTGGCTCCTTCCACCTGGTAGTATTTTCATCCAAATGGTAGTAATATCATCCTTTGACTCATCTCGTCCCACCACCAAACCAAGTCTCAGTCCCATTGGGCACCTGCAGCCACTGACTCTCTACCACTGCTGTGGAGTCATACTGTGACCTTATTTTGAACACTGTCATGTTGCAATAGTTCTTTTGACCAGCCAGTGAGCAACTCCTGTCCCGATCCCCACAGGTTCCAATGTGGTGCCATGGCTGCTAGCATCTCATGGTACTACCAACTTTTTAAATGTGTACCATGTATTGTACATCTGCAGGGTGGAAACAAATTCCTAAAATCAGAAATGGAGTACATCATTCAAAATGGTAGTAAAATACTCCTTTACTCCCTTATCTGTTGTCCTGTATGCAATGCAGGAGGTTCCCCTCAGGCATGGGGCATCCAAAATTAACTATTGCACTACTTCTTCTGCTGGATGAGCAGCTTCACTGCCTCAGAGCATGACCCTTAGTCAACTACACAGCAGTGCAACACTATACCACCAGGTGACTGGGTAGCCTGTTTTTAACTGTTTTTACTTTCATCCCTGAAAAACAGGATCCAAAAGTTTTACTAAGTGTACCACCTTGGACAACAATCAGAATTTTCTGACTTCCAAACCCTAATCAGATTGTTTTCTGGCTTCTAAACCCTTTCAGAATCTCAGTGTTTGCATGTCTTTCATTCCTATTGTGTTATACATACATGGTGGCCTGCCAGAGATGTCACTTAGGAAACTAGAGTGTCACTGTGTGCTGTTTTGTGAGAGGAACTGATAACAAAGCCATGCAGTTCTGTCAGCCCAAACTTTACAAGATGCTCTTATTCTATAAGAGATATCTCAAGCAGGAATCATCAGTATACTGTATGTAGTATTTTAAATCATGCACTTTTCCTAGAGTGCTAGGAAACACTTCAGTTCTTTAAAATAAATGCGACACTGGACCTCCTACACTGCAGATGCAGAATGGTTACTATTAACTGCAGCATGAAACATGCACTGAACACCAGTTAAAATGTCCTGCAACACTCAGTGCTGATTGGCTAATACTGTATCATGTGATTTAGAAATGCATGTATGAGAGTGTAGTGTTCCATTTACAGTTGGAGACAGTGTGAGGAAAAGTCCAGGAATTAAATACTCAGTGGGTAGAGTGGTTAAGGAAAGGAGGGTGAGGGGACGTGAGGGTCAGGAGATGGTTCTAAGGGTGATGGAAGAGTTAAGGAGGGTGGGCAGAGGAAAAAGAAAAAAGGGATGACAGTAGGGACACTGGAAGCATAAAGGATGGAAAAGGAACTGGGAGAGAAATGCGGGCAAGGTAAAATAAGCGGGTGAGTGTCATGTGCACCAGTGCAAGGAGCCTAGGAAAACAATTACTGACCTGAGGCAACCACTGTGAGGCAGACCTGGATCTGTTGGCCATAACAGAATCATGGTTTATCAGCAATCATAGCTGGGATGTGGTCATTCAGTATGCAACATGTTCCAGAAGGATAGAACAGGGAAGAAGGGGAGTTGTTTTGTATGTGGTGAAGGCATAAGAGCCACAGAGATACATAGTAATAACTGGGACATGGAAGTGCTGGAGGTCTATGGTTGTTAGAGACAGGGTCTGGGGTCTTTACCCAGGTGGGTGTGGTGTACAGATCATCAACACAGGAGAGGAGTTATGAAGGGCTCTGGAGGAGAACATAGGCAAAATGGCAAGCAAAGGGAGGTTTTGATTATGAAGGACTTTAATCTTCCTGATGCAGACTGGAGCATTATGGCTACAGCTACAAAAGTAAGCAGGGTCATCCTTGACTCCCTACAGGGGCATTTGTCTGGCAGCTGGTTATAGAACCCACTAGGGATGGGGCAGTGCTGGACCTCGTTCTTACAAAGAGGATAACATCGAAGGAGTCACACTGGATAGCCCCTGGGTACAAGCGATAATTGTTCAGTGTGGTTTAGTATACAAACTGGGCAGAAGGAAAAACACACTAGGACGAGGTCCTGGACTTCAGGAGGCAGATTTTAAAGAAATGGGAGAATGCCTTAGTAAACACATTGAAGGGAAAGTTGGCAGTGGGGGAGTGGAGGAACAATGAAAAAGGATAAGGGAGGGAATAAATAAGGCAATGGCAAGTTGTCTGAAGGAAATAAGCAAAGGTAGGAGGAGTTATTTAGACATTCTTGATTAATCTTATTTCTTAACTGAAGGTAGAGACACAAATGATATTTTGTATTTTAAACCTTGTTCTATTTCCTAGAAGGATAGTAGATGTTGTTTCTTTATCGCACAGATCATTTAATCTTAATTCATCATCCATAGAACCAGTATCCTTGAATCGTTTCCCATTGTGCATGAAGTTGCGATTATTCCATAAGGGTATAAGGTTAGGAGGGACTGATTTAAGTTTTAGGACTTTGGTTAAATGTTTGCAAAGCTAGATTGTGGCAGTAATAGTTGGGTGTGTATTTAAATGTTTGAGCAAAGGTAGAAAAGGGTCATCTGAAATTAGTTGTAGCTTGAATAGCAATTTTCTACATTTGCCACGTAGGGTCATTTGGTTGAGATTCAGACTAGAACGATGTTGAAGCTTGTTTTAACAGAAAGGCCTTGTGATAGCCTTGCCGCTGATGGTTGAAACCTCCTACCTTCCTGGGAGCTCTGAGCTTTATAATACTGATTCTAGGAGCTTTGTTGTCCCACAATAATTCTGAGAAGATACCTTCTAACTTTTGTACCAGTTATTTTTATTTGGATTGGTAGATTATTTAGTATGGAAATGTTTTGGGGTGAAATAATCATTTTAGTGGAGTTAATCTTTCCCCAAAGGGAGAGATTCAGTTTGTACCATTGTTCCAACTCATTTTATATATTCCCTATAAGTACAGAGACATTTGCTTGCATAATTTGGGGGTATTGAGTCAATGATGTTCATGCCTAGGTATGTCATTCATTTTTAGCCCATGGGAAGGAGAAGGTGTTGGAAACCTATCTTCTTCAAATTTTGAATGAGAAGGCATTATTTCTTCTGATTAGTCCCAATCAACATGAAGGCCTAAAATGGAACTAAAAATATTAAATGAAGGGCAAAGATTCATAACGAGAAGTAAGCTGAAGTTAATGTAATTACTAAGTCATCTACAAAGGCAAAGGCCTTATTGTTTATCTTTCCAGTTTGATACCATGAATATGGATAAATATTTGTGATAAGTCTGATTAATGGTTCTAATGCTAGAATAAAAAGAAAAGGGGAGGGAGGAAGAAGGCAGCCTTGTCCTGTGCCTGGAAATAATTAAAAATTCTGAGATCATTCTATGTGAAATTATTGCTTCCTTAAGTGATATAAATAGTAGATACCCATCGTTTGAATGTTTTACCAAAATAATAAACATTTAAGACATTCTGCAAATATTCCCATTCTAAAGAATCAAGTGCTTTTCCAATATCCAGAGAGAGAGAGAGATATGGAAGGAGCTGAATTATGCCCAGAAGTCTAGCATTTAAAATTTGTATTAAGATGTTGTAATCAAAATTTAGTAGTGAAACTGGACAATAGTTTGAGCATTCCAGCGGATCCTTGTTTTATTTGATAATAAGGAAATGGGAATGCCATTTAAGAGTGCATAATTCTTTCTTTTCAAAGGTTTCTTGATGATAGACTCCGATTAGAAATTCATTTATAATTGGATTATCATGCTTGTAAAAGTCACTGTGGAGGCCACCTGGTCCTGGAGCTTTCCTTGGGTGCCTTTTCAATAATCCGAGGTAATGTAAGTATTAAACCACAACAGAACATAGTTCTACTGTGGCATTAATCTATGGTTGGGATGGTTGGCCATCCGAGTACATCCAACCTGCCAACCATGGATTAATGCCACAAGCAGAACCATGATCTGAAGTGGTTTAATGCACTTGTAACATGATAGCGCTGGTAGGAGTAACATATGACACAAACAATAAAGAGAAAAAATCACACTGTTGTACTGCTTTGTGACACATGAAAAGTGTCATGTTTATTAACAGTACATGACTTGAACAGCTGTGTCTGTTTTACATTGTGATTGCTGCAAATAATCAAAAAATTTACAACTGTGTTTAGATTTATTAATGTTTTCAAACTATTAGTAGAGTTTTCCCATACAAAACTGCTGTCATCATTATCAATATCCTTCACTTCTAAGCGTGTGTTAACACTGCTGGTTGCTACGCTGCCTGGGTAAAATTATTTATTACCTGCTGTGTCCGAGCCAGGGCTGCTGCAGTTACCGGTGATGACCGTTGAGAGTCCCATTAGGAGATAAGCAGGAGTGGGGAGGGTTTGGGATGGCTGGAGACCCTCGTGTATTCTGAGCTGCCATTCTAAAATACTGTCCACCTGGCCATCCCAAGCTCTAAGGGGTTTTAGCTGAGCCCTCCCCAAACAGCACTTTCCCTACTCTTTCATATCTTTTTATTTAAGTTCCTTTCTGAATATGTCTATTTTCCTACTTTGATCCTACTGTAACCTTCAATTCTAAATGTCCCTTTTCCTTCTGTGCTGTCCTATACCTCTTGTATCTCTTGGTTCTCTGTTTCTGCTCCTGCTACTGTATTTTCTCCATATTAACCTAATTTTATTTATTTTACAGGTCTGACAGGATGCTGACTCCTTCCTTCCCCATCAGATAAGTATCTCTCTCTATGCCTATCGTTTCCTTTCCATTCTGTTTACTCTAAGAACTGTGGATCCTTTGTGACCCCTTTTATGTCTTTTATTTTACAGGTTTCAAGGACACCGTCCCTGAAGACTCTACCTCTGGCTCCCTAGTACAGTACTTTGGTAAGAGACTTTGACTTATATCACTTATTAGTTTGACAGTGATGGTGTGACCACGCCCGTTACAGTGTGCATCTGTCTGTGTGTGTGGGTATGTCTGTGTGTCTGGCTAGGTGACTCTTAGGTGGGAGAAATGGTCCTCCTACTCCAAGTCAACACAAGTTTGAGTCTAGCGACAATCTCCTGACTCCGAACCAGCAATGCCTGGGCCGACAGATCTGTTCACTTCACCTAAAGAGTTGCACGTAGATGGGCAGCTTCACAGCCTCCTCAAGGTCTCTCTGTAAACTGCTGCCAACCACTGCATTGTACCACTCCCCACATCCTTTTCCTGCTCATCTTTTGCTTCCTGTCCATCTGTCCCAAAACCTAGTAAGGCTGTCCTTCTGACACCCAGCGACAGCAAGTCTTTACAGTAAGCGCCTTAATAACAAGCTCGATTTAACAGCAAGCTTACACTCAAAACTACCCAGCAACCATTTTATCGACAAGCGCCTACACACAAAAATACTCAGCAGCCATCTAACAGTAAGCCTCTAAATCACAGAACACAGTAATGCATAACGACAGTTTACCAGCAATCCTCTAAATCCAGAAACACACTTATGCCCAGCATCAGTTTAAATATTAAGTCTCTAAGTACACAATCACACTACTCTCCAAATGCTTACCAGCAAGCCACCAAAGTACAGCCTCTCCACAGTGTAACTCCTCAACCAATACAGTTGCACCTGGGATCCAAGAGCAGGTGAAGGAGGATTAACCACTGGGAGGATGCTGTCTCCAGGAGAGTGGTGGTCAGAACCCATTGCAACACTGCCACCTGAGTAACTGTGGGGGCAGTGCAGGCAACAGTTGTTTGGGAAGGAGGACAGTTGTTTGGGAAGGAGGACAGTTGTTTGGGAAGGAGGACAGATTGAAAAGTCTGAGTGTAAGGCACTCCATTACCCATACACTCCCAGTTTTTAAATATGTGATTAAGCTAGAGATGGCTCCTGCCTAGCTGGGAAAGTTATTGGATTTTTGGCTGGTACAACATATTTATCTCTACCAATTCTTGCTACACCTGCAGCAAGCAGAGGATACCTTGTGAAAGAAAGTACATTCTCAGCTGAGATGCTGTGTTAATTCGTTGCAGGGAAATGTCATTGGAGCAACCCATGGTGGTAGCACTGGGATGGGCTGAAACTGTCTGCACTCCCAGAAGACCCTTTCCCTACTTTTAGGAACAGATAGGATTGGGGCTGTTTACTCTATTTTCATTTTGTAGGAAGAAGGAGTGTCCCACAAGGTCACTTTGTGCTTTCCATGTAAAGAAGGAGGGTTCCAGCATGGAGGCTGTGCCACGTGGCACCATGTTGTGAGGCTAGGAGGACACTGGGTAGCATGGATCAGGGGCACCATTGGGGTACATTTTGGTAAGATTTCCAATGTACAGCTGGTGATTAGCTGATGTTGAGTGACACCTACATTAAGATGTGTGGATGTCTGATCTTGTTGGATGTGATGCCATGATGAACTATATTGCAATCAGTGGGCAGGGTGTTTGGGGAGGGAGTTGTTTCTGGACACCAAGGTAAGTATGGATAATGGGTCATCTGGAGGGGCTGCCACTAGACACAAGGGTAAATATTACCATCAAAGTGACAGGTTTTGTGAGGAGAGGATCCTCTAGACATGCAGGTAATATAGTCATGGGAAGAGGAAGTTATTTTTGGGGTGGGGCAGTGGGTGCTGCTAGCCACCAGTGATGGATATATATATACGGGATGGTGCTCGAAGGGTGGGGCTGCCACTAGATGCAGGGAAGAGTGTACATGATGGTAGCTGCTGGCTACACGCCAACAATGGATCCCTGCTGCATTCAGCTGCCCAGCACCATCACCCCACATGCAGACCCCCACGATGCGGATAAAAGGGATGAACATCTACCCCTTGACTGTCAGTTACCTTGGCAGTCCATCGCCCTGTCAGTTCTGAGGAGTGAAGCTGGTGGTTCCATCCTGCCCTGGTGGGAGTTGGTGAGTGGAGCAGCTGCCCCTCCCAGAGAGAGAGCCCAGGGACACTGAATCCTGTCCATATCCCACTCGCTGACGTCCACAAGTGGCCCAAGTTCTGAAACCTGAATCGCTGCTGTGATACTGGTATCTTCTTGACCAACCCACTTTACCTCCAATGCAATCCCTTTCCACCTGACACAGCTGATAGGTATTTTAAACCAATGATCTAATAAATAAATAAAATAAATAAATAAAATTTTCATTAGTCATACTTTTTACTAACCCGCTTTCCACTATGTCTCTAGATCCAGTGGAACCATAAAACACCACCCTGGCATTGGAGGACAATGACTATTGTATCAGATAAGTATTTGTTTTATATTTAGAGTTCCTCATTTGTCCCAGTTAGTTACTAAAGAGCTGCAGATCCTTTGTGACTCCTTTGCTATTCTTATTTTACAGGTGCAACTGGATGTTCCTCAAACCACCCAGACCACATCCCACAGTCTGCAGGAGCCAGATAAGAGATCTTTATTGTCTTTACAACAGTACCTCATTCACCATATTGGTGCACGTATACCCAGGAAAAATATCAAAGTAACACAAAAACTGCATGACACCAGTCAAGAGTTGCGTCAGCACCAAAAACAGTATATGCAGTACTATGAGACTGATTAATGTGTGGAAAAATGCATTTGACATTTATTTGTGTCAAAAGGCAAATGCCAATGGTTGTATATGTGCATGTGAAGCTGGGCTAGAAAGTCTGTACTGTACCAGGCACTTTCCTTTGTGGTTACTGCTGGTGTCTCCTTGCAAAGGTGCTGTCAGATATGAGGCTTTGCACAGTGCCTTTTGTGCTAAGCAACAATTCTTTGTGGAGTCCGATTCATAACTGCAATGCAACATTGCTGAAGAGACTTAACTTCCAGGAATGTAAATGGCAAGAATGACATAAAGCCATGGAAAAACACCCACAGGACCCTAGCGCAATGACGCTTTTGACATCAACCAGACTTAATCTGAAGATGCAGTTTTACTAGGAGGCCACCAGCAGTAACTATGAAGGAATGTGCCTGATACAGTACTGACTTTCTGTATCCCAGCTTCGTATATACTGATCCGACCACTTTTTGATGGTTGTTTACATTTTTGCACAAATGAATGTCAAATGCATTTTGCATACATTTCTCTTGTCACTGAGTAAAGAAATCCTAATAGCTGAGGAGCCCTTTATCAACAAGAGTTTGCTTGCTTTTAATGCAGTAATAACTGGTTGTGATGTCACATCCAGTTGTTACGGTGGTTCATAAGAGAAGTGAAGCTCTGTGTCAGCATCTAAGAACTGGCATTGGCAGTGAGCATTTCTGATGTGAAGCACTCTGGTGAAAGTTTTCACTGTGAGTCTCACACTGCACTCTGATCACACTGAAAGCAGTTTAAAAGAAGTGAGAGGAGCAATACAGCACAGCGTGCTCCATCCTATTCCCTACCTGGATGAAAACCAGCAACTCAGGTACACTTCCAAAACACGTGGTTGCTGGTGATGGGCAGTAGCGTTAGCACTGAGACATGGGCTGGCCATAGCCTTTTCTTTTTTCATATGTGCAGTGCTTTCTGGTTGTGTTATACTGAATAAAAATATTATTTGATGTAAACAATAAGACCCAACATTGTGCGCTGTTGTGATGATCGCAATTACACGCCTCGGTGCATTTAATGCCACCTGCCGCAGGCCTTGTGCCTAACAGCACACCTAGAGCATGTGATTATACCACCATAATGCATACCCTGTCATGCATTATTACTACAAATGACTATTTCAAACATAAATATGAGTTTTGGTATTCCTTAGTAAGACTGCAATAGTGTGTGAGTACTTTATGAATTAGAAGGATTATACAGTGCAAGTCCTCCAAATAAGCTATATTAACAATAATGGAAATGTGAGTCAGATTATTTTCAGCCATTTTAAAAGAGCAATAGTATACAACAGGTGTGCATTTGTTACAGACTTTATGCATGCCTAAAGTGTCTTAAGCATGTGGCTATGTCTCATGCCTGAAACCACTGTAGACATGTGTATGTTCTATAATGGACACACACTCTGTCTTACATAAAAGCATCACAGTTAAACATCATTCAGCTGGCTCAGTGGCACTGAGCAAAATTTCATTTCTCTGATATGCTGGCAACCCCAGGTCATGCCACGAGTCCAGATGTCGGATGCTAAGTCCAGCTGGGAGGGAGTTCAGAGCGTCCTTTGGATACTTCCCACTGGGTTAGAGCTGTGCTGCAGAGCTTCTATTACAGCTCCCAGTGGAGGTTACAGCAATGTCCTGGGCAGTGAGTGACTACATGCTGCCGGATGTTCCTGCCACTGGAAACCTCTGAGCCACACATTAGTGGGAGGAGGTGGGACAGAGAACTGTAATTATAGGCTCAGATATATTTTTATTTTACAGTTCAGTTGTAAAAACTTTAATAGTACACACAGGTGTGCATTTGTTGCAGAATATATGCATGCCTAAAGTGTGGTAAGCACTTGACTGCATCTCATGCCTACAACCACTGCAGGCATGCATATGTTCTATAACAGACACACACCCTGTCTTGTATTATTAAAAGATCATGGTATTATTAAAAACATCACAGTTAAACATCATTCAACCAGCTCTGTGGCACTGAAAATATTTCATCACTCTGATATGCTGGCAACCCTGAGTCATGCCACAAGCCCAGATGTCAGAAGCAGAGGCCATCAGGCAGGAGTTGAGTGTCCTTTGGATGCTTACCTCCCAGGAGAGGGCTGTGCTGCAGACCTTCTATTACAGCTCCCAGTGGAGGGTTGCAGCAATGTCCTTGGCAGCGTGTGACCATGCGTTGCCAGATGTTCCTGTCCCAGGAAGCCTCTGGAGCTACATGCATTAGTGGGAGGTGGGTGGGACAGAAGAACATAGTTAAATACTCAGATATATATATTTTTATAGTTCAGTTGTAAAAACTTGAATTTTGGGTACTTTATCACTATCTTCACACTGAGCCATGTCATCCTTTTAGATGCATCGATGTCTGATGTGATGGATACCATCATACCACCCATGAAGATAAACATTTTATATTCTTCAAACACAATCAAAAAGGTACAAAATCCTGGGATCTAGTTACAGCGGGACTGAATTGTCATCACTCTGTCGCAAGAGGTGAGCACCAACATTTTCTTCTGTTAATATTACCAACTGTGTTCACTGAAGTGGAATAAGACACTTTGAGATGTGGGTTATTGCCTGATAAGAGCACTTCATGTGCTGAAAAGTACTCAGTGGAAGCACATCATGCCTCATGGGGCAAACTGTCATCTGATAATAACACACAGTTATTATTGTTTAAACTCTGCATTATGTTAAAGGGTAATAAACCATAAGTAACAATATATGCTGTGTAAACAAATATGTTTTAGTCTCTATATTGTGTATTTAATTTATATAAAATAAGTATAAAAGGTATTAAATTTAAATCAACTTTGTGATTAACATGGCAACACAAATATAGAGGGATAATGAATGGGAAAAGTAACAAATTGTGGCCCCTAAGAGATGTTGTCATGCAGCTAGTAAACCTCGAGAAGGAAGCTCGAGAGGTTTGGCATAACAACCTTAACAGGGAACACAGCGTTGTTAAAGTTCCCAATTCATTGGTCTTTATAGCGTATGGGCAGCATTCAAAACAATACTGCCTTTGCCAACCCATTTTGCCTGTTACTCTATGCCTTTCTTCTGACAACAGACTGTGCCCCTCCCATGCCATGTTCAAGCCCCACTCACACCTAAGAGCTATTGTGATCATGTCTGTGTCCCCTCGATTTGTGTACCTGTAGGGTCATCCATAGAATTATGTGGATTCGTCAGTAGTTGCTTGTCCAGCAGTACTCTCCAAAACAAGCAGTCACAAAATCTGGGAGACTCGCATGTTAAATACATTAATGTTGTTTTTGGCATCTTTGTGACATAGACAAAAGGATATAAGAACCTCTTGATGTCACTGCGATACCATAGTGAGTGTAGGAATTCATCAGTTTCAACCCTTATTAGCCTCTCCCACATATTATAACAGCATTGCACCACACATTCACTTAACAGTAAAAGCCCAGTCCCAAGCAATAGTTTTAATGTTTCTTATAACAGTCATGTAACAATTCAAGGTATTCATCAACAGTACAAGCATATTGCTACAAAGCAGTCCTTAACTATCATCTGGACTGCTGTGAAACTACTACCTTAGTCTTCTAATTTGCATCTCAGTTAAATTGTTCATGCTATTAGTAGGCTAACTAAGGCTTCTGACTGTGAAGGACATTGTGATATACCATTGTAATACAATTGACTGTTAAACATTACAAAAGCAGTTTGAATGCTAATTTAAGGCTAATTTCATGCTAAAATATTGCTAAGGTTAACTGTCATGTTAAGATTAAGTGAAGGCTCAGAGGAAATGTGAGGAACTTCTTCATATAAGTGGTGGATGCATGTAACAGCTTACCAGCAGAGGTGGTGGGGTGGAAGCAGTGACAGGGCTCAGGAACACATGAGGCAGACACAGAGGGATCTTAGGTTGGGGGACCAGAGACCAAGTAGGGTCTGCAGTGACACTATAGGTAGGAAAATAGGGCAGACTAAGTGGCCCATCAGCTCCTTATCTCTAACAGATTCTATGTTTCTGTGTTTCTAAACCCACACTTTGCCAGCAAGTGCATACGACGTACACACATGCATACATGCACAAACACACACACACACTAGTGTACACCCATAAACACAGTTGTGCACGCACGATAACTCACATGCATAAACATGCACATACACTTTTTTTCTATACACATACACACAATTGTGTTTATGCACATTTCTTCACACACACTCACTCCCTCTCTCTAGCTCATGAAACTGACAAAAGATAAACGCAGATAGTAGAGCTTCTAGTACAGAGCATTAAACCCAAAACTCACCCTGCAAATATACATTTTATTTTTATTTTACATGATTTAGTGTTTTTATTATTTAATATAACACTTCTATTTTTCTATAACATGGCACTGACGCTCAATTGAAATTTGCTTATGAATGTCTTATAGCAGCATGCCTGGGCTTTACAAAATGTAAAAAAGAGAAACAACAAAGTTATTGCAGGTAATACCTTTTATTGAGCTAACAAGATTGTTATTGACTAAGGTGTACAAATGAGAAAAAATTCTCATGAAATCAATATTTCTAAATGTTCAGTAAGAGCACATCATGACTTTGGTTTCTGACATTTTTGCACTTATTGAACTTTGAACTTAGCACTGTGACTGGGAGGCGTGCACACATTAGCTGGTACCAGCCCCTGGGAATGTGAAAACACAACACAATAAAGCACAACAAATTACCATAATCAATAAAATATGACAAAGTATGACAACCAATATTACATAAATAAGAGAAATACAGTCAATAAATTAGTCTGAGAATTATTTACACAATTATTACAATAAATAACATCTAGTTAACTTGCATTCAATATGAACGATCCTCTGCTTGTGACATCACATCAGGAAATGGTTCTGATGTCACAGATTGCACTATCAGGGGTGAGGACAAGCAGCAGGAGCAGATGGAGGGGACTGGGTGGAGATCCTGTTTCTGTGGTAATGTACACAGTTATAATGAAAGGGGAATACCAAACTCTTCCAGGTATGAAATATAATCAGGACTGTGTATAACTGTTATGTTTTTCACAGTTGCCATCACAATATCAGGGTTCTTTAAGTGGTTTAATAGCCTCTAGGGTTTATGTAGCTCTGAAGGTGAACAAGGCTAAGGAACAGAATGGGATACACCAACGGGTACTAAAAGAACTCATGGAGGTGCTAGCTGCCCCCTGACAGCCTTATTCAGCAGTTCACTGGAAAAGAGCTGAAGTGGTCCCTCTACATAAAAGTGGCAGCAAGCAGGAGGCTAGGAACTACAGGCTGGTCAGGCTTACTTCACTGGTGAGGAAATTCATGGAAACCCTCCTAAAGGAAAGGCTGGCAACACTGCAAGACCACAGGCAGCATGGATTCATGGGGGAGGGGGTGGGGGTTCATGTCAGACATATCTGATTGATTTCTTTGATTGGGTGACCAGTGTAATAGATCAGGAAAAGGCAGTGGACATGGTCTATATGGACTATAGCAAGACCTTTGATACTGTGCCACACAGGAGTCTGATACATATATTAAGGAGCCTAGAGGTTGGATCTAAAATGGTGAATTGGGTTAGAAACTGGTTAAAGAGCAGTTACCTACTGTCTGGCACCCAGCTTCCCTCAAACATATATAATGGTAGATCTGCTCTACTGTTGAGGAGCACTAAAAATTCTATGCACTTCCTTCTGGTTAAAAAGTTATAGCACCTGAAATTTGCACCCCCATAAAAACAAAGCCTTGTCTGACACGCCTCCTTTTGTGATGTCAGAAAATGAATACTGAGGGTGCATGTCATTAACCTGTATGTTTTTGATCTATGATGCGTTTAGTACTATTTAGAGGTGCCATGTAGACAAATCAAAGCAGCCGCTTGGAGTAACAGTCCCTGTTTACTGGAGTGGTCACTTTCATTGTTCCAGGTGGCAACTCTAAATAGTACTAAACGTCATTGACAAATGGCACCAATATAGATCTATGGAGCAACACATGCAGCCTTCATTTTCTGATGTCTCAAAGGAGGTGTGTCAGACAAGGCTTTGTTTTTGGGTGCTATAACTTTTAACCAGAGGGAAGCGATAGTAATTTTAATGCCCCTCAACAGTAGAGCAGATCTACTATTATATATATTTGAGTGGAGCTGGGTGCTGGCAGTAAGTACCTGCTCTTTAACAGGTAGGACATAACATAGTGCTTAATGGCATTCACTCTAATAAGACAAAATTAGGATCATTCAAGAAAACGTCGATCAACATCTTGCCTCCCAAGCATCTGTGACTGCTAACCCAGCCCCACCTAGTCCTGTTCCCATCCTATCCAGTGCTACCTTGGGACCCACCCCTTTCTCCCCTGTTCTGTCTCCACCATCCATTCTGTCTTGCCTAATCCTCTGTCCTCCACTGCCCCCTACTTCTCTATTCTCTTCCTCTCGTGCCCTCCTTTTACTTCCCTCCCCAGTGCTTTGGTAACCATGGACAATGCCTAGTCATCCGGCTGCAACACTCATGTATAAAAAAATGTTCTAAGACTCCTGCTGTTACTTTGATATAAGGCACTTTTGTGTCCCTATTATTATGTTTTCATTGTTCATCCACCCGGTTGTTCAATCTGTCCCTTCCCTACCTTACACTATTGCACTTAATTTCTCTTGTTGTATCATTCCTTATTGTTCTAAGTGTACTTTGTTTTGTTCTCCTTGACGTGGAACCTTTGTAAATGAGCTTATAACTCAAAGGTATTGTTTCCAAGAAATACATCAATAAATGCAGTGGTAGAGCTAGTAGGATCCAGGGAGCATGGGAAGGGGTATATCCAGCAGGAGGAGGAGGAGGTGGTGTTGCCACTGTACAGCCCACTGGTGAGACTCACCTGGATAAACTGTGTCCAGTTTTGAGGCCATACCTCAGAAGGGACATAGACAGGGTAGAGGCAGTCCAGGAGAGGACAACCAAAATGGTGAAGTGGGTGTATCAAAAGTCTCGAGGAGAGATTTAGAAATCTCAACACATAAACCTGGAAAAGAGGAGAGCAAGATGTGAGATAACAGAGACCAAGTCCCTCACAGGGGTGAACAGAGTGTAGGTGGGAACCTGTTTCAAATGGGAAAGAGCAGCAGGACCAGGAGGCATGCAATGAAGCTTGGGGAGTTTAGGAGGCACATGGGGAAATACTTCACTGAAAGGGTGGTAGATGACTGGAACAGACTGCCAGCAGAAATGATGGAGGTGATAACAATGAGGGGCTTCAAGTACTGTATGCATGGGATAGACACAGAGATGAGTTAGAAAACAGACAGGCAGGAGAAAGGGTTGCTGGAGACCAGTTAGGGTCTGCAGTGACAGATTAGGCAGGGGAGCTGGGCAGGCTGGGTTGACCAGTGGTCCTTTTCTATTTTTCTGTTTCCCCCTCAGGTAATGGTGGAAAGTCCCATGGATGCCATGCACCTGCTCAGCAGTCTCCCCTCCACTTGCCTCCATCTTCCCATTCAGTGAAATGACGTATGGTAAGAGTGAGGTGGGCTGGCACTGTACCTTCTTCTAAAGACATCTCTTCTCCTAGCCTGACATGTTGCCTGGCCCCAAATGTCATTCTATCAAAAATGTCCCCTACTGACCCTGATCCAAGATTGTGGAGTCAGTAGTAAATCCTAAAGTCTCCGTTAGTCAGTATACCCGTCCAATCCCAGTCAGTGGTGGGTTGCTGAGCACTCTGTCTGCCATGCCATTTAGTGATGATAAGCAGACTAATTGTTCCACCACACACTAGGGATTTGTGTATCAGCAGCCACCATCCTGCTACTGTCACTCCTGCAGTAGGGACAGCCTACATCACACCATTCCTGTTGGAAGGGGGACTGACATCATGGGGAAGCCACCGTGTGAAAGCACTCCAGTCACCTACGCAACAAGGCAGTACTGTTGCTGTTTGGTGAGCATGACCCTGCACCTGGAATCCAAGAGTGCTGACTCTTCAGTGCACTCAGCACAATTCCAGGCTGAGGCTGGGAGTCCATCTGTGGGTGACTCTCATCAGTTGTTAACTTGCTTACATTTTGTGTAACTTCTTCTAGGAAAGTTATCCTGATCTTATAAGTCTCTCCTGCTAAAGCCAGTTTTAATAAATAAATACAGGTTTGGATGCATTAAGGTGTCTGTGATTGTCTAAGAGTTAAATTTCTTTTCACTAAAAGCATTTGGGCGAGATAGCCAATTTGCAAGTGGTTGAGTCTTTAGCTTCATCACTCAGGCTTTGCATGTTTTAATAAGCAGAATGGAGCGGTATTGGCCACGGCTAGTTTAGTCTCCTCCTTGCATCATGTCTGAAAATGCTTCTACTTTTTTGACACCTTATACATAGAGGCAGTTGGAGAATGCATTCAGTGCTTACTTTCTAGCGGAGCGGCAGGCGTGGATTGTAAATAACAAGAAACAGACGATAATCACTTCCATGATGACAGTCAGGGAGATCAGCACCCGATCAACGAATGCAGCTGTGGAAAGAAAGTAGAATGTTATTTGATGTAGAAAAATGCTTACCAGGTTTTCAAGCTCATGCAAGAACAAAGTCTAATGAAATTGGGATTGTGCAGCGCCCAATAAGAAATGGAACAATTTTCACTCATAACAGAGTGCCTGACTCCTCACTCTAAACTTTCAAATGACAGAATTATGCACTACACATCAGTATATATTTCATATCATTTTTGAAGCTAATATAGAACAGATGATGTTCATCACATTTTCAAAGTCATTCAGGAACAAAGTTTAATGAATTTCTGGAAAAAATTGTATTTCGCTTTCCAAATTCTTATACTGCATCCAAAATGAGATGAAAAAGTTTTGTAAAAGACTGCCTGATTTCTTAAGGAAAACGTTCAAATGATAGAATTAAAACACTACCCATCAGCTTATATGTCACATATTTTTGCAGTTAACATCCACTTCTTGGTACCTCTGCACAGTAACAATAATGCTGGATCACTCCCCCATGCCTCCACATGTTTGGGTTGCTTGCCTACACCTGACCTCACAACCCTCTGTTGGTGATATCTCAATCTGTTGAAATAGAACCCTCTTAAATGGGAGTGGAAGGCATGATGATCTCTTCAGGTGAAACCGGCACCCGCAGCAGATTACGCCTAGAAAACAGGGATCCTATTTTCATGTCAATGTATAAAGTTATTATGTGAAAGGGGAAGCTAAATGCAGATGATATGTGACATAAAAGCTGAATTATGTCTGAAGTTGAAGTTTTTCCAATATTTTTCTTGTGACATCACAAACTCTTACAGAGCCACTACATCTTGGGGGAATAAGCATGGGGGGAGATCTGGGACTGGCAGTGGACTTCAGGGGGCAGACTTTGTGGGCATGGGAAATATTCTCAAGGATCACTTGAAGGGATTACATCAATGACAAATGTGGAAAGGAGATGGGAGGTCATAAAATGGGACTTCATGAGGCAGTCAGGTCTGCGCTAAGTTGAAACATAAGGGAGCAAGGTCACATAAACCATGCTGGTGTTCCAGTGAGGTACAGGTAGCAGTCAGAGAAAAGAAGGCGGTCTACAAAAAATATAAAACAACAAGAGGGGTTAGGGATAAGGAAATGTACCATCTTGCATCTAGAAAAGTCACCTGTATGGTGAGGGGAGCAAAGTCCAGTAAAGAACAGCGGCTGGCACAGGGGATATATGGAGGGGAAAAGGGGTTCTTCCGGCACATTGGGGAGCAGAGAAAAACTAAGGGCCATCTCAGCAGATTGAGAGCAGAAGGAGGGTGGGTGGAAGAGGCAAGGGACCAGGCAGAGGTATTTAATGAGTACTTTGCCTCTGTGTTCACTAGGAAGGGGGATGGGATATCTACAAAGCAAGGCATGAAGGGGATAGAAGCGGCAGTGAGTGGGATCAGGGGAGCAACAGAAATGGAGCAAGAGGGAGGGAGAGGTACCCCAGGGTGTCACATCTGGATAAGGATAAAGGCCAGTAAGGTGGAGGACAGTCTACAGATAGTGCTATCTCCGCCAAAGGGTGTGGTTAGCCTCAAGGCCTAAAGAAAGACAAACCTCCTGGGCCGGATGGCATTCATCCGAGAGTACTATGGGAATTGGCGACATACTGGCTGCACCCCTGGCGGAGCTCTTCAACAGGTCACTTGAGACAGGGAGAGTACCTTAGGATTGGCGAGAGGCACATGTGGTGCCAATCCATAAAGGGGGGTCGAGAGAAGTACCAGATAACTATAGACCCATCAGTTTGACCTCGGTGGTGGCAAAATTAATGGAGAGTATACTAAAGTAATGATTGGGGGTGTACTTGGAGGAGGTGGGAGGTCTGAATAGTCGGCAACATGGGTTTGTGCCAGGTAGATCATGTCAAACCAATCTTGTAGAGTTCACTGAATGGGTAACATCAGAACTGGACAGAGGAAAACCTGTGGATATACTATTCTTGGACTTCAGCAAGGCATTTGACTCTGTCCCCCACAATGGTCTGGTGGAGAAACTGATTGGGTTTGGAGAAGGCCCTTTGATGGTCAGAAGGATTGAAAACTGGCTATCTGGATGCACCCAGAGAGTAGTGATCCTTGGGGAGTTCTCGAACCCTAGAGAGGTTGGTAGTGGGGTACCGCAGGGCTCGGTCCTGGGTTCGATCCTGTTTAATGCATACATATTAGATATCAGGGAGGGTATAGGGTGTGAAATGAGTCTCTTCGCTGATGACTCCAAGATGGGAGCAGTAGTTGAGGGAGAAGAGGGGAGGTTGGCCCTGCAAGGGGACCTGGACACCCTGGAAAGCTGGGCTCACACATGGAAATTAAATTTCAATATCACCAAGTGCAAGGTGTTGCATCTTGGTTGGGGAAACCCTAAACACAGGTACTCCCTGTCAGGGGAGGTGCTGAAGGCCTCAATAGGGGAAAAAGACCTAGGGGTCATGGTGGATGCATGTATGAATAACTCTGAGCAGTGCAGGAGAGTGGCTAGCAAGGCAAACAGGATGTTGGGATGCATCGTAAGGGGGATCACCTCTAGGAGCAAGGAAATGATTCTGCCGCTGTACAATGGACTGGTTAGACCACACCTTGAGTACTGTGTACAGTACTGGAGACCACACTTGAAGAGGGACATACAACTCCTGGAGAGGGTACAGAGGAGGGCAACTAAGGCGATACGAGGGCTAGGAGATTTGACGTATGAGGACAGACTTGAGGAGCTCTGCCTGTTTTCATTGGAGGAGAGGAGAGACAGGGGGACATGATTGAGGTCTTCAAGTACCTCAAGGGAATAAATAGGGTAAACATGGAGGGCATCTTTAGACTAAAGCAGGGAGGTATCACCAGAGGGCATGGTTTGAAGTTGGAAGGTGGAAAGGTGAGAGGGGAAAAGAGGAGGAGGTTTTTCACTGAGAAGGTGGTGGACCCTTGGAATACACTGCCTGGTGAGCTGGTTCAGAGATCCACAGTGGAGGGCTTCAAGAGTGGGTGGGACAGACACAGAAAGTGGATGTATCAGATGATGGCCTGTCCCAGGGGGGTGGGGATGGATGATAGGGGTTTCTGGAGCACAAGGGATGGGAGGGCCTCGGCACCCAACTAAGGATCTAAGGTTCGAGGCAGACTCGATGAACCGTAAGGCCTAATCTGCTGGCAAATAGTATGTTAATATGAATCATTGAGAAAACACACATTCTGGCCACAGTTCTGTTTATATTCCATATGTTTTCTGTACTTCATGTTCCCTTTATCTTTAGAACTATACACATTTACTTCAAATCAGGACCATGCTGCCATGCTGAATCCTCAAAGTTGGGAGATGAGAAAAGTGGGTAAGGGTCACTTCCAGCAGAAGTCATCTTTGCACACACTGACCTCTCGTTGGTGTGTGCTGACACCGAATCCCTTTTACTCCCTTCCCCCGATTCTGATTCCTCCTGGAAGGGGTCAGGCAAAGAAACTGAAAGACAGGCCCTGGAAGATGACTCTCCACTTGGGGAATGGAAGGAAGGCCTGCCAAGGTGGGGAATTACTCAGGGGTTCCCACAGCAATGAAGAGGAAACGTCAGCCTAGTCATGACCCCTTCAGGGGTTTCATCAGCCTTGGTGCACTGTGTATGGGCTGGAGGAGGTCTGAGAGGGAGTGCGCTGTTCCCTTACCATAGGTCCCTTGTGGTTGACAACTGAATGTTGTTGCTAAAAATGCTTGAGTGAGCATGAATGCCATGCAGAGTAATAGTGAAGTATATACAGAAAGGTGTCTAAAAGGATGTTTTTCCAGCCCCACTTTGATGACAGGACATGCTGGGCAGGGGCTCCCAAGTCTTAAGCCTAGCAATAGTTTAAAAGTAAATGTCAACATGTTAGATAAAAGGTATTACTAACACATCAATTTTCAATGGCAGAGGTGAGGGGTAGTTCACAGTTTGTCTTTTATTTTATTGGATGATAATGTTGGGGAATCTGCTTTTCCAATAACTATGTTTACCAAATGTCAGCCATTTCCTTTTGTTATTCTGGACTAAGCAAGCGTATGAATCACGAGACTCTGCTGACTTACCTAAAATGATCAAAGATGCATTGACCACAAGGAAGGCCCCAGCTCCCGCTGTAAACCCTTGTAAGGTACTGGAGTTCATATTCAATAAAGGACCTAGAACAAAAGGACACACATGTTTGTAAGAGCAGTCACTAGTCCTCTGGTTACAGTATACTGTTGGGAGTGGCGGATCAGGGGATACTCTGGTTCAGATAAATATCAACAGTTTCGACAATTAGCAATGTGTATGAGACTGAACTTGCTTGATCCCCCCTCCCCCCAAACAGGTTTGAGCGAGGCATCTCCTGCGAAGGTGGCATCACCGTTTAAAAAACTCTGTTCCAGTAAAGGGCACAGTGGTCTTACCCTTTTCAAAATTATTTAAAAACAAAAGGCTGAATTCAGTAAAACTGCTGCTAAATAGCATTTATGAGGCATCAGGGTTCAAACCCCACCAGAATCCTACATTAAAGAAATTATAACTTAAAAGTATGCTTGAAATACAGCCTGTTGTGTGTAAGTAATAAATATGACAGAGTGCATGCTGATGCTTTTGGGGATAATTGTACACTTTGGATAGTGAGGCATGAGAAATACTGAGGGCCTTACAAGGTAAAGTAAAGTAAGGGATTCAAACATTTGCAATACTGTCATTATAAAACCAATAATGTAAATTTACATATTAATAACAAACATAAAACACATGGCAAGTGGTAATTCATCTCATTTCTCATGTCTCACTCTGGAGAAGTTCTGCAAGTTCACTATTACAAAGTTCCAAAATAATGCACTTAAGGCACAGAAACCCAGGGGCAGAGTACAAAATGGGTGGGGTGGTATTGATGACCACCAAGCAGAAAGAGAACTGGTGGTAATCATATCAGATGACCTGAAGGTGGCCATGCATGGCAACAAGACAATAGGGAGTGCAAGTGGGATGCTGGGGCGATAGAGGGTATTGCCAGCAGAAAGAGGAGGTGGTATTGCCTCTGTATAGATTGCTGGTAAGACCTCACCTAGAATATTGGTCCAGTTCTGGAGACCACATCTCCAGAAGGACATAGACAAAGTTGAGCCAGTCCAGAGGAGGCAACTAAAATGATGCAGGGTCTGCATCAAAAGTCGTAAGAGGAGAGACTAAAGGACCTCAATATGTACACCCTGGTGCAGAGGAGGGAGAGGCAAGATATGATAGAGACCTTTAAATCCCTCACAGGGGTATGTAAGGTACAGGAGGTGACTATTTTTCAGAAGAAAACATGCTCAACAACAAAAGGACATGCTATGAAACTAGAGAGGGATAGATTCAAGAGAGATGTGTGGAAGTACTTCTTTATAGAAAGAGTGGTGGATTCCCGGAACAGCCTTCCAGGGAGGTGGTGGGGGCAAAATAGTGGTGGGGTTCACGAATGCATGGGATAAGCACAAAGGAATCATAGTGGAAAGGAAGGGGAAAGGAGAAATACCTGTAGATCTGGCACGGTCTGATGTAACAGTGTACAGCAAGTAGGTAAGTAGAAATGGGCAGACTGGATGGGCCAAACGGTCCTTATCTGATGTCAAATTCTTTGTTTCTATGTTTCTATTACACACACTCTAAGAGTGAAACTGGGATCATAAAATTGCTCACCTGGTTTTAGTTTTAAAACAAAGTAATACAGTTTAAAATGTGAAGTATTTCTGGCCTGTACTATTGTGCTAGAATAATACACTGCCATGTGACCACATTTGACCAATCGCATGTCTTGGTCTCTCTTACCAATGTTATATATGTTTTAGCAGATCTTATTCAACATGAGCACATCATTTCCCCACACACACACACTCCCAAAAAGCATAATGAACTATACCTGCTAAGCGTAACCATGTCCAGGTGGCCCAGATGGCTGCGTAACAGAATGGCAGGATGGAACCAAACCTCCTGTTGCCTCGGACCTCAATTCTCGACACATAGAGTTGAAGCAGAGCACCAGGAATCAGCACCCAGGGAATGGTGAGGTGGGCTCGGATGGGATCCATCAAATTCACCTGGATGGCAGAGAGGGAAGCCAGTCCATTACATACGTAGAAGAGAGCATCTGGTAGCTGTGCGCTGGTGGAACTTGGGAAATCCTTGGCTTCGGTGAATAAACTCTTGAAATGGAACAACAGTTTCTGAAGTGTGGTGGACAACATCACTTGGATTCCTGTAGGCATCAGAGCCTTTTCTGCTATTGAGTTTATTAGGCTTGCGAATGACTTGTATAAGGAGAGGGCAGTGTAGATGCAACAGATGACTCCGAAGAATATGTGGGACCCATGGATTGGTATCTGACTTATGGTGGAGATGGTGAGCAAAACAAAAAGGCAATTGTGGGCCAACTCTAGTAAGTCTATGTTCAGGGACATGACGCACAAAATGCAAGCAGTGACCAGGAAGAACCAGTCCCCTATGATCCCTGCTCTGCTCCCATCTAGATCAGTGGATTTAATGAACACAGTCAATGTGAACTCTTCCCAGGACTTCACCAGCCAGTATAGACTGTGGAAACCAAACTTTGTGGCAAAATATACATCATCTCGTAAGTAGCTGTAGTAGCTGGAGAGGAGCTGAGCAGTGGCAATGATGCTGACCCAAATAGCACCAACAAAAAAAGTGTTCATGTAACCAAAGGAATAGAAAGCGAAGATGAATGGTGCAATGACATCACACATGTTCCCTAGCCCCATTGGTTCGGCATATTTAGTGTTCTTTTTTTCCTCTCCAATCATTTTTGAAGATGAACTGTTGCCTGTACCCAGGAGCAGGACATTAAAGAGTGGATTCCCAAATCCTGGGATGACATATTTTTGAGTAACCCCCTTGAACAGAAGTGCTTTGGCTCCATACAACCCACAAATGACTATGACTAGTTCCAGGATCCCAGATACTACGAGGCCCCACTGGCCAAACAGTCCAACTGCCTCGAACACCAGTGTGAATGTGATTGCCCCAAAGACAAAAGGCATGATGTAGTTCACAGTTGCAGAGCAGAAGGAGAGGATGAAAGCTACAACAATGTAAGGCACGAGCCCCTACAGCTGACTCTGTGATTGATGGAGAATGAGGAAGAGTGCTGTTGAGGACCAGGCTACTGTTTTCCAGTCCAGCTGACCATATAATAGCATCCTGATGCTGTGATATATTAGCAAGTGGGAGCTGGCTCCCAGAGTTAGATAGAGTTGCCCCATAGCTGCTCCACAGAGCTGAGAACACAATAAAAGCCGTGCCTCCAAGGTGGTCATACTTCCGAATGTGAGAGCCCAGCAGCAAGTTGACTCAATCCCAATCAAAATAAGGTGAACTCCTAGGTAAAACAAATGGATAAGGTTTAGTCAGTGGCAGAATTATTTGTGCTTTTCTAAAATGTCAAATGAAATATGATATTAAAACTAGGGATCAAAATCTAGGACTGCTGTGCTCTGAGTATGTGCTCCTTAACCAGCTGAGCTTTTAGGACAGTCAGGTGGGTGGTGGTGGTTCTGTGCTCACTATCCTTATAGACTATGACATGAAACATGAAATGATGTGTTTGCCCATGCTTTAGAACCCCAAGCATTTTGTACACAGTCACACTAACACTATAGAGGAGTGAGGGACTGGAAGTCGGGGCAATAGCAGAGCACGATTCATTAAATAGTTAAAGGGGAACGTTCATGTACAGTGGCTCACATTGTCTGAAACATATGAATGTGCCTTTAAATCAGGTATATTGAACTTTCCTGTAGCTGGAAGCAGTCCAGAGATATTGCTGACTAAACATGTCTTATATTAAGACTACAATGCCACCATTATATGGAGCCTTGTGATGTCATAGAGGAACAAGCTGTGCCTAACTGCATGTAATCAGGCACATCTTGTACCTCCATGACAGCACAATGTTTCATGAAATGAAGCAGTTGTATTATCAATATACAGCAGACTAAGTAAGCTTTATTTCTGCAACTAGTTACCGGTGTGCCCCTTACCTTGATTAAAAGAACATTTTGTGGGCTTTCAGATGGTATAGACCTCTTTACCTGAATGTTAACCTTTAAGGATTATTGTAGCACAATCACTCCATGAGATGTTGCAACTCATTAACATAAATATACTGGCAATGGCAGGTTGTATACTAAAACAGCTTTAGCAGTCAATCATCAGGACACATACACAAATAGACACACACACACACACACACACACATACACACACACATATACACGCAATGCAGGCACACACACTTTTTGTATATGAATGCAATGACAGACATGTATGCAAAGAGTCATACAGACATGTACGGAAACCCGTTCACAGCTACTGTCATTGGCTAAAAACAACTGCATTAAACAGGATGCTGAAATCATGAGTAGCAATTATAAAAATTTGAAAAGGAAAGCCCTGCACACAGAGTTTAGCATTTTGTAACCGACAATAGAACTAATGCCTACACTGTTGTATGTTCAATCAGACCCTAAGGAACACCACGCCACAGATTCCCGAGACCTTTTTGTTAATTTTTTATGTCCCTACTTTGTACGATTTGTTCTTTTTTTTTGTTGTTTAACCAGGTATTGCACACTAAGCTGAAAACTTTTTTACAGGAGCGACCTGGGAGCACAAGGAGGTTAAGTGACTTGCTCAGGGTCACACAGTATGCAAGTAGAAGCTGTGGGATTCAAACCCAGATCTGGTCTGCTAGATATTACCAGATTTGCAGCTTAGAGCCTTAGACCACTGCGCTATACTGCCTCCGAAATATTTTCAACCCAAATAGTTTGTAACCAGGATAGTGGCAGCATTGATGAAGGGAGCTAAGCCCATTGTCAATGTAGGGCTGTGTCACACTGATGGTCAATGGTGTTACGCACACAAAACCTATCAGTTAATAGGAGGAACTTTTGTTCCCCTTAAATGACTGAGGAGTGCCAAGAGCAAGGGGGAAGCTGGACTTATTGGTTCTGCAAACACCCAAAAATATACTTGTAATTTAGAATCAACTTGAAGCTGAAGTGTTTAGCCTTATTAGAACAGCTCTAATTAAGCCTGACTATGCAAGTGAGGCTCCCTTCCTTTCTTAGTGGGGTGGTGCATCTGCTTCTGGTATTTATTCCTCTGGATTGTCTGGATGTGTAAACTGAAAACATGGAAGAAGGAAGAGCTGGATGTTAGTCTGTGTTGGCGATTGGAGGGGCTGCTGAAGGAGCAGGTTTTACCGGACTGAAGTGATGCAAGAGACTGTTTGGTTATACTAGGGGCTTCTAAAAGATGTTTTAATTATTTCCTTTCTGGATGGGGAGATACTCAATCCCTTGAAAGACTTAAACTGAAAGTTTCAGTACTTCTTGGTAGGCTATAGTGGTTATTTGTTTTCTCCAACCAATTGACCCTTTATTGTCTCCTAATGTATGCACTATTTTAAAGACTCATGTACGTTGTACTGTATGCACTCTGTAATTATTCCCTATTCTCCCAGTTCTAATTGTATGTTTAAGCAATAAGGCATGACAGGGTGAGTGGCATTGTGTACTAACGTCACCCCTGGGGTGGGCTGAAGGATGAGACAAAGCTGAGTGCTTCCCACCCCAGGAGTGATGCATTACAATAACACACACACCTGTGGATTGCCTTATTATAATGGCTCATGTTTAATTAATAATAATAAAAAAATAAATTTATTGTTTTTTAATTTTTTGGTGTGTGAAAGTGTATATTTAAAAAAAAAGTCCATTATACTTTTCCACCAGTAGGTGGCACTGCTACCTGAATTATGTTGTGCATCTAGTTTCCCATGGCTGTTTTACTGCGGCGTTTGCCATCCCGTTAAACGGGGCTGTACTTCAAGTTTTTTTGTTGTTGCTTTTTTTTATTTAAATTGTGACTGTTTGTTTCTGTGGTTACTGAACCACACTGCAGGATATGGAAGTGAGCACGCTGTCACAGGATTTCAGTGGCAAGGAGGATAAGGATATGCCACTTTTTTCAAACTTGTGAGTAAAGGAAGCACATGGCAGGTCGTGGATGGAGGTTCTCTGCCAGGTATTAAAACTACAGGATTCCAAATACATTACATTTTCATGTCTGTTTTCCTTTATCTGAGCAGCTTCTGTGAACCGTGTGGTCAGCACTTTGGTCTCGTGGTTCACAGGCGGCTCAGTTCGAGAAAAAAACTACTGGCATGAAAATAACATGCATTTTGTTTGTTGTGATAGGAAATATATTTGCTCTGTGTTGAGAAGCAGTGGACATCAAGAGCAAGATCAGTCTGTTTGCTGATGATACCAAGGTAGGAGCAGTGGTGGATGACTTAGGGGATGGCATGGGTTGCAGGATGATCTGGAAAAGCTTGAAACCTGGTCAGACACCTGGCAGCTGGGATTTAATGCCAAAAAGTGCAAGGTGCTGCATTTTGGGCTGAAGAACCCAAGGAGGAGTTACCAGCTGGGAGGAGTGCTGCTAGCCAGACAGAGGGAGGAGAAGGATCTGGGGTGCTCATTACAGGGTCAATGAACAACTCTGCACAATGTAGGAAGGCAGCTGCAAAGGCCAATAAAATGCTGGGTTGTATTGCAAGGGGTATATCCTCTAGGAGGGAGGAGGTGATTCTACCACTGTATAGGTCATTAGTTAGACCGCACCTGGAGTACTGCTTGCAGTACTGGTGCCCGTATCTGAAGAGGGACATTAAGTTTCTGGAGGGGGTGCAGTGCAGGATGACAAAGATGATCAAGGGGCCTGGGGACTTATCATACGAGAGGAGGCTGAGGGAGTTGAACATGTACTCACTGGAGGAGAGGAGGGACTGGGGGACATGATTGAAACCTTTAAGTACATGAAAGGAATAAACAAGACAGGTACAGAGGGGCTGTTCAAAGTAAGGGAGGGGAGGCACACCAGATGCCATGATATGAGACTGGAGGGAGGAAGGTTCAGGAGGGAGATGAGGAGACACTTTTTTACAGAGAGGGTGGTGGCTGGGTGGAATGCGTTACCTGCAGAAGTGGTATCCAGTAGAACAGTGGACTGCTTCAAAAGGGGATGGGACAGGACAAGGGGGAGGGTCAATGAAGGGGAAGGGTGGAAGGGAGGGGCAGCTGCAGAATAAGGGGTGCTAGCTGCACATTCGAGCAGACTTGATAGACCTCTAGGCCTTTATCTGCTGGTAAATTTTATAAGTTCGTATGCTGTTTGGGGAGAGGGGTTAAACCATGATGGGCTAAGGATTTGGTGATGTTTGCTTCTCTGTGCAGTTTAAGTGGGGAATGATTTTTGACATGTCATGTGGTCTTTTTGTGTCTGGTCTAGATACAGTGCTGTTATTGTGTTATAACATCGATTTGTCTAAGAGCACCAGCCAATCAGGATCCTTCAATTTTTCTTGCCATGGTGTAATTCCTGATATTCACTCAGTGTATTTGAATTATATGCTCTCTGCATTGATTCCATATTTCTCTATTCCTCCCTCCCCAGGTCGCAACTGGAAATGAACACTGGGCTCTGTGGCCTTATCTAGTAAAATATGTTTAATGAAATACATAACTTACTAGCTTACTAACTCACTCACTCACTTCAGTCACAGCATTCTGTATCTGCTCTGTGAGCCTGAAACAGTAGGTTTCCTTCAGGTCTGATTGTTTCCATAACTGCCTCTCCACCAGTGTTAAAGCACATCATCCAGCTCCCCCTCCCCCACTCATTCTCCCTATACCCGCCTCTTATCCCCCCCCATTCCCTCCTATGTTCCTGCCTACCCTGACAGTGCTACCTTGTAGTGGCTCTTTACCTGTTTCTAGATTGAATGAAGTGATTTTGTTGAAATGCTTGTCCAAATCATTGTACTGCTTGTCTCAGCCAAATACTGCTCTGTAATATATGATGTGGAACCTTTGTAAATGAGCTCCTGCTCTAAGGTGTATCTCCGAAATATTAATAAAGAAATAAATAAAGAAAAGTTCTTTCTGGAATTCTGGGATATGGCCCCATTACCCATCATTATTTCAAACCCACCTGAACCAAAATAAAATGGCACCAAACACTAAACATGGAAAATCTGTTTCTTACCTGCCAGAATGTTCTCCACTCCCTGAGCTGGAATGCTGCTGTGAAATTGGGCGAAGTTTTGTAGAGCCACAAGGAAAGCACTGATGGCGTTACTCAGGAGTCCCAGCACTGCTGGCTCGCTATAAAACACAGCAGCAAATCCCTCTGGGCCTGACATTGCCTTTAACTTCTATTATACTGCAAAGAAAACATAAAGAGCAAAATTACTATGAATTCCAGTGAGTTCGCAGTTACCCTGGAACATACCAAAACATTCAACTTTTGGATTTATGAAGTACCCTTCACACATGCAGTCTTGTCTTTCAAGTCCCTTTTTTAATGCTATCTCTTAGATATTCCTTCCATCTGGTGGATATTGATGGGAGTCAAAAATGCCAACATAGGGGATACTGCAGCTCTTCTGTGGCACATATCCCCTCCACCATGGCACAGTGGTGTGGCTGATGTAGGTACAGTGCAAGCCCGACCATTGCAGGCAGGCCTCCCATCTGGGGCAGGCAGCATCTGCAAATTGGAAATGATGCATGGTGTGGCACATGGTATGGCGCATGGTGTGGTGTATGGTGTGGTGTATAGTGTGGTGCATGGTGTGGTATATGGTGTGGTGTATGGTGTGGTGTATGGTGTGGTGTATGGTGTGGTGCATGGTGTGGTGTATGGTGTGGCGCATGGTGTGGTGTATGGTGCAGTGCATGGTGTGGCACATGGTGTGGTGTATGGTGTGGTGTATGGTGTGGTGTGTGGTGTGGTGTATGGTGTGGTGCATGGTGTGGTGTATGGTGCAGCGCATGGTGTGGCACATGGTATAGCGCATGGTGTGGTGTATGGTGTGGAGTATAATGTGGTGCATGGTGTGGTATATGGTGTGATGTATGGTGTGGAGCATGGTGTGGTGTATGGTGTGGTGCATGGTGTGGTGCATGGTGTGGTGTATGGTGCAGCGCGTGTTGTGGCACATGGTATAGCACATGGTGTGGTGTATGGTGTGGAGTATAGTGTGGTGCATGGTGTGGTATATGGTGTGGTGTATGGTGTGGTGCATGGTGTGGTGTATGTTATGGCACATGGTGTGGTGTATGGTGTGGCGCATGGTGTGGTGTATGGTGCAGTGCATGGTGTGGCACATGGTATGGTGCATGGTGTGGTGTATGGTGTGGTGTATAGTATGGTGCATGGTGTGGTGTATGGTGTGGAGCATGGTGTGATGTATGGTTTGGTGTATGGTGTGGTGCATGGTGTGGCGCATGGTGTGGTGCATAGTGTGTTGCATGGTGTGGTGCATGGTGCCTTTGTGGCATTCCTTTTTGGCGCAGGTACAATGCAGCATTCCCACACCTTTGCAAATGGAGCCCCTGGACTTTAAAAAAATGAGTGATACATCAGCATGTGGCTGTAAACAAAAAATATTTTAAATTAACATTAGCAGGTTTAAGGGGTCACCGAAGTCCTGACAGCCTTATAGAACGAGCATAGAAACCAGCAGAAGAAGCTTCAGAAATGCAGTACAAACAAAGCTTTTAGAATATACAAATTCCCTATTTTAGCAATCTGTGATGTTCCCACTAATCTCTCTCAGTTCTCTAGATGGTCTGTTTCGATTAACACATCCTCAAGAGCTGCAATTACCTGGCAGTGCAAGACAGAGACCATACAAAAGACTAAATGTGAGTCACTGTCACATCATTGTTAGGGCTTCTAGCTAGTGCCTAGGTTCTCTTGATGGAAGGAGTGGATTACTGTTGAGACTTTCTCTGTCAACATCAATGGAGGCAGGAACAGAATTTATAGGAATACAGGATGTCCTCAGGATGCTCAGGACACAGAGCTGTATGTTGCAATAGGGTAGGGGTGCCATAGTGACAGAACACTTTAGACTAGAAAGAAGTGATGTGCACACACTATTTAGCACAGAATCACACTAACAACTAAATGTAGAAGTTACAAACCTGCTGGGCATATGGTACTGAGGTGGTTCCCCCACAACCCACAAGAACCTGCTGATGCATTTCTCCAGGTCCAGTGTGATCTTGAGCTAGAGAGTGTGAGCAGCTTCCTCGAGTCACAGATACTGACTGTGGCACAGTGCACCACTTTCCTGTAGGCTGATGCACGTGCCTGGAGTCATGGCTTTATTTTTCAAAACACTTACATTACTTTCTTCACAGAAAGAGTGGTAGAGGAAGTGGTGGAGGCTGAAACAATCACAGGATTTAAGAATACATGGGATAGACATAAGGGAATTCTGGAGGTCAGGAGTAAGGGTCAACAGACTTCTAGAAAAACATAAAGGGAACTTCCAAGCTCAATGGCCAGACTGGGTGAGCCATAGTCCCTTATCTGCCGACAGTGTCTATGTATCTGTGTCCACGTTCAGATAAAATAATGCTAATTTTAACATAAGGTATTCTTTGCAGAGCTCAGCGCAACACTTATGTTCATATCCTTAATGTAACTTATACAGCTTACAGAATCAACTCACTCATGCATGATTTTACAGAAATGGTGGCACCATTTTTAGTTGAGGATGCATGGGTTGAGGTGGGCCAAGGAAGTAAGGTCAGCATGTAAAGAATGCCTTTTTAAAAAACAAATGAAATTAGTAGTAGCAGTTTGTAAATCGTGCACTAGACATGCCGTCAATGGTCACACTGATGGCAAGAGACACCAGTTTACAGCAGGTAAAAAAAAGAAAAATAGCTGGCAGTGTCCACTGAAAATGAAGTCTTTTGTTATGAATAAATGGTTCTATCTTTATTTTCTTATTTTGGTGTCAATTTTATTAACCCCTTTGATTTCAGGGTATATAATGGGGAGTTGGGCTTGGAGGCTTGGGGATCCATTAGACCACCAATGAATATTTCATACTTCATAACAGGAAGGGGATCATTGGTTGGGGGCAGGGAGGTGCTAGGTCACCAGGACATATAAAATACATATGGACATCGGGGGGGGAGTCCACTAGACCACCAGGTATATTAAATATTGATGTAATGGGGGATCGGGGGTCCAGTGGTCCACTAGACCACCAGGGTTATCTTTCTTATTATTACAAGAGATTGGGCCTGGGGGCACATTGGCGTACCCTTCATAGGATTTCTAGGTGTGTTAGAGCAGCCCTTGGCTGGTCTAATGATACTAGACCAATGTCTTCTGGGAGTATTTTAAGAATTGCAAGGTTGGGGATGTGGCAGTCTATGTCTGCCGCAATCCCCCTAGCACCATGCCGCAGCCCATTTTGTGGTACAAAGCTGGTGCACGCCCACTTTAGGGCAAGCAGTCTGCATTTGAAACAGATTGCTTTTTAGAATAGCCCATGGTGCATTTTTTGACACAAGGTGCCACTTGCATCTGTTATCTTTGACACAGGCACCCTGCATCATTCTAAGTGCTTCAAGAAGTGAGCCAAATATTTTTTGTATGTGACATGTTGTATTTGTCTTAGTTGCCCTGTAAATGGGGTTAGTTCCTCCAGCAGACTTGTCCAGTTACTGGAAAGTTAGAAAACAAACAAATACACACCAAATAAAAGATGTCTCAAGTCCTCTTTACTACCACAAACATTGTGTTACTATGTAGCAAAACCTTCCATGGAACTTTTTTTATTTTTATAATGTGTCCCAAACCTAAACTATCTCAAGAAGGTTATGACATGGGATCAAAATATGCTGTTGTGGGATTTTAAGGATGTGGGCATCTGAAATGTGGCCCAAGACAGAGCACAACTGGTAGCCATGGTGTAAGCTTCCACAGTGAGATGGGTCCTCCACCATCCCCAACATTTTTAGGAAAGCCCTCCCAGCAGACTATGGCTGTTACAGTTACTTAATGTAGTTTTGACTGTCATTCACAGCATGTACTACAGGTGACACTGGTCTGACTGTCACTCACGGCATTTACTTCTAGATGAAACTGTTTTGACTGTCATTCATGGCATATACTACAAGATAACACTGCTTTGGTCCGATTGCTGTTTGTCATAAACATCAAACGGTAGTCATTAAAAAACATTCTGTAAGAAAAAATGCCACAATGTTAGACAAAATAGAGGATTGTGTATGAGCAATCATACACAACAAGGCAGTTGTGATCGAGAGGTTTCCATGGTAACCAGAGACCTCGAGAGCGCAGCTCGAGGGGTCCGTTACCATGGTAACCTCGAGATCTTACAATTGCATTGTTCCTCCCGCAGAGGAGACTAAGGAGGGTGCAGACAACTGTCACAAGGGAGGCCCTCAGGAAGGAGGCAGAGGGGCACCACAGGGAAAGAAAGCAGCTCCTGGTGGGGGACTCAATTATTATGGGGATAGAACTGGGGGGGGAGCAGGGAAAACTGAAATAAGGTGCCTGCCTGGTGCCATGGCTTGGAGGGACAGGAAGTGCATCCTTAGGATCACGAGAACAGTTGCACGGGAGTCTGAGCTGGACATCATTGTCCACCTAGGGACAAATGACTTGGCTCATCATGAGATTAGAGTGTTGCAAAAGGACTTTGTAGAGTTGGGGAGGGGCTTAAGACAAGTAGCACACACAGTATCCTTCTCAGAGGTGCTGCCTGTCAGTGGCATGAGTGAGGCGAGGGTACTTTGCACCATGCAGTTTAACAAATGGTTGAAAAAATGGAGTGGAGCACAGGGGTTTGGCTTCATTGGGGACTGGGGTTCCACCTGGAGGGACACCAGCCTATACTGGCAGGATGGTCTGCATCTGTCCAGGAAGGGAACAAGTCTTTTGGGCAATCGGTTTAAATGCTTCATTGGCAAGCTTAAACTAGTCAAGGGGGGAGGCACTGATAAGCAGAAGGAAAATCCCAGCCTCCCCCTACAAAACAGGGTACTAAATGAGAAAAAGACCAAGGTAGAAAGGTGAAGTGGGGACTGCACGAAAGTAAAACCATCAAAATGGAAACAACGGTACCAAGCCTGCTCTGCTCTTTTGATGAATTCTACACAATCAATACCCCAACAACATTTCGAAGAAAAGCAAAATAAGTCTTTTAACAGTAGGAAGCCAGGAACAAGGGGACCAATCAGAACAAAACCTCAAAAGCGCTCCGGCTTTCCGATTGGTTACAGACCTTTGCCTGCCCTGTTGCAGGGTCTCCCGGCTCTATGGAGCTCGGCGCCGCTGGAGGTGCCGCCCACCACCAAGGCCTGTCCTCGGCGCTCAGTGAGGGCGCCAGCCAGCGGTCTTCTCTGGGAGACAACAGAGAGCACAGCTGAAATTAAATCTTTTTCAGCTCTGACAAAGGCAGAGCAGCAGGGAGCCAGTGAAATTAGCGGGTGAAAGGCCAGAGAGAGGCTAAGGCACCCGGCGTCTGGCTACCAGCAATCTGGGCAAGGAAGGCTGTAATCACTTAAGTCCCACCACACCTATCACAGTTTTCTCCACCCACAATTACAGTGCTCAGCTCATTTTGATGAATTCACACAATCAATACCCAACAACATTTCAGAACAAAAAACAAAATAAGTCTTTAGCAGTAGGAAGCCAGGAACAACAGGGACCAATAGAACAAAGCCTCAGAAGGCGCCAGCTTTCCGATTGGCTGCGGCTTTACCGTACCATAGTTGCAGGGTCTCCGGCTCTATGGAGCTCCGGCGACCGCTGGAGGTGCCACCCACCCGCTCGGCGGCGTCTGTACCTCCGCGCTCAGTGAGGCTCAGCGAGGTCTTCCTCTGGGGAGACAACAGAAGCACAGCTGAATTTAAATCTTTTTCGGCTCTGACAAAGGCAGAGCAGCAGGAGACCAGTGAAATTAGCAGGTGAAAGGCCAGAGAGGGCTGAGGCGCGAGACGTCTTGCTACAGGAATCTGGCACAGGAGGCTGTAATCACTTCGTCCACTTCACACCTATCACAGTTTCCCCACCCCACAATTACAGTGCTCAGCTCTTTTTGATGAATTCTACACAATCAATACCCCAACAACATTTCGAACAAAAGCAAAATAAGTCTTTTAGCAGTAGGAAGCCGGAACAACAGGGACCAATCGGAACAAAGCCTCAGAAGGCGCTAACTTTCCGATTAGTTGCTGACTACCCGTACCTTGGTTGCAGGGTCTCTCCACGACTCTATGGAGCTCGGAGCCGGCTGGAGGTGCACCCGCCCAGCTGGCAGGCGTCTGTCCCCGGCGCTCAGTGAGGGCGCCAGCGAGGGTCTTCCTCTGGGAGACAACAGAGAGCACAGCTGAATTTAAATCTTTTCGGCTCTGACAAAGCAGAGCAACAGGGAAGACCAGTGAAATTAGCAGGTGAAGGCCAGGGGAGGGGCTAAGGGCAGGCGTCTGACTACCAACAATCTGGGCACAGGAGGCTATATCCTTCGTACCACTTCACACCTATCACAGTTTTCCCCACCCACAATTACAGTGCTCAGCTCTTTTTGATGAATTCTACACAATCAATACCCCAACAACATTTCGAACAAAAAGCAAAATAAGTCTTTTAGCAGTAGGAAGCCAGGAACAACGGGGACCAAAGCGGAACAAAGCCTCAGAAAGGCGCTCGCTTTCACGATGCGGCTTGCCTGCACCATTGGTTGGCAGGGGTCTCTCCGGCTCTATGGAGCTCAAGCCGGCTGGAGGTGCCGCCCGCCCGCTGGCGGCGTCTGTCTCCGGCGCTCAGTGAGGCGCTCAGGAGGTCTTCCTCTGGGGAGACAACAGAGCACAGCTGAATTTAAATCTTTTTTAAAGCTCTGACAAAGCCAGAGCAGCAGGGGAGCCAGTGAAATTAGCAGGTGAAAGGCCAGGGAGGGGTTAAAGCGCCAGGCGTCTGGCTACCAACAATCTGGGCACGGAAGGCTGTAATCCTTCATCCCACTTCACACCTATCACAGTTTTCCCCACCCACAATTACAGTGCTCAGCTCTTTTTCATGAGATTCTACACAATCAATACCCCAACAACATTTCCGACAAAAGCAAAAATAAGTCTTTTAGCAGTAGGAAGCCAGGAACAAGGACCAATCGGAACAAAAGCCTCAAGGCGCTCGCTTTCCGATTAGTTGCGGCTTACCGTACATTGGTGCAGGTCTCTCCGGCTCTATGGAGACTCGGCGCCAGGCTGGAGGTGCCGCCCGCCCGCTGGCAGGCGTCTGTCTCGGCTCAGTGAGGGCGCTCAGCGAGGTCTTCCTCTGGGGAGACAACAGAGAGCACAGCTGAATTTAAATCTTTTTCAGCTCTGGACAAAGGCAGGAGCAGCAGGGCCAGTGAAATTAGGCAGGTGAAAGGCCAGGGAGGGCTGAGGTGCGCGCGTCCTGGCTACCAGCAATCTGGGCACAGGAAGGCTGTAATCACTTCGTCCCACTTCACACCTATCACAGTTTTCCCCACCCCACAATTACAGTGCTCAGCTCTTTTTGATGAATTCTACACAATCAATACCCCAACAACATTTCGAACAAAAAAGCAAAATAAGTCTTTTAGCAGTAGGAAGCCAGGAACAACGAGGGACCAATCAGAACAAAGCCTCAGAGGCGCTCGCTTTCCGATTGTTGCTGCGCTTTGCTGCACCTTAGTTGCAGGGTCTCTCCGGCTCTATGGAGCTCGGCGCCGGCTGGAGGTGCCACGCCATTGGCGGCGCCTGTCCTCGGCGCCAGTGAGGGGCCAGCGAGGGATCTTCCTCTGGGGAGACAAGCAGAGCACAACTGAATTGTAAATTTTTCGGCTCACGACAAGGCAGAGCAGCAGAGGCCAGTGAAATTAGCAGGTGAAGGCCAGGGAGGGGCTATAGGCGCGAAGCGTCTGGCCACCAACAATCTGGGCACAGGAAGGCTGTAATCACTTGTCCCACTTCACACCTATCACAGTTTCCCACCCCACAATTACAGTGCTCAGCTCTTTTTGATGAATTCTACAATCAATACCCCAACAACATTTCGAAGAAAAACCAAAATAAGTCTTTTAGCAGTAGGAAGCCAGGAACAACGGGGACCAATCAGAACAAAGCCTCAGAAAGCGCCGCTTTCCGTTACTGCTTGGCTTTGCCGCACCTTGGTTGCAGGGTCTCTCCGGCTCTATGGAGCTCGGCGCCAGCTGAAGGTGCCACGCCCTGGGCGGCGTCTGTCCTCGGCTCAGTGAGGCGCTCAGCGAGTCTTCCTCTGGGGAGACAACAGAGAGCACAGCTGAATTTAAATCTTTTCGGCTCTGACAAAGGCAGTGCAGCAGGAGGCCAGTGAAATTAGCAGGTGAAAGGCCAGGAGGGCTAGGCGCTGAAGCATCTGGCTACCAGCAATCTGGGCACAGGAAGCGCTGTAATCACTCAGTCCCAGCTCTCACACCTATCACAGTTTTCCCCACCCCACAATTACAGTGCTCAGCTCTTTTTGATGAATTCTACAATCAATACCCAACAACATTTCCGAACAAAAAGCAAAATAAGCCTTTTAGCAGTAGGAAGCCAGGAACAACGGGGACCAATCGAGACAAAGCCTCAGAAGGGCAGCCCTCCGATTGGTTGCTTGCTGCACGCCAGCAGTTGCAGGGTCTCCGCTCTATGGAGCTCGGCGCCGCTGGAGGTGCCACCTGCCATGGCGCGTCTGTCCTCGGCGCTACAGTGAGGGCTCAGCGAGGTCTTCCTCTGGGAGACATACAGAAGCACAGCTGAATTTAAATCTGTTTCGCTACCTGACAAAGGCAGAGCAGCAGAGGGGCCAGTGAAATTAGCAGGTGAAAGGCCAGGAGGGGCTAAGGTGCCAAGCCGCCTGGCTACCAGCAATCTGGGCACAGGAAGGCTGTGATCACTTCGTCCCACTTCACACCTATCACAGTTTTCCCACCCCACAATTGCAGTGCTCAGCTCTTTTTGATGAATTCTACACAATCAATACCCCAACAACATTTCGAACAAAAGCAAAATAAGTCTTTTGCAGTAGGAAGCCAGGAACAACGGGAACAATCGGAACAAAGCCTCAGAAGGCGCTCGCTTTCCGATTGGTTGCGGCTTTGCCGTACCTTGGTTGCAGGGTCTCTCCGGCTCTATGGAGCTCGGCGCCGGCTGGAGGTGCCGCCCGCCCGCTGGCGGCGTCTGTCCTCGGCGCTCAGTGAGGGGCGCTCAGCGAGGGTCTTCCTCTGGGGAGACAACAGAGAGCACAGCTGAATTTAAATCTTTTTCGGCTCTGACAAAGGCAGAGCAGCAGAGGGCCAGTGAAGTGAGTAAGTGAAGGCCAGGGAGGGCTAAGGGCGCCGGCGATCTGGCTACCAGCAATCTGGGCACAGGAAGGCTGTAATCACTTCGTCCCACTTCACACCTATCACAGTTTTCCCACCCCACAATTACAGTGCTCAGCTCTTTTGATGAATTCTACACAATCAATACCCCAACAACATTTCAAGACAAAAAGCAAAATAAGTCTTTTAGCAGTAGGAAGCCAGGAACAACGAGGACCAATCGGAACAAAGCCTCAGAAGGCGCTCGCTTCCGATTGGTTGCGTTTGCCGCATCTTGAGTTGCAGGGTCTCTCCGGCTCTATGGAGCTCGGCGCTGCTGGAGGTGCCGCCCGCTGGCGGGCGTCTGTCCTCGGCTCAGTGAGGGCGCTCAGCGAGGGTCTTCCTCTGGGAGACAACAGAGCACAGCTGAATTTAAAACTTTTCGGCTCTGACAAAGGCAGAGCAACAGAGGGCCAGTGAAATTAGCAGGTGAAAGGCCAGAGGGGAGAAGGCGCGCGAAGCGTCTGGCTACCAGCAATCTGGGCACAGCAAGGCTGTAATCACTTCGATCCCACTTCACACCTATCACAGTTTTCCCCACCCCACAATTACAGTGCTCAGCTCTTTTTTGATGAATTCTACACAATCAATACCCCAACAACATTTCTGAACAAAGAGCAAAATAAGTCTTTTAGCAGTAGGAAGCCAGGAACAACGGGGACCAATCGGAACAAAGCCTCAGAAGGCGCTCGCTTTCCGATTGGTTGCGGCTTTGCCGTACCTTGGTTGCAGGGTCTCTCCGGCTCTATGGAGCTCAGCGCCGGCTGGAGGTGCCACCCGCCCGCTGGCGAGCATCTGTCCTCGGCGCTCAGTGAGGGGCGCTCAGCGAGGTGTTTCCTCTGGGAGACAACAGAAGCACAGCTGAATTTAAATCTTTTTCGGCTCTGACAAAGGCAGAGCAGCAGGGGGCCAGTGAAATTAGCAGGTGAAAGGCCAGGAGGGGGCTAAGGCGCCAAGCATCTGGCTACCAGCAATCTGGGCACAGGAAGGCTGTAATCATTACGTCCCTTCACACCTATCACAGTTTTCCCACCCCACAATTACAGTGCTCAGCTCTTTTTGATGAATTCTCACAATCAATACCCCAACAACATTTCCGAACAAAAAGCAAAATAAGTCTTTTAGCAGTAGGAAGCCAGGAACAACGGGGACCAATCGGAACAAAGCCTCAGAAGGCGCTCGCTTTCCGATTGGTTGCGGCTTTGCCGTACCTTGGTTGCAGGGTCTCTCCGGCTCTATGGAGCTCAGCGCCGGCTGGAGGTGCCGCCCGCCCGCTGGCGGCATCTGTCCTCGGCGCTCAGTGAGGGGCCCTCAGCGAGGGTCTTCCTCTGGGGAGAGACAACAGAGCACAGCTGAATTTAAATTTTTTTTCAGCTCTGACAAAGGCAGAGCAGCAGGGGGGCCAGTGAAATTAGCAGGTGAAAGGCCAGGGAGGGGGCTAAGGCGCCGATGCGTTTGGCTACCAGCAATCTGGGCACAGGAAGGCTGTAATCACTTCGTCCCACTTCACACCTATCACAGTTTTCCCACCCCACAATTACAGTGCTCCAGCTCTTTTTGATGAATTCTACACAATCAATACCCCAACAACATTTCGAACAAAAACAAAATAAGTCTTTTAGCAGTAGGAAGCCAGGAACAACGGGGACCAATCAGACAAAGCCTCAGAAGCGCTATCTCGATTGGTTGGGCTTCCGTACCTTGATTGCAAGGTCTCTCCGGCTCTATGGAGCTCGGCGCCGCTGGAGGTGCCGCCCGCCCGCTAGCGGCGTCTGTCGGCGCTCAGTGAGGGCTCAGCGAGGGTCTTCCTCTGGGAGACAACAGAGGCACAGCTGAAATTAAATCTTTTTGGCTCTGACAAAGGCAGAGCAGCAGGGGGCCAGTGAATTAGCAGGTGAAAGGCCAGAGGGGCTAAGGCGCCAAGTGTCTGGCTACCAGCAATCTGGGCACAGGAAGGCTGTAATCACTTAGTCCCACTTCACACCTATCACAGTTTTCCCCACCCACAATTACAGTGCTCAGCTCTTTTTGATGAATTCTACACAATCAATACCCAACAACATTTCGAACAAAAAGCAAAATAAGTCTTTTAGCAGTAGGAAGCCAGGAACACGGGGACCAATCGGAACAAAGCCTCAGAAGGCGCTCGCTTTCCGATTGGTTGCGGCTTTGCCGTACCTTGGTTGCAGGGTCTCTCCGGCTCTATGGAGCTCGGCGCCGGCTGGAGGTGCCACCCGCCCGCTGGCAGCATCTGTCCTCGGCGCTCAGTGAGGGGCGCTCAGTGAGGGTCTTCCTCTGGGGAGACAACAGAGAGCACAGCTGAATTTAAATCTTTTTTCGGCTCTGACAAAGGCAGAGCAGCAGGGGACCAGTGAAATTAGCAGGTGAAAGGCCAGGGAGGGGGCTGAGGCACTGAAGCATCTGGCTACCAGCAATCTGGGCACAGGAAAGCTGTAATCACTTCATCCCAGTTCACACCTATCACAGTTTTCCCCACCCCACAATTACAGTGCTCAGCTCTTTTTTGATGAATTCTACACAATCAGTACCCCAACAACATTTCCGAACAAAAAGCAAAATAAGCCTTTTAGCAGTAGGAAGCCAGGAACAATGGGGACCATTCGGAACAAAGCCTCAGAAGGCTCTCGCTTTCCGATTGGTTGCTGCTTTGCCGTACCTTGGTTGCAGGGTCTCTCCAGCTCTATGGAGCTCGGCGCCGGCTGGAGGTGCCACCCGCCCGCTGGCGGCGTCTGTCCTCGGCGCTAAGTGAGGGGCGCTCAGCGAGGGTCTTCCTCTGGGGAGACAACAGAGAGCACAGCTGAATTTAAATCTGTTTTCGGCTCTGACAAAGGCAGAGCAGCAGGGGGGCCAGTGAAATTAGCAGGTGAAAGGCCAGGGAGGGGGCTAAGGCGCCGAAGTGTCTGGCTACCAGCAATCTGGGCACAGGAAGGCTGTAATCACTTCGTCCCACTTCACACCTATCACAGTTTTCCCCACCCCACAATTGCAGTGCTCAGCTCTTTTGATGAATTCTACACAATCAATACCCCAACAACATTTCCGAACAAAAAGCAAAATAAGTCTTTTAGCAGTAGGAAGCCAGGAACAACGGGGACCAATCGGAACAAAGCCTCAGAAGGCGCTCGCTTTCCGATTGGTTGCGGCTTTGCCGTACCTTGGTTGCAGGGTCTCTCCGGCTCTATGGAGCTCGGCGCAGGCTGGAGGTGCCGCCCGCCCGCTGGCGGCGTCTGTCCTCGGCGCTCAGTGAGGGGCGCTCAGCGAGGGTCTTCCTCTGGGGAGACAACAGAGAGCACAGCTGAATTTAAATCTTTTTTCGGCTCTGACAAAGGCAGAGCAGCAGGGGGCCAGTGAAATTAGCAGGTGAAAGGCCAGGAAGGGGGCTAAGGCGCCGAAGCGTCTGGCTACCAGCAATCTGGGCACAGGAAGGCTGTAATCACTTCGTCCCACTTCACACCTATCACAGTTTTCCCACCCCACAATTACAGTGCTCAGCTCTTTTTGATGAATTCTACACAATCAATACCCCAACAACATTTCGAACAAAAAGCAAAATAAGTCTTTAGCAGTAGGAAGCCAGGAACAACGGGGACCAATCGAACAAAGCCTCAGAAGGCGCCGCTTTCCATTGTTGCGGCTTTGCTGCACTAGTTGCAGGGTCTCTCCGGCTCTATGGAGCTTGGCGCCGGCTGGAGGTGCCGCCCGCCCGCTGGCGGCGTCTGTCCTCGGCGCTCAGTGAGGGGCGCTCAGCGAGGGTCTTCCTCTGGGGAGACAACAGAGAGCACAGCTGAATTTAAATCTTTTTTCGGCTCTGACAAAGGCAGAGCAGCAGGGGGGCCAGTGAAATTAGCAGGTGAAAGGCCAGAGAGGGGGCTAAAGCGCCGAAGTGTCTGGCTACCAACAATCTGGGCACAGGAAGGCTGTAATCACTTCGTCCCACTTCACACCTATCACAGTTTTCCCCACCCCACAATTACAGTGCTCAGCTCTTTTTTGATGAATTCTACACAATCAATACCCCAACAACATTTCTGAACAAAGAGCAAAATAAGTCTTTTAGCAGTAGGAAGCCAGGAACAACGGGGACCAATCGGAACAAAGCCTCAGAAGGCGCTCGCTTTCCGATTGGTTGCGGCTTTGCCGCACTTGTTGCAGGGTCTCTCCGGCTCTATGGAGCTCAGCGCCGCTGGAGGTGCCACCGCCGCCGCTGGCAGCATCTGTCCTCGGCGCCAGTGAGGCGCAGCGAGGTCTTCCTCTGGGGAGACAACAGAGAGCACAGCTGAATTTAAATCTTTTTTCGGCTCTGACAAAGGCAGAGCAGCAGGGAGGCCAGTGAAATTAGCAGGTGAAAGGCCAGGGAGGGGGCTAAGGCGCCGAAGCATCTGGCTACCAGCAATCTGGGCACAGGAAGGCTGTAATCACTTCGTCCCACTTCACACCTATCACAGTTTTCCCCACCCCACAATTACAGTGCTCAGCTCTTTTTTGATGAATTCTACACAATCAATACCCCAACAACATTTCCGAACAAAAAGCAAAATAAGTCTTTTAGCAGTAGGAAGCCAGGAACAACGGGGACCAATCGGAACAAAGCCTCAGAAGGCGCTCGCTTTCTGATTGGTTGCGGCTTTGCCGTACCTTGGTTGCAGGGTCTCTCCGGCTCTATGGAGCTCGGCGCCGCTGGAGGTGCCGCCCGCCCGCTGGCGGCGTCTATCCTCGGCGCTCAGTGAGGGGCGCTCAGCGAGGGTCTTCCTCTGGGGAGACAACAGAGAGCACAGCTGAATTTAAATCTTTTTTCGGCTCTGACAAAGGCAGAGCAGCAGGCGGGCCAGTGAAATTAGCAGGTGAAAGGCCAGGTAGGGGGCTGAGGCGCTGAAGCATCTGGCTACCAGCAATCTGGGCACTTGAAAGCTGTAATCACTTCGTCCCACTTCACACCTATCACAGTTTTCCCCACCCCACAATTACAGTGCTCTGCTCTTTTTTGATGAATTCTACACAATCAATACCCCAACAACATTTCCGAACAAAGAGCAAAATAAGTCTTTTGGCAGTAGGAAGCCAGGAACAACGGGGAACAATCGGAACAAAGCCTCAGAAGGCGCTCGCTTTCCGATTGGTTGCGGCTTTGCCGTACCTTGGTTGCAGGGTCTCTCCGGCTCGATGGAGCTCGGCGCCGGCTGGAGGTGCCACCCGCCCGCTGGCGGCGTCTGTCCTCGGCGCTCAGTGAGGGGCGCTCAGCGAGGGTCTTCCTCTGGGGAGACAACAGAGAGCACAGCTGAATTTAAATCTTTTTCGGCTCTGACAAAGGCAGAGCAGCAGGGGGGCCAGTGAAATTAGCAGGTGAAAGGCCAGGGAGGGGGCTAAGGCGCCGAAGCGTCTGGCTACCAGCAATCTGGGCACAGGAAGGCTGTAATCACTTCGTCCCACTTCACACCTATCACAGTTTTCCCCACCCCACAATTACAGTGCTCAGCTCTTTTTTGATGAATTCTACACAATCAATACCCCAACAACATTTCCGAACAAAAAGCAAAATAAGTCTTTTAGCAGTAGGAAGCCAGGAACAACGGGGACCAATCGGAACAAAGCCTCAGAAGGCGCTCGCTTTCCGATTGGTTGCAGCTTTGCCGTACCTTGGTTGCAGGGTCTCTCCGGCTCTATGGAGCTCGGCGCCGGCTGGAGGTGCCGCCCGCCCGCTGGCGGCGTCTGTCCTCGGCGCTCAGTGAGGGGCGCTCAGCGAGGGTCTTCCTCTGGGGAGACAACAGAGAGCACAGCTGAATTTAAATCTTTTTTCGGCTCTGACAAAGGCAGAGCAGCAGGGGGGCCAATGAAATTAGCAGGTGAAAGGCCAGGGAGGGGGCTAAGGCGCCGAAGCGTCTGGCTACCAGCAATCTGGGCACAGGAAGTCTGTAATCACTTCGTCCCACTTCACACCTATCACAGTTTTCCCCACCCCACAATTACAGTGCTCAGCTCTTTTTTGATGAATTCTACACAATCAATACCCCAACAACATTTCTGAACAAAAAGCAAAATATGTCTTTTAGCAGTAGGAAGCCAGGAACAACGGGGTCCAATCGGAACAAAGCCTCAGAAGGCGCTCACTTTCCGATTGGTTGCGGCTATGCCGTACCTTGGTTGCAGGGTCTCTCCGGCTCTATGGAGCTCGGCGCCGGCTGGAGGTGCCGCCCGCCCGCTGGCGGCGTCTGTCCTCGGCGCTCAGTGAGGGGCGCTCAGCGAGGGTCTTCCTCTGGGGAGACAACAGAGAGCACAGCTGAATTTAAATCTTTTTTCGGCTCTGACAAAGGCAGAGCAGCAGGGGGGCCAGTGAAATTAGCAGGTGAAAGGCCAGGGAGGGGGCTAAGGCGCCGAAGCATCTGGCTACCAGCAATCTGGGCACAGGAAGGCTGTAATCACTTCGTCCCACTTCACACCTATCACTGTTTTCCCCACCCCACAAATACAGTGCTCAGCTCTTTTTTGATGTATTCTACACAATCAATGCCCCAACAACATTTCGAACAAAAGCAAAATAAGTCTTTTAGCAGTAGGAAGCCAGGAACAACGGGGACCAATCGGAACAAAGCCTCAGAAGGCTGCTTTCGATTGGTTGCGGCTGCCGTACCTTGGTTGCAGGGTCTCTCGGCTCTATGGAGCTTCGGCGCCCGGCTGGAGGTGCCGCCCGCCCTCTGGCGCGTCTGTCCTCGGCTCAGTGAGGGGCACTCAGCGAGGTCTTCCTCTTGTTGCAGGGTCTCTCCAGCTCTATGGAGCTCAGCGCCCGGCTGGAGGTGCTGCCCGCCCGCTGGCGGCGTCTGTCCTCGGCGCTCAGTGAGCGCTCAGCGAGGTCTTCCTCTTGGTTGCAGGGTCTCTCCGGCTCTATGGAGCTCGGCACCGGCTGGAGGTGCCACCCGCCCGCTGGCGGCGTCTGTCCTCGGCGCTCAGTGAGGGGCACTCAGCAGGGGTCTTCCTCTTGGTTGCAGGGTGTCTCCGGCTCTATGGAGCTCGGCGCTGGCTGGAGGTGCCGCCCGCCCGCTGGTGGCATCTGTCCTCGGCGCTCAGTGAGGGGCGCTCAGCGAGGGTCTTCCTCTTGGTTGCAGGGTCTCTTCGGCTCTATGGAGCTCGGCGCTGGCTGGAGGTGCCGCCCGCCCGCTGGTGGCGTCTGTCCTCGGCGCTCAGTGAGGGGCGCTCAGCGAGGGTCTTCCTCTGGGGAGACAACAGAGAGCACAGCTGAATTTAAATCTTTTTTCGGCTCTGACAAAGGCAGAGCAGCAGGGGGGCCAGTGAAATTAGCAGGTGAAAGGCCAGGGAGGGGGCTAAGGCGCCAAAGCGTCTGGCTACCAGCAATCTGGGCACAGGAAGGCTGTAATCACTTCGTCCCACTTCACACCTATCACAGTTTTCCCCACCCCACAATTACAGTGCTCAGCTCTTTTTTGATGAATTCTACACAATCAGTACCCCAACAACATTTCCGAACAAAAAGCAAAATAAGTCTTTTAGCAGTAGGAAGCCAGGAACAACGGGGACCAATCGGAACAAAGCCTCAGAAGGCGCTCGCTTTCCGATTGGTTGCGGCTTTGCCGTACCTTGGTTGCAGGGTCTCTCCGGCTCTATGGAGCTCGGCGCCGGCTGGAGGTGCCACCCGCCCGCTGGCGGCGTCTGTCCTCGGCGCTCAGTGAGGGGCGCTCAGCGAGGGTCTTCCTCTGGGGAGACAACAGAGAGCACAGCTGAATTTAAATCTTTTTTCGGCTCTGACAAAGGCAGAGCAGCAGGGGGGCCAGTGAAATTAGCAGGTGAAAGGCCAGGAAGGGGGCTAAGGCGCCGAAGCGTCTGGCTACCAGCAATCTGGGCACAGGAAGGCTGTAATCACTTCGTCCCACTTCACACCTATCACAGTTTTCCCCACCCCACAATTACAGTGCTCAGCTCTTTTTTGATGAATTCTACACAATCAATACCCCAACAACATTTCGAGCGAAGAGCAAAAATAAGTCTTTTAGCAGTAGGAAGCCAGGAACATAAGGGACCAATGAACAAAACTCCAGAAGGCGCCCGCTTTCCTGACATGGCTGCACTTGGGTTGCAGGGTCTCTCCGCCTATGGAGCTTGGCGCTGCTGAGGTGCCGCCCGCCCGCTGGCGCGTCTGTCTCGGCGCCAGTGAGGCGCTCAGCGAGGGTCTTCCTCTTGGTTGCAGGGACTCTCCGGCTCTATGGAGCTCGGCGCAGGCTGGAGGTGCCGCCCGCCCGCTGGCGGCGTCTGTCCTCGGCGCTCAGTGAAGGGCGCTCAGCGAGGGTCTTCCTCTGGGGAAGTCGAGTGATGGGGTTGGGGAAGACGGTCTGAAGGGGTGCCTCTACAGCTAAAGCAGATGAAACATAGGATTAAAGGAAAAAGAAGCTTGGGGTATAGGTTGCTGGATGGCTGGTACCCCAAAACAGAAGTAGCACTAATGCTTCCCTTATCAGGCTTGTTAATGCTACAGGGACATTGATACCAAACACCTTAGGCCTCCAAATGTCCTGAGGTCATAAATAAGTTTTATGATTTCTCATCTTCTGAGGAGTGAGTTGATGCAGCCAGTTGTTTAGCACCTGTGTCCCTTTTCTTAATAAAATCAAAAACACTTTGCCCTCCACATTAAAATTACCACATTAAATCATGTCTGTTTATAATCACAAGTGGTGAGTGAATACACAAATTAAAAATTCAGGCTCAGTATTCATATTTGGGGCTCATATATTCAGATATTTGTTATTTGTACTACACAGGAGGCTGATAATTAAACTAACAGATCTAGGGGTGTGTGAGAAAATGGTAAGGTGGGCAGACAATTTGTTGAGTGGTAGGACCAGAGAGTACTACTGGGGAGAGTTCTCCAGCACCAAGGAGGTCAGCGGGTCCCACAGGTATCAGTTCTGCAGCCAGTTTTGTTCAATATCTTCATAAGTGACATCAAGGAAGGAATTAAAGGCAAGATTCATCTCTTTGTGGAGGACACCAAACTTTGTGGGAGAGACACAAGGAAGGATACAGGACCTGAGGCAATCCACAGTAAACTCAGGAGATGTCAGGAACCTGGCAACTTGGCTTCAATGCCAAAAAGTACAAAGTGATTCACATGGGAGCCAGGAATCCTAGGATGGAGTATTACCTGGGGGTAGCCACTTCAGTGGAAGAAAAGGATCTGGGAGTGGTGATAACCAGAGACCTAAAACACACCAATCAATGCAAGAAGGAAGCAGCAAAGGCTAACAGGATGCTGGGGTGTATCGCAAAGGGATTTGGTAGTAGGTGGAGCACGGTCAATTTGCCATTGTACAGCACAATGGTAAGACCACCTTTAGAATATGAGATAAGCTTTTGGCATCCATACTTAAAAAAGGTATAAGCATACTGGAGGAAGTCTCCAAAGGAGAGCAACCAAGATGATCGAGAGGCCACAGAATAGTTCATACGAGGAGAGGCTGGGAGCCCTAAGGATGTACTCCCTGAATGAGAGGAGGGAGAGGGGTGATATGATAGAGACCTTCAAATACCTGAAGGGGATAAACAGAGTGGAAAGAGAATGTCTCTTTAAAATGAGTGACAACAGAACCACTAGGGGGCATAGCTTAATATTGATGGGGGAGATTTAGGAGGGATGTTAGGAAGCATTTTCACATGGAAAAAGTGGTGTCAACATGGAATGAGCTGTCAGAAGAGGTAGCCTCAGTAAAGACTGTGGGGGACATTAAGAGGGCCTGGGACAAATACATAAGGAGCTCATGGGACTGAGGAGGGGGGGAGAGGGACGGGAAGACAAACGAGGGATGCATGGTCATTGGCATAAGCCATGGACTCTTCATCTTTTACCAAGCAGATGTGATAGACCAAACCGTCTTTCTTCTGCTGGCTATTTTATATGTTCGTTTGTTCAGATTTCTAATGAAGAAATAGCAAAAAAAGCCTTTAACAAGACCCACTAACCCTAAAAGAAACCAACCTCAGAATGAAGGAAGTGAGTAAAAGCAGAACGAAGAAGAGACCATTATGATTCTGTAAGGAAGTGGCCAAGGTGGTGATGGAAAAAAGGGTGACATTCAGGAGGTACAAAGAAACACAGAGGGAGAAGGACAGGGAGGTGCACCTAGTACAGAGGAGCAGGAAAGTCAGTGAGGGGAGCAAAGTAACAGACAGAGGAAAGGATTGCTAAAGGGGATAAGTCTTTCTTCAGATACATAAGTGAGAAGAGAAAAACAATGAGAGAGAGAGTGAGGATTAGAATGGTGGAAAGGGAAGATGACATAGAAGAGGAACAAGAAAATGCTGCTATCCTATCCTAAACTTGAACTTCAGCTCAGTTTTCACAGTGTGTGTGTGTGTGTGTGTATGGGGGGTGATCACCTGGGAGTAGCAGGAACAGAGAGGGTGAGGTGGACACCAATGCATTTTCAGAGGAAAGAGCCCTGAAGGGACTTGTAGCTCTGAAGGTGAACAAGGCTAAGGAACAGAATGGGATACGCCCACGGGTACTAAAAGAACTCATGGAGGTGCTAGCTGCCCCCTGACAGCCTTATTCAGCAATTCACTGGAAAAGAGCTGAAGTGGTCCCTCTACATAAAAGTGGCAGCAAGCAGGAGGCTAGGAACTACAGACTGGTCAGGCTTACTTCACTGGTGAGGAAATTCATGGAAACCCTCCTAAAGGAAAGGCTGGCAACACTGCAAGACCACAGGCAGCATGGATTCATGGGGGGTCATGTCAGACATAAAGTATCTGATTGATTTCTTTGATTGGGTGACCAGTGTAATAGATCAGGAGAAGACAGTGGACGTGGTCTATATGGACTTTAGCAAGACCTTTGACACTGTTCCACACAGTAGTCTGATACATATATTAAGCAGCCTAGAGGCTGGATCTAAAGTGGTGAATTGGGTTAGAAACTGGTTAACAGATAGGACACAACGTAGTGCTTAATGGCATTCACTCTAATGAGACAAAATTAGGATCATTCAAGAAAAACACGTTGTCAACATCTTGCCTCCCAAAGCATCTGTGACAGCTAACTCAGCCCCACCTAATCCCGTTCCCTTCCTATCCTGTGCTACCTTGGGACTCACCCCCTTTTTCCCCCTGTTCTGTCTCCACCATCCATTCTGTCTTGCCTAATCTTCTGTCCTCCACTGCCCCCTCACTTCCTCTATTCTCTTCCTCTCGTGACCCTCCTTTTACTTCCCCTCCCCCCAGTGCTTTGGTAACCATGGACAATGCCTAGTCATCTGGCTGCAACACTCATGTATAAAAAAATTATCTAAGACTCCTGCTGTTACCTTGATATAAAGCACTTTCGTGTCCCTATTATTATGTTTTCATTGTTCATCCACCCGGTTGTTCAATCTGCCCTTCCCTACCTTGCACTATTGCACTTAATTTCTCTTGTTGCATCATTCCTTATTGTTCTCCTTGACGTGGAACCTTTGTAAATGAGCTTATAACTCAAAGGTATTGTTTCCAAGAAATACTTAAATAAATGCAGTGGGTAGAGCTAGTAGGCTCGAGGGGAGCATGGGAAGGGGTATATCCAGCAGGAGGAGGGAGGTGGTGTTGCCACTGTACAGCTCACTGGTGAGACCTCACCTGGATAAACCGTGTCCAGTTTTTGAGGCCATACCACAGGGTGGAGGCAGTCCAGAGGAGGACAACCAAAATGGTGAAGTAGGTGCATCTAAAGCTCTACGAGGAGAGATTTAGAAATCTCAACACATAAAACCTGGAAAAGAGGAGAGCAAGATGTGAGATAACAGAGACCAACATGTCCCTCACAGGGGTGAACAGAGTGTAGGAGAGAGCCTGTTTCATATGGGAAAGAGCAGCAGGACCAGGAGGCTTGCAATGAAGCTAGGGGAGTTTAGGAGGCACATGGGGAAATACTTCACTGAAAGGGTGGTAGATGACTGGAACAGACTACCAGCAGAAATGATGGAGGTGATACAATGAGGGACTTCAAGTACTGTATGCATGGGATAGACACAGAGATGTGTTAGAAAACAGACAGGCAGGAGAAAGGGTTGCTGGAGACCAGTTAGGGTCTGCAGTGACAGATTAGGCAGGGGAGCTGGGCAGGCTAGGTTGACCAGTGGTCCATTTCTGTTGACAAATCCTACATTTCTGTTTTTCTGTTTCTCCCTCAGGTAACGGGAAAGTCCCATGGATGCAATGCACCCGCTCAGAAGTCTCCCCTCCACTTGCCTCCATCCTCCCATTCAGGGAAATGATGTATGGTAAGAGTGAAGGGGGCTGGCACTGTACCTTCTTCTAAAGACATCTCTTCTCCTAGCCTGACATGTCGCCTGGCCCCAAATGTCATTATATCAAAAATGTCCACCACTGACCCTGATCCAAGATTGTGGGGCCAGTAGTAAATCCTAAAGTCTCAGCTAGTAAGTATACCCATCTGATCCCAGTGCAGTGGTGGGTTGCTGAGCAGTCTGTACAGCCATACCATTTAGTGATGATAAGCAGACTGATTGTTCCACCCACACACTAGGGATTTGTGTATCAGCAGCCACCATCCTGCTACTGTCACTCACAGTTTCTCATGTTTTCTAACCCACTTCCTGCAGTAGGGACAGCCTACATCACACCATTCCTGTTGGAAGGGGGACTGACATCATGGGGAAGCCACCGTGTGAAAGCACTCCAGTCACCTACGCAACAAGGCAGTACTGTTGTTGTTTGGCGAGCATGACCCTGCACCTGGAATCCAAGAGTGCTGACTCTTCAGTGCACTCAGCACAATTCCATGCTGAGGCTGGGAGTCCATCTGTGGGTGACTCTCATCAGTTGTTAACTTGCTTATATTTTGTGTAACTTCTCCTAGGAAAGGAATCCTGATCCTTTAAGTCTCTCCTGCTAAAGCCAGTTTTAATAAATAAATACAGGTTTGGATGCATTAAGGTGTCTGTGATTGTCTAAGAGATAAACTTCTTTCCACTAAAAGCATTTGGGCGAGATAGCCAATTTGCAAGTGGTTGAGTCTTTAGCTTCATCACTCAGGCTTTGCATGTTTTAATAAGCAGAATGGAGTGGTATTGGCCACGGCTAGTTTAGTCTCCTCCTTGCATCATGTCTGAAAATGCTTCTACTTTTATGACACCTTTACATAGAGGCAGTTGGAGAATGCATTCAGTGCTTACTTTCTAGCGGGAGCGGCAGGCGTTGGATTGTAAATAACAAGAAACAGACGATAATCACTTCCATGGCGACAGACACGGAGATCAGCACCCGATCAATGAATGCAGCTGTGGAAAGAAAGTAGAATGTTATTTAATGTAGAAAAATACTTATCAGATTTTCAAGCTCATTCAAGAACAAAATCTAATGGGCAGACTAGGTGGGCCAATCGGTCCTTATCTGCCGTCAAATTCTATGTTTCTATGTTTCTAATGAATTTGGGATTGTGCAGCGCCCAATAGGAAATGGAGCAATTTTCACTCATAACAGAGTGCCTGACTCCTCACTACAAACTTTCAAATGACAGAATTACAGCACTACACATCAGTATATATTTCATACCGTTTTTGAAGCTAATGTAGAACAGATGATGGTCATCACATTTTCAGAGTAATTCAGGAACAAGGTTTAATGAATTTCCAGAAAAAATAGTATTTCGCTTTCCAAATTGTTATACTGCACCCAAAATGAGATGAAAAGGTTTTTTAAAAGACTGCCTGATTTCTTAAGGAAAATGTTCAAATGACAGAATTAAAACACTACCCGTCAGCTTGTATGTCACATATTTTTTGCAGTTAACATCCACTTCTTGGTACCTCTGCACATTAACAATAATAATGGATCACTCCCCCATGCCTCCACATGTTTGGGGTGCTTGCCTGCACCTGACCTCACCACCCTCTGTTGTGATATCTCAAGCTGTTGAAGTGGAACCCTCTTAAATGGGAGTGGGAGGCATGATGATCGCTTCAGGTGAAGCCAGCACCCACAGCAGATTATGCCTAGAAAACAGGGACCCTATTTTCATGTCAATGTGTAAAGTTATTATGTGAAAGGGGAAGCTAAATGCAGATGATATGTGACATAAAAGCTGAACTATGTCTGAAGTTGATGTTTTTCCAATATTTTTCTTGTGACACCACAAACTCTTACAGAGCCACTACATCTTGGGGAATCATTGAGAAAACACACATTCTGGCCACAGTTCTGTTTATATGCCATATGTTTTCTGTACTTCATGTTCCCTTTATCTTTAGAACTATACACATTTACTTCAAATCAGGACCATGCTGCCATGCTGAATCCTCAAAGTTGGGAGATGAGAAAAGTGGGTAAGGGTCACTTCCAGCAGAAGTCATCTCTGTACTCACTGACCTCTTGTTGGTGTGCGCTGACACCAAATTTGTTTTACTCCCTTCCCCCGATACTGATTCTTCCTGGAGGTGGTCAGGCAAAGAAGCTGAAAGACAGGCCCTGGAAGAAGACTCTCCACTTGGGGAATGGAAGGAAGGCCTGCCAAGGTGGGGAATTACTCAGGGGTTCCCACAGCAATGGAGAGGAAACGTCAGCCTAGTCATGACCCCTTCAGAGGTTTCATCAGCCTTGGTGCACTGTGTATGGGCTGGAGGAGGTCTGAGAGGGAGTGAGCTGTTCCCTTACCATAGGTCCCACGTGGTTGACAACTGCATGGTGTTGAAAAAAGTGCTTGAGTGAGCATGAATGCCATGCAGAGTAATAGTGAAGTATATACAGAAAGGTGTCTAAAAGGATGTTTTTCCAGCGTTTCCCCTTTGATGACAGGCTGGGCAGGGGGCTCCATAAGTCTTAAGTCTAGTAATAGTTTAAAAGTAAATGTCAACTTGTTAGATAAAAGGTATTACTAACACATCAATTTTCAATGGCAGAGGTGAGCGGGTAGTTCACAGTTTGTCTTTTTATTTTATTGGATGATAGGTTGGGGGGAATCTGCTTTTCCAATAACTATGTTTACCAAATGTCAGCCATTTCCTTTTGTTATTCTGGACTAAGCAAACGTGTAGATAAGAGACTCTGCTGACTTACCTAAAATGATCAAAAATGCATTGACCACAAGGAAGGCCCCAGCTCCCGCTGTAAACCCTTGTAGGGTACTGGAGTCCATATTCAATAAAGGACCTAGAACAAAAGGACACACATGTTTGTAAGGCAGTCACTAGTCCTCTAGTTACAGTATACTGTTGGGAGTGGTGGCATGGGTGTAGCCAGGCATACTCCAAGCACTCCATGGTGTGCAATTTTATTTAAGGAGGGTAGCAAATAGGCTCTGAACTGCTTCCTTTTTCCATGAACCCTAACAAAGAAAATGTTGAACCTTTCTGTAATTTTATTCATAGGAGTCAAAACTAGGACTGGTCTCTAATACTGTCTTTGCATCCCAAAGACAATACCACTTTACAGGATCTGGGCTGGTATGTGGGTGTCTTAGGGAGCAATGTATGACATTTGTGTTTACCCATGCATGGCAACAACCATTGTCATGAAATACAAAAGTTGTATTTATTATGCCAAATGACACAACAAACACGGTCCTGGTGTACATTTGTATAGTCTGGCTACACCCGGGGTAGTAGTGAGTCCACTTGGTGTGCAGATCTGAAATCCCTGGCTACACCCCTGAGTGGTGGACAGGGGATACTCTGGTTCAGATAAATATCAACAGCTTCGACAATTAGTAGTGTGCATGAGACTGAACTTGCTTGATCCCCCCTCCCCCCAAACAGGTTTGAGCGAGGCATCTCCTGTGAAGGTGGCATCACCGTTTAAAAAACTCTGTTCCAGTACAGGGCACAGTGGTCTTACCCTTTTCAAAATTATTTAAAAACAAAAGGCTGAATTCAGTAAAACTGCTGCTAAATAGCATTTATGAGGCATCAGGGTTCAAACCCCACCAGAATCCCACATTAAAGAAATTATAACTTAAAAGTGTGCTTGAAATATAGCCTGTTGTGTGTAAGTGATAAATATGACAGAGTGCATGCTGATGCTTTTGGGATAATTGTACACTTTGGATAGTGAGGCATGAGAAATACTGAGGGCCTTACAAGGTAAAATAAAGTAAGGTATTCAAACATTTGCAATACTGTCATTATAAAACCAATAATGTCAATTTATATATTAATAACAAACATAATTTGTGATTGTTCACTTGGGAACATAAGCAGGAGGCTAGTAAGGACAGAGGTCTGGGGTTATATTCTGTTTTAACTGAAATATTTGAATAGTTTTGTAAGTGAAATTAGTTCTATGTGTTAAAAATTATTACCTTGAGTTAGAACTGTTACTTGGGCTGTAATATTGTAACTTTTGAGGCTTGGGAACAGTTGTTTGGCAGTGATAATTAGAGTGAAATTTAAATGTGTTGTTTGCCCTGGTGTTGGTAAACCCTGCCACCCACCCTGTTTTGTAGGCTTTCTTAAATACTGAAAAGCCACTGGGGTTGGGATTGAAGGGCTGAGTATTTCTGTTTGGGACTGAAATTGGAAGCAACAGAAGCTGGTGGCCTGTGACATCATACAGCACCTGATGTCTGCATACACGCTGTTAGTGGGACTGAACACACACTGGACTGTATGTGTTTGTGAGACTTGGGAACTTTATTGAGTGGGGTTGAAATTGGGTTTGTAAATAACTGCAGTCAGTATAGAGAAACTGTATTCCAAGGGAAAGGGACTGAGAAAAGGGGGTGTGCCATTATAAACAGAGGGGGATAAACCTGGTGGCCATATTCCATCATGGCAGGCATCTTCGGAAGGGTTGTAGGCTGCACAGGCTGTGGGAAGGCAATAATTCTCAGTTGGGCCTGGAGAGAGGGAGGCTGCCCACTCTGTATACAGCTATTTTGTATCAGGAGTGAGGTATATTGGTTAAGGAGTAAGCTGGAGGAGCTGGGGGGGATGTCCAAGGAAAAGGGGTGTGGATATGAGCAGCAGAAGGGTGGGGCTGAGGGGAGGCTGGGGCAACGCTCTGAAATTACAGGACGTTATGTTACAGCAAGCAGGAGTGGGGGATATTAGGGACAGAGGACCCTTAGATAGGGATGTTGATGCTAAGGGGAAAGCATATGGGGTGAACATCCTGAATACAAAGAGAGTGGAGGGGGAAGAGTCAGGAGGGGCTGTTGTGCGGAAGCCTAAAACAGCAGACTGTGGGAAGGGAGCTCCTAAGGTGAACAGAGCAAGAGGGGAAGAAGAGGGGCAGTTTAGAGGTGCAGTCAGGGGAAACTCGGGTTACTTGATGGAGGCTGACATACAGTGCCACAATAAATTTGAGCTACTAAGCAACCTAGAGGGGGAGGAAGGGGTTGGTGAAAATGAGGAAACTTATACAGAGGCCTGGGGGAGGGAGTTGGATACCCACAGGGCATCACAGACCAGCAATGGAAAGGATAGAAATAGTCCCAGAGGGAGAAGGGAAACATAAATGTTAAGCAATGGGGAGATGAAACATATTGCAGACATGAGGGAGGAGAGCATGATTGGAGAAAACTGGGGAGACAAGGAGGTGGGAGGAGCCCTCCTTCCAGCAGGGGTCAGTACCAAGTTTGGGGCCCTAGCTAAGGGACTCACAGAGAGCCTCTGAGGCAGGGGTACTATTACAAGGGGAGGATGGGTGGGGGAAGGGAAACCATCAGGGCCAGGATAAATGGTTCAGATAAGAGAAGGTTAAAGGGACACCTATTCAGAGGGGTTTGAGTTAAGTGGGCAAAATAACGAGGGAGGCATAAAGGGGAGGGTGACAAGGGGGTCTCTAATAAGGCAGGTAGACTCCCATGGAATTGAGATCATGAATAAAGGGGGGATGGGGGCTGAGAGGGCATAGTGGAGGTAACCATAAGGATGATGGCGGTGTTAAGGTTCTGTTATTGGCAGACTCGATGATTAGGGGTATCCAGTGGGAGGAACAGGGGGGTGGATGCCATAGCCAGGTGAAGGTAGTGAGTATCTCTGGGCTGACAGTACACAGAGCAAAGTTCATGGTGTATGAAATGGTTAGGATTGTGAGGGAAACCGATTTCTAGTGCATTTGGGAACTAACGATCTAGAGGGAATAGCGTTTGAAATCCAAGCAAGGTTCCAAGAACTGCCAGAGTCTGTCAGGATAAAGGATGCAACATTACCTTTCAGAGATATTGCTAGTACCAAAGGGCCCCAGTGGAGGAAAATGAAACTCACAGAGTTAATGACTGGCTCAGGAAATGGGTGAAGAGAGAGTTGGGGTGTTAGGGAACTGGAAAGGAGTTTGGGAGGATAAGGGACTATATGCCAAGGAAAGGCTTCATCTTGCCCATTAGGGAAGGAAGTCCCAAACAGGGATGGCTGACTACATTCAAGAAAGGTGGGGTTTAAACTGTGTTGGGGGAAGGGATAAGGGGGGCTGACCAGAAGCCTTCCTCCAGATGAGGGAGTAGCCTTCAAGCCCAAGGGGAGGGGAAACATTCTTGGGTGGAGGTTTCAGGAGGAGCAGAGGGAGGATGGAAGTATAAGGAACCGGGGTGGGGTTCGGCAAAGAGGATCAGGGATAAGGGGTGGGGGTTGGTGTTAGTAAATGCCAGGAGCCTGGGAAACAAGTTGCCAGAGTTCCAGGCCATGGTGGATGTGGCGGCGGTCACGGAGACGTGGGCCAACAAAAACCATGACTGGGACCTAAACATGCGGGAGTACACTATGCTTAGGAAGGATAGAAAGGAGGGCAGAGGGGTGGAGTGGCTATGTTCATTAGAGATGACATAGAAATTGCTAGGTAGAAGAGGCAGAGGAAACGTGGAGGCCTTATGGGTCACCTCCACGATCCCCAGCAGGAGATAAGGTCGTGGTAGTAGATAGGCCCCGGATGAGTGATGTTCTAGAGGATGGTTTGCTGGACAACATCATTGCCCAGTGTGGACAAAAGGGAAGGAGTGGTGTTGATGGGGACCTTAATATACCAGGTACAAACCGGGGAACCATGTCTCTAAGGTGGCCAAAGAGCAGAGGCTGTGACTAAGCCTACAGGATGTGTTCTTAACACAGCATGTGATGGAGCCCACAAGGGAGGGCATGTCCTAGACGTGGTTCTGGCAGATGGGGATTGGTAAGGGACCTGGTTGTACAGGACCCCTGACTGGGAGTGACCACAATACTGTCTGGTTTCAAATAAGCATGGGGGAGATCTAGGACACTGGCAGTGGAATTCAGGGGGGCAGACTTTAGGGCATGGGAATATTCTCAAGGATCACTTGAAGGGATTAATCAATGACAAGTTGGAAAGGAGGTGGGAGGTCATAAAAATGGGGACTTCATGAGGCAGTCAGGATTCAGCGCTAAGTTGAAAATAAGGAGCAAGGTCACATAAACCATGCTGGTGGTCCAGTGAGGTACAGGTAGTAGTCAGAGAGAAAGAAGGCCTACAAAAATATAAAACAACAAGAGGGGATAGGGATAAGGAAATGTACCATTTGCATCTAGAAAAGTCACCCATATGGTGAGGTGAGCAAAGTCCAGTAAAGAGCAGCGGCTGGCACAGGGGATACAGGAGAGAAAGGGGTTCTTCCGCACATTGGGGAGTGGAGAAAACTAAGGGCCATCTCAGCAGATTGAGATCAGAAGGAGGGTGGTAAGAGGTGAGGGACCAGGCAGAGGTATTTAACAGTACTTTGCCTCTGTGTTCTAGGAGGGGGGGATGAGATAGCCACAAGCAAGGCATGAAGGGGAGAGAAGGCAGTGAGTGGGATCAGGGAGCAACAGAAATGAGCAAGAGGGAGGGAGAGGTACCCAGGGGTGTCACATCTGGATAAGGATAAAAAGGCCAGTAAGGTGGAGGGGACAGATGATGCTATCTCTGCCAAAGGGTGTGGCCGCCCTCAAGGTCCTAAAGAAAGACAAATCTCTGGACATGGATGGCATTCATCCGAGAGTACTATGAATGGCGGACATACTGGCTGCACCCTGGTGGAGCTCTTTCAACAGGTCACTTGAGGACAGGAGGGTACCTAGATTGGCAAGAGGCACATGTGGTGCCAATCCATAAAGGGGGTCGAGGAAGTACCAGATAACTATAGACCCATCAGTTTGACCGGTGGTGGGAAAATTAATGGAGAGTATACTAAAGGAATGATTGGGGTGCTTGGAGGAGGTGGGAGGTCTGGATGTCGGCAACATGGTCTTGTGCCAGTAGATTCATGTCAAACCAATCTTGTGGAGTTCTACCGAATGGGTAACATCAGAACTGGACAGGGAAAGCCTGTGGATGGATGTTATCTCGACTTCAGCATGTCTGACTCTGTCTCCCACAATAGTCTGGTGAGAAACTGATGGGGTTAGTGAGTAGGCCCTTGATGGTCAGATGGATTGAAAATTGGCTAGCTGGATGTACTCAGAGAGTAGTGGTCTGTGGGGAGCCTCAAACCCTAGAGAGGTTGGTAGTGCTGGGTACCGGAGGGCTCGGTCCTGGGTCTGATCCTGTTTAGTGCATACATATCGGACATCAGGGGAGGTATAGGGTGTGAAATGAGGTCTCTTCGCAGATGACTCCAAGATGGGGAGCAGTAGTTGAGAGAGAAGAGGGGAGGTTGGCCCTAGGGGACCTGGACAGCTGGAAAGCTGGGCTCACACATGGAAATTAATTTCAATATCACCAGAGTGCAAGGTGTTGCATCTTGGTCGGGAACTCTAAACTTGGGTACTACCCTGGGAGGGCAGGCGCTGGAGGCCTCAATAGGTGAAAAGACCTAAGGGTCATGGTGGATGTATGTATGAATAACCTGTGAGCAGTGCAGGAGAGGCGCTGAAGGCAAACAGGATGTTGGGATGCATCGTAAGGGGGATCACCACTTAGGAGCAAGGAAGTGATTCTGCTGCTGTACAATGGACTGGTTAGATTCACACCTTGAGTATTGTGTACAGTACTGGAGACCACACTTGAAGAGGGACATACAGCTCCTGGAGAAGGGTTAGAGGAGGCAGCTAAAAGATGATCACGAGGGCTTAGGTATTTGACGATGAGGACAGACTTGAGGAGCCCTGCCTGTTTTCGTTGAGGAGAGGAGAGGAGAGACAGGGGGGCATGACTGAGGGTCTTCAAGTACCCCAAGGGAATAAATAGGGTAAACATGGAGGGGATCTTTAGACTAAAAGCAGGGGGGTATCACCAGAGGGCATGGTGTGAAGTTGGAAGGTGTAGAGTGTGGGGGAAGAGGAGAAGGTTTTCACTGAGAGGGTGGTGGACCCTTGGAATGCACTGCTTGGAGAGCTGGTTCTGAGATCCACAGTGGAGGGCTTCAAGACAGGGTGGGACAGACACAGAAAGTGGATGTATCAGATGATGGCCTGTCCCAGGGGGGTGGGGATAGATGATAGGGGTTTCTGGAGCACAAGGGATGGGAGGGCCTCGGCACCCAACTAAGGATCTAAGGTTCGAGCAGACTCGATAGACCATAAAGCCTAATCTGCTGGCAAATAGTATGTTAGTATGAAACACATAGCATGCGGTAATTCATCTAATTTTTCATGTCTTACTCTGGAGAAGTTCTGTAAGTTCACTCATTAAAGTTCCAAAATATTGCACTTAAGGCACAGAAGCCCAGGGGCAGAGTACAAAATGGGTGGAGTGGTACTGATGACCACCAAGCTTGAAAAGAGAACCTGGTGGTAATCATATCAGATGACCTAAAGGTGGCCAGGCATGACAACAAGACAATAGGGAGAGCAAGTGGGATGCTGGGGCGCATTGGGAGAGGTTTGCCAGCAGAAAGAGGGAGGTGGTATTGCTTCTGTATAGATTGCTGGTAAGACTTCACCTAGAATATAGTGTCCAGTTCTGGAGACCACATCTCTAGAAGGACATCGACAGAGTTGAGCCAGTCTGGAGGAGGGCAACTAAAATGATGCAGGGTCTGCATCAAAAGTCGTAAGAGGAGCGACTAAAAGACCTCAATATGTACACCCTGGTGCAGAGGAGGGAGAGAGAAGTTATAATAGAGAGCTTTAAATACCTCACAGGGGTATGTAAGGTACAGGAGGTGACTATTTTTCAGAAGAAAACATGCTCAGCAACAAAAGGACATGCTATGAAACTGGAAGGGGGTAGACTCAAGAGCGAGATGTGTGGAAGTACTTCTTTATAGAAAGAGTGGTGGATTCCTGGAACAGCCTTCCAGCGGAGGTGGTGGGGTTTACGAATGCATGGGATAAGCACAAAGGAATCATAGTGGAAAGGAAGGGGATGGGAGAAAAGCCTATAGATCAGGCATGGTCTGATGTAACAGTCTACAGCATGTAGGTAGGTAGAAATGGGCAGACTGGAGGGGCCAAGTGGTCCTTATCTGATGTCAAATTCTTTGTTTCTGTGTTTCTGTTACACACACTCTGAAGAGTGAAACTGGGATTATAAAATTGCTCACCTGGTTTTAGTTTTAAAACAGAGCAATACAGTTTAAAATGAAGTATTTCTGGCCTGTACTATTGTGCTAGAATAATACACTGCCATGTGACCACATTTGACCAATTGTGATGTCTTGGTCTCTCTTGCCAATGTTATATATGATTTAGCAGATCTTATTTAACATGAGCACATCATTTCCCCACACACACACTCCCAAAAAGCATAATGAACTATACCTGCTAAGCGTAGCCATGTCCAGGTGGCCCAGATGGCTGCATAACAGAATGGCAGGATGGAACCAAACCTCCTGTTGCCTCGGACCTCAATCTCCGACACATAGAGTTGAAGCAGAGCACCAGGAATCAGCACCTGGAATGGTGAGGTGGCTCGGTGGATCCATCAAGTTCACCTGGATTGCAGAGAGGGAAGCCAGGCCATTACATAGTAGAAGAGAGCATCTGGTAGCTGTGCACTGGTGGAACTTTGGGAAATCCTTGGCTTTGGTGAATAAACTCTTGAAATGGAACAACAGTTTCTAAGTGTGGTGGACAACATCACTTGTATTCCTGAGGCATCAGGATTTTTCTGCTATTGAGTTTATTAGGCTTGCGAATGACTTGTATAAGGAGAGGGCAGGTAGATGCAACAGATGACCTAGAATATGTGGGACCCATGGATTGGTATCTGACTTATGGTGGAGATGGTGAGCAAAACAAAAGGCAATTGAGGTCCAACTCTAGTAAGTCTATGTTCAGGGACATCACACACAAAATGCAAGCAGTGGCCAGGAAGAACAAGTCCCCTATGATTCCCGCTCTGCTCCCATCTAGATCAGTGGATTTAATGAACACTGTCAACGTGAACTCTTCCCAGGACTCTCACCAGCCAGTATAGACTGTGGACACCAAACTTTGTGGCGAAATATGCATCATCTCGTAAGTAGCTGTAGTAGCTGGAGAGAAGCTGAGCAATGGCAATGATGCTGACCCAAATAGCACCAACAAAAAAAGTGTTCATGTAACCAAAGGAATAGAAAGTGAAGATGAATGGTGCAATGACATCACACATGTTCCCTAGCCCCATTGGTTCGGCATATTTAGTGTTCTTCTTTTTTTCCTCTCCAATCATTTTTGAAGATGAACTGTTGCCTATACCCAGGAGTAGGACATTAAGAGTGGATTCCCAAATCCTGGGATGACATATTTTTGAGTAACCCTTGAACAGAAGTGATTTGGCTCCATACAACCCACAAATGACTATGACTAGTTCCAGGATCCCAGATACTACGAGTTCCCACTGGCCAAACAGTCCAACTGCCTCGAACACCAGTGTAGATGTGATTGCCCCAAAGACAAAAGGCATGATGTAGTTTACAGTTGCAGAGCAGAAGGAGAGGATGAAGCTACAACAATGTAAGGCACGGCGCCTCTACAGCTGACTCTGTGATTGATGGAGAATGAGGATGAGTGCTGTTGAGGACCAGACTACTGTTTTCCAGTCCAGCTGATCATATAATAGCATCCTGATGCTGTGATATATGTAGAGTGGGGAGCTGGCTCCCAGAGTTAATCGAGTTGCCCCATAGCTGCTCCACAGGCTGAGAACACAATAAAAGCCGTGCCTCAAGGTGGTCATACTTCCGGAATGTGAGGAGCCCAGCAGCAAGTTGACTCAATCCCCCAATCAAAATAAGGTGAACCCTAGGTAAAACAAATGGATAAGGTTTAGTCAGTGGCAGAATTATTTGTGCTTATCTAAAATGTCAAATGAAATGTGATATTAGAACTAGGGATCAAAATCTAGGACTGCTGTGCTCCGAGTATGTGTTCGTTAACCAGCTGAGCTTTTAGGACAGTCAGGTGGGTGGTTCTGTGCTCAGCTATCCTTACAGACTATGACATAAAACATGAAATGTTGTGTTTGCCCATGCTTTAGAACCCCAAGCATTTTGTACACAGTCACACTAACACTATAGAGGAGTGAGGGACTGGAAGTCGGGGCAATAGCAGGGCACGATTCATTAAATAGTTAAAGGGGTGCAGTCAGTGGCTCACATTGTCTGAAACATATGAATTTGCCTTTATATCAGGTATATTGAACTTTCCTGTAGCTGGAAGCAGTCCAGAGATATTGCTGACTAAACATGTCTTATATTAAGACTACACTGCCACCATTATATGGAGCCTTGTGATGTCATAGAGGAACAAGCTGTGCCTAACTGCATGTAATCAGGCACAGCTTGTACCTCCATGACAGCACAATGTTTCATGAAATGAAGCAGTTGTATTATCAATATACAGCAGACTTAGTAAGCTTTATTTCTGCAACTAGTTACTGGTGTGCCCCTTACCTTGATTAAAATAACATTTTGTGGGCTTTCAGATGGTATAGACCTCTTTACCTGAATGTTAACCTTTAAGGATTATTATAGCACAATCACCCCATGAGATGTTGCAACTCATTAACATAAAAATAGTGGCAATGGCAGGTTGTATACTAAAACAGCTTTAGCAGTCAATCATCAGGACACATACACAATTAGACACGCACACACGCACACACACACACACACACATATATACACACGCAATGCAGGCACACACACTTTTTGTAAACGAATGCAATGACAGACATGTATGCAAAGTGTCATAAAGACATGTACAGAAACCCGTTCACAGCTACTGTCATTGGCTAAAAACAACTGCAGTAAACAGGATGCTGAAATCATGAGTAGCAACTATAAAAATTTGAAAAGGGAAGCCTTGCACATAGAGTTTAGCATTTTGTAACTGACAATAGAACTAATGCCTACACTGTTGTATGTTCAATCAGACCCTAAGGAACACCACGCCACAGATTCCCTAAGGTTCCAGAGACCTTTTTGTTAATTTTTCATGTCCCTACTTTGTATGATTTGTTCTTCAACCCAAATAGTTTGTAAACAGGATAGTGGCAGCATTGATGAAGGGAGCTAAGCCCATTGTCAATGCAGGGCTGTGTCACACTGATGGTCAATGGTGTTACGCACACAAAACCTATCAGTTAATAGGAGGAACTTTTGTTCCCCTTAAATGACTGAGGAGGCAAGAGCAAGGGGAATGTACTTATTGGTTCTGCAAACACCCAAAATATACTTGTAATTTAGAATCAACTTGAAGCTGAAGTGTTTAGCCTTATTAGAACAGCTCTAATTAAGCCTGACCATGCAAGTGAGGCTCCTCTTTCTTAGTGGTAGCGTCTGTTTCTGGTATTTATTCTCTGGATAGTCTGATGTAAACTGAAAACATGGAAGAAGGAAGAGCTGGATGTTAGGCTGTGTTGGCGATTGAGGGGCAGCTGAAGGAGCAGGTTTTACAGGACGTGAAGTGATGCAAGAGACTGTTTGGTTATACTAGGGCTTCTAAAAGATGTTTTAATTATTTCTTCTGGATGGGGAGATACTAATCCTTGAAAGACTTAAACTGAAAGTTTCAGTACTTTGGTAGGCTATAGTGGTTATTTGTTTTCTCCAACCAATTGACCCTTTATTGTCTCCTAATGTATGCACTATTTTAAAGACTCATGTACGTTGTACTGTATGCACTCTGTAATTATTCCCTATTCTCCCAGTTCTAATTGTATGTTTAAGCAATAAGGCATGACAGGGTGAGTGGCATTGTGTAATAACGTCACCCCTGGGGTGGGCTGAAGGATGAGACAAAGCTGAGTGCTTCCCCACCCCAGGAGTGATGCAATTACACAATAACACACACACCTTGGAGTGCCTTATTGCTATTATACAATGGCTCATGTTTAATTAATAATAATAAAAAAATATATTTATTGTTTTTTTTTTTTGTGTGTGAAAGTGTATATTTAAAAAAAAAGTCCATTATACTTTTCCACCAGTAGGTGGCACTGCTACCTGAATTATGTTGTGCATCTAGTTTCCCATGGCTGTTTTACTGCGGCGTTTGCCATCCCATTAAACGGAGCTGTACTTCAAGTTTTTTGTTGTTGCTTTTTTATTTAAATTGTGACTGTTTGTTTCTGTGGTTACTGAACCACACTGCAGTATATGGAAGTGAGCATGCTGTCACAGGATTTCAGTGGCAAGGAGGATAAGGATATGCCACTTTTTTTCAAACTTGTGAGTAAAGGAAGCACATGGCAGGTCGTGGATGGAGGTTTCTGCCAGGTATTAAAATCTACAGGATTCCAAATACATTACATTTCATGTCTGTTTTCTTTATCTGAGCAGCTTCTGTGAACCGCGTGGTCAGCACTTTTGGTCTAGTGGTTCACCGGGCTGCTCAGTTCGGGAAAAAACTACTGGCATGAAAATAACATGCATTTTGTTTGTTGTGATAGGAAATATATTTGCTCTGTGTTGAGAAGCGAGTGGACATCAGAGCAAGATCAGTCTGTTTGCTGATGATACCAAGGTAGGAGCAGTGGTGGATGACTTAGGGGATGGCATGGGTTGCAGGATGATCTGGAAAGCTTGAAACCTGGTCAGACACCTGGCAGCTGGGATTTAATGCCAAAAGTGCAAGGTGCTGCATTTTGGGCTGAAGAACCCAAGGAGGAGTTACCAGCTGGGAGGAGTGCTGCTCAGCCCAGACAGAGGAGAGGAGAAGGATCTGGGGGTGCTCATTACAGGGTCAATGAACAACTCTGCACAATGTAGGAAGGCAGCTGCAAAGGCCAACAAAATGCTGGGTTGTATTGCAAGGGGTATATCCTCAAGGAGGGAGGAGGTGATTCTGCCACTGTATAGGTCATTAGTTAGACCGCACCTGGAGTACTGCTTGCAGTACTGGTGCCCGTATCTGAAGAGGGACATTAAGTTACTGGAGGGGTGCAGTGCAGGATGACAAAGATGATCAAGGGGCTGGGGGACTTATCATACGAGAGGAGGCTGAGGAGTTGAACATGTACTCACTGGAGGAGAGGAGGGACAGGGGACATGATTGAAACCTTTAAGAAATGAAAAACAAGACAGGTACAGAGGGGCTGTTCAAAGTAAGGAGGGAGGGACACCAGGGGCCATGATATGAGACTGGAGGGAGGAAGGTTCAGGAGGAGATGAGAGACACTTTTACAGAGAGGGTGGTGGCTGGGTGGAATGCGTTACCTGCAGAAGTGGTATCCAGTAGAACAGTGGACTGCTTCAAAAGGGGATGGGACAGGACAAGGGGGAGGGTCAATGAAGGGGAAGGGTGGAAGGAAGGGGCAGCTGCAGAATAAGGGGCTCTAGCTGCACATTCGAGCAGACTTGATAGACCTCTAGGCCTTTATCTGCTGGCAAATTTTATATGTTCGTATGCTGTTTGGGGAGAGGGGTTAAACCATGATGGGCTAAGGATTTGTTGATGTTTGCTTCTCTGTGCAGTTTAAGTGGGGAATGATTTTTGACACGTCATGTGGTCTTTTTGTATCTGGTCTAGATACAGTGCTGTTATTGTGTTATAACATCGATTTGTCTAAGAGCACCAGCCAATCAGGATCCTTCAATTTTTCTTGCCATGGTGTAATTCCTGATATTCACTCAGTGTATTTGAATTATATGCTCTCTGCATTGATTCCATATTTCATTCCTCCTCCCAGGTCGCAACTGAAATGAACACTGGGGTCAGGCCTTATCTAGTAAAATATGTTTAATGAAATACATAACTTACTAGCATAATTCACTCACTCACTCATTTCAGTCACAGCATTCTGGCTCTGCTCTGTGAGCCTGAACAGTAGGTTTCTTCAGGTCTGATTATTTCCATAACTGCCTCCACCAGTATTAAAGCACATCATCCAGCTCCCCCACCCACACTCATTCTCCCTATACCTGCCTCTTATCCTCCATTCCCTCCTATGTTCCTGCCTACCCTGACAGTGCTACCTTGTAGTGGCTCTTACCTGTTTCTAGATTGAATGAAGGTCATTTTGTTGAAATGCTTGTCCAAATCATTGTACTGCTTGTCTCAGCAAACGTAATATATGACGTGGAACCTTCGTAAATGAGCTCCTGTTCAAAGGTGTATCTCGAAATATTAATAAAGAAATAAAAATAAAAGTTCTTCTGAATTCTGGGATATGGCCCCATTACCCATCCTTATTTCAAACCCACTGAACCAAAAATAAAATGGCACCAAACACTAAACATGGAAAATCTGTTTCTTACCTGCCAGAATGTTCTCCACTCCCTGAGCTGGAATGCTGCTGTGAAATTGGGCGAAGTTTTGTAGAGTCACAAGGAAAGCACTGATGGCGTTACTCAGGAGTCCCAGCACTGCTGGCTCGCTGTAAAACACAGCAGCAAATCCCTCTGGGCCTGACATTGCCTTTAACTTCTATTATACTGCAAAGAAAACATGAAGAGCAAAATTATTATGAATTCCAGTGAGTTCGCAGCTACCCTGGAACATACCAAAACATTCGACTTTTGGATTTATCAAGTACCCTTCACACATGCAGTCTTGTCTTTCAAGTCCCTTTTTAATGCTATCTCTTAGATATTTCTTCCATCTGGTGGATATTGATGGGAGTCAAAAATCCCAACATAGGGGATACTGCAGCTCTTCTGTGGCACACATCCCCTCCACCATGGCACAGTGGTGGCTGATGTAGGTACAGTGCAAGCCGACCAGTGCAGGCAGGCCTCCCATCTGGGGCAGGCAGCATCTGCAAATTGGAAATGATGTATGGTGTGGCGCATGGTGTGGTGTATGGTGCAGTGCATGGTTGGCAATGGTATGGCACATGGTGTGGTGTATGGTGTGGTGTATCGTGTGTGGTGTATAGAGTGGTGCATGGTGGTGTATGGTGTGGAGCATGGTGTGGTGTATGGTGGTGATGGTGGTGTAGTGAGTGGTGGTGCTGTGGTGTGGTGGTGTATGGTGCAGTGCATGGTGTGGCACATGGTATGGCTCATGGTGTGGTGTATGGTGTGGTGTATGTTGTAGCATGGTGTGGTGTATGGTGTGGAGCATGGTGTGATGTATGGTTTGGTGTATGGTGTGGTGCATGGTGTGGCGATGGTGTGGTGCATAGTGTGTTGCATGGTGTGGCATGGTGCCCTTTGTGTTATTCCATTTTGGCGCAGGTACAATGCAGCATTCCCACACCTTTACAAATGGAGCCCCTGGACTTTAAAAAAATGAGTGATACATCAGCATGTGGCTGTAAACAAAAAATATTTTAAATTAACATAAGCAGGTTTAGGGGGTCACCGAAGTCCTGACAGCCTTATGAAATGAGCATAGAAACCAGCAGAAGAAGCTTCAGAAATGCAGTACAAACAAAGCTTTTAGAATATACAAATTCCCTATTTTAGCAATCTGTGATCTTCCCGCTAATCTCTCTCAGTTCTCTAGATGATCTGTTTTGATTAACACATCCTCAAGAGCTGCAATTACCTGGCAGTGCAAGACAGAGACCACACAAAAGACTAAATGTGAGTCATTGTCACATCATTGTTAGGGCTTCTAGCTAGTGCCCAGGTTCTCTTGATGGAAGGAGTGGATTACTGTTAAGACTTTCACTGTCAACATCAATGGAGGCAGGAACAGAATGTATAGGAATACAGGATGTCCTCAGGATGCTCAGGACACATAGCTGTATGTTGCAATAGGGTAGGGGTGCCATAGTGACAGAACACTTTAGACTAGAAAGAAGTGATGTGCACACACTATTCAGCACAGAATCACACTAGGAACCAAATGTAGAAGTTACAATCCTGCTGGGCGTATGGCACTGAGGTGGTTCCCCCACAACCCACAAGAACCTGCTGATGCATTTCTCCAGGTCCAGTGTGCTCTTGAGCAAAGTGTGTGAGCAGCTTCCTTGAGTCATGGATACTGATTGTGGCACAGCGCACCACTTTCCTGTAGGCTGATGCACGTGTCTGGAGACATGGCTTTATTTTCAAAACACTTACATTACTTTCTTCACAGAAAGAGTGGTAGGAGAGTGGTGGAGGCTGAAACAATCATAGGATTTAAGAATACATGGGATAGACATAAGGGAATTCTGGAGGTCAGGGGTAAGGGGCAACAGACTTCTAGAAAAACATAAAGTGAACTTCCAAGCTCAATGGCCAGACTGGGTGAGCCATAGTCCCTTATCTGCCGACAGTGTCTATGTATCTATGTCCATGTTCAGATGAAATAATGCTAATTTTAACATAAGGTATTCTTTGCAGAGCTCAGCGCAACATAGAAACATAGAAACATAGAAGTTGACGGCAGATAAGGACCGCAAGGCCCATCCAGTCTGCCCATTTCTTTTTCTACCTTATAAATGTGCCATCGCCCTTTGCTCTGTCAGTGGCCTATCTATTCATAGTCATTTGTATTGCTCCCTTATGCCTATCCCATGCCTGTTTGAAGCCTGCACTGTATTCATAGCCACCACTTCTTGTGGTAAGCCATTCCATGCATCCACCACCCTTTCTGTGAAAAAGAATTTCCTCACATTCCCCTTAATCGGCCTCCCCTAATCTCATGCTGTGTCCTCTTGTTCTGCTATTTTTCTTATATTTAAACATGTTAGACTCTTTCACCTTGTTTATGCCCTTAAGGTGTTTGAATGCCTCGATCATATCACCCTCTCCCTCCTTTGCTCAGGGTATACATATTGAGCTCCGTTAATCTGTCCTCATATGTCTTCTGATGCAGTCCCTGCACCATTTTGGTTGCCCTTCTCTGGACTGCCTCAATTTGGATGTCCTTGTGAAGGTGTGGCTCCAATACTGCACGTAGTATCTAGATGGGGCCTAACTAGTGTCTTGTACAGAGGGATTATTACCTCCTCTTACGACTTGTGATACCCCTACTAATACACCCTAACACCCCCTAGCCTTACTCTACTGCTTTTAGAGGTCTGTTTGATGATTTTAGGTCATCAGTGATGATGATGCCCAAGTCTCTTTCTTCGTTTGTGACTGCTAGCAACTCCCTCCCAGCCTATAGGTGGCTTCAGGGTTTCTCTTCCCTATGTGCATGATTTTGCACTCTTGCATTAAATCCTAGTTGCCACTCTTGTGACCATTCTGCTAGTTTATCCAGATCTCTTCTCATTCTACCCACCCCATCTGGATCATCTACTCTTGTTGCAGATCTTGGTGTCATCTGCAAACAGACAAGCCTTTCCTCTAGTCCATCTGCAAGGTCACTAATGAAGATGTTGAAGAGGACTGGCCCCAGGACTGATCCCTGAGGTACCCCACTTGTGACTTGCATCTCTTCTGACTGTATACCATTTACCACCACTCTCTGTTTTCTGCCTGTCAACCAGTTTGCCACCCAGTTGACCAACTTGACCCACCCCGAGCCTACCCAGCTTATTTATCAATCTTCTATGTGAACAGTGTCAAAGCTTTGCTGAAGTCAAGGTAGGCGACATCAACTGCTCCCTTGGTCCACTACTCTGGTTACCCAGTCAAAGAAATCTATGAGATTAGTTTGACAGGACCTTCCTTTGTAAACCCATGCTGTCTTGGATCCTGTGCCCCTATGGATTCCAGGTGTTGCACTATCCTTTCCTTAAGGAGGCTCCATAATCTTGCCCACTACTGAGGTAAGACTGACCGGTCTCCGAGTTCCCCGCCTCCTCCCTGCTACCACTCTTGTGGAGCGGGATCACATGAGCCCTTCTCCAGTCTTCTGGGACCTCTCCTGTGCTCAGAGACTCACTAAACAATTCTGCTAATGGCTCTGCTAGTTCCTCCTTTAGCTCCTTAAGTACTCTGGGATGTATGCCATCAGGTCCCATTGCCTTATCCACCCTGAGCTTAGCAAGCTCTTGTAGGACCTCTTTGTGAAGGGAGTAGTGCTCACCTCCTCCCCCTGTGTCCATGATGCTGAGCTGTGGGCCCTGCCCTACCTTCTCTTCAGTAAATACTGAGCAAAAGTATCTATTTAGGATAGATGCCTTACAGGGTCCTCCTCCTCACATGCTCCCTTTTCTCCATTAAGCTTAGCAACCCTCTGACTTTCTCCTTTCACTAATGTATCTATAGAAAGTCTTGTCACCTTCTCTTACTGTTCGTGCTAGTGTTTCCTCAGTTTGGGACTTTGCCTGCCTTACCTGCTTCCCTTAGGGCAGTTTGGTATGCCTCCCTATCTCTATCCCGCTGTGTTCCCTTATATTTCCTGAAGACCAGTCTTTTGGCTCTGACCTTTTCTGCTACTGTATTTGAGAACCAAAGTGGTTTCCTTCTTCTTTTGCACTTCCTTTTCTGTCTAACACAATGGGATGTTGCTTCAAGTATTGCATCCTTAATGCTTGCCCACTTTGCCTGTACCCCCTCACCTGTGTTTCTTTTTGCCAGGGCTAGCTTAACTCTGTTGGCCATCTTATCAAAGTCAGCTCCTCTGAAGTCCCATATTTTTGCCTTGGAATGTGATGATTTAGATGTAGTAGCCAAATTGAACATACCATGTGATGGTCACTGGCCCCAGGTGACCTTCTACCTGGAGATCTGTGATCCCTTCTTTGTTAGTCAGTACTAGATCTAGGATAGCCCTGTCTCTTGTGCGTTGCTGTACCAGTTGTTTGAGGCCCTCCCCCTGCAGGGAATCCACTATGAGTCTAGTTCTGGCAGATGTTCCTGCTGGTATTGACCAATCTGTATCCGGCATGTTGAAGTCTCCCATTATCAGAACCTCCCCTTTAGCTGTCATGTTTTGTATATCTTCTAACAGTAATGTGTATATGTCCTCCATCTGGTCTGGGGGCCTGTAGACAACCCCAGTTCTTATGGCTGTCCCATTTCCTGTTTCCAGGGTGACCCACAGAACACTTGTGTTCATATCCTTAATGTAACTTATACAGCTTACAGAATAATCAACTCACTCATGCATGAGTTTACAGAAATGGTGGCACCATTTTTAGTTGAGGATACATGGGTTGAGGTGGGGCCAAGGAAGTAAGGTCAGCATGTAAAGAATGCCTTTTTAAAAAAACAAATGAAATTAGTGGTAGCAGTTTGTAAATCGTGCACTAGACATGCCATCAATGGTCACACTGATGGCAAGAGACACCAGTTTGCAGCAGGTAAAAAAAAGATAAATAGCTGGCAGTGTCCACTGAAAATGAAGTCTTTTGTTATGAATAAATGATTCTATCTTTATTTTCTTATTTTGGTGTCAATTTTATTAACCCTTTGATTTCAGGGTATATAATGGGGATTGGGCTCAGGCTTGGGGATCCATTAGACCACCAATGAATATTTCATACTTCATAACAGGAAGGGGGATCAGTGGTTGGGGGAGGAGGTGCTAGGTCACCAGGACATATAAAATACATATGGACATCAGGGAGGGGTCCACTAGACCACCAGGTATATTAAATATTGATGTAATGGGGGATCGGGTCCAGTGGTCCACTAGACCACCAGGGTTATCTTTCTTATTATTACAAGAGATTAAGCCTGGGGCACATTGGCGTACTCTTCATAGGATTTCTAGGTGTGTTAGAGCAGCCTCTTGCTGGTCTAAAGATACTTAGACCAATGTCTTCTGGGAGTGTTTTAAGAATTGTTGGGGATGTGGCAGTCTATGTCTGCCGCATCCCCTAGCACCATGCCGCAGCCCATTTTGTGGTACAAAGCTGGTGCACGCCACTTTAGGGCAAGCAGCCTGCATTTGAAACAGGCTGCTTTTTTAGAATAGCCCATGGTGCATTTTTGACACAAGGTGCCACTTGTATCTGTTATCTTGACACAGGCACCCTGCATCATTCTAAGTGCTTCAAGAAGTGAGCCAAATATTTTTTGTGTGTGACGTGTTGTATTTGTCTTAGTTGCCCTGTAAATGGGGTTAGTTCCCTCCAGCAGACTTGTCCAGTTACTGGAACGTTAGAAAACAAACAAATACACACCAAATAAAAGATGCCTCAAGTCCTCTTTACTACCACAAACATTGTGTTACTATGTAGCAAAACCTTCCATGGAACTTTTTTTATTTTTATAATGTGTCTCAAACCTAAACTATCTCAAGAAGGTTATGACATGGGATCAAAATATGCTGTTTTGGGATTTTAAGGATGTGGGCATCTGAAATGTGGCCCAAGACAGAGCACAACTGATAGCCATGGTGTAACCTTCCACAGTGAGAGGGGTCCTCCACCATCCCCAACATTTTTAGGAAAGCCCTCCCAGCAGACTATGGCTGTTACAGTTACTTAATGTAGTTTTGACTGTCATTCACAGCATGTACTACAGGTGACACTGGTCTGACTGTCACTCATGGCATTTACTTCTAGATGAAACTGTTTTGACTGTCATTCATGGCATATGCTACAAGATAACACTGTCTTGGTCCGATTGCTGTTTGTCATAAACATGAAACGGTAGTCATTAAAAACATTCTGTAAGAAAAATGCCACAATGTTAGAAAAATAGAGGATTGTGTATGAGCAATCATACACAACAAGCGTAGTTATGATCAAGAGGTTTCCGTGGTAACCAGAGACCTCGAGAGCGCAGTCGAGGGGGTCCGTTACTATGGTAACCTCGAGATCTTAAATTGCATTGTTTGTGTATGGTTGTTCATACACAATCTTTATAGTGTATGGGCAAAATAATCAGCACTGTGATCTCCCAAACAAGTCTACAAGTAAAAATAAGGCTTACTTTGGGATGTGTAGCAGCGCTGACTTCTGCATCACCGTACGCTTCAATTGTGCATGCGCAAATGCTGCTCAATCATGTTGTGCTGCACTGGTGATGTTCTCGTGCAGCATGACAAGATCGTGATGCACCGAGTGCAGTATAACAACTCTGTTCCAGGCATGGATTTCCATGCGGAACAGCTGCCCACCATACACTATATAGCTATTCTGCGTGGTTCCATTTATGTGGGGTGCGGAGGGCATAGTATGCTAAACAATGACTTGAGAGGTCTGTTTTTACAACACACAACGGGCCAGATATTCAAAAACTTTGGCGCTGGGCAAAATCATTTGCGCAGGTTTAGCGCTGGGATTAGCGCTGGTCTGCCATATTCTAAGCGCCAGCTAGCGCCGGGCAAACTGCATTAGCGCCAGGCAAAAGTATAATGTAGGCGTAAGGGGCAAACTGACATGAATACTAAGTCGCACGTTATATTCAGTGGCTAGCGCCACGCTAAGTGGTTTAGCGGACTTAGCGCAGCGACAGTTAGCTGGTGGTGGATTAATGCCAGAAAAGCTGGTCTTAATCCTGGGCAATCAGCTTTGCGCAACATAAATGGCTGTGCGCGGATTTGTTGGTTTAGCGCGGGTCTTGCGCGATCCTCAACACATAAATATAACACATGATAAAGCCAAACATAGTGAAGCTTTGCTAACCAATGGCATCACAATGATGCCGCCATCTGCCACCAGTCCCAGCCATGCCAGGCAGTAAGTGGTGACTCCTGCCGCCAGTGGACAGCATGGGTGTAGCCATACAGACACACCTGCTGACCACACATATATCTGTGGACAAAACAGATGCCAGCACACACATGCAGCACTGTGGGCATGGAGGATGTTGAGGGAGTGTGTATGGTGCTGGTCGGCTGTGCCACAGACCAGGTGTGGCCACAAGGCTGGGACTCAGCATGCAGTGCACATGGGCCAGTATTAGAATACCCCAACACTAGTGTGCCTTCGATACTATATGCCCCCCAGCCACATACCACACAGCTGTACAACTGCCACAACACACAAAGCCAGATATGTACATGTCACTGTGGGCACTGGCATGCCACAGGTACAGCATCTGTGGGTCACACAACAGTGTAACAGTAACGTCGACTGTCAGTAAACACCTGCAGGTTGGGCCTGTCACTGTGTACAGTGCAATCAGCATCACTTGCCCTACACACCATAGGCAGTGCTACGCCTCACACTACTGTCTCCCTGCTACTGTAGTGTCTGCTGTGCACTGTAGCATGCCCTAGTGTGACAGTTGCATGCAGCACCACCACCACCTGTGCCTATGCTGTCCTGTCCCTGGGGTACAATATGCTATGCTATGCTATGCTGTACTGTTTACCTGTAGCCTGTAGCTATCATCGCAGCACTGCCAGACTGACTCACAGATGGAGCTGCGGTTGGACCTTGTCTGCCCTGCATTTGTGGACTGACCTACAGGTGGCTCTATGGGACCCTGCAGTAACGCTTAGGCAAACTGTGTGCAAATCAGGTATAATGAGATGCTAATCCGTTGTTTGCCCAGAGACTACCTAAGTAGGCTCATTTGCATGGCACTTTGAATATGGCACATTTAGCTCCGGGCAAGCGTGTTTGCTCCAGGCTAACTGCTTAGCTCCGCTTAATGTGTTAGCGGCGCCAATGGTACGGGGAATATTGTAAAGTTTTGATCACTGTTCTTTCTCATCTGCTGCTTCCTGCAACTGTACTGAGTCCATGCATTTGCTGGCAACACATTGGCCACGTAGTTCATCTGTACCTGCCCTCACGTTGCTTGTGTACTGTGTTGTTGTGTGGTTGCACTTCCTGGTTGTTTTATTCAGTGCTGTCTTATTCCAGGGCAATGTTTGCCCTGCACTCCTAAGCCCAGTTTGCATGGCCTCATTACCATGCTATATTCAGTAGCTGTTTGCCCTGGGCTATTCCATTTGAATATGGCTTGCTTTGTGTCTGGCTCAGTTTGCCTCGCTGGCAGTGCTAATTTTGCCCCTGGGCAAAGTTTTGAATATCTGGCCCAACATGCCATGTATAATTGCACCCCACTGAAGTGGAGATGACTCTGAAAGCATAATTCTTAAAGTCCAGCCCATAGAATTTACTTTGTAAGATGGCATTTTATTGTATTATTTTGTTATTTGTTGTATAATTTATTAGTAGTATTCTTTATTCTTTATTGTATTTCTTTAGTTATTTATAATTTGATATTTATTATTTACAGTATTTATTTATTGTAGTTCTTTACTATATTTATGAAGGCCTATCACTTTGTACAGGATATTGACATATCGACTCCTCATTATATTATTATATTATTATAGTATTATATTTTTTCAAAATAAATGGCTTAACTTTGAACAGAGGCAGCATTATTATACTGGTTTATTTGGCTAGATGAATACACTTGGGGACAAGCTCCATGGGACAGCAAAATCTCATAACCTTGCCATTTAATCTGTGCCACACTAGATTTTTGAAACATATTAGTCTTGTAATAATTTATATAACAACCTATCAAGGGCAAAGACCCTTTATATATTGAGTAACCAAATCTTGGAATTCATTACCATATAGTTTAATACTGTGCCCTATACAATAGATGTTTTATTGTGTAAGTATGTGTTTAAAAGAACAGCCTTTTTGTTCTTTTAGATAATTTGCAATTTTGTATAGCTAGTTATTCTGCATGTCTTGAAATTATCTAGTGTGGTACAGATTAGGGCTCTGAACTGCAAACATGGAGACCTGGGTTTGACTCTCACAGTCCCCACTTGCATACTGTGACCCTGATCAAGCCACTTAACTTCTTTGTGCTCACAGGTCGCACCTGGAAACAAGCTTCGGTTAGTGTGCCTTTCCTGGTTAAACAATTTCACCTTTCCTTTCCCTTATCTGTAACTTTATTGAAGTAGGTCACACTTGAAAACATGTATTTATTAAGGATCTAGCTAGCAAACAAATAGAAAAATATTTACATTTATTAATTTACAGTATTAATTTATCCAGAACGGAATGTAGGAAAACTTATATGGGGCTATCACCATCCTTAATATGAAACATTAAACTGAGGTCCCAGCTCCGTTTTAGGTGATTGTTCAAGAGAACATTAAAGTTCCCATGACAATTCTCCCGAAGACTATGAGAATTTCCATGGAGTCCTGGCCGAATTTCCCACATTCACTAAAGTGCACACCCCACAGCTTAATCAGGTTCAGTTTCAGTTGGTTTGCATCTGTAGCCCCCCCAGAACAAGGCTGAAAATTGGCAGTATTGCCTAGTCCTCCTTTCCCAGTCAACAAGAACTAAACAAAAACTAAATAAATAAACAAACACATAAATAACCTCTTTGCACTTTTTAAGATTTGCACATTGTATTATTGCATCAATTTCTGTTCCTTTGCTCATTTTACAACTATATTTTCTTATAAATAACTCTACTACTTACTAACCCACTGAGACAAAATCTTGTTTTCCATGGGATCCCAGAAGGCAAATGAGGCAGCAGATCCCAGATATATTAGAATAACTACAAGAGTACTGTATATGTTATACAATAAAAGTGTATCTGCTGAAACTAAAATCATGTATTACAAACATATAATTTCAACTTCCTGAGGTAGAGGATAAGGAGAAATGTTTGACAAGTAAGAACATTGCACTATTTTTATAAAAATTGCAGGTTTTTTGATGCAAAAATTGGGGGGCCCTAGGTACTTAACTATATGCTTTGGTCCAGAGTCATGCCTTGGTACCTAACGATTGGACCACCTCCAGGATATCTCCGGATGAGTGGTAAACTTACGAGATGCTGTCTATTAATACAAACATGAACATATGAAATTGCCAGCAGATACAGGCCAAATGGTCTATCACGGCACTCTTAATTGTGCAGCACAGAGGTTAGACGCCTGCCCCACTCTTGACCCACATCAATGCCAAGTTTATTGTGACCAAATAACATTGCTTTGTTTTTTGGGCATTGAAATGAGTCTGTTGTCCAGAAGCCAATTTTCTAGTGATCTAAAATCATTCACCAATTGAGATTTAATCAGGGCTGAGTCTAGGGAGGACCTATACAGTATGGCATCATCAGCATAAAGCTGCACTGAGGCAGCTCCGCAGTTTTGTGGTAGTTCATTGATAAATAGAGAATAGAGAAGGGAAGGGAAGGGAAGGGAAGGGAAGGGAAGGAGTGAAGGGAAGGGGAGGGGTGGAAAGGAGATGAGAGGAGAAGACAGGATAGGGGAGTCAAGTAGAGATCCCTGGGGAACCCCATCAGTGATAAGTCTTGGTGGTGAGATCCTTCCCTCCCATTTGACTCTCTGCATTCGCCCAGTCAGATAATTCCTAAACCAGCTACAAGACAGGTCATCCAAACCACAGTTCCAAAATTTGGAAAGTAATAGGTCATGACTGACCAAATCGAATGCTTTTGTGAGGTCTACAGAAATTGCTCCAGTAGCCATTCCTTGGCTCATAGCATTGATAATGTCACTTGTGACTCATTCTAGGGCAGTATCGGTGCTATGGTTTTTGTGTAAAACATGCTGGAAATGAATAAATGTATTGTTTCATTTGAGGTAGGCTAGGAGCTGCTCAGTTACTTAATTTATTTATTTATTGAGAAATTGGAATTACAACCTTTGAGCCAAGAGCTCGTTTACAAAGGATCCTCATCAATAGCATAGAAAGATACATTTTGTTGCAGTAGAACAGTTTTGACAAAGTAGTAACATGACCTAACATAGAGTCTATTTAGGATAGGGCAACAGATACAGTTACAAATTTTACATGTCAGAATACATGAAGTTGACGGACACTTTGTCAATTCCCCAGTAGTGGGGTATAAGTGCAACAAGCTGAGAAGTTAAGTGCAGAGACCCAAGCTGAAGTTGGGGCAGGTGCAGGTGCAGATGGGTGGATGGGGGGGGAGGCAGTTCAGCTTGGGCAAGGGAGAAGGGAGGGTGTGGGTGGGGGGGGAGCGCGGGGATGTGGGAGTAGTTCCGGTCAGCTAGGTAGTGTAGGGAGTATTAGACAGGAGAAAGGGGCTGGTATGTAGGTGGGATTAAGTTTGACACAGGTAGTGGACTACATAGAACAGAACTCTGGCAGAGGGGCATGCAACTGGGAGGTTGTTTACAAAGAGGCTAAACAGATGTGGGCCCAGTATGGACCCTTGTGGGACCCCTACTGTGACTTTTCTAGCCTCGGATATGGCACCATTAACCTTAACCTGTTGTGAGCTCCCAGACAGGTAGTTGGAGAAACACCCCCACCATTTCAGAAGACAGTCCAAGGCAGGTTAGCCTGAGGAGCAGCAGCTGGTGATTCACAAGATCAAATGCCTTGGATAAGTCAATAAACATCACCCCAACCAACTGTCCCAGATCGAGTGCCTTGAACATAGCCAGTGAAATCTAATGTGGGCTTAGAAGGTGCTGCAACTACCTAGGAATCCATGTTCTTGCTGACTGAGGAGATTGTATATGTAGGGCATTGAGCTGACTCAGCAATCTCCTGAAGTTTGGCAAATGTGCAGAGGAGGATATAGGTCTGTAGTTTTCTGTTTTGTTCTTAGCCCTCCCCTTATCCTATGGGCACCATGATTGCTATTTTCCATTTGACAGAATGATTCTAGTTAGAAAGGACTTGTTAATAAAGTTCTGATTGAAGAGGCAATAGCGAATTGCTGTTTTAGAAAGCATGTTTCCAGAGTGTCACTACCTGGTGAGCCTTCACTTTTTAGCCATTTTAGTTGCTTAAAGACTTCAATTCTGGTTATAAATTTAAGGTGCAATTTTGGATTAGAGGTACTGTTTGAGGGCTGAGGTAGTGTGGTTTCTGTGGTTTCAGATGTTTGCTGAGGAAAGGTGGGTTGGGGTAGTGGGGAGAGTGTGTAAGGTGGCCTTGAATCTATCTAGGTCAGTAAAATAGGGATTACACTCATTAGCTATTGACTGGGGGTTAGATTGCAGTTGTCCATCAAGGCGCAGCATACATATGGCAGATTCAGCAGTTCTTCCATGAAGAAGCTGGTTTAATTGGGACCAGAAATGTTTGGGGAGGAGATTTTGGTTTGTAGGGACTTTTAGGTAGGACTGCTTAGTGCTAAATAAGGTGCTTTTGCAGCTGTTTTGAAGGGATGTATAGGACTGCCACTCAGAGGGAAGTCCAGAGAGTTTGAATTCCATCCAGGCTTTATTGCTAAGTCTGAGCTCTTATGTAGCTCACTGTTAAGCCATGGAGCACAACAGCTTTTGGCCCTGCATTGTCTTATCAGAGCAAATCTATCCATAACATTGATAAAATGTATAAAAGCAGTCAAGTGTTTGGTGCACACTTGAGAGGTTGTTTAATGGACACCAGTCAATTTCCAAAAGGCTTTGTAGGAAGGCAGGCTCATTGAAGTGGGAGATGTCCTCAGCCTCAATGTATTTTGGGATGGGTTTGGAGAATTGTTTTCCACATACAGTAGACTGGCGAAAGTGGTCTTTAAGATTATCGGGGAGAACCCCAGATGTCTGATTCTATCTACTCTACTTGCTAGGATCCAATCCAGCAGAGTATGGCTGCCAGATCTTAAGTTAAGCTCTAGTGGGTTCTGTAATCATCTGAGTAAGATGGGCATTATCTAGTGATGACTGAAATGCTTTCTGATTTGGGCCCAGCCAATTATGGTTAATATCACCCACACAATGAGTTCTGTGAGAGCAGCACAGAGAGGCAGGATGTGAGGGAGGGTAATGCCAGTGTGGCACAATTAGGGGGGTGTAGACACAGTCTACACATAGTGACTTACTGTAGCATTGCCTGTTGTGAGAGATATGAAGATGGATTCCCTGGGGAAATCCTTCAAGGAGGGTATGTCCAATTCAAGGGCTGCCAGGTGAGAGTGAACATAGATTAGAACACCCCCACCCCATTTAGATACCCAATCTCTTCTAAAGACTGCGTACCCTGGAAGTGCAATTTCATGCAGGAGCACTTTGGATTTGAGTCAAGTTTCTGAGATGGCTATGTCAGGGGAATAACAGAGGAACCATGCTTCAAACTCTGGTAATTTTGAATGAAGACTGTGAATGTTCATATGTACAATTTTTAGTCCTTTTGTTCTAGACCAAGCTTGGGTTATGGGAGTAAATATTGACGTGTTTGTTGCCATAGGACCAGGGTTTAGTTCAACATCCCCTGATAATAATAGCATGTTAAGGGAGGTTAGGAACCATGGGTAAATGCCCAGTGTCATGGGTCAGAGAGCAAAAAAGTAGCATCTAAGTCCTGTCATTAGTAGGCAGCAAGTCCCATTTCTATGGAGACCTTAAATGAGCAGGCTATTGGAGGAGTAATGTACTGAGACCCACAAGTACCCATCTGTGCCTAGTTAGTTATTTTGAAAGGCATGCCTTGTATTGGTTAGATAGCTAGCCGCGAGAAGATCTCCACACAGCAGGGAACAAATGAGTGCTACACCTATTAGAGCACCTTTCCAGGCCATAATTCATTGGAGGAACTTTTGGTGGGTTAGAAGTAGTAGTCAGTATGGGGGGTACAGACTAAACAACAGTTAGGTACAGTGTGTAGGACAGCCACTGGGTGAGTTAATGAGCTTGCAAACAGAAATGGGATGAGGCCAGTCACTTGCACAAGCACAAGAAACATATTATGACAGCTTTTGCAGAAGCAGGTTGGGGCCTTGGCGGCACTGTTGTAGCCAGTGCCCCCACAGCCATTAAAGGCTTGGCCCGCTGTCCTCAATGGTGTGGCACGCTACTGCTGACGCTAGTTCAGCCAGCATGCCACAACCTTCTAAAGTTTTAGCCTCTGGAATCAGGGACTGCCTTGCCATTGCAATGTCATCCCTTGCAATGAGGAAGCGACCCCTCATTGCATGGCTGTTGCTGACGGGGAGCCCAGTCTCTGTCACCTTGCCCCCCCATTTCTTGTGTGACAAGGGGTGCCCAGTCCCCAAGCTCATGTCCCCTCTCCTTCTGTGTTTGCCGACGGAGTGCCCAATCCCAGCCAGCATATCCCCATTTCTTGTGTGCGAGCCGGGATGCCCAATCCCCCTTGGCTCATGAACCCACCAAGTATGTACCAATAGGGATGCCCAGTCACCATTGGCTCCAGTCACCCTACCACAAAACATACGGGTGGCATGCTGGGAGCCCACCCGACAGGCCAAAAGTACCTGCAAAAAAAAAAAGTCCTGACGCCTTATTTTTCACTCCTAAAAGAAGAAAACGGTCCCTCACCATCTGCACCCCCTCCCAACCCACGCTTCTTCCACTGTGTACCCCACATCCCCCTCATCCCATACTTACCTCAGGAGTCTGGCGTGACGATCTTTGGTGGACTGGGAACATGTCTGCACTCTTCAAAGCCGACCGCGTACTGAGGAAATGCTGATAAGCTGTATAATGGAATAAACAGTTTTTTTTTTAACTTTGATGCATATCTTAGTCATTTTTTGAATTCTGGCACAAAATTTTCAACATGGGGTTTTTGGACCCCTCCTCATGAATTCTACCCTGTTATGGCGTTAATCAGCTCAAAGGTGATTTCCTCGGTCACTGCGTGGGATCGCCTTCGGGACCGACTTAATGAAATGACAGTGCCACTGTTCATGAGAGTGGGCTCTCAAAAAGCCTATATTCTAAATTCAGTGGAAAAATCTAAAAATACTGTTTCACGCACTTGTCATACTCTTGAGTTGCTACACATGCTCGTAACTTCACGAATTTGCAATATTTTCACACCAGATTTTTAACATTGGCATTTTTTCACACCTCCTTGTGAACAGTACAGCTGTCATTTTTCACATCCTGGCCAAAATGTGTTTTCGCACTTCAGGCACAGAATAGTGCAGTCGCTGTGGGAAATCAGTGTCCAGGACACATTAAGACAATCACACTGAAACTGTTCATGAGCAGAGGTCCTAAAATGCCTATGTAGAAAATTTTGTGATGAAACTCCATAAAATGACTGTGTTACGAATATGCATTGTGCAGTTTCCATGCACCCTTGTAACTTCCCAAATTAGTAATATTTTCATGCCACATTTTCAACAAAGGTATTTTTCCACTTCTCCTTATGAACAGTACAGCTGTCATTTTTCACATCCTGGCTGAAATGTGTTTTCGTGCTTCCAGCACAGAATACCACAGCCGCTGTCAGAAATCTGTGTTTGGAGACAGAATAGGATAGGGCGCAGAGAGAAGGGAAGTAGGGAGGTGACTGAGCTCAACTGAGCTCTGTTGGGACTACTGCGGATTTCTTTGTAGGCAGAAAAGACACCAATGCATGCAGGGCCCAATACAAAAAGGCAGCCTGCAGCGGGAAGAAACAGAATGAGCAACTGAGAGAGGAGTGAGCGAGGCTCAGCGGAGCTCTATCGTGACTACTGGATTTATTTGTGGGCAGAAGAGGGTGGCGCATGCAGAAACCCTGCACAAAAGGGCAGCCTGCAGCCCTGGCAGAAATGGAATGAGCGAGTGAGAGAGGGGGAATGAGTGAGGTCAACGGAGCTCTGTTGGGACTGCTGCAGATTTCTTTGAGGGCAGAAAAAGGTGCCAACAGAGGCAGGAGCCCAGTACAAAAAGGCAGCCTGCAGCACCAAGAGAAACAGAACGAGCATGTAAGACAGGGGGAGTAAGCGACTTCAATGGAGCTCTTGCAGGACAGCAGTGGATTTATTTTTGGGCAGAAAAAGGTGCCAATGCAGGCATAAGCCCTGTACAAAATGGCAGCCTGCAGCGCCGGGAGAAACACAATGAGCGAGTGAGAGAGGGAGGGAGTGAGGAAGCTCAATGGAGCTCTGTCAGGACTGCTGCAGATTTCTTTGTGGGCAGAAAATGGCACCAACAGAGGCAGGAGCCAAGTGCAAAATGGCAGCCTGCAGCACCAGGAGAAACAGAATGAGCGAGTGAGAAAGGTGGAGTGAGCGACCTCAACGGAGCTCTGTCGGGACAGCTGCGAATTTCTTTGTGGCAAAAAAAGGTGCCAATGCAGGCAGAAGCCCAGTACTGAAAGGCAGCCTGCAGCAGCGGAGAAACAGAATGAATGATTGGGGTGGGGGGGAGTGAGTGAGCTCAACGGAGCTCTATCGTAACTGCTGCGGATTTGTTTGTGGGCAGGAAAAGGCAGAAACGCAGGCAGTAGTGCAGTATAAAAGGCCAGCCTGCAGCGCTGCAGAAATGGAATGAGTGAGTGAGAGAGGGGGAGTGAGCGAGCTCAACATAGCTGTGTTGGGACTGCTGCAGATTTCCTAACTGTGGAAGAAAAAGCAGCAGTAACAGGGGACCAGTACAAGTTCAGCCTGCAGCGCCGGGAGAAACACAACGAGCAAGTGAGAGAGGGGGGGAGTGAGCGATCTCAACGGAGCTCTATCATGACTGCTGCAGATTTCCTTGTGGGCAGAAGAAGGTGCAACGCAGGCAGGAGCCCAGTATAAAAGGGCATCCTGGAGCGGCGACAGAAACGGGACAAGCGAGTGAGAGCGGGGATTGAGCGAGCTCAACGGAGCTCTGTTGGGACTGCTGCAGATTTGTTTGTGGGCAGAAAAAGGCCCCCACAGAGGCAGGTGTCCAGCACAAAAGGGCAGCCTGCAGCACCAGGAGAAACAGAATGAGCGAGTGAGACGGGAGTGAGTGACCTCAACGGAGCTCTATCGTAACTGCTGCAGATTTCTTTGTGGGCAGTAAAAACCGCCAACACAGGCAGGAACCCAGTGCAAAAGGCCAGCCTGCAGCGCTGGCAGAAACAGAATGAATGAGTGGGGGAGTGAGAGAACTCAAAGGAGGTCTACTCGTGACTGCTGCGGATTTCTTTGTGGGTAGGAAAAGGTGGCAACCCAGGCAGAGCCCAGTACAAAGGCCAGCCTGCAGCACCAGCAGAAACGGCCACAAGTGGTGACGGAGGGGAGTGAGCAACCTCAATGGAGCTCATCAGGCTGCACTACCAGATTTCTTTGTGAGGCAGTAATAGCTGCCAACACAGGCAAGGAGCAGTACAAAAGGCAACCTGCAGCAGGAGACACAAAATGGTGAGGCGAGAGGAGGGGGAGATGAGCTCACCAGGCTCTGCTGGGACTGCTGCAGATTTCTTTGTGGGCAGAAAAGGCAGCAATGCAGGGGCCCACCACCAAAGGGCAGCCTGCAGCAGTGGGAGAAACAGAATGAATGAGTCAGAGAGGGGGAGGGAGGACGAGCTCAAGCAGACTCTCATCGTGACTGCTGCAGACTTCTTTGCGTGGGCAGAAGAAGGTGGCAATGCAGACAGAAGCCCAGTACAAAAGGGCAGGGGACAGCACTGGCAGAAATGGAACAAGTGAGCGAGAGGGGTTAGTGAGCAAGCTCAACGGAGCTCTGTTGGAACTGCTGCAGATTTGTTTGTGGGCAGAAAAAGGCCCCCACAGAGGCAGGGGCCCAGCACAAAAGGGCAACCTGCAGCACCAGGAGAAACAGAATGAGCGAGTGAGACGAGAGTGAGTGACCTCAATGGAGCTCTATCGTAATTGATGTGGATTTCTTTGTGGGTAGAAAAAGGCGCCAACAGAGGCAGGAGCCAAGTACAAAATGGCAGCCTGCAGTGCCAGGAGAAACAGAATGAGCGAATGAGACAGGCGGAGTGAGAGACCTCAACGGAGCTCTGTTGGAACAGCTGCGGATTTCTTTGTGGGCAAAAAAAAAGTGCCAATGCAGGCAGAAGCCCAGTACAAAAGGCATCCTGCAGCAGCAGGAGAAACAGAGCGAATGATTGAGAGAGGGCGTGGTGAGAGCTAAAGGAACTCTATGTGGCTGCTGCAGACTTTCTTTGAGGGAAGAAGAGGAAGCAACTTAACACAGGCAGGAGCCCAGTAAAAGGCCAGCCAGCAGCACTGGCAGAAACAAAACTGAAGGTGAGGAGAGGGGAGTGAGCGAGCTCAGCAGAGCTGTCTCAGGACTGCTGCAGATTTCTTTGTGGGCAGGAAAAGCCACCAACACAGGCAGAAGCTCAGTACAAAAGGGCAGCCTGCAGCAGCAGGAGACACAGAATGAGCGAGTGAGGGAGGAGGGGAGAGAGTGAGCTCAACGGAGCTCTATTATGACTGCTGAGGATTTCTTTGAGGGCAGAAAAGAAGGCAATGCAGGCGGAACCCAGCAAAGGGCAGCCTTCAGTGCAGCCAGAAATGGAATGAGCGAGACAGAGGGGATGAGCAAGCTCAATGGACCTGTGTTGGGACTACTGCAGATTTCTTTGTGGGCGAAAAAAAACTGACAGGCAGGGCCAGTACAAAGGCCACCCACAACACCAGGAGAAACAGAATGGCCGAATCAGAGAGGCAGTGACCCCTCAGCAGAACTCTGCTCAGGACAACTACAGATTTCTTTGTGGACGAAAAGGGTGCCAATGCAGAGAAGCAAGTACTAAACAGACAGCCTGCAACACGGAAAACACAACAGTGGCTGACAGAGGGCCACTGAGCGAGCTCAATGCCTGCGCAATCAAGATTTGGAAGTGACAAATGCTTCGTTTCGAACCTGGCACCATCTTCCATAATACTCATCTATATCCTCCCTTCCCTCAAAACTTAGAATACTTCTATGAACCTCCACCCACTCCATCAGTTTCTTTTTGCCATTCGGTATCTCTGGTCTTTTGCACAACTCTTTGCTCTAAGCCCAGAAATCATTCATATTCTCCTTTGTGGCTCCTTTTATATTTGCTTGCAGAATGCAAGTCGCTACAAATGGGGGTTCTTACTTTCCCAGAGCTTGCTAAATGCTCCGTGCCTGACTGCTGTTAGGCGTAAGGCCCGTTAATTCCGGGTGTTGTAGGTGCAACTAAAGCCTCAGTACTGCCTCTTTAAGAGCTGCCAGCATGCAGGCACAATAAAATAAATAGGGGACTAGGGTTTCCGCTCGAATCCCGCCTCGGACTGCGGTCTGATCGCTCTGTTTCTGCGGTCTATAGGAGCGCTGAGGGAGTCCATCTGTAAGATGTAGTCATTCCCTGGAGGACATGAATAGTGTTGGTAAAATTGCAGTTTGTTTAACTCCTTTTATTTACAGCTGGGACTTAATGCTGTGCCCCTCCATTTTGGACCAGGACTGGGCTGAAGGGTTCCAATAGTAGCTAAGGGGCATCTAAAATGGTGTGGAAGTGACCAACCAGAAATCAGGACTCTAGATGGAGCCGACTGACCAATGGGGAAAGCAGCTTGTAATTCTGGGAAGTGACATTCTGGACCATGGCCTTTTACCAATGAGGGACAATAAGAGTGACTGGCATCTGCAGCCCACCTGAACCGCGGGTAGTGCTCGAATAGAGAGACTGGCATTAGCAGTCCAGGAGAAGAGACGCCAGGTTGTGAGTAAGGAAGGAGCTCGTCTGCGCTGAGTGTTCACGCGGGAAGCACGTGAAAGGCCACAGGTTGGCTGGTTTGAATAGCCAACCAGAGCTTAGAACTGCATCCATGGTGGCGATCAGAAGGCTGTGTAAAAGCGCAGCCACCAGGCTCACCCTGTAGAGGACAGGAGAATCTGCTAAATCGCATTTGGTCCATCAGGACAGTGAAGCTGCAGTGAAGAGGCCCGGATAGCTGTGAGTTAGGTCAGGTCCCAGAAGCAGCTGCCTGGTATGGTGCCCATCTACTGTTTTCCATTTAAATGTGTGAGAGAGCCTTTGAAGCTCAGGCTCCAGCCCTGCAGTGGTGAAAGTAGTTCTCTGTTGGGTTGGAGTACTGAATCAGGGTAGCTCCCTGTAAAGGTTACAATTAAAGGCAAAATCATCTTGTTGTATTGCTGACTGTACTAATGAGCCTTCTGGCTCAATTTGCTGTGCTCAGGAATTAAATGCTCCTTTGTGTCAGGGCCCCAACCAGCTACATCGAGAAACTTGCCATGGGAGCACGGACCATAGACAGTAATTAATAGGTTAGGCCTGTGCACAGAGCCCTAGGTGATCAAACATATATTATAGTGGTAAGCCAATCATGAAATTTCCCCGATCCTTGTTGTCTTCCTTGAATAAATCAGATTGCTTATTTTAAAAATACACTGGCTAGTCTGTGTAATGGAAAATATTGCACAGTAAATGTGATGTAACTGAACTTTGCTTTCAGGATCCCTGGGTGAGTTGATTGGTTCGAGCGGAGAGGTAAGTGCATATGGTAAGGACACTGAGAATTGAACCGTGTGGGCCACTAGTGGGATGAAAGGGGTTGCAGCAGCCCAGGGGCTGTGACCGATCAATCTCGACTGTTCTGACCCTGTCCTCTGGGTGAGAGGCACCCACCAATGGTTCCAGGCCCCTCAACCTGTCACAGTCAGGACAGGCAGGGGTAGTACCCAGGATAGCGCCCCCTAGGGGTTAAAAGTGGAGGCACCACTGGGATTAGCATTCCTAATGGCCAGTGGGCAGTGCATAACTATGGATAATTTAAAGGAAAAACTGGAAGAGATATCACAGCTAGAATTAAGCTGGACCCTATTAAAATAATTACATAAATTGATGGGGTCAAGTGAAGCCGAAGAGCTGGACTCAGAAGGTGTTACTTCTAGATGTACCTCTGGGGACAGACCATGACATTATTTCTGCCGTGGAAGTGTCAAATGTTTAGGCAGGTAGAGGTGAAGGCGATGACTGACTACTCGACCAGACTTTGCAGCGCCTGTGTAGCATAGCCACCGACCCTGAGAGATGCCCAACAGGGTGGAGGTCATTCACATATAGATGGACAGTCACCCCCAGGTGGTCTCCCCAGACTGTCAACAAAGATAAACTACTTACAGTGGCTATGAGAGAGAGAACTACTCAGAGTTAATACAGGCCTTGGACCTTCAGGTGAACCCACCTCAGGCTCCCTAGCGCCTCTCAGGAGCCCCAAAGTTCATCTGGCCCTCACCTAGTGATTTCCTCTGCTGCAATACAGTGGCTAAACTTTTCTGGCACAGTGCAGCTTCAGGGGAGGATGATTTGGAGGCATGGATGGACTATGTCACCCAAAGTCCAGGAGTGGCAATGCTCTGAGGGAGAAATGAAAGAGACCGGATCTGCGGTCTAACTTTGGAAGCCATTTGGTTTCAGGACCATTAGCAGGCTTCACAGAGAATATCTTCCGCTCTAGAGAGTGTTTGGGAACACAGAAACTGGGAAGACTTATTATGGAAATTCAAGTCTGCTAAGCAGTGGAAGAAAAACCTTTGCCTTTGTCACAGGGTGGAAGGGCTTTAAAGGCCTACCAGAAAGGGGGTCTGCCTCAGCCTTGAACCAGGAGTTGGAACATGTTTTAAAGTCTAGATTTTCCAGTGATACTATTTGAACTTAAGTTACATGATCAGGCTGCCACCCTGAATACTGTCAATTGATGGGGAGATTAGAAAGAGAACAGATGAAGGGGTAGGAACCCTTTGGGGTTGTGATTAGCCAACCCTGAAGTGAACCAGTGAGACCCTCCCTTCAGGAGGACTGATGTATCCCAGAGTTACAGGGAGGGGGGAGGTAGTGCCATTCCTCTAATCCCCAGAGAAAAGTGAATTGAAGGCGAGGTCAGGAATTTCTGAGGTTGCTGAGAACTTGAAAATCCACTACCCACCCTGTTAGGCCTGAACCTGGGTTATCTAGAAACCCATACCTGGCATGAGATCCCCTGTCCCCAGAGGCCACAACAAACAAGTATCTCCTCCCATGAGACCCCGGACCCCAAGTTCTGTTGCCATTGTGGGGGATGGACACTCAGACTGAGTACCAGCGCGGAGATGGAAAGGTCAACAGCAGACTAATCACTTGGCATCATAGGCCCCGTCCGACCCCCAGAAGAGTTTTGTGACCGGGCCAATGCCCAAGCAATGTTAATACTGTACCCAGGTGGTCTGTGTAATTGGGCCCTCGATGGAGGCCCAGTGCAATAAATAGGTTCCAAGCAGTATGGATAGTGGCTCTCAGGTGACCATTATGTTTCAGGACTGGTATCAGACATATACCTGGTGCCACTACACCATGAATGGCCCACACATATGGGGCTGACAAAACATCCATATTTGGGGTATATCGAATCTGGTTGTCATTCCTATTTCTGTGGCTGGGTGGATGAACAGGTGGAAACATTGGCTTTCGTCTGCCCCCACTAGACTATATGATGGGGTGCCCTTGTTGATTGGGACCAATGCTCACATGTTTGGCGATTAACCAGTTGTGTTCTGGCCAGTGTCAGGACCAGGCGAGCCTCAAGATACCCATCTTGATCAGAAGGCCTGAGGCTCAGAAAAGCTAGTCAGGAGGAACCTAGGCCGGTGGAGTGTCTGGAGAAGGATCAAACCGTACTATACTCAAATGCAGTGTGTCTTGTAAGGGAGGTTCAACAAAAAGGTCAAAAATAAACATTGATGCTGGATAAACTGGAAGGAAGTTGCCTGGAGACACTGAGTTAAACAGTGTCTTACCTACTAGGACCCATACTTATGACAGGAAAGTAATGGTTCAAGTTTATAATGTGTCTGACAAAGAGATTCCAGTAAATAGAATGCACCTTGGCTAGTGTGCATTATGCGGACACTACAGTGCTCCTCACAGAAAGGTTTGGGAAGGATGACAGAATCACGCCGACTTGTTTGATTTGGCGACTCGCTGCCTGCTAATGAAAGTAAAGTCAGTGAGAAGCTTGCCCAAAGAGACCAGTTTTTCCTGAAGGAGTGGGATGTGGGTTGTGTCTGGGGGCTTGGCAACCACATTCGCCTGCATGATGAAAGCCTCGAGAGGCCCCGCGCCAGCCCCGCCGCAACAGACGATGTGATACGGCATCTGCAAAGATGCTTGCTGCTGGTGTACAGAATCCAGGATCACTGCTACCCCCATTGTCATGTGAGGAAAAGAATGGGGCTATTGGATGTGTGAACTACGTACCAGACAGTGGACCATCTGACCAGTATACCATGCATACAGGGCATGAACTGTCTGAATGGCAGTGGCGATTCTCTGTATTAGATCTCCACAGTGGGTACTATCAGATCCCAATGGCTCTGAGGGGACTGAGAAGAAGACTACATTCATTTGCCCATGGTTTCTATGAGTTTATCCGGATGCCTCAAGGGATCTCAGGTGCCCCTGGCTACTTTCAGCACCTGATGGAATGTGCTGTGGGGATGTGAACTGCTCAGTGTCTGGTTTACTTGGGCGATGTCATAGTGTTTGGCAGCTCGTGGAAGAACATGAGCGTCGATGTTCAAGGTCCCTAGTTGGAGATTTTGGTCTTAAGTTATCTATTGACAAATGTCAATTCCAAAACTCTGTGAAGTATGTGGCCCACATAGTATCCACTGAAGGCATAGAACACACCGCAAGGTGGAGGCACTGACTACTTGGCCCCAGCCAAAGAATTTAAAAGAACTGCAACGGTTCCTGGGGTTTGTGGATATTATGGGTGGGTTTAAGACTATTCTCAGTGATCCCCCCTCCTCAACCTCACTCAGGTACCTCCACCCACAAGTAAAAAGTTGCTCTCTGGAATGGAAAGAAATATTTTCATCGAATGATGGGTTCAGAAACCGCTGGACTACTGAGTGTGAGAGCTTTCTATGACATTATATATCAATTTACCCATATATTTCATTAGGTGGAGCCCATCACATTACAGAGCTACAAAATGTATGCCCATCATGAATTTCCATTTTCATTTTGTATATTTGTGTATTTACTTTCCCTGCCTCTTAATAATGAGATCACAAACAGAAACCAAATTCCTGCCCCCTGTACTCCATTTGGTTGGGTTTCTTGCCTTCACCGAACATCACAATCTTCTGCTTGAGACATCCTAGTCTGTTACTGTAGAAATAATAATGACTTCACAAAGCAGAGACTGTGATGTCAGATAACAATCTGAACAGATACTGCCCTATGAACAGGGATCCTATTTTCATTCAAATGTACATAGTTCACAGGTTCATAAGGTTCATAGATGGATTCAGTTCTGTAGAACAATTTGTCCTTAATGAACTATACCTACTTATTCTATTGATGGAACATAACTTTTGTTTCCCACGTGTTGATCTAGTTGATATTTAAGTTTCAATTTTTTCACTTTCCACCACCTGCTTGGGTAATTCATTCCAGCTTTTTATTACTCTTTGTGTTAAAAATCACAACATTTTTTAGTCATATTTGTTTCACCATTTAATCTATAGTTGTGTGATCTAGTTTTCTTATTTAATTCTAAAAAATGGGAAAACTAAAGAAGATCATAAAGGGAAGCTGGGCACAGAATGCCTCCTTAGCAAGGACAAAGGCTGATACTTTCAACCACAGTCACAGACTTCATATGATAAATGCACACAACAGCATATGACCTGGTGTGATACTGAATGTTTTGCTCACAATCAAGAGCACACTTTCACTAGCCAGCCTACTGGAGACTAGTGACAATTTGCTACCTGGAATGATAATACATGATTCAGTGATGATTCTGAAAGTTTATTGTTCAAAAGTCACACATTTCTACTCAAATGGTGCCTGTATAGGAATTGCAGTTTATGAAATATTGGGGGCCAATGAGGGTCCTATTTTTAAATTGAACCCCCCTTCCCAATACAACAGACACCACTTATGTAGTACACATTCACAAAACCCTTTACCCTTTTCCATAGACTCCCATGCCAGATCAATGTGATATATTATACAACGGCAAGAAAGAATCTTGGACCCATGGCATTATCCCAGCATAATGCCACAGGTCTATTCTCATCAATATGGAGGAGCATTTAGATTCTCTTTTTTGCATCTCCTCTTAAGAAACAAAAATATTTTTCCACACTAATAAAAACATTCTTTAAAATTATTTTTTTTATTTTATATATTACAACAAGCCATTATATAATAGGAATAATGCACTCCAGGATGTGTGTTGTGCTGGGATAATTCCGTGCCTGGGGCATTGGAAGCATTTGGCCTGCGGTCTTGTGCTCAACCCCCCACGCGTGGCATTATCCCAGCACGACACACACCCCGTCATGCGTTATTCCTTTAGTGTACTATAGCTGTATATATCAGACAGCTCCTAGTACTCATTGCACCACTAGATGTCATAATGCCCTACTAATGTCAAGCTACATGCAGATATCTAAGTACTGTACTTTGGATGATGATGATGCTTGGAAGAGGTGAAGCGGTTGATCAGGCAGGTGAATTACAAGTGTGTGCCATTTTATTTCATTTATTAGTTAGCACTTGTCCTGAGCACTTGTTGCTTCTAGTCCCTGGCAAACCCCCTGAACAAGTCAAGCAGTTCCACATGCCTTTTGCCTGAACAGCTGGTGCCTATCTCAGTGGCTGGAATGGCTGCCCCTGTGATGCCACACCATAACTACATGCAGCTTGCTTTGTCTGGAGCTAGAGTGCATGATTCACTATTTTACCATAAGGAAGATGTTTTTATAAATAAAACTCCTCTTTCAAGGAAACAGAGCAGGGGCGGAGTGGCTGGGTCACAGGCCAGCATGCTACAACAGGAGGACAGGCCACATCTGCCTCTGGATGTACCCTCCCCCTACACCCATCCCAGCCCTTCTTGGACTCCTCCACCATAGTAGCAGCAACCTGCTCTCTGGGCAATGCATTCCAGGACTCCACCACTCTCTCAGTGAAGTAGTGCCTCCTTGTTTCCCCCTCAACCTCCTCCCATCCAGCTTCATGGGGTGGCCCCTGGTTCCCTTAGCTGTAGGATCCCCTCAAGGCTTAACCTATTAACCCCCTTGAGATACTTGAAAACCTCTCCCATATCCCCCGTCTCTTCTCTCCTCCAACGAGTACAGGTTGAGCTCCCCCAGTTGCTCCTCATAGGACATTTCCCCGAGTCACAGTACCATCCTAGTTACTCTCCTCTGTGCCCTCTCCAGTAACGAAATCTCCTTCTTTAAGTACTGACGACAAAACTGCATACAGTACTCAAGGTGTGATCTAATCAGACTATTGTACAGTGGAAGAATACCTCACTACTCCTTCAGGTTATCCGCCTGGCTATGCACCCAAGCATTTATTTGCTTGTGCCTCCACCTTCTACACTGCTCTGAGTTATTCATTTGGCATACACCACCACAGTGTCTCTCCACCCCCAAGAGCCATGTGATGTCCCCCCTCCCCAAAGTGTATGGATGAGTAGGATTTTGGCTCCCAGGTAAAAAGCCTGCATTACGCAGCATTAAACTTTAGTTTCCAGATTCTTGACCACCTCCCTAGAGTCTCCAGGTCCTGCTGGAGGTCCAACTTTCCCTCCTTCTCATCCACCACTGTCCACAGTTTATAGTCATCTGCAAGGACCAAAAGCAGCATGGATTTACAGCAGGAAGATCATGTCAGATGAATCTAATAGATTTCTTTGACTGGGGGACCGCAGTAATAGACCAGGGAGGGGCTCTGGATATGGCCTACCTAGACTTTAGCAAGGTATTTGACACAGTCCCGCACAAAAGATTAATAGTCAAACTAACCAGCCTGGGAGTGGGTCCTAGGGTGGTAGCCTGGATAACAAACTGGCTGTACAACAGGACACAGAAGGTAATAGTAAATGGAACACATTCCGAAGAAAGGGGGGTCACTAGTGGAGTACCTCAGGGCTCAGTACTGGGTCCAGTCCTCTTTAACATCTTTTTAGGTGACATTGCAGAGGGTCTGGTGGGAAAGGTGTGCCTCTTTGCAAATGACACAAAGATCTGTAATAGAGTTGATGCACAAGCGGGGCTAGAAAGGATGAGGAGGGACTTGGCAAGGCTGGAGGAATGGTCATATGGCAACTTAGATTCAACGCAAAGGAGTGCAAAGTATTGCACCAGGGAAACAAAAACCCAGGAGAAGAGTACATAATAGCATGGGAGGTACTAACAACAACAAAAATGGAAAGGGACCTGGGGTAGTCATATCAGATGATCTAAAGGTGGGAAAGGATGAGAAGGGACTTGGCAAGAGTTGGAGGAATGGTCAGAAGTATGGCAGCTAGGGTTCAATGCAAAGAAGTGCAAAATAATGCCTGGAAACAAGAACCCAGGAAGAATACACATTGGGGGAGGTAGTAACAACAACAAAAAGGAAAGGGACCTGAGGGTAATCATGTCAGATGACCTTAAGGTTAGCAAACAATGTGAGAAGTCAATAAGGAGAGCCAGGGGATACTGGGATGCATAAGAAGGGCATCACAAGTAGAAAAGGAGTGATTATCCTCTATACAGACAGTTGGTGAGACCCCATCTGAGTACTGTGTGCAGTTTTGGAGACCTCATCTACACAAAGGACATAGACAGGATGGAAGCAGTCAGAGGAGGACAACTAAAATGGTGCAGGGTCTGCATCAGAAACCATATGAAGAGAGACTGAGAGAGCTTAATATGTATACCCTTGATGAAAGGAGGGATGGGGGACATGATAGAAATGCTCAAAGTACCTCAAGGAATCAACAAAAGTCAGGAGGGTAGCATCTTTCAGAAAAAGAGATGTGTAAGAACAAGGGAGCACAATTTAAAGATAGTGGGGGGACGGTTCAGGGGTAATGTGAGGATATTTTTTTTCACGGAGTGAGTGGTGGACGCATGGAACCACCTTCTCAGAGAGGCTGTGGGGTCTAAAACAGTGGAGGAATTCAAACATGCATGGGATAGACATAAGGCAATTATAGTGGGGGGTGGCAGGAAGTAGGCTGCTGGTTAACTAAAATCTGCAGCTTATCCAGTAGGTAGGGAAATAGGCAGACTGAGTGGGCCAAGTGGTCCTTATCTGCCATCAAAGTCTATGTTTCTAATGTTAAGAGACTCATCCTACCCTTGTACCATTTCTGCTGTCCATGACATAGGCATTAAATAGAAGTGAATCGGTCACCGACTCTTGTGGTACCCCACTTGTGACTAACCTTGTGGATGAGACCCACCAATCCCTCACCAACTGTACCTGGCCCCGCCAACCAGTTTCCTATCCACCTGCCCATCCCCCCACCCCCAAACTCTCCAGCTTCTCCAGTAGCCCATGATGTGGCATGGTGTCAAAAGCCCTGAAGTTCAGAAACAGGGCATCCACTGACCTGCCCCAATCCAGCACCCTTGTCACCCCTTGAGTGCATCCAACACCCTACCTCTGGGTATTTCCTCATCCTTTTCCCCTTCTTAGACCACCATATCTCCTGCCCCCTCTCCTACAGCATTTTGGCACCTGAAATAAAATGTCAAAATTGGGTCCCAGAGCTCCGATGAGCGCCCTCTCTCTTCTCGATCCCTCTCTCGCTCTCTGGCATTGCTGCAGGCAACCCATTAAATAGTGCAGTAAGTCTGCAGTGTTTTGGCACCAAACATAAAACCAGCCAGGTGGTGCTGAATGCTGAGGCACTGGATGCCTTACCTTGTACCACGCCGGTGACCCATGTTCAGAAATGGGCACAGATCGCTGGGGGGTCGGCAGGGGAGGAGAAGGATAGGGTGCTCAACGGCTGCCCTCCTTCTCCGGGGGGGTCACTTGTAAGCTCCCACCACGATACCGCCACCTGGGGGTGCTCGGGTGGTAGGTGCGGTAGTGGGAGGCAGCAGTATGGGGACAGGGCAGACGTCAGCAGAGGGGCAGAGCAAGAGGCACATCTCAGCATGTCTCCTCGCTCATTGGCCCTCATTGCATGCTGATGCCTGGGGTTGAACAAGGAAAACACCCCCTGTCTCTCCTAGGTGACAACTCCTCGCTGTACATCCTTAGTTCATCGAGGAAGACTCTGTTGTGCAGGTCCTCTTCGAAACAGATGTTGAGGAGTTCAAATGGGAGGGTTCCTCCTCACCCCACCAGGGGGTCAAACCAGGCATCAAGGGTCAAGAAGTGGTACCTTGTACTCTAGGGGCAGACTCTGACGATGAGGCATGTATATGGGGCAGTCTGAGAGAGTGGAGAGAAGGGACAGTAAGGTGCAAAAATACGGAAAGTAAAAAAAAAAAAAATTTCACAGTTCTGACCCGCACTCCAAGAGCTCTGCTGAGTTCCCTCTCTCTGCTCGATATCTCCCTCTCTCACTCTCCGGTGCTGCTGCAGGCCACCCATTAAATAGGGCAGCAGGTCTGCAGTGTTTTGGCACCAAAAATAAAATTGCAAAGTTCAGTCCAAGAGCTCCAATGAGCTCCCTCTTACTGCTCAATCCCTCTCTTGCTCTCCAGCACTGCTGCAGGACGCCTGGTAACTAGGGCAGCAAGCCTGCAGCCTTTTGGTGCCGAAAATAAAATGTAAAAGGTCAATCTCAGTCTCAGAGCTCCAATGAGCTCCCTGTTGCTGCTTGAGCCCTCTCTTGCTCTTCAGTGATGGTGCCTATACCCATGGATGGATGTCATTCTTGCCCTGGGGGTCAAACGGCTGTTCACACATGGGCAGGACTTGCACAACATGGGTCGGGCAGTACTTTGTGTGCTGGGGCAGGTCCTGAATTAACTGCAGTGGCACAGTGTGGGACTAGTACAGCATAGGACAGCCATCACTGTGCTCTGGGGCAGTGGGACTGACAGGCTGTGCACTGGGCACATGGGAACACCAGCACTGGAATGCACAACCATTCGCAAGTGCACCAACCAATCTAAATGCCCTCCCACCCTTTCTCCTGCCACAATATCATGACCTCCCTTTTCCAGCTCAGTGCACTCCACCTATTCCCTGCTGGAACTAGGCCCCCCATCATTTGTCCATCTGCAATGCCACCCCCACACCTTTCCGTAATACTACCCCATCACTGGCAGCTGATGCCCTTATACCTATTTCCTTAACCAGAATGCCCCGGCTCAGTGCCCCAGCCAGCTGGAATACCCTCCTCCATTTAGGCCCAATCTGAGTACCCTCTTCATCCAGTGTCCCAACCTGAAGGTTCCCGGGTCTGAGTGTCCCAGCCACAATGCCCCTCCCTTCTGCTAGACTGGAATGCCTCCTCATCTTTCTGCCAGGCCAGAATGTCCCCTCCACAGGTGACCACCATCTGCAACACTTGGTCTGTCCCTCTCTAGTCTCGCCAAGTAAGTGCCACACTGGGAAGGTCGGACTGCCCAGCGCAAAAGAAAAGAAAAAGGAAACAAAAACCATAAACCAACCAAATAAGCTGAGTGGCAGCGAGCGATCAAAAGAACCCGATGTTGCATGCTGTGCATCATTGCCATAATTGTGGCAAATGGCAAGGAAAGGGCATTATGGTGCTACTGATATTAGTCAGGATAGGTCCAGGTCCAATAACTGAAACTATAATGTTTGCATGGCTCTGAACTTTTTAAACTTGAGTTTTGGTGCCAAATCCCACTTAGAATCAGTGCCAGGAGCAGACAAACAAAATGCAGCCCTGGCAGTCAATGAAGATCAACCTGACTCACTTGGGAAATCCTATTACTGGACTGGACCAGCTTTTTACCTCCCATTCCACTGTGTGTGTGTGTGTGTGTGTATTTAAGCACCACTGTATCCTGCACTAAATCAAATAACCACTGCACTCTGGGGTAATCAGGTGTCATCAATATATTTATATCTCTTTTTAGATATACAATATAAAAGCTACAGCTTTTATAGATTTAAAATAATGGAACAAGCTTGTTTTTGTTTTTTTTTTGCCTTCTTTTAACATGTAACTTGCACCTACTAGGAGGTTTCAGGTACTGTGCAATGTGTTGCAAGGCCAGTGCCATCATGAATACTGCTCCCTAGCAGAACTCCCCCACAATACTGCTTTGTACTTCATGCTGCTTTCTTCCTTCATCTTCACCCCAATTCTTTATGTTTTAAAAGTAGGTGGGGAATCAGTAAAAGTAAATACATACTGTACATATATGGAAACAGGGACATCTATCGGACTGGCTACACCATTTGATTACTGTGCTACAGTCCTGTCTTATCGTCTTCCATGCATTGAATATTTTAACAGACCAAAGCATGCAAAAACGTGATCAATCTTTATGTACCGTGATTCACAGGCAGGTATTATTTGTTTGTTCTGTCAAGCAGTCCTGGAATCCTGGCCTCATTCATCGCTGTCAACACACAGCTTGACTCTCACAGCATCTAGCTATACTGCTGTAGATTTTTATTATTTCCCCTTATATTCCTGGAAGTCATATCACTTTGACAAGTGAGCAAGCTCTATTGCCAGGTGGCAGGTAAGCCCAGCCATGCCAGTATAAAGCGCCACTGATCAACCACCATCTTAGACCTCTCCAGACTAGCCAGACAGCAAAATAGTTGTAGACCAAGCCACCGTTATCACCACCACACCATTTTGAATCTGTCCACTTAACTTTTTTCACCACATCAAGTTCATAGACAACCATCTGCTCTGGCTGGCTCTTTGGGGGGTGCCTCAGGGTTTGACATGCCATGGCCCACGTCTGAGATGTCTCCGACTCTCTCTCTCACCTTTTCTTGAGTGCCCCACACACTTATTCCAGGACAGACTACTGTGGTCCAATTCAAATCTGCCACTGGCTATGTGCTAGAGATGGGGGGGGCGGCTCTGCCCTGCGGCTCCGAGTCTGAGCTCTTCTTGACTCACTGCTCCGTCTCTACAAGAAATGGCGCTCTCATTCCCTCACCACTCAGGATTTGCTGCCAACCTAACGGTACAATTATGGCACTAAGCAGTGCGTGCGCGTGCAGCCCCGAGTCTGACCCGCCTTCCCTTGTTTAGACAGACAGTGACAGTCTATACCTCTCTCTCTCTCTCTCTGGGGGTTAGCCGCCACTACTTGACTATAGTCTGCTGCTCGGCTGTGATATGTGTGCTGCTAGCCTAATGGTACTGCCATGTGGTGCTCTGAGTCCGCGGCTAATTTTTAGATCCCCTGCCCCCGGAAAAACTTGATCTACAATATGATGGTATTGGTGGTGGCAAAAACATAAAAAAACACACAAAAGCAAGCAGCACACAGGCCACATACCGACACAGACCAGGATACAATTAGCATTGAAGGAAAGTTAGCTGTGAGGGTGGAGGAACAATGAAAAGGATAAGGGAGGGAATAAATAAGGCAACAAGTTGTCTGAAGGAATAAGCAAAGGTAGGAGGAGTTATTTAGACATTCTTGATTAATCTTATTTCTTAACTGAAGGTAGAACACAAATGATATTTTTGTATTTTAAACCTTGTTCTAATTTCCTAGAAGGGTAGTAGGTATTTGTTTCTTTATCTCATAGATCATTTAATCTTCGAATTCATCATCCATACGAACAGTATCCTTGAATCGTTTCCATTGTACATGAAGTTACGATTATTCCATAAAGGGTATAAGGTTAGGTGGGACTGATTTAATTTTAGGACTTTTGGTTAAATGTTTGCAAAAGCTAGATTGTGGAAGTGATAGTTGGGTGTGTATTTAAATGTTTGAGCAAAGGTAGAAAAGAGTAATCTGAAAGTAGTTGTAGCTTGAATAGCAATTTTTCTACATTTGCCCATGAGGGTCATTTGGTTGAGATTCAGACTAGAACGATGTTGAGGCTTGTTTTAACAGAAAGGCCCTGTGATAGCCTTGCTACCGCTGATGGTTGAAACATCCTACCTTCCTGGGAGCTCTGAGATTTATAATACTGATTCTAGGAGTTTTGTTGTCCCACAATAATTTTGAGAATATACCATCTAACTTTTTGTATCAGTTATTTTTTATATGGGTTGGTAGATTATTTAGTTTGAAAATGTTTTGGGGTGAAATAATCATTTTAGTGGAGTTAATCTTTCCCCAAAGGGAGTGATTCAGTTTGTAACATCTTTCCAACTCATTTTATATATTCCCTATAAGTACAGCGATATTTGCTTGCATAATTTGGGGGTATGGAGTCGATGATGTTCATGCCTAGGTATGTCATTCATTTTTTAGCCCATGGAAAGGAGAAGGTGTTGGAAATCCTATCTTCTTAAAATTTTGAATGAGAAGGCATTATTTCTTCTGATTAGTCCCAATTAACATGAAGGCCTAAAATGCAACTAAAAATATTAAATGAGGGGCAAAGATTCATAACAGAAAAGTATGCTGAAGTTAATGTAATTACTAAGTCATCTGCAAAGGCAAAGGCCTTATTGTTTATATTTTCAGTTTTGATACCATGAATATGGATAAAAATCTGTGATAAGTCTGATTAATGGTTCTAATGCTAGAATAAAAAGAAAAGGGGGGGGAGGGTTGGAAGAAGGTAGCCTTATCTTGTGCCTGGAAATAATTTAAAAAATTCTGAGATCATTCCATGTGAAATTATTGCTTCTTTAAATGATATAAATAGTAGATACCATCGTTTGAATGTTTTACCAAAATAATAAACATTTAAGACATTCTGCAAATATTCCTATTCTAAACAATCAAGTGCTTTCCAATATCAGAGAGAGAGAGAGAGAGAGGAGAGAGAGAGAGAGAGAGAGAGAGAGAGAGAAGCGAGAGCCATGGAAGAACTGAATTATGCCCAGAAGTCTAGCATTTAAATTTTCTATGAAGATGTTGTAATCAAAATTTAGTAGTGAAACTTTATGATAGTTTGAGCATTCAGCGGATCCTTGTTTTATTTGATAATAAGGAAATGAGAATGCCATTTAAGGTGTCCATAATTCTTTCTTTTCAAAGGTTTCTTGATGATTAGAAATTCATTTATAATCGGATTATCATGCTTGTAAAAGTCACTGTAGAGCCACCTGGCCTGGAGCTTTCATGGGTGCCTTTTCAATAATCTGAGTAATGTAAGTATTAAACCACAACAGAACATGGTTCTACTGGGCATTAATCTATGGTTGGGCTGGTTGGCCATCCGAGTACATCCAACCTGCCAACCATGGATTAATGCCACAAACAAAATCCATGATCTGGAAGTGGTTTAATACACTATGTTTAACATGGCGCTGGTAGAGTAACATATTACACAAACAATAAAGAAAAAATCACACTGTTGTACTGCTTTGTGACACTTGAAAAATGTCATGTTTATTAACAGTACATGACTTGAACAGCTGTGTCTGTTTTACATTGTGATTGCTGTAAATAATCACAAAATTTTACAACTGTGTTTAGATTTATTAATGTTTTCAAACTATTAGTAGAGGTTTTCCCCATACAAAACTGCTGCAATCATTGTCAATATCCTTCGCTTCTAAGCGTGTGTTAACGCTGCCAGTTGCTATGCTGCCTGGGTAAGAATTATTTATTACCTGCTGTGTCCGAGCCAGGGCTGCTTCAGTTACCGGTGATGACCGTTGAGAGTCCCATTAGGAGAGACAACTGTGAGTGGGGAGGGCTCGGGATGGCTGGAGACCCCCGTGTATTCTGGGCTGCCATTCTAAAAATATCTCACCTTGCCATCCAGAGCACTAAGGGGTTTAGTGAGCCCTCCCAAACAGCACTTTCCCTACTCTTTCATATCTTTATTATTTAAGTTCATTTCTGTATATGTTTATTTCCTACTTTGATCCAACTGTATACCTTCAATTCTAAATGTCCCCTTTTCCTTCTGTGCTGTCCTATACCTTTGTATCTCTTGGTTCTCTGTTTCGCTCCTGCTGCTGCCATATTTTCTCCATATTAACCTAATTTTCTTTATTTTACAGGTCTGACAGGATGCTGACTCCTTCCTTCCCACCAGATAAGTATCTCTCTATGCCTAACATTTCCTCTCACTCTGTTTACTCTAAGAACTCCCGGATCCTTTGTGACCCCCTTTTATGTCTTTTATTTTACAGGTTCAAGACACTGTCCCTGAAGGCTCTACCTCTGGCTCCTCTAGTCAGAACTTTGGTAGAGACTTTTGACTTATACCACTTATTAGTTTGACAGTGATGGTGTTGCCGCCCATTACAGTGTGCGTCTGTGTGTGTGTGTGTGTGTGTGTGTGTGTATGTGTGTCTGGCTAGGGGACCCCTCGGTGGGAGAAATGGTACTCCCACTCCAAGTCAACACAAGTTTGAGTCTAGCGACAATCTCCTGACTCTGAGCCAGCAATGCCTGGAGCCGACAGATCTGTTCCCTTCACCTAAAGAGGTGCACGTAGATGGGGCAGCTTCACAGCCTCCAGAAGGTCTCTCTGTGAACTGCTGCCCCACAACCACTGTACTGTACCACTCCCACTTTTCCTTTTTCCTGCTCTTCTTTGCTTCCTGTCCACCTGTCCCAAAACCCAGTAAGGCTGTCCTTCTGACACCCAGCGACAGCAAGTCTTTAAACCCTGAAGTGCCTTAATACCCAGCTTCCATTTAACAGCAAGCTTACACTCAAAACTACCCAGCAACCATTTTATCAACAAGCTCCTACACACAAAATACCCAGCAGCCATCTAACAGTAAGCATCTAAATCACAGAACACAGTAATGCATAGCAACAGTTTACCAGCAATCCTCTAAATCCAGAAACACACTCATGCCAGCATCAGTTTAAATATTACGTCTGTAAGTCCACAATCACACTATCTCCAAATGCTTACCACACAAGCCCCTAAAGTACAGCCTCTCCACAGTGCAACTCCTCAATCCATAAGGTGCACCTGGGATCCAGAAAAGCAGGTGAAGGAGGATTAACCACTGCAGAGGATGCTGTCTTCCAGGAGAGTGGTGGTCAGAACTCATTGCAACACTGCCACCTGAGTAACTGTAGGGCAGTGCAGGCAACAGTTGTTTGGGAAGGAGAACAGTTGTTTGGGAAGGAGGACAGATTGAAAAGTCTGAGTGTAAGGCACATTACCCATACACTCACCGTTTTTAAATATGTGATTAAGCTGGAGATGGCTCCTGCCTAGCTAGGAAAGTATTGGATTTTGGTTGGTACAGAATATTTATCTCACCAATTCTTGCTACACCTGCAGTAAAGCAGAGGATACCTTGAATGAAATGCCTTCTCAGCTGAGATGCTGTGTTAATTCTGTTGCAGGGAAATGTCATTGGAGCAACCCATGGCGGTAGCACTGGGATGGGCTGAAACTGTCTGCACTCCCAGAAAGACCCTTTCCCCTACTTTTAGGAACAGATAGGATTGGGGCCGTTTACTCTATTTTCATTTTTGTAGGGCGAAGAAGTGTCCCACAAGGTCACTTTGTGCTTTCCAAGTAAACAAGGAGGGTTCCAGCATGGAGGCTGTGCCATGTGGCACCATGTTGTGAGGCTAGGAGGACACTGGGTAGCATGGATCAGGGGCACCACTGGGGTACATTTTGGTAAGATTTCCAATGTACAGCTGGTGATTAGCTGATGTTGAGTGACACCTACATTAAGATGTGTGGATGTCTGATCTTGTTGGATGTGACGCCATGATGAACTCTATTGCAATCAGTGGGCAGGGTGTTTGGGGGAGGGAGTTGTTTATAGACACCAAGGTAAGTATGGGGAATGGGTCCTCTGGAGGGGGCTGCCACTAGATACAAGGATAAATATTACCATCAAAGTGACAGGTTTTGCGAGGGAGATGATCCTCTAGACATTCAGGTAATATAGTCGTGGGAAGGGGATAGTTTTTTTGGGGGGTGGCAGTGGGTGCTGCTAACCACCAGTGATGGATATATATATGTACGGGATGGGTGCTCGGAAGGTGGGGGCTGCCACTAGATGCAAGGAAAGAGTGTACCTGATGGTAGCTGCTGGCCCCACACCATGTCAAACAAAAAATGGAATCCACCATGGTCCATCCGAGTCACCAACACCAATTCTGTTGCTTTAAAAATATCATATCATATCATATCATCATATCATATCATATCATATCATATCATATCATATATCATACATCATATCATCCGTCATATCATATCATCACATCATATCATCACATCATATCATATCATCTTCTGCTGCAGTTATAATATAATGTAAAGATTGGAGGCACTATATCCTAGTGGTTAAAAACTTTGCAATGTGAGCCTGGAGACCCAGTAGACCAGAGTATGAATCCCATAACCACCATCGGGATACTGTGTGACCCTGAGCACATCACATAACATCCTTGTGCCAGATTCGCTCCAGAAATTACACTTAGAAAGAATTTTGACTCTGTGTTTTTCCTAGCAATAAACACATAAATAGATACATATGCATTGTAGAAAATTCTTGAAGCTACAGAAGAGAGGCAGAAGCCAGAACCATGGACTTTCTTAGTTATTTACTTCCCCTGTGAATCAGAGTGCAGAGTTTAACATTCACATATGTGATGGCATGGTTCCAGTAGCAGAAGTCACTTGTTCACTTGTTCATACCGACCTATCCTCCCAGCATGTCTTTTTGTCACACCAGTTGGTTTTCACCTTCTCAAATATCAGCATCACTGTGGCGGTGGGAACACAGCCTCTCTCAGGATGGAGATGACACCTGGCAGGAAACAAGAATTGGAAGAAGTCACAGCTGTTAATAGGTATGGATGCATCTGGGTACTCAGCAACCTTTACAGTGAAAAAGCATCAAAAATCTGCAAAGATGCACTGGCAGGAGCTGCCTTAGGGCCATGTATCAAGCATGTGCTCTTGCCAGGCGAGAACTAAGCTTGGTCCCCAAGTCTGGGTCCCAATCAGGCAGTGGAGTAGCTGTATTGTCCACAACATATGTGCCACACGTCTAAGAGAGGGAAGAAGGAGAGGCTGTGGTGTTACTGTTTGAGCACTCTCTGGTGACACAGGTAGGCCAAGATTTTCTGAGATTTTGATCTTAAAGTCTTTTCTCAGCTCTGCCCTGTTTTATAGCTAAATAGGACTGAGGTGCTACCCACACCTGGGAGTGACTTTCCTCATGGTGAGGTTCTGTTCTTTGTTCTACCTTTAATCGCATCGACATGAAAGGAAGTCTGTGATCCCTATTTCACTTACAGCTCAGGATGACCCTGGACTCAAAGTCAGGATGCCCTGTTTGTAACATCAGTCTGCTGTGTTGCTATGAAAGCGACTTATAATGTCAAAGCAGGGCATTAAGAAATCAGTTCTTGAATAAGCCTCAGCTGTCAATAGCATGTAATGGACCAGATCCAATTCTATATTTATAAATTCAGTTGCTGTGTCCTTAAGATTATAACAGCTCATTCTTGAGTTCTCTGGGGAGAGAACTCTGAAGCAAAGAAGAGCAGTTCTGGTACATGAAGCACTTGAGAAGACACCATAACTGGATAGATAACCATGCTATAAATCATATTACAATCTTCTGTTTTTAAAAAAATGGAACTTGAATCTTAATATGTTTTAGTTTGTAGAAAATTAGATAACCCCCATCTGGGAACTAGGAAATGTACTATATGCCAAGTAAACTTAGAATGCCAGAATTGTAAAACTACAGAATTTGCAGACGAGTATCTTGAATGTTAAGAAATAATCAGATTTGATTAACTAAAAATGATTTTGTGATTTATAATTTCATGTATATATCCTCAGTAATGAAAAAGTGGAATGGGTTGTAATTCCATGGATTTCGTAATGTTGTGAAGGAGTTCTGTTGATGTCTAGCTAGGATTTCTTATGGCTGGTGACAGAACACCAGCTTTAAAAGAGCTAGTGTACTACTGAAAACTAATATAATATTTTAAAGCTGCCAAACATTACCTTTATATGAGGGTATTTTCTTTCTTTGCTTAATCAGAAGATTGTTTACCTGATGTTGGTAGGTGTGATGTGTGGAACAGTACTCTGCCTGGCAGCTGACATATCTAGCTCTGCTGCCCCCCACTACATCACCAGCATTGTGACCTCACTGACTGTGACATCACTTTTGTTTAGGACTAGCAATTCAGTGACTGCCATGTCATTCACCTGTGGTGTCACTGTCAGTGAGATTGCAGTGCTGATGATATAGTGGGGGGTAGTAGAGCTAGATATGCCAACTGCCAAGCTAAGAGCTGTTCCACACATCCAGCACAATATTATCACATAGAAGACTTTCTGATGAGCAAAGAAAAGAAAATAGCTTCACAAATAAAAAGCCACAACTGACTACTTCTTAAAATTTTATTATTTTCCTGTCTGCCTGTTTTACCTCCACTAGCTCTTTAAATTTGCCCCTAAAATAGGAGACAAAGCAGCAGTGAGCAAACACTGGCAGCAGTAGAGTTCAGCATTGTTATATGTTTATAGGGTGCCTGGCAGTGTTGGAGTTACATGGGGCGCCTGAAGGCTCGATCCCACCTAGCTCTGATGTTAGCCTCAGTAGCTCATGCTTCACTTTGTGGACTTATAATGGAAGGGGGTCTCAATTTAAAGATACGACATTATGCTCCCCCAGCTCCCAAAGCTCATAAAGTGAAATTTTAACACATGTGTCTGGACAGTCTCCTGTGGATGTAGAGTGCCTTATCCACCTCTCCCATTCAAAGTCCAATGTATAATCCCACTTTCTACCACTCCAACTACCCATAAGGGACACACAAGTTTCTGTTTATGATTGTACTTCTGTTCCTAAACCTAAAGCATTATTATCCAGGGTATACCTGCCTCAGCTGCTATTAGCTGTACTGTTACCGAACTACTTCAGTTATTTGTAAATATTGTGTATGCTACACTACTTACCTAATGTACTCTGTCACAGTATGTTGCACATCTATACATTGCATCTACCATCTGTATTCATAGATTCGGTCTCTCTTCATTTGTGCAAATGTATATATTTTGTATTCTGTTCTCTTAGCTAATCCCCGGACACTTCTGGAAATGAGCTGTTTGAGCTCAGTATGTCTTTCCTGGTGAAATGTTTAAATAAATAAATACGTCACATGTTGTTAGGGTGAGAGAGAGAAGGTGAGGGTTCAGGCCTTCTATACAGATGCAACACTCTTATAGCCATAACAGACTTTTCCAGCAATCAAGGTCATATCACAGTCAATCAATGTATTATCGATTGTCAGTGTCTGATGATATACAGGGGTTGAACTGGGCAGATCCCACAGGAACTCAATTTCACCACCTCTTAAAAAAGTGTATGACAGTTCAACCACCTCTGTCATCTTTCTCCGTGACTACTATAGAGTTCTGTCACCTAGAAGACAGTTCCACTATCTAGAAATCTAGATGAGGCGTTCCCCACCTAAACATTTTTCATTTTAACCAGTGAATGATGTATAATATGTTTAAAGTGCAAACATCATTTTTTAATTAAAATGGACATCCATTTTCAAAAATGGAACTGGTCACTTTTCAAACACTGCTTGTAAATCCTTCCTGTGATTGGCTGAATGAGTGCTGAAGATTTATAATTTGTTTATTTTAATAAAGAATATTTTAATGAGTTGGTGGCTGTATGCTGTGCCACAGTACATGGGACTAAGGGTCAGGAGTGACATATGACCTCCCATGCTCCAGGCTGGTGGATAGGGGCCATGTGCAGAGGGCATGTGTGTGCTCTCTATGGTGAGAGCCTGATGCATGCTGCTAAATAGCCCATCCTACCTCTTCCCTATCAGTCTCGATGGAGAACAGGTCTCATGCCCATCATATCCAAATTAGTTCTAGATGAGCAGTGCTGTAAATCCTTTTGCTTTCCTCATATCTCCTTCTCTAGGGAAGAGAAACAAATCTCTTTGTAAATATTCCTGATGGTACCTGGGTCATACTAACATACTATGAAGCCAGCAGAATAGGCTCTATGGTCTATCTAGTCTGCTTGACAGTCATTGCATACCCAGGGCACTGATTTTAGCCCCTCACCTTAGGGTCTCACTGGCTTTGATAATTCATGGTCTATAAATGTAAACAACAAGATCCTTACCTTCTTCAATCCTTGTACAGTTGACTACTGTTGAAGCTACGACTTCACTGGAGTCCCCATCACATAGTACTCCCATGATCTTGTACCCGAGGCATCTGTGGAAGAAGAAATAACAGAAGGAGCTGTTAGTAAAACCCCGGCACCTTCCACCTGGACACCCACCAGGATAGCACCAGGATATTTAGAAGGGACCTTGGTTAAATGTTTCATCTGAAAGATAGCACACCTCAACAGTACAGCACCCCCATAATACTGTACTCAGGTAGCAGCATTTAGGCATGAGCCAAATCCTGGTGTAGGACTAGAAACCACAACCTTCTGGCCAAGAGGTGGATGTGCTACCAACTGAGCAACGCTGGTACCTCTATCTCTAAAAGCTCTAACATGCACTGCAGGATATTGAGTTTGCAACTGTTCCAATGTCAGCTGCAAGGGTTCTGGGATTGTAGTAATAACAGAGGTTAGCCTAGAAATAAGCAGAATTAGTCTAATATAATCTACTATGCTACAGCAAACCAAAATGTTTTTGTGCACAAAGTGCACATTGGGAATAGCCCAACACTTGAGTGAGGGAGGGCCCTTTATGCTGACTGTTTCCCTTTAAGAGGTAGAGTTTTTTTTAAACGGACAAATAATTGAGCAAAGAATACAACATGAATAAATATAGGATACAACACACAACATGACCTGGTTGACCTGGTTGAAGGGTGTTATTTTAGGACACTATAAACAGCACTATGATCATGGCTAACAATATCTACTGTTAAAATATGTTTGTGGATCAACATTCAAGTGTAATATATGCAAATAATTTAATAGCAAATATTTTGAGTTCTACATTATGCAAGTAGTAGTGTCATAACATCTATAATGGTGCAGTAATAAGTGGCACTGTTGTAAAGTGGGTTTTGTGGTGCACAGAGACAAAACAGAGAGACATATACAGAAATAGAACAGTGAGGAGCAAATCAGGCTGGGAACTCAGCAAGCTCTTTGTCCCTTTTAAGCAATTGATAGATCCTTTGCCCCCAATACTTACGAGAAGACCATGTCATGATGAGTGCTGTCTGGTTCTCCACTGGGATTGGCTGATGTAATGGCCAGGGGGCCAGTCATAGCTACAAGCTGAGCAGTCACTGTGTGGTCAGGAACATGGATCATGTAGTACCACTGCTTGTAACACCTGCCCTAGAACTGTATGTTAATGTTGATCTTGTAGCTTGAATGTTTAATGTTTCACTCCTATTGTACCCCTTCCTCCCAGGTCACACCAGGAGACAAGTGGCTTGTCACTTGGTGTGCCATCCTGGTGAAACATTTCAATAAATACATAAATATAGAGAGGGGTTCTGAGAGGTAAAGTAAGAGCTATCCCTCCAAATGTGGGATAGTTGAGAGGTATGGAGAGGGGTTCTGGGAGGTAAAATAAGAGATGTCCCTCCAAATATGGGATGGTTGAGAGTTATGGAGAGGGGTCTGAGAGGTAAAACAAGAGACATTCCTCCTAATGTGGAACAGTTGAGAGGTATGGAGAGGGGTTCTGAGAGGTAAATTAATAGATGTCCCTCCCAATGTGGGACAGTTGAGAGGTATGGCAAGGGTTTTGAGACGTAGAATGAAGGATGTTCCTCCTCATGTGGGAGAGTTGAGAAGTGTTAGAACCATGAACTGGAGATGCTTTTATGGTGCAATCAGTCATTCTAGTGAACTAAGGCTCCTATGCAGATACTGACATTGTTGAAGGGTTGCTGGACTCTGCTGGGGACAGATTATTTTCCAATGCATTTGTACCTGTTGCTGGCCTACCACTGGGAGTTATTGACTGAGAGAAACTTCTCCCCACACTCGTACCACGGAACTATGTGTAGGGCTGTTAGGTATAACCTCACACACACACACACACACACACACACACACTCACACACACCACTAAATGCAGTCATTTCTGCTTAGAGCAAAACTGTATAATGCTAAAGGGGATATAATATTACCTGAAACATATATTTATTGTCCTCAAAAACAATTCTTCATTGAAAAAACTGAAAAAAAAAAAACACTGTGTGAAGGGTTGGAACATGTGGTGCAACCATTAGCTGAGATGCTGAAATGGTGTCACAGCTGATGGTTGTACCTTGGGTGTTTTACCCTAAGTACCTATATATTTCATTAGAGTGGGGCCCATCACATTATAGAGCTGCAAAATGTATGCCCATCATGAATTTCTATTTACATATTGTATATTTTGTGTATTTACTTTCCCTGCCTCTTCATAATGAGATCCACAAACAGGAAACAAATCCCTATCCCTGCACCCCATTTGGTTGGGTTTCTTCACCTAACATCACAATCTTCTGCTTGAGACATCCTAGTCTGTTACTGTGGAAATAATAATGACATCACAAGCAAGGACTGTGATGTCAGATAACAATCTGAGCAGATACTGCCTTATGAACAGGGATCCTATTTTCATTCAAATGTACATAGTTCCACAGGTTCATAGGTTCATAGTTGGATTTGAGTTCTGTAGACTATTTGTCTTAATGAACTCACAACCTACTTATTCTATTGATGGAACATAACTTTTTTGTTTCCTACGTGTTGATCTAGTTGATTTTTAAAAGTTTCTATTTTTTTCACTTTCCACCACCTGTTTGGGTAATTCATTTCAGCTTTTTATTACTCTTTGTGTTAAAAAAATCACAAAGTTTTTTAGTCATATTTGTTTCACCATTTAATCTATAGTTGTGTGATCTAGTTTTCTTATTTAGTTCTAAAAAATGGGAAAACTAAGAAGATCATGAGGGAAAGCTGGGCACAGAACGCCTCCTTAGCAATGACAAAGGCTGATACTTTCAACCACAGTCACAGACTTCATATGATAAATACACACAACAGCATATGACCTGGTGTGATACTGAATGTTTTGCTCACAATCAAGAGTACACTTTCACTAGCCAGCCTACTGAAACTAGTGAAAATTTGCTACCTGGAATGATAATACATGATTCAGTGATGATTCTGAAAGTTTATTGTTCAAAGGTTACATTTGTACTCAAATGGAGCCTTTATGGGAATTACAGTTTATGAGCTTTTGGGATAGTGGGGGCCAATGAGGGTCCTATTTTAAGTTGAGACCCCTCCCCAATACAACATACACCACTTAAGTAGTATTTACAAACCCTTTACCCTTTTCCATAGACTCCCATGCCAGATTAATGTGATATATTATACAATGGCAAGAAAGAATCTTGGATCCATGGCATTATCGCAGCATAGCACTACAGGTCTATTCTCATCAATATGGAGGAGCATTTAGATACTCTCTTTTTGCATCTCCTCTTAAGAAACAAAAATATTTTCCACACTAATAAAAACATTTTTAAAATTATTTTTTTATTTTATATATAACAACAAGCCATTGTATAATAGGAATAATGCACTCCAGGGTGTGTGTTGTGCTGCGATAATTCCATGCCTGGTGCATTGGGCGCTCTTGGCCTGCAGTCTTGTGCTCAACCCCAGGTGTGGCATTATCACACGACACACACCCTGTCATGCATTTTCCTTTAGTGTACTATAGCTGTATATATCAGACAGCTCCTAGTACTCATTTGCACCTCTAGATGTCATAATGTCCTACTAATGTCAGGCTGCATGCAGATATCTGTACTGTACTTGGATGATGATGGCTTGAAAGAGGTGAAGCGGTTGATCAGGCGGGTGAATTACAAGTGTGTGCCATTTATTTCATTTATTTAGTTAGCACTTGTCATGAGCACTTGTTGCTTCTGGTCCCTAGCAAACCCCTTGAACAAGCGACACTTCCACGCCTTTTGCCAGATCAGCTGGTGCCTATCTCGGTGGCTGGAATGGCTGCCCCTGTGATGCCACGCCATAACTACATGCAGCTTCCTTTGTCTGGAACTAGAGTGCATGATTCATTATTTTACCATAAGGAAGATGTTTTATAAATAAAACTCTGCTTTCAAGGAAACAGAGATATGTGAAGCTGTCAGACTTTGTTTTATGAATTAATGTGCAAAGTTTGGCAAATTCATAAAGTGAAAAGTACTGATTCTGGAAAATTTTCAGCAGTGAAGTGGCACTTTTCAACTAAAGTTGAGCACATTCACTGAAAGTTGTAACTTCACCGTGAGTTTGCCTAAAAAAGTGTTACTTCCCCAAGAAAACTCAGTGTGATGTGGCAATGTGAGCAATTCATGAAGTTATCCGTGAAGGCGAATGTGATAAGATCACCAGAACTTCAGTGGGGAAATGACACTTCACAACATCTATAATAGGAAATGTATAGAAGTTGCATGGACTGCCTCGTGAAAAGAGATGCTCACTGTGACCCACTGTGATACCATGCTGATCACTTTGTTCAGGGCAGAGGTAGGAAGTTTTAAAAGAAAACTACAAGTCCATGTTAACTCTGTGAGCCACGGCTGAAAATAGCTGGAAATAACTGAGCTAATTAGTGGATAAATAACTGAGTTAGAAAAGAGGGAGAACACCTGAAGCAGTTGATTTTGATTGTTGAATGAGAGTGTGTGTCATCAAAAATAGACCATTAGGTTATCCCGTCAAGTCACTTAGACTACTGGGGCTGTCTTCAAAGTTATGGGAGCTGAGCCCTGGCAACACGCCTCATCTGTAATTTGTGTGTGGAATGGAAGAGCTCCCATCCATTCCTTCCCCAGTGAAAGAGCAGGAAATGACACTGAGATGTGTGCAGTGAAAGCAGTTCTTGATCTCCAGTGTTGCTGATTGGTAGCTGCATTTCATGTGACTTGCCACAAAAACTGGACATGCTCAGTGTGCTTTTCCAGTAAAAGTGCTGCATCGTGACACTGAAGTACCAAAATGCCGATGGAAATGGAGTTCCTTCTGATCTGTTTCGCCGGCGTTCAAAACATCAGATTTCAGCTTGTTCACCAAATGCAAATTCAGCATTGGCTCACCTTAAAGTCAGACCCCATTATCCCAGGGAGGACATCAAACAACAAAAAGGCAGGATTGCAGGTAGATATCGAAGGAGTGGATAGACAGGGTCTCAGACAGAGCCCTGGTGGGCATGGGGGGTGGGTGGGTGAGATTTCATCCTCCCTCATCAGTCAGCTATAGATGTCCCAGTCTGAAATCCCTGCAGATGGATTATGTAGGGTGGTCTGTGACTGGCTGTGAGTTGGCTGAGTATGCCCATCCACCTGTTCACATAGCTGCGCATCCCCAACTGGCTGGAAAAGGACAATGAATGCCTATGCATCAGATCTAAGGTCACCAAGGATATGTCAGAGTTCAGGGCATGGGCAGACAGTGGGTTCCTTTGGTTCTGCCAGCAGGATTCCCTCTCATGTTCACATTCATTCTAGAATGAATAAAACAATTCATAAAATGGCAAGGATAAACCCAGAGACCTCATTGGACAACTGCCATCACATGACTGTACATTAAAATACTATCAATGCACTGTCAGAAATCAGTTCTTACAATGAAGGCTGGAAAACCTCAATACCTACAAAGAGCTACTTTATAAGGGCAATAAGCCATTCCTGGGTGTGCACTGAAGGATTAACATTGCACTTCCCACAGGCGTATGGGCATTTGACCTTCAGCCTCATGCTGTACTATGCCACTGGGTCTTGCATCATTAATCGTTTAACGCACATTCGGTCGAGACATATTGCTTACTTACTACTCTCCCTGGGCCAAGAGAGGGCAGTTATGCAACCAGTGATTCAAATAATTTTTAGGACTCAGAAGTATTTACTGCTGGCTCCTTCCACCTGGTAGTATTTTCATCCAAATGGTAGTAATATCATCCTTTGACTCATCTCGTACCCCCACCACCAAACCAAGTCTCAGTCCCATTGGGCACCTGCAGCCACTGACTCTCTACCACTGCTGTGGAGTCATACTGTGACCTTATTTTGAACACTGTCATGTTGCAATAGTTCTTTTGACCAGCCAGTGAGCAACTCCTGTCCGATCCCCACAGGTTCCAATGTGGTGCCATGGCTGCTAGCATTTCATGGTACTACCAACTTTTTAAATGTGTACCATGTATTGTACATTTGCAGGGTGGGAAACAAATTCCTAAAATCAGAAAATGGGAGTACATCATTCAAAATGGTAGTAAAATACTCCTTTACTCCCCTTATCTGTTGTCCTGTATGCAATGCAGGAGGTTCCCCTCAGGCATGGGGCATCCAAAATTAACTATTGCACTACTTCTTCTGCTGGATGAGCAGCTTCACTGCCTCAGAGCATGACCCTTAGTCAACTACACAGCAGTGCAACACTATACCACCAGGTGACTGGGTAGCCTTTTTTTAACTGTTTTTTTTTACTTTAAATCCCCTGAAAAAACAGGATCCAAAAGTTTTACTAAGTGTACCACCTTGGACAACAATCAGAATTTTTTCTGACTTCCAAACCCTAATCAGATTGTTTTCTGGCTTCTAAAACCCTTTCAGAATCTCAGTGCCTTTGCATGTCTTTCATTCCTATTGTGTTATACATACATGGTGGCCTGCCAGAGATGTCACTTAGGAAACTAGAGTGTCACTGTGTGCTGTTTTTGTGAGAGGAACTGATAACAAAGCCATGCAGTTCTGTCAGCCCAAACTTTACAAGATGCTCTTATTCTATAAGAGATATCTCAAGCAGGAATCATCAGTATACTGTATGTAGTATTTTAAATCATGCACTTTTCCTAGAGTGCTAGGAAACACTTCAGTTCTTTAAAATAAATGCGACACTGGACCTCCTACACTGCAGATGCAGAATGGTTACTATTAACTGCAGCATGAAACATGCACTGAACACCAGTTAAAATGTCCTGCAACACTCAGTGCTGATTGGCTAATACTGTATCATGTGATTTAGAAATGCATGTATGAGAGTGTAGTGTGTTCCATTTACAGTTGGAACAGTGTGAGGAAAAGTCCAAGGAATTAAATACTCAGTGGGTAGAGTGGTTAAGGAAAGGAGGGTGAGGGGCGTGAGGTCAGGAGATGGTTCTAAGGGTGATGGAAGAGTTAAGGAGGGTGGGCAGAGGGAAAAAGAAAAAAGGGATGACAGTAACGGGACACTGGAAGCATAAAGGATGGAAAGGAACTGGGAGGAAATGCGGGCAGGTAAAATAAGCGAGTGGAGTGTCATGTGCACCAGTGCAAGGAGCCTAGGAAAACAATTACTGACCTGGAGGCAACCACTGTGGAGGCAGACCTGGATCTGTTGGCCATAACAGAATCATGGTTTATCAGCAATCATAGCTGGGATGTGGTCATTCCAGTATGCAACATGTTCCAGAAGGATAGAACAGGGAAGAAAGGGGTTGTTTTGTATGTGAGTGAAGGCATAAAGGCCACAGAGATACATAGTAATAACTGGGACATGGAAGTGCTGGAGGGTCTATGGTTGCTTAGAGACAGGGTCTGGGGTCTTACACAGGTGGGTGTGTGTACAGATCATCAACACAGGGAGAGGAGTTATGAAGGGCTCTGGAGGAGAACATAGGCAAAATGGCAAGCAAAGGGGAGGTTTTGATTATGAAGGACTTTAATCTTCTTGATGCAGACTGGAGCATTATGGCTACAGCTACAAGAAGTAGCAGGGTCATCCTTGACTCCCTACAGGGGGCATTTGTCTGGCAGCTGGTTGTAGAACCCACTAGGGATGGGGCAGTGCTGGACCTCGTTCTTACAAAGAGGGATAATATCGAAGGAGTCACACTGGATAGCCCCCTGGGTACAAGCGATAATTGTTCAGTGTGGTTTAGTATACAAACTGGGCAGAAGGAAAAACACACTAGGACGAGGTCCTGGACTTCAGGAGGCAGATTTTAAAGAAATGGGAGAATGCCTTAGTAAACACATTGAAGGAAAGTTGGCTGTGGGGGTGGAGGAACAATGAAAAGGATAAGGAGGGAATAAATAAGGCAATGGCAAGTTGTCTGAAGGAAATAAGCAAAGGTAGGAGGAGTTATTTAGACATTCTTGATTAATCTTATTTCTTAACTGAAGGTAGAGACACAAATGATATTTTTGTATTTTAAACCTTGTTCTAATTTCCTAGAAGGATAGTAGGGTATTTGTTTCTTTATCGCACAGATCATTTAATCTTCGAATTCATCATCCATATGAACCAGTATCCTTGAATCGTTTCCCATTGTGCATGAAGTTGCGATTATTCCATAAGGGTATAAGGTTAGGAGGGACTGATTTAAGTTTAGGACTTTGGTTAAATGTTTGCAAAGCTAGATTGTGGCAGTAATAGTTGGGTGTGTATTTTAAATGTTTGAGCAAAAGGTAGAAAAGGGTCATCTGAAAGTAGTTGTAGCTTGAATAGCAATTTTCTACATTTGCACGTAGGGTCATTTGTTGAGATTCAGACTAGAACGATGTTGAGGCTTGTTTTAACAGAAAGGCCTTGTGATAGCCTTGCCACCGCTGACGGTTGAAACCTCCTACCTTCCTGGGAGCTCTGAGCTTTATAATACTGATTCTAGGAGCTTTGTTGTCCCACAATAATTCTGAGAAGATGCCTTCTAACTTTTTGTACCAGTTATTTTTTATTTGGATTGGTAGATTATTTAGTATGGAAATGTTTTGGGGTGAAATAATCATTTTAGTGGAGTTAATCTTTCCCCAAAGGAGAGATTCAGTTTGTACCATTGTTCCAACTCATTTATATATTCCCTATAAGTACAGAGACATTTGCTTGCATAATTTGGGGTATTTAGTCAATGATGTTCATGCCTAGGTATGTCATTCATTTTTGCCCATGGGAAGGAGAAGGTGTTGGAAACCCTATCTTCTTCAAATTTTGAATGAGAGGCATTATTTCTTCTGATTAGTCCCAATCAACATGAAGGCCTAAAATGGAACTAAAAATATTAAATGAAGGCAAGATTCATAACAGAGAAGTAAGCTGAAGTTAATGTAATTACTAAGTCATCTACAAAGGCAAAGGCCTTATTGTTTATCTTTCCAGTTTGATACCATGAATATGGATAAATATTTGTGATAAGTCTGATTAATGGTTCTAATGCTAGAATAAAAAGAAAAGGGGAGAGGAGGAAGAAGGCAGCCTTGTCCTGTGCCTGGAAATAATTAAAAAAATTCTGAGATCATTCTGTGTGAAATTATTGCTTCCTTAAGTGATATAAATAGTAGATACCCATCGTTTGAATGTTTTACCAAAATAATAAACATTTAAGACATTCTGCAAATATTCCCATTCTAAAGAATCAAGTGCTTTTCCAATATCCAGAGAGAAACAGAGAGAGAGAGAGATATGGAAGGAGCTGAATTATGCCCAGAAGTCTAGCATTTAAAATTTGTATTAAGATGTTGTAATCAAAATTTAGTAGTGAAACTGGACAATAGTTTGAGCATTCCAGCGGATCCTTGTTTTTATTTGATAATAAGGAAATGGGAATGCCATTTAAGGTGTCCATGAATTCTTTCTTTTCAAAGGTTTCTTGATGATAGACTCCGATTAGAAATTCATTTATAATTGGATTATCATGCTTGTAAAAGTCACTGTGAGCCACCTGGTCCTGGAGCTTTCCTTGGGTGCCTTTTCAATAATCCGAGTAATGTAAGTATTAAACCACAACAGAACATAGTTCTACTGTGGCATTAATCTATGGTTGGGATGGTTGGCCATCCAGTACATCAACCTGCCAACCATGGATTAATGCCACAAGCAGAACCATGATCTGAAGTGGTTTAATGCACTGTAACATATAGCGCTGGTAGGAGTAACATATGCACAAACAATAAAGAGAAAAATCACCTGTTGTACTGCTTTGTGACACATGAAAAGTGTCATGTTTATTAACAGTACATGACTTGAACAGCTGTGTCTGTTTTACATTGTGATTGCTGCAAATAATCAAAAAAATGTACAACTGTGTTTAGATTTATTAATGTTTTCAAACTATAAGTAGAGGTTTTCCCCGTACAAAACTGCTGTCATCATTATCAATATCCTTCACTTCTAAGCGTGTGTTAACACTGCTGGTTGCTACGCTGCCTGGGTAAGAATTATTTATTACCTGCTGTGTCCGAGCCAGGGCTGCTGCAGTTACCGGTGATGACCGTTGAGAGTCCCATTAGGAGAGATAACGGGGAGTGGGGAGGGTTTGGGATGGCTGGAGACCCTCGTGTATTCTAGGCTGCCATTCTAAAATACTGTCCACCTGGCCATCCCAAGCTCTAAGGGGTTTTAGCTGAGCCCCTCCCCAAACAGCACTTTCCCTACTCTTTCATATCTTTATTATTTAAGTTCCTTTCTGAATATGTCTATTTTCCTACTTCGATCCTACTGTAACCTTCAATTCTAAATGTCCCCTTTTCCTTCTGTGCTGTCCTATACCTCTTGTATCTCTTGGTTCTCTGTTTCTGCTCCTGCTGCTACTGTATTTTCTCCATATTAACCTAATTTTATTTATTTTACAGGTCTGACAGGATGCTGACTCCTTCCTTCCCCATCAGATAAGTATCTCTCTCTATGCCTATCGTTTCCTTTCCATTCTGTTTACTCTAAGAACTGTGGATCCTTTGTGACCCCTTTTATGTCTTTTATTTTAAGGTTTCAAGGACACCGTCCTAAGACTCCTACCTCTGGCTCCCTAGTACAGTACTTTGGTAAGAGACTTTTGACTTATACCATTATTAGTTTGACAGTGATGGTGTGACCACGCCCGTTACAGTGTGCATCTGTCTGTGTGTGTGGGTATGTCTGTGTGTCTGGCTAGGTGACTCTTAGGTGGGAGAAATGGTCCTCCTACTCCAAGTCAACACAAGTTTGAGTCTAGCGACAATCTCCTGACTCCGAACCAGCAATGCCTGGAGCCGACAGACCTGTTCACTTCACCTAAAGAGTTGCACGTAGATGGCGCAGCTTCACAGCCTCCTCAAGGTCTCTCTGTAAACTGCTGTCCCACAACCACTGCATTGTACCACTCCCCACATCCTTTTTTCCTGCTCATCTTTTGCTTCCTGTCCATCTGTCCCAAAACCTAGTAAGGCTGTCCTTCTGACACCCAGCGACAGCAAGTCTTTAAACCGTAAAGCGCCTTAATATCAAGCTGATTTAACAGCAAGCTTACACTCAAAACTACCAACAACCATTTTATCGCAAGCGCCTACACACAAAAATACTCAGCAGCCATCTAACAGTAGCGTCTAAATCACAGAACACAGTAATGTATAACGACTGTTTACCAGCAGTCCTCTAAATCCAGAAACACACTTATGCCCAGCATCAGTTTAAATATTAAGTCTCTAAGTACACAATCACACTACTCTCCAAATGCTTACCAGCAAGCCACCAAAGTACAGCCTCTCCACAGTGTAACTCCTCAACCAATACAGTTGCACCTGGGATCCGAAGAGCAGGTGAAGGAGGATTAACCACTGCGGAGGATGCTGTCTTCCAGGGAGAGTGGTGGTCAGAACCCATTGCAACACTGCCACCTGAGTAACTGTGGGGGCAGTGCAGGCAACAGTTGTTTGGGAAGGAGGACAGTTGTTTGGGAAGGAGGACAGTTGTTTGGGAAGGAGGACAGATTGAAAAGTCTGAGTGTAAGGCACACCCCATTACCCATACACTCCCAGTTTTTAAATATGTGATTAAGCTGAGATGGCTCCTGCTTAGCTGGGAAAGTTATTGGATTTTTGGCTGGTACAGCATATTTATCTCTACCAATTCTTGCTACACCTGCAGCAAGTAGAGGATACCTTGTGAAGAAGTACATTCTCAGCTGAGATGCTGTGTTAATTCGTTGCAGGAAGCGTCATTGGAGCAACCCATGGTGGTAGCACTGGGATGGGCTGAAACTGTCTGCACTCCCAGAAGACCCTTCCCTACTTTTAGGAACAGATAGGATTGGGCTGTTTACTCTATTTTCATTTTGTAGGAAGAAGGAGTGTCCCACAAGGTCACTTTGTGCTTTCCATGTAAACAAGGAGGGTTCCAGCATGGAGGCTGTGCCACGTGGCACCATGTTGTGAGGCTAGGAGGACACTGGGTAACATGGATCAGGGGCACCACTGGGGTACATTTGGTAAGATTTCCAATGTACAGCTGGTGATTTGCTGATGTTGAGTGACACCTACATTAAGATGTGTGGATGTCTGATCTTGTTGGATGTGATGCCATGATGAACTATATTGCAATCAGTGGGCAGGGTGTTTGGGGAGGAGTTGTTTCTGGACACCAAGGTAAGTATGGATAATGGGTCATCTGGAGGGGCTGCCACTAGACACAAGGTAAATATTACCATCAAAGTGACAGGTTTTGTGAGGAGGATCCTCTAGACATGCAGGTAATATAGTCATGGGAAGAGGAGAGTTATTTTTGGGGTGGGGCAGTGGGTGCTGCTAGCCACGTGATGGATATATATATACGGGATGGTGCTCGAAGGGTGGGGCTGCCACTAGATGCAAGGGAAGAGTGTACATGATGGTAGCTGCTGGCCCACGCCAACAATGGATCCCTGCTGCATTCAGCTGCCCAGCACCATCACCCCACATGCAGACCCCCACACGATGCGGATAAAAAGGGGATGAACATCTACCCCTTGACTGTCAGTTACCTTGGCAGTCCATCGCCCTGTCAGTTCTAGAGGTGAGTGAAAGCTGGTGGTTCCATCCTGCCCTGGTGGGAGTTGGTGAGTGGAGCAGCGCGCCCCCCTCCCAGAGGAGAGAGAGCCCAGGGACACTGAATCCTGTCCATATCCCACTCGCTGACGTCCACAAGTGGCCCAAGTTCTGAAACCTGAATCGCTGCTGTGATACTGGTATCTTCTTGACCAACCCACTTTACCCTCCAATGCAATCCCTTTCCACCTGACACAGCTGATAGGTATTTTAAACCAATGATCTAATAAATAAATAAAATAAATAAATAAAATTTTCATTAGTCATACTTTCTTACTAACCCGTTTTCCACTATGTCTCTAGATCCAGTGGAACCATAAAACACCACCCCTGGCATTGGAGGACAATGACTATGTGTATCAGATAAGTATTTGTTTTATATTTAGAGTTCCTCATTTGTCCCAGTTAGTTACTAAAGAGCTGCAGATCCTTTGTGACTCCTTTGCTATTCTTATTTTACAGGTGCAACTGGATGTTCCCTCAAACCACCCAGACCACATCCCACAGTCTGCAGGAGCCAGATAAAGAGATCTTTATTGTCGCTTACACAGTACCTCATTCACCATATTGGTGCACGTATACCCAGGGAAAATATCAAAGTAACACAAAAACTGCATGACACCAGTCAAGAGTTGCGTCAGCACCAAAACAGTATATGCAGTAACTATGAGACTGATTAATGTGTGAAAAATGCATTTGACATTTATTTGTGTCAAAAGGCAAATGCCACATGGTTGTATATGTGCATGTGAAGCTGGGCTAGAGAAAGTCTGTACTGTACCAGGCACTTTCCTTTGTGGTTACTGCTGGGTGTCTCCTTGCAAAGGTGCTGTCAGATATGAGGCTTTGCACAGTGCCTTTTGTGCTAAGCAACAATTCTTTGTGGAGTCCGATTCATAACTTGCAATGCAACATTGCTGAAGAGAGCTTAACTTCCAGGAATGTAAATGGCAAAGAATGACATGAAAGCCATGGCAAAAACACCCACAGGACCCCTAGCGCGAAATGACGTTTTGACATCAACCAGACTTAATCTGAAGATGCAGTTTTACTAGGAGGCCACCAGCAGTAACTATGAAGGAATGTGCCTGATACAGTACTGACTTTCTGTATCCCAGCTTCGTATATACTGATCCGACCACTTTTTGATGGTTGTTTACATTTTTGCACAAATGAATGTCAAATGCATTTTTGCATACATTTCTCTTGTCACTGAGTAAAGAAATCCTAATAGCTGAGGAGCCCCTTTATCAACAAGAGTTTGCTTGCTTTTAAATGCAGTAATAACTGGTTGTGATGTCACATCCAGTTGTTACGGTGGTTCATAAGAGAAGTGAAGCTCTGTGTCAGCATCTAAGAACTGGCATTGGCAGTGAGCATTTTCTGATGTGAAGCACTCTGGTGAAAGTTTTCACTGTGAGTCTCACACTGCACTCTGATCACACTGAAAGCAGTTTAAAAAGAAGTGAGAGGAGAGCAATACAGCACAGCGTATGCTCCATCCTATTCCCTACCTGGATGAAAACCAGCAACTCAGGTACACTTCCAAAACACGTGTTGCTGGCGTGATGGGCAGTAGCGTTAGCACTGAGACATGGGGCTGGCCATAGCCTTTTCTTTTTTCATATGTGCAGTGCTTTCTGGTTGTGTTATACTGAATAAAAATATTATTTGATGTAAACAATAAGACCCAACATTGTGCGCTGTTGTGATGATCGCAATTACACGTCTCGGGTGCATTTAATGCCACTCTGCCGTGCCTTGTGCCTAACAGCACACCTAGAGCATGTGATTATACCACCATAATGCATACCCTGTCATGCATTATTACTTACAAATGACTATTTCAACATAAATATGAGTTTTGGTATTCCTTAGTAAGACTGCAATAGTGTGAGTACTTTATGAATTAGAAGGATTATACAGTGCAAGTCCTCCAAATAAGCTATATTAACAATAATGGAAATGTGAGTCAGATTATTTTCAGCCATTTTAAAAGAGCAATAGTATACAACAGGTGTGCATTTGTTACAGACTTTATGCATGCCTAAAGTGTCTTAAGCATGTGGCTATGTCTCATGCCTGAAACCACTGTAGACATGTGTATGTTCTATAATGGACACACACTCTGTCTTACATAAAAGCATCACAGTTAAACATCATTCAGCTGGCTCAGTGGCACTGAGCAAAATTTCATTTCTCTGATATGCTGCAACCCAGGTCATGCCACGAGTCAGATGTCGGATGCTAAGTCCAGCTGGGAGGGAGTTCAGAGCGTCCTTTGGATACTTCCCACTGGGTTAGAGCTGTGCTGCAGAGCTTCTATTACAGCTCCCAGTGGAGGGTTACAGCAATGTCCTGGGCAGTGAGTGACTACATGCTGCCGGATGTTCCTGCCACTGGAAACCTCTGGAGCCACACACATTAGTGGGAGGAGGGTGGGACAGAGAACTGTAATTATAGGCTCAGATATATTTTTATTTTACAGTTCAGTTGTAAAAACTTTAATAGTACACAACAGGTGTGCATTTGTTGCAGAATATATGCATGCCTAAAGTGTGGTAAGCACTTGACTGCATCTCATGCCTACAACCACTGCAGGCATGCATATGTTCTATAACAGACACACACCCTGTCTTGTATTATTAGAAAGATCATGGTATTATTAAAAACATCACAGTTAAACATCATTCAACCAGCTCTGTGGCACTGAAGAATATTTCATCACTCTGATATGCTGGCAACCCTGAGTCATGCCACAAGCCCAGATGTCAGAAGCAGAGGCCATCAGGCAGGGAGTTGAGAGTGTCCTTTGGATGCTTACCTCCCAGGAGAGGGCTGTGCTGCAGACCTTCTATTACAGCTCCCAGTGGAGGGTTGCAGCAATGTCCTTGGCAGCGTGTGACCATGCGTTGCCAGATGTTCCTGTCCCAGGAAGCCTCTGGAGCTACACATTAGTGGGAGGTGGGTGGGACAGAAGAACATAGTTAAATACTCAGATATATATATTTTTATAGTTCAGTTGTAAAAACTTGAATTTTTGGGTACTTTATCACTATCTTCACACTGAGCCATGTCATCCTTTTAGATGCATCGATGTCTGATGTGATGGATACCATCATACCACCCATGAAGATAAACATTTTTATATTCTTCAAACACAATCAAAAAGGTACAAAATCCTGGGATCTAGTTACAGCGGGACTGAATTGTCATCACTCTGTCGCAAGAGGTGAGCACCAACATTTTCTTCTGTTAATATTACCAACTGTGTTCACTGAAGTGGAATAAGACACTTTGAGATGTGGGTTATTGCCTGATAAGAGCACTTCATGTGCTGAAAAGTACTCAGTGGAAGCACATCATGCCTCATGGGGCAAACTGTCATCTGATAATAACACACGTTATTATTGTTTAAACTCTGCATTATGTTAAAGGGTAATAAACCATAAGTAACAATATATGCTGTGTAAACAAATATGTTTTAGTCTCTATATTGTGTATTTAATTTATATAAAATAAGTATAAAAGGTATTAAATTTAAATCAACTTTGTGATTAACATGGCAACACAAATATAGAGGATAATGAATGGGGAAAAGTAACAAAATTGTGGCCCCTAAGAGATGTTGTCATGCCGGCCTAGTAAACCTCGAGAATGAAGCTCGAGAGGTTTGGCATAGCAACCTTAACAAGGGAACACAGCGTTGTTGTTAAATGTTCCCAATTCATTGGTCTTTATAGCGTATGGGCAGCATTCAAAACAATACTGCCTTTGCCAACCCATTTTGCCTGTTACTCTATGCCTTTCTTCTGACAACAGACTGTGCCCCCTCCCCATGCCATGTTCAAGCCCCACTCACACCTAAGAGCTATTGTGATCATGTCTGTGTCCCCTCGATTTGTGTACCTGTAGGGTCATCCATAGAATTATGTGGATTCGTCAGTAGTTGCTTGTCCGCAGTACTCTCCAAAACAAGCAGTCACAAAATCTGGGAGACTCGCATGTGTAAATACATTAATGTTGTTTTGGCATCTTTGTGACATAGACAAAAGGATATAAGAACCTCTTGATGTCACTGCGATACCATAGTGAGTGTAGGAATTCATCAGTTTCAACCCTTATTAGCCTCTCCCACATATTATAACAGCATTGCACCACACATTCACTTAACAGTAAAAGCCCAGTCCCAAGCAATAGTTTTTAATGTTTCTTATAACAGTCATGTAACAATTCAAGGTATTCATCAGCAGTACAAGCATATTGCTACAAAGCAGTCCTTAACTATCATCTGGACTGCTGTGAAAACTGCTACCTTAGTCTTCTAATTTGCATCTCAGTTAAATTGTTCATGCTATTAGTAGGCTAACTTAAGGCTTCTGACTGTGAAGGACATTGTGATGGCCCATTGTAATACAATTGACTGTTAAACATTACAAAAGCAGTTTGAATGCTAATTTAAGGCTAATTTCATGCTAAAATATTGCTAAGGTTAACTGTCATGTTAAGATTAAGTGAAGGCTCAGAGGAAATGTGAGGAAGTACTTCTTCATATAAGTGGTGGATGCATGTAACAGCTTACCAGCAGAGGTGGTGGGGGTGGAAGCAGTGACAGGGCTCAGGAACACATGAGGCAGACACAGAGGGATCTTAGGTTGGGGGGGGGGACCAGAGACCAAGTAGGGTCTGCAGTGACACTATAGGTAGGGAAAATAGGGCAGACTAAGTGGCCCATCAGCTCCTTATCTGCTAACAGATTCTATGTTTCTGTGTTTCTAAACCCACACTTTTGCCAGCAAGTGCATGCACGTACACACACGCGTACGTACATACACACACACACACACACACTAGTGTACACCCATAAACACAGTTGTGCACGACGATAACTCACATGCATAAACATGCACATACACTTTTTTCTCTATACACATACACACAATTGTGTTTATGCACACTTTCTTCACACACACTCACTCCCTCTCTCTAGCTCATGAAACTGACAAAAGATAAACGCAGATAGTAGAGCTTCTAGTACAGAGCATTAAACCCAAAACTCACCCTGCAAATATACATTTTATTTTTTATTTTACATGATTTAGTGTTTTTTATTATTTAATATAACACTTCTATTTTTCTATAACATGGCACTGACGCTCAATTGAAATTTGCTTATGAATGTCTTATAGCAGCATGCCTGGGCTTTACAAAAATGTAAAAAGAAGAGAAACAACAAAGTTATTGCAGGTAATACCTTTTATTGAGCTAACAAGATTGTTATTGACTAAGGTGTACAAATGAGAAAAAATTCTCATGAAATCAATATTTCTAAATGTTCAGTAAGAGCACATCATGACTTTGGTTTCTGACATTTTTTGCACTTATTGAACTTTGAACTTAGCACTGTGACTGGGGCGTGCACACATTAGCTGGTACCAGCCCCTGGGAATGTGAAAACACAACACAATAAAGCACAACAAATTACCATAATCAATAAAATATGACAAAGTATGACAACCAATATTACATAAATAAGAGAAATACAGTCAATAAATTAGTCTGAGAATTATTTACACAATTATTACAATAAATAACATCTAGTTAACTTGCATTCAATATGAGCGATCCTCTGCTTGTGACATCACATCAGGAAATGGTTCTGATGTCACAGATTGCACTATCAGGGGTGAGGACAAGCAGCAGGAGCAGATGGAGGGGACTGGGTGGAGATCCTGTTTCTGTGGTAATGTACACAGTTATAATGAAAAGGGGGAATACCAAACTCTTCCAGGTATGAAATATAATCAGGACTGTGTATAACTGTTATGTTTTTTCACAGTTGCCATCACAATATCAGGGGTTCTTTAAGTGGTTTAATAGCCTCTAGGGTTTAGATGTGTGAAATAACCAGCATTTCAGGAGCTATGACAACTAAACATGTTTATTTATTGACAACATGACCACCAGAGCAGAAGATTTTTGAGCTGCCTGGATTGGTGGTAGTTCAGGTAGATGTTAAAGATCCCATGGCACTTATTGAAAAGAGTAGGGGAATTTCCCCGGTGTCCTGGCCAAATTTCCCTCATTCACTAAAAATACCACCAACAGCTTAATCTGGTTCAAGGTCAGTTGGCATTCATCTGTATCACCCTTCCCCGGGTCGTGCCTGAAAATAGGCAGGATTTGTCTAGTGCACTTACCCGGTCAACAAAAGCTAAATAAATAATAAATAAACTTCCAGGACCTTCTCGTAAATGAGCACTGCTCAGTGGATCTGTTTCTTTGTAAAATAAATAAAATACAAAATACTTGGCAATCAAGTCCTGATTCCGCATGCTCAGTGACCCAAAATAACACTACAGACCTCTGATGCACCCAAGGAAAGTTTCATGTCTCTACACATGTTGTCTTCGAGAAAGGCCACATTCCATAACAGGTGGGCCCACTATAAACAGTAGTAATTGAGTGGCACAAAGTGATTGAAAGGACCGAGAGGTACCACTGTTCTAACTTGCACCCTTTTGCACTATTATACATAATGGGCTCGCAAGCCTTTTCCTGCACTGTCAAAATGTGCACTGAACCAGCAATAGGAACGGGATGGGTCCAGCATGCAATTGCAATGCAATGCTGTGCTATGCAACTGGACACATGTCGGAACATCTCTGACTCTTGTAGTACTTTGAGAAACAGTTTTATGGGGATGGCGGAGGTGGACAACAGCCCCATGAGGACACTGTGGGGGACCAACATCAGCAAAGGATCAACCAATAAAACAACGTGCGGGGAGGGGGACGGAGGGGGATCATAAGGGTGGTTATATGGGACACCAAGGATGGGATTTCTTAACAAGGTCAGTCACTGTTGTTAGGGAAAGGGAACATTGTTTAACCAGGAATAGCACACTAAGCCGAAGCTTATTTCCAGATGCGACCTGGGAGCACAAGGAAGTTAAGTGACTTGCTCAGGATCACACAGTATGCACCTTGGCGGCTGTGGGATTCAAACCCAGGTCTCCAGATCTGCAGCTCAGAGCCTTTACCCACTGTGCTATACTGCCTCTGTTACACTGGTTATATGCCACTTTGTCTCACTATAGCATGTAATACTGTCTGTACACCATGCCTTTCTGTTACTAAAAACTCAATAAAGAAGCTGAATTTCAAAAAAACAAGGTCAGTCAGAGGCCACTGAACATCAGGTCTGGAGTTTAACAAGAATGTTTGAGGGCTACTAGACTACCAGGAAAGGGATTGCATAAACAAGATGGTTTGGGGGCCTCTGTACTAACAAGGATGGGATTTCTTTTCAAGTTTTGTTGGGGGGGTGGGCCACCAGACTACCAGGAATGGGATTTTTTAACAGGATTGTTTAGTGGTCACTAGCCACCAGGGATATGATTTGCTAACAAGATGGGATGGGTGGGGGTGGCTGGGATTACCAGGGATGGGACATCTTAATAACATCAGTCAGGTGGCCACTGGAGTAGCTGGGATGACCAGTGTGGGATGGAATAAAACAAAACAACATAGTCCACAACTGGCCCATAAGCTACAAAGGCAGAGTTGGTGATGGAGTGACTGAGGCAGTAATGCCTGATGAAATGGCCTGTGGGCAGGTACCACCTCATTCTATTGGCCCAGTGCCATACTCTGACATCAGCTGCATTCACAATTTGTGTGTTTGTGTACAAAAACTCCATTTGTGACCAAAAACATCTAGCAAACATAATTTGCATTGTGACTCCACCCACAGGAAGACTCCTTTCATAGAGACTCCGCCTCCATCAGCTAAGTCAGGGTTTGTGTATGGCAGATTTTGGAGGGTAGGGGAAGGGGACCCTCTGTGCATCCTGAAACTCTGACTGCGTACCTTGCCTTTGATATACTCTGCATGGCTGCATTTAAGGTCACTTCTATACAATGGGATCTGTGGGATGTTACTTCGGGTCTATAAGTTTTAATAAACTGGACTTTTTAGAGACTTAAGTGCTGTTTGGAGTGCAGGTTATTTGGTATGTTCTATCAAAACTGAAAAGGTTACATCTTCTCCCTCTGTACATTCTTGTGGTGTTTCAGTGTAATTAAACACTGCCAACTCACAGCTTAGTGTCCAGGATAGTCTTTCCTACAAGGACAATTTGAGCTCTTCTGACTTTGGCTAACATCGCTGGATTACATGAATCCCAGGGAAGCACAATTGTAGTGATGTTGTAAGAAATCAGACAAAAAAGGCATTTGATTTGACACAAGGCACCATTGGAACTCAGGATATGTTAGATGAACAAAGACCAAGAGTTCATCTTGTTAATCTCCTGGCACCCCAACCAGTCGCAATGTTCTGTGTTATGTCAAACAAAAAATGGAATCCACCATGGGTCCATCCCGAGGTCACCAACACCAATTCTGTTCCTTTAAAAATATCATATCATATCATATCATATCATATCATATCATATCATATCATATCATATCATATCATATCATCTGCTGCAGTTATAATATAATGTAAAGATTGGAGGCACTATATCCTAGTGGTTAAAAACTTTGAAATGTGAGCCTGGAGACCCAGTAGACCAGAGTATGAATCCCATAACCACCATCTGGATACTGTGTGACCCTGAGCACATCACATAACATCCTTGGTGCCAGAATCGCTCCAGAAATTACACTTAGAAAGAATTTTGACTCTGTGTCTTTTCTAGCAATAAATACTTACATAGATACATAAATACATACATAAATAGATACATGTGCATTGTAGAAAATTCTTGAAGCTGCAGAAGAGGGGCACAAGCCAGAACCATGGACTTTCTTAGTTATTTACTTCCCCTGCGAATCAGCGTGCAGAGTTTAACATTCACGTACGTGATGGCATGGTTCCAGTAACAAAAGTCACTTGTTCACTTGTTCAGCACACACTTATCCTCCCAGCATGTCTTTTTTTGTCACACCAGTTGGTTTTTCACCTTCTCAAATATCTGCATCACTGTGGCAGCTGGGACACAGCCCTCTCAGGATGGAGATGACACCTGGCAGGAAACAAGATTGGAAGAGAGACTCAGCTGTTAATAGGTATGGATGCATCAGGGTACTCAGCAACCTTTACAGTGAAAAAAGCAGCAAAAATTAGCAAAGATACACTGACGGGGCTGCCTTAGAGCCATGTATCAAGCATGTGCTCTTGCCAGGCGAGGAACCTAAGCTTGGTCCCCAAGTCTGGGTCTCAATCAGGCAGTGGGTAGCTTTGTATTGTCCACAACATATGTGCCACACATCTAAGGAGGGAAGAAGGAGAGGGCTGTGATGTTACTGTTTGAGCACTCTCTGGTGACACAGGTAGGACCAAGATTTTTCTGAGATTTGGATCTTAAAGACTTTTCTCAGCTCTGCCCTGTTTTTGTAGCTAAATAGGACTAAGGTGCTACCCATACACCTGGGAGTGACTTTTCCTCATGGTGAAGGTTCTATCTGCTTTGTTCTATCTTTTATTGCATTGACATGAAAGGGAAGTCTGTGTCCCCTGTAGTTCATTTAGAGCTCAGGATGCCCCTGGACTCAAAGTCAGGATGCCCTGTTTGTAACATCAGTCTGCTGTGTTGCTATGGAAATGACTATGACGTCACAAGCAGGGGGGTCATGGAATCAGTTCCTGAATAAGCCTCAGCTGTTGATGGCATGTAATGGACCCAGATCCAATTCTATATTTATAAATTCAGTTACTGTGTCCCTTAAGGTTATAAGAGCTCATTCTCAAGTTCTCTGAGTGAGAGAACTCTGAAGCAAAGATGAGCAGTTCTGGTACACGAAGCACTTGAGAAGACACCATAACTGGATAGATAACCATGGTATAAATCATATTACAATCTTCTGTTTTTAAAAAAAATGGAACTTGAATCTTAAAATGTTTTAGTTTGTAGAAAATTTAAAAACCCCCGTGTGGGAACTAGGAAATGTACTATATGCCAAGTAAACTTAGAATGCCAGAATTTTAAAACTACAGAATTTGCAGACGAGTGTCTTCAATGTTAAGAAATAATCATATTTGATTAACTAAAAATGATTTTGTGATTTATAATTTCATGTATATATCCCTCAGTAATGAAGAGTGGAATGGGTTGTAATTCCATGGATTTCGTAATGTTGTGAAAGGGAGTTCTGTTGATGCCAGCTGGGATTTCTTTTGGCTGGTGACAGGACACCCACTTTAAAGAGCTAGTGTACTGCTGAAAACTAGTATAATATTTTAAAAGCTACCAAACATTACCTTTTATATTTGAGGTACTTTTTCTTTTCTTTGTTTAATCAGAAGATTGTTTACCTGATGTTAGTAGGTGTGATTTGTGGAACAGTACTCTGCCTGGCAGCTGACATATCTAGCTCTACTGCCCCCTAGTACATCACCATCATTGTGACCTCACTGTCTGTGACGTCACTTTTGTTTAGGACCAGCAATTCAGTGACTGCCACGTCATTCACCTGTGATGTCACTGTCAGTGAGATCGCAGTGTTGATGATATAGTGGAGGGCAGTAGAGCTAGACACCCTAGCTGCCAAGTTAAGAGCTGTTCCACACATCCAGCACAATATTATCACATAGAAGACTTTCTGATGAGCAAAAGGAAAAAGAAAAATGCTTCACAAATAAAAAGTCGCAACTGACTACTTCTTAAAATTTGTATTATTTTCCTGTCTGCCTGTTTTACCTCCACTAGCTCTTTAAATTTGCCCCCCAAATGAGAGACAAAGCAGCAGTGAGCAAACACTGAGCAGCAGTACAGTTCAGCATTGTTATATGTTTATAGGGTGCCTGGCAGTGTTGGAATTACATGGGGCTTGCTGCTGCCTCGATCCCCACCTAGCTCTGAAGTTAGTCAGTAGATAGCTCGCGGCATCACTTTAATGAACTTATAATGGAAAGGGGGTCTCAATTTAAAGATATGGCATTATGGACCCCCCCAGCTCCCAAAGCTCATAAAGTGAAATTTTAACACTGGTGCCTGGACAGTCTCTTGTGGATGTAAGATTGCCTTATCCACACCCCCCCATTCAAAGTCCCATGCGTAATCCCACTCTTCTTCCACTCCAACTACCCATAAGGGACACACAAGTTTCTGTTTATGATTGTACTTCTGTTCCTAAACCCTAAAGCATTATTATTCAGGGTATACCTGCCTCAGCTGCTATTAGCTGTACTGTTACCCGAACTACTTCAGTTATTTGTAAATATTGTGTATGTTACACTACTTACCTAATGTACTCTGTCACAGTATGTTGCACATCTATACATTGTATCTACCATCTGTATTCATAGAAACTCTGTCTCTCTTCATTTGAGCAAATGTATATATTTTGTATTCTGTTCTCTTATCTAATCCCCAGGACACATCTGGAAATGAGCTGTTTGAGCTCAGTATGTCTTTCCTGGTGAAATGCTTAAATAAATAAATAAATACATCACATGTTCTTAGGGTGAGAGAGAAGGGTGAGGGGTTCTGGTCTTCTATGCAAGATGCGACACTCTAATAGCCATAATAGACTTTTCCAGCAATCAAGGTCATATCACAATCAATCAATGTATTATCAGTTGTCAGTGTTTGATGATATACAGGGGTTGAACTGGGCAGATGCCCACAGGAACTCAGTTCCACCACCTCTTAAAAAGTGTATGACAGATCAACCACCTCTGTCATCTTTCTCCATTGACTATTATAGAGAGTTCATCACCTAGGATTGACAGTTCCACCATCTAGAAATCTAGATGAGAGAGTTCCCCACCTAAACATTTTCATTTTAACCAGTGAATGATGTATAATATGTTTAAAGTGCAAACATGTTTTTTTAATTAAAAAATGGACATCCATTTTCAAAAATGGAACTGGCCACTTTTTCAAACACTGCTTGTAAATCCTTCCTGTGATTGGCTGAATGAGTGCTGAAGATTTATAATTTGTTCATTTTAATAAAGAATATTTTAATGAGTTGGTGGCTGTAAGCTGTGCCCCAGTACATGGGACTAAGGTTCTGGATTGGCCTATGAACTCCCATGCTCTAGGCTAGTGGATAGGGGTCATGTAGCAGAGGGCATATGTGTGTGCTCTCTAGAGATGAGAGCCTGATGCATGCTGCTAAATAGCCCATCCACCTCTTCCCTATCAGTCTCGATGGAGAACAGGTCTCATGCCCATCATATCCAAATTTGTTCTAGATGAGCAGTGCTGTAAATCCTTTTGCCTTTCCTCATATCTCCTTCTCTAGGGAAGGGGAACAAATCTCTTTGTAAATATTCCCTGATGGTACCTGGGTCATACTAACATACTATGAAGCCAGCCGAACAGGCCCTATGGTCTAGCGAGTCTGCTTGACAGTCAGTGCCTACCCAGGGCACTGATTTTAGCCCCTCACCTTAGGGTGTCACTGGCTTTGATAATTCATGGTCTATAAATGTAAACAACAAGATCCTTACCTTCTTCAATCCTTGTACAGTTGACTACTGTTGAAGCTACCACTTCACTGGAGTCCCCATCACATAGTACTCCCATGATCTTGTCCCCGAGGCGTCTGTGGAAGAAGAAATAACAGAAGGAGCTGTTAGTAAAACCCTGGCACCTTCCACCTGGATAGCCACCAGGATAGCACCAGGATATTTAGAAGGGACCTTGGTTTAATGTTTCACCTGAAAGATGGCACACCCTAACTGTACAGCACCCCCCAATATATTGCACTCAGGTAGCAGCATTTAGGTATGAGCCCAGTCCTGGTGTGGGACTAGAAAACACAACCTTCTGGCCAAGAGGTGGATGTGCTACCAACTGAGCAACGCTGGTACCTCTATCTCTAAAAGCTCTAACATGCACTGCAGGCTATTGACTTTGCAACTGTTCCAATGTCTGTTGCAAGGGATTCTGGGGGATTTGTAGTAACAGAAGAGGTTAGCCTAGAAATAAGCAGAGTTGGTCTAATATAATCTACTATGCTACAGCAAACCAACATTTTTTTGTGAATAACCCCACACTTGAGTGAGGGGGGCCCTTTATGCTGTTTCCCTTTAAGAGGTAGAGTTTTTTTTTAAATTGACACATAATTGAGCAAAGAATACAACATGAATAAATATAGGATACAACACACAACATGACCTATTTGACCTGGTTGAAGGGGTTATTTTAGGACACTATGAACAGCACTATGATCATGGCTAACAATATCTACTGTTAAAATATTTTTGTGGATCTACATTCAAGTGTGAGTATATGAAAATAATTTAATAGCAAATATTTTGAGTTCTACATTATGCAAGTAGTGGTGTCATAACATCTATAATGGTGCAGTAATAGGGTGGCACTGTTGTAAAGTGGGTTTTGCGGTGCACAGAGACAGAAACCCAAAACAGAGAGACATATACAGAAAGAGAACAGTGAGGGAGCAAATACAAACTGGGAACACAGCAATGCTCTCTGTCCCCTTTTAATCAATTGATAGACCCTTCGCCCCCAATACTTACGAGAGGACCATGTCATGATGGGTGCTGTCTGGTTCTCCACTGGGATTGGCTGATGTGATGGCCAGGGGGCCAGTCATAGCTACAAGCTGAGCAGTCACTGTGTGTCAGGAACACGGATCATGATGCTGTCCTTGGTACCCACATAGTCATAGGCTGCACCTACACCTTAATATCAAAAGAGAGAAAAAAGTCTGAGTTTAAAGACATACAGAAATAGATTAGTTGCCGTATTGGTCCTTGTAAGGACAGATCCAGAAGCAAATGGTTTGATACCTTTTATTGGACCAACATAGATGTTACAAAAAGAAAATAATGTCTAAGCTTTCGGACCAACCAATTCTTGATTCGAAGACTTATGACAGTGGTTCAGAGAGTCACATTCCATTAACACCAAGATCATACATAAAAAAACAGAACAAATTCTCATTGGCTTAAAGTACCTATTTCAAACAATCACAAATTTAAATGGAATGAATGGCATCCCATTAGCTTGCTACTACTGAGAATCTTTTCAAGGTCAAACTGGATGTCATTTGACCTTGAAAACATTCTCAGTATGTAACAGCTAATGGGATGCTATTCATTCCACTTAATTGTTATTTTGAAATAGGTACTAAACCAATGAATTTGTTCTTTGTTTTTATGTATGATCTGGGTGTCAATACAATGTGACTGTCTTAACAGCTGTCATAAGTTTCAAGGAAGGACTTGGTTGGTCTGAAAGCTTAGACATTGTTTTCTTTTGTAACATCTATGTTGGTCCAACAAAGGTATCAAACCATTTGCTTCAGGATTTGAGTTTAAAGGGTTATATAACAGCAAAATCCTGTGTTATGAGAAACAGTGTTGCAGAATATTGCATACACTTCATGGGCAGGGAGTACACTGTTGTGAGATAAAGATGCAAGTTTTTTGTGAGTTGTTCTCTGCAAGTTTTGTAACAAATCATTACTAGCTGTTTTAGCAAAATCAGGAGACAATGAAATGCCTATCCTTTCTCTCTGAGGAGCACACTACTACTGAACAGACATTGAGTAACGACATGGATACACAACTCTTACATTGGCTGTACCCAAGCATCTTAAGTACGCACATAGTACCCAAAGTGATTTACAAAGCAACAAATTAGATTCTGGTATTGCCCGGAATGTATATGCTATCTATGCATCAGGTATTAGGTGCACCAATATTACACACATATCTGTATTGTGCATCAGCTATTAGGTGCACTAATATTACACACGTAGCTGTATTGTATTAGAATATGCATCATTGAGAGACAGAATATTGATCAGAACTTCCAGCATAACTCATTTGCACCTGAAAACTACCATGTGATCTTTAAGGTTCACCGTGGATTCTACCACCGGTAGGCATAAGGAATCCAGGTTTAATGCCTCATCCAATGGATGGCATTGCCAGCAGTGCAGCACCACCCCTGTTCAGTGCTACAGTGTCAGGGTTGGGTAATTACCAAGTTCCTGGTGCAGGACTTGAACCCAGAACCATCCAAGTTTTCTTGCCAGATGGGGAGAAATTCAGAAAAAAATAAACCATAGGAGCTGTTTGAACTAGATTCATCACTCTGTGGAGGGAGGCTTTTTATTTTAAAGAATGAGGTGTAGGAGTACATGAACTGGTGTGTGTGTGTGTGTGTGTGTGTGTGTGTGTGTGTAGCATAGCTTGCTCATTGTGGTGTTTTGCATTATGATACCTGTATGATTTAGAGACATAATACCCCTTTTAAGATCTTTGGTCAGGCCCCACCTAAAAAATTATGTGCAGTTGTAGTCAAGATATCTCAGGATACTTTACTAACATGCTATAAAACATACAGAGGATAGTGATCAAGATGGTTTATGCATACACTGTATGAACTCAAATCCATAGCCACAACAGACACCATCGCGACTCTGGATTTAACAGAACAAAGTCTGCCCTGAAATTGTTGTCTCTGCTTCAGACATGCAGCTGTGTCTCACTAAAGTATATCTTATTGCTTCAAGGGGAACTTGCAGAGGGTGCAGTCCTCTATATGTAATGCGGTGGGATGGAAACAGTTTGCATCAGGTTTAATTAATGCCCATATTTGTTAACCGTTGCTTTACTTCTTTAATGTTCACAGTCCATAGTCCATGTGGGAACTTCTTGTTTACATGTTGTTTTGAATCAGAATACAATATTAGTTATTTTGCCTGATAAAACATTATCTAGATATTAGAATATGTAGACCCTCAAATTTTCTCTGTGTCTCTGTTCTCTATATGTTAATGAAATGGTAATGTCCTCCTTGACCAGGACACCCTTGTAAAAGATACTTAATCTCTACAAGTTCTTTTATCTGGATAAATGTTGTTATTAATATAATTATTATTATTCAAATATTATTAGTTCACTAATTTCCTTAAGTGTGAGTTGAATCTCTCTCCACTTGTTCCAGAGGTGGTAAAATGGCCTACTGAGAGGACTTTCTGCTAAGACTAGAAAATCCACTGCCAGAGCCAGGAAGAAGACTAGAAGGCTAAGGGTTGTCTCAGGTTGGTAGTCTGCCATCCCATTCTTTCCCCATAGTATGGGTTTTTTGGACTCAACAAAATGTGGGAAGGGATATTGCTTGAAGGTACAGTTACAGGATAGATTCTATGAGAAACAAATCTCATTTGCAGAACGCCCCATGTCAATTTATGATACACATATACTGTACTAGTAACTAGTACAATACTAAAGAGGTTAAACTTCAGGGCAATCAGGCCAGCATGTTAACAAAAACATTCAGGACACTTCCTAAAATATCTCTGCATGAAAAACAATTCCAAACACAGAAGAGTCTTAAAGGAAAATGGAGGCAGGAGTACAGTACGTAAAGACAATTTCCAGGCTGTCTGTAAATAAAAAGGCATGAAGGAGTGTAGAACGTAAAGACAGTTTCCCGGCTGTCTGTAACAGTACTGTAGAGAAACTCCTCCTGTGATAAAAAGGCATGAAGGAGCAGTGCTTGTTTGTAATAAGTGGTGTGTCTTACTCCTTTGTCACCTCCCCAGGATGCATCCAGAAATGAGCTGTGTGCAGCTCCGCTTGCTTTCAGGTGAGAAAATCTTTACTTGATGACGGCAGTGGAAATGGGAGGAACTCGGGGAACTTAGCTCCAGGAGTGAAATTAAAAGTCTGATTAAGTTCCAGGAGCAAAATGGAGGAGGAAGAGTGTTCCTGTGAAAAATTTTTGAGCACCTTAAAGGCTCAAAACTGACTAAATATTATGTGCAAATGCAGTGTATAGTGAGGGAACATGTGCCCAAAGCTCTGTCAGGTATGTTTGCTCGTACATCAAAGGTGGTGAGTTCCCCAAGTGAAGTTGTTCCTTTCCCCATACTAATTAATGAAATACCTAAATAAATGTTATTTAAACTTAATTGTCAGTAATACGCAGAAGGAAATAAAGGTAAATGAGGTTTCCAAAGAGTACCTGCAGCAGGTAAAACAGTAACTAGTGGAGTTATTCCCAGAAATTCGATATTATTTGCACTGTGCCATTTTGTTAGCCAAAACTGGAGGAGGGGATGAAACATTTTAAGCTTCCCCAAGTAGTTCCCTGATCACAGGTTACTGAATTCCCATTACAGATCAAACCATCTCCAATTACTTGTTTGATTTTCTCTCCCTGCAGTATATATTGTGCTCCAAAACACAGTCAGTGAAACAGAATATGCCCATAGTTTTCTCATATATAATGTATGGTAGAACACTGTTAACCTTAGAAATCATCATTTACTAAGGTTTGTTATCATCGTTATAACGTTGAAATGTTGTTAGCCTATCAATGCTATCTCACATCGTTAGGTTAACAACGGGGATCGGTCTGTGCATGCGTGCGCCTTTTTATTTCACTGGGGAACCGACGGATGCATGCAGCGGTAAGGGAAAGACTAAACAGCTGCGGCAGTGACAATATTTTCAAAAGTAAGGAGCCGTTTTCATTTTTTCTTGGGACCATACACTATAAAAAATAATGTATGTTCCTTCTATCGACAACTGGTTACTGTTAACCGTCTCGAGGTTGCAATGGCGACGGAAACCTCTCGAGCTTCACTCTCGAGGTTTACATAGTTGCCCTGGTGACCCTCGATGGTTAACAGACTGGTTACCGATACAATTATCCTCTATGTTATCAAAGGACACTTTTAAAACTAATAAAATATATATTAATTCTAGATATTCCATTAAAATAACTCTCAGACATGGGTATTACCTGATTATTACCCTTATACCACTCATTCCCATGGCTTAGAATACGATATTGTTTTATAATTAATTATATTCTAAGAAAAGATGCAGAAGGAACTATGTTTCAATTATTTCCAGCACACTTTACTCATAGTGGACTGGTAGCTATGTCTTACAGAGGGGAGGAAGCACCCCAGTCTTGTTATTTCAAGTTTAATACCACAGATTGCATTATAAAAGGAATATGTCATGGCATCCCATAAACGTTGGGGGTTTATCAGCTAGGTTAAGATAAAAGACAAAGAACCTCTGTGCGCAAACACTGAGGCAAGGGTTACCCCAAAGGGCATTTGGCTGGGAAGCCAAGTTTCAAGAAAATACAAAGATCACACATGCCCCCACAATGCAAAGCATCACGGGCTGCATATGCAAATCACCACAGAATGTTGGTATAGGATAGGCATATAGATAAAATAGCAAACCTCTGGGTTTCTGAGCTATGTAACTCATAAGATGAGCCCTGATCCTATAACTTCAAGGGAAGCCATGACATGGCCAATATTTCTCATCACATGTTGTAGTCAGACTTTATGACAATGTTCATTACAAAAATGCTTACTGCCTGAGAACTCATTGCTTAACTAACATATATAGCACTTCCTTTCTGTTCACCATTTTACAAAACTCAGAAGGTTAAAAACTGTGAAGAAGGGTCTAACAACAGTTGTGATCTCTTTGTTGTTTTATGATGTGAAAACCTGAGAGGACATGTTGAGAACTCTAGCATCAGTAAGTTATATATTCACCTAATTTCTTGAGCCATTGTCCCTTCTTGACGATACAACTGATTCCCCCAGGATAGACACTCTCCATGAAGTCCCAGAGCACAGGGCTGAATGGTGGATGGGCTGCTGCTAGCTGCTCCAGGCTGGAGATACAAATGCAAACTGGTTTTTCCTGGGGACGTTCCTGGAAGTCAAAAGACATACCATTTGTGACATTTCCTATAACTGTTTAAATCATCAATGCTGTTCTGAGGTCTCAGCTTTGATTTGTACAATGTATCTATATTATATCATATTCCAGGACTGCTTTACTTAAATAAGTTGCAAGTCGGGCAACTCAAATGTTTGCAAAAACTGTACAGTGGCCATTTAAGACTGGAAACTTAAATAAACATAGATGACAGTTCTTTTGCACTTTTCATACAGTGTCTTAAATAAAGCAACCTTTTTTGATGATATAATTGTGATGTCCTACTCCAAACAGCACTGAACCCCCAGGGTGAACCGACTGAGATTATCTGCACTGTGAGAGACTGATACAGAAACACCTTTCATGACTGGAATAAAGTTCATTTTTTTTATATAGTTTTTGTTGACCAGGAAAGGAGGACTAGACAATTCTGTTTTTTTTTTTTTTTTAGCCTCGTCCCAGGGGGTGGGGGGGGAAACATATAAATGCCAGCTGACATTGATCCTGATTAAACCATTGGTGGAATTTTTAGTGAATGTTAATCATCAAATATTTGTAAATCTGAAAAAAAGCAATATTTTTAAAAATGGGAAAAGAATCCCCATTTCATGATTTAAAAACTTCTGTGTGGAGACTTTTTATTTTAAAAAACAGACACACACACGTATGCATGCACAAACACACAGTCAAGACTTCAAATTAATTTTAATGGGTTAAGTAAAGTTGTGCTGGAGTCCTTCTGTTTGTACCTTGATGTTGTAAATCTTCTCAATGGCCTCTGGGTGTTGGCACGAGGCGGCCAGCGCATACACAGTATCAGTAGGGATTCCACAAACCTCACCCTTATCCAAGAGTTTAGCAATGGTTCACAGCCCACTGGTCAGGTGGGAGTAAGCACTGAGGCATGGGGGAGGGGCATCACTTGCTTTCTTCTTGGGGACTTCCTGAAACTAATAAAAAAAAAAAACAGATGGAAAATTGCATGAAAATAATATCACATCATTTATATTCTGACAAAGTCATGTGGGTTGGTATGCTTCTCTTGCCATATTAGTAAATTTTATCCCCCCCACAAGCCCCCAGTTCCTCTGCCTTTCCAGCCTTCCTTAGCCTGAGTTATTCACTGAAACACTGTTCTCTGGTCACCATTCTCCACATAAACCAAGGTTCTCCTCAAAGGCTTCCAATCTGTCCCATCACAGGAGGTTTCTGCTGCCCCAGGAGATGCCAAGGTTAGCATGGCTAAGGATTGATGCGGAAGTCCCAGAGTAGCAGACATTGAATGACATGGGTGGGTATACCCACAATCATTTTCAAAATACCAGAACAGTGTGTTTTCTCAGTTTTCTCCCTCTAATTCGACACCCAGTGTCCCTTGATAGGAAGTGTCTCCTGCACACTATCCTATAGGCAAGGACTATGACCAACAGCATAAGATCTCTCACGCTGTCAGAGCCTGGTGCTGACTGCCATAGGAGATACAGTGAAAGTCAATGCTTTCTCTCCCTCTGCCTGGGAATCTGAGTGTACTACCTCTGCTGTGTGTCTAGGTCTCCCACAAAGAAGTGCAACTGTTGGGATCATAGCTGTGAATTAGTCTTCCGTGAACTTAAATGTCTCCACAGATAGTGAGAGATGACACTGAAAATTACAGTCACTGCTGCATTTCTGTGTCTCTCTCTGTATGGTATCCATTACCCAAGTGGAATTCAATAAACTGTATCAGTGCACAATAAAGCAAACTAAACATGGCATTAACTCCTGACACAAATAAAGACCACATTAACAACTTTGGCTAGCTGTACATATGCCTTTTTGGAGCTATCCACAACTAAGTTCGGCCTTTATTGATATTACACTGCCATCATTTTTTGGAACACCATGATGTCATGTATTGGAAAGATGTGCCTAACTGCACTCTGGTTAGGGTCATGTTCCCCAAGTGTGGCATCTGACGGTCCATAAAATGGTGGTAGCCTTGAATTAAAGGCTGGTCTGGTCTTTCTGAAATTTCTGAACTACTGTCTCCGGAAAGGAAAGCCAGATAGATAGATAGACAGACACACAGAAAGACAGACACAGAGGCAGTGAGAGAGAGAGATAGAGATAGATAGATAGATACTGTCTGTATAGACAGATATACAGACAGGTAGATAGTAAGATGGATAGATACTGTTAATAGACAAGTGTGTTTTATGTATGTAGTGCTCTGCCACAAATCTCAGATCACAACATGCAGCATTTTGACATCAATGCAGAGCATACAGCAAATGCCATTTAAAGAGAGTTAAACTATGATGGGGGTATTTTAAAACATCAGCAATGGCAATAAAAAACAAAAATGTTATTAGTGTTTTATGTAGCCCGTATTTTAATCTGTCCCAAATACCAGAGCAAAATGAATCTGAACAGGTAACATATTTCACAGCTCTGGAGCTCAGACTGCAAAGAAACAGTTGCCCTAGTAGATTTCCAACATAAAGATGGAACATACTGCATACTTAGTCCATAGAACTATGGTCCAGTACCCTAATGAAACGAGCTTTGCATAGAAACATAGAAGATGTCAGCAGAAAACAACCTCTTGGCCCACCTAGTCTGCCCTAAGTCCCTGCCTACTTTGCTACTGCAGACCCTAATTGATCTCCAGCCTACCCCCTCCCCCACCGCTCTGTTACTAAACTTTTTAAAATATAGTGGAAATTGCTCACCACCCTTCCCTGTAAATCACTGACAGAACTGGTTTAAGCATGCTGCAGGCATACATTCATTGGACTAAAGCATGGCACCAGAAACTCACCTTGAAGAGAGGGAATCCCAGTGGAAGAAGCTGCTTCCCAAATATGCAGTTGCCCAGTGAAGCAAGAGCTCCATAGACACAGATGAGACTGAAGATGGCGAATGCTGTAACTAGAACACAAGTGTAGAAAATGTACATTAATATTTCAGTTATCTTCCATATGCAGAGCAAGCAGATGACAACATTGCATGTACTCAGGATCCTGGCTAGGATATAGGAGGGCTACTGCTGCATCCATGGGTAGTGTTCCTGTCTCCAGACTTGTAAGGCTCCACTCCCCCCACAGTCATGGAAAGAAAGGTACTTTGGTATAATACAATCCCAGTTTCAAGAAGCTTGGGGATGCTGTTCCAGAAGCATGGAAGGCTGAGGAACTGAGTGCCTCTCCTCCTGCCATGCTGGTGACCCAGGTTCGGGAATGATTACCGGTTGCTTGGCGGCTGGACGGGGACCCAGGACTGAGCACCCCAGAGCAGCTCTCCTGTCTTGGGAAGGGGGGTTACAGGGCCTTGCTGCTCACCTGTCACCTGGAGGTATCTGAATGGCAGCACAGTGGGGTCCCGCAGGGAGGAGGGACCACATGGGGGATGCTGGTGTGTCTCTGCAGAGGCAGAGCTTGCACAGTGCATCTGTCACACATGTGGTGGTCCCTCAAGAGCAAAAATGTGGAAAATCCGAGACACAGAATGACACTTGAAACCCCACAGGCCCCAGTCTGGTGACCAGGCACCTCTGCTGGACCCTCAGGTCAATGGTAACGAGGAGTGAGGAAAACCCAAGAGAAGTAGAGTGATGGGGTTGGGGAAGACGGTCTGAAGGGGTGCCTCTACAGCTAAAGCAGATGAAACATAGGATTAAAAGAAAAAGAAGCTTGGGGAATAGGTTGCTGGATGGCTGGTAACCCAAAACAGAAGTAGCACTAATGCTTCCCTTATCAGGCTTGTTAATGCTACAGGGACATTGACACCAAACACCTTAGGCCTCCAAATGTCCTGAGGTCATAAATCAGTTTTATGATTTCTCATCTTCTGAGGAGCGAGTTGATGCAGCCAGTTGTTTAGCATCTGTGTCCCTTTTCTTAATAAAATCAAAAACACTCTGCCCTGCACATTAAAATTACCACATTAAATCATGTCTGTTTATAATCACAAGTGGTGAGTGAATACAGAAATTAAAAATTCAGGCTCAGTATTCATATTTGGGGCTCATATATTCAGATATTTGTTATTTGTACTACACAGGAGGCTGATAATTAAACTAACAGATCTAGGGTGTGAGAAATGGTAAGGTAGGCAGACAATTTGTTGAGTGGTAGAACCCAGAGAGTACTATTGGGGAGAGTTCTCCACATCAAGGAGGTCTGCAGCAGGTCCCACAGGGATCAGTGCTGCAGCCAGTTTTGTTCAATATCTTCATAAGTGACATCGAGGAAGGAATTAAAGGCAAGATTCACCTCTTTGTGGAGGACACCAAACTTTGTGGGAGAGAAGACACAAAGGAAGGGATACAGGACCTGAGGGCAATCCACAGTAAACTCAGGAGATGTCAGGAACCTGGCAACTTGGCTTCAATGCCAAAAAGTACAAAGTGATTCACATAGCAGCCAGATATCCTAGGATGGAGTATTACCTGGGGGCCGGGTAGCCACTTCAGTGGAAGAAAAGGATCTGTTAGTGGTGATAACCAGGGACCTAAAACACACCAATCAATGCAAGAAGGAAGCAGCAAAGGCTAACAGAATGCTGGGGAGTATCGCAAAGGGATTTGGTAGTAGGTGGAGCAAGGTCATTTTGCCATTGTACAGCTCAATTGCAAGACCACCTTTATAATATGAGATAAGCTTTTGGCATCCATACTTAAAAAAGGTATAAGCATACTGGAGGAAGTCTCCAAAGGAGAGCAACCAACATGATCGAGAGGCAACAGAATAGGTCATATGAGGAGTGGCTGGGAGCCCTAAGGTTGTACTCCCTGGAAGAGAGGAGGGAGAGGGGTGATATGATAGAGACCTTCAAATACCTGAAGGGATAAACAGAGTGAAAGAGAATGTCTCTTTTAAATGAGTGACAACAGAACCACTAGGGGCATAGCTTAATATTGATGGGGGAGATTTAGGAGGATGTTAGGAAGCATTCACATGAAAAAGTGGTGCAACATGGAATGAGCTGTCAGAAGAGGTAGCCCAGTAAAGACTGTGGGGAGACATTAAGAGGGCCTGGGACAAATACATAAGGAACTCATGGGACTGAGGAGGGGGGGAGGAGAGGGACGGGAAGACAAATGAGGGGTGCACGGTCATTGGCATAAGCCATGGACTCTTCATCTTTTACCAAGCAGATGTGATAGACCAAACCATCTTTCTTCTGCTGGCTATTTTATATGTTCGTTTGTTCAGATTTCTAATGAAGAAATAAAAAAAGCCTTTAACAAGACCCACTAACCCTAAAAGAAACCAACCTCAGAATGAAGGAAGTGAGTAAAAGCAGAACTAAGAAGAGACCGTTATGATTCTGTAAGGAAGTGGCCAAGGTGGTGATGGAAAAGCGGTGACATTCAGGAGGTACAAAGAAACACAGAGGGAGAAGGACAGGGAGGTGCACCTAGTACAAAGGAGCAGGAAAGTCAGTGAGGGGAGCAAAGTAACAGACAGAGGAAAGGATTGCTAAAGGGGATAAGTCTTTCTTCAGTTACATAAGTGAGAAGAGAAAAACAATGAGAGAGAGAGAGAGAGTGAGGATTAGAATGGTGGAAAGGGAAGATGACACTGAAGAGGAACAAGAAAATGCTGCTATCCTATCCTAAACTTGAACTTCAGCTCAGTTTTCACAGTGTGTGTGTGTATGGGGGGGGGTGATCATCTGGGAGTAGCAGGAACAGAGAGGGTGAGGTGGACACCAGTGCATTTTCAGAGGAAAGAGCCCTGAAGGGACTTTTAGCTCTGAAGGTGAACAAGGCTAAGGAACAGAATGGGATACACCCACGGGTACTAAAAGAACTCATGGAGGTGCTAGCTGCCCCCTGACAGCCTTATTCAGCAATTCACTGGAAAAGAGCTGAAGTGGTCCCTCTACATAAAAGTGGCAGCAAGCAGGAGGCTAGGAACTACAGGCTGGTCAGGCTTACTTCACTAGTGAGGAAATTCATGGAAACCCTCCTAAAGGAAAGGCTGGCAACACTGCAAGACCACAGGCAGCATGGATTCATGAGGTGGGGGGGGGTCATGTCAGACATACAGTATCTGATTGATTTCTTTGGGTGACCAGTGTAATAGATCAGGAGAAGGCAGTGGACGGGTCTATATGGACTTTAGCAAGACCTTGACACTGTTCCACACAGTAGTCTGATACATATATTAAGCAGCCTAGAGGCTGGATCTAAAGTGGTGAATTGGGTTAGAAACTGGTTAAAAAGATGGACACGAAAGTGCTTAATGGCATTCACTCTAATGAGACAAAATTAGTACTTCAAGAAAACACGTTGTCAACATCTTGCCTCCCAAAGCATCTGTGACAGCTAACCCAGCCCCACCTAATCCTGCTCCCATCCTATCCTGTGCTACCTTGGGACCCACCCCTTTTTCCCTTGTTCTGTCTCCACCATCCATTCTGTCTTGCCTATTCCTCTGTCCTCCACTGCCCCCTCACTTCCTCTATTCTCTTCCTCTCGTGACCCTCCTTTTACTTCCCCTTCCCCCAGTGCTTTGGTAACCACGGACAATGCCTAGTAATCTGGCTGCAACACTCATGTATAAAAAAATTGTCTAAGACTCCTGCTGTTACCTTGATATAAAGCACTTTCGTGTCCCTATTATTATGGTTTCATTGTTCATCCACCCGGTTGTTCAATCTGCCCTTCCCTACCTTGCACTATTGCACTTAATTTCTCTTGTTGCATCATTCCTTATTGTTCTCCTGACTTGTTCTCCTTGACGGAACCTTTGTAAATGAGCTTATAACTCAAAGGTATTGTTTCCAAGAAATACATAAATAAATGCAGTGGGTAGAGCTAGCAGGCTCCAGGGGAGCATGGGAAGGGGTATATCCAGCAGGAGGAGGGAGGTGGTGTTGCCACTGTACAGCTCACTGTGAGACTTCACCTGGATAAACCGTGTCCAGTTTTTGAGGCCATTCCACAGGGTGGAGGCAGTCCAGAGGAGGACAACCAAAATGGTGAAGTAGGTGCATCTAAAGCTCTATGAGGAGAGATTTAGAAATCTCAACACATAAAATCTGGAAAAGAGGAGAGCAAGATGTGAGATAACAGAGACCAACAAGTCCCTCACAGGGGTGAAGAGAGTGTAGGAGGGAGCCTGTTTCATATGGGAAAGAGCAGCAGGACCAGGAGGCATGCAATGAAGCTTGGAGAGTTTAGGAGGCACATGGGGAAATACTTCACCGAAAGGGTGGTAGATGACTGGAACAGACTGCCAGCAGAAATGATGGAGGTGATACAATGAGGGGCTTCAAGTACTGTATGCATGGGATAGACACAGAGATGTGTTATAAAACAGACAGGCAGGAGAAAGGGTCGCTGGAGGCCAGTTAAGGTCTGCAGTGACAGATTAGGCAGGGGAGCTGGGCAGGCTAGGTTGACCAGTGGTCCATTTCTGTTGACAAATCCTACATTTCTGTTTTTCTGTTTCTCCCTCAGGTAACCGGGGAAAGTCCCATGGATGCCATGCACCCGCTCAGCAGTCTCCCCTCCACTTGCCTCCATCCTCCCATTCAGGGAAATTATGTATGGTAAGAGTGAGGGGGGGCTGGCACTGTACCTTCTTCTAAAGACATCTCTTCTCCTAGCCTGACATGTCGCCTGGCTCCAAATGTCATTATTTCAAAAATGTCCCCAACTGTCCCTGATCCAAGATTGTGGGGGCAGTAGTAAATCCTAAAGTCTCAGCTAGTAAGTATACCCATCCGATCCCAGTGCAGTGGTGGGTTGCTGAGCAGTCTGTACGGCCATACCATTTAGTGATGATAAGCAGACTGATTGTTCCACCCACACATTAGGGATCTGTGTATCAGCAGCCACCATCCTGCTGCTGTCACTCACGGTTTCTCATGTTTTCTAACCCACTTCCTGCAGTAGGGACAGCCTACATCACACCATTCCTGTTGGAAGGGGGACTGACATCATGGGGAAGCCACCGTGTGAAAGCACTCCAGCCACCTACAGAACAAGGCAGTACTGTTGTTGTTTGGCGAGCATGACCCTGCACCTGGAATCAAAGAGTGCTGACTCTTCAGTGCACTCAGCACAATTCCAGGCTGAGGCTGGGAGTCCATCTGTGGGTGACTCTCATCAGTTGTTAACTTGCTTACATTTTGTGTAACTTCTCCTAGGAAAAGAATCCTGATCTTATAAGTCGCTCCTGCTAAAGCCAGTTTTAATAAATAAATACAGGTTTGGATGCCTTAAGGTGTCTGTGATTGTCTAAGAGATAAACTTCTTTCCGCTAAAAGCATTTGGGCGAGATAGCCAATTTGCAAGTGGTTGAGTCTTTAGCTTCATCACTCAGGCTTTGCATGTTTTAATAAGCAGAATGGAGTGGTATTGGCCACGGCTAGTTTAGTCTCCTCCTTGCATCATGTCTGAAAATGCTTCTACTTTTATGACACCTTATACATAGAGACAGTTGGAGAATGCATTCAGTGCTTACTTTCTAGCGGGAGCGGCAGGCGTTGGATTGTAAATAACAAGAAACAGACGATTATCACTTCCATGATGACAGTCAGGGAGATCAGCACCCGATCAATGAATGCAGCTGTGGAAAGAAAGTAGAATGTTATTTAATGTAGAAAAATACTTAGCAGATTTTCAAGCTCATTCAAGAACAAAGTCTAATGGGCAAACTAGGTGGGCCAATCGGTCCTTATCTGCCATCAAATTCTATGTTTCTATGTTTCTAATGAATTTGGGATTGTGCAGCGCCCAATAGGAAATGGAGCAATTTTCACTCATAACAGAGTGCCTGACTCCTCACTACAAACTTTCAAATGACAGAATTACAGCACTACCCATCAGTATATATTTCATATAGTTTTGAAGTAATGTAGAACTGATGATGGTCATCACATTTTTCAGAGTCATTCAGGAACAAGGTTTAATGAATTTCCAGAAAAATAGTATTTCGCGTTCCAAATTGTTATACTGCACCCAAAATGAGATGAAAAAGTTTTTTAAAAGACTGCCTGATTTCTTAAGGAAAATGTTCAAATGACAGAATTAAAACACTACCCGTCAGCTTATATGTCACATATTTTTTGCAGTTAACATCCACTTCTTGGTACCTCTGCACAGTAACAATAATACTGGATCACTCCCCCATGCCTCCACATGTTTGGGGTGCTTGCCTGCACCTGACCTCACAACCCTCCGTTGGTGATATCTCAAGCTGTTGAAGTGGAACCCTCTTAAACGGGAGTGGGAGGCATGATGATCGCTTCAGGTGAAGCCAGCACCCACAGCATATTATGCCTAGAAAACAGGGATCCTATTTTCATGTCAATGTGTAAAGTTATTATGTGAAAGGGGAAACTAAATGCAGATGATATGTGACATAAAAGCTGAACTATGTCTGAAGTTGATGTTTTTCCAATATTTTTCTTGTGACATCATAAACTCTTACAGAGCCACTACATCTTGGGGAATCATTGAGAAAACACACATTCTGGCCACAGTTCTGTTTATATGCCATATGTTTTCTGTACTTCATGTTCCCTTTATCTTTAGAACGATACACATTTACTTCAAATCAGGATCATGCTGCCATGCTGAATCCTCAAAGTTGGGAGATGAGAAAAGTGTGTAAGGGTCACTTCCAGCAGAAGTCATCTCTGTACACACTGACCTCTCATTGGTGTGCGCTGACATCAAATTTGTTTTACTCCCTTCCCCCGATTCTGATTCTTCTTGGAGGGGGTCAGGCAAAGAAGCTGAAAGACAGGCCCTGGAAGAAGACTCTCCATTTGGGGAATGGAAGGAAGGCCTGCCAAGGTGGGGAATTACTCAGGGGTTCCCACAGCAATGGAGAGGAAACGTCAGCCTAGTCATGACCCCTTCAGAGGTTTCATCAGCCTTGGTGCACTGTGTATGGGCTGGAGGAGGTCTGAGAGGGAGTGAGCTGTTCCCTTACCATAGGTCCCACGTGGTTGACAACTGCATGGTGTTGCAAAAAGTGCTTGAGTGAGCATGAATGCCATGCAGAGTAATAGTGAAGTATATACAGAAAGGTGTCTAAAAGAATGTTTTTCCAGCATTTCCCCTTTGATGACAGGCTGGGCAGGGGGCTCCATAAGTCTTAAGTCTAGTAATAGTTTAAAAGTAAATGTCAACATGTTAGATAAAAGGTAATACTAACACATCAATTTTCAATGGCAGAGGTGAGCGGGTAGTTCACAGTTTGTCTTTTTATTTTATTGGATGATAGGTTGGGGGGAATCTGCTTTTCCAATAACTATGTTTACCAAATGTCAGCCATTTCCATTTGTTATTCTGGACTAAGCAAACGTGTAGATACGAGACTCTGCTGACTTACCTAAAATGATCAAAAATGCATTGACCACAAGGAAGGCCCCAGCTCCCACTGTAAACCCTTGTAGGGTACTGGAGTCCATATTCAATAAAGGACCTAGAACAAAAGGACACACATGTTTGTAAGGCAGTCACTAGTCCTCTAGTTACAGTATACTGTTGGGAGTGGTGGCATGGGTGTAGCCAGGCATACTCCAAGCACTCCATGGTGTGCAATTTTATTTAAGGAGGGTAGCAAATAGTAATGTGCATGAGACTGAACTTGCTTGATCCCCCCCTCCCCCCAAACAGGTTTGAGTGAGGCATCTCCTGCGAAGGTGGTATCACCGTTTAAAAAACTCTGTTCCAGTACAGGGCACAGTGGTCTTACCCTTTTCAAAATGATTTAAAAACAAAATGCTGAATTCAGTAAAACTACTGCTAAATAGCATTTATGAGGCATCAGGGTTCAAACCCCACCAGAATCCTACATTAAATAAATTATAACTTAAAAGTGTGCTTGAAATACAGCCTGTTGTGTGTAAGTAATAAATATGACTGAGTGCATGCTGATGCTTTTGGGGATAATTGTACACTTTGGATAGTGAGGCATGAGAAATACTGAGGGCCTTACAAGGTAAAGTAAAGTAAGGGATTCAAACATTTGCAATACTGTCATTATAAAACCAATAATGTCAATTTATATATTAATAACAAACATAATTTGTGATTGTTCACTTGGGAACATAAGCAGGAGGCTGGTAAGGACAGAGGTCTGGGGTTATATTCTGTTTTAACTGAAATATTTGAATAGTTTTATAAGTGAAATTAGTTCTATGTGTTAAAATTATTACCTTGAGTTAGAACTGTTACTTGGCTGTGATATTGTAACTTTGAGGCTTGGGAACAGTTGTTTGGCAGTGATAATTAGAGGAAATTTAAATGTGTTGTTTGCCTGAGTGTTGGTAAGAGCCCTGCCACCCATTCTGTTTTGTAGGCTTTAAATACTGAAAAGCCACTGGGGTTTGGATTGAAGGGCTGAGTATTTCTGTTTGGGACTGAAATTGAAGCAACAGGAGCTGGTGGGCCTGTGACATCATACAGCACCTGATGTCTGCATACACACGCTGTTAGTGGGACTGAACACACACTGGACTGTATGTGTTTGTGAGACTTGGGAACTTTATTGGTGGGGTTGAAATTGGGTTTGTAAATAACTGCAGTCAGTATAGAGAAACTGTATTCCAGGGAAAGGGACTGAGAAAAGGGTGTGCCATTATAAACAGAGGGGATAAACCGGTGGCCTATATTCCACCATGGCAGGCATCTTCGAAGGATTGCAGGCTGCACAGGCTGTGGGATGGCACCACCCTCAGTTGAGCCTGGAGAGGGAGGCTGCCCACCTGTAGTACAGCTATCTTGTATCAGGAGGAGGTATATTGGTTAAGGAGTAAGCTGGAGGAGCTGGGGGATGTCCAAGGAAAAGGGGGTGTGGATATGTGGGCAGCAGAAGGGTGGGGCTGAGGAGGTTGGGGCAACGCCTGAAATTACAGGACGTTATGTTACAGCAAGCAGGAGGGGGGATATTAGGGACAGAGGACCTTAGATAGGGATGTTGAGGCTAAGGGGAAAGCATATGGGTGAACATCCTGAATACAAAGAGAGTGGAGGGGGGAAGAGTCAGGAGGAGCTGTTGTGCGAAGCTTCCAAACAGCAGACTGTGGGAAGGAGCTCCTAAGGTGAACAGAGCAAGAGGGAAGAAGAGGGCAGTTTAGAGGTGCAGTCAGGGGAAACTCGGTTACTTGATGGAGGCTGACATAGAGTGTCACAATAAATTTGAGCTACTACAGCAACCTAGAGGGGGAGGAAGGGTTGGTGGAAATGAGGAAACTTATACAGAGGCCTGGGAGGGAGTTGATACCCATAGGGCATCACAGACCGGCAATGGAAAGGATAGAAATAGTCCCAGAGGGAGAAGGGGAAACATAAATGTTAAGCAAATGGGGGAGATGCAACATATTGCAGACATGAGGGAGGAGAGCATGATTGGAGAAAAACTGGGAGACAAGGAGGTGGGAGAGGAGCCCCCCTTCAGCAGGGGGGTCAGTACCAAGTTTGGGGCCCTAGCTAAAGGGGACCCACAGAGAGCCTCTGGAGGCAGGGGTACTATTACAAGGGGAGGATGGTGTGGGGGGAGGGGAAACCATCAGGGCCAGGATAAATGGTTCAGATAAGAGAAGGTTGAAAGGGACACCTATTCAGAGGGGGTCGGAGTTATGGGCAAAATAACGAGGAGGCAGAAAGGAGGGTGACAAGGGGGTCTCTAATAAGGCAGGTAGACTCCCATGGAATTGAGATCATGAATAAAGGGGGATGGGGGCTGAGAGGGCATAGTGGGAGGTAACACAAGGATGATGGCAGTGTTAAGGTTCTGTTATTGGGAGACTCATGATTAGGGGTATCCAGTGGAGGGACAGGGGGTGGATGCTATAGTCAGGTGAAGGTAGTGAGTATCTCTGGGCTGACAGTGCACAGAGCAAAGTTCATTGTATGAAATGGTTAGGGATTGTGGAGGGAAACCGGATTTCTAGTGCATTTGGGAACTAACGATCTAGAGGGAAATAGCGTTTGAAATCCAAGCAAGGTCTCCAAGAACTGCACAGAGTTTGTCGGGATAAAGGATGCAACATTTCCTTTTCAGAGATATTGCCAGTACCAAAGGCCTCAATGGAGAAAAAATGAAAACTACAGAGGTTAATGACTGGCTCAGGAAGTGGGGTGAAGAGAGTGGCTTGGGGGTGTTAGGGAACTGGAAAGGAGTTTGGAGGATAAGTGACTTATGCCAAGGACAGGCTTCATCTTGCCCCATTAGGGAAGGAAGTCCTTAAACAGGGATGGCTGACTACATTCAAGAAAGGTGGGGTTAAACTTGTGAGGGGGGGAAGGATAGGAGGGCTGACCAGAAGCCCCTCCTCCAGATGAGGGGAGTAGCCTCAGGCTCAAGGGGGAGGGGAAACAGTCTGGGAGTGGAGGTTTCAGGAGGAGCAGAGGAGGATGGAAGTATAAGGAAACTGGGTGGGGTTCGGCAAAGAGGATCAGGGATAAGGGGTGGGGTTGGTGTTAGTAAATGCCAGGAGCTTGGGAAACAAGTTGCCAGAGTTCCTGGCCATGGTGGATGTGGCGGCGGTCACGGAGACGTTGGCCAACAAAAACCATGACTGGGACCTAAACATGCGGGAGTACACTAGGCTTAGGAAGGATAGAAAGGAGGGCAGAGGGGGTGGAGTGGCTATGTTCATTAGAGATGACATAGAAATTGCTAGGGTAGAAGAGGCAGAGGGAATGTGGAGGCCTTATGGGTCATCTTACGATCCCCAGCAGGAGATAAGGTCAAGCTGGGTGCAGTAGATAGGCCCCCGGGATGAGTGATGTTCTAGAGGATGGTTTGCTGACAACATCACTGCCCAGTGTGGACCAAAAGGGAAGGAGTGGTGTTGATGGTGGACCTTAATATGCCAGGTACAAACTGGGGAACCATGTCCTCTAAGGTGGCCAAGGAGCAGAGGCTGCTGGATCGGCTTCCAGGATGTGTTCTAACACAGCATGTGATGGATCCCACAAGGGAGGGGTGTCCTAGACGTGGTTCTGGCAGATGGGGATCTGGTAAGGGACCTGGTTGTACAGGACCCTGACTGGGGAGCGACCACAATACTGTCTGGTTTCAAATAAGCATGGGGAGGGGAGGTCTAGGACACTGGCAGGGACTTCAGGGGGCAGACTTTGTGGCATGGGAAATATTCTCATGATCACTTGAAGGGATTACATCAATGACAAGTGTGGAAAGGAGGTGGGAGGTCATAAACGGGACTTCATGAGGCAGTCAGGATCTGCTGCGTTGAAACATATGGAGCAAGGCTCACATAAACCATGCTGGTGGTCCAGTGAGGTACAGGTAGCAGTCAGAGAAAAGAAGGCGGCCTACAAAAAATATAAAACAACAAGAGGGGATAGGGATAAGGAAATGTACCATTTGTATCTAGAAAAGTCACCAGATGGTGAGGTGAGCAAAGTCCAGTAAAAGAGCACGGCTGGCACAGGGATACATGGAGGGGAAAGGGGTTCTTCCGGTACATTGGGGAGTGGAGAAAACTACACATCTCTAGCAGATTGAGATCAGAAGGAGGGTGGTGGAAGAGGCGAGGACCAGGCAGAGGTATTTAACGAGTACTTTGCCTCTGTGTTTCTAGGGAGGGGGATGATGGCTACAAAGCAAGGCATGAAGGGATAGAAGTGCAGTGAGGGATCAGGGAGCAACAGAAATAGAGCAAGAGGGACGGAGAGGTAACGAGGGGCACAAGCATCTGGATAAGGATAAAAAGGCCAGTAAGGTGGAGGGGAAGATGATGCTATCTCCGCCAAAAAGGGTGTATACCCTCAAGGCCCTAAAGAAAGACAAATCTCCTGGAAGTAATGGCATTCATCCGAGAGTACCATGGGAATTGGTGGACATACTGGCTGCACCCCTGGTGGAGCTCTTCAACAGGTCACTGAGACAGGGAGGGGAATACCTAGGATCAGCGAGAGGCACATGTGGTGCCAATCCAAAAGGGGGTCGAGGGAAGTACCAGATAACTATAGACCCATCAGTTTGACCTCGTGGTGGGAAAATTAATGGAGAGTATACTAAAGGAACGATTGGGGTGTACTTGGAGGAGGTGGGAGGTCTGGATATTGGGCAACATGGGTTTGTGCCAGGTAGATCATGTCAAACCAATTTTGTGGAGTTCTACGAATGGGTAACATCAGAACTGGACAGAGGAAAGCCTGTGGATGTATTATTCTTGTACTTCAGCAAGGCGTTTGACTCTGTCCCCCACAATGGTCTGGTGGAGAAACTGAAGGTGGAGGACCTTTGATGGTCAGATGGATTGAAAACTGGCTAGCTGGATGCACTCAGAGAGTAGTGGTCTGTGGGGAGCTCTCGAACCCTAGAGAGGTTGGTAGTGGGCACCGCGAGGGTCTGGGTCCTGGGTCCGATCCTTTTAATGCATACATACGGACATCAGGGAGGGTATAGGGTGTGAATGAGTCTCTCGCAGATGACTCCAAGATGGGAGCAGTAGTTGAGGGAGAAGAGGGGAGGTTGGCCCTGCAAGGGGACATGGACACCCTGGAAAGCTGGGCTCACACATGGAAATTAAATTTCAATATCACCAAGTGCAAGGTGTTGCATCTTGGTTGGGGGAAACCCTAAACACAGGTACACCCTGGGACAGCAGGTGCTGGAGGCCTCAATAGGTGAAAAAGACCTAAGGGTCATGGTGGATGCATGTATGAGTAAGTCTGAGCAGTGCAGGAGAGCGGCTAGCAGGGCAAACAGGATGTTGGGATGCATCGTAAGGGGGATCACCTCTAGGAGCAAGGAAGTGATTCTGCCACTGTACAATGGACTGGTTAGACCACACCTGAGTACTGTGTGTACAGTACTGAGACCACACTTGAAGAGGGACATACAGCTCCTGGAGAGGGTACAGAGGAGGGCAACTAAGATGATACGAGGGCTAGGGGAATTGACGTATGAGGACAGACTTGAGGAGCCCTGCCTATTTTCATTGGAGGAGAGGAGAGACAGGGGGGACATGACTGAGGTCTTCCAGTACCCCAAGGGAATAAATAGGATAAACATGGAAGGGATCTTTAGACTAAAGCAGGGCGGTATCACAGAGGGCATGGTTTGAAGTTGGAAGGTGGAAGGGTGAGGGGGGAAAGAGGAGGAGGAGGTTTTTCACTGAGAGGGTGGTGGACCCTTGGAATGCACTGCCTGGAGAGGTGGTTCAGAGATCCACAGTGGAGGGCTTCAAGAGAGGGTGGGACAGACACAGAAAGTGGATGTATCAGATGATGGCCTGTCCCAGGGGGGTTGGGATGGATGATAGGGGTTTCTGGAGCACAAAGGATGGGAAGGCCTCGGCACCCAACTAAGGATCTAAGGTTCGAGCAGACTCGATAGACCGTAAAGCCTAATCTGCTGGCAAATAGTATGTTAGTATGAAACACATAGCATGCGGTAATTCATCTAATTTCTCATGTCTCACTCTGGAGAAGTTCTGTAAGTTCACTATTACAAAGTTCCAAAATAATGCACTTAAGGCACAGAAACCCAGGGGCAGAGTACAAAATGGGTGGAGTGGTACTGATGACCACCAAGCAGAAAAGAGACCTGGTGGTAATCATATCAGATGACCTAAAGGTGGCCTGGCATGACAACAAGACAATAGGGAGAGCAAGTGGGATGCTGGGGCGCATAGGGAGAGGTTTGCCAGCAGAAAGAGGGAGGTGGTATTGCTTCTGTATAGATTGCTGGTAAGACTTCACCTAGAATATAGTGTCCAGTTCTGGAGACCACATCTCTAGAAGGACATAGACAGAGTTGAGCCAGTCCGGAGGAGGGCAACTAAAATGATGCAGGGTCTGCATCAAAAGTCGTAAGAGGAGAGACTAAAGGACCTCAATATGTACACCCTGGTGCAGAGGAGGGAGAGGGAAGATATAATAGAGAGCTTTAAATACCTCACAGGGGTATGTAAGGTACAGGAGGGGACTATTTTTCAGAAGAAAACATGCTCAACAACAAAAGGACATGCTATGAAACTGGAGGGGGGTAGATTCAAGAGCGAGATGTGTGGAAGTACTTCTTTATAGAAAGAGTGGTGGATTCCTGGAACAGCCTTCCAGCGGAGGTGGTGGGGTTTACAAATGCATGGGATATGCACAAAGGAATCATAGTGGAATGGAAGAGGACGGGAGAAAAGCCTGTAGATCAGGCACGGTCCGATGTAACAGTGTACAGCATGTAGGTAGGTAGAAATGGGCAGACTGGAGGGGCCAAGTGGTCCTTATCTGATGTCAAATTCTTTGTTTCTATGTTTCTATTACACACACTCTGAAGAGTGAAACTGGGATTATAAAATTGCTCACCTGGTTTTAGTTTTAAAACAGAGCAATACAGTTTAAAATGTGAAGTATTTCTGCCCATGCGACCACATTTGACCAATCGCATGTCTTGGTCTCTCTTACCCATTTTATAATATATTTTAGCAGATCTTATTTAACATGAGCACATCATTTCCCCACACACACACACACTTCCAAAAAGCATAATGAACTATACCTGCTAAGCGTAACCATGTCCAGGTGGCCCAGATGGCTGCATAACAGAATGGCAAGATGGAACCAAACCTCCTGTTGCCTCGGACCTCAATTCTCGACACATAGAGTTGAAGCAGAGCACCAGGAATCAGCACCCAGGGAATGGTGAGGTGGGCTCGGGTGGGATCCATGAAATTCACCTGGATGGCAGAGAGGGAAGCCAGGCCATTACATACGTAGAAGAGAGCATCTGGTAGCTGTGCACTGGTGGAACTTGGGAAATCCTTGGCTTTGGTAAAAAAACTCTTGAAATGGAACAACAGTTTCTGTAGTGTGGTGGACAACATCACTTGTATTCCTGTAGGCATCAGAGCCTTTTCTGCTATTGAGTTTATTAGGCTTAGAAGGACTTGTATAAGGAGAGGGCAGTGTAGATGCAACAGATGACTCCGAAGAATATGTGGGACCCATGGATTGGTATCTGACTTACTGTGGAGATGGTGAGCAAAACAAAAAGACAATTGAGGGCCAACTCTAGTAAGTCTATGTTCAGGGACATCACACACAAAATGCAAGCAGTGGCCAGGAAAAACCAGTCACCTAAGATTCCCGCTCTGCTCCCATCTAGATCAGTGGATTTAATGAACACTGTCAACGTGAACTCTTCCCAGGACTTCACCAGCCAGTATAGACTGTGGACACCAAACTTTGTGGTGAAATATGCATCATCTCGTAAGTAGCTGGAGAGGAGCTGAGCAATGGCAATGATGCTGACCCAAATAGCACCAACAAAAAAAGTGTTCATGTAACCAAAGGAATAGAAAGCTAAGATGAATGGTGCAATGACATCACACATGTTCCCTAGCCCCATTGGTTCGGCATATTTAGTGTTCTTCTTTTTTTCCTCTCCAATCATTTTTGAAGATGAACTGTTGCCTGTACCCAGGAGTAGGACATTAAAGAGTGGATTCCCAAATCCTGGGATGACATATTTTTGAGTAACCCCTTTGAACATAAGTGCTTTGGCTCCATACAACCCACAAATGACTATGGCTAGTTCCAGGATCCCAGATACTACGAGGCCCCACTGGCCAAACAGTCCAACTGCCTCGATCACCAGTGTGAGTGTGATTGCCCCAAAGACAAAAGGCATGATGTAGTTCACAGTTGCAGAGCAGAAGGAGAGGATGAAAGCTACAACAATGTAAGGCACGAGCCCCGCTACAGCTGACTCTGTGATTGATGGAGAATGAGGATGAGTGCTGTTTAGGACCAGGCTACTGTTTTCCAGTCCAGCTGACCATATAATAGCATCCTGATGCTGTGATATATTAGCAAGTGGGGAGCTGGCTCCCAGAGTTATTCGAGTTGCCCCATAGCTGCTCCACAGAGCTGAGAATACAATAAAAGCCGTGCCTCCAAGGTGGTCATACTTCCGGAATGTGAGGAGCCCAGCAGCAAGTTGACTCAATCCCCCAATCAAAATAAGGTGAACACCTAGGTAAAACAAATGGATAAGGTTTAGTCAGTGGCAGAATTATTTGTGCTTATCTAAAATGTCAAATGAAATATATTAGAACTAGGGATCAAAATCTAGGACTACTGTGCTCCGAGCATGTGCTCCTTACCAACTGACCTTTTAAGACAGTCAGGTGGGTGGTTCTGTGCTCAGCCATCCTTGCAGACTATAACATGAAACATGAAATGATGTGTTTGCCCATGCTTTAGAAACCCAAGCATTTTGTACACAGTCACACTAACACTATAGAGGAGAGAGGGACTGGAAGTCGGGGCAATAGCAGGGCACGATTCATTAACTAGTTATAGGGGAAAGTTCATGTACAGTGGCTTACATTGTCTGAAACATATGAACGTCCCTTTATATCAGGTATATTGAACTTTCCTGTAGCTGGAAGCAGTCCAGAGATATTGCTGACTAAACATGTCTTATATTAAGACTACACTGCCACCATTATATGGAGCCTTGTGATGTCATAGAGGAACAAGCTGTGCCTAACTGCATGTAATCAGCATAGCTTGTACCTCCATGACAGCACATTGTTTCATGAAATGAAGCAGTTATATTATCAATATACAGCAGACTTAGCAAGCTTTATTTTTGCAACTAGTTACCAGTGTGCCCCTTACCTTGATTAAAAGAACATTTTGTGTGCTTTCAGATGGTATAGGCCTCTTTACCTGAATGTTAACCTTTAAGGATTACTGTAGCACAATCACTCCATGAAATGTTTGAACTCATTAACATAAATATACTGGCAATGGCATGTTGTATACTAAAACAGCTTTAGCAGTCAATCATCCGGACACATACACAAATAGACACACACACGCGCGCGCACACACACACACACACACACACACACACGACACACACACTACACACATCCATGCACTCACAGTCAAACACAAACACCATAGACACACAACAAAATATACACACACACACACACTTTTTGTAGACGAATGCATTGACAGACATGTATGCAAACAGTCATACAGACATGCACAGAAACACGTTCACAACTACTGTTATTGGCTAAAACCAACTACATTAAACAGGATGCTGAAATCATGAGTGGCAACTATAAAAGTTTGAAACGGGACGCCCTGCAAATAGAGTTTAGCATTTTGTAACTGACCATAGAACTAATGCCTACACCATTGTATCTTCAATCAGACCCTGAGGAACACCACACCACAGATTCCCTAAGGTTCCAGAGACCTTTTTGTTAATTTTTCATGTCCCTACTTTGTACAATTTGTTCTTCAACCCAAATAGTTTATAACCAGGATAGTGGCAGCATTGATGAAGGGAGCTAAGCCCATTGTTAATGAAGAGCTGTGTCAAACTGATGGTCAATGGTGTTACGCACACAAAACCTATCAGTTAATAGGAGGAACTTTTGTTCCCTCAAATGACTGAGGGTGCTAAGAACAAGGGGAAGCTGGACTTATTGGTTCTGCAAACACCCAAAATGTACTTGTAATTTAGAATCAACTTGAAGCTGAAGTGTTTAGCCTTATTAGAACAGCTCTAATTAAAAGCCCGACTGTGCAAGTGAGGCTCCCTCCTTTCTTAGTGGTGCGCCTGTTTCTGGCATTTATTCCTCTGGATAGTCTGGATGTGTAAACTGAAAACATGGAAGAAGGAAGAGCTGGATGTTTGGGCTGTGTTGGCGATTGGGGGGCAGCTGAAGGAGCAGATTTTACAGGACTGAAGTGAAAAGTGATGCAAGTGACTGTTTGGTTATACTAGGGGCTTCTAAAAGATGTTTTATTTCCTTTCTGGATGGGTAGATACTCAATCCCTTACCGGCTATAGTGGCTATTTCTTTTCTCCAACCAATTGACCCTTTATTGTCTCCTAATATATGCACTATTTTAAAGACTCATGTACCTTGTACTCTATGCACTCTGTAATTATTCCCTATTCTCCCAGTTCTAATTGTATGTTTAAGCAATAAGGCATGACAGGATAAGTGGCATTGCGTAATAACATCACCCCTGGGGTGGGCTGAAGGATGAGGCAATGCTGAGTGCTTCCCCACCCCAGGAGTGATGTAATTACACAATAACACACACCCTGGAATGCCTTATTGCTATTATACAATGGCTCATTTTTTATTAATTAAAAAAAAACATTTATTGTCTTTTTTTTTTTTTTTTGGTGTGTGAAAGTGTATATTTAAAAAAAATGTCCAGTATACTTTTCCACCTGTGGGTGGTGCTGCTACCTGAATTATGTTGTGCATCTAGTTTCCCGTGGCTTATGGTTGTTTTACTGATGTGTGGTGATGACTGATTTCAGTTCCCCTTCCCCATGGCTGTTCGCCATCCCGTTAAACGGGGCTGTACTTCAAGTTTCTTCGTTGTTGCATTTTTTTAATTGAAATTGTGACTTTTTGTTTCTGTGGTTACTGACCCACACTGCAGGATATAGAAGTGAGCACGCTGTCAAAGGATTTCAGTGGCAAGGAGGATATGGATATCCACTTGCTTTTTCAAACTTGTGAGTAAAAGAAGCACATGGCAGGTCATGGATGGAGATTCTCTGCCAGGTATTATAAACTACAGGATTCCAAATACATTACATTTTCATGTCTGTTTTTCCTTCATCTGAACAGCTTCTGTGAACCGTGTAGTCGGCTCTTTTGGTCTGCGTGGTTCTTGGAAGCTGCTCAGTTCGGGAAAAAAAAAAACAACTGGCATGAAAATGACATGCATTTTGTTTGTTGTGATAGGGAAATACAGTATATATTTATGTGTGGTGAAACGAGTGATACAACTGCTGTTTGTGGAGAGGAGTTAAACCATGATGGGCTAAGGGTTTGGTGATGTTTGCTTCTCTGTGCAGTTTAAGTGGGGAATGATTTTTGACATGTCATGTGGTCTTTTTGTACCAGGTCTAGATACAGTGCTGTTATTGTGTTATAACATCAATTTGTCTAAGAGCACCAGCCAATCAAGATCCTACAATCTTTCTTGCCATGGTGTAATTCCTGATATTCACTCAGTGTATTTGAATTATATGCTCACTGTATTGATTCCATATTTCTCTGTGCCTTCCTCCCCAGGTTGCAACTGGAAATGAACACTGGGCTCTGTGGTCTTACCTAGTAAAATATGTTTAATGAAATACATAACTTATTAACTCACTCACTCACTCACTCACTCACTCACATCACTGCATTCTGACTCTGCTCTGTGAGCCTGAAACAGTAGGTTTCCTTCAGGTCTGATTGTTTCCATAACTGCCTCTCCACCAGTGTTAAAGCACATCATCCAGCTCCCTCCCTCCCCCCACACTCATTCTCCCTATACCTGCCTCTTATCCCCCCATTCCTCCTATGTTCCTGCCTACCTGACAGTGCTACCTTGTAGTGGCTTTCACCTGTTTCTAGATTGAATGAAGGTCATTTTGTTGAAATGCTTGTCCAAATCATTGTACTGCTTGTCTCAGCCAAATACTGCTCTGTAATATAGCGATATGGAACCTTTGTAAATGAGCCCTGTTCAAAGGTGTATTCCTAAATATTAATAAAGGAATAAATAAATAAAAATTATTTCTGGAATTCTGGGATATGGCCCCATAACCCATCCTTATTTCAAACCCACCTGAACCAAAATAAAATGGCACCAAACACTAAACATGGAAAATCTGTTTCTTACCTGCCAGAATGTTCTCCACTCCCTGAGCTGGAATGCTGCTGTGAAATTGGGCGAAGTTTTGTAGAGTCACAAGGAAAGCACTGATGGCATGCTTACTCAGGAGTCCCAGCACTGCTGGCTCGCTGTAAAACACAGCAGCAAATCCCTCTGGGCCTGACATTGCCTTTAACTTCTATTATACTGCAAAGAAAACATGAAGAGCAAAATTATTATGAATTCCAGTGAGTTCGCAGCTACCCTGGAACATACCAAAACATTCGACTTTTGGATTTAACAAGTACCCTTCACACATGCAGTCTTGTCTTTCAAGTCCCTTTTTTTGTGCTATTTCTTACATATTTCTTCCATCTGGTGGATATTGATGGGAATCAAAAATCCCAACATAGTGGATACTGCAGCTCTTCTGTGGCACACATTCCCTCCACCATGGCACAGTGGTGTGGCTGATGTAGGTACAGTGCAAGCCAGACCAGTGCAGGCAGGCCTCCCATCTGGGGCAGGCAGCATCTGCAAATTGGAAATGATGTATGGTGTGGCGCATGGTGTGGTGTATGGTGCAGTGCATGGTATGGCACATGGTATGGCGCAAGGTGTGGTGTACGGTGTGGTGTATAGAGTGGTGCATGGTGTGGTGTATGGTGTGGAGCATGGTGTGGTGTATGGTGTGGTGTATGGTGTGGTGTATGGTGTGGTGCTTGGTGTGGTGTATGGTGCAGTGCATGGTGTGGCACATGGTATGGCGCATGGTGTGGTGTATGGTGTGGTGTATATTGTGGAGCATGGTGTGGTGTATGGTGTGGAGCATGGTGTATTGTATGGTGTGGTGTATGGTGTGGTGCATGGTGTGGCGCATGGTGTGGTGCATAGTGTGTTGCATAGTGTGGTGCATGGTGCCCTTTGTGGAATTCCTTTTTGGCGCAGGTACAATGCAGCATTCCCACACCTTTGCAAATGGAGCCCCTGGACTTTAAAAAAATGAGTGATACATCACCATGTGGCTATAAACAAAAAATATTTTAAATTATCATAAGCAGGTTTAGGGGATCACCGAAGTCCTGACAGCCTTATGAAATGAGCATAGAAACCAGCAGAAGAAGCTTCAGAAATGCAGTACAAACAAAGCTTTTAGAATATACAAATTCTCTATTTTAGCAATCTGTGATCTTCCCGCTAATCTCTCTCAGTTCTCTAGATGGTCTGTTTTGATTAACACATCCTCAAGACCTGCAATTACCTGGCAGTGCAAGATAGAGACCACACAAAAGACTAAATGTGAGTCATTGTCACATCATTGTTAGGGCTTCTAACTAGTGCCCAGGTTCTCTTGATGGAAGGAGTGGATTACTGTTAAGACTTTCACTGTCAACATCAATGGAGGCAGGAACAGAATGTATAGGAATACAGGATGTCCTCAGGATGCTCAGGACACATAGCTGTATGTTGCAATAGGGTAGGGGTGCCATAGTGACAGAACACTTTAGACTAGAAGAAGTGATGTGCACACACTATTCAGCACAGATAAACACTAGCAACAACATGCAGAAGTTACAATCCTGCTGGGTATATGGCACTGAGGTGGTTCCCCCACAACCCACAAGAACCTGCTGATGCATTTCTCCAGGTCCAGTGTGCTCTTGAGCAGAGTGTGTGAGCAGCTTCCTTGAGTCACTGATACTGATTGTGGCACAGCTCACCACTTTCCTGTAGGCTGATGCACATGCTTGGAGTAATGGCTTTACTTTTCAAAACACTTACATTACTAGGGAATTCTGGAGGTCAGGAGTAAGGGACAACAGACTTCTAGAAAAACATAAAGGGAACTTACAAGCTCAAATGGGCAGACTGGGTGAGCCATAGTCCCTTATCTGCCGACAGTGTCTATGTATCTGTGTCCACGTTCAGATGAAATAATGTTAATTTTAACATAAGGTATTCTTTGCAGAGCTCAGCACAACACTTGTGTTCATATCCTTAATGTAACTTATACAGCTTACAGAATAATCAACTCACTCATGCATGAGTTTACAGAAACCATGGCACCATTTTTAGTTGAGGATACATGGGTTGAGGTGAGGCCAAGGAAGTAAGGTCAGCATGTAAAGAATGCCTTTTTAAAAAACAAATGAAATTAGTGGTAGCAGTTTGTAAATCGTGCACTAGACATGCCATTAATGGTCACAGTGATGGCAAGAGACACCAGTTTGCAGCAGGTAAAAAAAAGGAAAATAGCTGGCAGTGTCTAGTGAAAATGAAGTCTTTTGTTATGAATAAACAATTCTGTCTTTATTTTCTTATTTTGATGTCAATTTTATTAACTCCTTTGATTTCAGAGTATATAATGGGGAATTGGACTCAGGCTTGGGGGATCTATTAGACCACCAATGAATATTTCATACTTCATATCAGGAAGGAGGGATCAGGGGTTGGGGGCAGGGAGGTGCTAGGTCACCAGGACATATAAAATACATATGGACATCAGGGAGGGGAGGGGTCCACTAGACCACCAGGTATTTTAAATATTGATGTAATGGGGGATCGAGGTCCAGCGGTCCACTAGACCACCAGGGTTATCTTTCTTATTATTACAAGAGATTGGGCCTGGGGGCACATTGGCGTACCCTTCATAGGATTTCTAGGTGTGTTAGAGCAGCCCTTGGCTGGTCTAATGATACTTAGACCATTGTCTTCTGGGAATGTTTTAAGATTTGCAAGGTTGGGGATGTGGCAGTCTATGTCTGCCAGTCCCACACCACTACCATTTTGGTGATAAGCTGGTACATGCCCACTTTAGCACAAGCAGCCTGCGTTTGAAACAGGCTGCTTTTTAGAATAGCCCATGGTGCATTTTTTGACTCATGGTGCCACTTGCATCTGTTATCTTTGACACAGGCACCTTGCATCATTCTAAGTGCTTCAAGAAGTGAGCCAAATATTTTTTGTATGTGACGTGTTGTATTTGTCTTAGTTGCCTCTGTAAATGGGGTTAGTTCCTCTAGCAGACTTGCCCAGTTACTGGAAAGTTAGAAAACAAACAAATACACACAAAATAAAAGATGCCCCAAGTCCTCTTTACTATCACAAACATTGTGTTGCTATGAAGCAAAACCTTCCATGGAACGTTTTTTATTTTTAAAATGTGTCCCTAACCTAAACTATGGGATCAAAATATGCTGTTGAGGGATTTTAAGGATGTGGGCATCTGAAATGTGGCACAAGGCAGAGCATAACTAGTAGCCATGGTGTAACCTTCCACAGTGAGAGGGGTCCTCCACCATCCCCAACATTTTTAGAAAAGCCCTCCCAGTGGACTATAGCTGTTACTGTTACTTAATGCAGTTTTGACTGTCATTCACAGCATGTACTACAGGTGACACTGGTCTGACTGTCACTCATGGCATTTACTTCTAGATGAAACTGTTTTGACTGTCATTCATGCCATATATTACAAGATAACACTGCTTTGGTCCGATTGCTGTTTGTCATAAACATCAAAAGGTAGTCAGTAAAAAACATTCTGTAAGAAAGAAAAATGCCACAATGTTAGAAAACATAGAGGATTGTGTATGAGCAATCACACACAACAAGGCAGTTGTGATCGAGAGGTTTCCATGGTAACCAGATGTCTGTTACCATGGAAATTTCGAGATCTTACAGCTGCATTGTTTGTGCTTGGTTGTTCATACACAATCTTTTATAGTGTATGGGCAGCCATAATCAGCACTCGTGATCTTCCAAACAAGTCTACAAGTAAAAATAAGGCTTACTTTGGGATATGTAGCAGCGCGCTGACTTCCTCATCGCTGTGGGCTGCTCAATTTTACATCTTGTGAATGCATTCACTCTTGTTGTGCTGCACGGTGATGTACTCGGTGCAGCATGACAAGATAAATGCACCAGTGCAGACATAGCCCTGTTTCAGGCATGGATTTCCATGCAGAATGGCGTTCCACCTACGCTATATACCTATTCTGCGTGGGTTCCATTTACATGGGGAGGGCAGGGGCACAGTGTACTAAACAATGACTTGAGAGGTGGTTTATTTACAACATACAACATGACATGTACAGTTACACCCCACTGAAGTGGACATGACTCTGAAAGCATAATTTCTTAAAGTCCAGCCCATAGAATTTTCTTTGTAAGATAGCATTTTTATTGTATTATTTTGGTTATTTGTTGTATAATTTATTATTAGTATTCTTTATTCTTTATTCTTTATTGTATTTCTTTAGTTATTTATTATTTTGATATTTATTATTTACAGTGTTTATTTATTGTAGTTCTTTTTTATATTTGTGAAGGCCTATCACTTTGTACAGGATATTGACATATCGACTCCTCATTATATTATTATAGTATTATATTTTTCAAAATAAATGGCTTAACTTTGAGCAGAGGTAACATTATTATACTGGTTTATTTGGCTAGATGAATACACTTAGGGGACAATCTCCTGGGATGGCAAACTCTCATAACCTTGCCATTTAATCTGTACCACACTACATTTTTGAAACATATTAGTCTTGTAATAATTTATATAAAACTTATCAAGGGCAAAGACCCCTTATATATGCTGAGTAACCAAATCTGGGAATTCATTACCATATAGTTTAATACTGTGCCCTATACAATCGATGTTTTATTGTGTAAGTATGTGTTTAAAAGAATAACCTTCTTGTTCTTTTCAATAATTTGCAATTTTGTATAGCTAGTAATTCTGCATGTCATGAAATTATCTAGGGTGGTACAGATTAGGGCTCTGAATTGCAAACATGGAGACCTGGGTTTGAATCCCACAGTCCCCACTTGCATACTGTGTGACCCTGAGCAAGTCACTTAACTTCTTTGTACTCCCTGGTCGCACCTGGAAACAAGCTTTGGCTTAGTGTGCCTTTCCTGGTTAAACAATTTCACCTTTCCCTTTCCCTTATCTGTAACTTTATTGAAGTAGGTCACACTTGAAAACATATATTTGTTAAGGGTCTAGCTAGCAAACAAATAGAAAAATATTTACATTTATTAATTTACAGTATTAATTTATCCAGAATGGAATACAGGAAATAACCTTATATGGGGCTATCACCATCCTTAATATGAAATGTTAAACTGAGGTCCCAGCTCTGTTTTTGGTGGTTGTTCAAGAGAACATTAAAGTTCCCATGACAATTCTCCTGAGACTATGATCCAGAAACAAATGATTTGATACCTTTTTACATTTGTTTCTGGATCTGTTCTTAAAAGGACCAATACGGCACCCACAACATTTTTTTGCATCCCAGAAGACTATGGGAATTTCCATGGAGTCCTGGCCGAATTTTCCAAATTCACTAAAGTGCACACCCCACAGTTTAATCAGGTTCAGTTTCACTTGGTTTGTATCTTTAGCCCCCTCCCGAACAAGGCTGAAAATAAGCAGTATTGCCTAGTCCTCTTTTCCTAGTCAACAAGAACTAAACAAAAACTAAATAAATAAACAAACACATAAATAACCTCTTTGCACTTTTTAAGTTTTGCACATTGTATTATTGCATCAGTTTCTGGTTTATTTGTTCATTTTACAACTATATTTTCTTATAACTAAATCTCTGCTACTACTACTAACCCACTGAGACAAAGTCTTGTTTACCATGGGATCCCAGAAGACAAATGAGGTGCAGATCCCAGATATATTAGAATAACTAAGCAAAGTACTGTATATGTTATAAAATAAAAGTGCATCTGCTGAAACTAAAAATCATGTATTATAAACATATAAGTTCTACTTCCCTGAGGTACAGGATAAAGACATACCCATCCTGGTAAAAATAACGATAGAAATATTAAATTAGCTCTTGGGTGTTATCAACTTTAAAAAAAAATCTAGACTCTTTATTTAAAAATGAGTAAGGCAATACTCAGTGTATGTTCAAATAAAATTTCACTCTGCAGTTGGGAGGTGGGTGCTGCTGTGCCACAGGCTTCTACACCATTTTATGATTTCCTGCACAGTCTAAATCGAGTGGCAGAGATGAGGTTGAAGATATGGAACATGCCTTAGCTCAGTTTATTTGTACTGCCAATTGGTTCTGATCTGTGAATCAGGTGCCTGATTATTCGGCACCTGTATATATTCTCCATGTTATAAAGTTGGTTTATCAGCAAAAAAAGTTAAATCTGCAACCCTTTTTAGTGGGTGGTGCAAATAACCATCTCACAAGTATTATTTTTTTCAGGCAGACTCGATGGGCTGTATGGTCCTTTTCTGCTGGCAGGTTTCTATGACAAATCTTACATTCAGACTTTAAGGCAGAGGCCATAAGTCATTTGTGACAATGAAGAACCACACCATAACAAACAGATCAAGAGTTATTTGTTTTAATGTGTGCTTGTTTAATCTTTCGTAGAAACTGCAAGCCCACAGACAAAATATTGAACAATCTATGATCTACTTTTTAGTTTTTTCAAAACTCTGCCCTAAAACCGCTATTTCAATATGACTTAAACTAAAGTAGAGTTTAAACAGCACCTACAGTTTTAGTGTGTGTCCCTATAGTAATGAGGTCGGAGCTGTGTATTGTCTGTTACCTTTTCTGGAGTTTAAAGGGAATTAATTACTGAGCAACAGCTGCAAGTCACTGTAACAGGACTGTCCCACCTAGGGGGGAACTTTCTGTTGGACAGTGCCCTGTTAAAATACGCTTTAAAATTACTGGTGGTGTTCTTTTGTTTTCTCTATATAAATGAGAATAAGGGTGCAACTGCATTCATTTTATAATTTGTACTTGCCTTCTGTTTTGTATACATTCTTTATTGCACATATCTTTTGTACCTTAAACTGTGACAGTTTTTTTTAAGCTTTAAATAACCTTGCTGTAACTGTCCTTCTGGAACTTTCCTGTAAACCACGTATTGTATTGTACCTGAGACTATTGTGGTATGCAGAATTTCAAAACAAAATAAATATTATACCATGGCTAGCCACTAATTCAGCAGGGCCAGACTGGAAAAAGAATTGATATATCTTAACCGTGTATCCCTGCATATTAATCAGTCACAATGTTAATCTTTGACTGTCTTCTTGCGTTAAGGTATTTTTTCAAAACTTTAAAAAATGTAGTCATCATTTATATTGCTGTTGTTTATGTAAAGACTGTCTAGTTGTGTTGCATCTGTTTAATAATAATAATAATAATCATAATAAAAAATAATACTAACACTAATAAGATACTCTGCTTTAGTATTGGCATGTGGCATGCTCCAAATGATTTCTTTCTAAGGTGTATCTGAACCAATCAGAACTTGGGATCCTGAATCTGGTTCCTGGTAATATTGGTCAGAATATCCCTTTCAGGTCCTCCCAGACCCATACCTTGTGACAATGCTCAGACATTTTTTACACATATAGCCCATCCCAAGAACAACAAGGTTTTGCAGAACCTGACAAGTAATCTAGCTATAGTGCACTTCTACCTGCAGTCACACTTTTATCTTTCAAGACAGATAAATATTGAAGTTGTCCTGTACCTGTGAGCATGGATTCTTTGCCTCCTGTCTGCCTTTGCTGTCCAGTTTAACTGAGCCCTATCAATGATACTTTTTATAGAGCTGATCAGAAACTGGAAGGCGGAGCCTCTGAACTAATTCACAGTTTTGGTGCACATACTTCCTGTTCCAAAGACTTAATTGCTGCTGCTTAGAAGTGTTTTCCATCTTAATTGGAAGGAACTTCCACCCTGAGGGGTTTTCCCACTGCTTTGTTAGCCAAATAGCATTGTGTCTCCACTTTTGTGATGTCATTTGTGATGTCATTAGGTTGCTAAACCCTACTGTAATTACCTACCCCATCCCCTCACCCTCCAGCAATGGGTATTTTATTTATTTATTTATGTATGTATGTATGTCACAAGTTTCACCAGGAAAGGCATATGGAGCTGATAACAGCTCATTTCCTGATGCAGCTTTGGGAAAGGGGAAGGGTAGAAAATGTAAAATAAACCTAAACAGTAAATTACATGACAGATATAAGGAAGCAACAGACACTAAGCTACATTCATAAAGCAAATTATACAATAGCTGTGGAATTTTAATGCAATTTAGGCAAGGATGAGGAGGTGGTTTTAACCCAGGGGGAATCAATGAGGAACAAATGAAGTGCAAAGTGTAATAAGAGGGTGAGTCAGAGAAAGCTATCCAGTGAGCTTCGAGGGAGAAACAGAGTCAGGTGCCAGGGTAGCAGGGCATAGCAGATGGGAAGTAGGAGGAGATGGGTGAAATGCAGCAAGGTGCCAGGGTAGTGGGGGATAGGAGAAGGGAAGTGGGAAGAGATGGGAGAAATGGAACCAGGTGCCAGGGTAGCAGGGGATAGCAGAAGGGAAGCAGGAGGAGATGGGTGAAATGGAGCAAGGTGCCATGGTAGTGGGGGATAGCAGAAAGGAAGTGGGAGGAGAAGGGAAGTGGGAGGAGATGGGGTTAGCATGTGGAAAGTAGAGGAACAGGGACAGGTATCGGGTGCAGGTGAGAGTAGAGAAGTCATGGAGTAGGGAGGAGAGTGAGTGCTGAGATGAAACAGAGCAGATGTTTAGAGGGAGGGAGTTCCATAGTTTGGGGAAATTGTAAGAGAAAGCAGCCTGGCCAGCTCATGATGTTCAAGAAGGGAGTGCAAGGGGTGATAGCTGGGGTTACAAAGGGAGTAAGAGAAGGGTGGGGGTGTGGGAAGAAGAAGAGGTAAAGTAGGAGGGGAGGGAGCCAAGCCAGTATTTAAAGATAAAGAAAGTGCAGTGAACGAGGCATCTGGCATCAAGGGAGGGAAGGGACAGGGAGGAATAGAGGGAGCAGTGGTGGGTGTAGGGGGGATAGTCCAAGATAAAATGACAGAAGGAGTAAAATGGGGGGGTTGGGGTCCAGTCTGGCTAGGGTATACTTTGGAGCAGCACTTTTGACAATGTCACCAAAGTTGAAAAGTGGAAGAGTCATTTTCTGGACTATAGCTCAGTGAGCAGGAAGAGGAATGCAACCTCTATTCCTCATGCCTTGAGGAAGAGCATGAGATTACTCAAAATGGTTTGGCGTTCAGTTCGGATGTGCAGCACCATGTAGCTTTGTATTAATAAATGCGATTTTTGTTTTAATCAGACAACCAAATGTTTGGGTTTGATTTATTTCCCAGGGTGGAGCCTCAGCATGATTTACTCTGTGGTTTGCTGACTTTAAATGTTCGAGCTTGCTAATCATGTGGATGCTGCCTAACCCTCCTGCAGCCTCTATGCCTTATAATGCAGCATGTTTAGGGTGAAGTTGCAAGGTGCTAGTTCTCTATCCCTGTCTCCTCTCATTTTTTGTACCTACTGTAGGTAGCCTTCTTCTCCCTACCGCCTCCTGGACCTGCTTGGTCAACCAGCATGGTTTAGGAGACCTACCGCCCTTGTGCTTCACTCTTGCACAGGTCCTGGTGGCCTGCTGTAGCCCCCACTTTATGATCTCCCACCTACCTTTCACATCCAGACCTGGTTTTATGTCCCGCAAATGCCCCTTGAGAATTTCCCAGATGTTCTGAAAGTCTGCACCCTAAAATCAACTATCATTGTCCGTGAACGATCCCCCTCCCCCCAATTTAACCTGAAACCAGGCTACGTTGTTGTCGCATCTCTCTTTTCATCAAGCTCCTCATCTCACTTCTGCTATTAGTGGCAGGTGATGTTTGCCCAGAACACTTCTCAGCCATCATCCTCCACCAGATTAAATGCATGATTTGATGACACTGGAGTGGGCTTAGTTGGCAGCACAACTCAAGTATTTGATACCACTTTTCAGTGCTGTCAGGTAAAAAAGTATTTTATTTATTTATTTTATCATTTTTGGTCAAGAAAGACACGCTAACTGAGGTTTGTTTCCAGGTGTGTCCTGGGAGCTCAAGGAAGTTAAGTGACTTGCTCAGGATCACACAATGTATAAATAGTAGCTGTGGGATTCAAACCCAGCACTGCAGGTTTGTAGCCCAGTGCTCCTAACCACTGTGCTATAATGCCTCCACCAGGCATTATACTATCATTTTTTTAATGTTACCCTCATTTCCACTAATTAGTCAAGTTGAGATGAGAGGCAGACTGGATGGGTCTAGTCGTCCTTATCTGCCATCAATTTCTATGTTTCTATGTGATGCAACAATGAACATCCATCACTGGGGTTGTGCTTCCACCCACCTGTACACCTGGGATGCACTATACTTGGGCAAATGTATTGCATCTGTTTAATATAAACTGTGCCTTGCATAATGTTTATAGATATCCTGATAATTATGTTTGTCACTCTTCATGCTCCCTTTCCCCTGGGATACACCTGGAAATGAGTTTCAGCTCAGTGTGCCTTTCCTGGCTCCCATATGCTAACTAATTAATTAAAATGCTCCCTTTATTTGAAAAATGTTGATCTGGCTGCCTAATTCACATTTGTGACCACAAGGCTGATGCAAATCACCAAGAAGGAAGCAGAAAATGTGAAGGCCAGAACAGGTGACCTTCTGAGATGTAACTATGCAATGAGTCCAGATTCCAGTCCCACCCTGAATAAAAACAAAATATAGCCTTCAGATCTTGAACTAAGCTAATCAGTTCATGTTATGTCATAATTAGGGACATGCTGAACTGGCTGTAGAAAACAAAACCTGCCTGATTTCTGTGAAGGTGGTTTGGCTCAGCGGTTGAAGGACAACGCAGTGAAACCTGAAGATGCAGTACTGAACCTCTGTCACTTACTCACTATGTGATTCTGAGCCTCATGAACTGTGCCCATCATAGCTTGAAAGCTCATGCAAAGTTCTTTTCAATGAGGCATTAGGTTAACTTGTAGTTGAAGTAACCACAGACATAGAGTATGTGAGTCTGTTCATTAATTCCACATTGCAGCCATATTTGTAGATGATTGAGATGTCATCAGAAACAAGCCATACTTGACTCAGTGTAATTGGGCACAACTTGTTCCTCAATGACATCACAGTGTTCTAAAATGGCTACAGTGTAGTGTTAATATTGAGCAGACCCAGGCATCCATATCTCTGGAGTGCTTTCAGCTACAGGTTAGCCCAATACCTTGTTTGAAAGAACTTTTCATGGGTTTTCCAACTATGATGGCCACTGGACATGAATATGTCCCTTTAACCGCTTTGTCATCTCTCTTGCTAATCTCTCTCTATGCTGCTTGAATATGTCTCAAGTGGCAGCCTCACTGTTCCAGTTCCCCTCTCCTATAGGTGCTTTGGGATACAGTTGTGGCTAGGGTTGCCTCCTGTCAGGTTTTTTACCTGGTGATCAGGTTTTCAGGGTCTCTATCAGGTAATCAATCAATCAATCAATCAATCAATCAGTCAATCTTTATTTTACCAGGTGGAAGATCACTGAGTAAGACTCATTTTCAAGATGGACCTAGGAATGAATACGTAAGACACTGAGCACATGAGCACTCCTCAATGATGTTCGCCTGGATAAATAAAGATTTTGATTGATTGATAAGATAAGGCAACAAGCAAGACATACATGCAAATACAGGGAGTAATACAACTAGTAAGTAAAATAATTTAAGGTAGCACAAATACATGTCAGACAATTACCAGTAAGGCACAACAACTAGATATATAATTTTTAACACATTCGTAATAACACAGGTCAGCACTGTAGACTCTAGAAATGTACACATCAGTGCATGGTAACTTGTGGGAGGGGAGTAGACTCATATTCTGTACACATTAGAAGAGGAAAATTTGAGGGAGGGGAGTAGTCAGCAGAGACATAAGCGAGGAGGCCCATGCAAAGGAGTAGAAGGATCAGTGTTGTAAACAGTTACAGGTGTAACCCCTAGGTGGTGCTATCCCAAGGGCTACTACCCCTGCCTGCTTGGCTAGTAGCAGGTTAAGGGGCCTGGGTACTGAAACGTGTGCCTCCACCCAGAGGACAGGGTTATTAATAGCAAGGCTAACCTGGGAACAGTCCTCCGGGACACTGTAACCCCCCTCTTTCCCCTGAAGAAGCAGGAAACCACAGACCAGTTAGTTTGACCTCAATGGTAGAGAAAATGATAGAATCACTTCTGAAGGAAAGAATTGTTGAGTACCTAGAGGCCAGTGGGGCACAGGACCCAAGGCAGCATGGATTCACAGTGGGAAGGTCGTGTTAGATGAATCTAATAGATTTCTTTGACTGGGGGACCAAAGTAGTAGACCAAGGAGGGGCTGTGGACATGGCCTACCTAGATTTTAGCAAGGCATTTAATACAGTCCCACACAAAAGATTAATAAACAAGTTAGCCAGCCTTGGAGTGGGTTCCAAGGTGGCAGACTGTATAAAAAATTAGCTGGACAATGGGACGCAAAGGGTAGTAGTAAACAGAGTCCACAGTGAAGAAAGGAGGGTTACTAGTGGGGTACCACAGGGTTCGGTACTGGGACCGGTCCTTTTTAATGTCTTTATAAGTGACATTGCAGAAGAACTGGAAGGAAAAGTATGTCTCTTTGCAGACAACACAAAGTTCTGCAACAGAGCTGATACACAAGATGGAGTGGAAAGGATGAGAAGGGACTTGGCAAGGTTGGAGGAATGGTCAAATGTATGGCAGCTTAGATTCAACACAAAGAAGTGCAAGGTAATGCACCTGGGAAACAGAGACCCAGGGGAAGAGTACACAATGGGGAGTGAAATACTGACAACAATAAAAATGGAAAGGAACCTGGGGGTAATTATATCAGATGACATAAAGGTGTGCAAGCCATGTGAGCAGGCAGTAAGGGAGGCTGGCATGATACTGGGATGCATAGGGAGAGGCATCAACAGTAGAAAACAGGAAGTTGTTATCCCTCTGTACAGACAGTTGGTGAGACCCCATCTGGAGTACTGTGTGCAGTTCTGGAGACCCCATCTCCGCAAAGACATAGACAGAGTGGAGGCTGTCCAGAGGAGGGCAACCAAAATGGTGCAGGGTCTGCACCAGAAGACATACGAAGAGAGACTAAAGGAGCTTAATATGTATACCCTTGAGGAAAGAAGGGAGGGGGGAACATGATAGAAACTTTCAAGTATCTCAAGGAAATCAACAAAGTTCAAGAGTGTAGTATCTTTCAGAAAAAGAGATTCAAACAAGGGGGCACAATTTGAAGATAGAGAGGGGGGATGGCTCAGAGGCAATGTGAAGATGTATTTTTTCACAGAGAGGGTTGTGGATGCATGGAACAGCCTTCCTGAGGAGGTCATGGAGTCAAGAACAGTGGGAGAATTCAAGAATGCATGGGACAGGCATAAGGCAGTCCTAGTGGGGGGTAGGAGGAAGTAGGCTGTTGGTTAACTGGATCTGCAGCTTATCCGTTAGGTAGGAAAATGGGCAGACTAGGTGGGCCAAGCGGTCCTTATCTGTCATCAAATTCTTTGTTTCTATGTTTCTATGTTTAGTGGCCTAGACCAATAATTCTCAGACTTTGCCATAGTGAGCCTCCCACAAGCCGTGGAAAAGATCTTGAGCGCCCCAAATATTGAAATAACCTTGGACCTCCAAATAGAAAAATAGCATACTTATCACAATTCATCAGGAATAAAATGAAACCCCTTCTAATAGTTGGTTCTCACTTTATTCAGCTTATTGAACCCCCCTTGTAATCTCCCCAGTCAGCCTACTTGCTCTGCTATTTTGTCTCTGAACCATTGTTACCCCTTGTTGCAATACCTTCATGGTCAGTCTGCTTCTCATTCTGTTTACCTTCTATCTGGAATAACCTTCCTACCCAACTCTGCCTCCCCTTTACTCTGCTCTTAAGCAACTCCTCAGTGATCCTTTGCTTTATCCTGCTCTTGCTCCTAGTACTTTTCACTAAAGCCTTGTATATGGGCTGTTATACTGGGCTGTTCTGCCACAAGCCTATTTAGTCAATTGTTACCTCTCACTATTTGTTCAGGGTTCCTATTTGTTTGCACTATTGTTCATTTTGTATTGCTTGAGTGCTTGCACTTACCTTTGGCATTGTATTCACTTGCTACCCTTCTCCAGGTTCACCTGTAAAAAAGCCTTAGCTCAGTGAAACTTTCCTGGTCACCAAAATGTAAATAAATACATAAATTCCTCTGTTATCTTTCAGTTTGCCTCATCCCTTCACACAAAATATCTTAAACTCAAAATTCAACTACCCTACTTTTTCTGACTTGCTTGAGCCTCCCCTTTAACAGGTTGGGGCCTCCCCAGGGAGGCTAGCCTCACCATTTGAGAATCCCAATAGACTATCAAAATTAGATATCATTAAATCTCCAGGTCCTGATGACGTGCATCCCAGGGTGTTAAGGGAATTGGCAGCTGTTTTGGCCCCTCCACTCACATATGTTTTTCAGACCTCTCTGGATCTAGGAAAGGCACCCCAGGATTGGAAAATGGCTACAGTTGTGCCCATCTTAAAAAAGGGGGCTAGGTCCAAACCAGAAAATTTCAGACCAGTGAGTTTGACTTCACTAATTGGAAAGGTCTTGGAAGGTGTAATTAAAGATTTAATTATAATCCATCTGGAGGTTAATGGATTGGTGGACCCATCACAGCATAGGTTCACTAAATCCAGGTCTTGACAGACAAATCTGCTGGCTTTTTATGAAATTGTTAACAGAGAATTGAACAATGGAAATTCAGTTGATGTAGTGTATATGGATTTTGTGAAGGCATTCGACATATTGCCTCACATAGAATTATTAAATCTGTTGGAAAAGATCCACCTAAATTGTAATGTTTGTAATTGGGTGTCAGCATGGTTGCAGGGGAGACAACAAAGGGCTACCCATTAAGGGCAAATTTTCAAATTGGTCTCCTATTACTAGTGGTGTACCCCAGGGTTCCGTCTTGGGACCTAGTCTGTTTAACATATATATAGCCTCCCTTCAAGCCATCAATCCAAGGGTATGGTTATACAGGTTTGTTGATGATTGTAGGCTGGGGGCAGTCGTGAAAAATCAGGAAGAAGCGATGGAATTGCAGAACACCATAGATGGCATTTCTGAGTGGACCACTGCTCATCAGCTGCTTTTGAACACTATAAAATGCAAAGTAATGCATATGGGCAAATCAAATAAACATAATAACTATAAACTTGCAAACTCACCATTTATAGTTACCAACGAAGAAAGAGATTTGGGTATTACAATTGGTTCTGATCTAAAGTTTAGCACCCACTGTAGGTCCCAGATGAAAAAAGCAAACCAAAACTTGAATTGCATTAAGATATATTGCAAGCAGGGATGTAAAAGTATTAATTCCACTTTGAGACTCCATTTGGAATATGCCATCCAGGTGTGGTCCCCTCAAAATAGGGAAGATATTATTAAATTAGAGTCTGTCCAAAGGAGATTTACCAGATCTATACACGGTTTGAAAACTAAACCATCTCTAGATAGATTGACTTCCCTTAATTTCTATTCATTGTGCTACAGGAGGTTCGGGGGGATATGTGCCTATTGTATAGGATAATCAGAGATGTTAACTGTCGAACTGAGCTAGGAATTTTTCCTAGGACAGATGAGCATGGTAGTAGAAGGCACTGCAAACAACTGATACGATCTACATGGAAACACAATGCAAGAAGGCACTGGTATAGTCAGAGGGTGGTTACTCCTGGAATGCTCTACCAGGGACCATAGTTAATAGTGGGAGTATGAAACAATTTAAACATAATTTGGATTTGCATTTTGGGGAAAAGACAAATAGGTTTTGAATTTTAGAAGTAAAAGGCAAGCTTTAAGGATGCAAGTCTATTTGCTTGAATAAATCTATGAAATCTGTTAAATCATTGTCCCCTTTTCTTGTATTTCCTTTGCAGGATAGGTGACACACAGGCGGGCATGGGAAGAGGCAGATAGGTGTGGCTGCCAGGCAGCCAATGGAGCAACAGCTGCAGGCTAAAGACCAAGTAGCAGGTAAGTGTATGACATGTGCAGCAGTCCTCTGTACCTAGGGTAGGGTGTTGTGGGGGGTGGCGCCATTACCCACCACAGTGTGGTTCACAGTAAACACAACTGTGGAGTCAAGCCATACAAAAATGAGGATACTGGACTTTAGAAAGGCTGACTTTGACAAAATGGGTGAGTACCAAAGGAATGCACTAGCAAATGGGCAGAAAGGAGGGGTGGAAGAAAAATCAGAACTGCCATCATAAAGGCAACAAGCCTTTGTGTGAAGCAAATAAAGAAAACAAAATGGAGTAAAAAACCACTATGATTCTCAAAAGAGGTAGTGGGGAAGGTTAGGAACGAAAAGACAGCATTCAGGAAGTATAAGACATTACAGGAGGAACAGGACAGAGAACTGTATCAGTTAAAGCAGAAGGAAGCGGGGAAGGCAGTCAGAACAGTGAAGGCCCAAACCAAAGAAAAGATAGCCAACTCAGTTAAGAAGGGGGATAAAACCTTTTATAGGTACATCAGGGAGCAAAGGAAGAACAAGGAAGGAATACTGAAGCTTAATAAAGGGGAGGGGAAGTGGGCAGAGGGTGACAGTGAAAAGCAGAGATACTGAACGCATACTTTTGCTCAGTATTCACAAAAGAAGAAGAGGAGGTACCTAAACCAAACAATAGAAGCACTCTGGGCTGGGGGGTTGACACCAGTCCATTCACAGAAGAAAGGGTCCTGAAAGAACTCCTAAAACTCAAGGTGGACAGAGCAATGGGGCCTGACAGGATTCACCCCAGAATTCTAAAAGAACTAAGGGGAAACCTAGTGACACCACTGACTACCCTTTTTTAACAAATCATGGGAGGATGGGGTGGTACCTTAGGACTGGAGGAGGGCTGATGTGATTCCCCTTCACAAAAGTGGGAGCAAAGCAGAGACAGGAAACTACAGACCTGTAAGTTTGACCTCAGTGCTAGGGGAAAAGGATGGAATCGCTTCTGAAAGAAAGAATTGTTGAGTACCTGGCCTAGAGGCCATTGGGGCACAGGACCCAAGGCAGCATGGATTCACAGTGGCAAGGTCATGTCAGACAAATCTAATTGATTTCTTTGACTGGGTGACCAAAGTAGTAGACCAGGGAGAGGCTGTGGATATGGCCTAGCTAGATTTTAGCAAGGCATTTGACACAGTCCCACATAAAACATTAATAAACAAGTTAGCCAGCCTGGGAGTGGGTCCCAGGGTTGTAGCCTGGGTAACAAATTGGCTGCACAACAGGACACAGAGGGTAACAGTAAATGGAATTCACTCTGAAGAAAGGGGGGTTACTAGTGGGGTACCTCAGGGTTCACTACTGGGACAAGTCCTCTTTAATGTCTTTATAGGAGACATTGCAGAGGGTCTGGAAAGAAAAGTATGCCTCTTTGCAGACGACACAAAGATCTTTTTTTTTGGGGGGGGTCCTCCGTCTTCCTTCAGCCTAGTCATGGCCCCCCGGGGCTCCCACCACCTGCCCATTGCCGCCCCTCCGGTCACCCGGCTTTCCCCGGGGCGGGGCCGCACTGGTACCCCAGCTCCAGTGCCGCGAACCAGTAACGAGCTGGGAGGCGGGCAGGGTGAATTGAAGCCCCGGGAGGCTTCACCCAGATGGAGGACCCTCCTTCTTTCTTCCTTAGTTTTTCTCCCTCCGGGAGGCGGGACGGTAATGACGCCAGCGTCCACCCCACCTCCTCCCTCCTGATGTAAGCATGGCAGCGTGAGTGCCCCCAGCCTCCGCCAGGGTCCCCAACGCTCCGGATGCTGCCCCGACCCTCCCCCCGGAGAAGGAGAGCAGTCCATAGACGCTCGATCCCTTTCCCCCTAGCCAGCCCTCCGATGACTCGGGTCCGTTCCTGAACCCAGGTCACCGGCGTCGCAAGCAGAAATCCCACCGCTGCGCCGATGGGCCGGCTAGACAACACAAAAATCTGCAACAGAGCTGATACACCAGGGGATTTGGTAAGGATGAGAAGGGACTTGGCAAGGCTGGAGGAATGGTCAAAAGTATGGCAGCTGAGATTCAATGCAAAGAAATGCAAAGTAATGCACCTGGGAAACAAAAACCCAGGTGAAGAGTATACAATGGGGGGGAAGGTACTAACAACAACAAATATGGAAAGGGACCTGGGGTAGTCATATCAGATGATCTTAAGGTAGGCAAACAATGTGAGAAGGCAGTAAGGAGAGCTGGGTGGATACTGAGATGCATAGGGAGAGGCGTCACCAGTAGAAAACAGGAAGTTGTTATCCCTCTGTACAGACAGTTGGTGAGACACCATCTGGAGTACTGCATGCAGTTCTGGAGACCCCATCTCTGCAAGGACATAAACAGGATGGAGGTGGTCCAGAGGAGGGCAACTAAAATGTTGCAGGGTCTGCACCAGAAGTCATATGAAGAGAGAGACTAAGAGAGCTTAAAATGTATACCCATGAAGAAAGGAGGGGGAGAGGGGATATGATAGAAACTTTCAAGTACCTCAAGGAAATCATCAAAGTCCAAGAGGGGAGCATCTTTTAGAAAAAGAGGTGCAAGAACAAGGATGCACAATTTAAAGATAGAGGGGGGAAGGCTCGGGGCAATGTGAGGAAATACTGTTTCACAGAGAGATAGAGTGGTGAACACATGGAACCACCTTCCTTAGGAGGCTGTGGGGTCAAAAACAGTGGGGTAATTTAAGAATGCATGGGACAGCCATAAGGCAATTATAGTGGGGGGGTAGGAGGAAGTAGGCTGTTGGTTAACTAGAATATGCAGCTTATCCAATAGGTAGGAAAATGGGCAGACTGGGTGGGCCAAGCGGTCCTTATCTGCCATCAAAGTCTATGCTTCTATGTTTCTGCCGGCCATAGCCTGCACACTGTGTTTGTCCATGTGTTGGTTTTCCTTCACACTTGGCAGTGTTTGTCAGCAGCTTGTGGTTGACCCATCGTGCACATGGTTCCTGTGTGCTGTTCCCCAGTTGCTGTCACTGGTGGTAGCTGTGGGTACCCAACAGTGCACACATGGGGATGCCACTGGGCCTGCATGAGTGATGCACATGTGGGCCTTGGTCCCCGCTGTGGGGGGCATGTGCACATGTCCCTTTGCGGCATACTCCCTGTGCCACATTCTCTTCATTGTCGGTGCTGTTTCCTGGCCTGTTGTCAGTGTCTGCTGTGCGTGGTGTGTTGGCAGCATTGTCCATGGGGCAGCACAGCATCAGTCATGCACACACAGCCCATTGGGTGGTGGGGGTTTGTCTTTGTGTGGGCCCTAACACTCATTTCTTATGAGTTTCCCCAGATTGGGTCATCCAGGTGCAGGAAGAGGTCAGCGCAGTGTGGGCGTACTGGGAGAAGGCGTCATATACCTGCAACATATGGCCTTTGGGGTATACCAGCGGCAGACGGTCCACATCTGTACGTCGTGGAGACTGCTGGCAGCCACATGGACACTCATTGAAGAGGTGCGCCACATGAGAGAGGACCTCCATCGGCAGAGGCGTTAGGCTGACATGGACATTTTTGTACATAGCCCCAGTACTCCTGTCCCCACATCCCTATTGCCTGTGGACATAGTTCTTTCCCTCCCATCACTGTCCCTTGTCACGCTCATCCCCATTGCTTAGTGAACATAGTTATTTAAGCTGCATTTTTACAGTTCACGGCTGGTGTTATAATCGTCTTCAGTTGTTTTCTGCTTTTTGCCATGATGTTTGCCTTTCATTGCCTGTTTCTTACTCCTTTGTTCCACTGTGTTTCTCCAGTTTTGTTATTACAGTATGGTTTCCTATATGCATGTGTGTTTGTGTGTCTCCCTAGCATGTCTGTTGCTTCAGTATGCTGTGTTTGTCCATGGTTGGACTCTGGCCCAGGCATTTCCTGGCCCATGGTGTTTCTGTAGTGTGACACTGGTGGGTACTCACATCCTTGCTTTTCTTTGACATGGTGTTCAATGGGTTGCCTGGGGGGTTTGGCTCTGTGCTTGCCACAGTGGCATGTGCCCATGTCCACACTTCCAGCACTGTGCACACCTCTGCTATGTTCCTCTTCCCCGTGCTGCTGTGCTGTGCTAGTCTACAAACTGTGTCCCTGTGTGCCTGTTCAGCGTGTGTTGCATACCACCATGTTCCTGTCTGCCAGTCTGCCTGTGGACCACTGTGTCTGTGCTGTGGCACCCAGTGCACTCCTGCATGGTGCTTTAGCATGGTGGCAACGTTGCTTGGCTATTCCTTGTTGGCTGTTGGGCCTCTGGTCATGGGGGTGCTCATTCCCTGCAACCCTCTGTGTCATGCCCATTGTGCACCCTCTCCCATTGGTTGCCCACGTCTGCGTGGGGCTCTGCATTGTGTCCAAGGCTATGGGTCTGTGTTCACTCTGCACTGTATCTGTACCATCCACCTGTCCTTTGTCATTGTGGTTCTTCCCTGCCTCCTTTGCCTCCTGTGCCATGGTTCTGTGCCTTTGCACAGCCCTGGCTGTTTTCCCTGTCACCTGGGGGAACTTGCTTCATTTGCTGTATTGAGCCTGCACAGTTGCTCTGGCGCATTTCAGGTTGTGCCGGTGCAAGTCCAGTCATGCCATGGCACATCTTTCAATATTCAGCATTGGTTGCGCTGGCACATTTCTATGGCGCATCTTCTGAATTTTGCATTTTTTTGTGCTATGGCGCATCTGGGTTGCGCGGCGCATCCACTTGCCCAAGTTCAGGGTGCACTTCTGAAAATCTAGCCCATTGTGTTCCTTCAGCAAATCTTCTGCATAGACTTATCCATGTAACAAGAAAAGAACAAAATGCTAAGTGATATAATAACAAACGTTGCAACAGAAACATTGCAGTTTACTGCAGAAAGGACCATGTGACCTACCCAGTCTGCCCATTTGCCTACCAATTTCAAACCACAGATCCTAGTTGATCTGCAGCTCACCCTTTCTTTCCTGTCTCTAGGGTTCTCTTTATGTCTATCCCACGCATTCTTGAATTCACTGTTTTTGACCCCACCACCTCCTTTGGGAGAGCATTCCAAGCATCCACGACGCTTTCAGAGAAAAAGTACTTTCTCATGTTGCTCCTGAATGTCTCCCCTTCCAACTTCATGACCTCTTGTTTTTGCACATCTTCTCTTTTGAAAGCTGCTACCCTCTCATGCCTTGTTTATACCCCTGAAGTACCTGAATGTTTCTATCATGTGCCCCTTTCTCTCTCTTTTCCTCCTCCAGGGAATACAGATTGAGTTCCCCTAGCCTTTCCTTGTAAGGCTTTTCATGCAGATCATGTACCATCTTTGTAGACTTCCTCTGGACTGCCTCCAGCTGCTCTATGTCCTTCCGGTGATGAGGTCTCTAGAACTGGACACAGTACTCCAGCTGAGGTCTCGCCAGTGATCTGTACAGTGGCATAACCACCTCCCTCTTTCTGCTGGTGATACCTCTCCCTATGCACCCCAACATTCCACTTGCTTTCCCTGCCATCTTGTCACACTGTTTAGCTGCCTTTAGGTAACTAGATATGAATACCCCCAGGTCCTGTCCTGCTTGGTGGCTGCCAGCACCTCACCCCATCTTGTACACCTCCCCTGAATTTCTGCTCCCCAAGTGCATGACTTTGCACTTTTTTGCACTGAATGTTAGCTGCCACAATTCTGACCACTCCTCCAACCTGCTTAAGTCTTTTCTCGTTTTTTCTATCCTCCCTGGAGTGTCAACCCTGTTGCAGAACTTAGTGTCATCTGCAAAAAGACATGCTTTCCCATCCAGCACCTCCACAATGTCACTTATGAAGACATTGAAGAGGACTGTACCCAGGACTGATCCCTGTGGCACCCCGCTGGTCACCTTCCTCTCCTCAGAATGTTCCCCATTTACCAGCACCCTCTGTGTCCTGCCCCTAGTCAATTTCTGACCCAGTTCACCACTTTGGGGCCATCCCCCTGCTGCCTTACTTGTTTGTCAACCTTCTATGTGGGATGGTATCAAAGGCTTTGCTAAAATCTAAGTAGGCCACATCCACCACCCTTCCCTGATCTACCTCCCTGGTCATTCAGTCAAAGAAATACGTTAGATTTGTTTGACATGACCTTCGCACTGTGAATCCATGCTGTACTATATATGTTTTTATGATCTAATTTATTATGTTACAAAGCACAGTGACTAGATTATTAAATACAATCTCAGTCCCTTTTTTGCTTATGTCATTTAATAAGTGTCAGCAATTGTACATATAGTAGACACACAATAAAATACATTATACAATGTGGTATTATGAACTACAAAACCAACAAGGTTTAATTATGTTAAAAAGTAAGGAAATCCATTAAAGAAGGACATTACTTCATTGCATCTGCTCAGGTACTACCTACTGCCACTAATGTATGTAAATGTCGTGATAGGGTTTTCAGCCCTACCACTGCCCCTGGGATGCCAAAGCACCACCATTTTCGATTGTGTAACATTTATGAAAAGGAAATTAACATCACAAATCATCAAATTTATTATTACAATCAGCAATTTAGAAGTCATAAAATAATATCGGGATAATATGACTGGGCCATATATTTCCTTGTAACAATATTATCTGCATGTGCGAAGCCTGCTATTATAATGCTATAATAATTATGTCCCAGTGTTGAAAAGAGAACCCCATTCATTTTGAAATGCCGTAATTTACCATGAATTGTTCTGAACATGAGAAATATTTCTGCTCACAAAGGAAGCGGCCATGACTGAACGGTGGGAGCCTCCGGTGAAAAAAAAATAGCAGACACAAGGAAAATACTGGGCACTCACCATGCCAAAGCATCAGACATAAAACGGAGCAAGGTAAACATGAAAAGTTAGTGGGGGCTCCTTCCAATTTGAATTTTTATATGGGGTGTTAGTGGGTCCTCCTCCAGTTAGAATTTTTATATGGGGTGTTAGAGGGGGCTCTTCCAGTTTGAATTTTATATGGGGAGTTAATAGGGGCCCCTCCAGCGTGAATATTTATATGGGGTGTTGGTGGGGCTCCTCCAATTTGAATTTTTATATCGGGAGTTAGTGGGGGCTCCTCCCATGTGAAAATGTTTATATGGGGTGTTAGCGGTGCTCCTCCAGTGTGAATGTTTATATGGGAAGTTAATGGGGGTTCCTCCAGTGTGAATGTTTACATGAGGAGTTAGTGGTGGCTTCTCCAGTGTGAATGTTTATATGGGGAGTTAGTGGGGGCTTCTCCAGTGTAAATGTTTATATGGGGAGTTAGTCTGGAATCCTCCAGTGTGAATGTTTATATGGTGTGTTGGTGGTGGCTCCTCTAGTGTGACTGTTTATATAGGGTGTTAGTGGTGGCTCCTCCAGTGTGAATGTTTATATGGGGTGTTAGTGGGAGCTTCTCCAGTGTGAATGTTTATATGGGGAGTTAGTGGTGGCTCCTCCAGTGTGAATGATTATATGGGGAGTTGGTGGTGGCTCCTCCAGTGTGAATGTTTTAATGGGGAGTTAGTGGTGGCTCCTCCAGTGTGAATGTTTATATGGGGAGTTAGTGGTGAATCCTCCAGTGTGAATGTTTATATGGGGTGTTAGTGGGGGCTTCTCCTGTGTGAATGTTTATATGGGGAGTTAGTGGTGGCTCCTCCAGTGTGAATGATTATATGGGGAGTTGGTGGTGGCTCCTCCAGTGTGAATGTTTATATGGGGAGTCAGTGGTGGCTTCTCCAGAGTGAATGTTTATATGGGGAGATAGTGATGGCTCCTCCAGTGTGAATGTTTATATGGGGAGTCAGTGGTGGCTTCTCCAGAGTAAATGTTTATATGGGGAGATAGTGATGGCTCCTCCAGTGTGAATGTTTAAATGGGGAGTTAGTGGTGGCTCCTCCAGTGTGAATGTTTATATGGGGAGTTAGTGGTGGCTCCTTCAGTACGAATGTTTATATGGGGAGTTAGTGGGGGCTCCTCCAGTGTGAATGTTTATATGGGGTGTTTGTGGGGGCTTCTCCAGTGTGAATGTTTATATGGGGAGTTAGTGTGGGCGTCTCCAGTGTGAATATTAATATGGGGTGTTAGTGGGGGCTTCTTGAGTATGAATATTTATAAGGGGAGTTAGTGGTGGCTCCTCCAGTGTGAATGTTTATATGGGGAGTTAGTGGTGACTCCTCCAGTGTGAATGTTTATATAGGGTGTTAGTAGGGGCTTCTCCTGTGTGAATGTTTATATGGGGAGTCTATTGGGGCTCCTCCAGTGTGAATTTTTATATGGGGAGTTAGTGTGGTGTCCTTCAGTGTTAATGTTTATATGGGATGTTAGTGGGGGATTCTCGAGTATGAATATTTATATGGGGAGTTAGTGGTGGTTTCTCCCGTATGAATGTTTATATGGGGAGTTAGTGGAGGCTCCTCCAGTGTGAATGTTTATATGGGGAGTTGGTGGTGGTTCCTCCAGTGTGAATGTTTATATGGGGTGTTAGTGGTGGCTCTTCCAGTACGAATGTTTATATGGGGATTTAGTGGAGGCTTCTCAAGTGTGAATGTTTATATGGGGAGATAGTGTGGCTCCTCCCATGTGAATGTTTAAATGGGGAGTTAGTGGTGGCTCCTCCAGTGTGAATGTTTATATGAGGAGTTAGTGGTGGCTCCTCCAGTGTGAATGTTTACATGGGGTGTTAGTGGGGGCTCCTCCAGTGTGAATGTTTATATGGGGTGTTTGTGGGAGCTTCTCCAGTGTGAATGTTTATATGGGGAGTTAGTGGTGGCTCCTCCAGTGTGAATGTTTATATGGGGAGTTATTGGGGGCTCCTCCAGTGTGAATGTTTATATGGGGTGTTTGTGGGGGCTTCTCCAGTGTGAATGTTTATATGGGGAGTTAGTGGTGGCTCCTCCAGTGTGAATGTTTATATGGGGGAGTTAGTGGGGGCTCCTCCAGTGTGAATTTTTATATGGGGAGTTAGTGTGGGTGCCTCCAGTGTGAATATTAATATGGGGTGTTAGTGGGGGCTTTTTGAGTATGAATATTTATATGGAGAGTTAGTGGTGGCTCCTCCAGAGTGAATGTTTATATGGGGAGTTAGTGGTGACTCCTCCAGTGTGAATGTTTATATGGAGAGTTAGTGGTGACTCCTCTAGTGTGAATGTTTATATAGGGTGTCAGTGGGGGCTTCTCCTGTGTGAATGTTTATATGGGGAGTTAGTGATGACTCCTCCAGTGTGAATGTCTATATGGGGAGTTTATGGGGGCTCCTCCAGTGTGAATTTTTATATAGGGAGTTAGTGTGGGTGCCTCCAGTGTGAATGTTTATATGGGGAGTTAGTGTGGGCTCCTTCAGTGTGAATATTAATATGGGGTGTTAGTGGGGGATTCTTGAGTATGAATATTTATATGGGGAGTTAGTGGTGGCTCCTCCCATGTGAATGTTTATATGGGGAGTTAGTGGAGGCTCCTCCAGTGTGAACGTTTATATGGGGAGTTGGTGGTGGCTCCTCCAGTGTGAATGTTTCTATGGGGTGTTAGTGGTGGCTCTTCCAGTATAAATGTTTATATGGGGATTTAGTGGGGACTTCTCGGGTGTGAATGTTTATATGGGGAGATAGTGTGGCTCCTCCAGTGTGAATGTTTAAATGGGGAGTTAGTGGTGGCTCCTCCAGTGTGAATGTTTATATGGGGGTGTTAGTGGGGGATTCTCCAGTGTGAATGTTAATATGAGGAGTTAATGGTGGCTCCTCCAATGTGAATGTTTATATGGGGTGTTAGTGGGGGCTTCTCGAGTGTGAATGTTTAAATGGGGAGTAAGTGGTGACTCCTCCAGTGTGAATGTTTATATGGGGTGTTATTGGGGGCTTCTCCTGTGTGAATGTTTATATGGGGAGTTAGTGGTGGCTCCTCCATTGTGAATGTTTATATGGGGAGTTAGTAGGGGCTCCTCCAGTGTGAATGTTTATATGGGGAGTTAGTGGGGGCTTCTCCAGTGTGACTGTTTATATGGGGAGTTAGTGGTGGCTCCTCCATTGTGAATGTTTATATGGGGAGTTAGTAGGGGCTCCTCCAGTGTGAATCTTTATATGGGGAGTTAGTGGGGGCTTCTCGAATATGAATATTTATATGGGGAGTTAGTGGTGGCTCCTCCAGTGTGAATGTTTATATGGGGTGTTAGTGGTGGCTCCTCCAGTGTGAATGTTTAAATGGGGAGTTAGTGGTGGCTCCTCCAGTGTGAATTTTTATATGGGGAGTTAATGGTGGCTTCTCCAGTGTGAATGTTTATATGGGGTGTTAGTGGGGGCTTCTCCTCTGTGAATGTGTATATGGGGAGTTAGTGGTGGCTCCTTCAGTGTGAATATTTATATGGGGAGTTAGTGGTGGCTTCTCCAGAGTGAATGTTTATATGGGGAGATAGTGGTGGCTCCTCCAGAGTTAATGTTTAAATGGGGAGTTAGTGATGGCTCCTCCACTGTGAATGTTTATATGGGGAGTTGGTGGTGGCTCCTTCAGTGTGAATGTTTATATGAGGTGTTAGTGGTGGCTCTTCCAGTGTGAATATTTATATGGGGAGTTAGTGGTGGCTTCTCCAAAGTGAATGTTTATATGGGGAGATAGTGGTGGCTCCTCCAGTGTTAATGTTTAAATGGGGAGTTATTAATGGCTCCTCCAGTGTGAATATTTATATAGGGTGTCAGTGGGGGCTTCTCCAGTGTGAATGTTTATTTGGGGAGTCAGTGTTGGCTCCTCTAGTGTGAATATTTATATGGGGAGTTAGTGGTGGCTCGTCCAGTGTGAATATTTATATGGGCTGTAAGTGGGGACTTCTCCAGTGTGAATGTTTATATGGGGTGTTAGTGGGGACCTCTCCAGTGTGAATGTTTATATAGGGTGTTAGTGGGGGCTCCTCCAGTTTGAATTTTTGTGTTATCGCTGTGATTGTACTCCCTATAAAATAAAATAGTATTTTATCTGCACCTTACTCAGTTTCACATCTGGTGCTCTGGTATGGTGAGGGCCCGGCATCCTCCTCGTTCCTGTGATCAATATATTTCTCATCCTAGAGACACAAAAGGATGATATGAAGGGGAAAAATATTTCATAAAAAGCAAAGATGACAATTGTTTTATATTGCCACAAAAAACCCAGAAATGATTAAGTTATATACAAAACAAAAGAGAAACGTATGTGTAATGAGAAAATGCAAGGCTGTTATATGTATGCTACATTGCCACATTTCCTTTGATATATCCACATTTCTGTGAATTCAGGTCTCTGCAAAAGCGAACCAAAAGAAAAGTACTGATGCATTTGCTACTGTACTACTCACATAGTAAACAAATAGTTACATATACAGAACACATTTAATGCCAGCTGCTAACTACTGGACTACTCCCTGCTGAGGCGTGACAGACCAGACCCTAAAAGAGGAGGGGGTACTTCTATACCTCAAAATTCCCCTCACTGCTACCCTAGCCCTTCACGCTGAAGAACGCTCCCTCTGTGATTGGCTCATGGCTGAACTTACACTTGGCACGCACAAGAAGATTTTCATAGGGTGTTGCTGTAATGTGTCATATGGGGGAATCTTGGGCCTAAGAAACTTCGTAGAGGGTCAAAGATTGCTCTCCCCATACAGGGAATGCATAGTTCTAGGTGATGTAAACCTCAACTGGCTAAGCCCTAAGCAGCCGAAGTACAGTGACCTCCTAAAGCAGCAGAATCTCATGCAAATCATTACCCTTCCCACTAGAAGAAATAACAAATCCCCAAACCACTCCCTATTGGACTGGATGATAAATTGAGAGGCTAGGATCCTCCAAGCAGGTACACTATCCAATGCTACTAGTGATCCTGTCCCAACCTACATCATTTGGTCATCCAAATTTAAGAACCCACCCCTGAGATACCTGACTTTTAGGGATTTTGTCCACTATGATACCTCCCGCCTGCTCAGTGACATCAAGGCACTTCCAACTCTACGTTAGCTACCCCATGTCTCCTTCTTCCCTCCTATTGTACCCTTCCTTCTGATTTCTGCCTCTTCTCTACCCCTGTCTGCCCTCCTCCTTCCCTTGAGTGCTTATACTCCCATTGTGCTCCCTCTATTGCAGTAAGGTTGCAACCTTCCATCCCTCTCCTCTAGGCACTTTGACAGTAGTTTCTATTTACTTTATTCTGACATGGCAAATTACTTTGAGACCAACTGTATTGTTGTACATATTATTCTGAATGCTCTGTTATTGTTTTATTCTCAGTATCTGTAAGTGGTTTGTATTTATCTTTAAATATTTCTGTCTGTTTCAGTTTGACGTGGAACCTCTGTAAATGAGCCTGTGGCTCAAAGGTCTTTCCAAAAATCAGAATAAGTAAGGCTGTAAATTGGCAAAATCTCTACTCTCTTCCAGACATCACGTCACCAGTAGGATATCTCACCGATGCCCTTGCGCTCATACAGTACAGGCACTTTCCATTAACAACTCACCGTGTGAGAGGCGTATGTACCCGTTGGGTCACAAAAGACATCCTCTCCCTAACGAAAAGCAGAGACATTGATTTGGGTCACCCACAAAGCTACCCCTTCCCGACACATGGAACGAGTATCGGAGGTTGAGAAATAAATGTAAGCGGTAAATTACAACTTGTAAGGTGAGCTACTATCAAAAGCTGCAAGCTGAAAAACTCAGAACCACCCACCTATTTTGGACAACTTTAACTTCCATGATGGCACATGAACCCCATCACCCTACCTTGCATCTCAGAACCACAACAGGCCTCCTCATAAACCCCATCGAAGTAGCTAATGACCTAAACAATAAATTTACAGACCTCATGGCCCTCTTTGACAAACTGCCGTCTTCAAATGCTGCTCACCAATCTCACTCTGACAAACGGACCCCCACGTTGGTTTCCCACACTTCTCCTTTTCATTTCAAGACCATTTCCTATAAAGATACTCTCAAGCTGCTAAAGAGCCTACCTAACTTGAGGTAGCCCAGGTAGTGATGGGTTTTCCGCCACTTCCAGAAGCTCATTGCTACTTGTGTTGCCAAACCTCTGACCACAATCTTTAATCTCATTCTGTCCACCTCATCTGTGCCCACCAAGAGGAGAATGCCTAGGGTAGTACCTATTTTTAAGGCAGATGATCCCCTATCACTGAATAACTACAGACCCATCTCAATACTACCTCATCTCAGCAGTCTACTGGAAAAAATCATCCACCACCACCTCTCAGAGCACATTAACAGATACAACCTCCTATGCCCACACCAGCATGCTTTAGAAAACACCACAGCACTGCATCTGCCTGGTGCATTTCTCAGACCATGTCATCAGAAACATGGACATAGGGAACCTCACTGGTGCCATCTTCATTGACCTGACCAAGGCTTTCAACCTAGTCGATTGCCACTTGCTCTACCACAGGTTGGTGGGCCTTGGTTGTTTGATGGAGATGGCAACGTGGTTCCAGAATAACCTCTCGGATTGATACCAGATGGTTACTGTCAATGGTGCTACCGCTACAGCTAAGGCTGTCACCCCTGGAGTACCCCAAGGCTCTATCCTGGGTCTGCTCCTATTCTCACTGTTTATAAAGCCCCTACCTGATGAAAGCCACACATGTAAGGCTATCCTGTATGCTGATGACTAGGTGTTATTCCACAGTGCCAATTTGCTGGCAAATCTCTCTTCCCTGTTAACTCAGAACTATCGAGCAGTGCACAACTGGTTACTGGGTAACAGACTACTGGTAAATGTTAACAAAACTAAGACCATACTCCTGAGATCGAAACCTGAGATATCTAGCCTGGCAAGCACCTCTTCACCCCTGACTGCTCTAGCTCTAGATGGCTACCCACTTGAGAATGTGACAAGTTTCAAATACCTGGGTGTCACCCTTGACCCTTCCTAAACTTACTCCATACAAATTAGCACCACCATACACCGAATAAACCAGAAACTGGCAATGGGCTACCACCTTAGACACTATCTTACCCCAGCAGCTAAACTTGCCATAGCTTAAGCAAACCACCTTTCTCTCTCCTTGACTATTGTGTCATCATATATACTCACACCTCTGCCAGTCTTCTCACTCGACTTACCAAAAACTACAACATCTGCAGATTTGCACAAATGGCACCATACGTCACCCACCACCGCTCTCTTTTTCAGGCCCTCAGCTGGCTCCCCTATTATGCATGATGTAGTTACCTCCTCGGATGTACAGCGACAACTCCATCAAGGACAGAGACCTATCCCTGTCTCCCTACTCAACAAGCAGCACTGCCCCCACCCCTTGAGAAACTCTGGCGTCCCACCTTTGAAAACCACAGAATATTCATAAACTTGGGTAGTAGCTTTTCTTTGTCGCACCCTAGTCATGGAACAATCTCCCTGACTCCCTCCACTCTCTTGACTCTCACTTTGCATTCAGGATGCACTATAAAAGCCACCTTACTGAGGTTCCATGTCGTATAATAGTGATCTCAAAATAGCGATTGTTATTATGGCGAGTGTATATTGCCGAAAAGCAAATCGGCTATACACATACGCAACAACAAAACATCCAGCAATATAACAAGTGTTTATGGGAGGGCTGTGCCTCCACCCCTGATTAAGGATTAGTAACTCCAGGGGGTGCATGTTGGGAGGGTCTGACACTCTGATCGCCACAAAAAAATGAAGGCAGCAGTACCCACCAACAAAATTTTCACCCTCCCCATCCCCAGCCCCAAACCCACTGCCTGCTTCACCATAGATAGCTGCCCTCACCACCACACCACGTAACTGGCTTGGCTGCAGCAGGCACACTACACCCTCAAAACCCTCTTCCCTATCCCTCCCCTTCCCACTGCTATTCTGCCCTTTCAGTTGCCCTACAGTACCATCGCCTTCACAGACGGTCGCTACCCCTTCAGGGTTGCCCATAAGGATAGTGCTATGGTGTGAGTCACCATTCTGACAGTTGCTCACATTCAGTCACTATCCTCACATGATACCCTTATTGACTGCAGCAATGTGTACTTGTCCCCCAGGGTGAATCTACTGTCCCACAATGTATGGCTCACTGAATAGTAACCAAACAAGAAAAAACTCGCACTTGCATTCAGTTTGTAAAGTGCAAATTTATTCTGGCAACATGCCTGTAAAAAACAGCCGCAGCACTTCAACCCTGTAGCGGGCCTTCCTCGGGGAGCAGATCTCAGGCTTCAACAAACATGCACACTGTTTAAACAAATGGGTAGACAATATAGCGCAGTGGTTTAAGGCTCTGAGCTGCAAATCTGGAGACCTGGATTTGAATCACACAGCCCCCACTTGCATACTGTGTGACCCCGAGCAAGTCACTTAACTTCCCTGTGCTCCCAGGTCGTGCATGTAAACAAGCTTTCAGCTTAGTGTGCTACTCCTGGTTAAACAATTGGGGGAAAAAATGAACTTAAAGTGACAGTCCACTAATCATCCTAAAACATATTATACAAAAAATCAAAATGGTCTTTCAAGTAAGTTCCCAGGCTGTGATATTCAATGAGGTACATAGTTCAGGAGTCTCTTATGATTAAAGTCAAACATATAGCTTTATGTATAGATTTTTCATAAATCTATTTAGATATTACAGTCTAGATCCATCATGAAGCAATAATCTTTGTCTATTATAATCAAAAACAACGCCATAAACTTGAGTATGCCAGAAGAGAACTTATTAGTAAGTTATCTTTCTTGTATAAACAGAGGTCACCTAGGTTGCTAAAGCTCACAAACTTATTAAATCCAAGAATACTGAAACTGGCATAGACAAACTATCTATCAGCATAAGGGAACCAAAATTATAACATATATCCTAGTTTCAGCTTGCATAATTGATAGTTATTACGTGTCAAATAAATTACACATATCATATATCTATTTTTAACTCCTTAACCCTTTTTAATTAAAGGATATTAAACTTAAATATTCCCTAAATGTAAAATACCTTGAATCTGTAAGTTTTCATCACAAAATCAGTCACAAGATAATTTTACTAGGGTGCTAGTCACCAGTTAAGATGATTATTAGTGTGAGTGTGTGTGGGGGGGGGGGGAGTGCTATATGTAATTCAGAATTATGGAAATAGCAGAAAGGAATACAAAGGGATGGAACTATGTTGATGCACCTAAAAACAAATTCATTCAAATACCCTTTACGCTACTGGAACATAAGTTATATGGGTAGCTCTGTTTCAACTTGTCACAGGTATAAAATCTTATTCCTACAATATCTCACTTTAAGGCTAGATATACAAAGAAAGAAAAAGGGGGAGGGGTATATTTGGTTACATAAAAATATACAGAAATGGACATTTCAGAAACACCTATCCCCTGGTCTGACTCAGTGATGAACCAGTCCATGGGCTTACATTTGTATAGCTCTCACATAGCATTTTCAGATCAGTGTGGTACAGGTAAATTTCCTAAAAAATTAAAAGGAGAAATAGTTAAGGGTCTGGAGGGAAAAAGAGGGTTTCAGAACAGACAATAAGGAATGATACCATTTACAGGTAAGGAGAGAAATCTATTTCTTCATTAAGACCCAGGGGGGTTGCAGTCTCTAAGGTACAGATCCACTTTGTTTCTTGGTAACTTGGTAACTTGGTATGAATAGACAATGTACGCCCAGGCCCATTTAATTGTCTCCCACTCCTAGTGGGCTTATCTGTTGATGTATTGTTTACTATTTTAAGGACAGGAATTTATCTAAGTTCATTTTTAAATGAGTCAAGTGATGTTGCTTCCACTGCTTTTTTTGGCAATGTATTCCATATTAAGGGAGTCCGAATATTGTAGAAGTTCAAATGCCTATTAGTTCTTGCCCTGCTTATAAAAATGTGTTTATTATGTGATCTTGAATTTACAGTTTTATGAATCCATGTTATATTACATTGTGACATTAATGTTTTATCTATCAAAATCCGGTATAAGAATAATAAGTCTCCTCTAATTCGTCTTTTTTCCAAGGAATACAGATTGAGCTTTGATAATCTGTCTGCATATTCCATATTTTGTAAGCCTTTTATTGATTTTGTCAAACGTCTTTGGACTTTTTCCACCCTATATATGTCTTTCTTTAAATATAGACTCCAAATTGGCAATCCATAGTCAAGATGAGGGAGTACATAAATCCCATACAATTTTAGAACACACTCTCTATTCCTAGACATGAAGGCTCTTTTAATAGATTAGATGATACTATTACATTTTCCTATTGTTTCGTGGCAATGTGTTTACTTAGTTCCTTCCCCCCTGGTGTCTTTCCACATGTTCTTGAATAGTAAACCGAAAACAGTCTGGCTTACCAGCATGTCACTCCCAGAGTGTGAGACTTCACTGACTGCACGAGGCCAGCGTGTGTTTTCTGCAATGACAATGGCATCCTTGGCTGCCCAAGGCCAAACTTCAACTTTGCCCCATTGAGATAAAAAATACCTTTCTCCCAGTCCCCGCTTTGCCCTGCCGGCCTGCCTGCTGTGCTACCAGATCAGTGCAGTGGGCACCAACTTCTTCTCAGCTCCCACTGTCCGGCCTTTCCTCCTACATCTGGTCCATCCACTGAACCACCATGGCCTCACTGCCTGCTGCTACATTGCCACTCGCGCTCTGCTCCTCCAGACAGTCTGTGTCATCAGTCTCGCTCTGGCTCTTGGTGTTGCAGATGGACAGTTCAGAGTGCACTTCAGTAGGCAAGTTTATGAAGTACTCTTTCTTTTTGATGATGAATGATTTTTTTTAATGAATAGAATGGGGGAGGTAGGGGAGCCAAGTGTGGCCCGAGCACCAGGCTGAAGAGGAGGAAAGGAAGGAAGGAATGAATGGATTGTTGTTCTTTGGGAGGGGGGTCATTGTCTTCCTAATCTTCACTGAAAGACTGGTGAATGGTGGTCGGTGGATGGCTGGATGCTTGGAAGTATTCCAGTGGAGGAGGTGGGAGGGAAGCTTCAAGCATGCTTTTTGTGATTAGCAAATCAAATACTGGTATTAAATTTGGTGCACTTGGGAGGGCAGCTTGCTGGGCTGAGCTATATTACATGACAGTGGCGCTTAGGCCCATAAGAGAGGAACATTAAACTGGGCCTGGGACAGTAAACAGCCATGCCCCAGTCAGAGCTGGAATACCCTCCACCAGATGAGCCATCATCTTTGTTCATGAGTCCCCTCCCTAGCCTCTGGCTAACAGTCTCTCCCAAGCACTGGTAAGCTCCATGTCATCCCATTCCTGTCAGCACTGGGTAGTAGGTTCTGAGGTCACATCAGTCCTGTCAGCCTGATTACAAGCCCTACTCCTGGCCTTAGACTATTCAGCCACCACAGCCATTTCCTCAGACTCCTAAGTGCTCCCAGCCATTGCGTCATGCTCCCGACCACACCTGACACCCAGCCCTGGCAGTAAGCTCTCTGACCCCAAGACATGGGTGACAGCAGGTTCCCGAGCACCACGCACCTGCCACTGTGCATGCTATCCTGCATACCCTCCCACCTCACCCAGGTCCTGGCCTCTCATTTTAATTTATGATTACATTCATGACTGTCTGGAGTGATTAATAAATGAGATGTTGAGTGTTTGACCTTCCCACATGTATTACCTTTTCAGTCTGGAAGCACCATCCTCCAGTGCCACCTTCTCTGTAACCCACTCAGCCCTGGCCCGCCTCTCACAGCCCCTCTGATAAGTTGTTGCACCCCAGCTGAAATCTGAAATGGCACCCTGATCATGTCCCCCAGTTTGTTTGTTTGCCGACAGGGTGCCCAATGCCCGTCGGCATCATATCCCCAGTTTTATTTGTATGCTGATGGGGGTGCCAAATCCCCCTCAGCATCATGCTCCCCCCAACACAGACATGCTTTCTTTGCCAACGGGGTGCCCAATCCTTGTCGGCTCCAGCCCCCTCCCAAAAAACCCAGGTGGCACACTTGGAGCTCACTCCAGTGTGCCCAAATGTAGTTCAGTAACCTGAAAAAAAGAAAACCTTCCGCCAAAGTGTGTTTTTTATTTTTACCTGTAAACAAGAAAATGTTCCCTCATTGTTCGGTGTGCCCCTCCCCCAACCCATACCCACCCTCTAGCACCCCACCTCCCCACACCCTCACACCTTATACGGCACTCTCCAGAGGTCAGTGCGGCAATTCAGTGACATTTTTCACACCTCCTTATGAACAAACAGCTGTTATTTTCACATCCTGCCTGAAATGTGTTTTTGCACATCTGCGCACAGTGACACGGGTCTCTGTGGGAAATCAATGTTTGGGACAGATTTCTACGCATGCTTGTAACTTCACCAAATTTTTTATCTTTTCACTCCAGATTTTCAATATTGCCATTTTAGCACACCTTCTTATGAAAAGCATAGCAGTCATTTTTTACATCCTGACCCAAACCTGTTTTCGCACCTGTGGTGAACAATGGGCGCAGTCGCTGAGCGAAATAAACTTTTGGGACAGAGTAACAAAATCACAGTGCCATGGTTCATGAAGAGAAGTCCCAAAATGCCCATGTTGAAAATTTGGTGAAAGAAATCCCAAAAATGACCACATTACGGGCATGTTTTGCACAGTATCTACACACGCTCGTAAGTTTGCAAATTTTACATTTTTTCTCTCCAGATTTTCAAGATTGACCTTTTTTTACACCTCTTCATGAACAGTGCAGCTGTTATTTTTTATATCCTGCCCAAAATATGTTTCTGAACATGTGACTCCCAATGGTGCAGTTACTGTGTGAAATCACCTTTCAGGATTGAGTAACAAAATGATAGCACCACTGTTCATGAGGTGGGTCCCAAAAGGTCACTGTTGAAACTTTGGAGTGAAAATATCAACAAACACCCAGGACATTAAGGTTTCCAACCATACACCCACCCTGTAGAGACTGACAGGTGTCGGGGATGTAACTTGGGTTCGTCATCCATAATGTTTTCAGAATTCTACCCCCACCACCCGCCCTACATCCACTGACAGGCACTGAGGTGTGTTTTGGGTTCTGTCACCCTAACATTCACCTCATTCTCCTATATTGCACCCATTTCAGCTTATTTCCTTATGGAATGGGGTGAACATAAGAGCCGAATACCCCAATGCATGCCCCGACACCTGTCGCTGTCAGCAGGGTGGGGTGAGGTGGAATGGCATAAGTGTTGTGGCTGACCCAAAGCCACACTCCCAATGCCTTTCAGTCTCTGCAGACGGGGGTTGTTGGAGTTACTACAGTACTTCACTGCCATTCCTATTTTGCATTTCTAACTCCTGCACTACCATTACCAATGCCAGCAAGCCAACATCCAGCATTGACAAATGCTTGTTTTAACTTGGAGCCATATCATTTGTACATTGTACCTTTATCTCTATTTGTAACTGTAATGGTACCTGTAACCTGCAATCGATATCTTTACCTCTCCTGGGTACTTGTGGGGGTCACGTGATGCAGCCTTGCGGGCAGCAGCTCTCTCAAATGCTCCTGCTCACTCTGTTGTACTTCTTCAATTTTCCATGTCTACAAAGCAATTTCATTGTTACCTTCTAGAGCACGGGACTTGCTAGACTACCTAACAGACCTAATCCTGCAGTTATTCCATGAATTATGGCAGCAGAGATGCGCAAGACATTGTCTAAACATACGCTGCCGCCCACGTCTGAAAAAGCGAGTAAAAAAACTAGGCCTCAGCCATCTTAAAGCGGGCATGCAGCACCTCCTTCCCCAGTGCAAAACCTTTTGACGGTGGACCGAATTCTTGAAGAATTTAAGCCTTTCAGAGAAGAATTAAGGTTGCTTACCACTGAATTCAAATTGATGATGACTGCACTAGAGGAGATCTCCAGATGAACAGGGGACAACAAGGGTCACAATAGATCTCTGGAAAAAATCTGGAGCACATAGACCCCGAGATTGTGGCAAAGAAGCAAAGGATGGCCTGACTGGAAGCAAAAATTGAGGATCTTGAGGGGTGCAGTAGAAGGAACAGCACTGTGATAATTGGCCTGCCAGAGAGAGAAGAGGGCTCAGACCTGATCCTATTCACTCTGAAGCTGATAACAAAATTAGTAGGACAGTCACCATTTGGCCCGACTTAGTCCATAGAAAGATCGCAACGGGCACTGCGTCCAATGCCTCTGGCTGGAGCACCACTTCAGCTGCTGATCTTCAGATTCTTAAATTATTTGGAGCAGCAACACTTTCTCACCAAGGTAAGAGAGTTACAGGAGGTTAAATGGAGAGATGCTAAACTCAGAGTGGCACAAGCTTTGCCAGTATTAGTGAGACAGAGATGCTCCCTGTTTCATCCACTGGTCAAGAAACCGATTCCTGCTGGCATTAAATTTAAAATGTTGTATCCAGCTAAACTTTAGGTGCTTTTCAATGGCACAAGGGCAGTTTTGAGGATCCTAAAGCAGCAGAACTAGCGCTTAGGAAGCTCTACCCAGCCCTTTAAAAACGCTGAATGTCTCTGAAGTGGAAAGGTGATCAGGTCTTTCAGACTCACCTGTCCTAGTACTGAAACTGTAATTACTTGTCTGTGCTTATATATGTCCCATCTGTATGGCCCGGTCATGCCTGAAAACAGTCTTTGGGATCAGTGCGCCTACTTGGTAAACAACATACTAAATAAATATGTCACAGTTCACTTCTTGGTAGGGATGCACAAATATCAGAATTTACCCAGATACTGGGTCTGGATTCTAACAGACTATGTATCCAATCAGATTGATTTTCTATCGTCTGATAGTAGTGTGTTGCTTACAGCAATACAAGATCGATCAAAAGGCAATGTACTTAATGAATTTTATTTAGTTGCTTTTTAAAAAAAGGAAAAATTCTCGCAACCTGTGGTACAGATAAGTAAATGATGATCCAATAGTTATGCAGAGCCATACATGCCATACTTATTCACTTAAAGATCATGTGCAAATTGTTTTTACATATTTTTTAATAAAAGATTAAAAAGTTGCAGTTCAAGTCCTGTGTCATGATTAGTATTTCCTAGAATTCTCGTGCTGCTGTTTGTGGTTTTCTTTGAATGACATTTGTTAACTTGCTCTGTAGTGTGAAAACAGTGAGTTATTTATGTCCTCTCAGTCAAGCTTTAGAGTGCGGTGACATCATTTTGGAGTGGCTTGTTGTTTCAGATCTCTGATTAGAGCAGCACTCTGTGGGAGTTTATGGTTTGCTGAGCTCTCCAGGTTTTTACAAAGCCAGTTTCTGGTTTGTGTTAGATAGATCAGCTAAAATATATCGTTCTCTTCTTTTAAAAGCTGGCTATTTAGTGTGAATTGAAGTAGTGGAAATCTTTTCTGTGAGAAATCAGCTTGCTATATCACAGCTCTGTTCTTCTATTCAAACCTCAATTTTTCAACTGTATTGATATTGTGTTTAATGAATATAAATAAATCTAACTTTGTTCATTCAGTGAGTTTGTTTTTGATGGTTTCATAATAATTGTTAAGAACATTTTTTTCATGTCAGATTATCAAACGTGTGTTGTCACACTTTGCTACAGTATTTTAAGCACATGTACTGTCAGAACCACAAAGTTCAGTCTTTTGTGTTTTTGTGTGAAATACCCATGTAAGTGTATAATTGCGCACTAGGTGGCATCCCGATGGACCCTGTCCTCTGCCCCAGCTGAGCAGCTGCAGTCTATGACATGCTGTGCTAAGTCCAGATGCCGGGTCAGAAATCAGAACCCCTGTGGTAGAATATGTGTGTTCAGAAGTTGTTCATACAATTCTATGATTTACAAAAAGAAAGGCACTTCCTCTCATTTTTTTTCTTTTTATATTTTGTTTCAGTCTAACAGATGCATTAACATGTTTCTTGCAGTGTGTGTGTGTGAGACTCTATGTGTATGAGCCCAAGTGGTTGTGTGTGTGTGACATGCAGATTTGACTGTGTGTGTTGTATTTTGTTACTTATACAGAAATCACAATTAACATTCAGGTTCCATAAGAAATACTAATCTATATTTATGATTACTACCACTACATACACCACTACTTTCATTACTTACCCTGAATTTCACAGGTTCCATTTAGACATTGAGTGCTGAATGAGTTAACAAAAGCAAAGGAAGGGCAGTTGAGGTGATTGATGTATGTGACTATAGAACAATGTACTATAGAGGAAATTTCAGTCTGGAAAATGTCAAACTTTTCTGAACCCTGACCGTTAACCTTCCTTGGTTGAGGGGTGAGATTCACTATCTTAACTTTGTTTACAATCTTACGAGAAACTGTAACAGCAATCAATTATTTTGAGGATTACAAGGAAGAAACATTGTTCTACCCAATTCCATTTCAATTTGGACATTTATTAGACAATTGAAACAGATGTTTCCTTGTAAGGAAGAATTGTCACTTTTAATTCTTAAATTTTTCATAAGTAGCAAGAAAACACTGTAAATTACAACATTCGACAATTCAGATAATAAAAAGAATAGAATTCATTTATATAAGTTTTATAGTTTGTTTCGCGTGTACAAGAAATATGATGCCATCATTCGAGTTTCTGGGTGTGTCACCCTCTTTCAATTCTGTGTTTGCATGCGCCAGGTTCTTAATCTGCTGGCTCATGACAGCACCTGAATGCAGTGGTTATAGTTGAAAGGGAGAGTGCCAGTGAGCACGATCGATAAGGAAGTGCTGACTGAAGGCCTGCCCCCAAAACATCCTTCTCCAGGTACCACTGGGAGACCACCCCAGTGGCAAGAATGTTTTTCTAACTGGGGTGCCCAACTGTGTTGGTTCCACAGTCCCCCACCGAAGGTTGTCGAGAGTCACGCTGGGAGCTCACCCCAGCGCAAGTCGAATGGCCGATGGGTGCCCAACTCGTCGGCCCACTGCCTCTAAAGCTTTTCCAGCTACTGCCAGAGCCCACCCAGCTTGGCAATGTCCTGGTAGGAATTGCCATGCTGGGAGCCCATCCCAGCATGGCAAACGTCCCAAGGTCAGAATTAAAAAAACAAAAACTTGAAAACACGGTCCATTCCAGTATCTCTGCCCTCACCCACCCGCACTCCCACCTCTGTGCACCTTTTTCTCACAACCCACCACCTCATACTTACTCTCCGAACTCGCCACGACGATCTTTGGTGGACCGGGAATACGCTGGCACTCTTCAAAGCCGCATCGAGAACTGAGAAAAATGCCGTAAGCTGTATAATGTAATAAATAGGGTGTTTTCAACTTTGCTGCATATCTCAGGCATTTTTTTGAATATTGGCACCAAATTTTCAACATGGCTTTTGCGATGCCTCATGAATTCGTCACTGTCATGATGTTAACTGGCCCAAGTGATTTCATGTCACGCTTGAAATCATCTTTCTGACTGATTAATGAAAATGGCAGGCTAGTGTTCATAAGGTGCTCAGTGCCTATTTTGAAAATTTGGTGAAAATTTACAGTTTCATGCACCTCGTAAGTCTTGTGAATTTGTAATATTAGTCCAGATTTCGCCATGGCATTTTTCCACACTTCTATGGTCAGTACAGTTAATTTTTCACAACATGGGAAATGTTTTCACATTTTCAGCACAGAAATGCGGTCACTGTGGGAAATCGTTGTTCGACAGATAAAGAAAACACAGGACACTGTTATGAAACGAGTCCTAAACGCCTGTGTTGACAATCTGTGTAAAATTCCCAAATAATTAATACAGTTCACGCACAGTTTCTATACTCATGACTTCTGTTTTTTAATATTTTCGCTAGTTTTCAACCTTGTTATTTTACACCTCCCATGAACAGTACAGCTGTCATTTTCACATCCTGTTTAGAATGTGTTTTGCACCGGTGACAAATGTCGTAGTCGCCAGTAAAGCAGCTTTGGCTAACAAACTGATGTTGCCATCGTTCATGAGGTGGAGGGTCAAAAAACAGCTGAAAATTTGGAGAAAATACCAACGAATGCTTTAGTTAGGGTTTGACTTCCAACACCCCACCCTGTAGAGAATGACAGGCATCAGCTGTGACTGGGATTGTCACCTGCAATGCTCATACTATTCACTTCACCCACCCCTGCTGTGAGAGAAGCATCGAGGTGCCTTGGACCTTTGGCCCCAAAGTCACCCTATTCTCCTATACGTACTCATCTCATAATATTTTTGGTGAATGGTGCGATCAGGGCAAAGACTTACAGCACACCGTGATACTTGTCAGTGTCTGTACGTAGGGTGTGAAATGGTGGCTGTTATGCCGATGACCCAAAGGCACACCCCAATGCCTGTCAACTTGCAGGTGCTGGGGTGGCTCAGTTCAATACTTCACTGCCTTTCCTATTATGCAGCATGTTGAAAATTTGGAGCTAAATGCCAAATCGTCTGAGGTGTTAGGATTGACGATATCGTCTCACCCTGTAGAGACTGACAGGCATCAGGGTGTGACTTGGGATTCTCGCCTGTAATGCCTATACCATTCCACACCTTGCAGCTGGGTGAGAGGCATCAAGGTGCCTTTTGACTCTAGGCCCCAAAGTTCACCCCATTCTCCTATACAGCACCCATCTCACTGTATTTTCTGGTGGAATGGGGTGTGCATAAGGGCAAAAGACCCCAAGGCACACCGTGACACTTGTCGGTGTCTGTACGGTAGGGTGTGGTGAAATGGCATGGCCATTATGCCTGATGACCCAAAGGCACACCCCAATGCCTGTCAGTCTCTGCAGGGTGCTGGTGGGGTTGACTTCAGTTCAATACTTCACTGCCATTCCTATTATGCAGCTCTGTAACTCCTACACTACCAATGCCAATGCCAGCAAGCAAACATTTGGCATCGACAAATGCTTGTTATATGATGTATCCCAAAGTGTTTACAAGAAATTAAGGAGATCGTGGTTGTGTTGTAATGAGAACCGCTTCTCATCAATACCTCCACACAGTGATGGTCTATACCTGGACTTGTTTTATTGGTTGGTTCCCACAAGGTTCTTACTCACCAATGGACTGTGGTGTACTCGGTAGTTATTGAGACCCAACAACAATCGAAATGCTGCTTAACTTGAATCAGACGCTCCCAAAGGCGCACACAGGACATTCATACCCCTGAAGAGGTCAGGTAACTGAAGCCCCCAGTGAAGTGGTTGACATCGGAAGCCTGTGGGTTTGTTTTGTTTTGCTTTGTTAGCTAAATGTTGGTTGGATGTTGTTGATACAGGCACTGTATGCTGTCTGCCTAACAGTACTTGGTTGCATGGTGCATGCATCTGGGGCTTCCGATCTGCTAGTGCAACCTTCCTTATAGTTTTATTGAGGGGTTTGCTAAGCAGGAGACTGGAAACTCCCTTAAAATTGCCCTTGTCTTTGAAGGCCTGCAGACAAGGTTGGCAACACTGAAAGATGGATGACACTACATCAGTCTAAGCGATCAATTGAGACAAGTATCATGGCTCCAAAAGTACAAACCAAACGGTTACATTTAGAACAGTTCATTGTTGTGCAATGGTTGGAGAGTCAACCCTATACCCATGCACTTTCCACTTAGAACTTTCATCACGGATGGGACTAGTGTAGAACTGCTTCATTAGGATTGAGAATGTTGGTCTGGGAAGGAAATTACCCTATTCAAATGTAACCAGGGTTCTTTGATTTACCTGGGCACCCACCAGCGATGGGTAGAAGAGATACGGTTAACATCTCATCTCATCTCATAGAGTAGTGCAGTGGATTAGGCCTGAGCTGCAGATATGGAGACCTGGGTTTGAATCTGACAGCCACCTATGCATACTGTGATCCTGGCAAGTCACTTAACTTCCTTGTGCTCCAGATCGCATCTGGAAACAAGTTTGGCTTAGTGCGCTACCCTGGTTAAATGTGTTTCTTCCTTTCTCATCTAAAGGACGGCACAACATGGTACAGTACCTGCATACTGGTACTGCCTGCAGCACCAGCATTTGGGGTATAACGAATGCTGGTGCGGGGTTGAACCAGGACCTTCTGGCCCAGAGGCAGATGTGCCACCAACTGAGCCTGGCATCTCCTTTTGCTTGTATATTCCATCTTCCTGTAATTAGTTTCTTTCTTAGTGCAGAGCTATTCCTATGAGTAAGATGTTTTATTTTCACATTGAGTATTCTTTATTTGGATGATAGTGCATATCAACAAGACAGTTTAATAACGGAAAGTTGTCATCATTACATTGATACACTAGTGACACATCATCCAGAGCCATGAAATAGGCAATTCACAGTATTAACCTTGTAATTCCTTTTTTTTTTAAACAAACATCACCCACCTGCTCCCCCATCCCCAACCCTCCCAGATCCCTCCCCACCACCAGAGGTGAAAACATACCACAGAGAGGAAAGTAAAGTGTCTGACGGTGTCAATTATCTGGGCTATATGATGGTAGAGTGAGAAAGTACTGGTGTGTGCTACTAAGTACTAACGGTTCATTAATGCATACAGGGGCGCCTATTCGTTGATAGTGTGTTCCAGTTGGAAATGCTGGCTATGATCTTCTGCTTGTAAGGCAAAGATGTTCCGAAGCCATTCCGAACTGTGGAATATGTTGATCCATTAGTGGTGTATTGACCTTCTTCGCACATAGTGAAACCAAGGCCATGTGTCTATGATTACCTGTTAGGATACTCCGATTCACCCAATATACAAACTTCCAGGAAGAAGGCCTCTGATAACCCAAATAAGGGATCCAGTCTGACCAGACGCTTCCCAAAAGGTAACCTTATCACACTGCTGAAGATTGTGATACAATGTTCTTGGGGACTTTTCACATTTGAGCAGATGTTTGAGGAAAGCACCTGTTTTGGAGTCTGTCAGAGGTAGTAAAGTCATGTAGAACATGAAATTGAGCATACAATATGTCCCATAATAATTTATAAAGATGTTTCAACCATGACCAGTTATGGTTGGGAGGTGGGAACCAGATCTGGTCCCAAGAATAGTAGTTGGCCCTCCATGTCCCCTATCTGAGAGCATAATTGGTATAATAATAAATAATATGAGTGAGGGGTCTTCGTGGACTGGTGAGACCTTATGTTCATATAGGTTATCCCATGGCTGACTGAAATGGCTAAGTAACATATGCAAGACTTGGATGCATTTAAACAGCTGAGTTGGGTATTCAAATGTAACCTGGGCCTCATGAAATGACAGGCGTTTCTGATTATTAGTTAGGTCGGCACTTGTCTCTTTGCCATGTTAAAAGTGTGTTGCTAGATACTTCAATCTTAAAATTCAGATTACCAATAAGGGTTGCGATATGTCCTTCAGGGGAAAGTGGACATTGTTGCACACATTTGCAGATGTACCTGGAGAGCCTAAGCATGGTGTGCTATGCATGGTCTGGGAAAAGTTTTATGATGTAGGTAAGGCTCAAATTCGCTTAATTGAGCACATATATCCTGTTCTATTTCCACCCAAAGTGGGTATTAATTGTAGGGTTGTTTGATGCAGGTTATAGCCATTGAAATTCTGGAAAACTGATGGCCAGGTAATATAAATACAGGTTTGGAATTTATAGCCTCCTCTAGTCTTGGAACATTGCAGCTATAAAATGCCCACTGGGTTTTACCTCACCAAATAAAGGATATAAGTCTATTAACTCAAACGCCAGTTTTGGGAGGAAATGGTTATATGTTTGTGGGGTATAAAAGATGGGCAGGACATTCATGTTTACAATACTTTGGCGGCCCTAAATGAGATGGGCAATAAAACCACCAATTAATCAGCTCTGAGCTGGCCACTTTCTCGAGTTATACTGTTTCATCTTACCATGGACTGGGAAGGGCAATACTAGATATTTTGGTTGTCCTGGACCCAGGTCAATCCTAAATGTTCTATCTCAGGTACAAAGTAATAGCGTAAGGGCATGCCTCTGTTTGAATAAATTCAGTTTATGATTAAATATTCCCCAAATTCTTTAATAATGTCAAGCTAGTAGATAGAGACAGTAGGATAAGTAACATGTAATAAAATATCATCAGCATAAACTGAAAGTTTATGCTGTGTTTTTCTGAAACCTACGGAAACCATGGGAGGCATTAATCTTCTGTATCAATGGATCCAAAAATGTTGAAAAGGAAGGGCGACATTGGCAGGCTTGTCTGGTGTTCTGTTTGTATTTCAAAGGAAGAGGATGAACACCATTGTATAAAATGCATGAAGGATGTATGGTGTTTCACCCAGTTAATGAACTGAAGTGGGTGTGGTATCTTAGAGCAGATTAAATAGATATTAGGACACTTGTCAAATGCTTTCTCTGCATCCAGGGACACCAACACTGAAGGTATTTGGGATCCCGGGCACAGAGATCAGTTGAGATTTTTTCATATGATCCATAGAGCCTCCTGGCTGCAAAGCCAGCCTGTTCTGGACTTTAATTATGCAAACATGGTTCAACCTACGGTCAATTATTTCACAAGGTTTAAGGTCAGTATTAATGAGGGATATTTGTTGGTAGTTTGATACCAATAATGGGTCTCCATCTGGTTTGGGAGTACTACTGTAGCCTCGGTTAGTGAAAGGCAGACAGGGCGTGTTTATATATATAATTGAAAGTATCCAGAGTATCAGTGCTATCAACTGTGTAAAGACTTTATAAAATTTGGAGGTAACCATCTGGGCCAGAGCTTTGTCTATATGTGCCTCAGTTCAGTCGGGTCCCAGAAGCAGCTGCCTGGTATGGTACTATTTGTTTTCCATATAAATGTGAAAGATAGAAGCTCAGGTTCAGCCCCGTGAGTGGTGAAAGAGTGTTCCTGTTGGGTTATGAGTACTGAATCAGGGTAGCTCCTGTTAAAGGTTACAATTAAAGCAAAATCATCTTGTTGTACTGCTGACTGTACTACGACTTTGGCTCCATCTGATCTACTCAGAATTAAATGCTCGTTTGTCAGGGCCCCAACCAACTGCATCAAGGAACCAGACATTAGGGCTTGGGTACCCATAGATAATTAACAGTTAGCTGTACAGAGCCCTAGAGTCAAACATATATTATGGTGGTAAACAATCACCATAATTCCCCGATCCTTATTGTCTTCCCCAGATAATCAGATTGCATTTGCAAAGTACACTAGCAGTCTGTGTAGTAATGGGAAAAATTACAATAAATGTGATGTAACTGAACCTTGCTTTTCAGGGTATCCTAGGTGACTGATTAGTTCGAGGCAGGCAAGTGTATGGTAAGGACACTGAAATTGAACTATGTGGGCCACTGTGGGAAGAAGAAAGACTTGCAGCAACCCAGAGACTGTGACGAGTCAATCGATATTCAGACCCGACCTCTGGGTGGAGCACCCACAACAAATCTGGGCCCCTAACCTGTCACAGTTAGGACAAGCAGGGTGAAAGCCCCGGATAAGCGCCCCTAGGGGTTACACAAGAAAAGAATATTAGAAAGCATTTGGGTGGCTAAGAGGGTGTGTCAGCTGTGAGCCAGTGATGTGTCTCAAATGAGCCTCCTACTCCCAGTCAATGGTGCAGCTCTGACCAGTGATGCAGGTTGTGTTTGCAAGCACACGCGAAAGGGCCAGCTATACTATCTCTGTACTGAACTTACCATTGACTGACATAATACTCTCATCAGTGATGTGGGACTATTGACCTGCTGCAACCCTTAGCAAAACCATATGCTTGTGGGCAAAATGATTGCACCTCCTCACTCCCAGCTCTCCTATCCAAGCCCAAGCCCGTTTTTGTTTAATAAACTGTCCCCCCTGCTCCAAGCTCAGCAAACCCTCAAGCCTGATCTATGTGTATTCCAATTAAATTACCCTCCCTGCTCTCAGCTCGCCATTCAAGCTGATCTCCCTTTCTTTACACACTAGTAGGCTCTCCATTTAACTGCACCACAAACTTTCTCTCTGCTCTTTCCTCTCTTGCAGTGAACTCTGCCAGTGATAGTCAAGGTTGCTGCTCTGCAGAACTTTCTCTCTCTCCTGCACCATCCAATCCCAAACACCAACCATGACATACCGATCTTGTGGGCAACTGGTGCCTTGTCAGCGGTGCTTCCACTGCTAGGCGGCTTTCTATGCCGCCATCACCAGCTCTTACTTGCCCACAAGCAGGCTTTTTGATGCCACTATCAATGACTTCTTACTTGCCAATCAGCGTGTTTTCCTGAATTCACCCTTAGTGGCTCTTACTTGCATGCAGTGAGCCTTCCTGGAGTCTGCCATTAGCAGCCCCATACCTGCCATCAAGGAGCTTTATTGACGCCACCATTGGTAGCTTTATACCCATCAAGTTGGCTTTCTGAATGTTACCACTGCACAAGACCAGTTAGTCTCTTGGGAAACAGGCTAAATAGCGACCATCTGGGCCAACCAGATGGCCAAGTAGTACTTCTCTATATCAAACTCTGTATGTTCTTTGCATCTAATTGTTTAACTCATGTTTTGTGTGACTTTATTGAAAATGTACACAGTTATTTACTTGTTTTTATCTTCTTTCACTTACTCCTGAAATGTATTTCAGCTTGTTTAGCCATGTTTCTCTCATCTCATTCTTTTCTTTACCTATGTGACTAATTATTCCTAAGAAAGTTTCCTTGGACGATGTGCTTGTCCAGTCAAGAAATAATAAGTAGATAAAATAAATTGTGTAAAAAAAATTTGGCAGTGCTGGCCTTTTACACCCCCCTCCCCATGGGCAATGTGTTATAGTGGTCAAGCCTGTTCCCAAACACTGGATTGCAGACATAAACCCACTAACACAAATCCTCCTGTGGGATCCTAGCAAGTCAATAACCTCCCAGTGCTCTGTCAACCATCTGGGCTATGGGTAGAAGAAGAACTGCACTGGAAATGAGATTGCATCTAAGCTGGGTATCCTGGGTAAATTGTGTAAAAAACATTGCTGGACATTAAGGTCCCCCTACCCCCAACAGGCAGTGAAGGCAGTGAGTTTGGTAGTTACAGCACTGTTGGAGACCAGGAACACAAATATTCTCTGTGTACCTTGAGCAATTTGGGAAACAAACCCTGGAATGAAATGTTGCATCAACTGACTATCAGGGTAAAATTATTTCTTCTTTAATTGCCAGTTTGCTGACACAGGTCTCCCCTTTCAGATGGTGACCTGTGTTATAGTGATGATAGCACTGCAGACACAGGAGATTGCAGATTTAAACCCTGATAATGAAATAACTAATGACCTGAACAAGTCACTTAAAAGAGGGAACTCCTCCTTCTCCGAAACAAAGAGAAACAATTTTATCAACACGTTCTGATTATTTGTTATTTTTATCGCGTGATCTGTTAGCCACCCACGCCCAGGACATGACTAATATTCCCAGGGTCACCTGCATGATGCAAGTATGAGATGACCACGGGGATGTCTACATGCCAGCACCTAGTTTAATGTGTAATAGTTTGCGAAGTGCATCGACTACACGGTTGTACCGATACTGATTGTGAAGCGGAGCAGCATAGTCAGTACTGGTGACAATAAGCATTGTCATGCACTTTGGTAAACCGATACACAATAAATTAGATTGCTAGCACAGAGACATCCCCATGGCAACATCCATCATTCATGTCATCAGAGCACTAGATGCAAGGGACCTGGGGAATATTAGTTCATGGCCATGGCAGGAGTCAGTAAGGTCAACCAGATAAAATCTAAATAACTGCAAAGTAAGTGAGGATAAAAATGATTTCTCTTTATGTTGACTTTATCAGGAACTCACAATCCCACAGCATTTTAGCAGGGGGCTCAGAGATCCCCCTTTAACCTCCTAGTGCTCCAGTCCACCCAGTTGTGGAGGTGGGTAGGAGCAGGCTTTACTATAAATATGATACTGCATTTCTGCTGTACTATCCTGGGTAAGTAGATTTAAAAACTAGATAAAAACAGAACCCCATTGCAAAAGAGACTTTGCATCTCAGCTGAAGCGTAGGTAAACGAACTGTAAACTAAACAGATCACTGTCATCTTCCCATCACTCCACAGGCAGTGTGTGCTTAGTGGTTAGAGCAAAACTGGGAACCACAAGATTGCAGATGTAAACCTTGCTAGAGTCAAGAGTGACCCCAAGCAAGTTACGTAACCTCCCACTATTCAGATCCAGCTGCAGAAATGGAGAGATGCAGGCTCCCACTAGAAATGAAATGTTGCATTTCAGCTGAGCTCTTCCTGGACAAATAAACTGTGAAAAGAAAAAAAAAACGCATTTGTCAGTGCCGAATGTTGTCTCGCTGACATTGGCATTGGTAGTGCAGGAGTCAGAGATGCATAACAAGAATGGCAGTGAAGTACTGAAGTGATGCCAACCTCACCCCCACCCTGAAGAGACACATTTTCAACACATGCATTTTGGGACATCCCCTCATGAACAGTGACACTGTGATTTTGTTAATCTGTCCCAAAAGTTGATTTCCCACAGCAACCATGCCATTCTGTGCCACAGGTGTGAAAACACATTTTGGGCAGGATGTGAAAAATGACAGCTGTACTGTTCATAAGGAGGTGTGAAAAAATGCCAGTGTTGAAAATCTGGCATGAAAATATTGCAGATTTGTGAAGTTACAAAGGTGCATGGAATCTACGCAATGCACGCATGTAACACAGCCATTTTATGGACTTTCATTACCAAATTGTCAACATACTCATTTTAGGACCTCTGTTCATGAACAGAGTCACTGTCATTTTCTCAAACTGCCCTGAAAAGTGATTTCGCATAGCGACTGCGCTATTTTGTGCCGGCAATGCGAAAACACTTTTTATTCAGGATATGCAAAATGATGGCTGTACTGTTCATAAGGAGGTGTGGAAAAATGTCAATGTTGAAAATCTGGAGTGAAAATATTACAAATTCACAAAGTCATGAGCGTGCATGGAAACTGCGCAGCATGCTTGTAAACAGTCATTTTTTGGATTTTTTTCACCAAATTTACCAATACAGAGTTTTGAGAGCCCACCGCATGAACAGTGGCACTGTCATTTTGTTAATTGGTCCCAAAAGGTGATTCCAACCAGTGACCGTGAAATCACCTTTCAGGATGGAATAATGCCATGACAGTGACTGAATTCATGAGGAGGGGTCCCAGTTACCTCATGTTAAAAATTTGGTGCCAAAATTCCCCAAAATGGCCGAGATATGCACCAAGGCTTAAGAAACCCTATTTATACCATTATACAGCTTACCAGCATTTCTTCAGTTTGCAGTCAGCTTTAAAGAGTGCAGACATGTTCCCGGTCCACTGAAGATCATTGCGCTGGACTCTGGAAGTAAGTATGAGGTGAGGGGGGGTGTGGGGAGGCAGGGTGCTCAGTGGGTAGGCTCTGGCTGGGAAGGGAGCAGGACAGACTGCGAGGGACTATTTTCTTCTTTTACAGGTTAAAATAAAAAAATTGCAGGATTTTTTTTTTTTAAAGGGGCATTTGGCATGCTGGGTTTGGCTCCCAGCATGCCACTGAATGTTTCAGGGGCTAGCTAATGAGGATTGGGCACCCCGTGGCACATACCGAAGGGGCAAGAGCAGAAGAGATTGCACCCCCCTCAGCACACAACAAATGGGGGCATTATGTCAATGGGGAGTGGGCTCCCCCATTGGCACATGAACTGGGTCAGTGCATACCAACAGGAGGATTGGGCACCCCCAAAGTTGGCGCTATGGCAGGTGGTGGCGGCAGTCATTGCCACCATGTTTACTAGAATGCTTCACCAGGAAAGGCATGTCAGGAGGTGTCGCTGCTTGACGAGCTTGGCTCTCATTGCAGTAGACCTTTTCTTAGATCTGGTGGCCACTTCACGTGTTGCTGGTGTCAGCGCTTGCAGCTGCCTTATTGGGGAATGAGGGATGCACCTACTGATGTGTCCTGCATTTGTCCACAGTGACCGCACCTCCAAATCTGCCACTACTGCAATATGTTGGCTGGCGCACGAGAGTGAGCCAACATAAAAATCTGCAACCCATTTTAGGGGTAGGTGCAAATGACCATCTCAAATGAATCTTACATTCAGACTTTTAGGCAGAAGCTAGAAGCCATTCGTGACAATGAAGGACTGCAACATGACAAATAGATTAAGATTTATTTTTTTTTAATGTGTGTCTATTCTTTCCTAGGATCTGCAAGCCCACTGACAAAATATTGAATGGTCTACACTTTACTTTCTTAAAAGTCTGCCCTTAATCCACTATTTGAGTATATGACAGAACTTAAACACAAGTAGAGTTTAAACAGCACCTACAGTTTTAGTGTGTGTGTGTCCCTATATAATGAGATTGCATCCATGTATTATCTGTTAACTTTTCTGGCGTTTAAAGAGAATTTATTGCTGAACAACAACCAGCTGCAAGTCCTGTAACAGAACTGTCCGCCAAGGGGTAACGTTCCTACTGGGCAGTGCCCTGTTAAAATACATTATAAAATAATTGTTGTTTTGTTTTCTCTGAAAAAATGAGAGTAAGGATACAACTGCATACATGTTGTAATTTGTACTTGCCTTCTGTTTTTTATATATTTTAATTGCATATATATTTTGCACTTTAAACTGTGACAGTTTCTTGAAGATTTAATTAAACCTTGCTGTAACTGTCCCTCTGGAACTTGCCTGCAAAACAGGTACTGTATTGTACCGGATACTAATGTGGTTTGCAAACTTTAAAAAAAAATGTAACCATGGCTGACTACTAATTCAACAAGGCCAGACTAGAAAAAAAATGTATATTGATCAAGCACAGTGTTATCCCTGGCTTTCTTCTTGTATTTCATTCTTTTAAACTTTTAAAAATGTGGAAATAATTTATTTTGATGTTTATGTAAAAACTGTGTTTAGTTGTGTTGCATCTGTTTAATAGTAATATTAAAAAATAACACTATCACTAATAAAATACTCTGCCTTTAGTATTGGCATGTGGCATGCTCCAAATGATTTCTGTTAAAGGTGTACCTGAACGAGTTAAAACTTTGGATCCTGGATCTGGGTCCTGGTGATATTGGTCAGAAGATGCCTTTCAGGTTCTCCCAGACCACACCTTGTGACAACGCTAAAGACATTCTTTACACATACCCCATCTCGAGAATAACAAGGTTTTGCAGAACCTGAAAAGTAATTTAGCTATAGTGCACTTCCACCTGCAGTCTATGACAGAGTCACACATTTATCTTTCAAGACACAGATATATAAATATTGTTGTCCTGTACCAGTGAGCATGGATTCTTTGCCTTCAGTCTGCCTTTGCTATTCAATTTCCTTGATCTCCTTCAATAATATTTTTTAAACAACAGCTTGGAAACTGGAAGGTGGAGTTTCTGAACAAATTCACGTTTGGTGCACATCCTTCCTGTTCCAAAGACTTAATTGCTCCTTCCCAGAAGTGGTTTCCATCTTAATTGGAAGGAATTTCCACCCTGAGGGTTTTCCCACTGCTTTGTTAACCAAATGGCATTGTGTCCCCACTTTCGTGATGTCATTTGTGATGTCATTTGGTTTCTAAACCTTGCTGTAATTACCTACCCCATCCCCCTCCCTCCAGCATAGGGGTATATAAGTAGGCTGGGGCTGTCATCTGGATCAGCACCATTCAGTGAGAGCTTCAGGCAACAGGCAAAGCCAAGGATCATCATCAGAGCAACATCATGCTATCACACTTGAAGGTAGCAATAGTTTTCTTTCAAATACTGATTTGCAACTAGTTTGTGTCTTCAAAATAATTTTGCATTGAGCCAGTGTTTTTCTTGGTAGCTTTTCTGATGTGATATTGCCGCTGTTATTTTATTTAACAATGAGACATGTCCCTCCCTTTCTCTGCTGTGCTAGATGGCACACTAAAGGTTCCAATAGGCCATTATATGCTGACAATTTCTGTTTCCCATCAGTAGTCATGTAGTGTATGGGCACAACTTCTGTGCTGTAGTTCAACCCCCCAATGGAATGTAACTGTATTGGAATGGTATATTCTGTACTTAAGCAATACTGTGTAACCTGTACCTTTCAAGTTGTAGCTAAATTCTGCCCTTCCTTGAACCCTTGATAATTGTCCTGGACTCAAAAATGTATCCCTGTCTCATAAATACAATTGTTATTATTGTTATTATATTTTCCACTACAGCGAGTGTCTATGGAAGAGTCTATCACAGGCCATTATTGTCCCTCCAGGATGTCTCCAAATAAGGGACTGTTGATGGTTATTATATTCCAGACTGTCATGGAAAGTGCATAGATAGGGCACAGCGTGCTGGAGTGGGGGGCTGCAAAGTTCATGCACTGTGCTTTTTTGTATGTGTGGGGGGGTTATTTTATTAGGTAGTGATTGAAATACTTATTTTAGGTTTTTATGTAAATGGTTTTGGGCATATCTCTCAACCAACCACATCACAAATTGGGCACAAGGTTGGTCAAAAACAGGTACAAAAGATCAAAATCTGGGTCACTGTCTTATCAGATGGAAAGACCAACTCAGGTACCCGTTTGATAAGGTCACTTAAATTATATATAAAGTATTTTCTAACTGATTACTAGATTGTAATTTCAATGGTTAACACTATTTTTTGTTTTAATTTCCTGCTCTTCAGTGATAGAGTCACAAATTGTAGGAGAGCAGAGGAATGTATCTGAGACAAAATTATGGACATTTTTGAAAAATCAGAGTCTGTTGTTAAGACATGATATGTGGCTGTTATTTAAACTACAACCCCCATGTGATAATTTATCACTATTTAAAAAAAATTCTTGTGTATTTTGTGATGTAAATATAATATGGATTTAAACAGATCTTAAGATCTAGAGACCAATGAGGTAGACTGAGGAAGGGGTACATTGACCAATGCTGAAGCAAAAGATACTGTTCTAATGAACAAATTAATACACATGATCCATTCAACCCTATGAAATTTGTGGGGCAAGAGGGAGGGCATCTGAAAATGACAGGGACTCCATCCGCGATATGCCTCTTTTACAAAAAGCACAGTTTGTAAATCTGTCTCCCCACACCCTGACCACCACCCCTCATATCTGCAATCTGTAGTTATCAAATGATTTATGCTGTCACCTTTATTTTCCACAGAGAGCCTCTGCAGTTTGTGGCCTCACCAGGAACCTGCACAAGATGTCTGTGGAAGGTAATTCTTGATGTTTGGTTTTATTAACACTTTTAAGTTCTTTGTAGGACTGAGTAGACATTTCAGATGTGTAGTATGTCAAAATAGGCTTTGTTTCTTCCTGCTAACAGAAACGATTCAAATGTATAACTTGCATTATTATTTATCTAATGAGTCACTGAAGAGTGACTTGTGGAGGACAGGGGGAGTACCTTTTGTGGCAATGTCCATGGTCCCATAAACAGCCCACTTAGGAAATTATGCCCTAATTTGTATTAGAAAGACTATGTTGGGTAACACTTTATGTTTCCTTAATTACATTGTAATTACATGCAACAAATATGTAACTACAGTGTAATTAATTACTTATCCCCCAGTTACACTAAAACTGACATTTAAAGTGTGACCCTTTGATGATTATCAGACCTTCTAGTGTTCCTATTTACGGCATCATATCACCTTCCCTGGCAACAGACAATGTTGACACAAACTAAGCAACAGTGAGGCCTGCTCTTGGTTATGACATGAGGGTTCTGAGATGCAGAGAAACTGGTTCTTAAACTGGAACAGTCAGCCCTAATGGTCCAATATCCAACTGTGGGGCTAGTCCCAATTTTCACATTGTATTTATTTTTTATTTTACCAGGAAAGGACTTTGTTGAGCAAAGCTCATTCACAAGAAGGTCCTGAGGAGGACAGCAAATAATTCATACAGAAAAAAAAAACAATACAGTAATACAATAGGGTGGAGAGTCAAACCTGAAGGTAGCTAGAAAGTCTTACTACAATATACATTTCAGGTCACAGTAAGAATAATCCAACACAAATAATACATTGATATCACAGTAGAAAGTTGTTTTAAGAGAACAGTAGGACCAAACAGAAGAAAAAAACATATAAGGGATATTAAAATATGATCCACCATAAACTCTGTGCTTAGAAAATGGCAAGAATGTATTTTGTTCTCTGACTGACTAAAACCACTTCAACCTGGGCATCTATTTTTCAATAGATGCCCAGCTAAACAAACCAGTCTAAGTTCCACTTCACTGAGCAGCATTCTCCAGTGGTGCCCAGCCTGCTTTGTAATTGGCTGGAAGCATCCTAGAAAATTCAAAATCCCTGCCATGTTTTTTTCTCTCGCTTAGCGAGAGCTACAAGTCCCCCACCAACACTACTGGCTTCAGAGATGACTGCCTGGCAGACATATCGCACATCAACACCCACACACAGCCTGGACAATTGCATGATCCGGTTTATGGGAAAGGGAATGTTGGCCAGGACACTGGAAATGTCCCCTACTCTTTGCAAAGAGTGTCCTAAGTTATTTTACTTTCACCTGGACACCGACCAGCACAGCAACAGGATGGGTAGAAGGGACCTCAGCTGAGAGTCTCATCCGAAGTATGGCACACCCCAGCAGTAAAGCACCCCCCTAATACTGCACTTGGATGCCAGGATTTTAGATATGAGTCTAATCCCGGGGTGGAACAAGAACCCATGACCTTTTGATCCAGAGGCAGATGTGCTACCAAATGAGCCACACCGACACTGTTACCTATCCCACATCCTCAGACTATTTAGTGGCCACCCCTTTCCCAGGTCACATTTCACTTTAATCTGTCCCTTATATCTGTCTGACCCCTTTCTAAAACTTTCTACAGTATTCAACTCCACCACCTTCCCCAGCAAAATGTTCCATCCTGCCCACCACCCTCCTAGTGAAAGAATGCTTTCTCACATCCTTTCTGAACTTTCCACCAAGAGTTTTTATCTATGTTTTCTGGTGATGGGTGAGCTCTCACAGTGTTTACACAGTTGCAGTGTTACTACACTGAGCAGAATTCTGTAGAATGGAATAGCATGGAATTCAGGGTTTTGGGGAATTCAGTGCAAAGCAGTTCTGTTGATGTCAGTTGTGAGGATTTTGTTGGTGTTGGTTTTGCTTCTGTTGGTTGTTTTGTTTTTCACTGCTGGCTGGACCAACTGTAATTATGCACTATGAGAACCCATACTTATCCCTTTGATGATTTCCCCCTTACAGTTCTGGAGAAGTCTGGTCCTGAAGAAACGGTAACAGGGAGTTTTGGTTCATTCATCCATGGGGTTCGCCCAGAACACCTCTCGGACATCGTCCTCCACCGGAGTAAACGCATGATTCTTGACAGCATAGGAGTTGGCCTAGTTGGCAGCACAACCCAAGTCTTTGATATTGCACTTCAGTACTGCCAGGTAAAAAAAGTATTTTATTTATTCATTTTACAGTTTTTAGTCAGGAAAGATAGACTAAGCTTATTTCCAGTTGCATCCTGTGAGCACAAAGAAATTAAGTGACTTGCTCCTGGTCACACAGTATAGAAGCGGTAGCTGTGGGATTCAAACACAGTTCTCCAGGTTTGTAGCTCAGTGCTTATAAACAGTGTACTGTACTGCCTCCCCAAGCATTATACTTTCAGTTTTTAAATGTGACACTTAATTCCACTAATTACTCAAGGTGAGATTCAACAATGAATATCTGTCATTGGGGTTGTGCTTCTGCCGACCTGTACACCTCGGCCAAGATATTCAAAGGAGTTGCACCTGGCGCAACTGAGTTGCACCAGCGCAACTCCAGAATTGCACCCCGGGGCAATATTCAAAAGTGGGGACTGGACAGTGTAATTCCCAATGCTCCGGGGTGCAAAGATAATGTACGCAGCGCATCTCCAGGGGGCGTGTCCATGCATATGTGGCACATCTTGATATTCAGCCAAGATGTGCAGCGTATATGCCAGCACCTCCTGGAGATGTCTTGCATACCTGGGCACAAATTTGAGCATGGTAAAAGCATGCTCAAGTGGAAGTCACCCACAGGTGAGCTGCCACAATGCAAGGCATATCACAGCAGCCGCAAGCCTTGGGTGTCTTTCCCCTTCCCAGCACGCCATACACAAGCTCCCACAATAATCCCTGGTGGTCCAGTGGTGTTCCTCTCCACACCAGTAACCCTGATCACCTATTTTGCTCAAAATGATATTTCCCTGGTAGTCTAGTGTTACCCTCTCCCCACTGTACCTCTGATCACCTGTACTGTGTGAACTATAGTTCCCTGGTGGTCCAGTGGTACCCCCCACTGGTAACCCAAATTGTCATATGAATGTCAGTGTCCATTCACAGGTGGTCCAGTGGTACCCCTGTCTTCATCCTGTAAAGCTGATAAGCATGATAATGCAACAATAACTTCCCTGGTAGTCCAGTGACACCCTCACCCGTACAGGACCTCCAGCTGACCCAGTACCCCCCCCGTCATCAACAGGCAGCATACCCAACCGCATACTTCCATGGTTGCCCAACGAATGACCACTTACAGTATGTGCTGCAAGCTCATTGGTCCACACTGTGCATACTGTAATATTCATTCACAACTTTGTGAATGAAGTCATTCTGCCTCTGATGCACTGGCTCATTTCCCATTCGTGGTATTCAGACCTGTCTGTGGGATATGCCGGTGCACTGTATTTTTACAGCATGCATTATTTGATATATTCAGAAGAGTTGTGCCATGGCATATCTCTTTTGAGTGTATCCCGTTGCTGCTTCAGTGCAACTCAGTTGCGCTGAGCACCCACTTGCGCCATTGCCAGTTGCACTTCTGAATATCGGACCCCTGGGATGCACTATACTTGGGCAAATGTACTGCATCTGTTTAATATAAATTGTGCCTTGCTCAATGTTTGTAGATATCCTGATAATTATGTTTGTCACTCTCCCTGCCCCCTCTCTACAGGGACACATCTGGAAATGAGTTTGGGCTCCATGTGCTTTCCCCATAACCACATTTTATATTAATTAGTTAATAAAAATCGACTCTTTATTTGAAAATATTGATCTGGCTGGCTAATTCACATTTGTGACCACAAGGCTGATGCAAATCACCAAGGAGGAAGTAGAAAATACAAAGGCCAGAACAAGTGACCTTCTGAGATGTAATTGATGCAATAAGTCCAGATTCCAGTCACACCCTGAATAAAAGCAACATACAGCCTTCACATGTTGAACTAAACTAATTAGTTCATGTCATGTCATAATTAGGGACAGGCTGAACTGGCTCTAGATAAGAAAACCTGCCTGATTTCTGTGAAGGTAGCATGGCTCAGTGGTTGGAGGGCAACGCTGTGAAACCTGGAGAGCCAGAACTGAACCTCTGTCACTAATTCACTATGTGACCCTGAGCACATCAGTTAACCTCCCTGCTCTTAAAGGGACACATTCATGAAGTGCACCCATCATAGCTTGAAAGCTCATGCAATGCTCTTTCAAATGAGGCATTGCTAACCTGCAGCTGGAAATAATCCACAGATATAGAGCATGGAGTCTGTTCAATATTAATACCACATTGCAACCGTTTGTAGAATATGGTAGAATAAGCAAGCTGTACTTAACTCAATGTAGTTGGGCCCAGGGTATTCCTTGATAACATTACAATGTTCTAAAAATGGCTGAAGTATAGTATTAATACTGAACAGATTGAGGCATCTATATCTCTGGAGTGCTTTCAGGTACAGGTGAGCCCAATACCTTGTTTGAAATAGCTTTTCATGGGGGTTCCAACTATGATGGCCACTGGACATGAATGTGTCCCTTTAACCGCTCTGTCATCTCTCTCTCTCTCTAATCTCTCTCTGTGCTGTCTGAATATGTCTCAAGCAGCAGCCTCTTTGTCCCCCTTCCCTCTCATGGAGGTGCTTTGGGATATAGTCTGTATGTAAAGCACTGCATGAAACCAAATTCTTCCCCTTTCCTTTGCTAGTTTTTATGGTGACATACTGTAACAGAACATCAGCACTTTGGCCCAAATCACTTGTCCTGAAATGAATTATGAAGTGACCCCAAATACACTGTTTTAATTGGCTGCATGCTGCAAAACAAACTTATAGAAAACTGCTGCATTCCTGTACTGATGCAGTGGCTTGTTGGGCATGAAATACCCAAGGAGGTCAAGGGACAGCAGGAAATCTATAGGACATACAGGATACAATACAGTACGTGATTTCATGAGGATGGATGTACAGTATACATATGGAACTTAACAAGTACTTGCCAAAAATGCAAGGCAATTGTACTCACCTGAAAGCTGTCACTTCAAAAATAATTAGCAATAATCCAGGAAGTCTGCAGAATGTGATCTGGGCATTCGATTGTTAGGGAAGAATATTGTTCTGTTGATGGACTGCTTGGTAACTGTGACCATCATTCTGACAGGAAGCATGATACACAGCTAAATTATTAATATTTCTCAGCAAAGCTGAGTAGAAAAAAAACTGATAAAATGTTGACTCTGATTGTCTCTTACTTCACAATCTTCTCTCCCCAATAGGGTGTGTATTCTTCTGATCCTGTTAGCACCATTTACGGAAGGAAAGGATTAAAACTCTCCCCAACGCTGGCTGCTTTTGCCAATGGAGTAGCGGTAAGCCATTCCTCTAACCAAGCTCTTACCTCGGAGAGTTGAGATGCATATGTTTGAGTAGCAAAACAACCCGACTTTTCCAATGTATTTATTTAGCACAGTGGGCATGTTTCTTTTGGCTGAGCTTTCAGTAGCATCTCCTATTTAATCCTGATATGAGATTACAGGTTCTTGAACACACTTTCTGTGGAGATGCTGAGGTTGCCCATCCCTGCTTTTAAGGAAACAAAATGGTGCATCTTTAAACAAGCAATTGCTGCCAGCAGACTTAAAATTGGATGCCTAGTGTTCCTGTAATTTATTGTGTTTTATGGCCTTTGTTACAGCTGATGGGGACCTAGGCATTCCTCAGAGCCCCCCCACACTGATCTGTTTTGTGTGTGCACATGCTGCTGTTGTTCATTAGAGCAGTTGACATTTGGGGAATGCCATAGAAACAGAGAATCTGGCTGCCCTTGGCCCCCATTTCTGCCATCCCTACCTGACAGATGTTGGATGAAACAAACCTAGAGCAATAATAGACGGCCTGTAGGTTTTTCCATCTTGGAGCCATTACTCCCATATCATTGCAGCTCCTTAGAATTCTCTGAAGAGCAATTGCCAATGGTCTTGTAAATATTTATTTATTTATTGATCTGAAATTGCTCCAACCATGATAGCTCCCTAAGAAGCAGCATCTCATTTTCATGGGAGTCTCTGTGAGACAGCAGCAGTAGACCATAGATAAAGTTAGCTTTGTTATAATCAGTTGCTGCTAGCACACTCATTCAGAATGAACACAAATAATACACAATGAGATATTTATTTATTTATTAGTTTTTGATGACTGGGTAAGTGCGCTAGGCAAGAAACCTGCCTATTTTCAGGCACGACCCGGGAGAGTACAGTTACAGCAAATGCAGCAAAAGACAACAATGACAACAATGAGGTAAATGGGGTGAGATAACAGTCAGAATTACCTATACAAATAGCATATATCCTGATGTGGAACCTTTGTAAAAAGCCTCTGCTCAAAGGTATTCTAATCCTAGATTGAAATAAATAAATAAATAAAAATTAAAAAAAGCATAACATTAACAGCAAGAATACTAACAGGTAGAGCAGTCATACAATTGTTGCAAAAATTATACAGAGCACAAGTCAAAAGTCCTACTTAAACTTAAGGAGACAATTAGGCATGCATACTCAGTAGTATAAAAAAGATAAGAAAATGGAATGTGACATCGACATCAGCTATAGTTGGTAGATATTCTAGATGAATGACATATCAACCCCCCCCCCATCTTCCAAACAGACAATGGACAAGTGCTGGGACATACTACGTCATCCAAACAGTGATTGCCCTACCTGACTTTCCTGCAATGTTAGAGGGTAACACTGAATTAAAGTCCTTTTCAATGTCTTCATTAGTGACATTGCTGAAGGACTGGAAAGGAAGGTTTTGCCTATTTGTGCATGACACCAAGATCTGCAATAGAGTAGACACTCCAGAAGGGGTGGAGAAAATGAGGAGGGACTTAGGGAAGCTGGAAATATGGTCCGAAGTATTGCAACTGAGATTCTACGCGAAGAAGTGCAAAATCATGCACCTGGGGTGCTAAAACCCTGAGGAAAGTTACAAGATGGTGGTGGGGGAGTTACTTACTGATGATCACAAAGGTAGAAAGGGATTTGGGAATAATCATCTCAGAGGACCTAAAGGTGGCCAAGCAGTGTGCAAAGGCAGTAGGGAGGGCCAGTGGTATACTAGTGTGTACAGGAAGGGATATCACTATGAGAACAAGGGAGGTGATGATGCCACTGTACAGAACACTGGTGAGACCGCATCTGCAATACTGTGTTCAGTTCTAGAGTCCCCATCTCCTGAAGGACATAGACAGGGTGGAGGTACTTCAGAAAGGGCAACTAAGATGGCACAGGGTTTGCAACAGAAGACATATGAGGAGAGATTAAAGACTTCAACATGCATACTCTGGAGGAGAGGCCAGAATGAGAGGATATGATTGAAACCTTCAAGTACCTTAAGGGCATCAGCAAAGTGCAAGTGGGAGACATCTTTCAGTTTAAGAGGTGTACAGGAATGAGGGGGCACACTATGAGATTGGGTGGGCAGGATAAAGGGGAATGTGAGGAAGTTCTTCTTCATGGAAAGGGTGGTTGATGCTTGGAATGGCCCACCCCCAGGAGATGGTGGCAGCAAACGCACTGGGGGGATTCAGAAGTGCATGGGATAGGTACAAGGGAACCCTAGAGGTGGGAAAGACATGCTAAAGCCAATGGCCAAGTAGGGTCAGAGGACGCTGATGCAGATAAGGAAAACAGGCAGACTGGATGGGCCTAGCAGTCCTTATCCACTGTCAAACTCCTTGTTTCTATGTTTCTAAGGCAGTGTAGGACACCGTCTTTCAGGACAGAGTTTGGCGAGGGGCTGTACAGTCTCTCTCTCTGATGTTTCCCAATTTTATAATAAGTTTCTGTTGGGATTTTTATGTTACATTTCCATTAGCCTGCATTCATGAAACCAACAGATGTTTGACAATAGATACGCCTGGCCCTGCATCCTTTGCTGCTGGTTTATGTAATTCTGCCCCTATTGCACATGGCGTTTTGAGAGAAAACTTTTGCTTCCTTGAAGCAGCAATATTTGTTAGACAGCACAAAATGTCATCATAGAATATTTTTTGTAACCTAATTCTAGTCAATAAAGAAGGCTGTAATTACTGATTTTAAACATGGTCTTCTGTTGTGGTTCCTTTCTAACTGTAAATACTGGATTCATATTTTAGATGTATTAAGGCAGTGCTAGCACAAGTTCCTGATGGTAAACATTACCGCAACACACCAAGCTGTTAAATTATTTTCACTGTCTGCATGGCAAGAGAGTCAAAACTTTTAAACACGTCAAAACCACTTATCTCAGGAATGAAAGAAAATGAAAAGTAAAAAAGGGGCATATTAATGTTTTTACCAGAACTACACAATTATTAAAACTAAGATAATGAAATGTTGTACATACTAACATTTACTGCTACCAAGGGAACTAAAAAGCATTTCTACCCAGCAAACAACAAGGTGACATCAATGGAGCAGGCAGTATAGGGGTCTGGTCCAAGGTGCAGTCTTACCCACCAAGGCACTCTCATTTGTGAAATGTAATAAAATAATTCCCTTCTCTTAATTGGGAATACCCAAATTCATATAAAACCTCATTTATGAAATGATCAGAGGTGTATTACAGACTTAGTCACAACAACTCACTAAAGATCAGAAGGGGTATGCAAAGCTAATGGAGGCTGCCACCATTAACATATACGGCCATGGCAGGCACCAAGTAATCTGTAAGGATTAGTGTTTTCTGTGCATCAGTTATGTAGTAATTACAAACTGGACGTAGGTATTTATGTGTTATGCTTTCTTAAAATGAAATATCATGACTGTGTGCTGGAAAGCATACATCCTGTATTAATAACATCCTGAAAACTAATAGTGCTTTAGTTACTAGTTCACCAATGAACTGTCAAAATCAGTGTATCTTTCAGACAAGCTCTGACTCTAGATCTGGAAGATGTATGATGTCCCACTACTGACCAATGTGACATGGCTTCTTCCCTTCAGGTTCATTCAATGGACTTCGATGATACCTGGCATCCAGCTACCCACCCTTCTGGAGCAGTCCTCCCAGCTATCCTGGCTGCTGCAGAAATGTTGCCACCTGACTCCAAGCCTAATGGCCTTAGTTTTCTGCTTGCCTTCAATGTGGGCATTGAGGTGCAGGGGCGACTCATGCGTTTCTCCAACGAGGCAAGCAACATCCCAAAGAGGTGAGGATTCGTTCTACAGAACAGGAGGAGTGAAATATGTAGATAGGCAATGCAGTCACATGTGGAATTTATAAAGTTAGTGGCAAAACCATCTAGATATCACTTTGGCTTTATTTCTGGTGGTTATCATATACCATCCCAGCACCATAAACATGTAAAGATAATATTCTAACTCTGTAATATATTATATTCATATGTATACAACACAGCGGGGACACAACTACAGACAGTACCATGGGGAACGATTAGATACTGAGTTATGTAACCAGATCAAGATCCTACGAGTAAAGCTATCTTACATTGGATATATAACCTACAAATTTGCAAGGACACTCTGATCTCCTATAAATACATAAGAGACCAACTTGGTAAATGGCTGCTGATGATACTTTTCTGAATAGCGGATGGATTCCTTTTATTTTCAGTATGTATGACATGGAAGACAGGAGGTAGAGCGGGGACATGACAGAAAGCTATAAATACCTCACGGGGAGTGAATAAGGTACAGGTAGGGGATTATTTTTTCAGAAGAGAAGGTGCACAAGAATAAGGGGGCATGTAATGAAGCTGGAAAGGAGGAATTTAGGAGGGATGTGAGGAAGTACTTCTTCACTGAAAGAGTAGGGGATGCCTGGAGCAGTCTTCCAGTGGAAGAGGTAGGGTGAAAACAGTGGTGGGCTTCAAGCGTGCATGGGAGAGGCACAAAGAAAACTTGGTAATTAGGACCTGTGGTGACAGTATACACAGGGGGAAAAAGTGGGCAGACTGGGTGGTCTTTATCTGCTGACAAATTATTATGTTTCTAGGTGTAATTCAGCCAAATTCAGAGGGGAGTTTACAGTGGGTAATCAAAATCTGACACAGAGTAAGGAAAAGCTATAGGGCTGCAACACAGTAGAAGTAGTAACATATTGTTTTATTTATTCAAGCGTGAACATGGACAATCCTTATAGAGCCATATGGCTCCTTTTCAATGGCTACCATTAGCATATAGAAACCGGTTACATAAATAGAGAAGCAAGTAAAACAATCGAAGCCATATCATTATAGAACAAAGTGTCCCTTTAAAAATATAATTATTATAAAAGGAGTTGTGGAACAAAGACTTAAATTTAGAAACAGAAACATAGACTTTGACGGCAGATAAGGACTGCTTGGCCCACCTAGTCTGCCCATTTCCCTACCTAGAGGATAAGCTGCAGATCCTATTTAACCAACAGCCTATTTCTTCCTTCCCTCCACAAAAATTGCCTTATGTCTGTCCCATGCATTCTTGAATTCTCCCACAGTTTTAGACCCACAACCTCCTCAGGAAGGCTGTTCCATGCGTCCACCACCCTCTCTGTGAAAAAAGTCTTCCTCACATTGCCTCTAAGCCCTCCCCTCTCTATCTTCAAATTATGTCCCTTTGTTCTTGCACATCTCTTTTTCTGAAAGATGCTACCCTCTTGGACTTTGTTGATTCCACTGAGGTATTTAAATGTTTCTATCATGTCCCCTCCTCCCTCCTTTCCTCAAGGGTATACATATTAAGCTCCTTTAGCCTCTCCTCGTATGGCTTCTCTTGCAGACCCTGCACCATTTTAGTTGCCCTCCTCTGAACTGCCTCCATCCTGTCTATGTCCTTGCGGAGATGGGGCCAGAACTGGACACAGTACTCCAGATGGGGTCTCACCAACTGTCTGCACAGGGGGATAACAACTTACTGTTTTCTGCCGGTGATGCCTCTCCCTATACATCCCAGTATCCCCCCAGACCTCCCTACCGCCTTCTCACATTGCTTGCCAACCTTAAGGTCATCTGATATGATTACCCCCAGGTCCCTTTCCATTTTTGTTGTTGTTACTACCTCCCCATTGTGTAATCTTCCCCTGGGTTTTTGTTTCCCAGGTGCATTACTTTGCACTTCTTTTCATTGAATCCAAGCTGCCATTCTGCTGACCATTCCTCCAACCTTGCCAAGTCCCTTCTCATCCTTTCCATGCCTCCTTGTGTATCAACCCTGTTGCAGATCTTTGTGTCATCTGCAAAGAGGCATACTTTTCCTTCCAGTCCCTCTGCAATGTCACTTATAAAGACATTAAAAAGGACTGGACCCAGTATTGAACCCTGCGGTACCCCACTAGTAACCCCTCTTTCTTCAGAGTGGACTCCATTTACAATTACACATTTAGACACAGTACTCAATATTCACAGCTTAGAGATTTGTGCTCTGAAGATCATGAGTGGTCTATTGGAACTTTGAATAATGGGAAGCAAGCTTGAATGAGGAAAGGTTTGTTACTGGCAATATTCGATCTTTACAAGCCTTTCCCCGTATGGAGCTACCAGTATATTACATTGGAGTAGAGCCAGCAGGCACTAGGGTACACTGGGAACTTTTCTATAGCAGGGGGTTTACACCTTATTTTATTTATTTATTTATTTGATATATGGTTTACAACCTTTGAGCCGGAGGCTCATTTGCAAAGGTACCTCGTCACATGTAAGACAGATGGAAACATAGAGTAGGTATAACAACAATTACATTAAACATGAGATACATGGTATAACAGTGGTTACATTAAGCACGTGTTACAGACATTTGTCACAGACAGTATTTACAAGATTTGGAAGTAGGTATTTTCTGACATTATTTATAACCTTTGGATGACGATATTTACCACATAACAGCAGTAAGGCATTATAAGCTTGAGAAGGCATCTAAACATAGTAGTCAGACCTAATCATGGGTTTGGTGTTAAAGATGGAGGTTGCAATCCATAATGGACTTTGTCAGAGAATATTGGATCAGAGTGGGTAAGAGAGTGAAAGAATTAGAAGCAGATGCAGGAGCGGATATTGAAGAGGTGGTTGCGAAGAGTGGTTTTGAAATGGGCGATCTTGGATGCACTAGTGACGGTGCTTGGGAGTGCATTAAACCATGTGGGTGCCCTATGCTGGCTGGACCAACACCACAGTGTTTTTTCTTTAATGATATGTCTTATCACGTGTATATTACAATTATAAAATGTGTCTTAACTCCATGTCCTTAACCATGTCCCATGCCAATTTCAAAAACATATACTCAGCCCTGACCTGTATGATTTAGTTTAATTGTAACCCTTTCTATACCCGAGCCTCCTGTAGCTCTGTAGGTCTCCTTATACCCTGTCTTTACTCCAAGGGTTTTCCTCAAAGGATAAAGCTCAGCATTTTCCTTGGGATAAGAAATACCACTCCTAGTGCGCCTTCACTCACAAAATCATCCTACTGCTCTTTCACCAGATATGTCCATTACAACGGGGTTCTTTGTGTTTCTAACTCTGTCTCTTGCCCAAGGTGTGATACTTTATACATCACTGAATAAATAATTTTGCAATACATTCTGCTCCCTGGAATCCCTCTGGAGAGAGCTTTCAGACTGGTTGTTATCTGTTGTCTCGTTTACTGTGCCCCATCATTTCTCCAGGTTGGAGGAAACTAGAGATATATCTCTGCTGCAGTTACCAGAATACAAAATAAATATTTCTGTATTTTATACTTCATGCATTTTATTAAAACTCTGTTTTTTGTCTCTTTTTTTTCAGATTCCATCCTCCCTCAGTGGTTGGTACCCTGGGAAGTGCTGCTGCTGTTGCTAAGCTACTGTCTCTGAACCGCACTCAGTGCATTAGTGCCTTAGCCATCGCATCTTCACTGGCAGGTGCTCCCATGGCCAATGCTGCTACACAGGCTAAACCCCTTCATATTGGGAATGCTGCACGTCTTGGACTTGAGGCTGCCCTGCTGGCCTCCAGAGGGATAAAGGCAAACCCCCTGATCTTAGATGATGTGCCAGGTTGTGCTGGATTCAATGCATTTTATGGTGATTACCAACCCAGGGCACTGCTGCTCCCAGAAGAGGCTCCTGTGTTCCTCTTAGAGGAGCAGGATATTGCCTTCAAGCGCTTCCCAGCTCATCTGGGCATGCACTGGATAGCTGATGCAGCTGTTTCAGTAAGGAACTCATTGGCCAACCACACTGGCTCCTTCTCCCCATCCATGATCAATGCCATCATCCTGAGGGTTCCAGTCTCCAAGTACATCAACAGACCCTTCCCAGAATCAGAGCACGAAGCACGCCATTCATTCCAGTTCAATGCTTGCACAGCCCTCCTGGATGGTGAAGTGAATATTGAGTCCTTCCATAAGGGCAGTCGGCTCCGTTATGAGCTGCTGGAGCTGCTGAGCAAGGTAGTAGTGGAGCACCCTTCAGACAATCAGGCCAATTTTGACCGTATGTATGGAGAGATAATTCTTGTCCTGAACAATGGAGATATTCTAAGAGGCAAATGTAACACCTTCTATGGACACTGGAGAAACCCTCTAACTAAGGAATCTTTAGTCAAGAAGTTTGAAACAAATGCTTCCTATGTGCTGGAGAAGGAAAGCATAGAGGCAATTGTTGAAACAGTGGAGAATGTGGAGAACCTGAAGGATTGCTCCAAGCTGGCCTCCTACTGCTCATAACGTACAGTGCCTGTCAATACCATGAGTATAATGAATACCCAGACAGACAGCCAGTGCAACTAAAAAGACTGAATATGGCTGAATTGCCCAGTGAAGCAGAACAAACATCAAATGTTCTCAATTATCACCAGCTCATTGTTTGTGAATGTTATTTAAAATGTGATAGCAACATATATATTTTTATTGTATCTATGGTTTGAAAGTATATTTTAAAATATTTATGAAAGAGGCTAACAACATAACTCAGCTGTGTATTGCTTCCCCTGGCTGTTGTCAACCTTCTACACATAGCAATGGTGACATTTTACAGTAATCCCTCATTATAAAGAGCACCTCCATCTCTGAGCTGTAACTTTTGTTTGTTATAATAAGGGGTCACTATAGCAAGGATACATGCTGATTCCACTACTGTCTGGTTCACAAAGTCAGGACTCCACAAATGCTTGTGCATTATGTGAACTGAAGCATTCAATAAGTATCAATCGTGCAGCTGTTAACGGTACCAAATTGTTATTGCAATGTTTGCACACTGCAGTTACACAATATTGAGCAGCTAATTAATGTAACAATGTCTGACTTTAGGACACTCTGCGGACCCCCAAATAAAAGTGTTTCCTTCTGTTAATAAAGGTTATGTAATTTAGTTATGTGATATAAATACCTCTGCTCTGTAATTACAGCAGATATATTTACACAGGTCTTTGTTGTAAATGGGGGTCATTCCCAAACAAATGTACCTTGTATAAAAATAACATTTTATGAAATGAAATGAAATTTAAGCAATACGTCATGATCGATTCGAGTGAAGGTTATTGGGTGATTTAACTGCACATCACGTGGCATGTCATGAACCGCAGCTAAGTGACTTAACCACATGAGTAGGGGGAATTCCCCAAATATCCACATCCTGGAGTACCATATTGCTATTACATAATGGATACATGTATAAAATAAATGTTTATAATTTGTTTATATTTTGTTTTGCTATTTATAAATGCTGTTTCTTAGCTGTGAGTTACTATAGGATTTACCCATAGGTAAAGACTTCAGCTGACCACTCAAGTTATAGAATATTTTATTTCCGCTGTAAAATTATATTTAATTACATGTGTTTCATGTAACAAAAACTGCATTTTGAGTATTTTTTCATTTCATAGTTTTTTCATGTGTAGGGCCTGACAGCATTGAGTCTAAAGTTTTTTCTGCTGTTAATATAAATTATTTCATAAAAATTGCTGTAAATACCCTTGCTCTGCATTTATTGGGGTTATATTAATTATTACGTGTTATAGGTAACAAACTGCTTACTTTAAATATATTTTTATATCATTGTTTTTTCATGTGAAGGCCTGATAATGTTAACTCTGGTTTGGTCCATGAATATGTTTCTGTACAGATTTTGTACCATTTAGTATGATTGCTCCAATTAAATTTATTATCAACTTTACCAAATGTTTTATTTTTTTATATACAATATCACACTGGAAGGTCTTCCTTCCTTCCTTCCTTCCTTCCTTCCTTCCTTCCTTCCTTTCTTTCTTTCTTTTCTTTCTTTCTTTCTCTCTTTTCTTTTTCTTCAAGAGCTGCTGATACCATCAGAAGAACGTTATCAAAACATAATATTTAAATGCAGTCCAGCTTGTATTTCACATTAGTTCTGTATTCTTCATCCCCATTATTTATTACTGAGGTCATTTTCATAAAAACAGGCTCTTTGCTCCTGAAGAGTTCATCTTTTCTGGTTTCTGTTTCCCCAGCTGAGGTCATAATGCAGGCTTTGTGACATTATAGGCACTTCCATGGCAACAGGCTGTGATGTTACAACAGAGGATTATGACTTGAAGTAAGGAGTCAGCTGTAGCGACAGATAAACTCTGAGGAATAAAGATCATGCATTCATGGAAATGTCCTTAGTAATAAACATGGGGGAAGAGGAATCTCTAGAAGATATATGGAATGGAAGTGGAATAGTACCTAATTATTATGTTTTTCAAAGTTTTTTTTAAGGTGTCAGCAGCTCTTTAAACAAATACTGAAATGGTAAATTGTGTCGCAAACTACAGTATATTGAATTATTTAAGTATTTTTTTTTACAATTTATTTATTTTATTTTTTCAGGTAGGGTATGCAGAGCAGAAATTTATTTTATTTATTTATTTGTATATTCGGAAACAATATACCTCATTCCCAGATTCATTCTGAGGAAGTGGGGTATATTGAGGAATAAAAGGTAGTTTTCCAGAAGTCATATGATTGATTTACTTTGCTTAAGTCAGCTGAGATGCAATATCCATACCATGTCACATTTTCTGTTGGGAAATCTTATTTTTTTTACTATAGAGGTACTTCTTAGAGGCTGTCCTGTCTCCTATCTGGGTGGTAACCTTTCAAATCTGCCACCCCAGGTCCCTGTGGTACCTCTGTTGTACTGGAGCCAGGAATATCATTGCCATGCAGATAGTCTGTGGGAGGGAGGTCTCTCACATTTTCTCCATTTTTCCTCCCTCTAAGGGGTAAAATGAGGGCTAGCTCTACTTATTTGGGACATTTGAGAAGTATAGACAGTGGGGTTCAGAGAGGTAAAATGATGGTCATCTCTGCTAATGTGGGGCAATTCAGAGGTATGGACAGAGGAGTTCTGAGAGGTAAAATAAGAACTGTTCCTCCAAATGTAGGACAGTTGAGAGGTATGGAGAGGGGTTCTGAGAGGTCAAATAAGAGATGTCAATCCTAATGTAGGCCAGTTGAGAGGTATGGAGAGGGGTTCTGAGAGGTAAAATAAGAGATGTCCCTCCTAATGTGGAACAGCTGTAGAGGTATGGAGAGGGGTTCTGAGAAGTCAAATAAGAGATGTCAATCCTAATGTGGGACAGTTGAGAGATATGGAGAGGGGTTCTGAGAGGTAAAATAAGAGATGTCCCTCCTAATGTGTGACAGTTCAGAAGTATGCAGAGGGGTTCTGAGAGATAAGAGATGTCAATGCTAATGTGGGACAGTTGAGAGGTATGGAGAGGGGTTCTGAGAGGCAAAATAAGAGCTGTTCCTCCTAATATGGGGCAGCTGAGAGTTATAAAGAGGGGTTCTGAGAGGTAGAAGAAGAGATGTCCCTCCTAATGTGGGACAGTTGAGAAGTTTGGATAGGGGCTCTGAGAGGTAAAATAAGAGACGTCCCTCCTAATATGGGACAGTTGAGAGCTATGGTAATTCTCTCCTGTAAGCCAAGGATACCCCTACCCCTCTACTGTCATCTTCATTTTACTATATGCACCATCACCCCAGATTTCTAGCTCTCCTCCCCCTCCCCCAAAATGCTCCCCCTTACTGGCCTCCATTGATCTCTCACAGAATGTAGGGACACCAAATGCTCTCCATGGGTTCCTCCTCCCCCGGAGCTTGTATCCCTCATCAACTCCCCTCCTCCTACATCCCTTTACCTTACCCCTCCCTCTCCTTTCACCCTTTTCTTTAATGTAAGCGCTTGTTTACTTACTAACCAAGCACTTGTTATTGTTTACTTTTTCTACATATTATGCACAACTTTAACAATGTTTATAACACCTGCCTTGCAACTGTATGTTAATATTGATCTTGTAACTTGAATATATCTTGAACATGACTCTTCACCCTCCCCACCTTACCCCTCCTTCTCCATTCCCCCTCTCACTGCCCCCTTTTCTTTTCTTTTACATAAGCACTTGTTTACTTATTAACCTGGCACTTATTATTGACCTCTCTTTCTACCTATTATGTGCAGCACTGTAGTACCACTGCTTGTAACACCTGCCTTAGAACTGTATGTTAATCTTGATCATGTAACTTGAATGTTTAATGTTTCACTCCTATTGTACCCCTTTCCCCCCCCAGGTCACACCGGGAGATGAGCAACTTGTCACTCAGTGTGCCTTCCTGGTGAGACATTTCAATAAATAAATAAATAAATATAGAGAGGGGTTCTGAGAGGTAAAATAAGAGCTGTCCCTCCAAATGTGGGATAGTTGAGAGGTATGGAGAGGGGTTCTGGGAGGTAAAATAAGAGACATCCCTCCAAATGTGGGATGGTTGAGAGTTATGGAGAGGGGGTTCTGAGAGGTAAAACAAGAGACCTTCCCCCTAATGTGGAACAGTTGGGAGGTATGGAGAGGGGTTCTGAGAAGTCAAATAAGAGATGACAATCCTAATGTGGGACAGTTGAGAGGTATGGAGAGGGGTTCTGAGAGGTAAAATAAGAGATGTCCCTCCAAATGTGGATAGTTGAGAGTTATGGAGAGGGGCTCTGAGAGGTAAAATAAGAGACATTCCTCCTAATGTGGAACAGTTGAGAGCTATGGGGAGGGGTTCTGAGAGGTAAAATAAGAGACGTCCCTCCTAATGTGGAACACTTGAGAGGTATGGAAAGGGTTTTGAGAGCTAGAATGAGGGATGTTCCTCCTCATGTGGGAGAGCTGAGAAGTGTAAGAACCATGAACTGTAGATGCTTTTATGGTGCAATCAGTCATTTAGTGAACTAAGGCACCTATGCTGCAGATACTGACATTGTTGCAGGGTTGCTGGACTCAGCTGGGGACAGATTATTTTCCATTGCATTTGTACCTGTTGCTGGCCTACCACTGGGAGTTATTGACTGAGAGAGAAACTTCTCCCCACACTCGTACCCACGGAACTATGTGTAGGGCTGTTAGGTATAACTCACACACACACACACACACACACACACACACACACACACACACTCACACCCCACTAAATGCAGTCAGTTCTGCTTAGAGCAAAACAGCATAATGCTAAAGGGGATATAATATTACCTGAAACATATATTTCTTGTTCCTCAAAAACAATTCTTCATTGAAAAAACTGAAAAAAAAAACACTGTGTGAAGGGTTGAAACATATGGTGCCTAAAACCAACCAGTAGCTGAGATGTTGAAATGGTGTCACAGCTGATGGTTGTACCTATATATTTCATTAGAGTGGGCTCATCACATTATACAGCTGCAAAATGTATGCCCATCATGAATTTCCATTTACATTTTGTACTGTATATTTTGTGTATTTACTTTCCCCTGCCTCTTCATAATGAGATCCACAAACAAGGAAACCAAATCCCTGTCCCCTGCACTCCATTTGGTTGGGTTTCTTGCCTTCACCTAACATCACAATCTTCTGCTTGAGACATCCTAGTCTGTTACTGTGGAAATAATAATGACATCACAAGCAGAGGACTGTGATGTCAGATAAGCAATCTGAGCAGATACTGCCTTATGAACAGGGATCCTATTTTCATTCAAATGTACATAGTTCACAGGTTCATAGGTTCATAGTTAGATTCGAGTTCTGTAGACAATTTGTTCTTATTGAACTCTCAACCTACTTATTCTGTTGATGGAACATAACTTTTTTGTTTCCCACATGTTGCTCTAGTTGATATTTAAAAGTTTCTATTTTTTTCACTTTCCACCACCTGTTTGGGTAATTCAGTTCAGCTTTTTATTACTCTTTGTGTTAAAAAAATCACAAAGTTTTTTAGTCATATTTGTTTCACCATTTAATCTATAGTTGTGTGATCTAGTTTTCTTATTTAGTTCTAAAAAATGGGAAAACTAAGAAGATCATGAGGGAAAGCTGGGCACAGAACGCCTCCTTAGCAATGACAAAGGCAGATACTTTCAACCACAGTTACAAACTTCATATGATAAATACACACAACAGCATATGACCTGGTGTGATAATAAATGTTTTGCTCACAATCAAGAGCACATTTTCACTAGCCAGCCTACTGGAAACTAATGAACTTTGCTACCTGGAATGATACTACATGATTCAGTGATGATTCTGAAAGTTTATTGTTCAAAAGTTACATATTTGTACTCAAATGGAGCCTGTATGGGAATTACAGTTTATGAGCTTTTGGGATATTGGGGGCCAATGAGGGTCCTATTTTTAAATTGAGCCCCCCCCTTCCCAATACAACATACACCACTTATGTAGCACTCATTTACTAAACCCTTTACCCTTTTCCATAGACTCCCATGCCAGATCAATGTGATATATTATACAATGACAAGAAAGAATCTTGGATCCATGGCATTATCCCAGCATAACGCCTCAGGTCTACTCTCATCAATATGGAGGAGCATTTAGATACTTTCTTTTTTTGCATCTTCTCTTAAGAAACAAAATATTTTTCCACACTAATAAAAACATTCTTTAAAATTATTTTTTTTTATTTTATATATAACAACAAGCCATTGTGTAATAGGAATAATGCACTCCAGGGTGTATGTTGTGCTGGGATAATGCCATGCCTGAGGCATTGGACGCTCTCGGCCTGTAGTCTTGTGCTCAACCCCCCAGGCGTGGCGTTAACCCAGCACGACACACACCCTGTCATGTGTTATTCCTTTAGTGTACTATAGCTGTATATATCAGACAGCTCCTAGTACTCATTTGCACCACTAGATGTCATAATGTCCTACTAATGTCAAGCTACATGCAGATATCTGAGTACTGTACTTTGGATGATGATGCTTGAAAGAGGTGAAGCGGTTGATCAGGCGGGTGAATTACAAGTACGTGCCATTTTATTTCATTTATTTAGTTAGCACCTGTCATGAGCACTTGTTGCTTCTAGTCCCTGGCAAACCCTTTGAACAAGCAAAGCACTTTCACATGCCTTTTGCCAGATCAGCAGGTGCCTATCTCAGTGGCTGGAATGGCTGCCCCTGTGATGCCACGCCATAACTACATGCAGTTTGCTTTGTCTGGAACTAGAGTGCATGATTCATTATTTTACCATAAGGAAGATGTTTTTATAAATGAAACTCCTCTTTCAAGGAAACAGAGATATGTGAAGCTGTCAGACTTTGTTTTACGAATTAATGTGCAAAGTTTGGCAAATTCATAAAGTGAAAAGTACTGATTCTGGAAAATTTTCAGCAGTGAAGTGGCACTTTTTCAACTAAAGTTGTGCACATTCACTGGCAAAGTTGTAACTTCACCGTGAGTTTGCCTAAAAAAGTGTCACTTCCCCAAGAAAACTCAGTGCGATGTGGCAATGTGAGCAATTCATGAAGTTATCCGTGAAGGTGAATGTGGTAAGATCACCAGAACTTCACTGGGGAAATGAAACTTCACAACATCTATAACAGGAAATGTACAGAAGTTGCATGGACTGCCTCGTGAAAAGAGATACTCACTGTGACCCACTGTAATACCATGCTGATCACTTTGTTCAGGGCAGAGGTAGCAAGTTTTAAAAGAAAACTACAAGTCCATGTTAACTCTGTGAGCCATGCTTGAAAATAGCTGGAAATAACTGAGATAATTAGTGGATAAATAACTGAATTAGAAAAGAGGGAGAACACCTGAAGCAGTTGATTTTGATTGTTGAATGAGTAGTGTGTCATCAAAAATAGACCATTAGGTTATCCCGTCAAGTCACTTAGACTACTGGGGCTGTCTTCAAAGTTATGGGAGCTGAGCCCTGGCAACACCCCTCATCTGTAATTTGGGTATGGAATGGAAGAGCTCCCATCCATTCCTTCTCCAGTGAAAGAGCAGGAAATGGCACTGAGATGTGTGCAGTGAAAGCAGTTCTTGATCGCCAGTGTTGCTGATTGGTAGCTGCATTTCATGTGACTTGCCACAAAACTGGACATGCTCAGTGTGCTCTTCCAGTAAAAGTGCTGCATCATGACACTGAAGTACCAAAATGCTGATGGGAAATGGAGTTCCTTCTGATCTGTTTCACGGCGTTCAAAACATCAGATTTCAGCTTGTTCACCAAATGCAAATTCAGCATTGGCTCACCTTAAAGTCAGACCCCATTATCCCAGGGAGGACATCAAACAACAAAAAGGCAGGATTGCAGGTAGATATCGAAGGAGTGGATAGACAGGGTCTCAGACAGAGCCCTGGTGGGCGTGGGGGGTGGGTGGGTGAGATTTCATCCTTCCTTATCAGTCAGCTATAGGTGTCCCAGTCTGAATTTCCTGCAGATGGATTATGTAGGGTGGTCTGTGACTGGCTGTGAGTTAGCTGGGTATGCCCATCCACCTGTTCACATAGCTGTGCATCCCCAACTGGCTGGAAAAGGACAATCAATGCCTATGCCTCAGATCAAAGGTCACCAAGGATATGTCAGAGTTCAGGGCAGGGCAGGCAGTGGGTTCCTTTGATTCTGTCAGCAGGATTCTCTCTCATGTTCATGTTCATTCTAGAATGAATAAAACAATTCATAAAATGGCAAGGATAAATCCAGAGACCTCATTGGATGACTGCCGTCACATGACTGTACATTAAAATACCATCACTGCACTGCCAGAAATCGGTTCTTACAAAGAAGGCTGGAAAACCTCAGTACCTACAAAGAGCAATTTTATAAGGGCAATAAGTCATTCCTGGGTGTGCACTGAAGGATTAACATTGCACTTCCCACAGTTGTATGGGCATTTGACCTTCAGCCTCATGCTGTACTTTGCCACTGGGTCTTGCATTATTAATCGTTTAATGCACAATCGGTCATAACCTATTGCTTACTTACTACTCTCCCTGGGCCAAGAGAGGGCAGTTATGCAACCAGTGAGTCAGATAATTTTTAGGACTCAGAAGTATTTACTGCTGGCTCCTTCCACCTGGTAGTATTTTCATCCAAATGGTAGTAATATCATCCTTTGACCCATCTCGTAGCCCCACCACTAAACCAAGTCTCAGTCCCATTGGGCACCCAGCATCACTGACTCTCCACCACTGCTGTGAGTCATACTGTGACCTTATTTGAACACTGTCATGTTGCAATAGTTCTTTTGACCAGCCAGTGAGCAACACCTGTCCTGATCCCCACAGGTTCCAATGTGGTGCCATGGCTGCTAGCATCTCATGGTACTATCAACTTTTTAAATGTGTACCACGTATTGTACATCTGCAGGGTGGGAAACAAATTCCTAAAATCAGAAAGTGGGAGTACATCATTCAAAATGGTAGTAAAATACTCCTTTACTCCCCTTATCTGTTGTCCTGAATACAATGCAGGAGGTTCCCCTCAGGCATGGAGCATCCAAAATTAACTATCACACTACTTCTGCTGCTGGATGAGCAGCTTCGCTGCCTCAGAACGTGACCCTTAGTCAACTACACAGCAGTGCAACACTATACCACCAGGTGACTGGGTAGCCTGTTTTTAACTGTTTTTTTACTTTAAATCCCCTGATAAACAGGATCCAAAAGTTCTACTAAGTGTACCACCTTGGACAACAATCAGAATTTTTTCTGACTTCCAAACCCTAATCATATTTTTTTCCGGCTTCTAAAACCTTTCAGAATCTCAGTGCCTCTTGCATGTCTTTCATTCCTATTGTGTTATACATACATGGTGGCCTGCCAGAGATGTCACTTAGGAAACTAGAGTATCACTGTGTGCTGTTTTTGTGAGAGGAACTGATAACCAAAGCCATGCGGTTCTGTCAGCCCAAACTTTACAAGATGCTCTTATTCTATAAGAGATATCTCAAGCAGGAATCATCAGTATACTATATGTAGTATTTTAAATCATGCACTTTTCCTAGAGTGCTAGGAAACACTTCAATTCTTTAAAATAAATGTGACACTGGACCTCCTACACTGCAGATGCAGAATGGTTACTATTAACTGCAGCATGAAACATGCACTGAACACCAGTTAAAATGTCCTGCAACACTCAGTGTTGATTGGCTAATACTGTATCATGTGATTTAGAAATGCATGTATGAGAGTGTAGTGTGTTCCATTTACAATTGGAGACAGTGTGAGGAAAAGTACAAGGGAATTAAATACTCAGTGGGTAGAGAGGTTAAGGAAAGGAGGGTGAGAGGATGGGAGGGTCAGGAGATGGTTCTAAGGGTGATGGAAGAGTTAAGGAGGGTGGGCAGAGGGGAAAAAGAAAAAAGGGGATGACAGTAACAGGGACACTGGAAGCATAAAGGATGGAAAAGGAAATGGGAGGAAAGTATGGGCAAGGTAAAATAAACAGAGTGGAGTGTCATGTGCACCAATGCAAGGAGCCTAGGAAAAAAATTCCTGACCTGGAGGCAACCACTGTGGAGGCAGACCTGGATCTGTTGGCCATAACAGAATCATGGTTTATCAGCAATCACAGCTGGGATGTGGCCATTCGGTATGCAACATGTTCCAGAAGGATAGAACAGGGAAGAAAGGGAAGAGTTGTTTTGTATGTGAGTGAAGGCATAAAGGCCACAGAGATACATAGTAATAACTGGGACATTGAAGTGTTGGAGGTTCTATGGTTGCTTAGAGACAGGGTCTGGGGTCTTTATCCAGGTGGGTGTGGTGTACAGATCAACAACACAGGGAGAGGAGTTATGAAGGGCTCTGGAGGAGAACGTAGGCAAAATGGCAAGCAAAGGGAGGTTTTGATTATGAGGGACTTTAATCTTCCTGATGTAGACTGGAGCATTATGGCTACAGCTACAACAAGAAGCAGGGTCATCCTTGACTCCCTACAGGGGGCATTTGTCTGGCAGCTGGTTATAGAACCCACTAGGGATGGGGCAGTGCTGGACCTTGTTCTTACAAAGAGGGATAACATTGAAGGAATCACACTGGATAGCCCCCTGGGTACAAGAGATAATCGTACAGTGTGGTTTAGTATACAAACTGGGCAGAAGGAAAAACACACTAGGACGAGGTTCCTGGACTTCAGGAGGGCAGATTTTAAAGAAATGGGAGAATGCCTTAGTAAACACGTTGAAGGGAAAGTTGGCTGTGGGAGAGTGGAGGAACAATGAAAAAGGATAAGGGAGGGAATAAATAAGGCAACGGCAAGTTGTCTGAAGGAAATAAGCAAAGGTAGGAGGAGTTATTTAGATATTCTTGATTAATCTTATTTCTTAACTGAAGGTACAGACACAAATGATAGTTTTGTATTTTGAACCTTGTTCTAATTTCCTCAAAGGATAGTAGGGTATTTGTTACTTTATCTCACAGATCATTTAATCTTCGAATTCATCAACCATACGAACCAGTATCCTTGAATCGTTTTCCATTGTACATGAAGTTGCGATTATTCCATAAGGGCATAAGGTTAGGTGGGACTGATTTAAGTTTTAGGACTTTAGTTAAATGTTTGCAAAGCTAGATTGTGGAAATAATAGTTGGGTGTGTATTTAAATGTTTGAGCAAAGGTAGAAAAGGGTCATCTGAAATTAGTTGTAGCTTGAATAGCAATTTTTCTACATTTGCCCACGTAGGGTCATTTGGTTGAGATTCAGACTACAACGATGTTGAGGCTTGTTTTAACAGAAAGGCCCTGTGATAGCCTTGCCACCACTGACGGTTGAAACCTCCTACCTTCCTGGGAGCTCTGAGCTTTATAATACTGATTGTAGGAGTTTTGTTGTCCCATAATAATTTTGAGAAGATACCATCTAACTTTTTGTACCAGTTATTTTTTATGTGCATTGGTAGATTATGTAGTATGAAAATGTTTTGGGGTGAAATAATCATTTTAGTGGAGTTAATCTTTCCCCAAAGGGAGAGATTCAGTTTGTACCATCTTTCCAACTCTTTTTATATATTCCCTATAAGTACAGAGGTATTTGCTTGCATAATTTGGGGGTATGGAGTCAATGATGTTTATGCCTAGGTATGTCATTCATTTTTTAGCCCATGGAAAGGAGAAGGTGTTGGAAATCCTATCTTCTTCAAATTTTGAATGAGAAGGCATTATTTCTTCTGATTAGTCCCAATTAACATGAAGGCCTAAAATGGAACTAAAAATATTAAATGAGGGGCAAAGATTCATAACAGAAGTAAACTGAAGTTAATGTAATTACTAAGTCATCTGCAAAGGCAAAGGCCTTATTGTTTATTTTTCCAGTTTTGCTATCATGAATATTGATAAAAATCTGTGATAAGTCTGGTACCTGAGGACTGGAGTAGGACAGATGTGATTCCCCTTCACAAAAGTGGGAGCAGGGCAGAAGCAGGAAACTACAGACCTGTTAGTTTAACCTCAGTGATAGGGAAACTGATGGAATCACTTCTAAAGGAAAGAATTGTCGAGTACCTAGAGGCCAGAGGGGCACGGGACCCAAGGCAGCATGGATTCACAGCAGGAAGGTCATGCCAGACAAATCTAATAGATTTATTTGACTGGGTGACCAAAGTAGTAGATCAGGGAGGGGCTGTGGACATGGCCTACCTAGACTTTAGCAAGGCATTTGACTCAGTCATGCACAAAAGATTAATATACAAGTTAGCCAGCCTGGGAGTGGGTCACAAGATGATAGCCTGGGTAAAGAATTGGCAGGAGAATAGGACACAGAGGGTAATAGTAAATGGACTCCACTCTGAAGAAAGGTGGGTTACTAGTGGGTACCACAGGGTTCAGTATTAGGACCGGTCCTCTTCAATGTCTTTATCAGCCACATTGCAGAAGGACTGGAAGGAAAAGTATGTCTCTTTGCAGATGACACAAAGATCTGCAACAGAGTTGATGCACAAGGTGGGGTGGAAAGGATGAGAAGGGACTTGGCAAGGTTAGAGGAATGGTCAAATGTATGGCAGCTTAGATTCAATGCTAAGAAGTGCAAGGTAATGCACCTGAGAAACAAATACCCAGAGGAAGAGTACACAATGGGGGGTGAGATACTAACAACAACAAAACTGGAAAGGGACCTGGGGATAATCATATCAGATGACTTAAAGGTGGGCAAGCAATGTGAGAGGGCAGTAAGGAGGGCTGGGGGGATACTGGGATGCATAGGGAGAGACATCACCAGTAGAAAACAGGAAGTTGTTATCTCTCTGTACAAACAGCTGGTGAGACCCCATCTGGATTACTGTGTGCAGTTCTGGAGACCCAGTCTCCACAAGGACATAGACAAGATGGAAGATGTCCCGAGGAGGGCAACTAAAATGGTGCAGGGTCTGCACCAGAAGACATATGAAGAGAGACTAAAGGAGCTTAATATATATAGCCTCGAGGAAAGGAGGGAGGGGGACATGATAGAAACTTTCAAGTACCTCAAGGAATCAACAAAGTCCAGAGGTATGCATCTTTCAAAAAAGAGGTGTGCAAGAACAAGGGGCACAATTTGAAGATGGAGGGCTCAGAGGTAATGTAAAGTCTTTTCACAGAGAGGTTGTGGAAGCATGGAGCGCCTTCCGTAGGAGGTTGTGGAGTCAAAAACAGTGGTTGAATTCAAGTATGCATGGGACAGTCATAAGCAATTCTAGGGGGTGGGGGTAGAAAGAAGTAGGCTGCTGGTTAACTAGGATCTGCAACTTATCCAGTAGGTAGGGAAATGGGCAGACTGGGTGGGTCAAGTGGTCCTTATCTGCCATCAGATTCTATGTTTCTATGTTTCTAATGCAAGAATAAAAAGAAACAGGGGGGGAAGGGAGGAAGAAGGCAGCCTTGTCTTGTGCCTGGAAATAATTTAAAAAATTCTGAGATCATTCCATAAGAAATTATTGCTTCTTTAAGTGATATAAATAGTAGATACCCATCATTTGAATGTTTTACCAAAATAATAAACATTTAAGACATTCTGCAAATATTCCCATTCTAAAGAATCAAGTGCTTTTCCAATATCCAGAGAGAGAGCGAGCGAGAGAGAGAGAGCGAGCGAGCGATCAAGCTATGGAAGGAGCTGAATTATGCCCAGGAGTTTAGCATTTAAAATTTCTATTAAGATGTTGTAATCAAAATTTAGTAGTGAAACTGGATGATAGTTTGAGCATTCCAGCGGATCCTTGTTTTTATTTGATAATAAGGAAATGGGAATGCCATTTAAGGTGTCCATGAATTCTTTCTTTTCAAAGGTTTCTTGATGATAGACTCCGATTAGAAATTCATTTATAATTGGATTATCATGCTTGTAAAAGTCACTGTGGAGGCCACCTGGCTCTGGAGCTTTCCTTGGGGTGCCTTTTCAATAATCTGAGTAATGTAAGTATTAAACCACAACAGAACATGGTTCTACTGTGGCATTAATCTATGGTTGGGCTGGTTGGCCATCCAAGTACATCCAACCTGCCAACCATGGATTAATGCCACAAGCAGACCATGATCTGAATGATTTAATACACTAATATGTCAGCGCTGGTAGGAGTAACATATTACACAAACAATAAGAGAAAAAATCACACTGTTGTACTGCTTTGTGACACATGAAAAGTGTCAAGTTTATTAACAGTACATGACTTGAACAGCTGTGTCTGTTTTACATTGTGATTGCTGCAAATAATCACAACATTTTACAACTGTGTTTAGATTTATTAATGTTTTCAAACTATTAGTAGAGGTTTTCCCCATACAAAACTGCTGTAATCAGTGTCAATATCCTTTGCTTCTAAGCGTGTGTTAACGCTGCCAGTTGCTACGCTGCCTGGGTAAGAATTATTTATTACCTGCTGTGTCCGAGCTAGGGCTGCTGCAGTTACCAGTGATGTCCGTCGAGAGTCCCATTAGGAGAGACAACAGGGAGTGGGGAGGGTTTGGGATGGCTGGAGACCCTCGTGTATTCTTTGCTGCCATTCTAAAATACTGTCCACCTGGCCATCCAGAGCGCTAAGGGGTTTTAGCTGAGCCCCTTCCCAAACAGCACTTTCCCTACTGTTTCATATCTTTATTATTTAAGTTCCTTTCTGTATATATTTATTTTCCTACTTTGATCCAACTGTAAGCTTCAATTCTAAATGTCCCCTTTTCCTTCTGTGCTGTCCTATACCTCTTGTATATCTTGGTTCTCTGTTTCTGCTCCTTCTGCTACTGTATTTTCTCCATATTAACCTAATTTTCTTTATTTTACAGGTCTGACAGGATGCTGACTCCTTCCTTCCCCATCAGATAAGTATCTCTCTATGCCTAATGTTTCCTTTCCACTCTGTTTACTCTAAGAACTCATGGATCCTTTGTGAGCCCCTTTTATGTCTTTTATTTTACAGGTTTCAAGGACACCATCCCCTAAAGACTCCTACCTCTGGCTCCCTAGTACAGAACTTTGATAAGAGACTTTTGACTTATACCACTTATTAGTGTGACAGTGATGGTGTGGCCACGCCCATTACAGTGTGCATCTGTCTGTGTGTGTGTGTGTGTGTGTGTGTGTGTCTGTGTGTCCGGCTAGGTGACCCCTGGGTGGGAGAAATGGTCCTCCTACTCCAAGTAAACACAAGTTTGAGTCTAGCGACAATCTCCTGACTCCGAGCCAGCAATGCCTGGAGCCGACAGATCTGTTCCTTTCACCTAAAGAGGTGCAGTAGATGGGGCAGCTTTACAGCTTCCAGAAGGTCTCTCTGTGAACTGCTGCCCACAACCACTGCATTGTACCACTCCCCACATTTCCTTTTTTCCTGCTCTTCTTTTGCTTCCTGTCCACCTGTCCCAAAACCCAGTAAGGCTGTCCTGACACCCAGCGACAGCAAGTCTTTAAACCCTAAAGCACCTTAATACCCAGCATCCATTTAACAGCAAGCTTACACTCAAAACTACCCAGCAACCATTTTATCAGCAAGCCCCTACACACAAAAATACCCAGCAGCCATCTAACAGTAAGTCTCTAAATCACAGAACACAGTAATGCATAGCGACAGTTTACCAGCAATCCTCTAAATCCAGAAACACACTCATGCCTAGCATCAGTTTAAATATTAAGTCTCTAAGTCCACAATCACACTACTCTTCAAATGCTTACCAGCAAGCCCCCAAAGTACAACCTCTCCACAGTGCAACTCCTCAACCCATACAGTTGCACCTGGGATCCGAAGAGCAGGTGAAGGAGGATTAACCACTGCAGAGGATGCTGTCTTCCAGGGAGAGTGGTGGTCAGAACCCATTGCAACACTGCCACCTGAGTAACTGTAGGGGCAGTGCAGGCAACAGTTGTTTGGGAAGGAGAACAGTTGTTTGGGAAGGAGGACAGATTGAAAAGTCTGAGTGTAAGGCACACCCCATTACCCATACACTCCCAGTTTTTTAAATATGTGATTAAGCTGGAGATGGCTCCCTGCCTAGCTGGGAAAGTTATTGGATTTTTGGTTGGTACAGCATATTTATCTCTACCAATTCTTGCTACACCTGCCGCAAAGCAGAGGATACCTTGTGAAAGAAAGTACCTTCTCAGCTGAGATGCTGTGTTAATTCCGTTGCAGGGAAACGTCATTGGAGCAACCCATGGCGGTAGCACTGGGATGGGCAGAAACTGTCTGCACTCCCAGAAAAACCCTTTCCCTTACTTTTAGGAACAGATAGGATTGGGACCGTTTACTCTATTTTCATTTTTGTAGGGAGAAGGAGTGTCCCACAAGGTCACTTTGTGCTTTCCATGCAAACAAGGAGGGTTCCAGCATGGAGGCTGTGCCACGTGGCACCATGTTGTGAGGCTAGGAGAACACTGGGTAGCATGGATCAGGGGCACCACTGGGTTACATTTTGGTAAGATTTCCAATATACAGCTGGTGATTAGCTGATGTTGAGTGACACCTACATTAAGATGTGCGGATGTCTGATCTTGTTGGACCATGCATGAGCTATATTGCAATCATTGGGCAGGGTGTTTGGGGGAGGGAGTTGTTTCTAGATACCAAGGTAAGTATGGGGAATGGGTCCTCTGGAGGGGGCTGCCACTAGACACAAGGGTAAATGTTACCATCAAAGTGACAGGTTTTGCGAGGGAGAGGATCCTCTAGACATGCAGGTAATATAGTCATGGGAAGGGGAAAGTTGTTTTTTTTGGGGGGGCAGTGGTGCTGCTAGCCACCAGTGATGGATATGGATATATATATATATATATATATATATATATATATATATATATATATATATATATATATATATATATATATATATAACACACACGGGATGGGTGATTGGAGGGTGGGGGCTGCCACTAGATGCAAGAGAAGAGTGTACCTGATGGTAGCTGCTGGCCCCAAACCAACAATGGATCCCTGCTGCATTCAGTTGCCCAGCACCATCACCCCGCACCCAGATCCCCACATGATGCGGATAAAAAGGGGATAAACATCCACCCCTTGACTGTCAGTTACTTTGGCAGTCCATCACCCCGTCAGTTCTACAGGCGTGTGAAAGCTGGTGGTTCCATCCTGCCCTGGTGGGAGTTGGTGACTGGAGAAGCGTGCCCCCCCTCCCAGAGGAGAGAGGGCCCAGGGACACTGAATCCTGTCCATATCCCACTTGCTGATGTCCACAAGTGGCCCAAGTTCTGAAACCTGAATCGCTACTGTGATACTGGTATCTTCCTGACCAACCCACTTTACCCCCCAATGCAATCCCTTTCCACCTGACTCAGCTGATATGTATTTTAAACTGATGATCTAATAAATAAATAAAATAAATAAAATAACATTTTCATTATTCATACTTTCTTACTAACCCATTTTCCACTTTGTCTCTAGATCCAGTGGAACCATGAAACACCACCCCTGGCATTGGAGGACAATGACCATATGTATCAGATAAGTATTTGTTTTATATTTAGAGTTCCTCATTTGTCCCAGTTAGTTACTAAAGAGCTGCAGATCCTTTGTGACTCCTTTGCTATTCTTATTTTACAGGTGCAACTGGATGTTCCCTCAAGCCACCCAGACCACATCCCACAGTCTGCAGGAGCCAGATAAGAGATCTTTATTGTTGCACAACAGTACCTCATTCACCACATTGGTGCACGTATACCCAGGGAAAAATATCAAAGTAATGCAAGAAAAATGCACGACACCAGTCAAGAGTTGCATCAGCACCAAAAACAGTATACACAGTACTATGAGACTGATTGTAGAAACATAGAAACATAGAACATAGAAACATAGAATTTGACGGCAGATAAGGACCGCTTGGCCCACCCAGTGTGCCCATTTCCCTACCTAATGGATAAGCTGCAGATCCTAGTTAACCAGCAGCCTACTTATTCCTGCCCCCACCCCCTAGAATTGCCTTATGACTGACCCATGCATGCTTGAATTCCTGTGTGGAAAAATGCATTTGACATTTATTTGTGTCAAAAGGCAAATGCCACCTGGTTGTATATGTGCATGTGAGTCTGGGCTATAGAAAGTCTGTACTGTACCAGGCACTTTCCTTTGTGGTTACTGCTGGGTGTCTACTTGCAGAAGTGCTGTCAGACATGAGGCTTTGCATAGCGCCTTTTGTGTCTAGCAACAATTCTTTGTGGAGTCCGATTCATAACTTGCAATGCAACATTGCTGAACAGAGCTTAACTTCCAGGAACGTAAATGGCTAAGAATGACATGAAAGCCACGGCAAAAACACCCACAGGACCCCTAGCGCGCACTGACGTTTTGGCATCAACCAGACTTAATCTGAAGATGCAGTTTTGCTAAGAGGCCACCAGCAGTAACTATTAAGGAATGTGCCTGATATGGTAGTGACTTTCTGTATCCCAGCTTCGTATACACTGATCCGACCACTTTTTGATGGTGGTTTGCATTTTTGCACAAAAGAATGTCAAATGCATTTTTGCATACATTTCTGTTGTTATTGAGCAAATAAATCCTAATAGATGAGGAGCCCCTTTATCAACAAGAGTTTGCTTGCTTTTAAATGCAGTAATAACTGGTTGTGATGTCACACTCAGTTGTTACAGTGGTTCATAAGAGAAGTGAAGCTCTGTGCCAGCATTTAAGAACTGGCACTGGCAGTGGGCGTTTTCTGATGTGAAGCACTCTGGTGAAAGTTTTCACTGCAAGTCTCACACTGCACTCTGATCACACTGAAAACAGTTTAAAAAGAAGTGAGAGGAGAGCAATACAGCACAACGGATGCTCCATCCTCTTCCCTCCCTGGATGACCACCAGCAACTCAGGTACACTTCCAAAACATGTGTTGCTGGCGTGATGGGCAATAGCGTTAGCACTGAGACACGGGGCTGGCCATAGCCTTTTCTTTTTTTATATGTGCAATGCTTTCTGGTTGTGTTATACTGAATAAAAATGTTATTTCATGTAAACAATAAGAACCAACAGTGTGCGCTATTGTGATGATCGTAATTACACGTCTCGGGTGCATTTAATGGCACTCTGCTGTGCCTTATGCCTAACAGCGCACCTGAGGCATGTGATTATACCACCATAATGCATACCCTGTCATGTGTTATTACTTACAAATGACTATTTAAACATAAATATGAGTTTTGGTATTCCTTAGTAAGACTGCAATAGTGTGAGTACTTTATGAATAGAAGAATTGTACAGTGCAAGTCCTCCAAATAAGCTATATTAATGATAATGGAAATATGAGTCAGATTATTTTCAGCCATTTTATAAGAGCAATAGTACACAACAGGTGTGCATTTGCTGCAGACTTTACGCATGCCTAAAGTGTCTTAAGCATTTGGCTGTGTCTCATGCCTGAAACCACTGTCGGCATGTGTATGTTCTATAACGGACATACACTCTGTCTTAAATGAAAGCATCACAGTTAAACATCATTCAGCTGACTCAGTGGCACTGAGCAAAATTTCATTTCTCCGATATGCTGGCAACCCCGGATCATGCCACGAGTCCAGATGTCGGAAGCTGAGCCCAGCTGGGAGGGAGTTCAGAGCGTCCTTTGGATACTTCCAGCCTGGGTTAGGGCTGCACTGCAGAGCTTCTACAACAGCTCCCGGTGGAGGGTTACAGCAATGTCCTTGGTGGTGTGTGACTACATGCTGCCGGATGTTTCCTCCCCTGGAAACCTCTGCGGCCACACGCATTGGTGGGAGGTGGGTGGGACAGAGAACTGTAATTATAGGCTCAGATATATTTTTATTTTACAGTTCAGTTGTAAAAACTTTAATAGTACACAACAGGTGTGCATTTGTTGCAGAATATATGCATGCCTAAAGTGTCTTAAGCACTTGACTGCATCTCATGCCTACAACCACTGCAGGCATGCATATGTTCTATAACAGACACATATCCTGTCTTGTATTATTAAAAAGATCATGGTATTATTAAAAAGATCACAGTTAAACATCATTCAGCCAGCTCTGTGGCACTGAACAATATTTCATCACTCTGATATGCTGGCAACCCCGGGTCATGCCACAAGCCCAGATGTCAGAAGCAGAGGCCAGCAGGGAGGGAGTTCAGAGCATCCTTTGGATGCTTCCCTCCCGGGAGAGGGCTGCACTGCAGTGCTTCTACAACAGCTCCCGGTGGAGGGTTGCAGCAATGTCATTGGCAGCATGTGACCACACGCTGCCAGATCTTCCCGCCCCAGGAAGCCTCTGGAGCTACATGCATTAGTGGGAGGTGGGTGGGACAGAAGAACATAATTAAAGCCTCATATATATATATATTTTTTATAGTTCAGTTGTAAAAACTTGAATTTTTGCGTACTTTATCAATATCTTCAAACTGAGCCATGTCATCCTTTTAGACGCATTGACATCTGATGTGATGGATACCACCCATGAAGATAAAAGTTTTAATATTCTTCAAGCACAATCAAAAAGGTACGAAATCCAGGGATCTAGTTACAGCGGGACTGAATTGTCATCACTCTGTCGCAAGAGGTGAGCACCAACGTTTTCTTCTATTAACATTACCAACTCTGTTAACTGAAGTGGAATAAGACGCTTTGAGATGTGGGTTATTGCCTGATAAGAGCACTTCATGTGCTGAAAGGTACTCAGTGGAAGCAGATCATGCCTCATGGGGCAAACTGTCATCTGATAATAACACACATTTATTATTGCTTAAACTCTGCATTATGTTGAAAAGGTAATAAACCATAAGTAACAATATATGCTGTGTAAATAAGTATGTTTTTAGTCTCCATATTGTGTATTTAATTTACTTAAAATAAGTATAAAAGTTATAAAATTTAAATCAGCTTTGTGATTAACATGGCAACACAAATATAGAGAATAATGAATGGGGAAAAGTAATAAAGTTGTGGTCCCTAAGAGATGTTGTCAATCAGTGGTGGAGCCAGAGGGAGGGCTGGAGGGGCGGTCGCCCCCCCCCCGGCTGCCCCAATGTGAGTAGTGGTGCCACGTCACCATCTTTATTCATTGTTTAGTGCCTATTGTGGAGCCCTTGATTGACTGAATGGCCCCCCTTGGCTCCCAAATGTTCCCAAACCTGGCTCCGTCAGTGGTTGTCATGCTGGCCTAGTAAACCTCGAGAGTGAAGCTCGAGAGGTTTGGCATTGCAGCCTTAACAAGGGAACACAGCGTTGTTGTTAAATGTTCCCAATTCATTGGTCTTTATAGTGTATGGGCTGCATTCAAAACAGTACTGCCTTTGCCAACCCAGTTTGTCTGTTACTCTCTGCCTTTCTTCTGACAACAGACTGTGCCCCCTTCCCACGCCATGTTCAAGCCCCACTCACATCTAAGAGCTATTGTGATCATCTCTGTGCCCCCCTCGATTTGTGTATCTGTAGGGTCATCCATAGAATTATGTGGATTCGTCAGTAGTTGCTTGTCAGCAGTACTCTCCAAAACAAGCAGTCACAAAATCTGGGAGACTCGCATGTGCAAATATGTTAATGTTGTTTTGGCATCGTTGTGACATAAACATAAGGGTATAAGAACCTTTTGATGTCACTGCAATACCATAATGAGTGTAGGAATTCATCAAATTCAACCCTTATTAGCCTCTCCCACACATTATAACAGCATTGCACCACACATTCACTTAACAGTAAAAGCCCAGTCCCAAGCAATAATTTTAATCTTACTTATAACAGTCATGTAGCAATTCAAAGTTTTCGTCAGCAGTACAAGCATACTGCTACAAAGCAGTCCTTAACTATCATCCAGACTGCTGTAAAAACTACTATCTTAGTCTTCTAATTTGCATCTCATTTAAATTGTTCATGCTATTAGCAGGCTAACTTAAGGCTTCTAACTGTGAAGGACATTGTGATGGCCCATTGTAATACATTGACTGTTAAACATTACAAAAGCAGTTTGAATGCTAATTTAAGGCTAATTTCATGCTAAAATATTGCTAAGGTTAACTGTTATGTTAAGGTTAAGTGAAGGCTCAGAGGAAATGTGAGGAAGTACTTCTTCATATAAGTGGTGGATGCATGTAACAGCTTACCAGCAGAGGTGGTGGGGGTGGAAGCAGTGACAGGGCTCGGGAACACATGAGGCAGACACAGAGGGATCTTGGGTTGGGGGGGGGGACCAGAGACCAAGTAGGGTCTGCAGTGACACTATAGGTAGAGGAAAATAGGGCAGACTAAGTGGGCCATCAGCCCCTTATCTGCTAACAGATTCTATGTTTCTGTGTTTCTAAACCCACACTTTCGCCAGCACGTGCACGCACGTACACACACGTGTACACATGCTCAAACACACACATACACACACACTAGTGTACACACATAAACACATTTGTGCATGCACATACACTCACATGCATAAACATGCACATACACTTTACACACACACACACACAATCGTGTTTGCGCACTTACACTCACACATACAAATACACACATGCACAGACTTGCATATAGATACACTTGTGCAGACACACACTCACTCCCTCTCTCTAGCTCATGAAACTGTCAAAAGATAAACGCAGATAGTATAGCTGCTAGTACAGAGCATTAAACCCAAAACTCACACTGAAAACATACATTTTATTTTTATTTTACATGATTTAGTGTTTTTTATTATTTAAAATAACACTTCTATTTTTCTATAACATGGCACTGTTGCTGAATTGAAATTTACTTATGAATGTCTTATAGCAGCATGCCTGGGCTTTACAAACATGTGAAAAGAAGAGAAACAACAAAGACATTGCAGGTAATACCTTTTATTGAGCTAACAAGCTTGTTATTGACTAAAGTGTACAAATGAGAAAAAATTCTCATGAAATCAATATTTCAAATGTTCAGTAAGAGCACATTATGACTTTGGTTTCTGACATTTTTTGCACTTATTGAACTTTGAACTTTGCACTGTGACTGGGAGGCGTGCACACATCAGGTGGTACCAGCCCCTGGGAATGTGAAAACACAACACAATAAAGCACAACAAATAAACATAATCAATAAAATATGACAAAATATGACAACCAATATTATATAAATAATAGAAATTCAGTCGATAAATTAGTCTGAGAATTCTTTCCACAATTATTACAATAAATAACATCTAGTTAACTTGCATTCAGTATGAATGATCCTCTGCTTGTGACATCACATCAGGAAATGGTTCTGATGTCACAGATTGCACTATCAGGGGTGAGGACAAGCAGCAGGAGCAGATGGAGGGGACTGGGTGGAGATCCTGTTTCTGCCGTAATGTACAGAGTTATAATGAAAAGGGGGAATACCAAACTCTTCCAGGTATGAAATATAATCAGGATTGTGTATAACTGTTATGTTTTTTCACAGTTGCCATCACAATATCAGGGGTTCTTTAAGTGGTTTAATAGCCTCTAGGGTTTAAGTGTGTGAAATAACCAGCATTTCAGGAGCTATGACAACTAAAAATGTTTATCTATTGACAACATGACCACCAGAGCAGAAGATTTTTGACAACTTCCAGGACCTCCTCGTAAAAGAGCACTGCTCAGTGGAGTTGTTTCTTTGTAAAATAAATAAAATACAAAATATTTGACAATCAAGTCCTGATTCTGCATGCTCAGTGACCCAAAATAACACTACAGACCTCTGATGCACCCAGGGAAAGTGTCATGTCTGTACACATGTTGCCTTCGAGAAAGACCACATTCCATAACAGGTGGGCCCCCTATAAACAGTAGTAATTTAGTGGCACAAAGTGATTGAAAGGACCAAGATGTACCACTGTTCTAACTTGCACCCTTTTGCACTGTTATACATGATGGGCTTGCAAGCCTTTTCCTGCACTGTCAAAATGTACACTGAGCCAGCAATGGGAAAGGGGCGGGGCCAGCATGCAATTGCAATGTAATGCTGTGCTATGCAGCTGGACACATGTTGGAGCATCTCTGACTCTTGTAGTACTTTGAGAAACAGTTTTATGGGGATGGCAGAGGTGGGCAACAGCCCCATGAGGACACTGTAGGGGACGAACATCAGCAAAGGATCAACTAATAAAACAACGTAGGGGGGACAGGGAGGATCATATGGGTGGTTATATGGGACACCAAGGATGGGATTTCTTAACAAGATCAGTCGAATACCACTGAACACTAGGTCTGGAGTTTAACAAGACTGTTTGAGGGTCACTAGACTACCAGGAAAGGGGATTGCGTAAACAAGATGGTTCGGGGGCCTCTGGACTTCCAAGGATGGGATTTCTTTTCAAGTTTTGTTGGGGGGGCCACCGGACTACCAGAAATGGGATTTCTTAACAGAATTGTTTAGTGGTCACTGGCCACCAGGGATATGATTTGCTAACAATATGGGATGGGTGGGGGGTGGCTGGGACTACCAGGGATGGGACATCTTAATAACATCAGTCAGGTGGCCACTGGAGTAGCTGGGATGACCAGTGTGGGATGGAATAAAACAAAACAACATAGTCCACAACTGGCCCATAAGCTACAAGGGTAGAGTTGGTGACGGGGTGACCGAGGCAGTAATCTCTGATGAAATGGCCTGTGGGCAGGCACCACCTCATTCTATTGGCCCAGTGCCATACTTTGACATCGGCTGCATTCACACAATTTGTATGTTTGTGTTCAAAAACTCCATTTGTGACCAAAAACATCTAGCAACTATAATTTGCATTGTGACTCCACCCACAGGAAGACTCCTTTCATAAAGACTCCTCCTCCATCAGCTAAGTCAGGGTTTGTGTATGGCAGATTTTGGAGGGTGGGGGAAGGGGACCCTCTGTGCATCCTGAAACTCTGACTGCGTACCTTGTCCTCGATATACTCTGCATGGCTGCATTTAAGGTCACTTCTATACAATGGGATCTGTGGGATGTTACTTAGGGTCTGTAAGTTTTAATAAACTGGACTTTTTAGAGACTTAAGTGCTGTTTGGAGTGCAGGTTATTTGGTATGTTCTATCAAAACTCAAAAGGTAACATCTTCTCCCTCTGTACATTCTTGTGGTGTTTCAGTGTCATTAAAAACTGCCACCTCACAGCTTAGTGTCCCAGATAGTCTTTCCCACAAGGACAATTTGAGCTCTTCTGACTTTGGCTAACATCGCTGGATCACATGAATCCCAGGGAAGCACAATTGTAGTGATGTTGTAAGAAATCAAACCAAAAAAGGCATTTGATTTGACACAAGGCACCATTGGAACCCAGGATATGTTAGATGAACAGACCAAGGGTTCATCTTGTTAATCTCCTGGCACCCCAACCAGTCGCAATGTTCCGTGTTATGTCAAACAAAAAATGGAATCCACCATGGGTCCATCCTGAGGTCACCAACACCAATTCTGTTGTCTTTAAAAATATCATATCATATCATATCATATCATATCATATCATATCATATCATATCATATCATATCATATCATATCAATCATCTGCTGCAGTTATAATATAATGTAAAGATTGGAGGCACTATATCCTTGTTGTTAAAAACTTTGAAATGTGAGCCTGAGACCCAGTAGACCAGAATATGAATTCCATAACCACCATCTGGATACTGTGTGACCCTGAGCACATCACATAACATCCTTAGTGCCAGATTCACTCCAGAAATTACACTTAGAAAGAATTTTGACTCTGTGTCTTTCCTAGCAATAAACACATAAATAGATACATAATAGATACATATGCATTGTGGAAAATTCTTGAAGCTGCAGAAGAGGGACACAAGCCAGAACCATGGACTTTCTTAGTTATTTACTTCCTCTGCGAATCAGAGTGCAGAGTTTAACATTCACGTATGTGATGGCATGGTTCCAGTAACAGAAGTCACTTGTTCACTTGTTCATCATGCACTTATCCTCCCAGCATGTCTTTTTTTGTCACGCCAGTTGGTTTTTCACCTTCTCAAATATCTGCATCACTGTGGCAGCTGGGACACAGCCCTCTCTCAGGATGGAGATGACACCTGGCAGGAAACAAGAATTGGAAGAGAGACTCAGCTGTTAATAGGTATGGATGCATCAGGGTACTCAGCAACCTTTACAGTGAAACAAGCAGCAAAAATCAGCAAAGATACACTGATGGGGCTGCCTTAAGGCCATGTATCAAGCATGTGCTCTTGCCAGGTGTGGAACCTAAGCTTGGTCCCCAAGTGTGGGTCCCAATCAGGCAGTGGGTAGCTTTGTATTGTCCACAACGTATGTGCCACATGTATAAGGAGGGAAGAAGGAGAGGGCTGTGATGTTACTGTTTGAGCACTCTCTGGTGACACAGGTAGGACCAAGAATTTTCTGAGATTTGGATCTTAAAGACTTTTCTCAGCTCTGCCCTGTTTTTATAGCTAAATAGGACTGAGGTGCTACCCATACACCTGGGAGTGACTTTTCCTCATGGTGAAGGTTCTATCTGCTTTGTTCTATCTTATATTGCATCGACATGAAAGGGAAGTCTTTGTCCCCTGTAGTTCACTTACAGCTCAGGATGACCCTGGACTCAAAGTCAGGATGCCCTGTTTGTAACATCAGTCTGCTTCATTGCTATGGAAATGACTATGATGTCACAAGCAGGGGGTTATGGAATCAGTTCCTGAATAAGCCTCAGCTGTCGATGGCATGTAATGGACCCAGATCCAATTCTATATTTATAAATTCAGTTACTGTGTCCCTTAAGGTTATAAGAGCTCATTCTCAAGTTCTCTGAGTGAGAGAACTCTGAAGCAAAGAAGAGCAGTTCTCGTACATGAAGCACTTGAGAAGACACCATAACTGGATAGATAAGCATGCTATAAATCATATTACAATCTTCTGTTTTTTAAAAAATGGAACTTGAATCTTAAAATGTTTTAGTTTGTAGAAAATTAAACAACCCCCGTGTGGGAACTAGAAAATGTACTATATGCCAAGTAAACTTAGAATGCCAGAATTTTAAAACTACAGAATCTGCAGACGAGTGTCTTGAATGTTAAAAATAATCAGATTTGATTAACTAAAAATGATTTTGTGATTTATAATTTCATGTATGTATCCCTCAGTAATGAAGAGTGGAATGGGTTGTAATTCCATAGATTTCGTAATGTTGTGAAAGGGAGTTCTGTTGATGCCAGCTGGGATTTCTTTTGGCTGGTGACAGGACATCCACTTTAAAGAGCTAGTGTACTGCTGAAAACTAATATAATATTTTAAAAGCTGCCAAACATTACCTTTTATATTTGAGGTACTTTTTCTTTTCTTTGTTTAATCAGAAGATTGTTTACCTGATGTTAGTAGGTGTGATGTGTGGAACAGTACTCTGCCTGGCAGCTGACATATCTAGCTGTACTGCCCCCTATGATCACCAGCATGGTGTCCTCACTGACTGTGACATCACTTTTGTTTAGGACCAGCAATCCAGTGACTTCCACGTCATTCACCTGTGATGTCACTGTCAGTGAGATCACAGTGCTGATGATATAGTGGGGGACAGTAGAGCTAGTTACGCCAGCTGCCAAGCTAAGAGCTGTTCCACACATCCAGCACAATATTATCACATAGAAGACTTTCTGATGAGCAAAAGGAAAAAGAAAAATACTTCACAAATAAAAAGTCACAACTGACTACTTCTTAAAATTTGTATTATTTTCCTGTCTGCCTGTTTTACCTCCACTAGCTCTTTAAATGTGCCCCAAAAATGAGAGACAAAGCAGCAGTGAGCAAACACTGAGCAGCAGTAGAGTTCAGCAGTGTTATATGTTTATAGGGTGCCTGGCAGTGTTGGAATTACATGAGGGCTTGCCAAGGCTCTATCCCCACCTAGCTCTGAAGTTAGCCTCAGTAGCTCGTGCATACTTTCATGGACTTATAATGGAAAGGGGGTCTCAATTTAAAGATATGGCATTATGCCCCCCCAGCTCCCAAAGCTCATAAAGTGAAATTTTAACACTGGTGCCTGGACAGTCTCTTGTGGATGTAAAGTGCCTCATCCCCCCGTTCAAAGTCCCGTGTAATCACTCTTCTTCCACTCAACTACCCACAAAAGGCACACACGTTTCTATTTATGATTGTACTTCTGTTCCTAAACCCTAAAGCATTATTATTCAGGCTATACCTGCCTCAGCTGCTATTAGCTGTACTGTTACCCAAACTACTTCAGTTATTTGTAAATATTGTGTATGTTACACTACTTACCTAATGTACTCTGTCACTGTATGTTGCACATCTATACATTGTATCTACCATCTGTATTCATAGAAACTCTGTCTCTCTTCATTTGTGCAAATGTATATATTTTGTATTCTGTTCTCTTATCTAATTCCCCCACTCCCCCGGGACACATCTGGAAATGAGCTGTTTGAGCTCAGTATGTCTTTCCTGGTGAAATGCTTAAATAAATAAATAAATACATCACATGTTCTTAGGGTGAGAGAGAAGGGTGAGGGGTTCTGGCCTTCTATGCAAGATGCGACACTCTTATAGCCATAATAGACTTTTCCAGCAATCAAGGTCGTATCACAATCAATCAATGTATTATCAGTTGTCAGTGTTTGATGATATACAGGGGTTGAACTGGGCAGATGCCCACAGGAACTCAGTTCCACCACCTCTTAAAAAGTGTATGACAGTTCAACCACCTCTGTCATCTTTCTCCATTGACTATTATAGAGAGTTCATCACCTAGAATTGACAGTTTCACCATCTAGAAATCTAGATGAGAGAGTTCCCCACCTAAACATTTTCATTTTAACCAGTGAATGATGTATAATATGTTTAAAGTGCAAACATGTTTTTTTTTAATTAAAAAAATGGACATCCATTTTCAAAAATGGAACTGGCCACTTTTTCAAACACTGCTTGTAAATCCTTCCTGTGATTGGCTGAATGAGTGCTGAAGATTTATAATTTGTTCATTTTAATAAAGAATATTTTAATGAGTTGGTGGCTGTAAGCTGTGCCCCAGTACATGGGACTAAGGTTCAGGAGTGACCTATGACCTCCCATGCTCCAGGCTGGTGGATAGGGGTCATGTAGCAGAGGGCATGTGTGTGCTCTCTAGAGGTGAGAGCCTGATGCATGCTGCTAAATAGCCCATCCCACCTCTTCCCTATCAGTCTCGATGGAGAACAGGTCTCATGCCCATCATATCCAAATTTGTTCTAGATGAGCAGTGCTGTAAATCCTTTTGCCTTTCCTCATATCTCCTTCTCTAGGGAAGGGGAACAAATCTCTTTGTAAATATCCCTGATGGTACCTGGGTCATACTAACATACTATGAAGCCAGCAGAATAGGCCCTGTGGTCTATTGAGTCTGCTTGACGGTCATTGCGTAGCCAGGGCACTGATTTTAGCCCCTCACCTTAGGGTCTCACTGGCTTTGATAATTCATGGTCTATAAATGTAAACAACAAGATCCTTACCTTCTTCAATCCTTGTACAGTTGACTACTGTTGAAGCTACCACTTCACTGGAGTCCCCATCACATAGTACTCCCATGATCTTGTACCCGAGGCGTCTGTGGAAGAAGAAATAACAGAAGGAGCTGTTAGTAAAACCCTGGCACCTTCCACCTGGACAGCCACCAGGATAGCACCAGGATATTTAGAAAGAACCTTGGTTTAATGTTTCACCTGAAAGATGGCACACCCCAACAGTACAGCACCCCCATAATACTGCACTCGGGTAGCAGCATTTAGGTATGAGCCCAGTCCTGGTGTGGGACTAGAAAACACAACCTTCTGGCCAAGAGGTGGATGTGCTACCAACTGAGCAACGCTGGCACCTCTATCTCTAAAAGTTCTAACATGCACTGCAGGCTATTGACTTTGCAACTGTTCCAATGTCAGCTGCAAGGGATTCTGGGGGATTTGTAGTAACAGAAGAGGTTTGTTGTTAGCCTAGAAATAAGCAGAATTGGTCTAATATAATCTACTATGCTACAGCAAACCAAAATTTTTTTGTGCACAAAGTGCACTTTGGGAATAGTCCCACACTTGAGTGAGGGGGGCCCTTTATGCTGACTGTTTCCCTTTAAGAGGTAGAGTTTTTTTTAATTTGACACATAATTGAGCAGAGAATACAACATGAATAAATATAGGATACAACACACAACATGACCTATTTGACCTGGTTGAAGGGTGTTATTTTAGGACACTATGAACAGCACTATGATGATGGCTAACAATATCTACTGTTAAAATATTTTTGTGGATCTACATTCAAGTGTGAGTATATGAAAATAATTTAATAGCAAATATTTTGAGTTCTACATTATGCAAGTAGTGGTGTCATAACATCTATAATGGTGCAGTAATAGGGTGGCACTGTTGTAAAGTGGGTTTTGCGTGCACAGAGACAGAAACCCAAAACAGAGACATATACAGAAAGAGAACAGTGAGGGCAAATACAAACTGGGAACACAGCAATGCTCTCTGTCCCTTTAATCAAATGATAGACCCTTAGCCCCCAATACTTACGAGAGGACCATGTCATGATGGGTGCTGTCTGGTTCTCCACTGGGATTGGCTGATGTGATGGCCAGGGGCCAGTCATAGCTTCTAAGCTGAGCAGTCACTGTGTGGTCAGGAACACGGATCATGATGCTGTCCTTGGTACCCACATAGTCATAGGCTGCACCTACACCTTAATATCAAAAGAGAGAAAAAAAGTCTGAGTTTAAAGACATACAGAAATAGATTAGTTGCCGTATTGGTCCTTGTAAGGACAGATCCAGAAGCAAATGGTTTGATACTTTTTATTGGACCAACATAGATGTTACAAAAAGAAAATAATGTCTAAGCTTTCGGACCAACCAATTCTTGATTCGAAGACTTATGACAGTTGTTCAGAGAGTCACATTCCATTAACACCAAGATCATACATAAAAAAACAGAACAAATTCTCATTGGTTTAAAGTACCTATTTCAAACAATCACAAATTTAAATGGAATGAATGGCATCCCATTAGCTTGCTACTACTGAGAATCTTTTCAAGGTCAAACTGGATGTCATTTGACCTTGAAAACATTCTCAGTAGTAGCAAGCTAATGGGATGCTATTCATTCCACTTAAATTTGTTATTTTTTGAAATAGGTACTTTAAACCAATGCAAATCTGTTCTTTGTTTTTTATGTATGATCTGGGTGTCAATACAATGTGACTCTCTTAACATCTGTCATAAGTTTCCAAGGAAGGACTTGGTTGGTTTGAATGCTTAGACATTGTTTTCTTTTTGTAACATCTATGTTGGTCCAATAAAAGGTATCAAACCATTTGCTTCAGGATTTGAGTTTAAAGGGTTATATAACAGCAAAATCCTGTGTTATGATAAACTGTGTTGCAGAATATTGCATACACTTCATGGGCAGGGAGTACACTGTTGTGAGATAAAGATGCAAGTTTTTTGTGAGTTGTTCTCTGCAAGTTTTGTAACAAATCATTACTAGCTGTTTTAGCAAAATCAGGAGACAATGAAATGCCTATCCTTTCTCTCTGAGGAGCACACTACTACTGAACAGACATTGAGTAACGACATGGATACATAACTCTTACATTGGCTGTACCCAAGCATCTTAAGTACGCACATAGTACCCAAAGTGATTTACAAAGCAACAAATTAGATTCTGGTATTGCCCGGAATGTATATGCTATCTATGCATCAGGTATTAGGTGCACCAATATTACACACATATCTGTATTGTGCATCAGCTATTAGGTGCACTAATATTACACGCTAGCTGTATTGTATTAGAATAAGCATCATTGAGAGACAGAATATTGATCAGAACTTCCAGCATAACTCATTTTCACCTGAAAACTACCATGTGATCTTTAAGGTTCACGTGGCTTCTACCCGGTAGGCATAAGAATCCAGGTTTAATGCCTCATCCAATGGATGGCATTGCCAGCAGTGCAGCACCACCCTGTTCAGTGCTACAGTGTCAGGGTTGGTAATTACCAAGTTCCTGGTGCAGGACTTGAACCCAGAACCATCCAAGTTTTCTTGCCAGATGGGGAGAAATTCGGAAAAAAATAAACCATAGGAGCTGTTTGAACTAGATTCATCACTCTGTGGAGGGAGGCTTTTTATTTTAAAGAATGAGGCGTAGGAGTACTTGAACTGTGTGTGTGTGTGTGTGTGTGTGTGTGTGTGTGTGTGTAGCATAGCTTGCTCATTGTGGTGTTTTGCATTATGATACCTGTATGATTTAGAGACATAATACCCCTTTTAAGATCTTTGGTCAGGCCCCACCTAAAAAATTATGTGCAGTTGTAGTCAAGATATCTCAGGAGACTTTACTAACATGCTATAAAACATACAGAGGACAGTGATCAAGATGGTTTATGCATACACTGTATGAACTCAAATCCATAGCCACAACAGACACCATCGCAACTCTGGATTTAACAGAACAAAGTCTGCCCTGAAATTGTTGTCTCTGCTTCCGACATGCAGCTGTGTCTCACTAAAGTACATCTTATTGCATCAAGGGGAACTTGCAGAGGGTGCAGTCCTCTATATTTAATGCGGTGTGATGGAAACAGTTTGCATCAGGTTTAATTAATGCCCATATTTGTTAACCGTTGCTTTACTTCTTTAATGTTCACAGTCCATAGTCCATGTGGAACTTCTTGTTTACATGTTGTTTTGAATCAGAATACAATATTAGTTATTTTTCCTGATGATACATTATCTAGCTATTAGAATATGTAGACCCTCAAATTTTCTCTGTGTCTCTGTTCTCTATATGTTAATGAAATGGTAATGTCCTCCTTGACCAGGACACCTTGTAAAAGAGACTTAATCTCTACAAGTTCTTTTATCTGGATAAAGGTTGTTATTAATATAATTATTATTATTCAAATATTATTAGTTCACTAATTTCCTTAAGTGTGAGTTGAATCTCTCTCCACTTGTTCCAGAGGTGGTAAAATGGCCTACTGAGAGGACTTTCTGCTAAGACTAGAAAATCCACTGCCAGAGCCAGGAAGAAGACTAGAAGGCTAAGGGTTGTCTCAGGTTGGTAGTCTGCCATCCCATTCTTTCCCCATAGTATGGGTTTTTTGGACTCAACAAAATATGGGAAGGGATATTGCTTGAAGGTACAGTTACAGGATAGATTCTATAAGAAACAAATCTCATTTGCAGAATGCCCCGTGTCAATTTATGATACACATATACTGTACTAGTAACTAGTACAATACTAAAGAGGTTAAACTTCAGGGTAATCAGGCCACCATGTTAACAAAAACATTCAGGACACTTCCTAAAATATCTCTGCATGAAAAACAATTCCAATCACAGAAGAGTCTTAAAGAAAAATGTAGGCAGGAGTACAGAACGTAAGGACAGTTTCCAGGCTGTCTGTAAATAAAAAGGCATGAAGAAGCAGTTCTTGTTTGTAATAAGTGGTGTGTATTACTTCTTTGCCACCTCCCCAGGATGCATCCAGAAATGAGCTGTGTGCACCTCAGCTTGCTTTCTGGTGAGAAAATCTTTACTTGATGACAGCAGTGGAAATGGGAGGAACTCGGGGAACTAAGCTCCAGGAGTGAAATTAAAAGTCTGATTAAGTTCCAGGAGCAAAATGGAGGAGGAAGAGTGTTCCTGTGAAAAAATTTTGAGCACCTTAAAGGCTTAAAACTGACTAAATATTGTGTGCAAATGCAGTGTATAGTGAGGGAACATGTGCCCAAAGCTCTGTCAGGTATGTTTGCTCCTACATCAAAGGTGGTGAGTTCCCCAAGTGAAGTTGTTCCTTTCCCCAAACTAACTAATGAAATACCTAAATAAATGTTATTCAAACTTAATTGTCAGTAATACGGAGAAGGAAATAAAGGTAAATGAGGTTTCCAAAGAGTACCTGCAGCAGGTAAAACAGTAACTAGGGGAGTTATTCCCAGAAATTCGATATTATTTGCACTGTGCCATTTTGTTAGCAAAACTGGAGGAGAGGATGAAATATTTTAAGCTTCCTCAAGTAGTTCCTGTTCTGAGGTTACTGAATTCCTTACAGATCAAACCATCTACAATTACTTGTTTGATTTTCTCTCCTGCAGTATATATTATGCTCCAAAACACAGTCAGTGAAACAGAATATGCCCATAGTTTACTCATATATAATGTATGGTGAAGCAGCTGTTAACCTTAGAAATCATCATTTCCTAAGGTTGTTATCTCATCGTTATGCGTCGAAATGTTGTTAGCCTATCAATGCTATCTCACATCGTTAGGTTAACAACGGGATCGGTCTGTGCATGCGCGCCTTTTTTTCACTGGGAACCAACGGATGCATGCAGCGGTAAGGAAAGACTAAACAGCTGCGGCAGTGACAATATTTTCAAAAGTAAGGAGCGTTTTCATTTTTCTTGGGACCATACACTATAAAAATAATGTATGTTCCTTCTACGACACGGTTACTGTTAACGTCTCGAGGTTGCAATGGCGACGGAAACCTCTCGAGCTTCACTCTCGAGGTTTACATAGTTGCCCTGGTGACCTCGATGGTTAACAGACCTGTTACCGATACATTATCCTCTATGTTATCAAAGGACACTTTTTAAAACTAATAAAATATATATTAATTCTAGATATTCCATTAAAATAACTCTCAGACATGGGCATTACCTGATTATTACCCTTATACCACTCATTCCCATGGCTTAGAATACGATATTGTTTTATAATTAATTATATTCTAAGAAAAGATGCAGAAGGAACTATGTTTCAATTATTTCCAGCACACTTTACTCATAGTGGACTGGTAGCTATGTCTTACAGAGGGGAGGAAGCACCCCAGTCTTGTTATTTCAAGTTTAATACCACATATTGCACTATAAAAGGAATATGTCAAGGCAACCCATAAACGTTGGGGGTTTATCAGCTAGGTTAGGATAGGCATATAGATAAAATAGCAAACCTCTGGGTTTCTGAGCTATGTAACTCATAAGATGAGCCCTGATCCTATAACTTCACGGGAAGCCATGACATAGACAATATTTCTCATCACATGTTGTAGTCAGACTTTATGACAATGCTCATTACAAAAATGCTTACTGCCTGAGAACTCATTGCTTAATTAACATATATAGCACCTCCTTTCTGTTCACCATTTTACAAAACTCAGAAGGTTAAAACTGTGAAGAAGGTCTAACGACAGTTGTGATCTCTTTGTTGTTTTATGATTTGAAAACGTGAGAGGACATGTTGAGAACTCTAGCATCAGTAAGTTATATATTCACCTAATTTCTTGAGCCATTGTCCCTTCTTGACGATACAACTGATTCCCCCAGGATAGACACTCTCCATGAAGTCCCAGAGCACAGGGCTGAATGGGGGATGGGCTGCTGCTAGCTGCTCCAGGCTGGAGATACAAATGCAAACTGGTTTTTCCTGGGGACGTTCCTGGAAGTCAAAAGACATACCATTTGTGACATTTCCTATAACTGTTTAAATCATCAATACTGTTCTGAGGTCTCAGCTTTGATTTGTACAATGTATCTATATTATATCATATTCCAGGACTGCTTTACTTAAACAAGTTGCAAGTGGGGCAACTCAAATGTTTGCAAAAACTGTACAGTGGCCATTTAAGACTGGAAACTTAAATAAACATAGATGACAGTCCTTTTGCACTTTTCATACAGTGTCTTAAATAAAGCAACCTTTTTTGATGATATAATTGTGATGTCCTACTCCAAACAGCATTGAACCCCCAGGGTGAACCGACTGAGATTATCTGCACTGTGAGAGACTGATGCAGAAACACCTTTCATGACTGGAATAAAGTTCCTTTTTTTTATATAGTTTTTGTTGACCAGGAAAGGAGGACTGGACAATTCTGTTTTTTTTTAGCCTCGTCCCGGGGGGGGGATACATATAAATGCCAGCTGACATTGAACCAGATTAAACCATTGGTGGTATTTTTAGTGAATGTTAATCATCAAATATTTGTAAATGTGAAAAAAAGCAATATTTTTAAAAATGGGAAAAGAATCCCCATTTCATGATTTAAAAACTGCTGTGTGGAGACTTTTTTTATTTTAAAAAACAGACACACACACACTTATGCAACTAACACAGTCAAGACTTCAAATTAATTTTAATGGGTTAAGTAAAGTTGTGCTGGAGTCCTTCTGTTTGTACCTTGATGTTGTAAATCTTCTCAATGGCCTCTGGGTGTTGTACACAGATGACCAGCGCATACACAGTATCAGTAGGGATTCCACAAACCTCACCCTTATCCAAGAGTTTAGCAATGGTTCGCAGCCCACTGGTCAGGTGGGAGTAAGCACTGAGGCATGGGGGAGGGGCATCACTTGCTTTCTTCTTGGGGACTTCCTGAAACTAATAAAAAAAAAAACAGATGGAAAATTGCATGAAAATAATATCACATCATTTATATTCTGACAAAGTCATGTGGGTTGGTATGCTTCTCTTGCCATATTAATAAATTTTATCCCCCACAAGCCCCCAGTTCCTCTGCCTTTCCAGCCTTCCTTAGCCCGAGTTATTCACTGAAACACTGTTCTCTGGTCACCATTCTCCACATAAACCAAGGTTCTCCCTCAAAGGCTTCCAATCTGTCCCATCACAGGAGGTTTCTGCTGCCCCAGGGAGATGCCTTTTAAGTTAGCATGGCTAAGGATTGATGCAGAAGTCCCAGAGTAGCAGACATTGAATGACATGGGTGGGTATACCCACAATCATCTTCAAAATACCAGAACAGTGTATTTTCTCAGTTTTGTCCCTCTAATTCGACACCCAGTGTCCCTTGATAGGAAGTGTCTCCTGCACACTATCCTATAGGCTAGGACTATGACCAACAGCATAAGATCTCTCATGCTGTCAGAGCCTGGTGCTGACTGCCATAGGAGATACAGTGAAAGTCAATGCTTTCTCTCCCTGCCTGGGAATCTGAGTGTACTACCTCTGCTGTGTGTCTAGGTCTCCCACATAGAAGTTCAACTGTTGGGATCATAGCTGTGATTTAGTCTTCTGTGAACTTATATGTCTCCACAGATAGTGAGAGATGACACTGAAAATTATAGTCACTGCTGCATTTCTGTGTCTCTCTCTGCATGGTATCCATTACCCAAGTGGAATTCAATAAACTGTATCAGTGCACAATAAAGCAAACTAAACATGGCATTAACTCCTGACACAAATAAAGACCACATTAACAACTTTGGACAGCAGTACATATGCCTTTTTGGAGCTATCCACAACTAAGTTCAGCCTTTATTGATATTACACTGCCATCATTTTTTGGAACACCATGATGTCATGTATGGGAAAGATGTGCCTAACTGCACTCTGGTTAGCGTCATGTTCCCCATGTGTGGCATCTGACGGTCCATAAAATGGTGGTAGCCTTGAATTAAAGGCTGGCCTGGTCTTTCTGAAATTTCTGAACTACTGTCTCCCGAAAGGAAAGCCAGATAGATAGATAGACAGACACATAGAAAGACAGACACAGAGGCAGTGAGAGATAGAGATAGATAGATAGATACTGTCTGTATAGACAGATATACAGACAGATAGGTAGATAGTAAGATGGATAGATACTGTTAATAGACAAGTATGTTTTATGTATGTAGTGCTCTGCCACAAATCTCAGATCACAACATGCAGCATGTTGACATCAAATGCAGAGCATACAGCAAATGCCATTTAAAGAGAGTTAAACTATGATAGGGGTATTTTAAAACATCAGCAATGACAATAGAAACAAAAATGTTATTAGTGATTTATGTAGCCCATATTTTAATCTGTCCCAAATACCAGAGCAAAATGAATCTGAATAGGTAACATATTTCACAGCTCTGGAGCTCAGACTGCAAAGAAACAGTTGCCCCAGTAGATTTCCAACATAAAGATGGAACATACTGAATACTTAGTCCAAAGAACTATGGTCCAGTACCCTAATGAAAAGAGCTTTGCATAGAAACATAGAAGATGTCAGCAGAAAACGACCTCTTGGCCCACCTAGTCTGCCCTAAGTCCCTGCCTACTTTGCTACTGTAGACCGTAATTGATCTCCAGCCTACCCCCTTCCCCACCGTTCTGTTACTAAACTTTTTAAAATATAGCGGAAATTGCTCACCACCCTTCTCTGTAAATCACTGACAGAACTGGTTTAAGCGTGCTGCAGGCATACATTCATTGGACTAAAGCATGGCACCAGAAACTCACCTTGAAGAGAGGGAATCCCAGTGGAAGAAGCTGCTTCCCAAAGATGCAGTTGCCCAGTGAAGCAAAAGCTCCATAGACACAGATGAGACTGAAGATGGTGAATGCTGTAACTAGAACACAAGTGTAGAAAATGTACGTTAATATTTCAGTTATCTTCCATATGCAGAGCAAGCAGATGACAACATTGCATGTACTCAGGATCCTGGCTAGGATATAGGAGGGCTACTGCTGCATCCATGGGTAGTGTTCCTGTCTCCAGACTTGTAAGGCTCCACTCCCCCCACAGTCATGGAAAGAAAGGTACTTTGGTATAATACAATCCCAGTTTCAAGAAGCTTGGGGATGCTGTTCCAGTAGCATGGAGGGCTAAGGAACTGAGTGCCTCTCCTCCTGCCATGCTGGTGACCCAGGTTCGGGAATGACTACCGGTTGCTTGTCGGCTGGACGGGGACCTGGGACTGAGCACCCCAGGACAGCTCTCCTGTCTTGGGAAGGGGGGGTTACAGGGCCTTGCTGCTCACCTGTCACTTGGAAGTATCTGAATGGCAGCACAGTGGGGTCCTGCAGGGAGGAGGGACCACATGGGGGATGCTGGTGTGTCTCTGCAGAGGCAGAGCTTGCACAGTGCATCTGTCACACATGTGATGGTCCCTCAAGGGCATAAATGTGGAAAATCCGAGACACAGATTGACACTTGACACCTCACAGGCCCCAGTCTGGTGACCAGGCACCTCTGCAGGACCCTCAGGTCAAGGGTAATGAGGAGTGAGGAAAACCCAAGAGAAGTAGAGTGATGGGGTTGGGCTAAGACGGTCTGAAGGGGTGCCTCTACAGCTAAAGCAGATGAAACATAGGATTAAAAGAAAAAGAAGCTTGGGGAATAGGTTGCTGGATGGCTGGTACCCCAAAACAGAAGTAGCACTAATGCTTCCCTTATCAGGCTTGTTAATGCTACAGGGACATTGATACCAAACACCTTAGGCCTCCAAATGTCCTGAGGTTATAAATAAGTTTTATGATTTCTCATCTTCTGAGAAGTGAGTTGATGCAGCCAGTTGTTTAGCATCTGCGTCCCTTTTCTTAATAAAATCAAAAACACTCTGCCCTCCACATTAAAATTACCACATTAAATCATGTCTGTTTATAATCACAAGTGGTGAGTGAATACACAAATTAAAAATTCATGCTCAGTATTCATATTTGGGGCTCATATATTCAGATATTTGTTATTTGTACTACACAGGAGGCTGATAATTAAACTAACAGATCTAGGGGTGTGTGAGAAAATGGTAAGGTGGGCAGACAATTTGTTGAGTGGTAGAACCCAGAGAGTACTATTGGGGGAGAGTTCTCCAGCACCAAGGAGGTCAGCAGCAGGTCCCACAGGGATCAGTGCTGCAGCCAGTTTTGTTCAATATCTTCATAAGTGACATCGAGGAAGGAATTAAAGGCAAGATTCACCTCTTTGTGGAGGACACCAAACTTTGTGGGAGAGAAGACACAAAGGAAGGGATACAGGACCTGAGGGCAATCCACAGTAAACTCAGGAGATGTCAGGAATCTGGCAACTTGGCTTCAATGCCAAAAAGTACAAAGTGATTCACATAGGAGCCAGATATCCTAGGATGGAGTATTACCTGGGGGCGGGGTAGCCACTTCAGTGGAAGAAAAGGATCTGTTAGTGGTGATAACCAGAGACCTCAAACACACCAATCAATGCAAGAAGGAAGCAGCAAAGGCTAACAGGATGCTGGGGTGTATCGCAATGGGATTTAGTAGTAGGTGGAGCAAGGTCATTTTGCCATTGTACAGCACATTGGTAAGACCACATTTAGAATATGAGATAAGCTTTTGGCATCCATACTTAAAAAAGGTATAAGCATACTGGAGGAAGTCTCCAAAGGAGAGCAACCAAGATGATCGAGAGGCAACAGAATAGTTCATACGAGGAGAGGCTGGGAGCCCTAAGGATGTACTCCCTGGATGAGAGGAGGGAGAGGGGTGATATGATAGAGACCTTCAAATACCTGAAGGGGATAAACAGAGTGGAAAGAGAATGTCTCTTTAAAATGAGTGACAACAGAACCACTAGGCGGCATAGCTTAATGTTGATGGGGGAGATTTAGGAGGGATGTTAGGAAGCATTTTCACATGGAAAAAGTGGTGTCAACATGGAATGAGCTGTCAGAAGAGGTAGCCTCAGTAAAGACTGTGGGGGGACATTAAGAGGGCCTGGGACAAATACATAAGGAACTCATGGGACTGAGGAGGGGGGGAGGAGAGGGACAGGAAGACAAACGAGGGGTGCACGGTCATTGGCATAAGCCATGGACTCTTCATCTTTTACCAAGCAGATGTGATAGACTAAACCGTCTTTCTTCTGCTGGCTATTTTATATGTTCGTTTGTTCAGATTTCTAATGAAAAAATAGCAAAAAAAGCCTTTAACAAGACCCACTAACCCTAAAAGAAACCAACCTCAGAATGATGGAAGTGAGTAAAAGCAGAATGAAGAAGAGACCATTATGATTCTGTAAGGAAGTGGCCAAGGTGGTGATGGAAAAAAGGGTGGCATTCAGGAGGCACAAAGAAAAACAGAGGGAGAAGGACAGGGAGGTGCACCTAGTACAGAGGAGCAGGAAAGTCAGTGAGGGGAGCAAAGTAACAGACAGAGGAAAGAATTGCTAAAGGGGATAAGTCTTTCTTCAGTTACATAAGTGAGAAGAGAAAAACAATGAGAGAGAGAGAGAGAGTGAGGATTAGAATGGTGGAAAGGAAGATGACACAGAAGAGGAACAAGAAAATATATCCTATTCAACTTCAGCTCAGATTTCACATCTCAGTCTGTGTGTGTGTGTGTGTGTGTGTGTGTGTGTGTGTGTGTGTGTGTGTGTGTGTGTGTATGGGGGGGGTGATCACCTGGGAGTAACAGGAACAGAGAGGGTGAGGTGGACACCAGTGCATTTTCAGAGGAAAGAGTTCTGAAGGGACTTGTAGCTCTGAAGGTGAACAAGGCTAAGTAACAGAATGGGATACACCCAAGGGCACTAAAAGAACTCATGGAGGTGCTAGCTGCCCCCTGACAGCCTTATTCAGCAGTTCACTGGAAAAGAGCTGAAGTGGTCCCTCTACATAAAAGTGGCAGCAAGCAGGAGGCTAGAAACTACAGGCTGGTCAGGCTTACTTCACTGATGAGGAAATTCATGGAAACCCTCCCAAAGGAAAGGCTGGCAACACTGCAAGACCCAGGCAGCATGGATTCATGGGGGTGGGGGGTTCATGTCAGACATACAGTATCTGATTGATTTCTTTGATTGGGTGACCAATGTAATAGATCAGGAGAAGGCAGTGGACGTGGTCTAAATGGACTTTAGCAAGACCTTTGACACTGTGCCACACAGTAGTCTGATACATATATTAAGCAGCCTAGAGGCTGGATCTAAAGTGGTGAATTGGGTTAGAAATTGATTAACAGATAGGACACAACGTAGTGCTTAATGGCATTCACTGTAATGAGACAAAATTAGGATCATTCAAGAAAAACACGTTGTCAACATCTTGCCTCCCAAAGCATCTGTGACAGCTAACCCAGCCCCACCTAATCTCGTTCACATCCTATCCTGTGCTACCTTGGGACCCACCCCCTTTTTCCCCCCATTCTGTCTCCACCATCCATTCTGTCTTGCCTAGTCCTCTGTCCTCCACTGCCCCCTCACTTCCTCTATTCTCTTCCTCTCGTGACCCTCCTTTTACTTCCCCTCCTCCCAGTGCTTTGGTAACCATGGACAATGCCTAGTCATCTGGCTGCAACACTCATGTATAAAAAAATTATCTAAGACTCCTGCTGTTACCTTGATATAAAGCACTTTCGTGTCCCTATTATTATGTTTTCATTGTTCATCCACCCGGTTGTTCAATCTGTCCTTCCCTACCTTGCTCTATTGCACTTAATTTCTCTTGTTGCATCATTCCTTATTGTTCTAAGTGTACTTTGTTTTGATCTCCTTGACGTGGAACCTTTGTAAATGAGCTTATAACTCAAAGGTATTGTTTCCAAGAAATATATAAATAAATGCAGTGGGTAGAGCTAGTAGGCTCCAGGGGAGCATGGGAATGGGTATATCCAGCAGGAGGAGGGAGGTGGTGTTGCCACTGTACAGCTCACTGGTGAGACCTCACCTGGATAAACCGTGTCCAGTTTTTGAGGCCATACCACAGGGTGGAGGCAGTCCAGAGGAGGACAACCAAAATGGTGAAGTAGGTGCATCTAAAGCTCTACGAGAAGAGATTTAGAAATCTCAACACATAAAACCTGGAAAAGAGGAGAGCAAGATGTGAGATAACAGAGACCAACAAGTCCCTCACAGGGGTGAACAGAGTGTAGGAGGGAGCCTGTTTCAAATGGGAAAGAGCAGCAGGACCAGCAGGCATGCAATGAAGCTTGGGGAGTTTAGGAGGAACATGGGAAAATACTTCACTGAAAGGGTGGTACATGACTGGAACAGACTGCCAGCAGAAATGATGGAGGTGATACAATGAGGGGCTTCAAGTACTGTATGCATGGGATAGACACAGAGATGTGTTAGAAAACAGACAGGCAGGAGAAAGGGTCACTGGAGACCAGTTAGGGTCTGCAGTGACAGATTAGGCAGGGGAGCTGGGCAGGCTAGGTTGACCAGTGGTCCTTTTCTGTTGACAAATCCTACATTTCTGTTTTTCTGTTTCTCCCTCAGGTAACCGGGGAAAGTCCCATGGATGCCATGCACCCGCTCAGCAGTCCCCTCAACTTGCCTCCATCCTCCCATTCAGGGAAATGACGTATGGTAAGAGTGAGGGGGGCTGGCACTGTACCTTCTTCTAAAGACATCTCTTCTCCTAGCCTGACATGTCGCCTGGCCCCAAATGTCATTATATCAAAAATGTCCCCCACTGACCCTGATCCAAGATTGTGGGGGCAGTAGTAAATCCTAAAGTCTCAGCTAGTCAGTATACCCATCCGATCCCAGTGCAGTGGTGGGTTGCTGAGCAGTCTGTACGGCCATACCATTTAGTGATGATAAGCAGACTGATTGTTCCACCCACACACTAGGGAATTGTGTATCAGCAGCCACCATCCTGCTACTGTCACTCATGGTTTCTCATGTTTTCTAACCCACTACCTGCAGTAGGGACAGCCTACATCACACCATTCCTGTTGGAATGGGGACTGACATCATGGGGAAGCCTCCGTGAAAGCACTCCAGTCACCTCACGCAACAAGGCAGTACTATTGTTGTTTGCGAGCATGACCCTGCACTGGAATCCAAGAGTGCTGACTCTTCAGTGCACTCAGCACAATTCCATGCTGAAGCTGGGAGTCCATCTGTGGGTGACTCTCATCAGTTGTTAACTTCCTACATTTTGTGTAACTTCTCCTGAGGAAAGGAATCCTGATCTTATAAGTCTCTCCTAAAGCCAGTTTTAATAAATAAATACAGGTTTGGATGCCTTAAAGGTGTCTGTGATTGTCTAAGAGATAAACCTTTCCACTAAAAGCATTTGGGCGAGATAGCCAATTTGCAAGTGGTTGAGTCTTTAGCTTCATCACTCAGGCTTTGCATGTTTTAATAAGCAGAATGGAGCGGTATTGGCACGGCTAGTTTAGTCTCCTCCTTGCATCATGTCTGAAAATGCTTTACTTTTATGACACCTTATGCATAGAGGCAGTTGGAGAATGCATTCAGTGCTTACTTTCTAGCGGGAGCAGCAGGCGTTGGATTGTAAATAACAAGAAACAGACGATTATCACTTCCATGGCGACAGTCAGGGAGATCAGCACCCGATCAACGAATGCAGCTGTGGAAAGAAAGTAGAATGTTATTTAATGTAGAAAAATACTTAGATTTTCAAGCTCATTCAAGAACAAAGTCTAATGGGCAGACTAGGTGGGCCAATCGGTCCTTATCTGCTGTCAAATTCTATGTTTCTATGTTTCTAATGAATTTGGGATTGTGCCGTGCCCAATAGGAAATGGAGCAATTTTCACTCATAACAGAGTGCCTGCCTCCTCACTACAAACTTTCAAATGACAGAATTACAACACTACACATCAGTATATATTTCATATCGTTTTTGAAGCTAATGTAGAACAGATGATGGTCATCACATTTTCAGAGTCATTCAGGAACAAGGTTTAATGAATTTCCAGAAAAAACAGTATTTCGCTTTCCAAATTGTTATACTGCATCCAAAATGAGATGAAAAAGTTTTTTAAAAGACTGCCTGATTTCTTAAGGAAAATGTTCAAATGACAGAATTAAAACACTACCCGTCAGCTTATATGTCACATATTTTTTACAGTTGACATTCACTTCTTGGTACCTCTGCACAGTAACAATAATACTGGATCACACCCCAAGCCTCCACATGTTTGGGTTGCTTGCCTACACCTGACCTCACAACCCTCTGTTGGTGATATCTCAGTCTGTTGAAGTGGGACCCTCTTAAACGGGAGTGGGAGGCATGATGATCGCTTCAGGTGAAGCCAGCACCCGCAGCAGATTATGCCTGGAAAACAGGGATCCTATTTTCATGTCAATGTGTAAAGTTATTATGTGAAACGGGAAGCTAAATGCAGATGATATGTGACATAAAAGCTGAAATATGTCTGAAGTTGATGTTTTTCCAATATTTTTCTTGTGACATCACAAACTGTTACAGAGCCACTACATCTTGGGGAATCATTGAGAAAACACACATTCTGGCCACAGTTCTGTTTATATGCCATATGTTTTCTGTACTTCATGTTCCCTTTATCTTTAGAACTATACACATTTACTTCAAATCAGGATCATATTGCCATGCTGAATCCTCAAAGTTGGGAGATGAAAAAAGTGGGTAAGGGTCACTTCCAGCAGAAGTCATCTCTGCACACACTGACCTCTCGTTGTTGTGTGCTGACACTGATTCCCTTTTACTCCCTTCCCCCGATTCTGATTCTTCCTGGAAGGGGTCAGGCAAAGAAACTGAAAGACAGGCCCTAGAAGAAGACTCTCCACTTGGGGAATGGAAGGAAGGCCTGCCAAGGTGGGGAATTATTCAGGGGTTCCCACAGCAATGGAGAGGAAACATCAGCCTAGTCATGACCCCTTCAGAGATTTCATCAGCCTTGGTGCACTGTGTATGGGCTGGATGAGGTCTGAGAGGGAGTGAGCTGTTACTTTACCATAGGTCCCACGTGGTTGACAACTGCATGGTGTTGCAAAAAATGCTTGAGTGAGCATGAATGCCGTGCAGAGTAATAGTGAAGTATATACAGAAAGGTGTGTAAAAAGGATGTTTTTCCAGTGTTTCCCCTTTGATGACAGGCTGGGCAGGGGGCTCCGTAAGTCTTAAGTCTAGTAATAGTTTAAAAGTAAATGTCAACCTGTTAGATAAAAGGTATTACTAACACATCAATTTTCAATGGCAGAGTTGAGGTGGTAGTTCACAGTTTATCTTTTTGTTTTATTGGATGATAGGCTGGGGAATCTGCTTTTCCAATAACTATGTTTACCAAATGTCAGCCATTTCCTTTTGTTATTCTGGACTAAGCAAACGTGTAGATACGAGACTCTGCTGACTTACCTAAAATGATTAAAAATGCATTGACCACAAGGAAGGCCCCAGCTCCCACTGTAAACCCTTGTAGGGTGCTGGAGTCCATATTCAATAAAGGACCTAGAACAAAAGGACACACATGTTTGTAAGGCAGTCACTAGTCCTCTAGTTACAGTATACTGTTGGGAGTGGCGGACAGGGATACTCGGTTCAGATAAATATCAACAACTTGACAATTAGTAATGTGCATGAGACTGAACTTGCTTGATCCCCCCCCCCCCAAACAGGTTTGAGCGAGGCATCTCCTGCGAAGGTGGCATCACCGTTTAAAAAACTCTGTTCCAGTATAGGGCGCAGTGGTCTTACCCTTTTCAAAATGATTTAAAAACAAAATGCTGAATTCAGTAAAACTGCTGCTAAATAGCATTTATGAGGCATCAGGGTTCAAACTCCACCAGAATCCTACATTAAATAAATTATGACTTAAAAGTGTGCTTGAAATACAGCCTGTTGTGTGTAAGTAATAAATTTGACTGAGTACATGCTGATGCTTTTGGGTATAATTGTACACTTTGGATAGTGAGGCATGAGAAATACTGAGGGCCTTACAAGGTAAAGTAAAGTAAGGTATTCAAACATTTGGAACACTGTCATTATAAAACCAATAATGTCAATTTATATATTAATAACAAACATAATTTGTGATTGTTCACTTGGGAACATAAGCAGGAGGCTGGTAAGGACAGAGGTCTGGGGTTATATTCTGTTTTAACTGAAATATTTGAATAGTTTTGTAAGTGAAATTAGTTCTATGTGTTAAAAATTATTACCTTGAGTTAGAACTGTTACTTGGGCTGTGATAGTGTAACTTTTGAGGCTTGGGAACAGTTGTTTGGCAGTGATAATTAGAGTGAAATTTAAATGTGTTGTTTGCCTGGTGTTGGTAAGAGCCCTGCCACCCACCCTGTTTTGTAGGCTTTCTTAAATATTGAAAAGCCACTGGGGGTTGGGATTGAAGGGCTGAGTATTTCTGTTTGGGACTGAAATTCGAAGCAACAGGAGCTGGTGGGCCTGTGACATCATCACAGGTACCTGATGTCTGCATCACACACTGTCAGGGACTGAACACACTGGACTGTATGTGTTTGTGAGACTTAGGAACTTTATTGGTGGGGTTGAAATTGGGTTTGTAAATAACTGCAGTCAGTATAGAGAGAAACTGTATTCCAGGGGAAAGGGACTGAGAAAAGGGGGTGTGCCATTATAAACAGAGGGGGATAAACAGGGTGGCCGTATTCCACCATGGCAGGCATCTTCGGAAGGGTTGTAGGTTGCACAGGCTGTGGGATGGCAATAATTCTCAGTTGGGCCTGGAGAGAGTGAGGCTGCCCACTCTGTATACAGCTATCTTGTATCAGGAGTGAGGTTTATTGGTTAAGGAGTAAGCTGGGGGAGCTGGCGGGGGTGTCCAAGGAAAAGGGGTGTGGATATGGGCAGCAGAAGTGTGGGGCTGAGGAGAGGCTGGGGCAATGCTCTGAAATTACAGGACATTATGTTACAGCAAGCAGGAGGGGGCATATTAGGGACAAAGGACCCTTAGACAGGGATGTTGGCTAAGGGAAGCGAGCAGGGGTGAACATCCTGAATACAAAGAAAGTGGAGGGGAAGAGTCAGAGGGCTGTTGTGGAAGCCTAAAACAGCAGACTGTGGGAAGGAGCTCCTAAGGTGACAGAGCAAGAGGGAAGAAGGGGGCAGTTTAGAGGTGCATTCAGGGAAACTCAGGTTACTTGATAGAGGCTGACATAGAGTGTCACAATAAATTTGAGCTACTAAGCAACCTAGAGGGGGGAAGGTTGGTGGAAATGAGGAAACTTATACAGAGGCCTGGGGAGGGAGTTGGATACCCATGGGCATCACAGACCGGCAATGGAAAAGGATAGAAATAGTCCCAGAGGAGAGGGAAACATAAATGTTAAGCAAATGGAGATGCAACATATTGCAGACATGGGGAGAAAGCATGATTGGAAAACTGGGAGACAAGGAGGTGGGAGAGGCCCCCTTCAGCAGGGGGTCAGTACCAAGTTGGGGCCCTAGCTAAAGGGGACCCACAGAGAGCCTCTGGAGGCAGGGGTACTATTACAAGGGGGAAGGATGGCGGTGTGGGGGAAGGGGAAACCATCAGGGCCAGGATAAATGGTTCAGATAAGAGAAGGTTAAAGGGGACACCTATTCAGAGGGGGTTTGAGTTAAGTGGGCAAAATAACGAGGGAGGCAGAAAGGGGAGGGTGACAAGTGGGTCTCTAATAAGGCAGGTAGACTCCCATGGAATTGAGATCATGAATAAAGGGGGGATGGGGGGCTGAGAGGGCATAGTGGAGGTAACCATAAGGATGATGGCGGTGTTAAGGTTCTGTTATTGGGAGACTCGATGATTAGGGGTATCCAGTGGGAGGGACAGGGGGGTGGATGCCATAGCCAGGTGAAGGTAGTGAGTATCTCTGGGCTGACAGTGCACAGAGCAAAGTTCATGGTGTATGAAATGGTTAGGGATTGTGGAGGGAAACCGGATTTCCTAGTGCATTTGGGAACTAACGATCTGTTGGGAAATAGCATTTTGGAAATCCAAGCAAGGTTCCAAGAACTTGACAGAGTCTGTCGGGATAAAGGATGCAACATTTCCTTTTCAGAGATATTGCCAGTACCAAAGGCCTCAGTGGAGAAAAAAATGAAACTCACAGAGGTTAATGACTGGCTCAGGAAGTGGGGTGAAAGAGTGGTTGGGGTGTTAGGGAACTGGAAAGGAGTTTGGGAGGATAAGGGACTATAAGCCAAGGACAGGCTGTCTCTTGCCCATTAGGAAGGAAGTCCTTAAACAGGGATGGCTGACTACATTCAAGAAAGGTGGGGTTTAAAACTTGTGAGGGGAAGGGATAAGGGAGGGACTGACCAGAAGCCCTCTCCTCAGATGAGGAGTATCCTTCAAGCCCAAGGGGAGGGGAAACAGTCTGGGGGTGGAGGTTTCAGGAGGAGCAGAGGAGGATGGAGTATAAGGAACCTGGGTGGGGTTGACAAGAGGATCAGGGATAAGGGTGGGGTTGGTGTTAGTAAATGCCAGGAGCTTGGAAACAAGTTGCCAGAGTTCAGGCCATGCTGTTCGACGGGGCGGGTGGATATGGGCGGCGGTCACGGAGATGTGGGCCAACAAAACCATGACTGGGACCTAAGCATTGTGGAGTACACTATGCTTAGGAAGGATAGAAAGGAGGGCAGAGAGGTGAAGTGGCTATGTTCATTAGAGATGACATAGAAATTGCTAGGGTAGAAGAGGCAGAGGAAACGTGGAGGCCTTATGGGTCTCCACGATCCCCAGCAGGAGATAAGGTCAAGCTGGGTGTAGTATATAGGCCCCAGGATGAGTGATGTTCTAGAGGATGGTTTGCTGGACAACATCATTGCCCAGTGTGGACCAAAAGGGAAGGAGTGGTGTTGATGGGGACCTTAATATGCCAGGTACAAACCGGGAACCATGTCCTCTAAGGTGGCCAAGGCAGAGGCTGCTGGGCGACTTCGGATGTGTTCTTAACACAGCATGTGATGGAGCCCACAAGGGAGGGGCATGTCCTGGACGTGGTTCTGGCAGATGGGGATCTGGTAAGGGACCTGGTTGTACAGGACCTAACTGGGAGCGACCACAATACTGTCTGGTTTCAAATAAGCATGGGGAGGTGAGATCTGAGGACACTGGCAGTGGACTTCAGAGAACAAACTTTGTGGGCATGGGAAATATTCTCAAGGATCACTTGAAGGATTACATCAATGACAAGTGTGGAAAGGAGATGGGAGGTCATGAGGGGACTTCATGAGGCCAGTCAGGATCTCGCTAAGTTGAAACGTGAGGGAGCAAGGTCACATAAACCATGCTGGTGGTCCAGTGAGGTACAGGTTGCAGTCAGAGAAAAGAAGGCGGCCTACAAAATATAAAACAACAAGAGGTAGAGATAGGAAATGTACCATCTTGCATCTAGAAAAGTCACCAGTATGGTGAGGGAGCAAAGTCCAGTAAAAGAGCAGCGCTGGCACAGGGAATACATGGAGGGAAAGGGTTCTTCCGTACATTGGGGAGTGGAGAAAACTAAGGGCCATCTCAGCAGATAGAGATCAGAAGGAGGTGGGTGGAAGGGCGAGGACCAGGCAGAGGTATTTAATGAGTACTTGCCTCTGTGTTCTCTAGGGAGGGGGATGGGATAGCTACAAAGCAAGGCACGAAGGGGATAGAAGCGGCAGTGAGTGGGATCAGGGGAGCAGCAGAAATGGAGCAAGAGGGAGGGAGAGGTACCCCAGGGGTGTCACATCTGGATAAGGATAAAAACGCCAGTAAGGTGGAGGGGACAGATGATGCTATCTCCGCCAAAAGGGTGTGGTTAGCCCTCAAGGCCCTAAAGAAAGACAAATCTCCTGGGCCGAATGGCATTCATTCGAGAGTACTATGGGAACTGGCGGACATACTGGCTGCACCCCTGGTGGAGCTCTTCAATAGGTCACTTGAGACAGGGAGGGTACCTAGGGATTGGCGAGAGGCACATGTGGTGCCAATCCATAAAGGGGGTCGAGGGAAGTACCAGATAACTATAGACCCATCAGTTTGACCTCGGTGGTGGGAAAATTAATGAGAGTATACTAAAGGAATGATTGGGGTGTACTTGGAGGAGGTGGAAGTCTGGATAGTGGCAACATGGGTTTGTGCCAGGTAGATCATGTCAAACCAATCTTGTGGAGTTCAGAATGGGTAACATCAGAACTGGACAGAAGAAAGCCTGTGGATGTATTATTCTTGAACTTCAGCAAGGCGTTTGACTCTGTCCCCACAATGGTCTGGTGGAGAAACTGATGGGGTTAGGAGTAGGCCCTTTGATGGTCAGATGGATTGAAAACTGGCTAGCTGGATGCACCCAGAGTGAGTGGTTTGTGGGAGCTCTCGAACCCTAGAGAGGTTGGTAGTGGGGTACCACAGGGCTCGGTCCTGGGTCCGATCCTGTTTAATGCATACATACTCGGACATCAGGGAGGGTATAGGGTGTGAAATGAGTCTCTTTGCGGATGACTCCAAGATGGGAGCAGTAGTTGAGGGAGAAGAGGGAGGTTGGCCCTGCAAGGACCTGGACACCCTGGAGCTGGGCTCACACATGGAAATTAAATTTCAATATCACCAAGTGCAAGGTGTTGCACCTTGGTAGGGAAACCCTAAACACAGGTACACCCTGGGAGGGGAGGTGCTGGAGGCCTCAATAGGGAAAAAGACCTAGGGGTCATGGTGGATGCATGTATGAATAACTCTGAGCAGTGCAGGAGAGCGGCTAGCAAGGCAAACAGGATGTTGGGATGCATCGTAAGGGGGATCACCTCTAGGAGCAAGGAAGTGATTCTGCCGCTGTACAATGGACTGGTTAGACCCCACCTTGAGTACTGTGTACAGTACTGGAGACCACACTTGAAGAGGGACATACAGCTCCTAGGGAGGGTACAGAGGAGGGAAACTAAGATGATACGAGGGCTAGGGGATTTGACGTATGAGGACAGACTTGAGGAGCTCTTTCCTGTTTTCATTGGAGGAGAGGAGAGATGGGGGGGGGACATGACTGAGGTCTTCAAGTACCTCAAGGGAATAAATAGGGTAAACATGGAGGGGATCTTTAGACTAAAGCAGGGTGGTATCACCAGAGGGCATGGTTTGAAGTTGGAAGTTGGAAGGGTAGAGGAGGAGGAGGGTTTTCACTGAGAGGGTGGTGGACCTTGGAATGCACTGCCTGGAGAGCTGGTTCAGAGATCCACAGTGGAGGGCTTGAAGAGAGGGTGGGACAGACACTGAAAGTGGATGTATCAGATGATGGCCTGTCCCAGGGGGGTGGGGATGGATGATAGGTGTTTCTGGAGCACAAGAGATGGGAGGGCCTCGGCACCCAACTAAGGATCTAAGGTTTGAGCAGACTCGATAGACCGTAAGGCCTAATCTGCTGACAAATAGTATGTTAGTATGAAACACATGGCATGCGGTAATTCATCTAATTTCTCATGTCTCACTCTGGAGAAGTTCTGTAAGTTCACTATTACAAAGTTCCAAAATAATGCACTTAAGGCTCAGAAACCCAGGGGCAGAGTACAAAATGGGTGGAGTGGTACTGATGACCACCAAGCAGAAAAGAGACCTGGTGGTAATCATATCAGATGACCTAAAGGTGGCCAGGCATGACAAGACAATAGGGAGAGCAAGTGGGATGCTGGGGCACATAGGGAGAGGTTTTCCAGCAGAAAGAGGGAGGTGGTATTGCTTCTGTATAGATTGCAGGTAAGACTTCACCTAGAATATTGTGTCCAGTTCTGGAGACCACATCTCCAGAAGGACATAGACAGAGTTGAGCCAGTCCGGAGGAGGGCAACTAAAATGATGCAGGGTCTGCATCAAAAGTCGTAAGAGGAGAGACTAAAGGACCTCAATATGTACACCCTGGTACAGAGGAGGGAGAGGGAAGATATAATAGAGAGCTTTAAATACCTCACAGGGGTATGTAAGGTACAGGAGAGGACTATTTTTCAGAAGAAAACGTGCTCAACAACAAAAGGACATGCTATGAAACTGGAGGGGGGTAGACTCAAGAGAGAGATGTGTGGAAGTACTTCTTTATAGAAAGAGTGGTGGATTCCTGGAACAGCCTTCCAGCGGAGGTGGTGGGGTTCGAATGCATGGGATAAGCACAAAGGAATCATAGTGGAAAGGAAGGGGATGGGAGAAAAGCCTGTAGATCAGGCACGGTCCGATGTAACAGTCTACAGCATGTAGGTAGGTAGAAATGGGCAGACTGGAGGGGCCAAGTGGTCCTTATCTGATGTCAAATTCTTTGTTTCTATGTTTCTATACACACACTCTGAAGAGTGAAACTGGGATTATAAAATTGCTCACCTGGTTTTAGTTTTAAAACAGAGCAATACAGTTTAAAATGTGAAGTATTTCTGGCCTGTACTAGTGTGCTAGAATAATACACTGCCATGCGACCACATTTGACCAATCGCATGTCTTGGTCTCACTTACCCATTTTATAATATGTTTTAGCAGATCTTATTCAACTTGAGCACATCATTTCCCCACACACACACTTCCAAAAAGCATAATGAACTATACCTGCTAAGCGTAGCCATGTCCAGGTGGCCCAGATGGCTGCGTAACAGAATGGCAAGATGGAACCAAACCTCCTGTTGCCTCGGACCTCAATTCTCGACACATAGAGTTGAAGCAGAGCACCAGGAATCAGCACCCAGGGAATGGTGAGGTGGGCTCGGGTGGGATCCATCAAATTCACCTGGATTGCAGAGAGGGAAGCCAGGCCATTACATACGTAGAAGAGAGCAACTGGTAGCTGTGCACTGGTGGAACTTGGGAAATCCTTGGCTTTCTTAAAGAAACTCTTGAAATGGAACAACAGTTTCTGAAGTGTGGTGGACAACATCACTTGTATTCCTGTAGGCATCAGAGCCTTTTCTGCTATTGAGTTTATTAGGCTTGCGAAGGACTTGTATAAGGAGAGGGCAGTGTAGATGCAACAGATGACTCCGAAGAATATGTGGGACCCATGGATTGGTATCTGACTTATGGTGGAGATGGTGAGCAAAACAAAAAGGCAATTGTGAGCCAACTCTAGTAAGTCTATGTTCAGGGACATCACACACAAAATGCAAGCAGTGGCCAGGAAGAACCAATCCCCTATGATCCCCGCTCTGCTCCCATCTAGATCAGTGGATTTAATGAACACAGTCAACGTGAACTCTTCCCAGGACTTCACCAGCCAGTATAGACTGTGGACACCAAACTTTGTGGCGAAATATGCATCATCTCGTAAGTAGCTGTAGTAGCTGGAGAGAAGCTGAGCAATGGCAATGATGCTGACCCAAATAGCACCAACAAAAAAAGTGTTCATGTAACCAAAGGAATAGAAGGCAAAGATGAAAGGTGCAATGACATCACACATGTTCCCTAGCCCCATTGGTTCAGCATATTTAGTGTTCTTCTTTTTTTCCTCTCCAATCATTTTTGAAGATGAACTGTTGCCTGTACCCAGGAGTAGGACATTAAAGAGTGGATTCCCTAATCCTGGGATGACATATTTTTGAGTAACCCCTTTGAACAGAAGTGCTTTGGCTCCATACAACCCACAAATGACTATGACTAGTTCCAGGATCCCAGATACTATGAGGCCCCACTGGCCAAACATTCCAACTACCTCAAACACCAGTGTGAGTGTGATTGCCCCAAAGACAAAAGGCATGATGTAGTTCACAGTTGCAGAGCAGAAGGAGAGGATGAAAGCTACAACAATGTAAGGCACGAGCCCTGGCCACAGCTCTGTGATTGATGGAGAATGAGGATGAGTGCTGTTGAGGACCAGGCTACTGTTTTCCAGTCCAGCTGACCATATAATAGCATCCTGATGCTGTGATATATTAGCAAGTGGGAGCTGGCTCCCAGAGTTATTCAGGTTGCCCCATAGCTGCTCCACAGAGCTGAGAATACAATAAAGCCGTGCTCAAAGGTGGTCATACTTCCGGAATGTGAGGAGCCCAGCAGCAAGTTGACTCAATCCCCCAATCAAAATAAGGTGAACACCTAGGTAAAACAAATGGATAAGGTTTAGTCAGTGGCAGAATTATTTGTGCTTATCTAAAATGTCAAATGAAATATATTAGAACTAGGGATCGAAATCTAGGACTGCTGTGCTCCAAGCATGTGCTCCTTACCAACAGAGCTTTTAAGACAGTCAGGTGGGTGGTTCTGTGCTCAGCCATCCTTGCAGACTATGACATGAAACATGAAATGATGTGTTTGCCCATGCTTTAGAAACCCAAGCATTTTGTACACAGTCACACTAACACTATAGAGGAGTGAGGGACTGGAAGTCGGGGCAATATTAAGGCACGATTCATTAAATAAAGGGGAACGTTCATGTACAGTGGCTCTCATTGTCTGAAACACATGAATGTGCCTTTATATCAGGTATATTGAACTTTCATGTAGCTGGAAGCAGTCCAGAGATATTGCTGACTAAACATGTCTTATATTAAGACTACACTGCTACCATTATAAGGAGCCTTGTGATGTCATAGAGGAACAAGCTGTGCCTAACTGCATGTAATCAGCACAGCTTGTACCTCTATGACAGCACAATGTTTCATGAAATGAAGCAGTTGTATTATCAATACACAGCAGACTTAGCAAGCTTTATTTTTGCAACTAGTTACCAGTGTGCCCCTTACCTTGATTAAAAGAACATTTTGTGGGCTTTCAGATGGTATAGGCCTCTTTACCTGAATGTTATCCTTTAAGGATTACTGTAACACAATCACTCCATGAAATGTTTCAACTCATTAACATAAATATACTGGCAATGGCATGTTGTATACTAAAACAGCTTTAGCAGTCAATCATCAGGACATATACACAAATAGACACACACACGACACACACACTCCACACATCCATGCACTCACAGTCAAACACAAACACCATAGACACACAACAAAATATACACACACACACACACACACTTTTTGTAGACGAATGCATGGACAGACATGTATGCAAACAGTCATACAGGCATGCTCAAAAACTCGTTCACAGCTACTGTTATTGGCTAAAACCAAATACATTAAACAGGATGCTGAAATCATGAGTAGCAACTATAAAAGTTTGAAAGGGGAAGCCCTGCAAATAGAGTTTAGCATTTTGTAACTGACAATAGAACTAATGCCTACACCATTGTATCTTCAATCAGACCCTGAGGAACACCACGCCACAGATTCCCTAAGGTTCCAGAGATCTTTTTGTTAATTTTTCATGTCCCTACTTTGTACGGTTTGTTCTTCAACCCAAATAGTTTATAACCAGGATAGTGGCAGCATTGATGAAGGGAGCTAAGCCCATTGTTAATGTAGAGATGTGTCAAACTGATGGTCAATGGTGTTACGCACACAAAACCTATCAGTTAATAGGAGGAACTTTTGTTCCCCTCAAATGACTGAGGGGTGCTAAGAACAAGGGGGGAAGCTGGACTTATTGGTTCTGCAAACACCCAAAAATGTACTTGTAATTTAGAATCAACTTGAAGCTGAAGTGTTTAGCCTTATTAGAACAGCTCTAATTAAAAGCCCGACTGTGCAAGTGAGGCTCCCCTCCTTTCTTAGTGGGGTGGTGCGTCTGTTTCTGGCATTTATTCCTCTGGATGGTCTGGATGTGTAAACTGAAAACATGGAAGAAGGAAGAGCTGGATGTTTAGGCTGTGTTGGTGATTGGGGGGCAGCTGAAGGAGCAGGTTTTACAGGACTGAAGTGAAAAGTGATACAAGAGACTGTTTGGTTATACTAGGGGCTTCTAAAAGATGTTTTATTTCCTTTCTGGATGGGGAGATACTCAATCCCTTACCGGCTATAGTGGTTATTTCTTTTCTCCAACCAATTGACCCTTTATTGTCTCCTAATGTATGCACTATTTTAAAGACTCATGTACCTTGTACTCTATGCACTCTGTAATTATTCCCTATTCTCCCAGTTCTAATTGTATGTTTAAGCAATAAGGCATGACAGGGTGAGTGGAATTGTGTAATAACGTCACCCCTGGGGTGGGCTGAAGGATGAGGCAAAGCTGAGTGCTTCCCCACCCCAGGAGTGATGTAATTACACAATAACACACACCCTGGAATGCCTTATTGCTATTATACAATGGCTCATTTTTAATTAATTAAAAAAAAACATGTATTGTCTTTTTATTTTTTTTGGTGTGTGAAAGTGTATATTTAAAAAAAAAGTCCAGTATACTTTTCCACCTGTGGGTGGTGCTGCTACCTGAATTGTGTTGTGCATCTAGTTTCTCGTGGCTTATGGTTGTTTTACTGATGTGTTGTGATGACTGATTTCAGTTCCCCTCCTCCATGGCTGTTCGCCATCTCATTAAACGGGGCTGTACTTCAAGTTTATTCGTTGTTGCATTTTTTTAATTGAAATTGTGACTTTTTGTTTCTGTGGTTACTGAACCACACTGCAGGATATGGAAGGTAGCACGCTGTCACAGAATTTCAGTGGCAAGGAGGATATGGATATGCCACTTGTTTTTTCAAACTTGTGAGTAAAGGAAGCGCATGGCAGGTCATGGATGGAGATTCTCTGCCAGGTATTATAAACTACAGGATTCCAAATATATTACATTTTCATGTCTGTTTTTCCTTCATCTGAACAGCTTCTGTGAACTGTGTGGTCGGCTCTTTTGGTCTGCGTGGTTCATGGAAGCTGCTCAGTTCGGGAAAAAAAACAACTGGCATGAAAATGACATGCATTTTGTTTGTTGTGAAAGGGAAATACAGTATATATTTCTGTGTGGTGAAACGAGTGATACAACTGCTGTTTGGGGAGAGGGGTTAAACCATGATGGGCTAAGGATTTGGTGATGTTTGCTTCTCTGTGCAGTTTAAGTGGGGAATGATTTTTGACATGTCATGTGGTCTTTTTGTTAGCGGTCTAGATACAGTGCTGTTATTGTGTTATAACATCAATTTGTCTAAGAGCACCAGCCAATCAAGATCCTACAATCTTTCTTGCCATGGTGTAATTCCTGATACTCACTCAGTGTATTTAAATTATATGCTTACTGTATTGATTCCATATTTCTCTATGCCTTCCTCCCCAGGTTGCAACTGGAAATGAACACTGGGCCCTGTGGTCTTACCTAGTAAAATATGTTTAATGAAATACATAACTCACTCACTCACTCACTCACTCACTCACTCACTGCATTCTGACTCTGCTCTGTGAGCCTGAAACAGTAGGTTTCCTTCAGGTCTGATTGTTTCCATAACTGCCTCTCCACCAGTGTTAAAGCACATCATCCAGCTCCCTCCTCCCCCCCCACACTCATTCTCCCTATACCTGCCTCTTATCCCCTCCCCCATTCCCTCCTATGTTCCTGCCTACCCTGACAGTGCTACCTTGTAGTGGCTCTTTACCTGTTTCTAGATTGAATGAAGGTCATTTTGTTGAAATGCTTGTCCAAATCATAGTACTGCTTGTCTCAGCCAAGTAATATATGACGTGGAACCTTCGTAAATGAGCTCCTGTTCAAAGGTGTATCTCCGAAATATTAATAAAGAAATAAAAAAATAAAAGTTCTTTCTGGAATTCTGGGATATGGCCCCATTACCCATCCTTATTTCAAACCCACCTGAACCAAAATAAAATGGCACCAAACACTAAACATGGAAAATCTGTTTCTTACCTGCCAGAATGTTCTCCACTCCCTGGGCTGGAATGCTGCTGTGAAATTGGGCGAAGTTTTGTAGAGCCACAAGGAAAGCACTGATGGCGTTACTCAGGAGTCCCAGCACTGCTGGCTCACTGTAAAACACAGCAGCAAATCCCTCTGGGCCTGACATTGCCTTTAACTTCTATTATACTGCAAAGAAAACATAAAGAGCAAAATTACTATGCATTCCAGTGAGTTAAGCTACCTAGGAACATGCAAAACATTCGACTTTTGATTTAACAAGTACCCTTCACACATGCAGTCTTGTGTTTCAAGTCAATTTTTTAATGCTATTTCTTACACATTTCTTCCATCTGGTGGATATTGATGGGAGTCAAAAATCCCAACATAGGGGATACTGCAGCTGTTCTGTGGCACACATCCCCTCCACCATGGCACAGTGGTGTGGCTGATGTAGGTACAGTGCAAGCCTGACCAGTGCAGGCAGGCCTCCCATCTGGGGCAGGCAGCATCTGCAAATTGGAAATGATGTATGGTGTGGCACATGGTGTGGTGTATGGTGCAGTGCATGGTGTGGCACATGGTATGGCGCATGGTGTGGTGTATGGTGTGGTGTATAGAGTGGTGCATTGTGTGGTGGTATGGTGTGGAGCATGGTGTGGTGTATGTGTGGTGTATGGTGTGGTGCATGGTGTGGTGTATGGTGTGGTGCTTGGTGTGGTGTATGGTGCAGTGCTTGGTGTGGCACATGGTATGGCACATGGTGTGGTGTATGGTGTGGTGCATGGTGTGGTTTATGGTATGGCACATGGTGTGGTGTATGGTGTTGTGTATGGTGTGGTGCATGGTGTGGTGCATGGTGTGGTGTATGGTGTGGAGCATGGTGTGGTGTATGGTGTGGTGTATTGTGTGGTGCATGGTGTGGCGCATGGTGTGGTGCATCGTGTGTTGCATGGTGTGGTGCATGGTGCCCTTTGTGGCATTCCTTTTTGGCGCAGGTACCATGCAGCATTCCCACACCTTTACAAATGGAGCCCCTGGACTTTAAAAAAATGAGTGATACATCAGCATGTGGCTATAAACAAAAAATATTTTAAATTAACATTAGCAGATTTAGGGGGTCACTGAAGTCCTGACAGCCTTATGAAATGAGCATAGAAACCAGCAGAAGAAGCTTCAGAAATGCAGTACAAACAAAGCTTTTAGAATATACAAATTCCCTATTTTAGCAATCTGTGATCTTCCCGCTAATCTCTCTCAGTTCTCTAGATGATCTGTTTTGATTAACACATCCTCAAGACCTGCAATTACCTGGCAGTGCAAGACAGAGACCACACAAAAGACTAAATGTGAGTCATTGTCACATCATTGTTAGGGCTTCTAGCTAGTGCCCAGGTTCTCTTGATGGAAGAGGTGGATTACTGTTAAGACTTTCACTGTCAACATCAATGGAGGCAGGAACAGAATTTATAGGAATACAGGATGTCCTCAGGATGCTCAGGACACAGAGCTGTATGTTGCAATAGGGTAGGGGTGCCATAGTGACAGAACACTTTAGACTAGAAAGAAGTGATGTGCACACACTATTCAGCACAGAATCACACTAGCAACAAAATGCAGAAGTTACAATCCTGCTGGGCATATGGCACTGAGGTGGTTCCCCCACAACCCACAAGAACCTGCTGATGCATTTCTCCAGGTCCAGTGTGCTCTTGAGCAGAGTGTGTGACCAGCTTCCTTGAGTCACGGATACTGATTGTGGCACAGCGCACCACTTTTCTGTAGGCTGATGCACATGCCTGGAGTCATGGCTTTACTTTTCAAAACACTTACATTACCTTCTTCACAGAAAGGGTGGTGTACAGATGAAGTGGTGGAGCTGAAACAATGACGGGATTTAAGAATACATGGGATGGACATAAGGGAATTCTGGAGTTCAGGGGTAAGGGGCAACAGATTTCTAGAAAAACATAAAGGGAACTTACAAGCTCAAATGGGCAGACTGGGTGAGCCATAGTCCCTTATCTGCCGACAGTGTCTATGTATCTGTGTCCACGTTCAGATGAAATAATGCTAATTTTAACATAAGGTATTCTTTGCAGAGCTCAGTGCAACACTTATGTTCATATCCTTAATGTAACTTATACAGCTTACAGAATAATCAACTCACTCATGCATGAGTTTACAGAAACGGTGGCACCATTTTTAGTTGAGGATACATGGGTTGAGGTGGGGCCAAGGAAGTAAGGTCAGCATGTAAAGAATGCCTTTTTAAAACACAAATGAAATTAGTGGTAGCAGTTTGTTAATCATGCACTAGACATGCCATTAATGGTCACACTGATGGCAAGAGACACCAGTTTGCCGCAGGTAAAAAAAAGAAAAATAGCTGGCAGTGTCCAGTGAAAATGAAGTCTTTTGTTATGAATAAACAATTCTGTCTTTATTTTCTTATTTTGATGTCAATTTTATTAACTCATTTGATTTCAGAGTATATAATGGGGAATTGGACTCAGGCTTGGGGGATCTATTAGACCACCAATGAATATTTCATACTTCATATCAGGAAGGAGGGATCAGGGGTTGGGGGCAGGGAGGTGCTAGGTCACCAGGACATATAAAATACATATGGACATCAGGGAGGGGGGGTCCACTAGACCACCAGGTATATAAAATATTGATGTAATGGGGGATCGGGGTCCAGCTGTCCACTAGACCACCAGGGTTATCGTACTTATTATTACAAGAGATCGGACCTGGGGGCACATTGGCGTACCCTTCATAGGATTTCTAGGTGTGTTAGAGCAGCCCTTGGCTGGTCTAATGATACTTAGACCATTGTCTTCTGGGAATGTTTTAAGATTTGCAAGGATTGGGTTGTGACAGTCTATGTCAGCCGCAATCCCCCTAGCACCATGCCGCAGTTCATTTTGTGGTGCAAAGCTGGTGCACGTCCACTTTAGTGCAAGCAGCCTGCGTTTGAAACAGGCTGCTTTTTAGAATAGCCCATGGTGCATTTTTTGACACACGGTGCCACTTGCATCTGTTATCTTTGACGCTGGCACCTTGAATCATTCTAAGTGCTTCAAGAAGTGAGCCAAATATTTTTGTGTGTGACGTGTTGTATTTGTCTTAGTTGCCCCTGTAAATGGGGTTAGTTCCTCTAGCAGACTTGCCCAGTTACTGGAAAGTTAGAAAACATACAAATACACACCAAATAAAAGATGCCCCAAGTCCTCTTTACTATCACAAACATTGTGTTGCTATGAAGCAAAACCTTCCATGGAACGTTTTTTAATTTTAAAATGTGTCCCAAACCTAAACTATGGAATCAAAATATGCTGTTGTGGGATTTTAAGGATGTGGGCATCTGAAATGTGGCCCAAGGCAGAGCATAACTAGTAGCCATGGTGTAGCCTTCCACAGTGAGAGGGGTCCTCCACCATCCCCAACATTTTCAGAAAAGCCCTCCCAGCGGACTATAGCTGTTACTGTTACTTAATGCAGTTTTGACTGTCATTCACAGCACGTACTACAGGTGACATTGGTCTGACTGTCACTCACGGCATTTACTTCTAGATGAAACTGTTTTGACTGTCATTCATGCCATATATTACAAGATAACACTGCTTTGGTCCGATTGCTGTTTGTCATAAACATCAAAAGGAAGTCAGTAAAAAACATTCTGTAAGAAAGAAAAATGCCACAATGTTAGAAAACGTAGAGGATTGTGTATGAGCAATCACACACAACAAGGCAGTTGTGATCGAGAGGTTTCCATGGTAACCAGAGGTCCATTACCATGGTAACCTCGAGATCTTACAGCTGCATTGTTTGTGCATGGTTGTTCATACACAATCTTTTATAGTGTATGGGCAACCATAATCAGCACTTGTGATCTCCCAAACAAGTCTACAAGTAAAAATAAGGCTTACTTTGGGATGTGTAGCAGCGCGCTGACTTCCTCATTGCTGTGGGCTGCTCAATTGCACATGCGCAAATGCGTTCAATCTTGTTGTGCTGCACCGGTGATGTACTCAGTGCAGCATGACAAGATCGTGATGCACCGAGTGCAGCATAACAGCACTGTTCCAGGCATGGATTTCCATGCGGAACAGTGTTCCACCATACACTATATACCTATTCTGCGTGGTTCCATTTACTTGGGGGGGGGGTAGGGGGCACAGTGTACTAAACAATGACTTGAGAGGTGGGTTATTTACAACATACAACATGACATGTACAATTACACCCCACTGAAGCGGAGATGACTCTGAAAGCATAATTTCTTAAAGTCCAGCCCATAGAATTTTCTTTGTAAGCTAGCATTTTTATTGTATTATTTTGGTTATTTGTTGTATAATTTATTATTAGTATTCTTTATTCTTTATTGTGTTTCTTTAGTTATTTATTATTTTGATATTTATTATTTACAGTATTTATTTATTGTAGTTCTTTATTGTATTTGTGAAGGCCTATCACTTTGTACAGGATATTGACATATTGACTCCTCATTATATTATTATAGTATTATATTTTTCAAAATAAATGGCTTAACTTTGAACAGAGGCAGCATTATTATACTGGTTTATTTGGCTAGATGAATACACTTAGGGGACAAGCTCCCTGGGATTGCAAACTCTCATAACCTTGCCATTTAATCTGTACCACACTACATTTTTGAAACATATTAGTCTTGTAATAATTTATATAACAACTTATCAAGGGCAAAGACCCCTTATATATTGAGTAATCAAATCTGGGAATTCATTACCATATAGTTTAATACTGTGCCCTATACAATCGATGTTTTATAGTGTAAGTATATGTGTAAAAGAACAACCTTCTTGTTCTTTTCAATAATTTGCAATTTTGTATAGCTAGTAATTCTGCATGTCTTGAAATTATCTAGGGTGGTACAGATTAGGGCTCTGAACTGCAAACATGGAGACCTGGGTTTGAATCCCACAGTCCCCACTTGCACACTGTGTGACTCTGAGCAAGTCACTTAATTTCTTTGTGCTCCCAGGTTGCACCTGGAAACAAGCTTCGGCTTAGTGTGCCTTTCCTGGTTAAACAATTTCACCTTTCCCTTTCCCTTATCTGTAACTTTACTGAAGTAGGTCACACTTGAAAACATATATTTGTTAAGGGTCTAGCTAGCAAACAAATAGAAACATATTTACATTTATTAATTTACAGTATTAATTTATCCAGAATGGAATACAGGAAATAATCTTATATGGGGATATCACCATCCTTAATATGAAACGTTAAACTGAGGTCCCAGCTCCATTTTTGGTAGTTGTTCAAGAGAACATTAAAGTTTCCATGACAATTCTCCTGAAGACTATGATCCAGAAACAAATGATTTGATACCTTTTATACCTTTTTACATTTGTTTCTGGATCTGTTTTTAAAAGGACCAATACGGCACCTACAACATTTTTTTGCATCCCAGAAGACTATGGGAATTTCCATGGAGTCCTGGCGAATTTTCCAAATTCACTAAAGTGCACACCCACAGTTTAATCAGGTTCAGTTTCAGTTGGTTTGTATCTTTAGCCCCTCGAACAAGGCTGAAAATAGGCAGTATTGCCTAGTCCTCTTTTCCTAGTCAACAAGAACTAAACAAAAACTAAATAAATAAACAAACACATAAATAACCTCTTTGCACTTTTTAAGTTTTGCACATTGTATCATTGCATCAATTTCTTGTTTATTTGTTCATTTTACAACTATATTTTCTTATAAATAAATCTCTGGTACTACTACTAACCCACTGAGGCAAAGTCTTGTTTACCATGGGATCCCACAAGACAAATGAGGCGCAGATCCCAGATATATTAGAATAACTAAGCAAAGTACTGCATATGTTATAAAATAAAAGTGCATCTGCTGAAACTAAAAATCATGTATTACAAACATATAAGTTCTACTTCCCTGAGGTACAGGATAAAGACATACCCATCCTGGTAAAAATAATGATAGAAATATTAAATTAGCTCTTGGGTGTTAACAACTTTAAAAAAAATCCAGACTCTTTATTTAAAAATGAGTAAGGCAATACTCTGTGTATGTTCAAATAACATTTCACTCTGCAGTTGGGTGGTGGGTGCTGCTGTGCCACAGGCTTCAACACCATTTTATGATTTTCTGCACAGTCTAAATCAAGTGGCAGAGATGAGGTTGAAGATATGGAACATGCCTTAGCCCAGTTTCTTTGTACTGCCAATTGGTTCTGGTCTGTGAATCTGGTGCCTGATTATTCGGCACCTGTATATATTCTCCATGTTATAAAGTTGGTTTATCAGCAAAAAGTTCAATCTGCAACCCTTTTTAGTGGGTGGTGCAAATAACCATCTCACAAGTATCATTTTTTTCAGGCAGACTCGATGGGCTGTATGGTCCTTTTCTGCTGGCAGGTTTCTATGATAAATCTTACATTCAGACTTTAAGGCAGAGGCCATAAGCCATTTGTGACAATGAAGAACCACGCCATAACAAACAGATTAAGAGCTATTTGTTTTAATGTGTGCTTGTTTAGTCTTTCATAGAAACTGCAAGCCCACAGACAAAATATTGAACGATCGAGATCTACTTTTTAGTTTTTCAAAACTCTGCCCTAAAACCACTATTTTAATATGACTTAAACAAAAGTAGAGTTTAAACAGCACCTATAGTTTTAGTGTGTGTCCCTATAGTAATGAGGTTGGGGCTGTGTATTGTCTGTTACCTTTCCTGGAGTTTAAAGGGAATTCGTTACTGAGCAACAGCTGCAAGTCACTGTAACAGGACTGTCCCACCTAGGGGGAGCTTTCTATTGGACAGTGGCCTGTTAAAATACGCTCAAAAATTACTGATGGTGTTCTTTTGTTTTCTCTATATAAATGAGAATAAGGGTGCAACTGCATTCATTTTATAATTTGTACTTGCCTTCTGTTTTGTATACATTCTTTATTGCACATATCTTTTGTACCTTAAACTGTGACAGTTTTTTTAAGCTTTAAATAACCTTGCTGTAACTGTCCTTCTGGAACTTTCCTGTAAACCACATACTGTATTGTACCTGAGACTATTGTGGTATGCAGAATTTCAAAACAAAATAAATATTATACCATGGCTAGCCACTAATTCAGCAGGGCCAGACTGGAAAAAGAATTGATATATCTTAACCGTGTATCCCTGCATATTAATCAGTCACAATGTTAATCTTTGACTGTCTTCTTGCGTTAAGGTAGTTTTTCAAAACTTTTAAAAATGTAGACATCATTTATATTGCTGTTGTTTATGTAAAGACTGCTTCTAGTTGTGTTGCATCTGTTTAATAATAATAATAATAATAAAAAAACATAATACTAACACTAATGAGATACTCTGTCTTTAGTATTGGCGTATGGCATGCTTCAAATGATTTCTTTCAAAGGTGTATCTGAACCAATCAGAACTTGGGATCCTGAATCTGGTTCCTGGTAATATTGGTCAGAATATCCCTTTTAGGTCCTCGCAGACCCATACCTTGTGACAATGCTCAGACATTTTTACACATAGCCCATCCCAAGAACAACAAGGTTTTGCAGAACCTGACAAGTAATCTAGCTATAGTGCACTTCTACCTGCAGTCACACTTTTATCTTTCAAGACAGATAAATATTGAAGTTATCCTGTACCTGTGAGCATGGATTCTTTGCCTCCTGTCTGCCTTTGCTGTCCAGTTTAACTGAGCCCTATCAATGATACTTTTTATAGAGCAGCTCAGAAACTGGAAGGCGGAGCCTCTGAACTAATTCACAGTTTTGGTGCACATACTTCCTGTTCCAAAGACTTAATTGCTGCTGCTTAGAAGTGTTTTCCATCTTAATTGGAAGGAATTTCCATCTTGAGGGGTTTTCCCACTGCTTTGTTAGCCAAATAGCATTGTGTCTCCACTTTTGTGATGTCATTTGTGATGTCATTAGGTTGCTAAACCCTACTGTAATTACCTACCCCATCCCCTCACCCTGCAGCAATGGGTATTTTATTTATTGATTTATGTATGTATGTATGTCACAAGTTTCACCAGGAAAGGCATATGGAGCTGATAACAGCTCATTTCCTGATGCAGCTTTGGGAAAGGGGAAGGGTAGAAAATGTAAAATAATCCTAAACAGTAAATTACATGACAGATATAAGGAAGCAACAGACACTAAGCTACATTCATAAAGCAAATTATACAATAGCTGTGCAATTTATTGCAATTTAGGCAAGGATGAGGAGGTGGTTTTAACCCAGGGGGAATCGAGGAGGAACAAATGAAGTGCAAAGTGTAATAAGAAGGTGAGTTTGACCTCTTCCCATCTGTGCCTTCGTAATTCCCTCTGGGGTTTCCTGAAACAAGCCTCAGCGTGTGACTGCCCTAAGCCTCCCTAGAGTAATTATCAATGGTTGTCTTTCCAGTCCAAAGTTTGCCTCCCACAGATGCTACCCATAACTCCTGCTGTTTTCCATGACTCTACCAATTACCAGGGTACCCGACCTAGGGCATACTGTCTATGCCAAGGTTCCCTGGACATTGTCTTTCTAAATTGTCTCTAATGTGTATATGGTTTGTTAGAACTTGTAGGTGACCTACTCACCCCAGGGGTACATTAACCTTAAAGTTATAAGTTTTATTATGACCTTCCATACCCCTGGACAATGTTACTATTCCTACATGTTGTCATGATGTACTTACATTCTTCTGTAAAAATGTCTGTATCCCTATGTTGTACTCTCCCGGGTCGTTCCTGAAAATAGGCATAATACTTGTCTAGTGTACTTATCCGGTCAACAAAAGCTAAAATAAAAATACAAAAAAAATGAAGTGCAAAGTGTAATAAGAGGGTGAGTCAGAGAAAGCTATACAGTGGGCTTCGAGGGAGAAACAGAGTCAGGTGCCAGGGTAGCAGGGCATAGCAGACGGAAAGTAGGAGGAGATGGGAGAAATGGAGCCAGGTGCCAGGGTAGTGGGGGATAGCAGAAAGGAAGCGGGAGGAGAAGGGAAGTGGGAGGAGATGGGGTTAGCATGTGGAAAGTAGAGGAACAGGGACAGGTATCGGGTGCAGGTGAGAGTAGAGAAGTCATGGAGTAGGAAGGAGACTGAGTGCTGAGATGAAACAGAGCAGATGTTTAGAGGGAGGGAGTTCCATAGTTTGAAATTGTAAGAAAAGCAGCCTGGCCAGTTCATGATGTTCAAGAAGGGAGTGCAAGAAAGTGATGGCAGGGAGTTACAAGGGGTAAGAAGGGGTGGGGTTTTGGAAGAAGAAGAAGAAGAGGTAAAGTAGGAGGAGAGAGCCAAGCCAGTATTTAAAGATAAAGAAAGTGCAGTGAACGAGACATCTGGCATCAAGGGAGGGAAGGGACAGGGAGGAATAGAGGGAGCAGTGGTGGGTGTAGGGGGGATAGTCCAAGATAAAATGACAGAAGGAGTAAAATGGGGGGTCCAGTCTGGCTAGGGTATACTTTGGAGCAGCACTTTAAACAATGTCGCCAAAGTTGAAAAGTGGGAGAATCATTTTCTGGACTAAAGCTCGGTGAGCAGGAATAGGAATACAACCTCTATTCCTCATGTCTTGAGGCAGAGCATGAGATTACTCAAAATGGTTTGGCGTTCAGTTCAGATGTGCAGCACCATGTAGCTTTGTATTAATAAATGTGATTTTTGTTTTAATCAGACAACCAAATGTTTGGGTTTGATTTATTTCCCAGGGTGGAGCCTCAGCATGATTTACTCTGTGGTTTGCTGACTTTAAATGTTCGGAGCTTGGCTAACTAATGTGGATGCTGCCTAACCCTCCTATAGCCTCTATGCCTATATAATGCAGCATGTTTAGGGTGAAGTTGCAAGGTGCTAGTTCTCTCTATCCCTGTCTCCTCTCATTTTTTTGTACCTACTGTAGGTAGCCTTCTTCTCCCTTACCGCCTCCTGGACCTGCTTGGTCAACCAGCATGGTTTAGGAGACCTACCGCCCTTGTGCTTCACTCTTGCACAGGTCCTGGTGGCCTCCTGTAGCCCCCACTTTATGATCTCCCACCTACCTTTCACGTCCAAACCTGGTTTTATCTCCCGCAAATGCCCCTTGAGAATTTCCCAGATGTTCTGAAAGTCTGCCCCCTAAAATCAACTATCATTGTCCATGAACGATCCCCCAGTTTAACCTGAAACCAGGCTATGTTGTTGTTGCATCTCTCTTTTCATCAAGCTCCTCATCTCACTTCTGCTATTAGTGACAAGTGATGTTTGCCCGGAACACCTCTCAGCCATCATCCTCCACCAGATTAAATGCATGATTTGATGACACTGGAGTGGGCTTAGTTGGCAGCACAACTCAAGTCTTTGATACCACTTTTCAGTGCTGTCAGGTAAAAAAGTATTTTATTTATTTATTTTATAATTTTTGGTCAAGAAAGACACGCTAACTGAGGTTTGTTTCCAGGTGTGCCCTGGGAGCACAAGGAAGTTAAGTGAGTTGCTCAGGGTCACACAATGTGTAAATAGTAGCTGTGGGATTCAAACCCAGCACTGCAGGTTTGTAGCCCAGTGCTCCTAACCACTGTGCTATAATGCCTCCACCAGGTATAATACTATCATTTTTTTAATGTTACGCTCATTTCCACTAATTAGTCAATTAAGATGAGAGGCAGACTGGATGGGTCTAGTCATCCTTATCTGTCATCAATTTCTATGTTTCTATGAGATGCAACAATGAACATCCATCTTTGGGGTTGTGCTTCCACCCACCTGTACACCTGGGATGCACTATACGTGGGCAAATGTATTGCATCTGTTTAATATAAACTGTGCCTTGCATAATGTTTATAGATATCCTGATAATTATGTTTGTCACTCTTCATGCTCCCTTTCCCCTGGGATACACCTGGAAATGAGTTTCAGCTCAGTGTGCCTTTCCTGGCTCCCATATGCTAACTAATTAATTAAAATGCTCCCTTTATTTGAAAAATGTTGATCTGGCTGCCTAATTCACATTTGTGACCACAAGGCTGATGCAAATCACCAAGAAGGAAGCAGAAAATGTGAAGACCAGAACAGGTGACCTTCTGAAATGTAATTATGCAATGAATCCAGATTCCAGTCCCACCCTGAATAAAAACAAAATATAGCCTTCAGATCTTGAACTAAACTAAATAGTTCATGTTATGTCTTAATTAGGGACATGCTGAACTGGCTGTAGAAAACAAAACCTGCCTGATTTCTGTGAAGGTGGTTTGGCTCAGTGGTTGAAGGGCAACGCAGTGAAACCTGAAGATACAGAACTGAACCTCTGTCACTTACTCACTATGTGATTCTGAGCCTCATGAACTGTGCCCATCATAGCTTGAAAGCTCATGCAAAGTTCTTTCAAATGAGGCATTGTGCTAACTTGTAGCTGGAAGTAATCCACAGATATAGAGCATGGAGTCTGTTCAATATTAATTCCACATTGCAGCCATTTGTAGATGATTGAGATGTCATCGAGAAACAAGCCATACTTGACTCAGTGTAATTGGGCACAACTTGTTCCTCAATGACATCACAGTGTTCTAAAAATGGCTACAGTGTAGTATTAATATTGAGCAGACCCAGGCATCCATATCTCTGGAGTGCTTTCAGCTACAGGTTAGCCCAATACCTTGTTTGAAAGAACTTTTCATGGGTTTTCCAACTATGATGGCCACTGGACATGAATATGTCCCTTTAACCGCTTTGTCATCTCTCTTGCTAATCTCCTTCTATGCTGCTTGAATATGTCTCAAGTGGCAGCATCACTGTTCCACTCCCCCTCTCCTGTAGGTGCTTTGGGATACATTTATGGCTAGGGTTGCCTCCTGTCAGGTTTTTTACCTGGTGATCAGGTTTTCAGGGTCTCTATCAGGTAATCAATCAATCAATCAATCAATAAATCAGTCAATCTTTATTTTACCAGGTGGAAGATCATTGAGTAAGACTCATTTACAAGATGGACCTAGGAATGAATACATAAGACACTGAGCACATGAGCACTCCTCAATGATGTTCGCCTAGATAAGTAAAGATTTTGATTGATTGATAAGATAAGGTAACAAGCAAGACATACATGCAAATACAGGGAGTAATACAACCAGTAAGTAAAATAATTTAAGGTAGCACAAATACATGTCAGACAATTACCAGTAAGGAACAACAACTAGATAGATAATTTTTAACACATTTGTAATAACATAGGTCAGCACTGTAGACTCTAGAAATCTACACATCAGTGCATGGTAACTTGTGGGAGGGGAGTAGACTCATATTCTGTACACATTAGAAGAGGAAAATTTGAGGGAGGGGAGTAGTCAGCAGAGACATAAGCGAGGAGGCCCATGCAAAGGAGTAGAAGGATCAGTGTTGTAAACAGTTACAGGTGTAACCCCTAGGTGGTCGCTATCCCAAGGGCTACTACCCCTGCCTGCTTGGCTAGTAGCAGGTTAAGGGGCCTGGGTACTGAAATGTGTGCCTCCACCCAGAGGACAGGGTTATTAGTAGCAAGGCTAACCTGGGAACAGTCCTCCGGGACACTGTAACCCCCCTCTTTCCCCTGAAGAAGCAGGAAACCACAGACCAGTTAGTTTGACCTCAGTGGTAGAGAAAATGATGGAATCACTTCTGAAGGAAAGAATTGTTGAGTACCTAGAGGCCAGTGGGGCACAGGACCCAAGGCAGCATGGATTCACAGCGGGAAGGTCGTGTCAGACGAATCTAATAGATTTCTTTGACTGGGTGACCAAAGTAGTAAACCAAGCAGGGGCTGTGGACATGGCCTACCTAGATTTTAGAAAGGCATTTAATACAGTCCCACACAAAAGATTAATAAACAAGTTAGCCAGCCTTGGAGTGGGTCCCAAGGTGGTAGACTGTATAAAAAATTAGCTGGACAATGGGATGCAAAGGGTAGTAGTAAACGGAGTCCACAGTGAAGAAAGGAGGGTACTAGCGGGGTACCACAGGGTTCGGTACTGGGACCGGTCCTTTTTAATGTCTTTATAAGTGACATTGCAGAAGAACTGGAAGGAAAAGTATGTCTCTTTGCAGACAACACAAAGATCTGCAACAGAGCTGATACACAAGATGGAGTGGAAAGGATAAGAAGGGACTTGGCAAGGTTGGAGGAATGGTCAAATGTATGGCAGCTTAGATTCAACACAAAGAAGTGCAAGGTAATGCACCTGGGAAACAAAGACCCAGGGGAAGAGTACACAATGGGGAGTGAGATACTGACAACAATAAAAATGGAAAGGAACCTGGGGGTAATTATATCAGATGACATAAAGATGTGCAAGCCATGTGAGCAGGCAGTAAGGAAGGCTGGGGGATACTGGGATGCATAGGGAGAGGCATCAACAGTAGAAAACAGGAAGTTGTTATCCCTCTGTACAGACAGTTGGTGAGACCCCATCTGGAGTACTGTGTGCAGTTCTGGAGACCCCATCTCCGCAAAGACATAGACAGAGTGGAGGCTGTCCAGAGGAGGGCAACCAAAATGGTGCAGGGTCTGCACCAGAAGACATACAAAGAGAGACTAAAGGAGCTTAATATGTATACCCTTGAGGAAAGAAGAGAGGGGGGGACATGATAGAAACTTTCAAGTATCTAAAGGAAATCAACAAAGTTCAAGAGGGTAGTATCTTTCAGAAAAAGAGATTCAAACAAGGGGGCACAATTTGAAGATAGAGAGGGGGGATGGCTCAGAGGTAATGTGAAGAAGTATTTTTTCACAGAGAGGTTTGTGGATGCATGGAACAGCCTTCCTGAGTAGGTCGTGGAGTCAAGAACAGTGGGAGATTTCAAGAATGCATGGGACAGACATAAGGCAGTCCTAGTAGGGGGTAGGAGGAAGTAGGCTGTTGGTTAACTGGATCTGCAGCTTATCCGTTAGGTAAGAAAATGGGCAGACTAGGTGTGCCAAGTGGTCCTTATCTGTCATCAAATTCTATGTTTCTATGTTTCTATGTTTAGTGGCCTAGACCAATAGTTCTCAGACTTTGCCATAGTGAGCCTCCCCCAAGCCGTGGAAAAGATCTTGAGCGCCCCCCCCAAATATTGAAATAACCTTGGACCTCCAAATAGAAAAATAGCATACTTATCACAGTTCATCAGGAATAAAATGAAACCCCTTCTAGTAGTTGGTTCTCACTTTATTCAGCTTATTGAACCCCCTTGTAACCTCCCCCAGTCAGCCAACTTGCTCTGCTATTTTGTCTCTCGAACCATTGTTACCCCTTGTTGCAATACCTTCATGGTCAGCCTGCTTTCTCATTCTGTTTACCTTCTATCTGGAATAACCTTCCTACCCAACTCTGCCTCTCCCCCTTTTACTCTGCTCTTAAGCAACTCCTCAGTGATCCTTTTGCTTTATCCTGCTCTTGCTCCTAGTACTTTTCTGCTAAAGTCTTGTATATGGGCTGTTATACTGGGCTGTTCTGCCACAAGCCTATTTAGTCAATTGTTATCTCTCACTATTTGTTCAGGGTTCCTATTTGTTTGCACTATTGTTCATTTTGTATTGCTTGAGTGCTTGCAGTTACCTTTGGCATTGTATTCACTCACTACCCTTCTCCAGGTTCACCTGTAAAAAAGCCTTAGCTCAGTGAAACTTTCCTGGTCACCAAAATGTAAATAAATACATAAATTCCTCTGTTATCTTTCAGTTGGCCTCATCTCTTCACACAAAATATCTTAAACTCAAAATTCAACTACACTACTTTTTCTGACTTGCTTGAGCCTCCCCTTTAACAGGTTGGGGCCTCCCCAAGGAGGCTAGCCTCACCATTTGAGAAACCCGATAGACTATCAAAATTAGATATCACTAAATCTCCAGGTCCTGATGACGTGCATCCCAGGGTATTAAGGGAATTGGCAGCTGTTTTGGCCCCTTCACTCACATATGTTTTTCAGACCTCTCTGGATCTAGGAAAGGTACCCCAGGATTGGAAAACGGCTACAGTGGTGCCCATCTTAAAAAAGGGGGCTAGGTCCAAACCAGAAAATTTCAGACCAGTGAGTTTGACTTCACTAATGGGAAAGGTCTTGGAAGGTGTAATTAAAGATTTAATTATTATCCATCTGGAGGTTAATGGATTGGTGGACCCATCACAGCATAGGTTCACTAAATCCAGATCTTGACAGACAAATCTGCTGGCTTTTTACGAAATTGTTAACAGAGAGTTGGACAATGGAAATTCAGTTGATGTAGTGTATATGGATTTTGTGAAGGCATTTGACATATTGCCTCACATAGAATTATTACATCTGTTGGAAAAGATCAACCTAAATTTTAATGTTTGTAATTGGGTGTCAGCATGGTTGCAGGGGAGACAACAAAGGGCTAGCCATTAAGGGCAAATTTTCAAATTGGTCTCCTATTACTAGTGGTGTACCCCAGGGTTCCGTCTTGGGACCTAGTCTATTTAACATATATATAGCCTCCCATCAAGCCATCAATCCAAAGGTATGGTTATACAGGTTTGTTGATGATTGTAGGCTGGGGGCAGTCGTGAAAAATCAGGAAGAAGCGATGGAATTGCAGAACACCATAGATGGCATTTCTGAGTGGACCACTGCTCATCATCTGGTTTTGAACACTACAAAATGCAAAGTAATGCATATGGGCAAATCAAATAAACATAATAACTATAAACTTGCAAACTCACCATTTATAGTTACCAACGAAGAAAGAGATTTGGGTATTACAATTGGTTCTGATCTAAAGTTTAGCACCCACTGTAGGTCCCAGATGAAAAAAGCAAACCAAAACTTGAATTGCATTAAGATATATTGCAAGCAGGGATGTAAAAGTATTAATTCTACTCTATGTGGCTCTGGTGAGACTCCATTTGGAATATGCCGTCCAGGTGTGGTCCCCTCAAAATAGGGAAGATATTATTAAATTAGAGTCTGTCCAAAGGAGATTTACCAGATCTATACACGGTTTGAAAACTAAACCATCTCTAGATAGATTGACTTCCCTTAATTTCTATTCATTGTGCTACAGGAGGTTCAGGGGGGATATGTGCCTATTGTATAGGATAATCAGAGATGTTAACTGTCGAACTGAGATAGGAATTTTTCCTAGGACAGATGAGCATGGTAGTAGAAGGCATTGCAAACAACTGATACGATCTACATGGAAACACAATGCAGGAAGGCATTGGTATAGTCAGAGGGTGGTTACTCCCTGGAATGCTCTACCAGGGACCATAGTTAACAGTGGGAGTATGAAACAATTTAAAGATAATTTGGATTTGCATTTTGGGGAAATGACAGATTTTGAATTTTAGAAGTAAAAGGCAAGCTTTAAGGATGCAAGTCTATTTGCTTGAATAAATCTATGAAATCTATGAAATAATTGTCCCCTTTTCTTGTGTTTCCTTTGCAGGATAGGTGACACGCAGGTGGGCATGGGAAGAGGCAGATATGTGTGGCTGCCAGGCGGCCAATGGAGCAACAGCTGCAGGCTAAAGACCAAGTAGCAGGTAAGTGCATGACATGTGCAGCAGTCCTCTGTACCTAGGGTAGGGTGTTGTGGGGGGTGGCGCCCTTACCCACCACAGTGTGGTTCATAGTAAACCCAACTGTGGAGTCAAGCCATACAAAAATGAGGATACTGGACTTTAGAAGGGCTGACTTTGACAAAATGGGTGAGTACCAAAGGAATGCACTAGCAAATGGGCAGAAAGGAGGGGTGGAAGAACAATCAAGAAAAATCAGAACTGCCAGCATAGAGGCAACAAGCCTTTGTGTGAAGCAAATTAAGAAAACAAAATGGAGTAAAAAACCACTATGATTCTCAAAAGAGGTAGCGGGGAAGGTTAGGAAGGAAAAGACAGCATTCAGGAAGTATAAGAAATTACAGAAGGAACAGGACAGAGAACTGTATCAGTTAACGCAGAAGGAAGCGGGGAAGGCAGTCAGAACAGCGAAGGCCCAAACCAAAGAAAAGATAGCCAACTCAGTTAAGAAGGGGGATAAAACCTTTTATAGGTACATCAAGGAGCTTAGGAAGACCAAGGAAGGAATACTGAAGCTTAATAAAGGGGAGAGGAGGTGGGCAGAGGGTGACAGTGAAAGGCAGAGATACTGAACGCATACTTTTGCTCAGTATTCACAAAAGAAGAAGAGGAGGTACCTAAACCAAACAATAGAAGCATTCTGGGCTGGGGGGTTGACACCAGTCCATTCACAAAAGAAAGGGTCCTGAAAGAACTCCTAAAACTCAAGGTGGACAAAGCAATGGGACCTGACAGGATTCACCCCTGAATTCTAAAAGAACTAAGGGGACACCTAGTGACACCACTGACTACCCTTTTTACCAAATCATGGGAGGATGGGGTGGTACCTTAGGACTGGAGGAGGGCTGATGTGATTCCCCTTCACAAAAGTGGGAGCAAAGCAGAGACAGGAAACTACAGACCTGTCAGTTTGACCGCAGTGCTAGGGAAAAGGATGGAATCACTTCTGAAAGAAAGAATTGTTGAGTACCTAGCCTAGAGGCCATTGGGGCACAGGACCCAAGGTAGCATGGATTCACAGTAGGAAGGTCATGTCAGACAAATCTAATCGATTTCTTTGACTGGGTGACCAAAGTAGTAGACCAGGGAGAGGCTGTGGATATGGCCTACCTAGATTTTAGCAAGGCATTTGACACAGTCCCACATAAAAGATTAATAAACAAGTTAGCCAGCCTGGGAGTGGGTCCCAGGGTTGTAGCCTGGGTAACAAATTGGCTGCACAACAGGACACAGAGGGTAACAGTAAATGGAATTCACTCTGAAGAAAGGGGGGTTACTAGTGGGGTACCGCAGGGTTCACTACTGGGGCAAGTCCTCTTTAATGTCTTTATAGGAGACATTGCTGAGGGTCTGGAAGGAAAAGTATGCCTCTTTGCAGATGACACAAAGATCTGCAACAGAGCTGATACACCAGGGGAGGTGGTAAGGATGAAAAGGGACTTGGCAAGGCTGGAGGAATGGTCAAAAGTATGGCAGCTGAGATTCAATGCAAAGAAATGCAAAGTAATGCACCTGGGAAACAAAAACCCAGGTGAAGAGTATACAATGGGGGGGAGGGTACCAACAACAACAAATATGGAAAGGGACCTGGGGTAGTCATATCAGATGACCTTAAGGTAGGCAAACAATGTGAGAAGGCAGTAAGGAGAGCTGGGGGGATACTGAGATGCGTAGGGAGAGGCGTCACCAGTAGAAAACAGGAAGTTGTTATCCCTCTGTATAGACAGTTGGTGAGACACCATCTGGAGAACTGCATGCAGTTCTGGAGACCCCATCTCTGCAAGGACATAAACAGGATGGAGGTGGTCCAGAGGAGGGCAACTAAAATGGTGCAGGGTCTGCACCAGAAGTCATATGAAGAGAGAGACTACGAGAGCTTAAAATGTATACCCATGAGAAAGGAGGGAGGGAGGGGACATGATAGAAACTTTCAAGTACCTCAAGGAAATCATCAAAGTCCAAGAGGGGAGCATCTTTTAGAAAAAGAGGTGCAAGAACAAGGATGCACAATTTAAAGATAGAGGGGGGGAAGGCTCAGGGGCAATGTGAGGAAATATTGTTTCACAGAGAGAGAGTGGTGAACACATGGAACCACCTTCCTGAGGAGGCTGTGGGGTCAAAAACTGTGGGGTAATTTAAGAATGCATGGGACAGCCATAAGGCAATTATAGTGGGGGTAGGAGGAAGAAGGCTGTTGGTTAACTAGAATATGCAGCTTATCCAATAGGTAGGAAAATGGGCAGACTGGGTGGGCCAAGCTGTCCGTTTCTGCCATCAAAGTCTATGTTTCTATGTTTCTGCAGGCCATAGCCTACATACTGTGTTTGTCCATGTGTTGGTTTTCCTTCACACTTGGCAGTGTTTGTCAGCAGCTTGTGGTTGACCCATCATGCACATGGTTCCTGTGTGCTGTTCCCCAGTTGCTGTCACTGGTGGTAGCTGTGTGTAACCAACAGTGCACACATGGGGATGCCGCTGGCCTGCACACGTGATGCACATGTGGGCCTTGGTCCCCGCTGTGGGGGGCATGTGCACATGTCCCTTTGCGGCATACTCCCTGTGCCACATTCTCTTCATTGTCGGTGCTGTTTCCTGGCCTGTTGTCAGTGTCTGCTGTGCGTGGTGTGTTGGCAGCATTGTCCATGGGGCAGCACAGCATCAGTCATGCACACACAGCCCATTGGGTGGTGGGGGTTTGTCTTTGTGTGGGCCCTAACACTAATTTCTTATGAGTTTCCCCGGCTTGGGTCATCCAGGTGCAGGAAGAGGTCAGCGTAGTTTGGGCGTACTGGGAGAAGGCGTCATATACCTGCAACGTATGGCCTTTGAGGTATACCAGCGGCAGACAGTCCACATCTGTACATCGTGGAGACTGCTGGCAGCCACATGGACACTCATTGAAGAGGTGCGCCACATGAGAGAGGACCTCCATCGGCAGAGGCGTTAGGCTGACATGGACATTTTTGTACATAGCCCCAGTACTCCTGTCCCCACATCCCCATTGCCTGTGGACATAGTTCTTTCCCTCCCATCACTGTCCCTTGTCACGCTCATCCCCATTGCTTAGTGAACATAGTTATTTAAGCTGCATTTTTACAGTTCACGGCTGGTGTTATAATCGTGTTCAGTTGTTTTCTGCTTTTTGCCATGATGTTTGCCTTTCATTGCCTGTTTCTTACTCCTTTGTTCCACTGTGTTTCTCCAGTTTTGTTATTACAGTATGGTTTCCTATATGCATGTGTGTTTGTGTGTCTCCTAGCATGTCTGTTGCTTCAGTATGCTGTGTTTGTCCATGGTTGGACTCTGGCCCAGGCATTTCCTGGCCCATGGTGTTTCTGTAGTGTGACACTGGTGGGTACTCACATCCTTGCTTTTCACATCTGTTTGACATGGTGTTCAATGAGTTGCCTGAGGGGTTTGGCTCTGTGCTTGCCACAGTGGCATGTGCCCATGTCCACATGTCCAGCACTGTGCACACCTCTGCTATGTTCCTCTTCCCCGTGCTGCTGTGCTGTGCTAGTCTACAAACTGTGTCCCTGTGTGCCTGTTCAGCGTGTGTTGCATACCACCATGTTTCTGTCTGCCAGTCTGCCTGTGGACCACTGTGTCTGTGCTGTGGCACCCAGTGCACTCCTGCATGGTGCTTTAGCATGGTGGCAATGTTGCTTGGCTGTTCCTTGTTGGCTGTTGGGCCTCTGGTCATGGGGGTGCTCATTCCCTGCAACCCTCTGTGTCATGTCCATTGTGCACCCTCTCCCATTGGTTGCCCACGTCTGTGTGGTGCTCTGCATTGTGTCCAAGGCTATGGGTCTGTGTTCACTCTGCACTGTATCTGTACCATCCACCTGTCCTTTGTCATTGTGGTTCTTCTCTGCTTCCTTTGCCTCCTGTGCCATGGTCCTGTGCCTTTGCACAGCCCTGGCTGTTTTCCCTGTCACCTGGGGGAACTTGCTTCATTTGCTGTATTGAGCCTGCACAGTTGCTCTGGTGCATTTCAGGTTGTGCCAGTGCAAGTCCAGTCATGCCATGGCACATCTTTCAATATTCAGCATTGGTTGCGCTGGCACATTTCTATGGCGCATCTTCTGAATTTTGCATTTTTGTGCTATGGCGCATCTGGGTTGCGAGGCGCATACACTTGCCCAAGTTCAGGGTGCACTTCTGAAAATCTAGCCCATTGTGTTCCTTCAGCAAATCTTCTGCATAGACATATCCATGTAACAAGAAAATAACAAAATGTTTAGTGATATAATAACAAATGTTGCAACAGAAACATTGAAGTTTACGGCAGAAAAGACCGTGTGACCTACCCAGTCTGCCCATTTGCCTACCAATTTCAAACCACAGATCCTAGTTGATCTGCAGCTCACCCTTTCTTTCCTATCTCTAGGGTTCACTTATGTCTATCCCATGCATTCTTGAATTCACTGTTTTTGACCCCACCACCTCCTTTAGGAGAGTATTCCAAGCATCCACCACGCTTTCAGAGAAAAAGTACTTTCTCATGTTGCCCCAGAACCTCTCCCCCTCCAACTTCATTTCATGACCTCTTGTTTTTGCACATCTTCTCTTTTGAAAGCTGCTACCCTCTCATGCCTTGTTTATACCCCTGAAGTACTTGAATGTTTCTATCATGTGCCCTTTCTCTCTCTTCTCCTCCAGGGAATACAGATTGAGTTCCCCTAGCCTTTCCTCGTAATGCTTTTCATGCAGACCATGTACCATCTTTGTAGACTTCCTCTGGACTGCCTCCAGTTGCTCTATGTCCTTCAGGTGATGAGGTCTCTAGAACTGGACACAGTACTCCAGTTGAGGTCTCGCCAGTGATCTGTACAGTGGCATAACCACCTCCCTCTTTCTACTGGTGATACCTCTCCCAATGCACCCCAGCATTCCACTTGCTTTCCCTGCCATGTTGTCTCACTGTTTAGCTGCCTTTAGGTAACTCGATATGAGTACCCCAGGTCCTGTCCTGCTTGGTGGCTGCCAGCACCTGCCCCCATCTTGTACACCTCTCCTGAATTTCTGCTCCCCAAGTGCATGACTTGGCACTCTTTTGCACTGAATGTTAGCTGCCACAATTCTGACCACTCCTCCAACCTGCTTAAGTCTTTTCTCATTTTTTCTATCCTCTCTGGAGTGTCAACCCTGTTGCAGAACTTAGTGTCATCTGCAAAAAGACATGCTTTCCCATCCAGCACCTCCACAATGTAACTTATGAAGACATTGAAGAGGTCTGTACTCAGGACTGATCCCTGTGGCACCCCACTGGTCACCTTCCTCTCCTTGGAATGAACCCCATTTACCAGCACCCGCTGTGTCCTGCCCCTAGCCAATTTCTGTCCCAGTTCACCACTTTGGGGCCATCCCCCTGCTGCCTTTCTTGTTTGTCAACCTTCTATGTGGGACGGTATCAAAGGCTTTGCTAAAATCTAAGTAGGCCACATCCACCACCCTTCCCTGATCTACCTCCCTGGTCATTCAGTCAAAGAAATCTACTAGATTTGTTTGACATGACCTTCGCGCTGTGAATCCATGCTGTACTATATATGTTTTTATGATCTAATTTATTATGTTACAAAGCACAGTGACTAGATTATTAAATACAATCTCGGTCCCTTTTTTGCTTATGTCATTTAATAAGTGTCAGCAATTGTACATATAGTAGACACACAATAAAATATATTATACAATGTGGTATTATGAACTACAAAACCAACAAGGTTTAATTATGTTAAAAAGTAGGAAATCCATTAAAGAAGGACATTACTTATTGCATCTGCTCAGGTACTACCTACTGCCACTAATGTATGTAAATGTCGTGATAGGGTTTTCAGCCCTACCACTGCCCCTGGGATGCCAAAGCACCACCATTTTCGATTGTGTAACATTTATGAAAAGGAAATTAATATCACAAATCATCAGATTTATTATTACAATCAGCAATTTAGAAGTCATAAAATAATATCAGGATAATATGACTGGGCCATATATTTCCTTGTAACAATATTATCTGCATGTGCGAAGCCTGCTATTATAATGATATAATAATTATGTCCCAGTGTTGAAAAGAGAACCCCATTCATTTGAAATGCCATAATTTACCATGAATTGTTCTGAACATGAGAAATATTTCTGCTCACAAAAGGAAGCGGCCATGACTGAACGGTGGAGCCTCCGTGAAAAAAAATAGAGACACAAGGAAAATACTGGCACTCACATGCCAAAGCATCAGACATAAAACGGAGCAAGGTAAACATGAAATGTTAGTGGGGGCTCCTTCCTATATGAATTTTTATATGGGGAGTTAGTGGGTCCTCCTCCAGTTAGAATTTTTATATGGGGTGTTAGAGGGGGCTCTTCCAGTTTGAATTTTATATGGGGTGTTAATGGGGGCTCCTCCAGTTTGAATTTGTATATGGGGAGTTAGTGGGGGCTCCTCCAGCATGAATGTTTATATCGGGAGTTAGTGGGGGCTCCTCCCATGTGAAAATGTTTATACGGGGTGCTAGCGGTGCTAATCCAGTGTGAATGTTTATATGGGAAGTTAATGGGGGTTCCTCCAGTGTGAATGTTTATATGAGGAGTTAGTGGTGGCTTCTCCAGTGTGAATGTTTATATGGGGAGTTAGTGGGAGGCTTCTCCAGTGTAAATGTTTATATGGGGAGTTAGTGGGGAATCCTCCAGTGTGAATGTTTATATGGTGTGTTGGTGGTGGCTCCTCCAGTGTGACTGTTTATATGGGGAGTTAGTGGTGGCTTCTCCAGTGTGAATGTTTATGTGGGGAGTTAGTGGTGGCTCCTCCAGTGTGAATGTTTATATAGGATGTTAGTGGTGGCTCCTCCAGTATGAATGTTTATATGGGGTGTTAGTGGGAGCTTCTTCAGTGTGAATGTTTTAATGGGGAGTTAGTGGTGGCTCCTCCAGTGTGAATGTTTATATGGTGTGTTAGTGAGGCTTCTCCAGTGTGAATGTTTATATGGGGAGTTAGTGGGGGCTTCTCCAATGTAAATGTTTATATGGGGAGTTAGTGGGGGATACTCCAGTGTGAATGTTTATATGGTGTGTTGATGGTGGCTCCTACAGTGTGAATGTTTATATGAGGAGTTAGTGGGGGCTCCTCCAGTGTGAATTTTTATATGGGGAGTTAGTGTGGGTGCCTCCAGTGTGAATATTAATATGGGGTGTTAGTGGGGGCTTCTCCAGTGTGAATGTTTATATGGGGAGTTAGTGGGGCTCCTTCAGCGTGAATGTTTATATGGGGAGATGGTGGTGGCTCCTCCAGTGTTTTTTTTTTTTTTAAGTTGTTCAACCAGGAATAGCACACTAAGCTGAAAGCTTTTTTACAGGTGCAACCTGGGAGCACAGGGAAGTTAAGTGACTTGCTCAGGGTCACATAGTATGCAAGTGGAAGCTGTGGGATTCAGACCCAGGTCTGGTCTGCTGGATGTCACCAAATTTGCAGTTCAGAGCCTTAAACCACTGCGATATACTGCCTCCCAGTGTGAATGTTTATATGGGGTGTTAGTGGGGGCTTCTCCAAAGTGAATGTTTATATGGGGAGTTAGTGGTAGCTCGTCCAGTGTGAATGTTTATATGGGCTATTAGTGGGGACCTCTCCAGTGTGAATGTTTATATAGGGTGTTAGTGGGGGCTCCTCCAGTTTGAATTTTTGTGTTATCTCTGTGATTGTACTTCCTATGAAATAAAGCAGTATTTTATCTGCACCTTACTCAATTTCACATCTGGTGCTCTGTTATGGTGAGGGCCCGGCATCCTCCTCGTTCCTGTGATCAATATATTTCTCATCCTAGAGACACAAAAAGGATGATATGAAGGGGGAAAATATTTCATAAAAAGCAATGATGACAATTGTTTTATATTGCCACTAAAAAACAGAACTGATTAAGTTATGTACAAAATAAAAGAGAAATGTATGTGTAATGAGAAAATGCAAGGCAGTTATATGTATGCTACGTTGCCACATTTCCTTTGATATATCCACATTTCTGTGAATTCAGGTCTCTGTAAAAGCGAACCGAAAGAAAAGCACTGATGCATTTGCTACTGTACTACTCACATAGTAAACAAATAGTTACATATATAGAACACATTTAACGCCAGCTGCTAGCTACTGGGCTACTCCCTGCTGAGGCATAACAGACCAGACCCTAAAGGGGGGGTACTTCTATACCTCAAAATTGCCCTCACTGCTACCCTAGCCCTTCACTCTGAAGAAAGCTCCCTCTGTGATTGGCTCATGGCTGAACTTACACTTGGCACGCACAAGAAGATTTTCATAGGGTGTTGCTGTAACGTGCCATATGGGGGAATCTTGGGCCTAAGAAACTTTGTAGAGGGTCAGAGATTGCTCTCCCCATACAGGGAATGCATAGTTCTAGGTGATGTAAACCTCAATTGGCTAAGCCCTAAGCAGCCGAAGTACAGTGACCTCCAAGCAGCAGAATCTCATGTAAATCATTACCCTTCCCACTAGAAGTAATAACAAATCCCCAAACCACTCCCTTTTGGACTGGATGATAACAAATTGGGAGGCTAGGGTCCTCCAAGCAGGTACACTATCCAATGCTACTAGTGATCCTGTCCCAACCTACATCATTTGGTCATCCAAATTTAAGAACCCACCCCTGAGATACCTGACTTTTAGGGATTTTATCCACTATGATACCTCCCGCCTGCTCAGTTACATCAAGGCACTTCCAACTCTACGTTAGCTACCCCATGTCTCCTTCTTCCCTCCTATTGTACCCTCCCTTCTGATTTCTGCCTCTTCTCTACCCCTGTCTGCCCTCTCCCCCTTCCCCTTGAGTACTTATACTCCCATTGTGCTCCCCTCTATTGCAGTAAGGTTGCAACCTTCCATCCTCTCCCTCTCGGCACTTTGACAGTAGTTTCTATTTACTTTATTCTGACATGGCAATTTACTTTGAGACCAACTGTATTGTTGTACATATTATTCTGAATGCTCTGTTATTGTTTTATTCTCAGTATCTGTAAGTGGTTTGTATTTATCTTTAAATATTTCTGTCTGTTTCAGTTTGACGTGGAACCTCTGTAAATGAGCCTGTGGCTCAAAGGTCTTTCCAAAAATCAGAATAAATAAGGCTGTAAATTGGCAAAATCTCTACTCTCTTCCAGACATCACGTCACCAGTAGGATATCTCACCGATGCCCTTGCGCTCATACAGTACAGGCACTTTCCATTAGACAACTCACCGTGTGAGAGGCGTATGTACCTGTTGGGTCACAAAAGACATCCTCTCCCTAATGAAAAGCAGAGACATCGACATGGGTCACCCACAAAGCTACCCCTTCCCGACACATGGAATGAGTATAGGAGGTTGAGAAATAAATGTAAGCAGTAAATTAAAACTTGTAAGGTGAGCTACTATCAAAAGCTGCAAGCTGAAAAACTCAGAACCGCCCACCTATTTTGGACAACTTTAACTTCCATGATGGCACCTGAACCCCATCACCCTACCTCGCATCTCAGGACCACAACAGGCCTCCTCACCAGCCCCATGGAAGTAGCTAATGATCTAAACAATAAATTTACAGACCTCATGGCCCTCTTTGACAAACTGCCGTCTTCAAATGCTGCTCACCAATCTCACTCTGACAAACGGACCTCCACATTGGTCTCTCACACTTCTCCTTTTCATTTCAAGGCTGTCTCCTATAAAGATACTCTCAAGCTGCTAAAGAGCCTAACTAACTTGAGGTAGCCCAGGTAGTGATGGGCTTTGCCGCCACTTCCAGAAGCTCATTGCTACATGTATTGCCAAACCTCTGACCACAATCTTTAATCTCATTCTGTACACCTCATCGGTGCCCACCAAGAGGAGAATGCCTAGGGTAGTACCTATTTTTAAGGCAGGTGATCCCCTATCACTGAATAACTACAGACTCATCTCAATACTACCTCATCTCAGCAGCCTACTGGAAAAAAATCGTCCACCACCAACTCTCAGAGCACATTAACAAATACAACCTCCTATGCCCACACCAGCATGCTTTAGAAAACACCACAGCACTGCATCTTCCTGGCGCATTTCTCAGACCATGTCATCAGAAACATGGACATAGGGAACCTCACTGGTGCCATCTTCATTGACCTGACCAAGGGTTTCGACCTGGTCGATTGCCACTTGCTCTACTACAGGTTGGTGGGCCTTGGTTGTTTGATGGAGATGGCAACGTGGTTCCAGAATAACCTCTCGGATCAATACCAGATGGTTACCGTCAATGGTGCTACCTCTACAGCTAAGGCTGTCACCCATGGAGTACCCCAAGGCTCTATCCTGGGTCTGCTCCTATTCTCACTGTTTATAAACCCCCTACCTGATGAAAGCCACACATGTAAGGCTATCCTGTATGCTGATGACTAGGTGTTATTCCACAGTGCCAATTTGCTGGCAAATCTCTCTTCCCTGTTAACTCAGAACTATTGAGCAGTACACAACTGGTTACTGGGTAACAGACTACTGGTAAATGCTAGCAAAACTAAGACCATGCTCCTGGGGTCAAAACCTGAGATATCTAGCCTGGCAAGCACCTCTTCACCCCTGACTGCTCTAGCTCTAGATGGCTACCCACTTGAGAATGTGACAAGTTTCAAATACCTGGGTGTCACCCTTGACCCTTCCTAAACTTTCTCCATACAAATTAGCACCACCATACACCAAATAAACCAGAAAATGGCAATGGGCTACCACCTTAGACACTATCTAACCCCAGTGGCTAAACCTGCCATAGCTCAAAGAAACCACCTTTCTCTCTCCTTGACTATTGTGTCACCATATATACTCACACCTCTGCCAGTCTTCTCACTCGACTTAGCAAAAACTACAACATCTGCAGATTTGCACAAATGGCACCATACGTCACCCACCACCGCTCTCTTTTTCAGGCCCTCAGCTGGCTCTCCCTATATGCATGATGTAGCTACCTCTTCGGTTATACAGCGGACAACTCCATCAAGGACAGAGACCTATCCCCCTGTTCCTCCCTACTCAACAAGCAGCACTGCCCCCACTCCTTGAGAAACTCTGGCATCCCACCATTGGAAAACCACAGAATATTCATAAACTTGGGTAGTAGAGCTTTCTCCTTTGTCAAACCCAAATCATGGAACAATCTCTCTGACTCCCTCCACTCTCTTGACTCTCACTTTGCATTCAGGATGCACTATAAAGCCACCTTACTGAGGTTCCATGTCGTAATAGTGATCTCAAAATAGTGATTGCTATTATGGCGAGTGTATATTGCCGAAAAGCAAATCGGTGATATACACATACCGGCAACAAAACATCCAGCAATATAACAAGTGTTTATGTGGGGAAGGGCTGTGCCCCCCACCCCCCTGATTAAGGATTAGTAACTCCGGGGGGGGGGTGCATGTTGGGGAGGGTCTGACACTCTGGAGCACCACAAAAAAATGAAGGCAGCAGTACCCACCGGCAAAATTTTCACCCTCCCCGTACCCATCCCCAAACCCACTGCCTGCTGCACCATAGCTAGCTGCCCTCACCACCACACCACATAACTGGCTTGGCTGCAGCAGGCACACTACACCCTCAAAACCCTCTTCCCTATCCCTCCCCTTCCCACTGCTATTCTGCCCTTCCAGTTGCCCTACAGTACCATCGCCTTCACAGACAGTCGCTACCCCTTCAGGGTTGCCCATAAGGATAGTGCTATGGTGTGAGTCACCATTCTGACAGTTGCTCACATTCAGTCACTATCCTCACATGATACCCTTATTGATTGCAGCAACGTGTACCTGTCCCCCGGGGTGAATCTACTGTCCCACAATGTAAGGCTCACTGAATAGTAACCAAACAAGAAAAAACTCGCACTTGCATTCAGTTTGTAAAGTGCAAGAAGTGCAAATTTATTCTGGCAACATGCCTGTAAAAAACAGCTGCAGCACTTCAACCCTGTAGTGGGCCTTCCTCAGGGAGCGGATCTCAGGCTTCAACAAACATGCATACTATTTAAACAAATGGGGAGGCAGTATAGCACAGTGGTTTAAGGCTCTGAGCTGCAAATCTGGAGACCTGGATTTGAATCACACAGCCCCCACTTGCATACTGTGTGACCCCGAGCAAGTCACTTAACTTCCCTGTGCTCCCAGGTCGTACATGTAAACAAGCTTTCAGCTTAGTGTGCTACTCCTGGTTAAACAATTGGGGAAAAATATGAACTTAAAGTGACAGTCCACTAATCATCCTAAAACATATTATACAAAAAATTAAAATGATCTTTCAAGTAAGTTCCCAGGCTGTGATATTCAATGAGGTACATAGTTCAGGAGTCTCTTTTGATTAAAGTCAAACGTATAGCTTTATGTATAGATTTTTCATAAATCTATTTAGATATTACAGTCTAGATCCATCATGAAGCAATAATCCTTGTCTATTATAACCAAAAACAACACGATAAACTTGAGTATGCCAGAAGAGAACTTATTAGTAAGTTATCTTTCTTGTATAAACAGAGGTCACCTAGGTTGCTAAAGCTCACAAACTTATGAAATCCAAGAATACTGAAACTGGCATAGACAAACTATCTATCAGCATAAGGGAACCAAAATTATAACATATATCCTAGTTTCAGCTTGTGCATAACTGATAGTTAAGTGGCGGTCAAATAAATTGCTAACATATCACATATCTATTCTTTAACTTTAACCCTTTTTAATTAAAGGATATTAAACTTAAATATTCCCGAAATGTAAAATACCTTGAATCTGTAAGTTTTCATCACAAAATCAGTCACAAGATAATTTTACTAGGGTGCTAGTCACCAGTTCAGATGATTATTAGTGTGTGTGTGTGGGGGGGGTGTGTGCTATATGTAATTCAGAATTATGGAAATAGGGGAAAGGAATACAAAGGGATGGAACAATGTTAATGCACCTAAAAACAAATTCATTCAAATACATTTTATGCTACTGGAACATAAGTTATATGGGTAGCTCTGTTTCAACTTGTCTCAGGTATAAAATCTCATTTCAACAATATCTCACTTTAAGGCTAGATATACAAAGAAAGAAAAAGGGGGAGAGGTACATTTGGTTACATAAAAATATACAGAAATGGACATTTCAGAAACACCTATGCCCTGGTCTGACTCAGTGATGAACCAATCCGTGGGCTTACATTTGTATAGCTCTCACATAGCATTTTCAGATCAGTGTGGTACAGGTAAATTTCCTTAAAAATAAAAAGGAGAAATAGTTAAGGGTCTGTTGGGAAAAAGAGGGTTTCAGAATAGACAATAAGGAATGATACAATTTACAGGTAAGGAGAGAAATCTATTTCTTCATTAAGACCCTGGGGGGTGCAGTCTCTAAGGTACAGATCCACTTTGTTTCTTGGTAACTTGGTATGTACAGACAAAGTAGGCCCAGGACCATTTAATTGTCTCCCACTCCTAGTGGGCTTATCTTATTTAGCTTTTGTTTACTGGGTAAGTACACTAGACAAGTATTATGCCTATTTTCAGGAACGACCCGGGAGAGTACAACATAATGGTACAAAGACAACACATCAATATACAAGTCGACAGCATGGGCATAATGGTACAAAGACAACATATCAAATGCAAGTTGACAGCATGGGCAATATAAGGGGGAAATACTGAGGACACAACCGCATAATAACAGCAAGGCAAGATTAGGGAATACAGTTGGCACATATTACAGAGACGTAGGAAGCAAAGGTACAGTGGACACATATTACAAAGAAGTAGAAAGCAATGGTACAGCTTATGGTCATTTGGTTACGAGTAAGGTGAGTCAATAACATATGATAAGGATTTCAGTTTTACAGGGCCAGGGGACTGCAGGCCAACGGTTCTATCCAGGACAGGTGGTGGTGGTAGTGGAGTGGGGTTGGCGGCAGTAGAGTCCGGGCGGCCCTGTAAGAGGCTGAGAGGCCCTGGGGAGGCTGGAACAGTCACATGCTGAGGCTTGTTTCAAGAAGTCCCACATGGATTTTCAGAGGCACTGATGGGAGGGGGCCAGACGAACAGGTTCAGGGAGGGAGTTCCAGAGTTTAGGTGCACACACAATGAAGTCCCTAGCTCCCATGAGGGTTCTTGTGGCAGGGACTTTGAGCAACCCCTGGGCTTGAGACCTTAGCGAGTAGGGGGAAAAGTCAGCTGGTGGAAGGAGCTGGGCCAATCCCGATGGAGTACCCATACTGATCACCTTGCCCGTAAGGCAACCTATCCCAAAGTCCAGGTATCTGGCTGGGGGGGTGCCACCGGAGTTTATTATAGAGCTCACAGTGATGGGTGAGGTGGGGAGCAGCTAGAGCGAAACAACAGATATTGTTGTATGCCGTATGCCACCTGGTGAGATGAGCCTTCATGGAGCAAGCAAAGATATGCAGACCATAGCCAAGGGAAGGAAGAAGGACTCCTCTCGCTAGGGCAAGCCTGGCCACAGAGGTAAGGTTGTACTTGACCCTGTAGGCCAGTCCCAGCTTGCAGTTTACTGTTTTGCAGGCTTTAGCAATGTGACTTCCCATATCAAGTTGAGGGTCTAAGGTGACCCCTAAGTACTTGACCGAGATCACCACAGGGAGGGAGAAGCCGTTCGGATTGATTATGTTCAGGAGGGATGTTGAGGCTTTGATTTTGGCAGTAGAGCCAAAAAGCATAGCCTGGGGTTTTTTTTAGGTTCAAGACCAGTTTATGGTCTGTCACCCAGGTCAGGACCTTATTGAAGTCCTCGGACAGGCTCTTGGTGAGAGTGGCCGTGTCGCTGGAGTGGGCCAGTATCACCAGGTCATCTGCATATAGGACGGTTCTGCAATTTGTTGTCACTGTAGGTGGTTGGTTGATGTAGAGAGAGGAGAGAAGGGGACCAAGGACCGAGCCCTGGGGGACCCCTGATGTGACTGGAAGGGGTATGGACAGGACTTTATTGAAGCAGGTCCATTGCATTCTGCCATGCAGGTAGCCTAAAAAATATTTCATTGCAGTAGCGGAAAACCAAGTGACCCCAGCTGTTGGCAGAGCAGTGCATGGTCAACAAGGTCAAAGGCTTTGGATAGGTCAATAAATATAGCTCCAGAGAGCTTGCCCTGGTCCATGGCTGATCTGATGCCAGTTGTGACCTCGATCAGGGCTGTGGAGGTTCTGTGCCCCCTATGAAAGCCATGCTGGGTCAGGGATAGCAGCTTGTGATGCTGGACATACTCTGAGAGCTGCTCAGCCACTACTTTTTCTGAGGAGGTTGCTAAGGGATGAAAGGATGACAATCGGATGATAGTTGTCCGGTATTTTGGGGTTACCCTGCTTCAGGACAGGGACTATTCTTGCTTCCTTCCATATACCAGGGATGGACCCCAATGACAGGGATAGATTAAAGATATGAGCTACTGGGGAGGCAATGAGGGGGGCCCCAAGTTTCAGAAGCTTGGGCTCCATGTTATCTAGGCCAGGGCTTGAGTACTGGAAGAGTCCAGCTAGGTGTCTCTGTGTGTCAGAGATTGTCACCGCCCTGATGTGAAATAATTGACATGAGGGGTGATCCTCCTCCCGGTTAGAGGGAGGGGGGGAGGTCATCCCCACGCTGGGAGGGAAATGAGCAGTGAGGGCCAAGAGGTCGGAGAAGTGCGTATTTAGAGAGTTGGCAATGGTGAGGGGATTGTTGCAGGAGGCGCCTTTTAAAATCATGTCAGTTACCCCTGGGTGGGAGGAGCCGATGACTAGGGTTTTTATATTTCTCCAAAACCTCCTGGGACCATTAACAGAGTTAGTGAGAGCAGACTTGCAGAAGTCACTTTTTGCACTCCTGATAGCCTTTTTGCACTCGTTTCTGAGGTGTCTGTATCGTTGTAACATAGCAGGGTTGCGAGACAATCTGGAGTTAACCCAACACTTGTCTCTGGCCCGCATTTGGGCTAGGAGACTCCCATGCAACAAGTGGGTGGCTGTCCCCCTCACCCTACGTGTGATCATTGGGGCATGCTTGACTTGCAAGGCCCCAAAGGTGGTTAGGAAATGGGAGGCTGCCACCGCGGGGTCATTAGCTTTTAACACATCAGACCAGTCAGTGAGCCTTAAGTCCTCAAGGAACTCTCCAGGATCAAACCTGGCAAAGTTCCTGACATGCATGATCTTGTGTGGGATTTTAGGGGAAGGAACTTTCCATGCACAGTAGACCGGAGAGTGGTCGGAGATTGCATCAGATAGTTTCCTAAGAGGCGATCCTGTCTGGACAGTTTGTCAGGATCCAGTCCAGGAGGGAGCTGGAGGAACCATTGGTCATGATGCCTGGTTGGCTCCTGTATGAGCTGGGTCAGGCGAGATTAGCAAGAAGGACTAGGCCTGCCTTCCATTCTCACGGTCCAGTTTAGAGTTGACATCTCCATGATTATGAGTTCATTGTCACCAATGCTGGAATCGACTGAGTCCAGAAGATGGGTCAACCTGGAGCCCGCTCTGGGGACTGTACGTGCAGACCAAATGAAGTTTCTTGGCATCCCTAATAGGAGTAGCACATGTAGCACCTCGCAGGAGGACACATTTGATTGCTGGAGGACTACTGGGAGACCTTGAGGTGACACCGTAGTAGATCAGGATACCACCCCTCTTCTGTTGATATATCGCTTACTATTTTAAGGACAGAATTTATCTAACTCATTTTAAATGAGTCAAATGATGTTGCTTCCACTGCTTTTTGGCAAATTATTCCATATTAAGGAGTCAGTATATTATAGAAATTCAAATGCCTATTAGTTCTTGCCCTGCTTATAAAAATGTGTTTATTATGTGATCTTGAATTTACAGTTTTATGATACTTGTTATATATTACATTGTGACATTAATGCTTTATCTATCAAAATCGGTATAAGAATAATAAGTCTCCTCCAATTCGCCTTGTTTCCAAGGTATACAGATTGAGCTTTGATAATCTGTCTGCATATTCCATATTTTGTAAGCCTTTATTGTTTTGTCAAACGCCTTTGGACTTTTCCACCCTATATATGTCTTTCTTTAAATATAGACTCCAAATTGGAGATCCATAGTCAAGATGAGGGAGTACATAAGTCCTATACAATCTTAGAACACACTCTCTATACCTAGATATGAAGACTCTTTTAATAGAATAGATGATACTACTACATTTTCGTATTGTTTTGTGGCAATGTGTTTACTTAGTTCCTTCCCCCCTGGTGTCTTTCCATATGTTCTAGAATAGTAAACCGAAAACAGTCTGGCTTACCAGCATGTCACTCCCAGAGTGTGAGACTTCACTGACTGCGCGAGGCCAGCGTGTGTTTTCTGCAATGACAATGGCATCCTTGGCTGCCCAAGGCCAAACTTCAACTTTGCCCCAATGAGACAAAAAAATACCTTTCTCAGAGTCCCCGCTTTGCCCTGCCAGCCTGCCTGCTGTGCTACCAGACCAGTGCAGTGGGCACCAACTTCTTCTCAGCTCCCACTGTGCGGCCTTTCCTCCTACATCCAGTCCATCCACTGAACCACCGTGGCCTCACTGCCTGCTGCTACATTGCCACTCGTGCTCTGCTCCTCCAGACAGTCTGTGTCATCACTCTCACTGTGGCTCTTGGTGTTGCAGACGGACAGTCCAGAGTGCACTTCAGTAGGCAAGTTTATGAAGTACTCTTTCTTTTTGATGATGAATGATTTTTTTTAATGAATAGAATGGGGGAGGTAGGGCAGCCAAGTGTGGCCCGAGCACCAGGCTGAAGAGGAGGAAAGGAAGGAATGAATGGATTGTTGTTCTTTGGGAGGGGGGTCATTGTCTTCCTAATCTTCACTGAAAGACTGGTGAATGGTGGTCGGTGGATGGCTGGATGCTTGAAGTATTCCAGTGAGGAGGACAGGTGGTGGTGGAGGAAGCTCAAGCATGCTTTTTGTGATTAGCAAATCAAATACTGGTATTAAATTGGTGCACTTGGGAGGGCAGCTTGCTGGGCTGAGCTACATATTACATGAGAGTGGCGCTTTGTGGGCCCATAAGAGAGGGAACATTAAAAACTGGGGCCTGGGGACAGTAAACCAGCCATGCCCCCAGTCAGAGCTGGAATACCCTTCCAACAGATGAGCCATCATCTTTGTTCATGAGTCCCCCTTCCTAGCCTCTGGCTAACAGTCTCTCCCCAAGCACTGGTAAGCTCATGTCATCCCATTCCCTGTCAGCACTGGGTAGTAGGTTTCTGAGGTCACACTCAGTCCTGTCAGCCTGATTACAAGCCCTACTCCTGGCCTTAGACTATTCAGCCACCACAGCCATTTCCTCAGACTTCTAAGTGCACCCAGCCATTGCGGCGTGCTCCCGACCACACCTGACACCCAGCCCTGGCAGTAAGCTCTCCTTGACCCCCAAGACATGGGAGACAGCAGGTTCCCGAGCACCCACGCACCTGCCACTGTGCATGCTATCCAGCATACTCCTCCACCTCACCCAGGTCCTGGCCTCTCATTTTAATTTATGACTACATTCATGACTGTCTGGAGTGATTAATAAATGAGATGTTGAGTGTTTGACCTTTCCTACATGTATTACCTTTTCAGTCTGGAAGCACCATCCTCCCAGTGCGACCCTCTCTGTAACCCACTCAGCCCCTGGCTCCGCCCTCACAGTCCCTCTGATAAGTTGTTGCACCCCCAGCTGAAATCTGAAATGGCACCCCTGATCATGTCCCCCCAGTTTTGTTTGTTTGCCGACAGGGGTGCCCAGTGCCCGTCGGCATCATATCCCCCCAGTTTTATTTGTATGCTGATGGGGGGTGCCTAATCCCCCTCAGCATCATGCTCCCCCCAACACAGACATGCTTTCTTTGCCAACGGGGTGCCCAATCCTTGTCGGCTCCAGTCCCCTCCCAAAAAACCCAGGTGGCACACTTGGAGCTCACTCCAGTGTGCCCAAATGTAGTTTAGTAACCTGAAAAAAAGAAAACCTTCTGCCAAAGTGTGTTTTTTTTATTTTTACCTGTAAACAAGAAAATGTTCCCTCTTTGTCTGCGGTGCCCCCTTCCCCAACCCGTACCCACCCTCTGTGCACCCCACCTCCCCACACCCCCGTCACCCCATACGTACCTCCAGAGGTCAGCGCGGCAATCTTCAGTAGAGCATTTTTTCACACCTCCTTATGAACAAAACAGCTGTTATTTTTCACATCCTGCCTGAAATGTGTTTTTGCACATCTGGCGCACAGTGGCACGGTCTCTGTGGGAAATCAATGTTTGGGACAGATTTCTATGCATGCTTGTAACTTCACCAATTTTTTATATTTTCACTCCAGATTTTCAATATTGCCATGTTAGCACACCTTCTTATGAAAAGCATAGCTGTCATTTTTCACATCCTGACCCAAACCTGTTTTCGCACCTGTGGTGCACAATGGGCGCAGTCGTTGTGCGAAATAAACTTTTGGGACAGAGTAACAAAATCACAGTGCCATGGTTCATGAAGAGAAGTCCCAACATGCCCATGTTGAAAATTTGGTAAAAGAAATCCCAAAAATGACCACATTACGGGCGTGTGTTGCACAGTATCTACACACGCTCATAAGTTTGCAAATTTTACATTTTTTCTCTCCAGATTTTCAAGATTGACCTTTTTTTACACCTCTTCATGAACAGTGCAGCTGTTATTTTTCATATCCTGCCCAAAATATGTTTCTGCACATGTGACTCCCAATGGCGCAGTTACTGTGTGACATCACCTTTCAGGATTGAGTAACAAAATGATAGCACCACTGTTCATGAGGTGGGTCCCAAAAGGTCACTGTTGAAAATTTGGAGTGAAAATATCAAGAAACACTCAGGACATTAAGGTTTCCAACCATACACCCACCCTGTAGAGACTGACAAGTGTCGGGGATGTAACTTGGGTTCATCATCCATAATGTTTTCAGAATTTTACCCCCACCACCCGCCCTACATCCACTGACAGGCACTGTGGTGTATTTTGGGTTCTGTCACCCTAACATTCACCTCATTCTCCTATATTGCACCCATTTCAGCTTATTTCCTTATGGAATGGGGTGAACATAAGAGCCGAATACCCCAATGCATGCCCCGACACCTGTCGCTGTCTGCAGGGTGGGGTGAGGTGGAATGGCATAAGTGTTGTGGCTGACCCGAAGCCACACTCCCAATGCCTTTCAGTCTCTGCGGGGGTGGGGTGTTGGAGCTACTACAGTACTTCACTGCCATTCCTATTTTGCATTTCTAACTCCTGCACTACCATTACCAATGCCAGCAAGCCAACATCCAGCATTGACAAATGCTTGTTTTAACTTGGTGCCATACATTTGTACATCGTACCTTTATCCCTATTTGTAACTGTAATGGTACTTGCACCTGCACCGATATCTTTACCTCTCCTGGGTACTTGTGGGGGTCACGTGATTCAGCCTTGCGAGCAGCAGCTCTCTCAAATGCTCCTGCTCACTCTGTTGTACTTCTTCAATTTTCCATGTCTACAAAGCAATTTATTGTTACCTTCTAGAGCACGGGACTTGCTAGACTACCTAACAGACCTAATCCTGCAATTATTCCACGAATTATGGCAGCAGAGATGAGCAAGACATTATCTAAGCTATACCGCCGCCATCCTGAAAAGCGATAAAAAACTAGGCCTCAGCCATCTTAAAGCGGGCATGCAGCACCTCCTTCCCCAGAGCAAAACCTTTTGATGGTGGACCAATTTCTTGAAGAATTTAAGCCTTTCTGAGAAGAATTAAGGTCGCTTACCACTGAATTCAAATTGATGATGACTGCACTAGAGGAGATCTCCAGATGAACAGGGGACAACAAGGCTCACAATAGATCTCTGGAAAAAAATCTCGAGCACATAGACCCCGAGATTGTGGCAAAGAGGCAAAGGATGGCCTGATTGGAAGCAAAAATTGAGGATCTTGAGGGGTGCAGTAGAAGGATCAACACTGTGATAATTGGCCTGCCAGAGAGAGAAGAGGGCTCAGACCTGATCCTATTCACTCTGAAACTGAAAACAAAATTAGTAGGACAGTCACCATTTGGCCCGACTTAGTCCATAGAAAGATCGCAACGGGCACTGCGTCCAATGCCTCCAGCTGGAGCACCACTTCAGCTGCTGATCTTCAGATTCTTAAATTATTTGGAGCAGCAACACTTTCTCACCAAGGTAAGAGAGTTACAGGAGGTTAAATGGAGAGATGCTAAACTCAGAGTGGCACAAGCTTTGCCAGTATTAGTGAGACAGAGACGTTCCCTGTTTCATCCACCGGTCAAGAAACCGATTCCTGCTGGCATTAAATTTAAAATGTTGTATCCAGCTAAACTTTAGGTGCTTCTCAATGGCACAAGGGCAAGTTTTGAGGATCCTAAAGCAGCAGAACTAGCGCTAGGGGAAGCTCTACCCAGCCTCTTTAAAAAACGCTGAATGCCCTCTGAAGTGCAAGGGTGATCAGGTCTTTCAGACTCACCTGTCCTAGGTACCTGAAACTGTAATTACTTGTCTGTGCTTATATATGTCCCATCTGTATGGCCCGGGTCATGCCTGAAAACAGTCTTTGGGATCAATGCACCTGCTCGGTAAACAAATAAATAAATAAATATGTCACAGTTCACTTCTTGGTAGGGATGCACAAATATCAGAATTTACCCAGATACTGGGTCTGGATACTAACAGACTATGATCCAATCGGATTGATTTTTCTATCATTTCAGATAGTAGTTGTTGCTTACAGCAATACAAGATCGATCAAAAGGCAATGTACTTAATGAATTTTATTTAGTTGCCTTTTAAAAAAAGGAAAAAATTCCTCGCAACCTGTGGTACAGATAAGTAAATGATGATCCAATAGTTATGCAGAGCCATACATAGCCATACTTAACTTAAAGATCATGTGCAATGGGTTTTACATATTTTTAATAAAAGATTAAAAAGTTGCCATTCAAATCCTTGTGTCATGATTAGTGTTTCCTGAAAATTTCATGCTGTTTGGTTTTGTGGTTTTCTTTAAATCAGCATTTGTTAACTTGCTCTGTAGTGGATGAAAACAGTGGAGTTATATCTGTCCTCTCAGTCAAGCTTAGAGTGAGATGACATCATTTTGGAGTGGCTTGCTGTTTCAGATTCCCAATTAGAGCAGCACTCTGTAGAGTTTATGGTTTGCTGAGCTCCCAGGGTTTCTGACAAAGCCAGTTTCTAGTTTGTAAGCTTAGATAGATCAGCTTAAAATATATCATTCTCTTCTTTTAAAAAGCTGATCATTTCAGTTTTAGTGAATTGAATTAGAAGGAAATCTTTTTCTGTGAGAAATCAACATCGTCCGTATCACAGCTCTGTTCTTTCTACTGAAACCTTAATTTTTCTAACTATATAAACACAGGGCTGTTTAATGAATATAAAATAAATCTAACTTTTGTTCATTCACAGAAAGTTTGTTTCTGATGTAGCACTTCATAAATACAATCGTGTAAGAATATTTTTTTTCATGTCAGATTAACAAACAGGTGTTTGTCACACTTTGCTACAGTATTTCAAGCACATGTACTGTCAGAACTCACAAAGTTCAGTTCGTTGGTGGTTTCTGTGTGAAAATACATCATGTAAGTGTATAACTAAAAACACTAGGTGGCATCCCGATGCACCATGTCTCTGCCCCACAGCTGAGGCAGCTGCAGTCTACTGACATGCTCTGCTAGGCCCTAGAGTGCCAGGTCAGAGGAATCAGAACCCCTCTGTGGTAGAATATGTGGGTTGTGAATAGTTGTTCATACAGTATTCTATACGATTTACAAAAAAAAGAAAGTGCACTTCCCCCTAATATTTTTTTCCACTTTTTATATTTTGTACTTCAGCCCTAACAGATGCATTAACATAAGTTTCTTTGCAGTGTGTGTGTGTGTATATGTGACTCTATGTGTGCATAGAGTTAAGTGGTTGTGTGTGTGACTGCATGATTTTGACTGTGTGTATGTGTAAAGAAGCTGTGTTACTTATACAGGAAATCTCGCCAATTATCAATTCAGGTTCCATAAAAAATACTGATCTATATTTATGATCACTACCAACAGTCATTAACACCACTCACTGTTGCCATACTAACCCTGAATTTCACAGTGTTCCATTTGGTGACATTGGAGAGCTTGAACTGAGTTAACAAAAGCAAAGGAAGAAAAGTTGGAGGTGATTGATGTATGTGACTGTAGAACAATGCATGATAGAGGAAATTTCAGTCTGAAAATGTCAAACTTTGCTAGGAACCCTGACCATTAACCTTCCCTTAGGTGAGGGAAGAGATCCACTATCTTAAACTTTTGTTTACATCTCTTACGTAAAACTGTAACAGCAATCAATTATCTTGAGGATTACAAGAAGAAACACTTGTTCTACCCAACTCCATTTCAATTTGACACATTTCATTAGACAATTGAAACAGATGTGTTTCCTGAAGGAAGAATTGTCACTTTTTAATTTCTTAAATATTTTCATAAGTAGCAAGAAAAACACTGTAAATTACAACATTCAGACAATTCAGAATAATAAAAAGTAATAGAATTTTCATTTACATAGCAGTTTTTATGTTTGCCTGCATGCATGTACAAGAAACATAGTGCCATCATCCGAGTTTCTGGAGGTGTGTCACCCCCTCTTCCAATTCCCTCCGTGTGTTTGCAGGCGCGGCTACAGTTGCCCAATGCATGCTGCAGCTGTCTATGACAGCACTCGGAATGCAGTGGCTTACAGTTGAAAGGAGAGAGATCTTCCAGTGAGCACGATCAGATAAAGGGCCCAGACTGAACTACTCTCCCCAACAGTCTTCCAGGTACCACGCTGGGAGCCCACCCCAGTGTGGCAACAATGTGTTTGGCCAACTGGGGTGCCCAATCCCCAGTTGGCTCCACAGTCCCCCCCCACCGAAAGGTTATCGAGAGTCACGCTGGGAGCCCACCCCAGCGTGGCAAAAGTCGGAATGGCCGACGGGGGTGCCCAATCCCCGCCGGCTCCACTGCCCCCAAAGCTTCCAGCTGCCATGCTGGGAGCCCACCACCGTGGCAATGCCTTGCAAGTACTGCTGGCAGCCCACCCTGCATGGCAAACGTCCTGGCCGTAATTAAAAAAAAACAACCTGAAAACAAAACAGTCCATGGTATCCCTGCCTCCTCCACCCGCCCACCCTCACACCCTGCCTCCCAAACCCCACCTCACCACACCTCCGGAACTCGTCGCGATCTTTGCGGACGGGAATACGCCACACTCTTCAAAGCCGCACGAGAACTGGTGAAGTAAGCTGTATAATGTAATAAGTAAGTGTTTCAACTGCCACATATCTCAGGCATTTTGGAATATTACACCAATAACATGGGGTTTTACACCTCCTCATGAATTCATCACTGTCATGATAAACCCAGGCCCAGAAGGGTGATTTCACGTCACGCATAAATCTCTTTCTAGACGATTAACAAATAGCAGCCAGTGTTCAAGGTGGGCTCTTGAAAGCCCATTTTGAAAATTTGGTGAAAAATTCCAAGAAGCTTCCATGCACCCTGTGAAGTTCATAACTTGTAATATTTCATCCAATTTCACAATGGCATTTCCACACACTATGAACAGTAGCTCATTTTTCACAACATAGACGAAATGTGTTTTCACACTCAGTACAGTCATAACACCAAATTTCAACATGGGGTTTTCGACACCCTCCTCATGGAATTCTGTCATGTCATGATGTTAACGGCAGAAGGGTATTTCACGGTCACCGCACAAATCATCTTTCTGGACCGATTAACGAAATGGCAGTGCCAGTGTTCATAAGGTGGCCTTTCAAAGCCCATTTTGAAAAATTAAGTGAAAAATTAAGCAGTTTCATGCACCGTAAGTTCAAGAATTTGAACATTTTCAGTCAGAATTTACCAGTGGCATTTTCCCACTCCTTATGAACAGTACAGCTCATTTTTCACAACATGGACGAAATGTGTTTTCACTTCAGTACAGAAACGTGGTCACTGTGGAAAGTTGTTCGGGACAGATAAAGAAATCACAGGATACTGTTCAAGAACATCCCAAAATGCCTGTTGACAATCTGATGTAAATAATTCCCAAACTAATTACATTACGGGTGCACGTTGCACAGTTTCCTTGCACTCTCATGACTTCACCAGTATTTTTAATATTTTCATTTCAGATTTTCAACATTGCCACTTTTTACACCTCCCCATGAACAGTACAGCTGTCATTTTTCACATCCTGTTCAGAATGTGTTTTTGCAGCTGTGGTGACAAATGCCATAGTCGCTGTGCAAAGCAGCTTTGGCTAACATGATGCTGCCACTGTTCGCAGGGGGGAAATCACAAAACCCATGTTGAAAATTGGAATGAAAAAATAAATGAATACTGAGGCATTAAGGTTTCCAATAACACCCACCCTGTAGAATGACAGGCACGGGCTGTGACTTGGGATCAAATGCAATGCTCATAACATTCCACCCCACCCACACCTGGCCACTGAGAAGCATTGAGGTGTGCCTTGACCTTCGGCCCCAAAGTTCACCACTCCTATACCGCATCCATCTCACATATTTTGGTGGAATGGGGTGCGAAGAGACAAGACCCCAAAGCACACCGTGACCTGTCAGTGTCTGCAGTAGGGTATGCAGAAATAGCGGTCACATGCCCAATGACCAAAGGCACACCCCAATGCCTGTCAGTCTCTGGGTGCTGCTAGGATCAGCTTCAGTTCAATACTCACTGCCTTCCTATTATGCAGTTGAAAATTTGCAAAATGCCAACGAACGCCTGAGGCTAGGATTTCGAACATAACACCCCACCCTGCAGAGACTCCAGGCATCAGAACGCGACTTTGATTCTCTGTAATATCATACATTCCACACCTTACAGCCAGTGAGAGGCATCAAAAAGCCCTGACCTTAGCCCAAAACCACCCCATTCTCTATACAGCACCCATCTCAATATTTTCTGATGGAATGGGTGCGACAGGACAAAGACCCCAGCACACCGTGACACTTATCAGTGTCACCACGGTAAATGGTGCGGCTGTTATGCTGATCACCCAGCACAACCCAATGCCTGCTGTCCCCGCAGGTGCCAGGTTGGCTTAGTCAATACTTCACTGCCATTCCTATTATGCAGCTCTGTAACTCCTACACTACCAATGCCAATGCCAGCAAGCAAACATTTGGCATTGACAAATGCTTGTTATACATGATGTATCCCAAAGTGTTTTTACAAGAAATTAAGGAGATAATGGTTGTGCTGTGACTGTAAGTGTGTAATGAGGACCACTTCATCAATACCCCCACAGTGATGATTACCTGAACTGATTTTGGTTGGTTCCACAGTGCTCATACTCACCAATGGGCTCGGGTCACCTCAGTGATAACCGAGCACTCAACAACAATCATTAAATGCCAGCACTAACCCAATCGTCTCCAAGATGCACACGGACATTCATAGCCCATGAGGAAAGTCAGGCAAATGAACCACAAGGGCAGACATCGAAGCTTCCATGTGGGTTTGTTGCTTGCTTTTCCTAGCTAAATGTTGGATTTGCACTGTTGATACAGACACTATTAATATCTGCTAATAAAGTAATAGTTGTTGCACTGCATGCATCTTGGGGCTTCAACTAAGTATAGTGCAACCTTCCTTATAGTTTTATTGGATGGGAATGCTAAGCAGAGACCAGAAAATCCCTGTTAAAAAAGCCCCTGCCTTGAAGGCCTGCAGACAAGGTGTTAGCAACACTGAGATGGACAAACTGACAACCAGTTAAACGATCAATTGAGACAAGTATCAATGGCTCAAAAGCACAAACCAAACAGTTACTAGAACAGTTCAATTCGGTAAAATGGTCACAGAGTCTAAACCATACCCATGCACTTTGCCTCACTTAGAACTTTCTAACGGATGGGACTATGTCTGAACTGACTAATAAGTTGAGAATGCTAGTCTGGGAAGAAAGAACAATACTCAAAATGCACCAGGGTTCTTTGATTTTCAGGCACCCACCACGATGGGTAGAAGAGACCACCATTTAACTAATCTCTCATCTCATGAGCAGTTAGTGCAGTGGTTAGACCTGAGCTGCAGATATGAGACCTGGTTTGAATCGGCAGCCACCTAGGTGCATACTGTGTGATCCTGAGCAGTCATAACCCTTGTGCTCCAGATCGCATCTGGAAACAGCTTTGCAGTGCGCTACCCTGGTTAAACAATGTCCCTTTCTTTCCTTTCTCATCCAAGGACAGCACAACATGGTACAGTACCTATATACTAGTACTGCTGCAGCACCAGCATTGGGGTATAACTTGAATGCTGGTGCAGGCTAGAACAGGACCTTCAGCCCGAAGCAGATAAACCACAACTGAGCCACACTGGCACCCATTTTGTGCCTTATATTCATTAATTCCATAATTAGTTTCCTCTTTCGTGTGAGGCTATTCCTAAAAATAAGATCTTTATTTTCACTAGGTACTTTATTGGATGATAGTACACTACCAACAGAACAGTATTAACAATGGAAGTTGTCATCATTACATTGAATACACTAAAGGAACACATCCAGAGCCATGAATAAATAAATCAGTAGTAACCTAGTAATTCTCTATTTTTTGAAACAAACACACCCCACCCTGCTCCCCCATACCCTCAGATCCTCCCCACCACCAGAGGAAAAACAACATACAGAAAGAAAGTAAAGTGTTCTGACAGGTGTCAATTATCTGGGCAATATGATGGTAGGCGAGAAAGTACTGTGTCTGGTACTAATGTGTTAATACGCATACAGAACCCATATTTGGATATGTGTTGCTCAGTTGGAAATACTGGCTATGATCTTCTTGTAAGGCAGATAATTTCTTGAAGCCATTCTGTAACTGTCGGGCATGTTGATCCAGCCAGTGGCATTATGACCTTCTCGCAATAGTGAAACCAAGGCATGTCTATGCTGATTCCATTAGAATACTCATTCACCCAATACACAAACTTCCAAGAAAGGCCCTGATAACAAATAAGGGATCAGTCTGACCAGATCACTCCCAGAAAGATAACACATCTTTCTACAAGTTGCGAACAATGCCTAGGGACACTACATTTGGGCAGATGTTTGAGGAAAGCTACCTGTTTAAGTCTGCCAAGTGTAATAAAGGTCGTAGAACATAAATGGAACATACAATAGGTCCCATATAAATTTATAAAGATGTTTCCAACCACGACAGTTACAGGCAGGGAACCAAGACCAATGTTACAGAATAGTATGGTTATCTCACGCCACAATCTGGAGCATAATTGGTGATAATAAGAAATAACATGAGAGGGTGTCTGGGGATCAAGGAGACCCGATGTTCATATAGGTTATCCTTAGCTGAAAGTAGGGTAACATACGCAAGAGTTGGATGAAATAGCTTGAGGTGGGCATCAAATGTAACCTGGGCCTCATGAATGACAGGAGCTTCGATTATTAGTTAGGTCAATACCCTTGTCTCTTTGCCATATGGAAAAGATATATTAAGCAAGATACTTCAACTTTAAAATCGATTACCTAATAGAGTTGAACATGTCCTTCAGGAGAAGCACAGCACATTTGAGATGTACTGAAGCCTAACTATTGGGGTGCAATGGTCAGGGAAAGTTTTAGGATGAGAGCAAGGCTCAAAAATTCAAGCCTAACTGACACATATATCATTCTTTCACCCAAAGTGGAAGGTATTAATGTAGAGCTATTGTGATTTGCAGGCCATAGCCATGGCAAAATTCTGGAAAAAACTGATGGCCAGTATATAAATACAGGTTTGGAACTAGCCTTCCTCAAGTCTGGACACAAAACTTATAAAATGCCACTGGGGTTTTACCTCACCAAATAAAGAGGATATAAGTTATGCTTCCAAAGCCATGTTTTGGGAGGAAACATATGTTTTAAGGGGTATAAAATGGGGGACATGCATTTCACAATACTCAGGCGGTCCAAAGGAATGGGCAAAAAGAACACCAATCAAATCAGCCTGAGCGGGCCAACACTTATCGAGGTTATACTGTTTCATCTACTCATGACAGGAAGGGTAATACCTAGATATTTGGTTGTCTGGACCCAGGTCAATCCTAAATGTTTCTATCTCAGAGCACAGTAAGAGTTAAGGGCATAACCTCTGTTTAAATAAATTCAGTTTATGATTAAATATTCCCAAATTTTAATAATGTCAAGCTAGAAGAGGACATGATAGGATAAGTAACAAGAAAATATCATCAGCATAAACTGAAAGCACTCTACGTGTTTCACAAAAACCTAAGAAACCAGAGAGGCATAATCTTCATCAATGGATCAAAAATAAGTGAAAAGGAAACAGAGTGGCAGCCAGCTGTGCCCTGTAGCTCAAAGGAAGAGATGGAACACCACTATAAAATGCTGCTGAAGGATGGCATAGAGTGTTTCACCAGTTAATGAACTGAAAGGATATGGTATCTTAGAGCAGATTAAATATATTTACAGGACACTCGTCAAATGCTTTGTCTGCATCCAGGGACACCAACACTGAAGGTATTTGGGATCCCGCACAGAGATCAGTTGATTATTTCTCATATGATCCACAGAACCCCTGGCTACAAAACAGCCTGTTCTGAACTTATAAAAGTAATAAATATGGACTGCAAAAATTTAAGGTCAACATTAATGAGAGATATTGTCTGGTAGTTGATAAAAGTAGGTCCCTATCTGGTTAGGGAGTATACTATAGTAGCTCGGTTAGTGAAAAGTCAGACAGGACGTGTTTATATATATAATTGAGTATCTAAGAGCATAGGCTATATCAACTGTTTAAAGATTTATAAAATTTGGAGTATAACCATCAGCAGGAGCTTTGTCTACAGGCAGCCTCAATGACTGTGATACCTCAGCCAAGGTCAGGGGCGATATATGTCAATCTGGTTGTCCAAGCATGGCAATTGAATACCTTATAAAGTGATCCAAATGTCTACCAAAGGGAAAAGACAACTAAAATGCTAGTAGTATTCTTGGAAGCAGTATCTACTAGAGGTGGTAATTAGCCGACCAGATGAGCAGGAAGGGAGGACAATTCATCTATGGTCTGAGTTGCATGCGAGGCGAAGTTTACCCGCCTTTTCATGGTCAAACTTTAACCCTGAGCAAGGATAGGTGTCAGCTTTGTCACCAATAGAAGTGGTATTAGGCTCTGAGGTTTTCAGGTGCTCCAAATCGAGAAGGGAAAGGCCCTCCAAGATTCTAATCTACCCCAGAAGGAAAAAGATCCTGAGCGATTTCTTCCTTATGGACTAATCATATAATTCCCTCTGAAGGAACACTTAGGCACCCCAGAAATCTAACCTGCATGGAGGGAAGTTAAGGTCAAAGAGGAGATAAATGACTGAGCTAAACAAATTCCGATTTTAAAAGGTGAGCAACCTCCAGACCTTGTCCTTCATAATGAAGACGCCCAGTGAAACAAAGTAGATGGTGATCAGAGGCACATTAGATAAGTGTGCAAGACGACTAATATAGGATATATCAGAGGTGCTCAATCCAACGGAAAAATATTTCTAGAAATTTATTATGAGGGAGCGAAAAGGAATATTCTGCTGAGTGTAAATATGGCCACAGGTCAAGCCTAGTGTATCCACATATCCCAGAGGGCCAATTGTGCTGGAGAGAGGATGGTTGGAGCTGATCATCCATTTTTAGAAGCACCAGCCCAGTCACAACAAGATAGGGAAGGAAATCCAAATACAATGTGTCATTAACGGAAGAAGACGGCAGGTCTTTTAGCTGTAAACGTATACAGCAGCAAAATAACCCCGGATTGGCCAATAAGCCCTCAACAGCAAGAACCTACCAGGGGTGCACCATGATTAATTTAAAGGGACCTTATGGCCATCAGTATACAACCCATGTTTCCTGAGTCAGTCTTGCCTGGGCCTATCCCTCAGGAATGCCACGCTGGAGGACCTGATCAAGGAGATGGGCTCTAGGAAGTGACATCTACCTCCAGCAAGAAGAAATAAGATCTTTTGTCGGAACATTCTGCTCCACCTGCATTCCCCTACAGGGTTATCATCTGCCATTACAGATCTTGCTTATTCCTTCAGCAACAGTGAGCTCCCCAATGGAACTGGTACAGAAAGGGAAGGGAAGGAACAATAGATTTTCAGTTATTTACAAAAAAGAGGAAGAAGGGTGAGGGTAGAACATCGGGATGGAGATAGATATGGAAGGGACAGGCAAAACACCGTTCTGAACAAAAGCTTCTGTTCAGTGTTCACCAAGAACACCTGGCCCAATGCTGACTGGGCATTAAGATGACATCCTGTACTTGTACCAGCTACACAGGACGAGGAGGATGGAGGACAGTGATGATGAAATCACCCTGATATTAAGTGCACAGGTGTCACATACCTCCCCCTGGTCCAGTAGTCCACAGTGGTGGCAGCCGGTGGGCCAGAGACTACACATATGCACCCATTGTGCCCCTGCATTGGCAGACACTGCTGCAGGTGTTGGATGGGCACAGGAACACTGGGTTCGCTGCCATGTCCAGCAGGGTGTTGTGCTGCAATGGCCTGTGGGGACACTGTGCAGCACCCTAGGGACTGCCTGCCAGCAACCAGTCCCCACCCACACAGCGGACTCTGGCAAATATCCAAGATGAGGATGGGAACAAGGCCACAACCCCAAGCAATGGCGCAAGCCCATGATCGCCAACTGCCGACAGACTAGCGAGCACCCGATCTGTGGGACTCCATGAGGCCGGTAGCTCATGGCAGAATTCCAGCACACAGGTGAGGCGTCAACCGTCTGAGCATGGCAACGATGCCCAGCTGACTGACAAGATCCGCAGCTGTGGGAGGCCACGATGCCACACTGACCGCACTACAAGACCATTACAGTGGGCTTCACAGACTGGCATCCAGTACACAACCAGATGTGCAGGACTCCTGTAGCAACATGAGCATGCCCAGAACTGGTGTCTGGTGACCCCAAAGAGGCCGACGCCCACTGCTATCCCATCCCAACACCCAGCAATGGTCTGTTTGTCGGTTACACCTCCACGAGACCAGTCATGTTCAGCATCTACCTCTGTGGGTGTTGTTGACATCCTGTACTGTTGGAGCTGCCCAGTTGCCAGTCAGGGCATGGCCGCCCCCTGGCCCCTGGCGTTGGAGCCGCATGGCAGGCCTGCGTGCGCTCCCCAGTCCAGTTCCCCTGTTGCCACTGCCAGCCAGCACAAGGCTGGCTGGCGTATGTCTGTGGCCATATGACAAACACAGCGCCGTGTGGAGTAAAGTGAACCATGTGGCATGGCGTGGGTACAGCACTATGTTGGCGTTGCTGGTCGCCTCTCTGATCCATACCACCACTACTGCTGTGGGTCCGTCCCTGGTAGCAGTTGGTAGGCCTCACTGGTGATGTGCTGGTGCACCAACTGTGGCTGTTATGCTGTGTGCCTGCTTGCATATCAGTCATGGCATACCCCCATAGCCGGACTATACAGTATGTCTTTGTTGTTCCTTGTGGGGTGTGTGTGTGCCTGTGTTCCCCCGTGTACCAGGGTCCTCCATCCTGCATGCTTGCAACTCTGTAGACCACAGTGTCGTGTGGTGTTGTAAGCTTTTTACCTGACCAATGGAGGTCACTTTGCCAAAGTGGTCAGTTTAATCTGATTCAGCTGGATAATAACTGAAACAACTCACAGTGTTTGACAAGTAAGAACACTGCAGTTACTTTAAAAATTGCAGGCTTTGATGGCAAAATTGGGGGGCGTACTTCCTATGCTTTGGTCCAGAGTCACCTGGTACTAAGATCTGGACCACCTCAAGATATCCCTGAGTGAGTGGAAACTTAACGAGATGTGTCTATTAATAAAACATATAAACATAAAAACAGCAGATACAGGCCAAATGGTTATCACGTCAGCGAATTGTGCAGCACAGAGGTTAGACTGCTGCCCTCCTGACCCACATCACACCAAGTTTATTATGACAAATATTACTTGTTCTTTGGGCATTGAAATAAATCTATTGTCCAAGCCAATTTCTAGTGTCTAAAATCATTCACCAATGGTTAATCAGGCTGAGTTAAGGAGACCAATAAGGCATGGCATAAAAAGCTGCACTGAGGAGCCCATTGTTTTGTGGTAGTTCATTGATAAATAGAATAGAGAAGGAAGGAAGGAAGGGAGGGGAGGAGGGAGGTGGGAGAGAAGAGGAGAGGGGAATCAAGTAGAGATCCCTGGGGAACCCCATCAGTGATTAGTCTTGGTGGTGAGATCCTTCCCTCCCATTTGACACTCTGCATTCACCCAGTCAGATAGTTCCTAAACCAGCTACAAGACAGGTCATCCAAACCACAGTTCCAAAATTTGGAAAGTAATAGGTCATGACTGACCAAATCGAATGCTTTTGTGAGGTCTACAAAAATTGCTCCAGTAGCCATTCCCTGGCTCATTGCATTGATAATGTCACTTGTGACTCATTCCAGGGCAGTATCGGTGCTATGGTTTTTGCGAAAAACATGCTGGAAATGAATAAATGTATTGTTTCGTTTGAGGTAGGCTAGGAGCTGCTCATTTACTTAATTTATTTATTTATTGAGAAATTGGAATTACAACCTTTGAGCTAAGAGCTCGTTTACAAAGGATCCTCATCAATAGCATAGAAAGATACATTTTTTGCAGTAGAACAGTTTTGACAAACTAGTAACATAACCTAACATAGAGTCTATTTAGGATAGGGCAACAGATACAGTTACAAATTTTACATGTCAGAATACATGAAGTTGACGGACACTTTGTCAATTCCCCAGTAGTAGGGTATAAGTGCAACAAGCTGAGAAGTTAAGTGCAGAGACCCAAGCTGAAGTTGGGGCAGGTGCAGGTGCAGATGGGTGGAAAGGGGGGGGAGGGCAGTTCAGCTTGGGCAAGGGAGAAGGGAAGGTGTGGGTGGGGGGGAGTGCAGAGAGGTGGGAGTAGATCCGGTCAGCTAGGTAGTGTAGGGTGTATTAGACAGGAGAAAGGGGCTGGTATGTAGGTGGGAGTAAGTTTGACACAGGTAGTGGACTGCATAGAACAGAACTCTGGCAGAGGGGCATGCAACTGGGAGGTTGTTTACAAAGAGGCTAAACAGAAGTGGGCCCAGTATGGACCCTTGTGGGACCCCTACTGTGACTTTTCTAGCCTCGGATATGGCACCATTAATCTTAACCTGACAGGTAGCTGTAGAAACACTCCCACCATATCAGAGGACAGTCCAAGGCAGGTTAGCCTGAGGAGCAGCAGCTGGTGATCCACAAGGTCAAATGCCTTGGATAAGTCAAAAAACATCACCCCAACTAATTGTCCCAGATCGAGTGCCTCGTGAACATAGCCAGTGAACTCAATGTGGGCCGAGTTGATGTTGTACCACTTGCGGAATCCATGTTCTTGCTGACCGAGGAGATTGTATTTATGTAGGTGGGCATTGAGCTGATCAGCAATCTCCTGAAGTTTGGCTAATGTGCAGAGGAGGGATATAGGTCTGTAGTTTTCTGTTTTGTTCTTAGCCCCCTTATGTATGGGCACCATGATTGCCATTGTCCATTTGACAGAATGATTCTAGTTAGAAAGGACTTGTTAATAAAGTCTCTGATTGAAGAGGCAATAGCGTGGGCTGCTGTTTTTAGAAAGCGTGTTTCCAGAGTGTCACTACCTGGTGAGCCTTCACTTTTTAGCCATTTTAGTTGCTTAAAGACTTCAGTTCTGGTTATAAATTTAAGGTGCAATTTTGGATTAGAGGTACTGTTTGAGGGCTGAGGTAATGTGGTTTCTGTGGTTTTAGATGTTTGCTGAGGAAAGGTGGGTTGGGGGTAGTGGGGAGAGTGTGTAAGGTGGCCTTGAATCTATCTAGGTCAGTAAAATAGGGATTACAATTCATTAACTATTGACTGGGGGTTAGATTGCAGTTGTCCATCAAGGCGCATAACATGTGCAGATTCAAAAGTTCTTCCATGAAGAAGCTGGTTTAATTGGGACCAGAAATGTTTGGGGGAGGAGAGATTTTTGGTTTGTAGGGACTTTAGGTAGGACTGCTTAGTGCTAAATAAGGTGCTTTTGCAGCTGTTTTGAAGGGATGTATAGGACTGCCACTCAGAGGGAAGTCCAGAGAGCTTGAATTTCATCCAGGCTTTATTGCTAAGTCTGGAGGCTCAATGTAGCTCACTGTTAAGCCATGGAGCACAACAGCTTTTGGCCCTGCGTTGTCTTATCAGAGCAAATCTATCCACAACATTGATAAAATTGTGAATAAAGTAGTCAAGTGTTTGGTGCACACTTGAGAGGTTGTTTAATGGACACCAGTCAATTTCCAAAAGGCTTTGTAGGAAGGCAGGCTCATTGAAGTGGGAGATGTCCTGTGCCTCAATGTATTTTGGGATGGGGTTTGGAGAATTGTTTTTCCATATACAGTAGACTGGCGAGTGGTCTTTAAGATTATCGGGGAGAACCCCAGATGCTCTGATTCTAACTGCCCTACTTGCTAGGATCCAATCCAGCAGAGCATGTTTGCCAGATCTTAAGTTAAGCCTAGTGGGTTCTGTAATCATCTGAGTAAGATGGGCATTATCTAGTGATGACTGAAATGCTTTCTGATTTGGGCCCAGCCAATTATGGTTAATATCACCACACACAATGAGTTCTGTGGGGTGCAGCACAGAGAGGCAGGATATGAGGGAGGGTAATGCCAGTGTGGCACAATTAGGGGGGTGTAGACACAGTCTACACATAGTGACTTACTGTAGCATTGCCTGTTGTGAGAGATATGAAGATGGATTCCCTTGGGAAATCCTTCAAGGTGGGTATGTCCAATTCAAGGGCTGCCAGGTGAGAGTGAACGTAGACTAGTACACCCCCACACCATTTAGATACCCAATCTCTTCTAAAGACTGTGTACCCTGGAAGTGCAATTTCATGCAGGAGCACTTTGGATTTGAGCCAAGTTTCTGAGATGGCTATGTCAGGGGAATAACAGAAGAACCATGCTTCAAACTCTGGTAATTTTGAATGAAGACTGTGAATGTTCATATGTACAATTTTTAGTCCTTTTGTTCTAGACCAAGCTTGGGTTATGGGAGTAAATATTGACGTGTTTGTTGCCATAGGACCAGGGTTTAGTTCAACATCCCCTGATAATAGTAGCATGTTAAGGGAGGTTAGGAACCATGGGTAAATGCCCAGTGTCGTAGGTCAGAGAGCAAAAAAGTAGCATCTAAGTCCTGTCATTAGTAGGCAGCAAGTCCCATTTCTGTGGAGACCTTAAATGAGCAGTCTATTGGAGGAGTAATGTACTGAGACCCACAAGTACCCATCTGTGTCTAGTTAGTCATTTTGAAAGGTATGCCTTGTATTGGTTAGATAGCTAGCTGCGAGAAGATCTCCACACAGCAGGGAACAAATGAGTGCTGCACCTATTAGAGCACCTTTCCAGGCCATAATTCATTGGAGGAACTTTTTGGTGGGTTAGAAGCAGTAGTCAGTATGGGGGGGTACAGACTAAGCAACAGTCAGGTACTGTGTGTAAGGACAGCCACTGGGTGAGTTAAAGGGCTTGCAGACAGAAATGGGATGAGGCCAGTCACTTGCACGCAAGCACAAGAAACATATTGCGGCAGCTTTTGCAAGAAGCAGGTTGTGGAGGCGCGGCACTGTTGTGGCCAATGCCTCCACAGCCATTAAAGGCTTGGCCCACTGTCCCCAATGGTGTGGCACGCTGCTGCTGACACTAGTTCAGCCAACGTGCCACAACCTTCTAAAGTTTTAGCCTCTGGAATCAGGGACCGCCTTGCCATTGCAACGTCATCCCTTGCAATGAGGAAGCGACCCCTCATTGCGTGGCTGCTGCTGATGGGGAGCCCAGTCTCCATCACCTTGCCCCTTCCCATTTCTTGCATGACGAGGGTGGTGCCCAGTCCCCCTCGGCTTATGTCCCCCTCTCCTTCTGTGTTTGCCGATGGGGTGCCCAATCCCAGCCAGCATATCCCCATTTCTTGTGTGCCAGCGGGATGCCCAATCCCTTGGCTCAGATCCCACCAAGTATGTACCAATGGGGTACCCAATCCCGTTGGCTCAGTGCTCCCCTACCACAAAACATGCGGGTGGCATGCTGGAAGCCCACCCAGCATGTAAAGTACATAAAAAAAAAAGTCCCTGGCCTTTTTTACTTCTAAAAAAACGTCCCTCACCATCTGCACCCCCTCTCGCAACCGCGCCCTTCCACTGTGTACCCCACATCCCCACACCCCACCTCATCCCATACTTACCTCCGGAGTCTGGAGTGATGATCTTTGGTGGACTGGGAACATGTCTGCACTCTTCAAAGCCGACCGCATACTGAGGAAATGCCGGTAAGCTGTATAATGGAATAAACAGTTTTTTTTTAACTTTGATGCATATCTTAGTCATTTTTTGGAATTCTGGCACAAAATTTTCAACATGGGGTTTTTGGGACCCCTCTTCATGAATTCTGCCACTGTAATGGCGTTAATCGGCTCCAAAAGGTGATTTCTCGGTCACTGCGTGGGATCGCCTTTCGGGACCGACTAATGAAATGACAGTGCCACTGTTCATGAGGTGGGCTCTCAAAAAGCCTATGTTGCAAATTTGGTGGAAAAAATCCAAAAAATTACTGTTCACGCGTATGCGCTGAGCAGTTGCTACGCATGCTCGTAACTTCACGAATTTGCAATATTTTCACACCAGATTTTTAACATTGGCATTTTTTCACACCTCCTTGTGAACAGTACAGCTGTCATTTTTCACATCCTGGCCAAAATGTGTTTTCGCACTTCCGGCACAGAAGTTATTTATTTATTTATTTATTTATTTAGCTTTTGTTGACTGGGTAAGTGCACTAGACAAATCCTGCCTATTTTCAGGCACGACCCGGGGGAAGGGGATACAGATGAATGCCAACTGACCTTGAACCAGATTAAGCTGTTGGTGGTATTTTTAGTGAATGAGGGAAATTTGGCCAGGACACCGTGGAAATTCCCCTACTGTTTGGCCAGTAGGGGGACGGGCTACCGTGTTGCAAGATGGCCACTTCTGGTGAACGTTTGGAGGAGGAGGAGGTGGTGGCTGTGGGAGAGGTGGTTGAGCAGTGCAGTGAGTTTGAATCTCAGTCGATTTCTTTCCTAGAGGCTGAAGGTGAGGAGATTTTCCATGACGCGATATCAACGAGTGATGCTTTTGTTTTGCCACCTGGTTTGTCTGAGGAGGAAAAAAAGAACTGGAGTTCCTTGATGGCTGGAGCAGCGGAGGACCCTGTGCGTTTAAATCCTTCCAGTATTGCAGTGAGTCTGCCGACAGCTGATTCCTCTGTCACCCGAGAAGTCGAGTCTGACAGTAAGAATGCGGAAGTAAACGCTAAAAATCTGATGTTAACTACGAGAACTGTACAGCCCGGTTTTATAGCTGAAACTACCTAGCAAATGCTTCACTTATCCAGAGTTGAACATTTTGGAGAGGTGCAGTGGCTAGAGTCTTTGAAAGAGCCGCCTGTTGCTAACCGGCTGGTCGATGAGAAACCTGCTCCCCCTAGTTTTTCTATGCCAGTACCGGTGAGTACTTTTCAAACTCGGTCTTGTAATACACAAGGGAACTTAAACAAAGAAGCGGGTTTTGTCTTTAACCCTACAGCAGTTGGAGAAACGGTTTCAACTTTTCAATCTTCTATGGTGTATCAAACTGTCAGGAACAATCAAGAAGGGGTAACGGAGTTTACCTTTGGTAAAAACGCTACTCCACAAGTGGACGTGGCATGTAACCTCCACCATAAAGACAGTTAATAAAGAGCTCAGTTCGGCGGTACCTGTCACTCGTTTGAATACAAGTATTAACCCCCAACTTCACGATGAGTCTTGGTCTCCACAGGGAGCCCTGTTAGCAGCGGGCTGGGAAAAAAAGGCAAATGGTGTCTGGACTCCTGACCTAGTGTGGGACTCCTCGTTTGATTTGAACAGTTATTCTCCTGGGTGAAAACCTGGTGGAGCACAGAAGGGGTCAGTAACAGGAGGGGATGTAGACAACAGATCCCTACATCAAGACATACATGTGGGACTTGATTCTAAAGTGGACATTATTAATAATGATAAGAATGCTGCTAAGATACTTAAAACTAGTGAGAAACTACCTACTGAAAAACTACTGATGTCTGAATTATTTACTCAGGCTAAAAGGGAGGCGGCACCTAGGCGTAATGCCGTCTGTATAAGATACAAAGGGGGTCTGGCTGAAAGGCCAGACAGGTATTTTGTGGGAAAACTTCTGATAAAAGAATCTTTACGGTTTTCTCCCAGAGATGTGTTTGCTTTCATCAACATCTCAGGAGAGGATAACTATGACATCAGTTTTCACTCTGCTTCTTTATTAGATCTGTTTTGGGAAAGGTATGGCCAAGTAAAGTTCTCCCCAACATGGACTCCCTTTTTAGTTATTCCCCTTACTAAGCCTTTAATTAAACATGTTACAATTATGTTTAGGAACGAGGAAGTACATGTTGAGGATATTACTTATTGGTTATCCCAGAAATGTGATATTCAGGGAGACCCAGAGCCCATTTTGGATTCAGAACAGTTCTGGACCGGAGGATGGAAATTTAAAGTAAAATTACACCAGTCGGAGGTGGGAGTAGAGCATATCCCGAATTCTTTTTTATTAGGAAGGGATAGAGGGGTTTGTTTTTATAGTGGCCAGCCCAGAGCTTGCTATAAATGCGGTTCAAAAACACATCTTTCTAGTATTTGCGATCGACCAAGATGTGATCATTGCAGGGAGGTGGGTCATGTCACGATGCAGTGTACTAACCACACCAGATGTGACCTTTGGGAAGAGTATGAGCATTCCTTTAAAGAGTGCCCCTGGGCTGTTAAGAACAAGGCCTCTTGTGGAAGCACTGACCTGATCATTCAACAAGCCCAAGAGGCTATGGAAGGAAAGACAGGTGGAATTACTTATATGGGCCCCCCTCCTTATCCTCCAGGCCAGCTAAGATGCACCCTGTAGCAGAGGTAATTCTTCCTTCCACTCCTCCCCCTCCTGAGAGAACACTTAAACCACTTAAGGTGGAGAGTACAGCTCAGGACACAGACTTATTTAAACCAGTCTGTTATACAGATCCAGAAGACAAATTATTAGTTGTTTCAGCTCACCAGCCACCATTACCTCCAAGGAGGTCGAACAGGAACTTGAAAGTGGTTCCAATTCCAGTTAGTGAGCCCATTGAATCTCAGAATTCCTACGCAGCCCTTTTTACCACATGGAGGGACTCAGAAATGGACGTAGGGCACTCTGATTCCCAAAAATCAGTACAGGATACTTTAGGAGTCCCCATAGAAGATTATAAAGAAATGGAAAAAAAAAAGGAGGAAAAAATGAGGTGTGGGGCCCCTAATTTGGTTGTTATAATGGGTTTTCTCTGGGCTTCATTAAATACACATAGTATTTTAAATACTATCAAACTGAAGGTTATTTTTCATATGGTGCCTGATATGAATATTTCTATCTGTTTTGTGCAGGAGACCTGGATGTTCTCTAAGGAACAGATTTGCTCTTTTAAATATGATTGGCCATGGGGACCTTCTTATTGGTCCTTTGGTGGAGAGAAAGCAGATGGTGTTGGGATTATGTTTAATTCTTATCAGTTTGTTCTGCTCAAACTCATTGACTTGGTCCCCGGAAGGGTATTAATCATAGATGGATGGTGGCACTCTAAGTCTTACAGGTTGATTAATATTTACAATCCCCAGACAAAAGCATCCAGAATTTCTTGTATGAAGGATATTCAGCCTTTTTTGGTCACTACTTTACCTATCGTTTGGGGAGGAGACTTTAATTGTAGTATAATGTCTAAAGGGGCCACTTCTAAAAAAAATTATTGTGATTCTAATTATTTAAAGTCAATTATTAGTTTGGCAGCCCTTACAGATTGTATTCAGTTAGAGACTAAAGGTCCTGGATGCACCTTTTTTAAAGGCAATAAGGGGTCTCGTATTGATTATTTATTTACTTTTAAAAACCTCCTGGTTAAAGCCTTCAGGAGGATACCGGTAGAGTTCTCAGACCATATGTTGCTTCAGGTGGAGGTAGAGGCTAATTCTAAACAATGTTACTAGGGAAAAAGATGGAAGCTGAATACTTCCATTTTACAGGAACAGTTTGTAAATAACTCCATTAGACTTATCCTGAAGGCCAGATTATCGGTAGGTTTTTTATATCCAGACCTAGGGGTATGGTGGGAGGAAACGAAAAATGATTGCATTAAATGGTTTAGAAATTATGGGACACGTCAAAAGAATTCTAATTTCTTATCTTATTTAAAGCTGAGAGCCCATCTACAATATCTACTTTCGATTGCCAATTCTTCAAGGCAAGATTTCTCATTACAGATGGATAACATTAAGTTACAAATGAGGCAGTTGCAATATGACCGGGCTAGAACATTGCAAGCTCTAATAAATAATCATATGAAAAAATCTGTCATAGGGGACCCGTATGTTTTATGTAAAACAATTAGAGATTCCTCAACCTTAGAGTATTTAGAATCAAATACAGGTAGAATAGAAGATACACGCTCATTAAGCACTTGCATTGAAGCTTATTTTCAGGAGCTCCAGCCTAAATCTTACCCATCTCTTCAAGAGATCAAGAATTATTTAGGTCCTTCACCCCACTTAGGTGTAGATCAAGCTATGGTTGAGAATATGACAAAACCTTTTTCACCACAGGAAATTGAGGCTGTTCTTTCTAACCTAAAAAATGATATTGCTCCAGGTTTGGATGGTTTATTTAATTTGTTTTATAGAACTTTTCACACTGAAATAGTAACTTGTTTAACTTTAGTATCTGACAAATTTATGACGGGGGAACCTATTCCGGGTTTTTTTTCAGTAGGGTTGCAGATCTATATTTTTAAATCTGGGAACAAAGGGGACATATGAAATTGGAGACCTATTACTCTGTTAAATACAGATTATAAAATTGTTGCCACTCTAATTACTAATAGGCTTAAAAATTGGGCAAATTTAGTCATTTCACCTGTACAACATTGCGGTTTACCCAATAGGAAAATTCAGTCTGTACTTTTTATGATAAGAGACTTAATAGAGCAATTGGCTAATACGGGTTGTTCTGGTGGTTTGATTTCCCTTGATCTTGAAAAAGCCTTTGATAGGGTTAGCCATCCTTTCTTGTTCACAACCTTAGAATTTCTAGGAATTCCTATACTATTACTTACATTAATAAAAAAGTTATATGCATCGGCTAAGGTATATCCCGTTATTAAAGGAAAAATAGAGAAAGGGTGGGTTATTAAGACTGGGGTTCATCAAGGCTGCCCATTAAGTCCATTATTATACATTTTTCATTAGAACCCCTTATTAGAGCAGTCAGTATTATACCTAAGTGGGAAGGTTTTCTGATACCTGGCACAAACTCTTTTTTGACAATACAGGCATATGCAGATGACGTATGTCTTTTCTTTAAAAATATAGATCAATTAGGAGTTTTTTCTCAGGAGTTCCAGATATATGCTGATCTTGCTAATGCCAAAATTAACTATTCCAAGTCAAAAGGATTGTTGATGGGTTGCACTTATCAGACTCCTTTAGACTATAAGGGCCAGATATTCAAAAGGGTTGCACCATGCGCAATAGGGTTGCGCCTGCACAAGTCCAAACTTGCTCCATTCTGCGATATTCAGCAGGAGGCAGTTGCACCACAGAAAACATGCTGAGCAACATAGCAATGCAAATGAATGCATGCTGAACTGGAGGGGGAGGAACCATGCATAAACTGCACAGCCCAATATTCAGCCGGGCTGTGCAGAGTTGTGCAACCCAACCTGCGCCTGCAGGACTTTGAGCCCCAAAAAAATGGCTTAAGTCGAGGGCCACCCACAGGTGAGCTGCTGTATTGCAGGGCGCAACACAGCAGCTGCCACCTGTGGCTGGCCCCCAACCCAGTCCCTGTGCCCCCCCTGCAGCCCGATCATGGGCATAGTGTACTCCCCACCAGCCTGATCGCGGGCATCAATGTGGCTCCCCCCCTCCCGTACATATCCCTGGTGGTCCAGTGGACGAAATGCCCGATCGCGGGTGGTATGTGTGATAAATCCCACCCCGAACATAGCCCTAGTGGCTGGTGTCACAACCCCACCCTCCCATGAAGCCCCACCACCTCGGCCTCGGTAGCGGCGGCAGCATCCCACCCGCCTGCCACCCCGCCACCCACCGACTGACTGCCCAGTAGGGCTGCACGCCCATTGGTGCAGAGCAAGAGCACTTGCATCTTTTATCTTTGATGCAGGCACTTTATGTTTTTCTAGAAGTCTGTTACCCCTTACCTCTGACCTCCAGAATTCCCTTATGTCTATCCCATGTATTCTTAAATCCTGTGATTGTTTCAGCTCCACCACTTCCTCTGTCTACCACTCTTTCTGTGAAGAAAGTAATGTAAGTGTTTTGAAAAGTAAAGCCATGACTCCAGGCATGTGCATCAGCCTACAGGAAAGTGGTGCCCGGCGCCACGGTCAGTATCCATGACTCAAGGAAGCTGCTCACACACTCTAGCTCAGGATCACACTGGACTTGGAGAAATGCATCAGAAGGTTCTTGTGGGTTGTGGGGGAACCATCTCAGTGCCATATGCCCAGCAGGACTGTAACTTCTACATTTGGTTGCTAGTGTGATTCTGTGTTAACTAGTGTGTGCACCTCACTTCTTTCTAGACTAAAGTGTTCTGTCACTATGGCACCCCTACCCTATTGCAACATACAGCTCTGTGTCCCGAGCATCCTGAGAACATCCTGTATTCCTATACATTCTGTTCCTGCCTCCATTGATGTTGACAGTGAAAGTCTTAACAGTAATCCACTCCTTCCATCAAGAGAACCTGGGCACTAGTTAGAAGCCCTAACAATGATGTGACAATGACTCACATTTAGTCTTTTGTGTGGTCTCTGTCTTGCACTGCCAGGTAATTGCAGCTCTTGAGGATGTGTTAATCAAAACAGATCATCTAGAGAACTGAGAGAGATTAGCGGAAGATCACAGATTGCTAAAATAGGGAATTTGTATATTCTAAAGCTTTGTTTGTACTGCATTTCTGAAGCTTCTTCAGCTGGTTTCTATGCTCATTTCATTAGGCTGTCAGGACTTCAGTGACCCCCTAAACCTGCTTATGTTAATTTAAAATATTTTTTGTTTACAGCCACATGGTGATGTATCACTCATTTTTTTAAAGTCCAGAATAGTGCTGTCACTGTGGGAAATCAGTGTTTGAGATGCATTAAGAAAATCATACTGACACTGTTCATGAGCAGAGGTCCTAAAATGCCTATAGAAACATAGACTTTGACAGCAGATAAGGACCGCTACGCCCATCTAGTCTGCCCATTTCCCTGCCTACAGGATAGGCCACAGATCCTAGTTAACCAACAGCCTATTTCTTCCTACCCCCCACAAGAATTGCCTTATGTCTGTCCCATGCATTCTTGAATTCTCCCACAGTTTTAGACCCCACAACCTCCTCAGAAAGGCTGTTCCATGCATTCACTACCCTCTCTGTGAAATAATACTTCCTCACATTGCCCCTGAACTGCCCCCCTTCTATCTTTAAATTGTGTCCCCTTGTTCTTGCAAGTCTCTTTTTCTGAAAGATGCTACCCTCTTGGACTTTGTTGATTCCACTGAGGTACTTAAAAGTTTCTATCATATCCCCCTTCTTTCCTCAAGGGTATACATATTAAGCTCCTTTAGTCTCTCCTCATACGCTTCTCTTGCAGACCCTGCACCATTTTAGTTGCCCTCCTCTGGACTGCCTCTATCCTGTCTATGTCCTTGCGGAGATGGGGTCTCCAGAACTGGACACAGTACTCAGATGGGGCCTCACCAACTGTCTGTACAGAGGATAACAACTTCCTGTTTTCTGCTGATGATGCCTCTCCTATACATCCCAGTATACCCCAGCCCTCCTTACTGCCTTCTCACATTGCTTGCTAACCTTAAGGTCATCTGATATGATTACCCCAGGTCCCTTTCCTTTTTGTTGTTGTTACTACCTCCCACCCATTGTGTATTCTTCCCTGATTCTTGTTTCCCAGGTGCATTATTTTGCACTTCTTTGCATTGAATCCTAGCTGCCATACTTCTGACCATTCCTCCAACCTTGCCAAGTCCCTTTTCATCCTTTCCACACCTCCTTGTGTATCAACCCTGTTGCAGATCTTTGTGTCATCTGCAAAAAGGCATACTTTTCCTTCCAGTCCCTCTGCAATGTCACTGATGAAGACATTAAAAAGGACTGGACCCAATACTGAACCCTGTGGTACCCCACTAGTAACCCCCCTTTCTTCAGAGTGGACTCCATTTACAATTACCTTCAGTGTCCAGTTGTCCAGCCAATGTTTTACCCAGGCTACTACCCTGGGTCCCACTCCCAGGCTGGTTAATTTGACTTTTAATCTTTTGTGTGGGACTGTGTCAAACGCCTTGCTAAAGTCTAGGTAGGCCATGTCAACAGCCCCTCCCTGGTCTACTACTTTGGTCACCCAGTCAAAGAAATCTATTAGATTCATCTGACATGACCTTCCCGCTGTGAACCCATGCTGCCTTGGGTCCTGTGCTCCATTGGCCTCTAGGTACTCAACTATTCTTTCCTTCAGAAGTGACTCCATCACCTTCCCTACCACAGAGGTCAGACTGACAGGTCTGTAGTTTCCTGCCTCTGTCTTGGTCCCACTTTTGTGAAGGGGAATCACATCCGCCTTCCTCCAGTCCTCGGGTACCACACCATCCTCCCATGATTTATTAAAAAAGAGTAGCCAGTGGTTTCATTAGTTCCTCCCTTAATTCTTTTAGAATTCTGGGGTGAATTCCATCAGGACCCATTGCTTTGTCCACCTTCAGTTTTAGGCATTCTTGCAGAACCCTTTCTTCTGTGAAAGGACTGGGATCGACCCCCCTATCAAGAGTGCTTCTGTTAATTGGATTAGGCACTTCCCCCTCCTCTTTTGTGAATACTGAGCAGAAATATTCGTTCAGTATTCCTGCTTTTTCACTGTCCCCCTCTGCCCACCCACCATTCATTCTATTCAGCCTCACTATCCCTCCCTTTGTCTTTCTACGCTCACTGATGTACCTATAAAAGGTTTTATCCCCCTTCTTAACTGAGTTGGCTATCTTTTTCCTCAGTTTGGGCCTTTGCTATTCTGACTTCCCTCCCTGCTTCCTTCTGCCTTAACTGGTACAGCTCTCTGTCCTGCTCCTTCTGTGTTTCCTTATACTTCTGGAATGCTATCTTTTTCTTCCTGACTTTCACAGCCACCTCTTTTGAGAACCATAGTGGCTTTTTCTTTCGTTTTGATTTGTTTATTTGCTTCACACAAAGGCTTGTTGCCTCTGTGATGGCAGTTTTGATAATTCCCCATTGTTGCTCCACACCTCCTTCTAGCCTGTTTGCTAGTGCTTTTCTGAGGCACTCTCCCATCTTGCCAAAGTCAGCCTCCTAAAGTCCAGTACCCTCACTTTTGTATGGCTTGACTCTGTAGCTGAGTTTAACGTGAACCACACTGTTTGATGGTCACTTGTCCCCAGATGGCAACCCACTTCTAGATCTGAGATCCTCTCACTGCCCCGTTTGAGAGTACGAGGTCTAAGATTGCTCCCTTCAGTGGGTTCGAAACTAGCTGTCTAATGCCTGCCACCTGTAGGGCATCAGAATGGCCCTGCTCTTGGATGTGGCTGCAGCAAATGTGCTCCAGTTAACATCTGGCATATTCAGGTCTCCATCAACAGTATCTCCCTTTCTCTGCCATTCTAAGAATGCCTTCTATCATATCCTTGTCCATTCCTTCCCCCTGACATGGGGGTCTGTACACAACCCCTGTGCAGATTGTGGTGCCCTTTCCAGTCTCCAAGGTGACCCACAGTGCCTCCTCTCCTCCCTGTTTACTCTTTTGTTCAGTTGCTTTTATCCCTTCCTTTACATAGAGAGCTACTCCTCCCCCTCTTCTCCCCTGCCTGTCTCTCCTGTAGGTTATGTACCCTGGTATGTTAACATCCCAGTCATGGTTCTCTGTGTACCATGTTTCTGTGACTGCTATGATATCCAGGCATCCCTCTTCCATTAAGGCCATCAGCTCAGGGAGCTTGTTGCCCAGACTATGGGCATTGGTACTCATTACCCTCCATTTCCTGATGGCCTTACTCCCTTTTGCCCCATCCCTGTCCTTCTTGCCTTTGTCACTTTCTCCATTTACCCCTGCCCTTCTCCCTATCGACACCTCTATGTTGGTGTTTGCTGCACTTACTACCGTGATTATATGTAGAAAAGTTTGTGATGAAACTCCATAAAATGACTGTGTTACGAACGTGCATTGTGCAGTTTCCATGCACCATTGTAACTTCCCAAATTAGTAATATTTTCATGCCACATTTTCAACAAAGGCATTTTTCCACTCCTCCTTATGAACAGTACAGCTGTCATTTTTAACATCCTGGCTGAAATGTGTTTTCGTGCTTCCAGCACAGAATACCACAGTTGCTGTTGGAAATCTGTGTTTGGGACAGATTAGGATAGGGCAAGTGTGAGAAGGGGGAGTGACCGAGCTCAACTGAGCTCTGTTGGGACTGTTGCAGATTTCTTTGTAGGCAGAAGAAGACAGCAATGCATGCAGGGGCCCAATACAAAAGGGCAGCCTACAGCGGCGGAAGAAACAGAATGAGCAACTGAGAGAGGAGGAGTGAGTGAGCTCAACGGAGCTCTATCGTGACTGCTGGATTTCTTTGTGGGCAGAAAAGGGCGGTGACGCATGCAGAAGCCCTGTACAAAAGGGCAGCCTGCAGTCCTGGCAGAAATGGAATGAGCGAGTGAGAGAGGGGGGGAATGAGTGAGGTCAACGGAGCTCTGTCAGGACTGCTGCAGATTTCTTTGAGGGCAGAAAAAGGTGCCAACAGAGGCAGGAGCCCAGTACAAAAGGGCAGCCTGCAGCACCAAGAGAAACAGAATGAGCATGTAAGACAGGGGGATTAAGCGACTTCAGTGGAGCTCTCGCAGGACAGCAGTGGATTTATTTTTGGGCAGAAAAAGGTGCCAATGCAGGCATGAGCCCAGTACAAAATGGCAGCCTGCAGCACCGAGAGAAACACAACGAGCGAGTGAGGGAGGGAGGAGTGAGAAAGCTCAACTGAGCTCTGTCAGGACTGCTGCAGATTTGTTTGTGGGCAGAAAATGGCACCAACAGAGGCAGGAGCCAAGTGCAAAATGGCAGCCTGCAGTGCCAGGAGAAACAGAATGAGCGAGTGAGAGAGGTGGAGTGAGTGACCTCAACAGAGCTCTGTCGGGACAGCTGCGAATTTCTTTGTGGCAAAAAAAGGTGCCAATGCAGGCATAAGCCCAGTACTGAAAGGCAGCCTGCAGCAGCGGAGAAGCAGAATGAATGATTGGGGTGGGGAGTGAGCAAGCTCAACGGAGCTCTATCGTAACTGCTGTGGATTTGTTTGTGGGCAGAAAAACTTGCCAATGCAGGCATGAGCCCAGTATAAAATGGCAGCCTGCAGCGCCAGGAGAAACACAACGAGCGAGTGAGGGGGGGGAGTGAGCAAGCTCAACTGAGCTCTGTCAGGACTGCTGCAGATTTCTTTGTGGGCAGAAAACGGCACCAACAGAGGCAGGAGCCAAGTGCAAAATGGCAGCCTGCAGCGCCAGGAGAAACAGAATGAGCGCGTGAGAGAGGTGGAGTGAGCGACCTCAACGGAGCTCTGTCGGGACAGCTGTGAATTTCTTTGTGGCAAAAAAAGGTGCCAATGCAGGCATAAGCCCAGTACTGAAAGGCAGCCTGCAGCAGAGGAGAAACAGAATGAATGATTGTGGGGGGTGAGCAAGCTCAACGGAGCTCTATTGTAACTGCTGCGGATTTGTTAGTGGGCAGAAAAAGGCAGAAATGCAGGCAGGAGCCCAGTATAAAAGGCCAGCCTGCAGCGCTGGCAGAAACAGAATGAGTGAGTGAGAGAGTGGGAGTGAGTGAGCTCAACATAGCTGCGTCGGGACTGCTGCAGATTTCCTTGTGGGAAGAAAAAAGCAGCAATGCATGCAGGGGCCTAGTACAAAAGGGCAGCCTGCAGCGCCGGGAGAAACACAACGAGCAAGTGAGAGAGGGGGGGAGTGAGTGATCTCATCGGAGCTCTGTCGTGACTGCTGCAGATTTCTTTGTGGGCAGAAGAAGGTGCAATTCAGGCAGGAGCCCAGTATAAAAGGGCATCCTGGAGCGGCGACAGAAACAGGACAAGCGAGTGAGAGCGGGGATTGAGCGAGCTCAACGGAGCTCTGTCGGGACAGCTGCAGATTTGTTTGTGGGCAGAAAAAGGCCCCCACAGAGGCAGGGGTCCAGCACAAAAGGGCAGCCTGCAGCACCAGGAGAAACAGAATGAGCGAGTGAGATGGGAGTGAGTGACCGCAACAGAGCTCTATCGTAAATGCTGCAGATTTCTTTGTGGGCAGTAAAAACCGCCAACACAGGCAGGAACCCAGTACAAAAGGGCAGCCTGCAGCAGCGAGAGACACAAAACGAGCGAGTGAGGGAGGGGGAGTGAGTGAGCTCAACGGAGCTCTATCATAACTGCTGCGGATTTCTTTGTGGGCAGAAAAAAGAGGCAATGCAGGCAGAAGCCCAGTACAAAAGGGCAGCCTTCAGTGCCGGCAGAAAAGGAACAAGCAAGTGACAGAGCGGGAGTGAGCAAGCTCAACGGACCAGTGTCGGGACTACTGCAGATTTCTTTGTGGACAGAAAAAGCCACCGACAGAGGCAGGAGCCCAGTACAAAAGGCCATCCTGCAGCACCAGGAGAAACAGAATGAGCGAGTCAGAGAGGGCCAGTGACCCACCTCAACGGAGCTCTGTTGGGACAGCTGCAGATTTCTTTGTGGACAAAAAAGGGTGCCAATGCAGGCAGAAGCCCAGTACTAAACAGCAGCCTGCGACACCGGGAGAAACACAACGAGTGGCTGACAGAGGGCCACTGAGCGAGCTCAATGCACCAACGAAATAAAGATTCGACATTTACAAATGCTTGTTTGAACCTGGCACCATCTTCAACATATTACTTATCTATATCCTCCCCTTCCCCTCAGAAACTTGTATACTTCTATGAGCCCACCACCCACTCCATCAGTTTCTTCTTCCCCTTCAGTATCGCTGGTCTTTTGCATAACTCTTTGCTCCCAAGTGCAGAAATCATTCATATTCTCCTTTGCGGTTCCTTTTGTATTTGCTAGCAGAATGCAAGGAAACATATTGAGAGCATCTGGGTGGCTAAGAGGGTGTGTCAGCTGTGAGCCAGTGATGTGTCTGCAAATGAGCCTCTCCTACTCCACAGTCAATGGTGCTGGCTCTGGCCAGTGATGCAGGGGTGTGTTTGCAAGCACACTTTTCAAAGGGGCCAGCTGTGCCTATCTCTGTACTGAACTTGCCATTTCTGCTGACATATTCTTTCTCAGCCAGTGATGTGGGACTATTGGCCTGCTGCAATCCTTAGCAAAGCCATATTGCTTGTTGGGCAAAAAATGATTGTACCTCCTCACTCCCAGCTCACCTACCTGTCCAAGCCCAAGCCCCATTTTTGTTTTAATTAAACTGTCCTCCCTGCTCCAAGCTCAGCAAACCCTCCAAGCCTGATCCCTGTGCGCATTTCAGTTAAACTGCCCTCCTGGCTCCCAGCTCTAACCATTCCAGCCTGATCTCCCTTTTCTTTACACACTGAGTAGGCTCTCCATTGCTTGCTGCACTGCAGTGCTTTCTCTCTCTCCTGCTACTTTCCCCTCTTGCCACTGAACACTGGCAGTGGTGGTCAAGGCTGCTGCTCTGCAGAACTTTCTCTCTCTCCTGCAACCCCTCCAACCCCAAACACCAACCGTGACATACCGATCTTGTGGGCTTTACTGAGTGCCATTGTCAGCAGTTGCTTACTTGCCTGCTGAGCTGGCTTTCTTTTGTGCCGCCATCATCGGCTACTTACTTGCCCACAAAGCAGGCTTTTTTGATTGCCACTATCAATGGCTTCTTACTTGCCAGTCAAGCGTGTTTTCCTGAATTCACCCTTAGTGGCTCCTTACTTGCATGCCGAGTGAGCTTTCCTGAGTCCTGCCAATAGCAGCCCCATACTTGCCCGTCAAGTGAGCTTTATTGATTGCCACCATTGGTGGCTTCTTACTTGCCAGTCAAGTTGGCTTTTCCTGAATGTTTCCACTGCTGAAGACCAGTTAGAGTCTGCAGAAACAGGCTATGTAGCGACCATTTGGGCCAACCGGGTGGGCCAAGTAGTACTTCTCTGCTAACAAACTCTGCATGTTTCTTTGCTTCTAATTGTTTAACTCATGTTTTTGTGTGACTTTATTGAAAATTGTACACAGTCATTTATTTTGTTTTTATCTTTACTTTCACTTACTCTTGAACATGTATTTCCCAGCTTGTTTATGGCCATGTTTCTGTCATCTCCATTCTTTTCTTTACCTACGTAAGCCTGAATTGTTCCTGAGAAAGTTTCCTTAGACTGGTGTACTTGTCCAGTCAAGAAATACATAAATAGATAAAATAAATTGTGTAAAAAAATTGCTGGCAGTCGCTGGCCTTTTAGATGCCCCATGGAGGCAATGTGTTGCAGTGGTCAGTGCACTGTTCTGAAACACTGGATTGCAGACATAAACCCCACTAGAACCAAATTCTCAGTGTGGGATCCTGAGCAAGTCAATAAACCTCCCAGTGCTCCTGTCCAACCATTTGAGGCTATGGGTAGAAGAAGAACTGCACTGGAAATGAGAAGTTGCATCTAGGCTGGGCTATCCTGGGTAAATTTATTGTAAAAAACATTGCTGCACTATTAAGGTCCCTCCACCCTCCCAACCCCACCACAGGCAGTGAAGGCAGTGCGTTTCAGTGGTTACAGCACTGTTGGAGACTGGGAGATGCCAAATATTCTCTGTGTTACCTTGAGCAATTTGTGGAAACAAGCTCATTGGGAATGAAATGTTGCATCTCAACTGGGCTATCCAGGGTAAATCATTTCTTTTTTAATTGCCAGTTTTGCTGGCTTTTTAAGGTCCTCCCCCTGGCAGACAGTGAAAGCACTGTGTTATAGTTATGATAGCACTGCTGAACACAGGGAGACTGCAGATTTAAACCCTGATAAGCAGGGCCCCTGGTGTTCTGCGGCAGAATTTTCTGATTTCTGCGGCAAGGCTCCTTGACTTCTGCGGCAGCATTTTCTGATTTCTGCGGCATGATTTATTAATTTCTCTGGCAGAATGCAGTCCTGTCATTGGCTAACTATGATGTGATGTCATCGATGACATCATATGCTGAGCATAGAGGATGGGCTTCAGGATAAACGAGGTGGAAAAGAAAGCCTGACACTATGGAAAAACAGTATAGTTATATGAAAATTCACCAAAAGCAATGAGTTCTGCATCACTATATATATTCTGCGGCATGATGCTAATTCTGCGGCAAATTCCGCAACTGCAGAACCGCAGAATTCCAGGGGCCTTGCTGATAAGCCAACTATAACTGAATGACCCGGAGCAAGTCAATTAAAGGGGGAATGCTTGGCTCCTCTGCTGAAACACAAAGAGAAATCATTTTTGTCTTCACATGTTTTACAGTTATTTTTTTTTTTATCTGTGTGATCCTGTTAGCCCACCCCTGCCCACCATGGACATGAACTAATATTCCCAGGGTCACCTGCATGATGCAAGTGACGGGATGACCACAGGGGATGTCTGCATGCCATCAACTAGTTTAATGTGTAATAGTTTACTAAAGTGCATGACCATGCTTATTGTACCGATACTGATTGCGAACGGAGCAGCATGATCAGTACTGGTACAATAAGCATTGTCATGCACTTTGGTAAACCGATACACAGTAAATTAGATTGCAGGCACAGAGACATCCCCCGTGGCCATCCCATCATTCATGTCATCAGAGCACTAGATGCAAGGGACCTGGGGAATATTAGTTCATGGCCATGGCAGGCGGGGAGTCATAGGGTCAACCAGATAAAAATCTAAATAACTGCAAAGTAAGTGAGGATAAAAACTATTTCTCTTTATGTTTGACTTTATCAGGAACTCACAATCCCACAGCATTTTAGCAGGGGAGCTCGGAGATCCCCTTTAACCTCCTAGTGCTCCAGTCCACTCAGTTGTGGAGGTGGGTAGGAGCAGGCTTGTACTGTAAATATGATACTGCATTTCTGCTGTACTATCCTGGGTAAGTAGATTGTAAAACTAGATAAAAACAGAACCCCATTGCAAAAGAGACTTTGCATCTCAGCTGAAGCATAGGTAAACGAACTGTAAACTAAACAGATCACTGTCAGTCATCTTTCCCATCCCCACTCCCACAGGCAGTGTGTGCTTGTGGTTAGAGCAAAGCTGGGAACCACAAGATTGCAGATGTAAACCTTGCTAGAGTCAAGAGTGACCCCAAGCAAGTTACGTAACCTCCCACTATTCAGATCCAGCTGCAGAAATGGAGAGATGCAGGCTCCCACTAGAAATTAAATGTTGCATTTCAGCTGAGCTGTCCTGGGCAAATAAACTGTAAAAGAAAAAAAAAAGCATTTGTCAGTGCAGAATGTTGTCTCGCTGACATTGGCATTGGTAGTGCAGGAGTTAGAGATGCATAATAAGAATGGCAGTGAAGCATTGAAGTGACGCCAACTTCACTCCCATCCTGAAAAGACACATTTTCAACATAGGCATTTTGGGACCTCCCCTCATGAACAGTGGCACTGTGATTTTGTTAATCTATCCCAAAAGTTGATTTCCCACAGCAACCATGCCATTCTGTGCCACAGGTGTGAAAACATATTTTGGACAGGATGTGAAAAATGACAAATGTACTGTTCATAAGGAGGTGTGAAAAAATGCCAGTGTTGAAAATCTGGCATGAAAATATTGCAAATTTGCGAAGCTACAAGGGTGCATGGAAACTGCACAATGCACGCTTGTAACACAGTCATTTTATGGACTTTCATTACCAAATTGTCAACATATGCATTTTAGGACCTCTGCTCATGAACAGAGTCACTGTCATTTTCTCAAGCTGTCCTGAAAACTGATTTCGCACAGTGACTGCGCTATTCTGTGCTGGAAGTGCGAAAACACTTTTTGGTCAGGATATGTAAAATGACGGCTGTACAGTTCATAAGGAGTTGTGGAAAAATGCCAATGTTGAAAATCTGGAGTGAAAATATTACAAATTCACGAAGTCATGAGCGTGCATGGAATCTGCAATGCATGCTTGTAAAACAGTCATTTTTTTGATTTTTTTCACCAGATTTGCAACATAGGCTGTTTGAGAGCCCACCACATGAACAGTGGCACTGTCATTTTGTTAATTGGTTCCAAAAGGTGATTCCAACCAGTGACCATGAAATCACCTTTCGGGATAGAATAATGCCATGACATTGACTGAATTCATGAGGAGGGGCCCCAATAACCTCATGTTGAAAATTTGGTGCTAAAATTCCCAAAAATGGCTGAGATATGCACCAAGGTTGAAAAAAACCCTATTCATGCCATTATACAGCTTACCAGCATTTCTTCAGTTCGCGGTCAGCTTTAAAGAGTGAAGACATGTTCCCGGTCCACCGAAGATCATTGCGCTGGACTCTGGAGGTAAGTATGGGGTGAGGGGCGGTGTGGGGAGACAGGGTGCGCAGAGGGTAGGCTCGGGCTGGGAAGAGAGCAGGACAGACTGTGAGGGACCGTTTTCTTCTTTTATAGGTTAAAAAAATTGCAGGGGCATTTGGCATGCTTGGGTGGGCTCCCAGCATGCCACATGAGTGTTTTGGGGGGCTAGCTAATGAGGGATTGGGCACCCCCATCGGCACATACCAAAGGGGGGCAAGAGCCGAGGGAGATTTGGCACCCCCCTTGGCACCCAACAAATGGGGGGGCATTATTCCAACAGGGAATGGGCTCCCCCATCGGCACATGACCTGGGTCAGGGCATGCCAACAGGGGGACTGGGCACCCCCAAAGTTGGCACTGTGGCAGACGGTGGTGGCAGTCATTGCCACCATGTTTACTAGAATGCTTCACCAGGAAAGGCACATTGGGAGGTATCACTGCTTGACGAGCTTGTCTCTCATTGCAGTAGACCTTTTCTTAGATCTGGTGGCCACTTTACGTGTTGCTGGTGTCAGCGCTTGCAGCTGCCTTATTGGGGAATGAGAGCTGCACCTACTGATGTGTGCCCTGCATTTGTACACAGTGAATGCACCTCCAAATCTGCTACTACTGCAATATGTTGGCTGGCACACAAGAGCAAGCCAACATAAAAATCTGCAACCCATTTTAGGGGTAGGTGCAAATGACCATCTCAAACGAATCTTACATTCAGACTTTTAGGCAGAAGCTAGAAGCCATTTGTGACAATGAAGGACCGCAACATGACAAATAGATTAAGATTTATTTTTTTTAATGTGTGTCTATTCTTTCCTAGGATCTGCAAGCCCACTGACAAAATATTGAATGGTCTACACTTTACTTTCTTAAAAGTCTGCCCTTAATCCACTATTTGAGTATATGACACAACTTAAACACAAGTAGAGTTTAAACAGCACCTACAGTTTTAGTGTGAGTGTCCCTATATAATGAGATTGCATCCATGTATTGTCTGTTAACTTTTCTGGCATTTAAAGAGAATTTATTGCTGAACAACAACCAGCTGCAAGTCCCTGTAACAGAACTGTCCACCAAGGGGGAAACGTTCCTACTGGGCAGTGCCCTGTTAAAATACATTATAAAATAATTGTTGTTGTTTTGTTTTCTCTGAATAAATGAGAGTAAGGATACAACTGCATACATGTTGTAATTTGTACTTGCCTTCTGTTTTTTATATATTTTTATTGCATATATATTTTGCACCTTAAACTGTGACAGTTTCTTGAAGATTTCATTAAACCTTGCTGGAACTGTCCCTCTGGAACTTGCCTGCAAAACAGCTACTGTATTGTACCTGACACTAATGTGGTTTGCAAACTTAAAAAAAAATGTAACCATGGCTGACTACTAATTCAACAAGGCCAGACTGGAAAAAGAAATGTATATTGATCAAGCACAGTGTTATCTCTGGCTTTCTTCTTGTATTTCAATCTTTTAAACTTTTAATAATGTGGAAATAATTTATTTTGACGTTTATGTAAAAACTGTTTTTAGTTGTGTTGCATCTGTTTAATACTAATATTAAAAATAACACTGACACTAATAAAATACTCTGCCTTTAGTATAGGCATGTGGCATGCTCCAAATTACTTCTGTTAAAGGTGTATCTGAGTGAGTTAAAACTTTGGATCCTGGATCTGGGTCCTGGTGATATTGGTCAGAAGATGCCTTTCAGGTTCTCCCAGACCCACACCTTGTTACAATGCTAAAAACATTCTTTACACGTACCCCATCTTGAGAATAACAAGGTTTTGCAGAACCTGAAAAGTAATTTAGCTATAGTGCACTTCCACCTGCAGTCTATGACAAAGTCACACATTTATCTCTCAAGACACAGATATATAAATATTGTTGTCCTGTATTTTAGAGCACGGATTCTTTGCCTTCTGTCTGCCTTTGCTGTTCAATTTCCTTGGTCTCCTTCAGTAATATTTTTTATACAACAGCTTAGAAACTGGAAGGTGGAGTTTCTGAACAAATTCACAAGTTTGGTGCACATCCTTCCTGTTCCAAAGACTTAATTGCTCCTTCCCAGAAGTGGTTTCCATCTTAATTGGAAGGAATTTCCACCCTGAGGGTTTTCCCACTGCTTTGTTAACCAAATGGCATTGTGTCCCCACTTTCGTGATGTCATTTGGTTTCTAAACACTGCTGTAATTACCTACCCCATCCCCCTCCCTCCAGCAAAGGGGTATATAAGTAGGCTGGGGCTATCATCTGGATCAGCACCATTCAGCGAGAGCTTCAGGCAACAGGCAAAGCCAAGGATCATCATCAAGGCCACTGTTTTTCGGTTTTTACCGGAAAACCTGGTAAAATTCCGGAATTAGGGCTGCCTGAACACCGGTAAAAACAAAGATTTCATGGAATCTGCCATTTTATACTAGATCAGTAATTCTACAAAACGTGTATTTTTTTTTATAATTGCTTCCTGAACTATTTTCATTTTGCTTTATTTAATGCTCTGTATAGTAAGCCTTCTTTTATTCTGATTATTTATACACATACTAAAAGAATGACAGCAGAATCCCAGTAAAATCCGGAAATTAGAATAACAATCACCGGTGCAATTCCGGAATCTGAAGTATTGAAAATGGAATTTCAATGTTTTAATCATCGTAAATCAGTGGCCTTGATCATCATCAGAGCAACATCATGCTGTCACACTTGAAGGTAGCAACAGTTTTCTTTCAAATACTGATTTGCAAATAGTTTGTGTCTTCAAAATAATTTTGCATTGAGCCAGTGTTTTTCTTGGTAGCTTTTCTGATGTGATATTGCTGCTCTGATTTTTTTTAACAATGAGACATGTCCCTCCCTTTCTCTGCTATGCTAGATGGCACACTAAATGTTCCAATAGGCCATTATATGCTGACAATTTCTGTTTCCTATCAGTAGTCATGTAGTGTATGGGCACAGCTTCTGTGCAGTAGTTCAACCCCGTGGAATATAACTGTGTTGGAATGGTATATTCTGTACTTAAGCAATACTGAGTAACCTGTACCTTTCTAGTTGTAGCTAAATTCTGCCCTTCCTTGAACCCTTGATAATTGTCCTGGACTCAAAAATGTATCCCTGTCTCATAAATAAAATTGTTGTTATTGTTATTATATTTTCCACTACAGCGGTGTCTATGGAAGAGTCTATGACAGGCCATTATTGTCCCTCCAGGATGTCTCCACTAAAGGGACTGTTGATGGTTATTATATTCCAGACTGTCATGGAAAGTGCAAAACTAGGGCACAGTGTGCTGGGGTGGGGGGCTGCAAAGTTCATGCCCTGTGCTTTTTTGTGTGTATGTGGGGGGGTTATTTTATTAGGTAGTGATTGAAATACTTATTTTAGGTTTTTATGTAAATGGTTTTGAGCATATCTCTCAACCAACCACATCACAAATTGGGGACAAGGTTGGACAAAAACAGGTACAAAAGACCAAAATCTGGGTCACTGTCTTCTCAGATGGAAAGACCAACTCATGAACCTGTTTGATAAGGTCACTTAAATTATGCATAAAATACTTTCTAACAGAGTACTAGATTGTAATTCCAATGGTTAACACTATTTTTTGTTTTAATTTCCTGCTCTTCAGTGATAGAGTCACAAATTGTAGGAGAGCAGAGGAATGTATCCGAGACAAAATTATGGACATTTTTGAAAAATCAGAGTCTGTTGTTAAGACATTATATGGGGCTGTTATTTAAACTACAACCCTCTTGTGATAATTTATCACTATTTTAAACAATTCTTGTGTATTTTGTGACGTAAATAGAATATGGATTTAAACAGATCTTAAGACCTAGAGACCAATGAGGTAGACTGAGGAGGGGGTACATTGACCAATGCTGAAGCAGAAGATACTATTCTAATGAACAAATTAACACACATGATCCTTTCAACCCTATGAAAGTTGTGGGGCAAGAGGGAGGGCATCTGAAAATGACAGGGACTCCATCCGCGATATGCCTCTTTCACAAACAGCACAGTTTGTAAATCTGTCCCTCCCCACACCCTGACCACCACCCTGCATATCTGCAATCTGTAGTTATCAAATGATTTATGCTGTCACCTTTATTTTCCACAGAGAGCCTCTGCAGTTTGTGGCCTCACCAGGAACCTGCACAAGATGTCTGTGGAAGGTAATTCTTGATGTTTGGTTTTATTAACACTTTTAAGTTCTTTGTAGGACTGAGTAGACATTTCAGATGTGCAGTATGTCAAAATAGGCTTTGTTTTCTTCCTGCTAACAGAAATGATTCATATGTATAACTTGCATTATTATTTATCTAATGAGTTACTGAAGATTGACTTGTGGAGGACAGGGGGAGTACCTTTTGTGGCAATGTCCTTGGCCCCATAGAACAGCTCATATAGGAAATTGTTCCCTAATTTGTATTAGAAAGACTATGTTGGGTAACACTTTATGTTTCCTTAATTGCATTGTAATTACATGCAACAAATGTGTAACTACAGTGTAATTAATCACTTATCCCCCAGTTACACTAAAACTGACACTTAAAGTGTGACCCTTTGATTATCAGACCTTCTAGTGTTCCTATTTATGGCATCATATCACCTTCCCTGGCAACAGACAGTGTTGATACAAACTAAGCAACAGTGAGGCCTGCCTGGTTATGACATGAGGGTTCTGAGATGCAAAGAAACTGGTTCTTAAACTGGAACAGTCAGCCCTAATGGTCCAACACCCAACTGTGGGGCTAGTCCCAATTTTCACTTTGTATTTATTTTTTATTTTACCAGGAAATGACTTTGTTGAGGAAAGCTCATTCACAAGGAGGTCCTGAGGAGGACAGCAAATAATTCATACAGAAAAAAAAAATACAGTAATACAATAGGGTGGACAGTCAAACCCGGAGGTAGCTAGAAAGTCTTACTACAATATACATTTCAGGTCACAGTAAGAATAATCCAACACAAATAATACATTGATATCACAGTAGAAAGTTATTTTAAGAGAACAGTAGAAGGTAGCAGAAGAAAAAAATATATAAGGGATATTAAAATATGATCCACCATAAACTCTGTGCTTAGATAATGGCAAGAATGTATTTTGTTCTCTGACTGGCTAAAACCACTTCCAACCTGGGCGTCTATTTTTCAATAGATGCCCAGCTAAAAATAAGAGTCAGTCTAAGTTCCACTTCACCGAGCAGCATTCTCCAGTGGTGCCCAGCCTGCTTTGTAATTGGCTGGAAGCATCCTAGAAAATTCAAAATCCCTCCCATGTTTTTTCTCTCGCTTAGCGAGAGCTACAAGTCCCCCACCAACACTACTGGCTTCAGAGATGACTGCCTGGCAGACATATCCGTCTTTTGGATGAGACGTTAAACCGAGGTCCCATCTGCCTGGATTGGTGGTAGTTCAGGTGGATGTTAAAGATCCCATGGCACTTATCGAAAAGAGTAGGGGTGTTTTTATTGACATAATTAACATAAACAGCAACACTTTTAAGAAAGAAAATCAATAGAACAAAATGTTTGCATAACATATAACACTTCAAAAGCAAGGAAATGATTAAGCATTACATCGTAAACACTACATAAACACAAAATTCGTAAGAAATAAACTGTTAACAAATATTCTATCCACTTTAACTCTTATAACCATGACTAAGCAAAACTTTCTGTAACCTCTTGTGTAAATTCCTACTTACTATTTATTATTTGAACTTAATAAAATGGAGAAAACCTTTCCACCATTTGCGTAGAGTTCCTGGGGCTACTTTTAATGCATCCTGTGTATAAATCTGTACAAGCTCCTTGTTAACTAACCCACTTACACGGGAGTAAGGCATTCTCTTTTGATAAAGGACCCATTGTACCCTAGCTTGCCATAAATAATATCTTAGACTTCCCAAGAATAAGGATAGCGTTTCTTCATGAAAGTCTGAAAAATTCATTGGATAACATCCTAGAATCAATAATTCATAAGACATACTGCATAAATATTTAAATCCCCAAAGCTTTGCTAAGTATAACCATAAACCAGTCGCATACGAACATCTGAGAAAAAAATGCTCCATTGATTCTTCTACATTAATACAGTCCAAGTATGGGCACAATCTTTCCTGTAGAACCTTGTACTTCGCATTTCCTCTAACATTCAATTTCCCATAAAAGATTAGCCACTGCATCTCCCATTGTTTTTGAGGCATCCTCTTACAATTTAATTGTGCCAATACACTAGAATTTAAAGCTGTAGGACAATTTTTAAATCCTGGTTCTGAGGGAAGAGTCAACAACATTAAATAACGATAAAGCCCCTTCATGTTGTTATTCAGAATTACCTGTTTCTGCATTTTCCATTTGAACAGTTTCTGCGCCGTTGGCCTGAAATATGGTGGAATATATAAGTGACGATTTAGTTTAGGGGCTATAGTGTGCCAATTCTTGAACTATTTACCCATTGATTTCAAGTTCCAAGACTCCTCTGCCTCTAATTCAGCTTTTAATCCTGCTTTAATTGAGTTTGATATGAACAAAGCATGCACAAAAATCACTGGGTCTACCATTCCTAAACCACCCTTATTTTCATTAAATACGTATAACTTCTTTTTACAGGTTTTAAGCGATTTCCCCACAACATTTGAAAAAACACACTATATATTTTAGTCTCGTAAAACACTGGAAGCGGAAAAATCATAGCCACATACTGCACCGTTGGGAGAAGAAATTGCTTAATTACCTGAACCCTTTTTAATTTAGACAATTTCCACTGTTTCCATCTATTAACCTTACTCTCTATTTTTATAATGACATCTTCCCAATTTTCAACAGGCATGTTCTGAGAACCGAACATTATCCCTAATATTTTAAGAGGTTTACGGGAGATGTAAATACCCTCCTGCCACACTTCCTCATCACCTGTTGCTTCAATGAATAATCCCTTTGTTTTGTTTAAATTAATTTTTGAATTTGATACCTTTACAAAGGCATCAAATGCAGTCACAAAATGAGTTACTGAGGCCCTATCTTCCAAATATACTACTAAATCATCAGCGTAAGCTTGTATCCTTAATTGCGAATCCCTCTGCACATTCACTGAAATACCCTTCCAAATCTGTCTCGAAGCTATCGTTTGTAAAAAGGGGTCTAGAGCAAAAGTATAAAGAAGAGGGCTAAGAGGGCATCCCTGTCTAACTCCTGTGGTTAACTTAAAACCTTCCGCCTTCTGATCTTTTAGATATGGAAAAAAAACTGTATAATTATCATATAATTTCTCAATTATTTTCACTAATTGCTTTGGAACCCCATAATGCTTAAGGGTAAGGAAGAGAAGCGGCAAATATACTCTATCAAAGGCTTTATCCAAGTCAGCTGCTATTAAACATCTAGTTAACCCTATCTCAGTAACATACTCAGTCACATCTTGAATCAACATCAGTGCAGACTGAACTCTCCTGTCTGGTAGCCCACAATATTGGAAGGGTGAAATAACTTCTTTTGCAAAATTCTTCAGCCTATTATTTAAAATACCAGTAAAGATTTTATAATCTGAATTTAAAAGAGTGATTGGTCTCCAGTTAGCAATGTTTTGCTTATCCCCTGACTTAAATATGTAGGTTAATAACCCTTCTGTAAAGGAAGGGTAGATTACAGCTTTATCTAAAAAAAACCTAAATAAGATACACAGACACTGACTAAGTTCTTCTGAAAAGATTTTATAAAAGTTATTAGAAATCCCATCTATTCCGGGGGAAATATTTAGTTTCAATAACCTAAGAGTGCTCAAAATCTCTGTTTGAGTGATAGGTCCCCACACCTCCGATCTCCCTACTAGGTTAACTGGGACTAAAATATCTTTTAAATAGGCAGCCATAGCTGTATCGGAAATTGTCTCTAGGGGATTTAAAGAGCGAAAATGTTCTACTATCACTTCTCTTAGTTGAGCCACAGAGGATACCAAATTACCATTTGAATTTTTGAGTACCTCCATTTTCATAGAATCTCTTACTAGCTTACACATTTCAAAGGGATCCCCAATGGGTGATTTTTAATTCCATTTGTTAAAATAGACTGCATGGTTTTCCCCTCTATCATACTGAAACTCTTTCATTTTTTCTTTAAGGTTAGCAATTTGTTCGGAATAATCCAACCTAGAAGAATAAGCTATAGTCATAAGCCTCTGTAATTGTTGTCTTAAGCCTAAATAGTGAAGGAATTTGTAATTCTTTGTTCTGACTCCTTGCGATTTAAACCATTTCCTTAAGTCAGCTTTTGTCTCTAGCCACCAATCTCCTAGATCTGAATATAAAAAGGCTACTGATAATCTAGCTCTTAACAGGTATTTCACCCCAGCTTGTATATAAGGAAGTTCTAATGAGGAGTTATTAAGTTTCCATCTAATTAGCCTTTTCTCTTGCCTGCCTGAAAAACAAAAAGTACTTAATAAAAAGGAATGATCCGAGAATTCACTGGGAAATATTTTAAAAGATTCTATTTGCATATTGGGTGACACTAACATATGATCTATTAGAGAGAAGCTCTTCCCCTTTTTAAAAGAAAAACCTCCTCCAACCTGTAAAACATTATAACAGTTCAAAAGACCAGCATTTTTTATAATTTTGCTCAAGGCATTAGAGTCGCAGTATGTTTTTTTATTTATTTTACTAGCATGGGTCGGAATGGGACAATTAAAGTCGCCTCCCCATAATACTCTAACTGTTGTTAATAAAAAAGGCTGTACTGCTTTTAAACAATTAACTCTACTCGCTTTTGTTTGGGGGTTATAAATGTTAATAAACCTATAGCTTAGCCCTTGCCACTTCCCATCAATAATCAGTACCCTTCCTGGTATTAGGTCAATCAAATTGTGTAGCTGGAAGGCATATGAATTAAACACAGTTCCTATACCATCTGCGGAATCTTCCCCAAATGACCAAAATGAAGGACCCCAAAACCAATCTCTTTTAAATGCCACCAACTGTTCTATGGAATACATCCATGTCTCTTGTAAAAAACAAACAGAAAAAGGATATTCATGTATATAATAAAAGAGGGCTTGTCTCTTAACCATATTCAATAAACTATGGACATTCAAAGAACCCCAAACCAACCTCATTAACCTTTTAAGTGTTTAAATCATTATTTTTTTCTCTTTTTCTTTTTTTTATCCTTGTAATTATCCATGATTTGCGACCTAGTTGAAAGTGAGGATTTTTGTGAGTCCGAGTCTTCAACCTCTATCTCAGTGTTGCCCCAAGGGGAAAACAGAGCCGCATATGAGTTACTGGTTTCAATCTGTTCCGCTGGGGGTTTTTTAAGAGTAAATTCCTTAAAGATCTTCTTTGAGGCGGTACAGTCACTGGTTTGCCAACAGTGGCATTCACCACCACCTCATCTGTGACCCCTTCCGTATAACACACTGGGGGAAAATCTGAGAGGTTAGGAGGACCCATATTGCCCTTAACTAACTTAACAATATCTGGGGATGTCTCATGCTGATCCTCACTACTTGACGAAATTAACTTTTTTTTATCCAACACCTTCCCTTTTAATCCCCCTTCTATTTCAGTTGCTCTCTTAACTAAAGGAAATTTCATCTGATTTGTTGCAGAGGGTGGGGGGCACGCCTCATGGAGAGAAGCTTTAACCATGGATTCTTGAGCTTTTTGAATAAAAACCTCGGAATTAGAACAGGAGGATTTTTTTTGGGCAGCCCAAGGACATATTTTGAACACATGACCTTTAGTTTCACACAAATTGCAGCTTGATTGATTACTGCAAAACATAGTCAAATGTCCTACCTCCCCACAATTATCACAACGAGGCTGATCGCATACGCTTGAAAGATGCGTTCTAGCCCCACACTTGTAACATGCACGGGGCTGCCCGCTGTAAAAACATACACCTCTATCTTTCCCCAACAAAAAGGAATTAGGTATTTGCTCAATTCCAGCCTCTGTTTGCCTTAATTTAATTTTATACTTCCATCCTCCAGTCCAGAACCCTTCTGCATCTAAAATGGGTTCTGGCTCACTTAGCACTTCACATTTTTTTTTTAACCAAAAGGTTATGTCTTCCACCCATACCCCTTCATTCTGGAACATAACTGTGATGAACTTAATCAGGGGTTTTGATAGTGGAATAACAATAAAGGGTGTCCACATAGGAGAATACTTAACTTGACCATACCTAACCCTAAACAACTCCAAAGCCTGTTGAGAACGAAAACTTATGTCATAATTGTCCTCCCCTGAAATATTAATTAAAGCATAAACATCCTGAGGGGTGAAATGCAGTGAGTCTTTCAACAAGGTTTTCCCCACATAATGCCTGTCCGGCCTAACTTCTAACCCTCCTTTATACCTTAGCCTCACAGCATTGCGCCTTGGGGCCGCTTCCCTATGGGAATTTGAAAAAAGTTCAGACATCAAAGGCTTCTGTGAAGGGGTAGATGGGGGGGGGTTGCACAGTATCCTCATCTGCACCCATCTGAATGGGTTCCTGCAAAAGGGTTTCCTTCCCTTTCCGCTGCTGGCCACCTGGAATCCACTCAGGAGAATGCTGAGATAAAGATAAGTTCGAGTCCCAAGCAGGATCAGGCTTCCATACACCAGCCACTGTCTGTTTCCACCCTGCTTCACTTAAAGCTTTATGGGGTGACCAAGAGTCCTGCGATCCTTCTTTATGTAAAACAATGGATTCTACCATCTGCAGATCAGCTTTAGATTTTTTGATTTATTTTATCAGAGAAAAAGAAATCTGTTACCCCACTTGGGAACCTTCAGTCATTTGATATGTTACTGCTGAGTCAGTTGCTGAATTCTCTTGACTCAGATGTTTGAACACAAACCCAGCTACCTTGTTCAGCTGTGCTTTTCCGTTTTTGCAAAAAGTAGATGGCAATGTATTCTGATCAGATAATTCATTTATTGGCACTTCGTTTCTTCCTTTGACATTATCGGGAGCCGAGACCGGCAGTAGACACTCGCTTTTAACCGCGGAGATAATGCCAGCCTGCACAGAATTCAAAGAATTTATTTGTTCCTGGGAAGTAGAGCTCAAGTTTTGCTGCTCTAAGCTCTCTTCCACAGAGCTGTTTACAATCTTGAAATCAGCCTTAGCGCTGCCGTTGCACTCTACATTGCAATCATTCTGACACCTGCTGCAATCAGATAGCTCAACGCACCGCTGTGGAGCTTCATTAAACAAAGACGGGGCATTTCTTTTAAAACCAGAGGCATATTCTTTAGCTGACGACTCTGTCCTGCCAGAACTATAATTTAAATTAGACACAGTACCTTTTTTTTGCTCCATATTTCGTGCCAATGTCCTGTAGGCTGTTTGCTGGGTTTTAAATTCTTGGCTTTCCCTGTCAGCCTGTGGTTTTAATTTCATCTCGCTTCCCTCGGAGCTATCTGATGAAATTAATTCCTTTATTTTTCCAGGAAAAACTATCGCAGCACTGTCTTGGTTCTGACCAACATTTAGTGGATTAATAAACGCCTTTTCTGCAGAGGTTGCAGGTTCAAATACTGCCGATTCCATTTCTACTCCTGTTGTTGCAATTTCCGACTGGCCAGTTTCTTTTTTTGGTTTATCCAGAACCAATTGCTCCCAGCTCACAAAAGCGTCCTGAAACTCAATATCTGAATCAATTTCAGCCAAATCCACGGCTGGAGCCTCCACAACGCCTGGAGCAAGAGTCGAGGCTAGTTCTCCTGCTCCACTGACTTCCTTCTCCTTCCCTGGTCCACTTGGAGTGGCCATCTTGGAAATGGCCTGTCCCCCTACTGGCAGCAACTCAGCGTCCGAGTAGGGGAATTTCCCCGGTGTTCTGGCCAAATTTTCCTCATTCACTATAAATACCACCAACAGCTTAATCTGGTTCAAAGTCAGTTGGCATTCATCTGTATCCCCCTTCCCTGGGTCGTGCCTGAAAATAGGCAGGATTTGTCTAGTGCACTTACCCAGTCAACAAAAACTAAATAAAAAAAAAAAAATTATAGCACATCAACTACCACACACAGCCTGGACAATTGCATGATCCGGTTTATGGGAAGGGGAATGTTGGCCAGGGCACTGGAAATGTCCCCTACTCTTTGCAAAGAGTGTCCTAAGTTCTTTTACTTCCACCTGGACACCGACCAGGACAGTAACAGGATGGGTAGAAGGGACCTCAGCTGAGTGTCTCATCTGAAGGACGGCACACCCCAGCAGTAAAGCACCCCCCTAATACTGCACTTGGATGCCAGGATTTTAGGTATGAGTCCAGTCCTGGTGTGGGACGAGTACCCATGACCTTCTGGTCCAGAGCAGATGTGCTACCAACTGAGCCACACTGACACTGTTACCTATCCCACATCCTCAGACTATTCAAACCTCCTATTTTCTCACTACCCACCCTGTTCTGCTATTTGACAAAGAGATGTTTGGGAAACCTTTTCTCCTGCTATTGTCTGCTCCCCCACACCTTTCACTTACCCTCTCTGTTCTGGACTTCTTCCCTATTTGTTTCTCCTAATCTGGCATGACCTCTTTCTTGTAATAATAATGTGATTATTGATATCTCATGTCCTTTTGCACAAATGATTTGATATGTATTTGTATATGTTTTCTTGCTCTTGACACAACACAAATTGTTGTGTTATCTATGTAACCTTTTGTACTGTACCTAATTGACGTGGAACCTTTGTAAAAGAGCCTCTGGCTCAAAGGTAGTAATTCCTAGAACAATAAACTAAACTAAACTATTTAGTGGCCTCCCCTTCCCCCTGGTCACATTTCACTTTAATCTGTCCCTTATATCTGTCCCACCCCTTTCTTAAAACCTTCTACAGTATTCAACTCCACCACCTTCCCCAGCAAAATGTTCCATCCTGCCCACCACCCTCCTAGTGAAGGAATGCATTCTCACATCCTTTCTGAACTTTCCACCATGAGTTTTTATCTATGTTGTCTGGTGATGGGAGAACTCTCACAGTGTTTACACAGTTGCAGTGTTACAACACTGAGCAGAATTCCATAGAATGGAATAGCATGGAATGCAGGGGTTTGGAGGAATGTAGTGCAAAGCAGTTGTGTTGATGTCAGTTGTGAGGATTTTGTTGGTGTTGGTTTTGTTTCTGTTGGTTGTTTTGTTTTTCACTGCTGGCTGGACCAACTGTAATTCTGCAGTATGAGAACCCATCTGTATCCCTTTGATGATTTCCCCCTTACAGTTCTGGAGAAGACTGGTCCTGAAGAAACGGTAACAGGGAGTTTTGGTTCATTCATCCATGGGGTTCGGCCAGAACACCTCTCGGACATCGTCCTCTACCGGAGTAAACGCATGATTCTTGACAGCATAGGAGTTGGTCTAGTTGGCAGCACAACCCAAGTCTTTGATATTGCACTTCAGTACTGCCAGGTAAAAAAAGTATTTTATTTATTCATTTTACAGTTTTTAGTTGGGAAAGATAGACTAAGCTTATTTCCAGTTGCATCCTGTGAGCACAAGGAAATTAAATGACTTGCTCCTGGTCACACAGTATACAAGCGGTAGCTGTGGGATTTAAACACAGTTCTCCAGGTTTGTAGCTCAGTGCTCATAACCAGTGCACTGTACTGCCTCCCCCAAGCATTATACTTTCAGTTTTTAAATGTTACGCTCAATTCCACTAATTACTTAAGATGAGATTCAACAATGAATATCTGTCATTGGGGTTGTGCTTCTGCCAACCTGTACACCTCAGCCAAGATATTCAAAGGAGTTGCACATGGCGCAACTGAGTTGCACCAGCAGAACTCCAGAATTGCACCCGTGGCAATATTCAAAAGTGGGGATTGGACAGTGCAATTCCCAATGCTCTGGGGTGCAAAGATAATGTATGCGGCACATCTCCAGGGGGCGTGCCCATGCATATGTGGCACATCTTGATATTCAGCCGAGATGTGCGGTGTATATGCCAGCACATCCTGGAGATGTCTTGCATACCTGGGCACAAATTTGAGCATGGTAAAAGCATGCTCAAGTGGAAGCTGCCACCCACAGGTGAGCTGCCACAATGCAAGGCACATCACAGCAGCCGCAAGCCTTGGGTGTCTTTCCCCTTCCCAGAACTCCATACACAAGCACCCACAATAATCCCTGGTGGTCCAGTGGTATCCCTCTCCCCACCAGTAACCCTGATCACCCATTTTGCTCAAAATTATATTTCCCTGGTAGTCTAGTGTTACCCTCTCCCCACTGTACCTCTGATCACCTGTACTGTGTGAACTATAGTTCCCTGGTGGTCCAGTGGTACCCACTCCCCTCTGGTAACCCAAATGGTCGTATGAATGTCGGTGTCCATTCACTGGTGGTCCAGTGGTACCCCTGTCTTCATCCTGTAATGTTGATAGCCATGATAATGCAACAATAATTTCCCTGGTAGTCCAGTGACATCCCCACCCATACAGGACCTCCAGCTGACCCAGTTCCCCCCCATCAGTGGGCAACATACCCACCCGCATACCTCCATCTCTGCCCACCGAATGACCACTTACAGTATGTGCTGCAAGCTCATTGGTCCACACTGTGGACCAATGGTCTTGCAGTGCATACTGTAATAGTTATTCACAACTTTGTGAATGAAGTCATTCTGCCTCTGATGCACTGGCGCATTTCCCATTCCTGGTATTCAGACCTGTCTTGGGTATATCCCGGTGCATTGTATTTTCACAGCATGCATTATTTGATATATTCAGAAGAGTTGTGCCATGGCATATCTCTTTTGAACGTATCTCTTTGCTGCTTCAGTGCAACTCAGTTGCGCTGAGCATCCACTTGCGCCATTGCCAGTTGCACTTCTGAATATCGGGCCCCTGGGATGCACTATACTTGGGCAACTGTACTGCATCCGTTTAATATAAATTGTGCCTTGCTCAATGTTTGTAGATATCCTGAGAATTATGTTCATCACTCTCCCTGCCCCCTCTCTACAGGGACACATCTGGAAATGAGTTTGGGTTCCATGTGCTTTCCCCGTAACCACATTTTATATTAATTAGTTAATAAAAATCGACTCTTTATTTGAAAAATATTGATCTGGCTGGCTAATTCACATTTGTGACCACAAGGCTAATGCAAATCACCAAGGAGGAAGCTGAAAATGCAAAGGCCAGAACAAGTGACCTTCTGAGATGTAATTGATGCAATAAGTCCAGATTCCAGTCACACCCTGAATAAAAGCAACATACAGCCTTCACATGTTGAACTAAACTAATTAGTTCATGTCATGTCATAATTAGGGACAGACTGAACTGGCTCTAGAAAACAAAACCTGCCTGATTTCTGCGAAGGTAGCTTGGCTCAGTGGTTGGAGGGCAACGCTGTGAAACCTGGAGACCCAGAACTGAACCTCTGTCACTAATTCACTATGTGACCCTAAGCACATCAGTTAACCTCCCTGCACTTAAAGGGACACATTCATGAAGTGTGCCCATCATAGCCTGAAAGCTCATGCAATGCTCTTTCAAATGAGGCATTGTGCTAACCTGCAGCTGGAAGTAATCCACAGATATAGAGCATGGAGTCTGTTCAATATTAATTCCACATTGCAGCCATGTATAGACTATGGTAGAATAAGCAAGCTGTACTTAACTCGGTGTAGCTGGGCCCAGGGTATTCCTTGATAACATTGCAATGTTCTAAAAATGGCTGAAGTATAGTATTAATATTGAACAGATTGAGGCATCTATATCTCTGGAGTGCTTTCAGGTACAGGTGAGCCCAATACCTTGTTTGAAATAGCTTTTCATGGGGTTTCCAACTGTGATGGCCACTGGATATGAATGTGTCCCTTTAACCACTCTGTCATCTCTCTCTCTCTCTAATCTCTCTCTGTGCTGTCTGAATATGTCTCAAGCAGCAGCCTCATTGTTCCCCTCCCCTCTCATGGAGGTGCTTTGGGATACAGTCTGTATGTAAAGCACTGCATGAAACCAAATTCTTCCCCTTTCCTTTGTTAGTTTTTATGGTGACATACTGTAACAGAACATCGCACTTTGGCCCAAATCACTTGTCCGGAAAGGAATTATGAAGAGACCCCCAAATACACTGTTTTAATTGGCTGCATGCTGCAAAACAAACTTATAGAAAACTGCTGTATTCCTGTACTGATGCAGTGGCTTGTTGCACATGAAATACCCAAGGAGGTCAAAGATTATGTCACAAGACTAGAAAAGGGACAGCAGGTAATCTATAGGACATACAGGATACAATACAGTATGTGACTTCATGAGGATGGCTGTACAGTATACATATGGAACTTAACAAGTACTTGCCAAAAATGCAAGGCAATTGTACTCAGCTGAAAGCTGTCACTTCAAAAATAATTTGCAATAATCCAGGAAGTCTGCAGAATGTGATCTGGGCATTCGATTGTTAGGGAAGAATATTGTTCTGTTGATGGACAGCTTGGTAACTGTGACCATCATTCTGACAGGAAGCATGATACACAGCTAAATTATTATCATTTCTCAGCAAAGCTGAGTAAAAAAACTGATAAAATGTTGATTCTGATTCTCTCTTTCTTCACAATCTTCTCTCCCCAACAGGGTGTGTATTCTTCTGATCCTGTTAGCACCATTTACGGAAGGAAAGGATTAAAACTCTCCCCAACGCTGGCTGCTTTTGCCAATGGAGTAGCGGTAAGCCATTCCTCTAACCAAGCTCTTACCTCGGAGAGTTGGCATGCATATGTTTGAGTAGCAAAACAACCCGACTTTTCCAATGTATTTATTTAGCACAGTGGGCATGTTTCTTTTGGCTGAGCTTTCAGTAGCATCTCCTATTTAATCCTGATATGAGATTGCAGGTTCCTGAACACACTTTCTGTGGAGATGCTGAGGTTGCCCATCCCTGCTTTAAAAACACAGGAAACAAAATGGTGCATCTTTAAACAAGCAATTGCTGCCAGCTTAGACTTAAAATTGGATGCCTAGTGTTCCTGTAATTTATTATGTTTTATGGCCTTTGTTTCAGCTGATGGGGACCTAGGCATCCCTCAGAGCCCCCACACACACACACTGATCTGTTTTGGGTGTGCACATGCTGCTGTTGTTCATTAGAGCAGTTGACATTTGGGGAATGCCATAGAAACAGAATCTGGCTGCCCTTGGCCCCCATTTCTGCCATTCCTACCTGACAGATGTTGGATGAAACAATCCTAGAACAATAATAGACGGCCTGTGAGTTTTTTCCATCTTGGAGCCATTACTCCCACATCCTTCCAGCTCCTTAGAATTCTCTGAAGAGCAATTGCCAATGGTCTTGTAAATATTTATTTATTTATTGATCTGAAATTGCTCCAACCATGATAGCTCCCTAAGAAGCAGCATCTCATTTTCATGGGGGTCTCTGTGAGACAGCAGCAGTAGACCATAGATAAAGTTAGCTCTGTTATAATCAGTTGCTGCTAGCACACTCATTCAGAATGAACACAAATAATACACAATGAGATATTTATTTATTTATTAGTTTTTGATGACTGGGTAAGTGCGCTAGGCAAGAAAACTGCCTATTTTCAGGCACGACCCGGGGGAGTACAGTTACAGCAAATGCAGCAAAAGACAACAATGACAACAATGAGGTAAACAGGGTGAGATAACAGTCAGAATTACATATACAAATAGCATTTATGCAACAGGTGTCTGAATAAATCTGCACTAATAAATCCTTTTATCTGTGCTACTATGTGGATAAATTTATTTATCCACATAGTAACTACATCATCACCCATTTATCCACACAGTAACTACATCAGTAGCTCATTTATCTACACAGTTCTCTTCAGAATTCATTTAGAATGTTCGGCCTCAGAAGCAGTACTAACCATATTTAAAAGTGAATAACTTAAAAACGAAAAAAGATAACATGGTACTGTGAGCACGAAAATTGTTCAGCACAAAATTATCTATGAAAGGAATAATGTTTCAATTGTATAAACCCTGTATATTGTGTATGATTAGCAAGAAAACAGAAGAAAATGTAATTTTTTGTTCACTTTTTTGACAAACAAATATGAATAACTTTAAAGGGGCACTGTCAGCTTTGCCTCTTCGTTTTTGGCCAAAAGTAAATAGTGTGCCTGTTGGCACACAGCTATCACATATATACTTCAGAACGTCCCTATATATGGAAAACATAATGTTTTTTTACCGTTTTTGTGCATTTTGCCAAAGCAGCTTTCCATTCGGATCCATGTTAAGTCCTCTGCATACCAGAAGCACACTCAGGTCGGGGCCATGCATCTGCCACAAGTGCAGCCATGAAGTACGATTTTTTCATACTCAACATGCAGCTACATATTGCGTGGGTCCCTTGCGCTATTCTGAAATGCTCCATCTATGAGTGACTGCAAACCGAGCACTGGGAGTACTGTAATTAATTTTTGTACATCGCAGCCGAAATCCCACGCATGCACACCAGAGGCATGACCAAAGATCCCACGCATGCGCAAGAGTGTGCCGTTAGTGCGCATGCTCGGCATTTTGGCTGCGATGTACAAAAAAAATTACAGTACTCCTAGTGCTCGGTTTGCAGTCGCTCATAGATGAGCATTTACCAATAACAAGAGGACAACGAACTATGTAGCTGCATGTCGAGCTGTCGTGAAAGTGCACTGGGCGTGAACGACTGCGTGGCGACCTGATGCTTCGGTATGTGGAGGACTTAGCGTGACCCGAGATGGAAACTACTAACGAAAATCTTGCAAAAGCGATGAGCTGATATGTTTTTCATATATAGGGACGTTCTAATATATATGTGATAGCTGTACCAATAGGCACACTATTACTACTTAGCAGAAACGAAGGGGCAAAGCTGACAGTGCCCCTTTAAATCACAAAATAATAGCATGGTACTGTGAGCACGAAAAATGTTCAGCTCAAAAATATCTACAAAATGAGTGCTGTTTCATTTATAGATACCATTTTTTTTATAATTAACAAAAAACAGCATAAAATTCAATTGTCTTTTCCCTTTTTTGACAAATTATTTACACCTACCAAAATCAAAATGTTCACACAACATCTAAACCTGTTGCATAAATGGAATATGTAGCAGTTCAGTGTATGATAATGCATTCATTTTGTACAGTTTCGAGTGACCTCTCGTAACTCTCACTCATGAGGTTACTTGAGGTCACTGGAACTGTACAAGATAAATGCATTATCATACACTGAACCGCTGCATATCCCTTATATATCCTGATGTGGAACCTTTGTGAAAGAGCCTCGGCTCAAAGGTATTGTAATCCTATATTAAAATAAATAAATAAATAAAAAAAACAAGCATAACATTAACAGCAAGAATACTAACCGGTAGAGCAGTCATACAATTGTTGCAAAAATTACACAGAGCACAAGTCAAAAGTCCTACTTAAACTTAAGGACACAATTAGGCACGCATACTCAGCAGTAAAGAAAAGATAAGAAAATGGAATGTGACTTCGACATCAGCTATAGTTGGTAGACATTCTAGATGAATGACATATCAACCCCCCCCCATCTTCCAAACAGACAATGGACAAGTGCTGGGACATACTACGTCATCCATACAGTGATTGCCCTACCCGACCTTCCTGCAATGCTAGAGGGTAACACTGAATTAAAGTCCTTTTCAATGTCTTCATTAGTGACATTGCTGAAGGACTGGAAAGGAAGGTTTGCCTATTTGTGCATGACACCAAGATCTGCAATACAGTAGACACTCCAGAAAGGGTGGAGAAAATGAGGCGGGACTTAGGGAAGCTGGAAATACGGTCCGAAGTATGGCAACTGAGATTTTATGTGAAGAAGTGCAAAATCATGCACCTGGGGTGCTAAAACCCTGAGGAAAGTTACAAGATGGTGGTGGGGGAGTTACTTACTGATGATCACAAAGGTAGAAAGGGATTTGGGAATAATCATCTCAGAGGACCTAAAGGTGGCCAAGCAGTGTACAAAGGCAGTGGGGAGGGCCAGTGGTATACTAGCGTGCACAGGAAGGGATATCACTATGAGAACAAGGGAGGTGGTGATGCCACTGTACAGAACACTGGTGAGACTGTATCTGCAATACTGTGTTCAGTTCTGGAGGCCCCATCTCCGGAATGACATAGACAGGGTGGAGGTACTTCAGAGATGGGCAACTAAGATGGTACAGGGTTTGCAACAGAAGACATATGAGGAGAGATTAAAAGACCTCAATATGCATACTCTGGAGGAGAGGCCAGAATGAGGGGATATGATTGAAACCTTCAAGTACCTTAAGGGCATCAACAAAGTGCAAGTGGGAGACATCTTTCAGTTTAGGAGGTGTACAGGAACGAGGGGACACACTATGAGATTGGGTGGGCAGGATAATGGGGAATGTGAGGAAGTTCTTCTTCACGGAAATGGTGGTTGATGCTTGGAAGTGCCCAACCCCAGGAGGTGGTGGCAGCAAACACTCTGGGGGGGATTCAGAAGTACATGGGATAGGCACAAGGGAACCCTAGAGGTGGGAAAGACATGCTAAAGCCAATGACCAAGTAGGGTCAGAGGACGCTGATGCAGATAGGGAAAACAGGCTGACTGGATGGGCCTAGCAGTCCTTATCTGCTGTCAAACTCCATGTTTCTATGTTTCTAAGGCAGTGTAGGACTCCATCTTTCAGGACTGAGTTTGGGGAGGGGCTGTACAGTCTCTCTCTCTCTGATGTTTCCCAATTTTATAATAAGTTTCTGTTGGGATTTTTATGTTACATTTCCATTAGCCTGCATTCATGAAAACAACAGATGTTTGACAATAGATACGCCTGGCCCTGCATCCTTTGCTGCTGGTTTATGTAATTCTACCCCTATTGCACATGGCGTTTTGAGAGAAAACTTTTGCTTCCTTGAAGCAGCAATATTTGTTAGACAGCACAAAATGTCATCATAGAATATTTTTTGTAACCTAATTCTAGTCAGTAAAGAAGGCTGTAATTACTGATTTTAAACATGGTCTTCTGTTGCGGTTCCTTTCTAACTGTAAATACTGGATTCATATTGCAGATGTATTAAGGCAGTGCTAGCACAAGTTTCTGATGATAAACAGCACCACAACACACCAATCTGTTTAATTCTTTTCACTGTCTCCATGGCAAGAGAGTCAAAACTTTTAAACACGTCAAAACCACTTATCTCAGGAATGAAAGAAAACGAAAAGTAAAAAAGGGGCATATTAATGTTTTTACCAGAACTACACAATTATTAAAAACTAAGATAATGAAATGTTGTGCATACTAACATTTACTGCTATCAAGGGAACTAAAAAGCATTTCTACCCAACAAACAAGGTGACATCAATGGAACAGGCAGTATAGGGGTCTGGTCCAAGGTGCAGTCTTACCTACCAAGGCACTCTCATTTATGAAATGCAATAAAATAATTCCTTTCTCTTAATTGGGAATACTCAAATTCAAATAAAACCTCATTTATGAAATGATCAGAGGTGTTTTACAGACTTAGTCACAACAACTCATTAAAGATCAGCAAGGGTATGCAAAGCTAACCGAGGCTGCCACCATTAACATATAAGGTCATGGCAGGCACCAAGTAATCCATAAGGATTAGTGTTTTCTGTGCATCAGTTATATAGTAATTACAAACTGGACATGGGTATTTATGTGTTATGCTTTCTTAAAATGAAATATCATGACTATGTGCTGGAAAGCATACATCCTGTATTAATAACATCCTGAAAACTAATAGTGCTTTAGTTACTAGTTCACCAATGAACTGTCAAAATCAGTGTATCTTTCAGACAAGCTCTGACTCTAGATCTGGAAGATGTATGATGTCCCACTACTGACCAATGTGACATGGCTTCTTCCCTTCAGGTTCATTCAATGGACTTCGATGATACCTGGCATCCAGCTACCCACCCTTCTGGAGCAGTCCTCCCAGCTATCCTGGCTGCTGCAGAAATGTTGCCACCTGACTCCAAGCCTAATGGCCTTAGTTTTCTGCTTGCCTTCAATGTGGGCATTGAGGTGCAGGGGCGACTCATGCACTTCTCCAACGAGGCAAGCAACATCCCAAAGAGGTGAGGATTCGTTCTCTAGAACAGGAGGAGTGAAATATGTAGATAGGCAGTGCAGTCACATGTGGAATTTATAAAGTCAGTGGCAAAACCATCTAGATATCACTTTGGCTTTATTTCTGGTGGTTATCATATACCATCCCAGCACCATAAATATGTAAAGATAATATACTAAGTCTGTAATATATTATATTCATATGTATACACCACAGCGGGGACACAGCTACAGACAGTGCCATGGGGAACGATTAGATATCGAGTTATGTAACCAGATCAAGATCCTACGAGTAAAGCTATCTTACATTGGATATACTGTATACCCTAAAAATTTGCAAGGACACTCCAATCTCCTATAAATACATAAGAGACCAACTTGGTAAATGGCTGCTGATTATACTTTTCTGAATAGCGGATGGATTCCTTTTATTTTCAGTATGTATGACATGGAAGACAGGAGGCGGAGCGGGGACATGACAGAAAGCTATAAATACCTCACGGGGAGTGAATAAGGTACAGGAAGGGGATTATTTTTTCAGAAGAGAAGGTGCTCAAGAATAAGGTGGCATGTAATGAAGCTGGAAATGAGGAATTTAGGAGGGATGTGAGGAAGTACTTCTTCACTGAACGAGTAGGGGATGCCTGGAGCAGTCTTCCAGTGGAAGAGGTAGGGTGAAAACAGTGGTGGGCTTCAAGCATGCATGGAAGAGGCACAAAGGAAACTTAGTAACTAGGACCTGCGGTGACAGTATAGGCAGGGGAAAAAATGGGCAGACTGGGTGGTCTTTATCTGCTGACAAATTATTATGTTTCTAGGTGTAATGCAACCAAATTCAGAGGGGAGTTTACAGTGGGTAATCAAAATCTGACACAGAATAAGGAAAAGCTATAGGGCTGCAACACAGCAGAAGTAGTAACATATTCTTTTATTTATTCAAGTGTGAACATGGACAATCCTTATAGAGCCATATGGCTCCTTTTCAATGGCTACCATTAGCATATAGAAACCTGGTTACATAAATAGAGAAGCAAGTAAAACAATCGAAGCCATATCGTTATAGAACAAAGTATCCCTTTAAAAATATAATTATTATAAAAGGAGTTGTGGAACAAAGACTTAAATTTAGAAACATAGAAAGATAGACTTTGACGGCAGATCAGGACCGCTTGGCCCACCTAGTCTGCTCTTTTCCCTACCTAGAGGACAAGCTGCAGATCCTATTTTACTAACAGACTATTTCTTCCTACCCCCACAAAAATTGCCTTATGTCTGTCCCATGCATTCTTTTATTCTCCCACAGTTTTAGACCCCACAACCTCCTCAGGAAGGCTATTCCATGTGTCCAGCACCCTCTCTGTGAAAAAATACTTCCTCACATTGCCCCTGAACCGTCCCCCCTCTATCTTCAAATTGTGTCCTCTTGTTGTTGCACATCTCTTTTTCTGAAAGATGCTACCCTCTTGGACTTTGTTGATTCCACTGAGGTACTTAAATGTTTCTATCATGTCCCCCCTCTCTCTCCTTTCCTCAAGGGTATACATATTAAGCTCCTTTAGCCTCTCCTCGTATGGCTTCTCTTGCAGACCCTGCACCATTTTAGTGGCCCTCCTCTGAACTGCCTCCATCCTGTCTATGTCCTTGCAGAGATGGGATCTCCAGAACTGGACACAGTACCCCAGATGGGGTCTCACCAACTGTCTGTACAGGGGGATAACAACTTCCTGTTTTCTGCTGGTGATGCCTTTCCCTATACATCCCAGTATCCCCCCAAACCTCTCTACCGCCTTCTCACATTGCTTGCCAACCTTAAGGTTATCTGATATGATTACCTCCAGGTCCCTTTCCTTTTTTGTTGTTGTTACTACCTCCCCCCATTGTGTAATCTTCCCCTGGGTTTTTGTTTCCCAGGTGCATTACTTTGCACTTCTTTGCATTGAATCCAAGCTGCCATACTTCTGACCATTCCTCCAACCTTGCCAAGTCCCTTCTCATCCTTTCCATGCCTCCTTGTGTATCAACCCTGTTGCAGATCTTTGTGTCATCTGCAAAGAGGCATACTTTTCCTTCCAGTCCCTCTGCAATGTCACTTATAAAGACATTAAAAAGGACTGGACCCAGTATTGAACCCTGCGGTACCCCAGTAGTAACCCCTCTTTCTTCAGAGTGGACTCCATTTACAATTACACATTTGGACACAGTACTCAATATTCACAGGTTAGATATTTGTGCTCTGAAGACCATGAGTGGTGTACTGAAACTTTGAATAAGGGGAAAAAAGCTTGAATGAGGAAAGGTTTGTTACTGGCAATATTCGATCTGTACAAGCCTTTCCCTGTATGGAGCTACCGGTATATTACATTGGAGTAGAGCCAGCCGGCACTAGGGTACGCTGGGAACTTTTCTATAGCAGGGGGTTTACACCTTATGCTGGCTGGACCAACCCCACAGTGTTTTTTTCTTTAATGATATGTCTTATCACGTGTATATTACAATTATAAAAAGTGTCTTAACTCCATGTCCTTAACCTTGTCCCATGCCGATTTCAAAAACATAGACTCAGCCCTGACCTGTATGATTTAGTTTAATTGTAACCCTTTCTATACCCGAGCCTCCTGTAGCTCTGTAGGTCTCCTTATACCCTGTCTTTACTCCAAGGGTTTTCCTCAAAGAATAAAACTCAATATTTTCCTCAGGATAAGAAATTCCACTCCTAGTGCGCCTTCACTCAGAAAATCATCCTACTGCTCTTTTACAAGATATGTCCATTACAATGGGGTTAGAAACATTGAAACATAGACTTTTATGGCAGATAAGGACCGCTTGGCCCACCTAGTCTGCCCATTTCCCTACCTACAGGATAGGCCGCAGATCCTAGTTAACCAACAGCCTATTTCTTCCTACCCCCCACAAGAACTGCCTTATGTCTGTCCCATGCATCCTTGAATTCTCCCACAGTTTTAGACCCCACAACCTCCTCAGGAAGGCTGTTCCATGCATCCACTACCCTCTTTGTGAAAAAAATACTTCCTCACATTGCCCCAGAACCCCCCACCCATCTTTAAATTGTGTCCCCTTGTTCTTGCATGTCTCTTTTTCTGAAAGAAGCTACCCTCATGGACTTTGTTGATTCCACTGAGGTACTTAAAAGTTTCTATCATGTCCTCCCTCTCCCTTCTTTCCTCAAGGATATACATATTAAGCTCCTTTAGTCTCTCCTTGTATGGCTTCTCTTGCAGACCCTGCACCATTTTAGTTGCCCTCCTCTGGACTGCCTCTATCCTGCCTATGTCCTTGCGGAGACGGGGTCTCCAGAACTGGATGCAGTACTCCAGATAGGGTCTCACCAACTGTCTGTACAGAGGGATAACAACTTCCTGTTTTCTGCTGGTGATGCCTCTCCCTATACATCCTAGTATCCCCCAAGCCCTCCCTACTGCCTTCTCACATTGCTTGCTAACCTTAAGGTCATCTGATATGATTACCCCTTGGTCCCTTTCCTTTTTTGTTGTTGTTACTACCTCCCCCCCATTGTGTAATCTTCCACTGGGTTCTTGCTTCCCAGGTGCATTATTTTACCCTTCTTTGCATTGAATCCTAGCTGCCATACTTCTGACCATTCCTCCAACCTTGCCAAGTCCCTTCTCATCCTTTCCATGCCTCCTTGTGTATCAACCCTGTTGCAGATCTTTGTGTAATCTGCAAAGAGCATACTCACATGTATTTTTTTTCTAATTGTTTAACCAGGTGAGAGACACTAAGCTGAAAGCTTGTTTACAGGTGCAGCCTGGGAGCACAGAGAAGTTAAGCGACTTGCTCAGGGTCACACAGTATGCAAGTGGGGGCTGTGGGATTCAAATCCAGGTCTCCAGATTTGCAGCACAGAGCCTTAAACCACTGTGCTATACTGCCTCCTTTGTGGGTTCTTTGTGTTTCTAACTCTGTCTCTTGCCCAAGGTGTGATACTTTATACATCATTGAATAAATCATTTTACAATACATTCTGCTCCCTGGAATCCCTCTGGAGAGAGCTTTCAGACTGATTGTTATCTGTTGTCTCGTTTACTGTGCCCCATCATTTCTCCAGGTTGGAGGAAACTAGAGATATATCTCTGCTGCAGTTACCAGAATACAAAATAAATATTTCTGTATTTTATACTTCATGCATTTTATTAAAACTCTGTTTTTTGTCTCTTTTTTTTCAGATTCCATCCTCCCTCAGTGGTTGGCACCCTAGGAAGTGCCGCTGCTGTTGCTAAGCTACTGTCTCTGAACCGCACTCAGTGCATTAGTGCCTTAGCCATCGCATCTTCCCTGGCAGGTGCTCCCATGGCCAATGCTGCTACACAGGCTAAACCCCTTCATATTGGGAATGCTGCACGTCTTGGACTTGAGGCTGCCCTGCTGGCCTCCAGAGGGATAAAGGCAAACCCCCTGATCTTAGATGATGTGCCAGGTTGTGCTGGATTCAATGCATTTTATGGTGATTACCAACCCAGGGCACTGCTGCTCCCAGAAGAGGCTCCTGTGTTCCTCTTAGAGGAGCAGGATATTGCCTTCAAGCGCTTCCAGCTCATCTGGGCATGCACTGGATAGCTGATGCAGCTGTTTCAGTAAGGAACTCATTGGCCAACCACTGGCTCCTTCTCCCATCCATGATCAATGCCATCATCCTGAGGGTTCCAGTCTCCAAGTACATCAACAGACCCTTCCCAGAATCAGAGCACGAAGCCGCCATTCATTCCAGTTCAATGCTTGCACAGCCCTCCTGGATGGTGAAGTGAATATTGAGTCCTTCCATAAGGGCAGTCGGCTCCGTTATGAGCTGCTGGAGCTGCTGAGCAAGGTAGTAGTGGAGCACCCTTCAGACAATCAGGCCAATTTTGACCGTATGTATGGAGAGATAATTCTTGTCTTGAACAATGGAGATATTCTAAGAGGCAAATGTAACACCTTCTATGGGCACTGGAGAAACCCTCTAACTAAGGAATCTTTAGTCAAGAAGTTTGAAACCAATGCTTCCTATGTGCTGGAGAAGGAAAGCATAGAGGCAATTGTTGAAACAGTGGAGAACGTGGAGAACTTGAAGGATTGCTCCAAGCTGGCCTCCTACTGCTCATAATGTACAGCTTCTGTCAATACCATGAGTATAATGAATACCCAGACAGACAGCCAGTGCAACTAAAAAGATTGAATATGGCTGAATTGCCCAGTGAAGGAGAACAAACATCAAATGTTCTCAATTATTACCAGCTGATGTTTGTGAATGTTATTTAAAATGTGATGGCAACATATATATTTTTATTGTATTTATGGTTTGAAAGTATATTTTAAAATATTTATGGAAGAGGCTAACAACATAACTCAGCAGTGTATTGCTTCCCCGGGCTGTTGTCAACCTTCTGCACATAGCAATGGTGACATTTTACAGTAATCCCTCGTTATAAGGAGCACCTCCATCTCTGAGCCGTAACTTTTGTTTGTTATAATAAGGGGTCACTATAGCAAGGATACATGCTAATTCCACTGCTGTCTGGTTCACAAAGTCAGGACTCCACAAATGCTTGTGCATTATGTGAACTGAAGCATTCAATAAGTATCAGTCGTGCAGCTGTTAATGGTACCAAATTGTTATTGCAATGTTTGCACACTGCAGTTACACAATATTGAGCAGCTAATTAATGTAACAATGTCTGACTTTAGGACATTCTACGGACCCCCAAATAAAAGTGTTTCCTTTAGTTAATATAGGTTATGTAATTTAATTATGTGATATAAATACCCCTGCTCTGTAATTACTGCAGATATATTTACACAGGTCTTTGTTGTAAATGAGGGTCATTCCCAAACAAATGTATCCTGTATAAAAATAAAATGTTATGAAATTAAATGAAATTTAAGTAATACATCATGATACGATTTGAGTGAAGGTTAATGGGTGATTTAACTGCACATCACGTGGCATGTCATGAACCGCAGCTGAGTGACTTAACCACATGAGTAAGGGGAATTCCCCAAATAGCCACATCCTGGAGTGCCATATTGCTATTACATAATGGATACATGTATAAAATAAATGTTTATAATTTGTTTATATTTTGTTTTGCTATTTATAAATGCTCTTTCTTAGCTGTGAGTTACTATAGGATTTACCTATAGGTAAAGACTTCAGTTGATTACTCAAGTTATAGAATATTTTATTTCCACTGTAAAATTATATTTAATTACATGTGTTTCATGTAACAAAAACCGCACTTTGAGTATTTTTTCATTTCATAGTTTTTTCATGTGTAGGTCCTGACAGCATTGAGTCTAAAGTTTTTTCTGCTGTTAATATAAATTATTTCATATAAATATTGCTGTAAGTACCCTTGCTCTGCATTTATTGGGGTTATAGTAATTATTACGTGTTCCAGGTAACAAACTGCTTATTTTAAATATATTTTTATGTAATTGTTTTTTCATGTGAAGGCCTGATAATGTTAACTCTGGTTTGGTCTATGAATATGTTTCTATACAGATTTTGTACCATTTAGTATGATTGCTCCAATTAAATTTATTATCAACTTTACTAAATGTTTTATTTTGTTAATATACAATATCACACTGGAAGGTCTTTCTTTCTTTCTTTCTTTTTTCTTCAAGAGCTGCTGATACCATCAGAAGAACTTTATCAAAACATACTATTTAAATGCAGTCCAGCTTGTATTTCACATTAGTTCTGTATTCTTCATACCCATTATTTATTACTGAGGTCATTTTCATAAAAACAGGCTCTTTGCTCCTGAAGAGTTCATCTTTTCTGGTTTCTGTCTCCCCAGCTGAGGTCATAATGCAGGCTTTGTGACATTACAGGTACTTCCATGGCAACAGGCTGTGATGTTACAACAGAGGATTATGACTTGAAGTAAGGAGTCAGCTGTAGAGACAGATAAACTCTGAGGAATAAAGATCATGCATTCATGGAAATGTCCTTAGTAATAAACATAGGGGAGGAGGAATCTCTAGAAGATATATGGATTGGAAGCGGAATTGTACCTAACTATTATGTTTTTCAAAGTTTTTTTTTAAGGCGTCAGCAGCTCTTTAAACAAATACTGAAATGGTAAATTGTGTCGCAAACTACAGTATATTGAATTTTTTAAGTATTTTTTTTTACAATTTATTTATTTAATTTTTTTAGGGTATGGAGCAGAAATTTATTTTATTTATTTATTTGTATATTTGGAAACATTATACCTCATTCCCAGATTCATTCTGGGGAAGTGGGGTATATTGAGGAATAAAAGGTAGTTTTCCAGTAGTCATATGATTTATTTACCTTGTTTAAGTCAGCTGAGATGCAATATCCATACCATATCACATTTTCTGTTGGGAAATCTTATTTTTTTACTATAGAGGTACTTCTTAGAGGCTGTTCTGTCTCCTCTCTGGGTGGTAACCTTTCAAATCTGCCATCCCAGATCCCTGTTGTGCTGGAGACAGGAATATCATTGTCATACAGATAGTCTGTGGGAGGGAAGTCTCTCATATTTTCTCCATTTTTCCTCCCTCTAAGGGGTAAAATGAAGGCTATCTCTACTTATTTGGGACATTTGAGAAGTATGGACAGTGGGGTTCAGAGAGGTAAAATGATGGTCATCTCTGCTAATGTGGGGCAATTCTGAGGTATGGAGAGAAGAGTTCTGAGAGGTAAAATAAGTGCTGTTCCTCCAAATGTAGGACAGTTGAGAGGTATGGAGAGGGGTTCCGAGAGGTAAAATAAGAGATGTCCCTCCTAGGGGTTCTGAGAAATCAAATAAGAGATGTCAATCCTAATGTGGGACAATTGAAAGATATGGAGAGGGGTTCTGAGAGGGAAAATACGAGATATTCCTCCTAATGTGGGACAGTTCAGAAGTATGGAGAGAGGTTCTGTGAGATAAGAGATGTCTATCCTAATGTGGGACAGTTGAGAGGTATGGAGAGGGGTTCTGAGAGGCAAAATAAGAGCTGTCCCTCCTAATACGGGGCAGCTGAGAGTTATAAAGAGGGGTTCTGAGGAAAAATAAGGGAAGTCCCTCCTAATGTGGGACAGTTGAGAAGTATGGATAGGGGCTCTGAGAGGTAAAATAAGAGCCGTCCATCCTAACATGGGACAGTTGAGAGGTATGGTAATTCTCTCCTGTAAGCCATGGATAACCCTATCCCTCTACTGTCACCTTCATTTTACTATATTCACCATCATCCCCCCAGATTTCTAGCACTCCTTCCCCTTCCCCAAATTGCTCCCCCTTACTGGCCTCCATTGATCTCTCACAGAATGTAAGGGACACCAAATGCTCTCCATGGGTTCCCCTCCTACTACCCCCCCAGGGCTTGTATCCCTCATCTACTCCCCTCCTCCTACATCCCTTTACCTCACCCCTTCCTCTCCTTTCACCCTTTTCTTTAATGTAAGCGCTTGTTTACTTACTAACCCAGCACTTGTTATTGTTCACTTTTTCTACATATTATGCACAACTCTGTTTTAACACTGTTTATAACACCTGCCTTGCAACTGTATGCTAATGTTGATCTTGTAACTTGAATATAACAAGAACAAGATTCTCCCCTCCCACCTTACACCTCCTTCTCCATTCCCCCTCTCACTGCCCCCCTTTTCTTTTACATAAGCACTTGTTTACTTATTAACCTGGCACTTATTATGGACCACTCTTTCTACCTATTATGCGCATCACTGTAGTACCACTGCTTCTAACACCTGCCTTAGAACTGTATGTTAATGTTGATCTTGTAACTTGAATGTTTAATGTTTCACTCTTATTGTACCCCTTTCCCCCAGGTCACATTGGGAGACAAGCGGCTTGTCACTCGTGTGCCATCCTGGTGAAACATTTTAATAAATAAATAAATAAATATAGAGAGGGGTTCTGAGAGGTAAAATAAGAGCTATCCCTCCAAATGTGGGATAGTTGATAGGTATGGAGAGGGGTTCTAGGAGGTAAAATAAGAGACGTCCATCCAAATGTGGGATGGTTGAGAGTTATGGAGAGGGGTTCTGAGAGGTAAAACAAGAGACATTCCTCCTAATGTGGAACAGTTGAGAGGTATGGAGAGGGGTTCTGAGAGGTAAAATAAGAGATGTCCCTCCAAATGTGGGATAGTTGAGAGTTATGGAGAGGGGTTCTGAGAGGTAAAACAAGAGACATTCCTCCTAATGTGGAACAGTTGAGAGGTATGGAGAGGGGTTCTGAGAGGTAAAATAAGAGACGTCCCTCCTAATATGTGGCACTCGAGAGGTATAGAGAGGGGTTCTGACAGGTAAAATAAGATGCCCCTCCTAATGTGGAACAGTTGAGAGGTATGGAGAGGGGTTCTGAGAGGTAGAATGAGGGATGTTCCTCCTCATGTGGGAGAGTTGAGAAGTGTAAGAACCATGAACTGTAGATACTTTTATGGTGTAATCAGTCATTTAGTGAACTAAGGCTCCTATGCTGCAGATACTGACATTGTTGCAGGGTTGCTGGACTCAGCTGGGGACAGATTATTTTCCAGTGCATTTGTACCTGTTGCTGGCCTACCACTGGGAGTTACTGACTGAGAGAGAAACTTCTCCCACGCCATTACCCACAGAACTATGTGTGAAGCTGTTAAATTGTAACCTTACACACACACACACACACACCCACCCCACTAAATGCAGTCCGTTCTGCTTAGAGCAAAACTGCATAATGCTAAAGGGGATAAAATATTACCTGAAACATATATTTCTTGTCCTCAAAAACAATTCTTCATTGAAAAAAACTGAAAAAAAACCCACGGTGTGGAGGATTGAAACGTATTGTGCAACCATTAGTTGAGATGTTGAAATGGTGTCACAGCTGATGGTTGTACCTTGGGTGCTTTACCCTAAGTACCTATATATTTCATTAGAGTGGGGCCCATCACATTATAGAGCTGCAAAATGTATGCCCATCATGAATTTTCATTTACATTTTGTATATTTTGCGTATTTACTTTCCCCTGCCTCTTCATAATGAGATCCACAAACAAGGAAACCAAATCCCTGTCCCCTGCACTCCATTTGCTTGAGTTTCTTGCCTTCACCTAACATCACAATCTTCTGCTTGAGACATCCTAGTCTGTTACTGTGGAAATAATAATGACATCACAAGCAGAGGACTGTGATGTCAGATAAGCAATCTGAGCAGATACTGCCCTATGAACAGGGATCCTATTTTCATTCAAATGTATGTAGTTCACAGGTTCATAGGTTCATAGTTGGATTCGAGTTCTGTAGACAATTTGTCCTTAATGAACTCACAACCTACTTATTCTATTGATGGAACATAACTTTTTTGTTTCCCACGTGTTGATCTAGTTGATATTTAAAAGTTTCTATTTTTTTCACTTTCCACCACCTGTTTGGGTAATTCAGTTCAGCTTTTTATTACTCTTTGTGTTAAAAAAATCACAAAGTTTTTTAGTTGTATTTGTTTCACCATTTAATCTATAGTTGTGTGATCTAGTTTTCTTATTTAGTTCTAAAAAATGGGAAAACTAAGAAGATCATGAGGGAAAGCTGGGCACAGAGCTACTCCTTAGCAATGACAAGGCAGATACTTTCAACCACAGTTACAAACTTCAATGATAAATACACACAACAGCATATGACCTGGTGTGATACTAAATGTTTTGCTCACAATCAAGAGCACATTTTCACTAGCCAGCCTACTGGAAACTAATGAAAATTTGCTCGTGGAATGATAATACATGATTCAGTGATGATTCTGAAAGTTGATTGTTCAAAAGTTACACATTTGTACTAAAATGGAGCCTGTATGAGAATTACAGGTTATGAGCTTTTGGGATATTGGGGGCCAATGAGGGTCCTATTTTTAAATTGAGACTCCCTTCCCAATACAACATACACCACTTATGTAGCACTCTTTTACAAAACCCTTTACCCTTTTCCATAGACTCCCATGCCAGATCAATGTGATATATTATACAATGGCAAGAAAGAATCTTGGATCCATGGCATTATCCCAGCATAACGCCACAGGCCTACTGTCATCAATATGGAGGAGCATTTAGATACTCTCTTTTTTTGCATCTCCTCTTAAGAAACAAAATATTTTCCACCTAATAAAAACATTCTTTAAATTTTTTATTTTATTTTATGTATAACAACAAGCCATTGTATAATAGGAATAATGCACTCCAGGGTGTGTGTCATGCTGGGATAATTCCATGCCTGGTGCACTGGACGCACTCGGCCTGCGGTGTTGTGCTCAAACCCCCAGGCGTGGCGTTATCCCAGCATGACACACACCCTGTCATGCATTTTTCCTTTAGTGTACTATAGCTGTATATATCAGACAGCTCCTAGTACTCATTTGCACCACTAGATGTCATAATGCCCTACTAATGTCAAGCTACATGCAGATATCTGAGTATTGTACTTTGGATGATGATGCTTGAAAGAGGTGAAGCGGTTGATCAGGCAGGTGAATTACAAGTGTGTGCCATTTTATTTCATTTATTTAGTTAGCTCTTGTCATGAGCACTTTTTACTTCTAGTCCCTGGCAAACTCCTTGAACAAGCGAAGCACTTCCACACGCCTTTTGCCAGATCAGCTGGTGCCTATCTCAGTGGCTGGAATGGCTACCCCTGTGATGCCACACCATAACTACATGCAGCTTGCTTTGTCTGGAACTAGAGTGCATGATTCATTATTTTATCATAAGGAAGATGTTTTTATAAACAAAACTCTGCTTTCAAGGAAACAGAGATATGTGAATCCGTCAGACTTTGTTTTATGAATTAATGTGCAAAGTTCGGCAAATTCATAAAGTGAAAAGTACTGATTCTGGAAAATTTCCAACAGTAAAAGTGGCACTTTTCAACTAAAGTTGTGCACATTCGCTGAGCAAAGTTAAAACTTCACTGTGAGTTTGCCATAAAAAGTGTCCTTTCCCAAGAAAAACTCAGTGCGATGTGGCAATGTGAGCAATTCATGAAGTTATCCGTGAAGGTGAATGTGGTAAGATCACCAGAACTTCACTGGGGAAATGAAACTTCACAACATCTGTAATAGGAAATGTACAGAAGTCGGATGGACTGCCTCGTGAAAAGAGATACTCACTGTGACCCACTGTAATACCATGCTGATCACTTTGTTCAGGGCAGAGGTAGCAAGTTTTAAAAGAAAACTACAAGTCCATGTTAACTCTGTGAGCCATGCTTGAAAATAGCTGGAAATAACTGAGATAATTAGTGGATAAATAACTGAATTAGAAAAGAGGGAGAACACCTGAAGCAGTTGATTTTGATTGTTGAATGATAGTGCGTGTCATCAAAAATAGACCATTAAGTTATCCGTCAAGTCATAGACTACTGGGGCTGTCTTCAAAGTTGTGGGAGCTGAGCCCAGCAACACCTCATCTGTAATTTGGGTGTGGAATGGAGAGAGCTCCATCCATTCCTTCCCAGAGAAGAGCAGGAAATGGCACTGAGATGTGTGCAGTGAGAAAGCAGTTCTTGATCTCAGTGTTGCTGATTGGTAGCTGCATTTCATGTGATGTGCCACAAAACTGGACATGCTCAGTGTGCTCTTCCAGTAAAGTGCTGCATCGTGACACTGAAGTACCAAAATGCTGATGGGAAATGGAGTTCCTTCTGATCTGTTTCGCTGGCGTTCAAAACATCAGATTTCAGCTTGTTCACCAAATGCAAATTCAGCATTGGCTCACCTTAAAGTCAGACCCCATTATCCCAGGGAGGACATCAAACAACAAAAAGGCAGGATTGCAGGTAGATATCGAAGGAGTGGATAGACAGGGCATCAGACAGAGTCCTGGTGGGCATGGGAGGTGGGTGGGTGAGATTTCATCCTCCCTCTCCAGTCAGCTATAGGTGTCCCAGTCTGAATTCCCTGCAGATGGATTATGTAGGGTGGTCTGTGACTGGCTGTGAGTTAGCTGGGTATGCCCATCCAACTGTTCACATAGCTGCGCATCCCCAACTGGCTGGAAAAGGAGCATCAATGCCTATGCATCAGATCAAAGGTCACCAAGGATATGTCAGAGTTCAGGGCAGGGGCAGGCAGTGGGTTCCTTTGATTCTCTGCAGCAGTTACCCTCTCATGTTCCGTTCATTGTGAGAATGAATAAAAATTCATAAAATGGCAAGGATAAACCGAGACCTCATTGGATGACTGCCGTCACATGACTGTACATTAAAATACTATCAATGTACTGTCAGAAATTGGTTCCTACAATGAAGGCTGGAAAACCTCAATACCTACAAAGATCTATTTTATAAGGGCAATAAGCCATTCCTGGGTGTGCACTGAAGGATTAACATTGCACTTCCCACTGGCGTAGGGGCATTTGACCTTCAGCCTCATGCTGTACTATGCCACTGGGTCGTGCATCATTAATCGTTTAATGCACTGTCGGTCATGACATATTGCTTACTTACTACTCTCTAGGCAAAGAGGGGGCAGTTATGCAACCAGTGATTCAGATAATTTTAGGACTCAAGTATTTACTGCTGAGCTCCTTCTACCTGTAGTATTTTCTTCCAAATGGTAGTAATATCATTCTTTGACCACTCTTGTACCCCACCACTAAACCAAGTCTCAGTCCCATTGGGCACCTGCAATACTGACTCTCTACCACTGCTGAGAGAGTCATACTGTGACCTTATTTTGAACACTGTCATGTTGCAATAGTTCTTTTGACCAGCCAGTGAGCAACACCTGTCCCGATCCCAACGGGTTCCAATGTGGTGCCATGGCTGCTAGCATCTCATGGTACTACCAACTTTTTAAATGTGTACCACGTATTGTACATCTGCAGGGTGGGAAACAAATTCCTAAAATCAGAAAGTGGGAGAACATCATTCAACATGGTAGTAAAATACTCCTTCACTCCCCTTATCTGTTGTCCTGTATGCAATGCAGGAGGTTCCCCTCAGGCATGGAGCATCCAAAATTAACTATCACACTACTTCTTCTGCTGGATGAGCAGCTTCACTGCCTCAGAGTGTGACCCTTAGTCAACTACACAGCAGTGCAACACTGCATCACCAGGTGACTGGGTAGCCTATTTTTAACTGTTTTTTTTGCTTTAAATCCCATTGAAAAAACAGGATCCAAAGTTCTACTAGGTGTACCACCTTGGACAACAATCAAAATTTTTCTGACTTCCAAACCCTAATCAGATTTTTTCTGGCTTCTAAAACCTTTGAGTCTCAGTGCCTTTTGCATGTCTTTCATTCCTATTATTGTTATACATACATGGTGGCCTGCCAGAGATGTCACTTAGGAAACTAGAGTGTCACTGTGTTGTTTTTGTGAGAGGAACTGATAACAAAGCAAAGCCATGGTTCTGTCAGCCCAAACTTTTCAAGATGCTCTTATTCTATAAGAGATATCTCAACCAGGAATCATCAGTATACTGTATACGAGTATTTTAAATCATGCACTTTTCCTAAGTGCTGGAAACACTTCAATTCTTTTGAAATAAATGTGACACTGGACCTCTACACTGCAGATGCAAGAATGGTTACTTAACTGCAGCATGAAACATGCACTGAACACCAGTTAAAATGTCCTGCAACACTCAGTGCTGATTGGCTAATACTGTATCATGTGATTTAGAAATGCATGTATGAGAGTGTAGTGTGTTCCATTCACAATTGGAGACAGTGTGAGGAAAAGTCCAAGGAATTAAATACTCAGTGGGTAGAGTGGTTAAAGAAAGGAGGGTGAAGGATGGGAGGGTCAGGAGATGGTTCTAGAGGTGATGGAAGAGTTAAGGAGGGTGAGCAGAAGAAAAAAATAAAAGGGATGACAGTAACAGGGACACTGGAAGCATAAAGGATGGAGAAGGAATGGGAGAATACGGGTGGAGTAAAATAAAGGAGTGGAGTGTCATGTGCACCAATGCAAGGAGCCTAGGAAAAAATTCCCGACCTGAGCAACCAGTGTGGAGGCAGAACTGGATCTGTTGGCCATAACAGAATCATGGTTTATCAGCAATCACAGCTAGGATGTGGCCATTCAGTGTCAACATGTTCCAGAAGGATAGAACAGAGGAAGAAAGGGAGGAGTTGTTTTGTATGTGAGTGAAGGCATAAAAGCCACAGCGATACGTAGTAATAACTGGGTCATTGAAGTGCTGGAGGTTCTATGGTTGTTAGAGACAGGGTCTGGGGTCTTTATCAGGTGGGTGTGGTGTACAGATCATCAACACAGGAAGGAGTTATGAAGGCTCTGTACGGAGAACGAAGGCAAAATGGCAAGCAAAGGGGAGGTTTTGATTATGAGGGACTTAATCTTCCTGATGTAGACTAGAGCATTATGACTGGAGCTACAACAAAAGCAGGTCATCCTTGACTCCTACAGGGGCATTTGTCCTGCAGCTGGTTGCAGAACCCACTGAGGATGGGGCAGTGCTGGACCTTGTTCTTACAAAAGGGATAACATTGAAGGTCACACTGGATAGCCCCTGGGTACAAGTGATAATTGTACAGTGTGGTTTAGTATACAAACTGGGAAGAAGGAAAAATACACTAGTAGGACGAGGGTCCTGGACTTCAGGAGGCAGATTTTAAAAGAAATGGGAGGAAGCTGTAGTAAACACATTGAAGGAAAGTTGGCTGTGGGGGTGGAGGAACAATGAAAGAGAGATAAGGGAGGAATAAATAAGGCAATGGCAGAGTTGTCTGAAGGAAATAAGCAAAGGCAGGAGGTTATTTAGACATTATTGATTAATATTATTTCTTAACTGAAGGTAGAGACACAAATAAATGATTTATATTTTAAAACCTTGTTCTAATTTCCTAGAAGGATAGTAGGGTATTTGTTTCTTTATCGCACAGATCATTTAATCTTCAATTCATCATCCAAACGAACCAGTATCATTGAATCCTTTCCCATTGTACATTAGTTGTGATTATTCCATAAGGGTATAAGTTAAGTGGGACTGATTTAAGTTTAGGACTTTGGTTAAATGTTTGCAAAGCTAGATTGTGGAAGTAATAGTTGGTGTGTATTTAAATGTTTGAGCAAAGGTAGAAAAGGGTCATCTGAAATTAGCTTGAAGAAAATTCATAAAATGGCAAGGATAAACCGAGACCTCATTGGATGACTCACACATACGACTGTACATTAAAATACTATCAATGTACTGTCAGAAATTGGTTCCTACAATGAAGGCTGGAAAACCTCAATACCTACAAAGATCTATTTTATAAGGGCAATAAGCCATTCCTGGGTGCACTGAAGGATTAACATTGCACTTCCCACTGGCGTAGGGGCATTTGACCTTCAGCCTCATGCTGTACTATGCCACTGGGTCGCATCATTAATCGCTTAATGCACAATCGGTCATGACATATTGCTTACTTACTACTCTCCTGGGCCAAGAGGGCAGTTATGCAACCAGTGATTCAGATAATTTTAGGACCCTGAAGTATTTACTGCTGGCTCCTTCTACCTGGTAGTATTTTCTTCCAAATGGTAGTAATATCATTCTTTGACCCGTCTTGTACCCCACCACTAAACCAAGTCTCAGTCCCATTGGGCACCTGCAGCCACTGACTCTCACCACTGCTGTGGAGTCATACTGTGACCTTATTTTGAACACTGTCATGTTGCAATAGTTCTTTGACCAGCCAGTGAGCAACACCTGTCCCGATCCCAACGGGTTCCAATGTGGTGCCATGGCTGCTAGCATCTCATGGTACTACCAACTTTTAAATGTGTACCACGTATTGTACATCTGCAGGGTGGGAAACAAATTCCTAAAATCAGAAAGTGGAGAACATCATTCAACATGGTAGTAAAATACCCTTCACTCCCCTTATCTGTTGTCCTGTATGCAATGCAGGAGGTTCCTCAGGCATGGAGCATCCAAAATTAACTATCACACTACTTCTTCTGCTGGATGAGCAGCTTCACTGCCTCAGAGTGTGACCCTTAGTCAACTACACAGCAGTGCAACACTATACCACCAGGTGACTGGGTAGCCTATTTTTAACTGTTTTTTTTTTTTACTTTAAATCCCATGAAAAACAGGATCCAAAGTTCTACTAGGTGTACCACCTTGGACAACAATCAGAATTTTTTCTGACTTCCAAACCCTAATCAGATTTTTTCTGGCTTCTAAAACCTTTGAGAGTCTCAGTGCCTTTTGCATGTCTTTCATTCCTATTGTGTTATACATACATGGTGGCCTGCCAGAGATGTCACTTAGGAAACTAGAGTGTCACTGTGTGCTGTTTTGTGAGAGGAACTGATAACAAAGCCATGTGGTTCTGTCAGCCCAAACTTTTCAAGATGCTCTTATTCTATAAGAGATATCTCAAGCAGGAATCATCAGTATACTGTATGTAGTATTTTAAATCATGCACTTTTCCTAGAGTGCTAGGAAACACTTCAATTCTTTGAAATAAATGTGACACTGGACCTCCTACACTGCAGATGCAGAATGGTTACTTTTAACTGCAGCATGAAACATGCACTGAACACCAGTTAAAATGTCCTGCAACACTCAGTGCTGATTGGCTAATACTGTATCATGTGATTTAGAAATGCATGTAGGAGAGTGTAGTGTGTCCATTCACAATTGGAGACAGTGTGAGGAAAAGTCCAAGGGAATTAAATACTCAGTGGGTAGAGTGGTTAAAGAAAGGAGGGTGAAGGGATGGGAGGGTCAGGAGATGGTTCTAAGGGTGATGGAAGAGTTAAGGAGGTGGGCAGAGGAAAAAATAAAAAGGGATGACAGTAACAGGGACACTGGAAGCATAAAGGATGGAGAAGGAAATGGGAGGAAATACGGGTAGGGTAAAATAAAAGGAGGAGGTCATGTGCACCAATGCAAGGAGCCTAGGAAAAAATTCCCGACCTGGAGGCAACCAGTGTGGAGGCAGAACTGGATCTGTTGGCCATAACAGAATCATGGTTTATCAGCAATCACAGCTGGGATGTGGCCATTCCGTATGCAACATGTTCCAGAAGGATAGAACAGGGAAGAAAGGGAGGAGTTGTTTTGTATGTGAGTGAAGGCATAAAAGCCACAGCGATACGTAGTAATAACTGGTCATTGAAGTGCTGGAGGTTCTATGGTTGCTTAGAGACAGGGTCTGGGGTCTTTATCCAGGTGGGTGTGGTGTACAGATCATCAACACAGGGAGAGGAGTTATGAAGGGCTCTGTAGGAGAACGAGGCAAAATGGCAAGCAAAGGGAGGTTTTGATTATGAGGACTTTAATCTTCCTGATGTAGACTAGAGCATTATGGCTGGAGCTACAACAAGAAGCAGGGTCATCCTTGACTCCCTACAGGGGCATTTGTCCTGCAGCTGGTTATAGAACCCACTAGGGATGGGGCATGCTGGACCTTGTTCTTACAAAAGGGATAACATTGAAGGAGTCACACTGATAGCCCCTGGGTACAAGTGATAATTGTACAGTGTGGTTTAGTATACAAACTGGGAAGAAGGAAAAATACACTAGTAGGACGAGGGTCCTGGACTTCAGGAGGGCAGATTTTAAAGAAATGGGAGAACGCCTTAGTAAACACATTGAAGGAAAGTTGGCTGTGGGGAGGAGGAACAATGAAAGAGGATAAGGAGGGAATAAATAAGGCAATGGCAAGTTGTCTGAAGGAAATAAGCAAAGGCAGGAGGAGTTATTTAGACATTATTGATTAATATTATTTCTAACTGAAGGTAGAGACACAAATGATATTTTATATTTTAAACCTTGTTCTAATTTCCTAGAAGGATAGTAGGGTATTTGTTTCTTTATCGCACAGATCATTTAATCTTCAATTCATCATCCAAACGAACCAGTATCCTTGAATCCTTTCCCATTGTACATTGTTGTGATTATTCCATAAGGGTATAAGGTTAGGTGGGATTGATTTAAGTTTTAGGACTTTGTTAAATGTTTGCAAAGCTAGATTGTGGAAGTAATAGTTGGGTGTGTATTTAAATGTTTGAGCAAAGGTAGAAAAGGGTCATCTGAAATTAGTTGTAGCTTGAATAGCAATTGTTCTACATTTGCACATGTAGGGTCATTTGGTTGAGAGTCAGACTAGAATGATGTTGAGGCTTGTTTTAACAGAAAGGCCCTGTGATAGTCTTGCCACCGCTGACGGTTGGAACCTCCTACCTTCCTGGGAGCTCTGAGATTTATAATACTGATTCTAGGAGTTTTGTTGTCCCACAATAATTTTGAGAAGATACCATCTAACTTTTTGTGCGGTTATTTTTATATGGATTGGTAGATTATTTAGTATGAAAATGTTTTGGGGTGAAATAATCATTTTAGTGGAGTTAATCTTTCCCAAAGGGAGAGATTCAGTTTGTACCATCTTTCCAACTCTTTTTATATATTCCTATAAGCACAGAGACATTTGCTTGCATAATTTGGGGATATGGAGTCAATGATGTTTATGCCTAGGTATGTCATTCATTTTTAGCCCATGGAAAGGAGAAGGTGTTGGACATCCAATCTTCTTCAAATTTTCAATGAGAAGGCATTATTTCTTCTGATTAGTCCCAATCAATATGAAGGCCTAAAATGGAACTAAAAATATTAAATGAGGGCAAAGATTCATAACAGAGAAGTAAGCTGAAGTTAATGTAATTACTAAGTCATCTGAAAAGGCAAAGGCCTTATTGTTTATTTTTCCAGTTCTGATACCATGAATATGGATAAAAATCTGTGATAAGTCTGGTACCTGAGGACTGGAGGAGGGCAGATGTGATTCCCTTCACAAAAGTGGGAGCAGGGCAGAAGCAGGAAACTACAGACCTGTTAGTTTAACCTCGGTGATAGGAAAAATGATGGAATCACTCTGAAGGAAAGAATTGTTGAGTACCTAGAGGCCAGAGGGGCAGAGGACCCAAGGCAGCATGGGTTCACATCGGAAGATCATGCCAGACGAATCTAATAGATTTATTTGACTGGGTGACCAAAGTAGTAGATCAGGGAGGGCTGTGGACATGGCCTACCTAGACTTTAGCAAGGCTTTTGACTAAGTCCCACACAAAAGGTTAATATACAAGTTAACCAGCCTTGGAGTGGGTCCAAAGATGATAGCCTGGGTAAAGTATTGGTTGAAGAATAGGACACACAGGGTAATAGTAAATGGAGTCCACTCTGAAGAAAGTGGGGTTACTAGTGGGGACCGCATGGTTCATGAGTTAGGACTAGTCCTCTTCAATGTCTTTATAAGTTTACATTGCAGAAGGACTGGAAGGAAAAGTATGTCTCTTTGCAGATGACACAAAGATCTGCAACAGAGTTGATGCACAAGGTGGTGTGGAAAGGATGAGAAGGGACTTGGCAAGGTTAGAGGAATGGTCAAATGTATGGCAGCTTAGATTCAATGCTAAGAAGTGCACGGTAATGCACCTAGGAAACAAAACCCAGGGAAGCGTACACAATGGGGAGAGATACTAACAACAACAAAAATGGAAAGGAATCTGGGGGTAGTCATATCAGATGACTTAAAGGTGGGCAAGCAATGTAGAGGGCAGTAAGGAGGGCTGGGGAATACTGGGATGCATAGGAGAGGCATCACCAACAGAAAACAGGAAGTTGTTATCCTCTGTACAGACAGCTGGTGAGACCCCATCTGGAGTACTGTGTGCAGTTCTGGAGAACCAAATCTCGCAAGGACATAGACAGGATGGAAGCTGTCCAGAGGAGGGCAACTAAATGGTGCAGGGTCTGCACCAGAAGACATATGAAGAGAGACTAAAGGAGCTTAATATGTATAGCCTCGTGGAAAGGAGGGAGAGGGGGGACATGATAGAAACTTTCAAGTACCTCAAGGGAATCAACAAAGTCCAAGAGGGTAGCATCTTTCAAAAAGACGGTGCAAGAACAAGGGGCACAATTTGAAGATGGGGAGTGGCTCAGAGGTAATGTAAGGAAGTATTTTTTCACAGAGAGGGTTGTGGATGCATGTAATGGCCTTCTGGAGGATTTTGTGCAGTCAAAAACAGTGGTTGAATTCAAGCATGCATGGGACAGTCATGAGGCAATTCTAGGGGTGGGGTAGAAAGAAGTAGGCTGCTGGTTAACTAGGATCTTCAGCTTATCCATTAAGTAGGGAAATGGGCAGACTGGGTGGGCCAAGCAGTCCTTATCTGCCGTCAAATTCTATGTTTCTATGTTTCTAATGCTAGAATAAAAAGAAAGGGGAGGGAGGAAGAAGGCAGCCTTGTCTTGTGCCTGGAAATAATAAAAAATTCTGAGATCGCTCCATGGGAAATTATTGCTTCTTTAAGTGATATAAATAGTAGATACCCATCGTCTGAATGTTTTACCAGAATAATAAACATTTAAGACATTCTGAAATATTCCTATTCTGAAAAATCAAGTGCTTTTCCAATATCCAGATAGAGAGAGAGAGAGAGAGAGAGAGAGAGAGAGAGAGAGAGAGAGAGAGAGAGAGAGAGAGAGAGCTATGGAAGGAGCTGAATTATGCCCAGAAGTCCAGCATTTAAAATTTCTATTAAGATGTTGTAATCAAAATTTAGTAATGAAACTGGACGATAGTTTGAGCATTCCAGCGGATCCTTGTTTTTATTTGATAATAAGGAAATGGGAATGCCATTTAAGGTGTCCATAAATTTTTCTTTTCAAAGGTTTCTTGATGATAGACCTGATTAGAAATTCATTTATAATTGGATTATCATGCTTGTAAAGTCACTGTGGAGGCCACCTGGCCCTGGAGCTTTCCTTGGGGTGCCTTTTCAATAATCTGAGTAATGTAAGTATTAAACCACAACAGAACATGGTTCTACTGTGGCATTAATCTATGGTTGGGCTGGTTCGCCATCCAAGTACATCCAAGCTGCCAACCATTGATTAATGCCACAAGCAGAACCATGATCTGAGTGGTTTAATGCACTTGTAACATGGCAAGCGCTGGTAGGAGTAACATATTACACAAACAATAAAGAGAAAAATCACACTGTTGTACTGCTTTTGACACATGAAAATGTCATGTTTATTAACAGTACATGACTTGAACAGCTGTGTCTGTTTTACATTGTGATTGCTGCAAATAATCAGAACATTTTACAACTGTGTTTAGATTTATTAATGTTTTAAAACTATTAGTAGAGGTTTTCCCATACAAAACTGCTGTAATCATTGCCAATATACTTCGCTTCTAAGCGTGTTAAATATTGCCAATTGCTATGCTGCCTGGATAAGAATTATTTATTACCTGCTGTTCTTGAGCCAGGGCTGCTGCAGTTACCGGTGATGATTATCGAGAGTCCCATTAGAGAGACAACGGGAGTGGGAGGGTTCGGGATGTCTGGAGACCTCGTATTCTGGACTGCCATTCTAAAATACTGTCCACCTGGCCATCCAGAGCACTAAGGGGTTTTAACTGAGCCCCTCCCCAAACAGCACTTTCTACTCTTACATATATTTATTATTTAAGTTCCTTTCTGTATATGTTTATTTTCTCACTTTGATCCAACTGTAATCTTCAGTTCTAAATGTCCCTTTTCCTTCTGTGCTGTCCTGTATCTCTTGTATCTCTTGGTTCTCTGTTTCTGCTCCTACTGCTACTATATTTTCTTCATATTTAACTAATTGTTCTTTATTTTACAGGTCTGACAGGATGCTGACTCCTTCCTTCCCCATTAGATAAGTATCTCTCTATGCCTAATGTTTCCTTTTCGCTCTGTTTACTCTAAGAACTGTGGATCCTTTGTGGCCCCTTTTATGTCTTTTATTTTATAGGTTTCAAGGACACCGTCCCAGAAGACTCCTACCTCTGGCTCCCTAGTACAGTACTTTGGTAAGAGACTTTGACTTATACCACTTATTAGTTTGACAGTGATGGTGTGGCCATGCTCATTACAGTGTGCATCTGTCGGTGCGAAGCGTGTATGTCTGTGTGTCTGGCTAGGGGACCCCAAGGTGGGAGAAATGGTCCTCCTACTCCAAGTCAACACAAGTTTGAGCCTATGACAATCTCCTGACTCTGAGCCAGCAATGCCTGGAGCCGACAGATCTGTTCCTTCACTAAAGAGGTGCACGTAGATGGGCAGCTTCACAGCCTCCAGAAGGTCTCTGTGAACTGCTGCCCAACAACCACTGCATTATACTACTCCCACATTTCCTTTTTCCTGCTCTTCTTTGCTTCCTGTCCACCTGTCCTAAACCCAGTAAAGCTGTCCTTCTGACACCCAGTGACAGCAAGTCTTTAAACCCTAATGCACCTTAATACCCAGCATCCATTTAACAGCAAGCTTACACTCAAAACCACCCAGCAACCATTTTATCGGCAAGCCCTTCACACAAAAATACCCAGCAGCCATCTAACAGTAAGCCTCTAAATCACAGAACACAGTAATGTATAACGACAGTTTACCAGCAATCCTCTAAATCCAGAAACACACTCATGCCCAGCATCAGTTTAAATATTAAGTCTCTAAGTCCACAATCACACTACTCTCCAAATGCTTACCAGCAAGCCCCCAAAGTACAACCTCTCCACAGTGCAACTCCTCAACCAATACAGTTGCACCTGGGATCTAAAGACAGGTGAAGGAGGACTAGCCACTGCATAAGATGCTGTCTTCCAGGGAGACTGGTGGTCAGAACCCATTGCAACACTGCCACCTGAGTAACTGTAGGGGCAGTCAGGCAACAGTTGTTTGGGAAGGAGAACAGTTGTTTGGGAAGGAGAACAGTTGTTTGGGAAGGAGGACAGATTGAAAAGTCTGAGTGTAAGGCACACCCATTACCCATACACTCCCAGTTTTTAATTATGTGATTAAGCTGGAGATGGCTCCCTGCCTAGCTGGGTAAGTTATTGGATTTTTGGTTGGTACTGCATATTTATCTCTACAATTCTTGCTACATCTGCAAGAAGCAGAGGATACCTTGTGAAAGAAAGTACCTTCTCAGCTGAGATGCTGTGTTAATTCTGTTGCAGGAAACGTCATTGGAGCAACCATGGTGGTAGCACTGGTATGGTCTGAAACTGTCTGCACTCCCAGAAAGACCCTTTCCCCTACTTTTAGGAGCAGATAGGATTGGGGCCGTTACTCTATTTTCATTTTGTAGGGAGAAGGAGTGTCCCACAAGGTCACTGTGTGCTTTCCATGTAAACAAGGAGGGCTCCTGCATGGAGGCTGTGCCACGTGGCACCATGTTGTGAGGCTACGAGAACACTGGGTAGCATGGATCAGGGCACTACTGGGGTATATTTTGGTAAGATTTCAAATGTACAGCTGGTGATTAGCTGATGTTGAGTGATATCTACATTAAGATGTGTGGATGTCTGATCTTGTTGAATGTGATGCCATGATGAACTATATTGCAATCAGTGGGCAGGGTGTTTAGGGAGGGAGCTTTTCTAGACACCAAGAGGTATGGGAAATGGGTCCTCTGGAGGGGCTGCCACTAGACACAAGGATAAATATTACCATCAAAGGGACAGGCTTTGTGAGGGAGAGGATCCTCTAGACATGCAGGTAATATAGTCATGGGAAGGGGAGTTTTTTTGGGGGTGGGGCAGTGGGTGCTTCTAGCTGCCAGTGATGGATATATATATATATATATATATATATATATATACGGGATGGGTGCTCAAGGGTGGGGCTGCCACTAGATGCAAGGCAAGAGTGTACCTGATGGCAGCTGCTGGCCCCACACCAACAGTGGATCCCTGCTGCTTTCAGCTGCCCAGCACCATCACCCCCACACCCAGACCCCACATGACGTGGATAAAAAGGGGATGAACATCCACCCCTTGACTGTCAGTTACTTTGGCACCCATCACCCTGTCAGTTCTACAGGCGTGTGAAAGCTGGTGGTTCCTTTCTGCCCTGGTGGGAGTTGGTGAGTGGAGCAGCGTGCCCCCTCCCAGAGGAGAGAGGGCCCAGGACACTGAATCCTGTCCATATCCCACTCGCTGATGTCCACAAGTGGCCCAAGTTCTGAAACCTGAATCGCTGCTGTGATTCTGGTATCTTCCTGACCAACCCACTATGCCCCACCTGACACAGCTGATAGGTATTTTAAACCGATGATCTAATAAATAAATAAAACAAATAAATAAAATGTTCTTTACTCATACTTCTTACTAACCTGTTTTCCACTTTGTCTCTAGAACCAGTGGAACCATAAAACACCACCCTGGCATTGGAGGACAATGACCATATGTATCAGATAAGTATTTGTTTTATATTTAGAGTTCCTCATTTGTCCCAGTTAGTTACTAAAGAGCTGCAGATCCTTTGTGACTCCTTTGCTATTCTTATTTTACAGGTGCAACTGGATGTTCCCTCAAGCCACCCAGACCACATCCCACAGTCTGCAGGAGCCAGATAAGAGATATTTGTTGTCGCACAACAGTACCTCATTCACCACATTGGTGCACGTATACCCTTGAAAAATATCAAATGAACGCAAAAAAATGCACGACACCAGTCAAGAGTTGCGTCAGCACCAAAAACAGTATACACAGTACTATGAGACTGATTAATGTGTGGAAAATGCATTTGACATTTATTTGTGTCAAAAGGCAAATGCCACCTGGTTGTATATGTGCATGTGAAGCTGGGCTATAGAAAGTCTGTACTGTAGCAGGCATTTTCCTTTGTGGTTACTGCTGGGTGTATACTTGCAGAAGTGCTGTCAGATATGAGGTTTGCACAGTGCCTTTTGTGCTAAGCAACAATTCTTTGTGGAGTCCGATTCATAACTTGCAATGCAACATTGGTGAACAGAGCTTAACTTCAGGAACGTGAAATGGCTAAGAATGACAAGAAAGCCACGGCAAAACTACCACAGGACCCAGAGCGACACTGACATTTTGACATCAACCAGACTTAATCTGAAGATGCAGTTTTATTAGGAGGCCACCAGCAGTAACTATTAAGGAATGTGCCTGATACGGTACTGACTTTCCGTATCCCAGCTTCTAGATACACTGATCCGACCACTTTTTGATGGTGGTTTGCATTTTTGGACAAATGAATGTCAAATGCATTTTGCATACATTTCTCTTGTTATTGAGTAAAGAAATCCTAACAGCTGAGGGGCCCCTTTATCAACAAGAGTTTGCTTGCTTTTAAATGCAGTAATAACTTGTTGTGATGCCACATCCAGTTGTTACGGTGGTTCATAAGAGAAGTGAAGCTCTATGTCAGCATCTAAGAACTGGCATTGGCAGTGGGCGTTGATGTGAAGCACTCTGGTGAAAGTTTTCATTGCAAGTCTCACGCTGCACTCTGGTCACACTGAAAACAGTTTAAAAAGAAGTGAGAGGAGAGCGATACAGCACAGAGGATGCTCCATCCTCTTCCCACCCTGGATGACCACCAGCAACTCAGGTACACTTCCAAAACACGTGTTGCTGGCGTGATGGGCAATAGCATTAGCACTGAGACACGGGCTGGCCATAGCCTTTTCTTTTTTATATGTGCAATGCTTTCTGGTTGTGTTATACTGAATAAAAATGTTATTTGATGTAAACAATAAGAACCAACAGTGTGCTTATTGTGATGATCATAATTACATGTCTCGGTGCATTTAATGGCACTCTGCTGTGCCTTATGCCTAACAGCACACCTGAGGCATGTGATTGTACCACCATAATGCATACCCTGTAATGTATTATTACTTACAAATGACTATTTAAACATAAATATGAGTTTTGGTATTCCTTAGTAAGACTGCAATAGTGTGAGTACTTTATGAATTAGAAGGATTATTATACAGTGCAAGTCCTCCAAATAAGCTATATTAACAATAGTGGAAAGTGAGTCAGATTATTTTCAGCCATTTTATAAGAGAAATAGTATACAACAGGTGTGCATTTGTTGCAGACTTTATGCATGCCTAAAGTGTCTTAAGCATTTGGCTGTGTCTCATGCCTGAAACCACTGTAGGTATGTGTATGTTCTATAATGGACACACACTCTGTCTTAAACAAAAGCATCACAGTTAAACATCATTCAGCTGACTCAGTGGCACTGAGCAAAATTTCATTCCGATATGCTGGCAACCCCAGGTCATGCCACAAGTCCAGATGTCGGAAGCTGAGTCCAGGTGGGAGGGAGTTCAGAGCTCCTTGGATACTCCTGCCTGGGTTAGGGCTGCGCTGCAGTGCTTTACAGCTCCCAGTGGAGGGTTACAGCAATGTCCTTGGCAGTGTGACTATATGTTGCTGGATATTCCCACCCTGGAAACCTCTGGGGCCACACGATTAGTGGGAGGTGGGTGGACAGAGAACTGTAATTATAGACTCAGATATATTTTTATTTTACAGTTCAGTTGTAAAACGTTAATAGTATACACAACAGGTGTGCATTTGTTGCAGAATATATGCATGCCTAAAGTGTGTTAAGCACTTGACTGCATCTCATGCCTACAACCACTGCAGGCATGCATATGTTCTATAACAGACACACACCCTGTCTTGTATTATTAAAAAGATCATGGTATTATTAAAAGATAACAGTTAAACAGCATTCAGCCAGCTCTGTGGCACTGAACAATATTTCATCACTCTGATATGCTGGCAACCCTGGGTCATGCCACAAGCCCAGGTGTCAGAAGCAGAGGCCAGCAGGGAGGGAGTTCAGAGCATCCTATGGATGCTTCCTCCCAGGAGAGGGCTGTGCTGCAGAGCTTTCTACAACAGCTCCCAGTGGAGGGTGGCAGCAATGTTCTTGGCAGCGGTGACCGAACGCTGCCAGTTGTTCCCACCCCAGGAAGCCTCTGAGCTACATGCATTAGTGGGAGGTGGATGGGACAGAAGAATGTAATTAAAGCCTCAGATAGACATATTTTTATAGTTCAGTTGCAAAACTTGAATTTTTGGTACTTTATCACTATCTTCACACTGAGCCATGTCATCCTTTTAGATGCATCGACGCCTGATGTGATGGATACCACCCATGAAGATAAAAATGCTAATATTCTTCAAGCACAATCAAAAAGGTACGAAATCCTGGGATCTAGTTACAGCGGGACTGAATTGTCGTCACTCTGTCGCAAGAGGTGAGCGCCAATTTTTTCTTCTGTTAATATTACCAACTCTGTTCACTGAAGTGGAATAAAACACTTTGAGATGTGGGTTATTGCCTGGTAAGAGCACTTCATGTGCTGAAAGGTACTCAATGGAAGCACATCACGCCTCATGGGGCAAACTGTCATCTGATAATAACACACATTTATTATTGCTTAAACTCTCATTATGTTGAAATGGTAATAAACCATAAGTAACAATATATGCTGGGTAAATAAGTATGTTTTTAGTCTCTATATTGTGTATTTAATTTATGTAAAATAAGTATGAAAGTTATAAAATTTAAATCAGCTTTGTGATTAACATGGCAACACAAATATAGAGGATAATGAATGGAGAAAAGCAACAAAATTGTGGTCTCAAAGAGATTTTGTCATGCTGGCTTAGTAAACCTTGAGAGTGAAGCTCGAGAGGTTTGGCATAGCAACCTTAATGGGGAACACAGCGTTGTTGTTAAATGTTCCCAATTCATTGGTCTTTATAGTATATGGGCTGCATTCAAAACAGTACTGCCTTTGCCAACTCATTTTGCCTGTTACTCTCGCCTTTCTTCTGACAACAGACTGTTCCCCTCCCATGCCATGTTCAAGCCCCACTCACATCTAAGAGCTATTGTGATCATGTCTGTGCCCCTCGATTTGTGTACCTGTAGGGTCATCCATAGAATTATGTGGATTCGTCAGTAGTTGCTTGTCAGCAGTACTCTCCAAAACAAGCAGTCACAAAATCTGGGAGACTCACATGTGTAAATGCATTATGTTGTTTTGGCATCATTGTGACATAGACAAAAGGGTACAAGAACCTCTTGATGTCACTGCGATACCATAATGAGTGTGGAATTCATCAAATTCAACCCTTATTAGCCTCACCTACACATTATAACAGCATTGCACCACACATTCACTTAACAGTAAAAGCCCAGTCCCAAGCAATAGTTTTAATCTTACTTGTAAGTCATGTAACAATTCAAGGTATCCATCAGCAGTACAAGCATCTGCTACAAAGCAGTCCTTAACTATCATCCAGACTGCTGTGAAAACTACTATCTTAGTCTTCTAATTTGCCTCTCATTTAACTTTTCATGCTATTAGCAGGCCAACTTAAGGCTTCTGACTGTGAAGGACCTTGTGATGGCCCATTGTAATACAATTGACTGTTAAACATTACAAAAGCAGTTTGAATGCTAATTTAAGGCTAATTACATGCTAAAATATTGCTACGGTTAACTGTTATGTTAAGATTAAGTGAAGGCACAGAGGAAATGTGAGGAAGTACTTCTTCATATAGTGGTGGATGCATGTAACAGCTACCAGCAGAGGTGGTGGGGTGGAAGCAGTTACAGGCTCAGGAACACATGAGGCAGACACAGAGGGATCTGAGGTTGGGGGGGACCAGAGACCAAGTAGGGTCTGCAGTGACACTATAGGTAGGGAAATAGGGCAGACTAAGTGGCCCATCAGCTCCTTATCTGCTAACAGATTCTATGTTTCTGTGTTTCTAAACCCACACTTCCCAGCAAGTGCACACACACACAAACACACACACTTAGTGTACACCCATAAACACAGTTGTGCACGCACATACACTCACATGCATAAACATGCACATACACTTTTTACACACACATGCACACAATCGTGTTTCACATACACTCACATATACAAATACACACATGCACAGACTTGCACATAGATACACTTGTGCAGACACACACACTCCTCCCTCTCTCTAGCTCATGAAACTGACAAAAGATAACACGCAGATAGCAGAGCTGCTAGTACAGAGCATTAAACCCAAAACTCACACTGAAAATATACATTTTATTTTTATTTTACATGATTTAGTGTTTTTATTATTTAAAATAACACTTCTATTTTATAACATGGCACTGTCGCTCAATTGAAATTTGCTTATGAATGTCTTATAGCAGCATGCCTGGGCTTTACTAAAATGTAAAAGAAGAGAAACAACAAAGTTATTGCAGGTAATACCTTCTATTGAGCTAACAAGATTGTTATTGACTAATGTAAAAATGAGAAAAATTCTCATGAAATCAATATTTCTAAATGTTCAGTAAGAGCACATCATGACTTTGGTTTCTGACATTTTGCACTTATTGAACTTTGAACTTTGCACTGTGACTGGGATGCGTGCACACTTAGGTGGTACCAGCCCCAGGGAATGTGAAACACAACTCAATAAAGCACAACAAATTAACATAATCAATAAAATATGACAAAATATGACAACCAATATTATATAAATAAGAGAAATACAGTCAATAAATTAGTCTGAGAATTCTTTCCACAATTATTACAATAAATAACATCTAGTTAACTTGCATTCAATATGAATGATCCTCTGCTTGTGACATCACATCAGGAAATGGTTCTGATGTCACAGATTGCACTATCAGGGTGAGGACAAGCAGAGGAGATGGAGGGGACTGGGTGGAGATCCTGTTTCTGTGGTAATGTACACAGTTATAATGAAAAGGGGAATACCAAACTCTTCCAGGTATGAAATATAATCAGGACTGTGTATAACTGTTATGTTTTTTCACAGTTGCCATCACAATATCAGGGGTTCTTTAAGTGGTTTAATAGCCTCTAGGGTTTAGGTGTGTGAAATAACCAGCATTTCAGGAGCTATGACAACTAAACATGTTTATTTATTGACAACATGACCACCAGAGCGGAAGATTTTTGACAACTTCCAGGACCTTCTCATAAATGAGCACTGCTCAGTGGAGCTGTTTCTTTGTAAAATAAATTAAATACAAAATACTTGGCAATCAAGTCCTGATTCCGCATGCTCAGTGACCCAAAATAACACTACAGACCTCTGATGCACCCAGGGAAAGTGTCATGTCTCTACACATGTTGTCTTTGAGAAAGGCCACATTCCATTAACAGGTGGGCCCACTATAAACAGTAGTAATTGAGTGGCACAAAGTGATTGAAAGGACCGAGAGGTACCACTTTTCTAACTTGCACCTTTTGCACTGTTATACATAATGGGCTTGCAGCCTTTTCCTGCACTGTCAAAATGTGCACTGAACCAGCAATAGGAAAGGGTGGGGCAGCAAGCAATTGCAATGTAATGCTGTGCTATGCAGCTGGACACATGTCGGAGCATCTCTGACTCTTGTAGTACTTTGAGAAACAGTTTTATGGGGATGGCAGAGGTGGGCAACAGCCCCATGAGGACACTGTGGGGACCAACATCAGCAAAGGATCAACCAATAAAACAACGTGGAGGGAGGGGACAGGAGGATCATAAGGGTGGTTATGTGGACACCAAGAATGGGATCAGTCTGAGGCTACTGAACACCAGGTCTGGAGTTTAACAAGAATGTTTGAGGGCCACTAGACTACCAGGAAAGGATTGCATAAACAAGATGGTTTGGGGGCCTCTGGACTACAAGGATGGGATTTCTTTTCAAGTTTTGTTGGGGGCCACCAGACTACCAGGAATGGGATTTTTAACAGGATTGTTTAGTGGTCCACCAGGATATGGATTTGCTAACAAGATGGGATGGGGTGGCTGGGACTACCAGGGATGGGACATCTTAATAACATCAGTCAGGTGGCCACTGGAGTAGCTGGGATGACCAGTGTGGGATGGAATAAAACAAAACAACATAGTCCACAACTGGCCCATGAGCTACAAGGGTAGATTTGTAACTGGGTGACTGAGGCAGTAATGCCTGATGAAATGGCCTGTGGGCAGGCACCACCTCATTCTATTGGCACAGTGCCATACTCTGACATCAGCTGCATTCACAATTTGTATGTTTGTGTTCAAAACTCCATTTGTGACCAAAACATATAGCAACCATAATTTGCATTGTGACTTCACCCACAGGAAGACTCCTTTCATAGAGACCTCCTCCATCAGCTAAGTCAGGGTTTGTGTATGGCAGATTTGGAGGGTGGGGAAGGGGACCCTCTGTGCATACTGAAACTCTGACTGCATACCTTGCCCTTGATATTCTCTGCATGGCTGCATTAAGGTCACTTCTATACAATGGGATCTGTGGGATGTTACTTGGTCTGTAAGTTTGAATAAACTGGACTTTTAGAGATTTAAGTGCTGTTTGGAGTGCAGGTTATTTGGTATGTTCTATCAAAACTGAAAAGGTTACATCTTCTTCCTCTATACATTCTTGTGGTGTTTCAGTGTAATTAAACACTGCCACCTCACAGCTTAGTGTCCAGGATAGTCTTTCCTACAAGGACAATTTGAGCTCTTCTGACTTTGGCTAACATTGCTGGATTACATGAATCCCAGGGAAGCACAATTGTAGTGATGTTGTAAGAAATCAAACCAAAAAGGCATTTGATTTGACACAAGGCACCATTGGAACTCAGGGTATGTTAGATGAACAAAGACCAAGGGTTCATCTTGTTAATCTCCTGGCACCCCAACCAGTCACAATGTTCTGTGTTATGTCAAACAAAAATGTAATCCACCATGGGTCCATTCCAGGTCACCAACACCAATTCTGTTGCCTTTAAAAATATCATATCATATCTTATCTTATCATATCATATCATATCATATCATATCATATCATATCATATCATATCATATCATATCATATCATCTGCTGCAGTTATAATATAATGTAAAGATTGAGACACTATATCTTAGTGGTTAAAAACTTTGAAATGTGAGCCTGGAGACCTAGTAGACCAGAGTATGAATCCCATAACCACCATCTGGATACTGTGTGACCCTGAGCACATCACATAACATCCCTGTGCCAGATTCGCTCCAGAAATTACACTTAGAAAGAATTTTGACTCTGTGTCTTTCCTAGCAATAAATACATACATAGATACATAAATAGATACATAAATAGATGCATGTGCATTGTAGAAAATTCTTGAAGTTGCAGAAGAGGGCACAAGCCAGAACCATGGACTTTCTTAGTTATTTACTTCCCTGCGAATCAGCGTGCAGGGTTTAACATTCACATATGTGATGGCATGGTTTCAGTAACAGAAGTCACTTGTTCACTTGTTCAGCACACACTTATCCTCCCAGCATGTCTTTTTGTCACACCAGTTGGTTTTTCACCTTCTCAAATATCTGCATCACTGTGGCAGCTGGGACACAGCCCTCTCTCAGGATGGAGATGACACCTGGCAGGAAACAAGAATTGGAAGAGAGACTCAGCTGTTAATAGGTATGGATGCATCAGGGTACTCAGCAACCTTTACAGTGAAAAAAGCAGCAAAGATTAGCAAAGATACTCTGACGGGCTGCCTTAAGGCCATGTATCAAGCATGTGCTCTTGCCAGGTGAGGAACCTAAGCTTGGTCCCCAAGTCTGGGTCCCAATCAGGCAGTGGGTAGCTTTGTATTGTCCACAACATATGTGCCACATGTCTAAGGAGGGAAGAAGGAGAGGGCTGTGATGTTACTGTTTGAGCACTCTCTGGTGACACAGGTAGGACCAAGATTTTTCTGAGATTTGGATCTTAAAGACTTTTCTCAGCTCTGCCCTGTTTTATAGCTAAATAGGACTGAGGTGCTACCCATACACCTGGGAGTGACTTTTCCTCATGGCGAAGGTGCTATCTGCTTTGTTCTATCTTTTATTGCATCGACATGAAGGTGAGGTCTGTGTCCCCTGTAGTTCACTCACAGCTCAGGATGACCCTGGACTCAAAGTCAGGATGCCCTGTTTGTAACATCAGTTTGCTGTGTTGCTATGGAAATGACTATGATGTCACAAGCAGGGGTTATGAATCAGTTCTGAATAAGCCTCAGCTGTCAACGGCATGTAATGGACCCAGATCCAATTCTATATTTATAAATTCAGTTACTGTGTCCCTTAAGGTTATAACAGCTATTCTCGAGTTCTCTGGGAGAGAACTCTGAAGCAAAGATGAGCAGTTCTGGTACACTAAGCACTTGAGAAGACACCATAACTGGATAGATAACCATGCTATAAATCATATTACAATCTTCTGTTTTTAAAAATGGAACTTGAATCTTAAAATGTTTTAGTTTGTAGAAAATTAAACAACCCGTGTGTGGGAACTAGGAAATGTACTATATGCCAAGTAAACTTAGAATGCCAGAATTTTAAAATTACAGAATTTGCAGATGAGTGTCTTGAATGTTAGGAAATAATCAGATTTGATTAACTAAAATGATTTTGTGATTTATAATTTCATGTATATATCCTCAGTAATGAAGAGTGGAATGGGTTGTAATTCCATGGATTTCGTAATGTTGTGAAAGGAGTTCTGTTGATGCCAGCTGGGATTTCTTTTGGCTGGTGACAGGACGCCCACTTTAAAGAACTAGTGTACTGCTGAAAACTAATATAATATTTTAAAAGCTGCCAAACATTACCTTTATATTTGAGGTACTTTTTCTTTTCTTGTTTAATCAGAAGATTGTTTACCTGATGTTAGTAGTGTGATGTGTGGAACAGTACTCTGCCTGCCAGCTGACATATCTAGCTCTACTGCCCCACTACATACACCAGCATTGTGACCTCACTGACTGTGACATCACTTTTGTTTAGACCAGCAATTCAGTGACTGCCACATCATTCACCTGTGATGTCACTGTCAGTGAGATCGCAGTGCTGATGATTTAGTGGGGGCAGTAGAGCTAGATATGCCAGCTGCCAAGCTAAGAGCTGTTCCCACATCCAGCACAATATTATCACATAGAAGACTTTCTGATGAGCAAAAGGAAAGAAAAATACTTCACAAATAAAAGTCGCAACTGACTACTTCTTAAAATTTGTATTATTTTCCTGTCTGCCTGTTTTACCTCCACTAGCTCTTTAAATGTGCGCCCAAAAATGAGAGAACAAAGCAGCAGTGAGCAAACACTGAGCAGCAGCAGAGTTCAGCATTTTTATATGTTTATAGGGTGCCTGGCAGTGTTGGAATTACATGGGGCTTGCCAAGGCTCGATCCCCACCTAGCTCTGATGTTAGCCTCAGTAGCTCATGCATCACTTTCATGGACTTATAATGGAAAGGGTCTCAATTTAAAGATATGGCATTATGGACCCCAGCTCCCAAAGCTCATAAAGTGAAATTTTAACTCTGGTACCTGGACAGTCTTTTGTGGATGTAAGAGTGCCTTATCCACCCCCATTCAAAGTCCCATGCGTTATCCCACTCTTCCTCCACTCCAGCTACCCATAAGGGACACACAAGTTTCTGTTTATCATTGTACTTCTGTTCCTAAACCCTAAAGCATTATTATTCAGGGTATACCTGCCTCAGCTGCTATTAGCTGTACTGTTACCGGAACTACTTCAGTTATTTGTAAATATTGTGTATGTTACACTACTTACCTAATGTACTCTGTCACAGTATGTTGCACATCTATACATTGTATCTACCATCTGTATTCATAGAAACTCTGTCTCTCTTCATTTGTGCAAATGTATGTATTTTGTATTCTGTTCTCTTATCTAATCCCCAGGACACATCTGAAAACTAGCTGTTTGAGCTCAGTATGTCTTTCCTGGTGAAATGCTTAAAAATAAATAAATACATCACTTGTTCTTAGGGTGAAAGAGAAGGGTGAGGGGTTCTGGCTTCTTTGCAAGATGCAACACTCTTATAGCCATAATAGACTTTTCCGCAATCAAGGTCGTATCACAATCAATCAATGTATTATCAGTTGTCAGTGTTTGATGATATACAGGGTTGAACTGGGCAGATGCCCACAGGAACTCAGTTCCACCACCTCTTAAAAAGTGTATGACAGTTCAACCACCTCTGTCATCTTTCTCCATTGACTACTATAGAGAGTTCCATCACCTAGGAATGACAGTTCCGCCACCTAGAAATTTAGATGAGAGTTCCCACCCAAACATTTTCATTATAACCAGTGAATGATTCATAATATGTTTAAAGTGCAAACATGTTTTTTTTTATTAAAAATGGACATCCATTTTCAAAATGGAACTGGCCACTTTTTCAAACACTGCTTATAAATCCTTCCTGTGATTGGCTGAATGAGTGCTGAAGATTTATAATTTGTTTATTTTAATAAAGAATATTTTAATGAGTTGGTGGCTGTAAGCTGTGCCCCAGTACATGGGACTAAGGTTCAGGAGTGACCTATGACCTCCCATGCTCCAGGCTGGTGGATATGGGCCATGTAGCAGAGGGCATGTGTGCTCTCTAGAGGTGAGAGCCTGATGCATGCTGCTAAATAGCCCATCCCACCTCTTCCCTATCAGTCTCGATGGAGACAGGTCTCATGCCCATCATAGCCAAATTTGTTCTAGATGAGCAGTGCTGTAAATCCTTTTGCCTTTCCTCATATCTCCTTCTAGGGAAGGGAACAACATCTTTGTAAATATCCCTGATGGTACCTGGGTCATATCTAACATACTATGAAGCCAGCCGAACAGGCCCTATGGTCTATCGAGTCTGCTTGACAGTCACTGACTACCCAGGGCACTGATTTTAGCCCTCACCTTAGGGTCTCACTGGCTTTGATAATTCATGGTCTATAAATTAAACAACAAGATCCTTACCTTCTTCAATCCTTGTACAGTTGACTACTGTTGAAGCTACCACTTCACTGGAGTCCCCATCACATAGTACTCCCATGATCTTGTACCGAGGCATCTGTGGAAGAAGAAATAACAGAAGGAACTGTTAGTAAAACCCTGGCACCTTCCACCTGGACACCCACCAGGATAGCAGCAGGATATTTAGAAGGACCATGGTTTAATGTTTCTTCTGAAAGATGGCACACCCCACAGTACAGCACCCCATAATACTGCACTGGTAGCAGCATTTAGGTATGAGCCCAATCCTGGTGTGGGACTAGAAACCACAACCTTCTGGCCAAGAGGTGGAAGTGCTACCAACTGAGCAATGCTGGCACCTCTATCTCTAAAAGCTCTAACATGCACTGCAGGCTATTGACTTTGCAACTGTTCCAATGTCTGCTGCAAGGGATTCTGGGGATTGTAGTAACAGAAGAGGTTAGCCTAGAAATAAGCAGAATTAGTCTAATATAATCTACTATGCTACAGCAAACCAACATTTTTTTGTGCACTAAGTGCACTATTGGAATAGCCCCACACTTGAGAGTGAGGGGGCCTTTATGCTGACTGTTTCCTTTAAGATGTAGAGTTTTTTTTTTATTGACACATAACCGAGCAAAGAATACAACATGAATAAATATAGGATACAAAACACAACATGACCTGGTTGACCTGGTTCAAGGGTGTTATTTTAGGACACTATGAACAGCCCTGTGATCATGGCTAACAATATCTACTGTTAAAATATTTTTGTGGATCTACATTCAAGTGTGAATATATGAAAATAATTTAATAGCAAATATTTTGAGTTCTACATTATGCAAGTAGTGGAGTCATAACATCTATAATGGTGCAGTAATGGGTGGCACTGTTGTAAAGTGGGTTTTATGTGCACAGAGACAGAAACCCAAAACAGAGAGACATATACAGAAAGAGAACAGTGAGGGGCAAATACAAACTGGGAACACAGCAATGCTCTCTGTCCCTTTTAATCAATTGATAGACCCTTCGCCCCCAATACTTACGAGAGGACCATGTCATGATGGGTGCTGTCTGGTTCTCCACTGGGATTGGTTGATGTGATGGCCAGGGGGCCAGTCATAGCTACAAGTTGAGCAGTCACTGTGTGGTCAGGAACATGGATCATGATGCTGTCCTTGGTACCCACATAGTCATAGGCTGCACCTACACCTTAATATCAAAAGAGAGAAAAAAGTCTGAGTTTAAAGACATACAGAAATAGATTAGTTGCTGTATTGGTCCTTGTAAGAACAGATCAGAAGCAAATGGTTTGATACTTTTATTGGACCAACATAGATGTTACAAAGAAATAATGTCTAACTTGCGGACCAACCAATTCTTGATTTGAAGATTTATTACAGTTGTTCAGAGGTCACATTCCATTAACACCAGATCATACATAAAAAACAGAACAAATTCTCATTGGTTTAAAGTACCTATTTCAACACCACAATTTAAATGGATGAATGGTTCTCATTAGCTTGTTAGTATTGAGAATCTTTCAAGGTCAAACTGGATGTCATTTGACCTTGAAAACATTCTCAGTAGTAGCAAGCTAATGGGATGCTATTCATTCCATTTAAATTTATTTTTGAAATAGGTACTTTAAACCAATGAGAATTTGATCTTTGTTTTTATGTATGATCTGGGTGTCAATAGAATGTGACTCTCTTAACAGCTGTCATAAGTTTCAAGGAAGGACTTGGTTGGTCTGAAAGCTTAGACATTGTTTTCTTTTGTAACATACTATGTGGGTCCAACAAAAGGTATCAAACCATTTGCTTCAGGATTTGAGTTTGAAGGGTTATATAACAGCAAAATCATGTGTTATGAGAAACAGTGTTGCAGAATATTGCATACACTTCATGGGCATGGAGTACACTGTTGTGAGATAAAGATGCAAGTTTTTGTGAGTTGTTCTCGCAAGTTTTGTAACAAATCATTACTAGCTGTTTTAGCAAAATCAGTAGACAATGAAATGCCTATCCTTTCTCTCTGAGAAGCACACTACTACTGAACAGACAACGAGTAACAACATGGATACACAACTCTTACATTGGCTGTACCCAAGCATCTTAAGTACACTCATAGTACCCAAAGTGATTTACAAAGCAATGAATTAGATACTGGTATTTCCCGAATGTATATGCTATCTATGCATCAAGTATTAGGTGCACCAATATTACACACATATCTGCATTATAGGAACATAGAAACATAGAATTTGATGGTAGATAAGGACTCGCTGGCCCACCTAGTCTGCCCATTTTCCTACCTAACAGATAAGCTGCAGATCCTAATTAACCAACAGCTTACTTCCTCTTACACACCACTAGGACTGCCTTATGCCTGTCCCATGCATTCTTAAGTCCCCACTGTTCTTGACTCCACAACCTCCTCAGGGAGGCCATTCCATGCATCCACAACCCTCTCAGTGAAAAATATCTCACGTTACCCCTGAGCCGTCCCCCTATCTTAAAATTGTGCCCCATTGTTCTTGCAATATCTTTTTCTGGAAGATGCTACCCTCTTGGACTTTGTTAATTCCCTTGAGGTACTTGAAAGTTTCTATCATGCCCCTCTCTCCCTTCTTTCCTCAAAAGTATACATATTAAGCTCCTTTAGTCTTTCTTCAGATGTCTTCTGGTGCAGAGCCTGCACCATTTTGTTGAACTCCCAGGACAGCCTCCACTCTGTCTATGTCTTTATGAGATGGGGTCTCCAGAACTGCACACAGTACTCCAGATGGGGTCTCACCAACTGTCTGTACAGAGGATAACAACTTCCTATTTTCTATTATTGATGCCTCTTCCTATGCATCCCAGTATCCCCCAGCCTTCCTTACTGCCTTCTCACATTGCTTGCCCACCTTTAGGTCATCTGATATACTACCCCAGGTCCCTTTCTATTTTTACTGTTGTCAGTATCTCACCCCCATTGTGTACGCTTCCCTGGTTTTGTTTCCATGTGCATTACCTTGCACCTTTGCATTGAATCTGAGCTGCCATACAGTTGACCATTCCTCCAATCTTGCCAAGTCCCTTCTCATCCTTTCCACTCCATCTTGTGTATCAACTCTGCTGCAGATCTTAGTGTCATCTGCAAAGAGACATACTATTCCTTCCAGTTCCTCTGCAATGTCACTTATGAAGACATTAAAAGGACCGTTCCAGTACTGAACCCTGTGGTACCCCGCTAGTAACCCTCCTTTCTTCACTGAGTACTCCATTTACTACTACCTTGTGTCCTGTTGTTAGCCAATTTTTTATCTAGGCTACCACCTTGGAGACCCACCCAAGGCTGGCTATCTTGTGTATTAATCTTTGTGTGGGACTGTATCAAATGCCTTGCTTAAAATCTAGGTAGGCCATGTCCACAGCCCCTCCCTGGTCTACTACTTTGGTCACCCAGTCAAAAAATCTGTTAGATTCTGTCTGACACAACCTTCCCATCATGAATCCATGCTGCCTTGGGTCTTGTGCCCCACTGGCCTCTAGGTACTCAACAATTCTTTCCTTCAGAAGTGATTCCATCATTTTCCCTACCACTGAGGTCAAACTAACTGGTCTGTAGTTTCCTGCCTCTGTCCTGCTCTCACTTTTGTGAAGAGGAATCACATCTACCCTCCTCCAGTCCTTGGGTACCACCCCATCCTCCCATGATTTGTTAAAGAGAGTAGTCAGCGTGTCACTAGTTCTACCCTTAGTTCTTTTAGAATTTGGGTGAATCCCATCAGGCCCCATTGCTTTTTCCACCTTCAATTTTATTAGTTCTTTCAGAACCCTTTCTTCTGTAAATGGACTGGTATCAACCCCCATCTTCAGAGTGTTTCTCTTGTTTGGTTTAGGTAACTCCCCTCTCTTCCTTTGTGAATACTGAGCAGAAATATTCTTCAGAATCCCTGCTTTTTCACTGTCACCCTCTACCCACGTTTCCTCCCTTTATTAAGCTTCAGTATCCCTTCTTTGGTCTTTCTTCGCTCCTAATGTACCTATAAAAGGTCTTATCCCCTTCTTAACAGAATTGGCTATCCTTTCCTCAGTTTGGGCCTTTGCCATTCTGACTGCCTTCCCAGCCTCTTTCTGCTTTAACTGAAAAGTTCTCTGTCCTGCTCCTTCTGTGTTTTCTTATATTTCCTGAATGCTGTCCTTTTCTCCTTAACCTTCCTGCCACCTCTTTTGTGAACCATAGCTTTTTTTCCTTCGTTGTGTTATTGATTTGCTTTACACAAAGGCTTGTTGCCTCTGTGATGGCTGTTTGATCACTCCCCATTGTTCCTCCACCCTCCTTCTTGCCTGTTTGCTAGTGCTTTTCAAAGTCAGCCCTCCTAAAGTCTAGTACTCTTGCTTTGTATGGCTTCATTGTATGGCTGTGTTTATCGTGAACCACACTGTTTGGTGGTCGCTTGTCTCAGATGGCTACCCACTTCTAAATCTGAGATTCTTTTCTCCATCCCCATTTGAAAGTACCAGGTCTAAGATTGCTCCTCCTGAGTGGGTTCCAATACTAGCTGTCTGAGGCATGCCCTGTAGGGCATCAAGAATGACCCTGCTCTTGGATGTGCCTGCAGCAAAGGTGCTCCACTTAACATCTGGCATATTCAGGTCCTCCATCAACAATATCTCCTCTTTTTCTGCCATTCTAAGAAAGCCTTCTATCATTTCCTTGTCCATTCCCTCCCCGAGATGGGGCCTGATACAACCCCCATGCGGATTGTTGTGCCATTTCCTGTCTCCAGGGTGACCCAGAGTGCCTCATCTGCCCCTGTTTACTCTTTAGTTCTGTTGCTTGATCCTTCCTTTACATAGAGAGCTACTCCTCCTCCTCTTTACCCCATCTGTCCCTCCTGTAGATTGTGCATCCTGGTATGTTGACATCCCAGTCATGGTTCTCTGTGTACCATGTTTCTGTGACTGCCACAATATCCAGGCAACCTCTTCCATCAAGGCCACTAGTTCAGGGAGCTTGTTACACAGACTATGGGCATTGGTACTCATCACCCTCCACTTTTGATAGCCTTACCCCTTTAGCCCCATTTCTGTCCTTACCGCCTTTGCCTTTTTACATTTAAATCTGTTCTGCTCCTAATAACCTCTGTACCTTGGTGTTTACCTCACTAATCACCATGTTTTGTGGGGAGGCTCAGATTTCCTGCTCCTTTCAGTGCCTCCCTTGGCTAGTTTAAATGCTTGTCAATGAAGCATTTAAACCTTCTCACCTAGATCCTGGTCCCTCTCGATAGATGCAGACCATCGCACCAGTATAGGTCTGCATCCCTCCAGGTGGCTCCCAGTCCCAATGAAGCCAAGACCCTGAGCTCCACACCAGTTTTTCAACCACTCATTGAATTCTCTGGTGAGAAGTGCCCTAGCATCTCCTTGACATAGACAGGCAGGGACAGCTATTAGGTGCACTAATATTACACCGAGCTGTATTGTATTAGAATATGCATCACTGAGAGACAGAATATTGATCAGAACTTCCAGCATAACTCATTTGCACCTGAAAACTATCATGTGATCTTTAAGGTTCACCTTGGCTTCTACCACCAGTAGTCATAAGGAATCCAGGTTTAATGCCTCATCCAATGGATGGCATTGCCAGCAGTGCAGCACCACCCCTGTTCAGTGCTACAGTGTCAGGTTGGATAATTACCAAGTTCCTGGTGCAGGACATGAACCCAGAACCATCCAAGTTTTCTGGCCAGATGGGAAAAATTAAAAAAAATAAACCATAGGACCTGTTTGAACTAGATTCATCACCTGTGGAGGGAGGCTTTTTATTTTAAAGAAGGAGGTGTAGGAGTACTTGAACTGGTGTGTGCATGCGTGTGTGTGTGTGTGTGTGTGTGTGTGTGCATGCGTGGCATAGCTTGCTCATAGTGGTGTTTTCCATTATGATACCTGTATGATTTAGAGACATAATACCCTTTTAAGATCTTTGGTCAGGCCCCACCTGAAAAATGATGTGCAGTTGTAGTCAAGATATCTCAGGATACTTTACTAACATGCTATAAAACATACAGAGGACAGTGATCAAGATGGTTTATGCATACACTGTATGAACTCAAATCCATAGCCACAACAGACACCATCCGACTCTGGATTTAACAGAACAAAGTCTGCCCTGAAATTGTTGTCTCTGCTTCAGACATGCAGCTGTGTCTCACTAAAGTATATCATATTGCATCAAGGGGAACTTGCAGAGGGTGCACCTCTATATGTGATGCGTGGACGGAAACAGTTTGTATCAGGTTTAATTAATGCCCATATTTGTTAACCGCTGTTTACTTCTTTAATGTTCACAGTCCATAGTCCACGTGGAGTTCTTGTTTATATGTCATTTTGAATCAGAATACAACATCAGTTATTTTGCCTGACAATACATTGACTAGCTATTAGAATATGTAGACCCTCAAATTTTCTCTTGTGTCTCTGTTCTCTATATGTTAATGAAATGGTAATGTTCCTCCTTGACCAGGACACCCTTGTAAAAGAGACTTAATCTCTACAAGTTTTTTTATCTGGATAAAGGTTGTTATTAATATAATTATTATAATTCAAATATTATTAGTTCACTAATTTCCTTAAGTGTGAGTTGAATCTCTCTCCACTTGTTCCAGAGGTGGTAAATGCCTACTGAGAGGACTTTCTGCAAAACTAGAAAATCCACTGCCAGAGCCAGGAAGACTAGAAGGCTAAGGGTTGTCTCAGGTTGGTAGTCTGCCATCCCATTCTTTCCCCATAGTATGGTTTTTTGACTCAACAAAATGTGGGAAGGATATTGCTTGAAGGTACAGTTACAGGATAGATTCTATGAGAAACAAATCTCATTTGCAGAATGCCCATGTCAATTTATGATACATATATACTGTACTAGTAACTAGTACAATACTAAAGAGGTTAAACTTCAGGGCAATCAGGCCACCATGTTAACAAAAATATTCAGGACACTTTCTAAAATATCTCTGCATGAAAAACAATTCCAATCTCAGAAGAGTCCTAAAGACAAATGGAGGCAGGAGTACAGTACGTAAGGACAATTTACAGGCTGTCTGTAAATAAAAGGCATGAAGGAGCAGTGCTTGTTTGTAATAAGTGGTGTGTCTTACTTTTTGCCACTTCCCCAGGATGCATCCAGAAATGAGCTGTGTGCAGCTCAGCTTGCTTTCTGGTGAGAAAATCTTACTTGATGACAGCAGTGGAAATGGGAGGAACTCAGGAACTAAGCTCCAGGAGTGAAATTAAAAGACTGATTAAGTTCCAGGAGCCAAATGGAGGAGGAAGAGTGTTCCTGTGAAAATTTTGAGCACCTTAAAGGCTTAAAACTCACTAAATATTGTGTGCACAGAGGAGGGAACATGTGCCTAAAGCCCTGTCAGGTATGTTTGCTCCTACATCAAAGGTGGTGAGTTCCCCAAGTGAAGTTGTTCCTTTCCCCAAACTAATTAATGAAATACCTAAATAATTGTTATTCAAACTTAATTGTCAGTAATAAGCAGAAGGAAATAAAGGTAAATGAGGTTTCCAAAGAGTACCTGTAGCAGGTAAAACAGTAACTAGTGGAGTTATTCCCAGAAATTTCGATATTATTTGCACTGTGCCATTTTGTTAGCCAAAACTGGAGGAGGGAAGAAACATTTTAAGCTTCCTCAAGTAGTTCCCTGTTCACAGGTTACTGAATTCCAATTACAGATCAAACCATCTCCAATTACTTATTTGATTTTCTCACCCTGCAGTATTTTTATGCTCCAAAACACAATCAGTGAAACAGAATATGCCCATAGTTTACTCATATATAATGTATGGTAGAACATTGTTAACCTTAGGAAATCATCATTTCTAAGGTTGTTATCCATCTTTGTATCGTCAAAATGTTGTTAGCCTATCAATGCTATCTCACATCGTTAGGTTAACAACAGGGATCGGTCTGTGCATGCGCTGCGTTTTTTTCCACTGGGGAACTGATAGATGCATGCAGCGGTAAGGGAAAGACTAAACAGCGCGGCAGTGACTATATATAAATGTATACAAAGCGCCTGGTGACCTCTCGATGGTTAACAGACCGGTTACCGAAAGAGGACCATACCTTATCCTCTATGTTATCAAAGGACACTTTTTAAAACTAACAAAATATATATTCATTCTAGATATTCCATTAAATAACTCTCAGACATGGGCATTACCTGATTATTACCCTTATACCACTCATTCCCATGGCTTAGAATATGATATTGTTTTATAATAAATTATATTCTAAGAAAAGATGCAGAAGGAACTATGTTTCAATTATTTTGAGCACACTTTACTCATAGTGGACTGGTAGCTATGTCTACAGAGGGAGGAAACACACCAGTCTTGTTTTTCAAGTTTAATACCACAGATTGCATTATAAAAGGAATATGTCATGGCATCACATAAACGTTGGGGGTTTATCAGCTAGGTTAGGATAGGCATATGTATAAAATAGCAAACCTCTGGGCTTCTGAGCTATGTAACTCGTAAGATGAGCCCTGATCCTATAACTTCACAGGAAGCCATGACATAGCCAATATTTCTCATCATGTTGTAGTCAGACTTTATGACAATGCTCATTACAAAATGCTTACTGCCTGAGAACTCATTGCTTAACAATATATATAGCACCTCCTTTCTGTTCACCATTCTACAAGACTCAGAAGGTTAAAAACTGTGAAGAAGGGTCTAACAACAGTTGTGATCTCTTTGTTGTTTTATGATTTGAAAACGTGAGAGGACATGTTGAGAACTCTAGCATCAGTAAGTTATATATTCACCTAATTTCTTGAGCCATTGTCCTTCTTGACGATACAACTGATTCCCCAGGATAGACACTCTCCATGAAGTCCCAGAGCACAGGGCTGAATGGTGGATGGGCTGCTGCTAGCTGCTCCAGGCTGGAGATACAAATGAAAACTGGTTTTTCCTGGGGACGTTCCTGAAGTCAAAAGACATACCATTTGTGACGCTTTCCTATAACTGTTTAAATCATCAATGCTGTTCTGAGGTCTCAGCTTTGATTTGTACAATGTATCTATATTATATCATATTCCAGGACTGCTTTACTTAAACAAGTTGCAAGTGGGCAACTCAAATGTTTGCAAAACTGTACAGTGGCCATTTAAAACTGGAAACTTAAATAAACATAGATGATAGTCCTTTGCACTTTTCATACAGTGTCTTAAATAAAGCAACCTTTTGATGATATAAATGTGATGTCCTACTCCAAACAGCATTGAACCCCAGGGTGAACCGACTGAGATTATCTGCGCTGTGAGAGACTGATGCAGAACCACTTTCAAGACTGGAATAAAGTTCCTTTTTAGATAGTTTTGTTGACCAGAAAGGAGGACTAGACAATTCTGTTTTTTAGCCTCGTCCCGGGTGTGGGGGTGGGGAGGGTACAGATAAATGCCAGCTGACATTGAATCTGATTAAACCATTGATGGTATTTTAGTGAATGTTAATCATCAAGTATTTGTAAATCTAAAAAGCAATATTTTAAAATGGGAAAAGAATCTATTTCATGATTTAAAACTTCTGTGTGGAGACTTTTTTATTTTAAAAGCAGACACACAAACACGCACGCATGCACAAACACACAGTCAAGACTTCAAATTAATTTTAATGGGTTAAGTAAAGATGTGCTGGAGTCCTTCTGTTTGTACCTTTGTTGTTGTAAATCTTCTCAATGGCCTCTGGGTGTTGGCACGAGGCGCCAGCGATACACAGTATCAGTAGGGATTCCACAAACCTCACCCTTATCCAAGAGTTTAGCAATGGTTCGCAGCCCGCTGGTCAGGTGGGAGTAAGCACTAAGGCATGGGGAGGGTCATCAGTTGCTTTCTTCATGGGGACTTCTGAAACTAATAAAAAACAGATGGAAAATTGCATGAAAATAATATCACATCATTTATATTCTGACAAAGTCATGTGGGTTGGTATGCTTCTCTTGCCATATTAGTAAATGTTATCCCCACAAGCCCCCAGTTCCTCTGCCTTTCCAGCCTGCCTTAGCCCGAGTTATTCACTGAAACACTGTTCTCTGGCCACCATTCTCCACATAAACCAAGGTTCTCCCTCAAAGGCTTCCAATCTGTCCCATCACAGGAGGTTTCTGCTGCCCCAGGAGATGCCGTTAGTTAGCATGGCTAAGGATTGATGCGGAAGTCCCAGAGTAGCAGACATTGAATGATATGGGTGGGCGTACCACAATAATTTTCAAAATACCAGAACAGTGTGTTTTCTCAGTTTTCTCCTCTAATTCGACACCCAGTGTCCCTTGAAAGGAAGTGTCTCCTGCACACTATCCTATAGGCAAGGACTATGACCAACAGCGTAAGGTTCTCATGCTGTCAGAGCCTGGTACTGACTGCCATAGGAGATACAGTGGAAGTCAATGCTTTCTCCCTGCCTGGGAATCTGAGTGTACTACCTCTGCTGTGTGTCTAGGTCTCCCACATAGAAGTGCCACTGTTGGGATCATAGCTGCGATTTAGTCTTCTGTAACTTATATGTCTCCACAGGTAGTAAGAGATGACACTGAAAATTACAGTCACTGTTGCATTTCTGTGTCTCTCTGCATGGTATCCATTACCCAAGTGGAATTCAATAAACTGTATCAGTGCACAATAAAGCAAACTAAACATGGCATTAACTCCCTGACACAAATAAAGACCACATTAACAACTTTGGCCAGTGGTACATATGCCTATTTGGAGCTATCCACAACTAAGTTCGCTTTATTGATATTACACTGCTATCATTTTTTGAACATCATGATGTCATGTATGGGGAAGATGTCGAACTGCAGTGTGGTTAGGGTCATGTTCCTATGTGTAACATCTGACGTCCATAAATGATGGTAGCCTTGAATTAAAGGCTGGCCTGGTCTTTCTGAAATTTCTGAACTGCTGCCTCCCGAAAGGAAAGCCAGATAGATAGATAGACAGACACATAGAAAGACAGACACAGAGTCAGTGAGAGAGAGATGGAGATAGAAGATACTGTCTGTATAGACAGATATACAGACAGATAGGTAGATAGTAAGATGGATAGATACTGTTAATAGACAAGTGTGTTTTATGTATGTAGTGCTCTGCCACAAATCTCAGATCACAACATGCAGCATTTTGACATCAAATGCAGAGCATACAGCAAATGCCATTTAAAGAGAGTTAAACTATGATGGGAGTATTTTAAAACATCAGCAATGACAATAGAAACAAAATGTTATTAGTGATTTATGTAGCCCGTATTTTAATCTGTCCCAAATACCAGAGCAAAATGAATCTGGACAGGTAACATATTTCACAGCTCTGGAGCTCAGACTGTAAAGAAACAGTTGCCCTAGTAGATTTTCAACATAAAGCTGGAACATACTGCATACTTAGTCCTATAGAACTGTGGACCAGTACCTATTGAAAAGAGCTTTGCATAGAAACATAGAAGATGTCAGCAGAAAAGGACCTCTTGGCCCACTTAGTCTGCCCTAATTCCCTGCCTACTTTGCTACCAGACCCTAATTGATCTCCAGCCTACCCCTCCCCACCACTCTGTTACTAAGCTTTTTAAAATATAGCAGACATTGCTCACCACCCTCTCTGTAAATCACTGACAGAACGGGTTTAAGCGCTGCAGGCATACATTCATTGGACTGAAGCATGGCACCAGAAACTCACCTTGAAGAGAGGGAATTCCAGTGGAAGAAGCTGCTTCCCAAAGATACAGTTGCCCAGTGAAGCAAGAGCTCCATAGTCACAGAGGAGACTGAAGATGGCGAATGCTGTAACTAGAGCACAAGTGTAGAAAATGTACGTTAATATTTCAGTTATCTTCCATACGCAGAGCAAGCAGATGACAACATTGCATGTACTCAGGATCCTGGCTAGGAAACAGGAGGGCTGCTGCTGCATCCATGGGTAGTGTTCCTGTCTCTAGACTTGTAAGGCTCCACCCCCCACAGTCATGGAAAGAAAGGTACTTGGCATAATACAATCCCAGTTTCAAGAAGCTTGGGGATGTTGTCCCAGTAGCATGGAGGGCTGAGGAACTGAGTGCTCCTCCTGCCATGCTGGTGACCCAGGTTCGGGAATGACTACCGTTGCTTGGTGGTTGGACGGGGACCTAGGACTGAGCACCCCAGTAAAGCTCTCCTGTCTTGGGAAGGGGGTTACAGGGTCTTGCTGCTGTCCTGCCAACTGGAGATATCTGAGTGGCAGCACAGCGGGTCCTGCAGGGAGGAGGGACCTCATGGGAATGCTGGGGTGTCCCTGCAGAGGCAGAGCTTGCACAGTGCATCTGTCACACATGTGGTGGTCCTCAAAGGCAAAAATGTGGAAAACCCAAGACACGAATGACACTTGACACCCCACAGGCCCCAGTCTGGCGACCAGGCACCTCTGCAGGACCCTCAGGTCAAGGGAAGCAGGAGTGAGGAAAACCCCAGAGAAGCAGAGGGATGGGGCTGGGGAAGACGGTCTGAAGGGCACCTCTAGCTAAAGCAGATGAAACATAGGATTAAAAGAAACAGAAGCTTGGGGAATAGGTTGCTGGATGGTGGTACCTCAAAACAGAAGTAGCACTAATGCTTCCCTTATCAGGCTTGTTAATGCTACAGGGACATTAATAACAAACACTTTAGGCCTCCAAATGTCCTGAGGTTATAAATAAATTTTATGATTTCTCATCTTCTGAGGAGTGAGTTGATGCAGCCAGTTGTTTAGCATCTGTGTCCCTTTTCTTGATAAATCAAACACTCTGCCTCCACATTAAAATGACCACATTAAATCATGTCTGTTTATAATCATAAGTGGTGAGTGAATACAAATTAAAAATTCAGGCTGAGTATTCATATTTGGGGCTCATATATTCAGATGTTTGCTATTTGATCTAACCAGGAGGCTGATAATTAAACTAACAGATCTAGGGGTGGGTGAGAAAATGGTAAGGTGGGCAGACAATTTGTTGAGTGGTAGAACCCAGAGAGTACTATTGGAGGAGACTTCTCCAGCACCAGGAGGTCAGCAGCAGGTCCCACAGGATCAGTGCTGCAGCCAGTTTTGTTCAATATCTTCATAAGTGACATCGAGAAGGATTTAAAGGCAAGATTCACCTGTTTGCAGTAGACACCAAACTTTGTGGGAGAGAAGACACAAAGGAAGGATACAGGACCTGAGGGCAATCCACAGTAAACTCAGGAGATGTCAGGAACCTGGCAACTTGGCTTCAATGCCAAAAGTACAAAGTGATGCACATAGGAGCCAGGAATCCTAGGATGGAGTATTACCTGGGGTAGCCACTTCAGTGGAAGAAAAGGATCTGGGAATGGTGATAACCAGAGACCCAAAACACACCAATCAATGCAAGAAGGAAGCAGCAAAGGCTAACAGGATGCTGGGGTTTATCGTAAGGGCTTTGGTAGTAGGTGGAGCAAGGTCATTTTGCCATTGTACAGCACAATGGTAAGACCACATTTAGAATATGAGATAAGCTTTTGGCATCCATACTTAAAAAGGTATAAGCATACTGGATGAAGTCTCCAAGGAGAGCAACCAAGATGACTGAGGCAACAGAATAGGTCATACGAGGAGAGGCTGGGAGCCCTAAGGATGTACTCCTGGAAGAGAGGAGGGAGAGGCGATATGATAGAGACCTTCAAATACCTGAAGGGATAAACAGAGTCGAAAGAGAATGTCTCTTTGAAATGAGTGACAACAGAACCACTAGGGGCAAAGCTTAATGTTGATGGGAGAGTTTTAGGAGGGATGTTAGGAAGCATTTTCACATGGAAAAGGTGGTGTCAACATGAAATGAGCTGTCAGAAGAGGTGGCCTCAGTAAAGACTGTGGGGACATTAAGAGGGCCTGGGACAAATACATAAGGAACTCATGGGACTGAGGAGGGGAGGAGAGAGACGGAAGACAAACGAGGGTGCACGGTCATTGGCATAAGCCATGGACTCTTCATCTTTACCAAGCAGATGTGATAGACCAAACTGTATTTCTTCTGTTGGCTATTTTATATGTTCGTTTGTTCTTATTTCTAATGAAAATTAGCAAAAAAGCCTTTAACAAGACCCACTAACCTAAAAAGAAACCAACCTCAGAATGAAGGAAGTGAGTAAAACAGAACGAGGAAGAGACCGTTATGATTCTGTAAGGAAGTGGCCAAGGTGGTGATGAAAAAAGGGTGACATTCAGGAGGTACAAAGAAACACAGATGGAGAAGGACAGGAGGAGTACCTAGTAAAACAGTGGAGCAGGAAAGTCAGTGAGGGAGCAAAGTAACAGACAGAGGAAAGGATTGCTAAAGGATAAGTCTTTCTTCAGATACATAAGTGAGAAGAGAAAACAATGAGAGAGAGAGAGAGAGAGGAGATTAGAATGGTGAAAAGGAAGATGACACAGAAGAGGAACAAGAAAATGCTGCGATCCTATCCTAAACTGTAACTTCAGCTCAGTTTTCACAGTGTGTGCGTTTATGTGGGTGTGTATGGGAGGGGACGGGTAATCATCTGGGAGTAGCAGGAACAGAGAGGTGAGGTGGACACGAGTGCTTTTTCAGAGGAAAGAGTTCTGAAGGGACTTGTAGCTCTGAAGGTAAACAAGGCTAAGAAACAGAATGGGATACACCCAAGGGCACTAAAAGAACTCATGGAGGTGTTAGCTGCCCCTGACAGCCTTATTCAGCAGTTCAGTGGAAAAGAGCTAAAGTGGTCCCTCTACATAAAAGTAGCAGCAAGCAGGAGGCTAGGAACTACAGGCTGGTCAGGCTTACTTCACAGATGAGGAAGTTCATGGAAACCCTCCCAAAGGAAAGGCTGGCAACACTGCAAGACCACAGCACCATGGATTCATGGGGGTGGGGGGTTCATGTCAGACATATCTGATTGATTTCTTTGATTGGGTGACCAGTGTAATAGATCAGGAGAAGGCAGTGGACATGGTCTATATGGACTTTAGCAAGACCTTTGACACTGTGCTACAGGAGTCTGATACATATATCAAGCAGCCTAGAGGTTGGATCTAAAGTGGTGAATTGGGTTAGAAACTGGTTAACAAATAGGACCAACGTAGTGCTTTATGGCATTCACTCTAATGAGACAAAATTAGGATAATTCAAGAAAAACGTTGTCAACATCTTGCCTCCCAAAGCATCTGTGACTCAGCAACCCAGCCCCACCTAATCTCGCTCCCATCCTATCCCATGCTACCTTGGGACCCACCCCTTCTCCCTGTTCTGTCTCCACCATCCATTCTGTCTTGCCTAATCCCTGTCCTCCACTGCCCCTCACTTCTCTATTCTTCTTCTCATGCCCTCCTGTTACTTCCTCCCCAGCGCTTTGGTAACCATGGACAATGCCTAGTCATCTGGCTGCAACACTCATGTACAAAAATTATCTAAGACTCCTGTTGTTACCTTGATATAAAGCACTTTTCTGTCCCTATTATTATGTTTTCATTGTTCATACACCTGGCTGTTCAATCTCTCCCTTCCCTACCTTACACTATTGCACTTAATTTCTCTTGTTGCATCATTCCTTATTGTTCTAAGTGTACTTTGTTTTGTTCTCCTTGACGTGGAACCTTTGTAAATGAGCTTATAACTCAAAGGTATTGTTTCCAAGAAATACATCAATAAATGCATGGGTAGAGCTAGTAGGATCCAGGGGACCATGGGAAGGGTATATCCAGCAGGGGAGGGAGGTGGTGTTGCCACTGTACAGCTCACTGGTGAGACCTCACCTGGATAAACCATGTCCAGTTTTTGAGGCCATACCTCAGAAGGGACATAGACAGGGTGGAGGCAGTCCAGAAGAGGACAACCAAAATGGTGAAGTGGTGCATCAAAAGCTCTCACGAGGAGAGATTTAGAAATCTCAACACATAAAACCTGGAAAAGAGGAGAGCAAGATGTGAGATAAGAGAGACCAACAAGTCCCTCATAGGGGTGAACAGAGTGTAGAAGGGATCCTGTTTCAAATGGGAAGAGCAGCAGGACCAGGAGGCATGCAATGAAGCTTGTGGGTGGGGAGTTTAGGAGGCATATGGGAAATACTTCACTGAAAGGGTGGTAGATGACTGGAACAGACTGCCAGCAGAAATGATGGAGGTGATAACAATGAGGGGCTTCAAGTACTGTATGCATGGAGAGACACAGAGATGTGTTAGAAAACAGACAGGCAGGAGAAAGGGTCGCTGGAGACCAGTTAGGGTCTGCAGTGACAGATTAGGCAGGGAGCTGGGCAGGCTGGGTTGACCAGTGGTCCTTTTCTGTTGACAAATCCTACATTTCTATTTTTCTTTTCCTCAGGTAACCAGGAATGTCCCATGGATGCCATCCACCTGCTCAGCGGTCTCCGTCCACTTGCCTCCATCCTCACATTCAGTGAAATGACGTATGGTAAGAGTGAGGGAGCTGGTACTGTACCATCTTCTAAAGACATGTCTTTCCTAGCCTGACATGTCGCCTGGCCCCAAATGTCATTTATATCAAAGTGTCCCCTTCTGACCCTGATCCAAGATTGTGGGGGCAGTAGTAAATCTAAAGTCTCAGCTAGTCAGTATACCCGTCTGATCCCAGTGCAGTGGTGGGTTGCTGAGCAGTCTGTATGTCCATGCCATTTATATATTTAATTTATTTATTAAATTTTGATAATCGGGTGAGCCTGCTGGGCCCGAAGGTCCCTTTTTCAGGGGCGACCCGAGGGTTACAAAATACATTACATGGGATTGTTTCAACAAGATACATAACAAATGTCATACATTATTTCATGGGATAATACACACTAGATACATTAAATACATCACATAGATACATAGAAGGGCAGACAACAGTGGCAGTGTAATAAGTATGAGCGATAAAGGAGTAAAACGCTTTGGAGTACCTTATCCAACAAATACACTTTGTGGAGGTAGCCAGGTGCGCCTTTAAGTCTGGTGCGGAAGGTATAGGTGGAGGTGGTTTCAGAATGCCTTTGGGAGCGAGTTCCATAAAGTGGGGGCAATAAAGGCAAATGACTTCCCACCGCTTTTGTTCTGACCCTTGGCACTGAGAGGAGTGTCCTGTCGGTCGTATGGAGTTGTCTGGGGTTCCTCTTGTGGAGATGAGCCCAGCGAGGCTGGGTGGGGAGGAGGAGAAGTTTGTAGGTGAGGCAAAGGGAGGGTACTGAAGCCTGTCCTCCCAGAGGGGCCAGTCTAGGTGGGACAGCAGGTCGCAGTGGTGGGTCCTCGAGCCAGCTAAGGAGGCAAAGCAGGCCACTTTGTGGTAGAGAACCTCTAATTTATTTAGCTCTTGTCTAGCTGCTCCCTGATAACAGGGGCCACATAGGTGAGTGTGGGAGGAGAACACTTGTAGCAATGGAGACCCGGGCCACTGGTATCAACTGGTCTTTCAGCCTGTACAGGGTCCCACGCTTAGAGTGGATATTTTTGTTACCTGTTCAATGTGCCACTTGAGGGTGAAGCCCTGATCCAGGGTGAGTCCCAGGTATTTTATGGAGGGACCACCTCGATAAACTTACCTGAGGTGGTCATCAGTTTGAGGAGTTGACTTCATCCCGATAGCCAGATCTGGGGCCAAACAGTATGGTCTTAGTCTTGTTTGGATTGATGACCATTCTATTAGTGACTAGCCATACACCTCTAGGAACTCCAAGTCATCTTGGAGCCCAGAGCAGAGTTCTCCCATGTTGGTGGAGGGTCCGATAGAGGATCATGTCAGCATATTGTACCACTGAACTCCCACCACAGTGGTTGCTGAGGTCATTGGTAAATAGCTAGAAAAGAAGTGGGCCGAGTATTGACCCTTGGGGCACCCTCAGTTAGGGGAAGAGGCTCAGACAGACAGTCTTTCCATTTTACCCTCTGTGACCTGCCAGAAAGGTAGCTGGAAAACCACGATAGGGAGTGCCTGTCTAGTCCAACCTGCCTCAGTTTGAGAGCAGCAGGTTGTGGTTAACGAGGTCAAATGCTTTAGATAAGTCTATAAAGACTGCCCCTGTGGGGTCCCCTTGTCCAGCTCTCTGAGTACATCTGTTGAGAACTTGATGAGAGCAGTGTCAGTCCCGTGATTGGTTCTGAAGCCATGCTGTGAGGGGCTAGAAGTTGGTGGGTTTCTAGGTAGTCGTGGAGTTAACCGTAAATCAACCTCTCTTGTATCTTACCAAGGCTACAAAGTAGGAGATAGGCCTGTAATTATTGGTTGATTCCTCGTGCCTCCCTTATGGACAGGGACTATGTGAGCCATTTTCCAAGGACTGGGATGGCCCTTCCGCAATGGAGCAGTTGAGGAGCCAGGTTAGGGGCCTAGCGAGTGCTGGGGCCCCTTCTTGAGAATTCGGAGGAATACCATCAGGTGCCGGGGTCCTGCTGTTTAAGGGCTTTTAGTAGAGGGAGGACTTCCTTAGGTCTAACTAGCCTAAGATGGAAGGAGGGATGGTCATGTAAGATGGGGAGGGGTCAAAAGGGGCGGGAGTGGTGGGCAGACCAGCTTTGATCTGTTCCAGGTTGGTGAACTGATGGTTGAGTGCCATAGCGATGATGGTATCATCAGCTGGTTGAATGACCATTTACCTCCATGGGGCCGTGTTAAGCCTTGCAGTACCCTTTAGTAGCCCATTTATGTGGTCCCAGAAGAGTCTAGGGTTCCCAGATTCTTTTTCTGTAGGTCAGTGACATACTCTCTTTGCCACTTTTATGGCCAGTTTGCACCTGTTTCAAGAGCCTTGTAGGTTGTGAGATCAGCTGGTAGTGAGGATAGTTTGTATTTCTTCCAAGCTGAGTCCCTGTGTTTCATCAGGGTTTTCACATTGGGGGTGATCCACTTATAGCAGCTCCCCTGGTGCGGAATTTCATGGGGCCAGCCGGTCAGCCACCATGGTGAGTGCTCCTGGAAGAAGGCAGTGGCTTCATCCAATGTTGGGAGAAGTTTGATGGGACTCAGTCTATACTGTTAAGACATCCTAACAGGTGCTCTGACCAGAGGTGAGAGACGTCCCTGCCGCCAGGATTCGGGCGGGCTCTGGGGACCCTTTTTCAGATGCAGAAAATGGGGGCGTGGTCGCCAGTGCATCATCTAGTATGCCTTCCGCCTGTACATTGGAGGGTTTGCTCGTGAGTATCTAGTCTAGAGTGGTATGGTTACCAGTTTTATAATTCATTCGGTGGCCCAGCGATGATCTGTTCTAGGTTAGCATCCTGGACCAGTCCTATTAAGGAATGGCTGCCTTGAGTGACCCAATTTAGATTGAAGTCCCCAGTAGGAGTAGTTCTGTGGAAAACTCCTTGGCTAAGTCCTTAGAACCGCTTTCAAGGAGATCCTCGCATTCGTTGGGGGATTGTAAATGCATCCTATATTGAGGTGCTTTCCGGGCCAAGCGATCCTCACAAAGGTTGCTTCACCTTCCATACAGGTGGATAGTTTTGGGATAGCTGTATGGTGTTCAAGGTGTCTTTCGAATAGATTAGCACCTCTTCCCCTTTTGCCCTGTCTGTCCCTTCTGTGGGAGGTATATCCAGGCTGCTACTTCATGTGGTAGTATGTGAGGTTTGAGCCAGGTTTCAGATACTGCCAAGATATCTGGGTTGTACCTATCTAGCCAAGATTGAAGTTCGTGAACCTTTGACCTCAGGCTGCATATATTCATATGCGCAATACATAATCCCTTGGTGGATGCCCAATGGGGTCCAGCAGGAGGAGACCAAGAGGTTGTGTGTGGGTGGTCCAGGATTTGGCTGTACATCCCGGCCATGAGCAGGAGGGTGGCAAGAAGGCAGAGTGGGGATCCCACCCAGGGAGGGTCATAGCCCTAATCTTTCACCTGGCGAGATAAAGAGGAATATAGGACACCTTTTTGCAGAATTCATGCAGTCAGGGTCCTGCCAAATTGCTGGGGGTGGGGAGATTGCTCCCCAGGAGTGATAGGGGAGGTCCAGAGGAGAGTGACATCTGGGGTCCTGTTCACCTATGGTCATGGTCATGTCAGTCCATAGGAGAGATAGTATGTATAGGACAGCCAGGAGGAGCCCTCTGTTAGGTCCACTAGAGGCAAGGGCCAGGCTTGGGGATCATGCTGCCAGCCCCTAGCAGAATCACTCAAGGCTAAATGAGGGGTGGGGTCCCGTGCCTTGGTCAAGTTACCCTGCTGATGTGATGCTTTATAGAGGGGAGAGGTTAGTCCGCTATACCCCTAGAGAAAGTATTTTAACTGGTCCTGCTATGCTTGCAGGCCCTTTGGGTGCTTTTTCAGTGATTTGCATCTGGGAAGGGCTCTCGGTGGAGGGCGGGCTGGACAATAAAACAGTCTAAGTTAGCAGTATGTCTGGCAGTTCAATGATACATTAATGCCCATTAAGCACATTTATACAGGATATTCTAGAAACAGTCTAAAACGATATTATTGGGCAAGTAACCAGTAAGAAGGGGCTGTCAGATGGGGCAGGCAAGTCAATAAAATAGTCTAATTAGTAGTATATCTAGCAGGTACAAAGGATACTATCAAGGCCCCTTAGGCAAATTTATGCAGGCTAGTCTAGAAAACAGTTCTAATTTGCAATAGATGTAACAGTTACTGGTGATTCATACAGTGCTGTTTTGCCACATTTATGCAATTAAGTATGGAGAGTATACTATAGAAATGCGAAGTTAGCACAGTGGTTAATTAGCTACTAGTAGGCATAGGTAACTTGTAACACTTCAGTATGGAGTTATAGTGAAACAGGCGGTTAGTTGGGCAAATTAGTGATTCTAAGATAAGCTAGAGTGGTCAGAGTTCTGTTATATCGAGTAACAGTTTAGTAGCTGAACACCATCTAGTAGGTGAATGATAGGTGTTCTCGTGGATATACCAGTCACCGCCCAGTGGTTGTCAGTTCTAGCAGTGGGTGGGCGACTATGTATTTAATGGGAGGAGGGAATGGGAGGGCTAAAATCCGATCCCTGCAGTACTTGCTGGAGCGAGAAGCCGCCAGGGAGTCCTGCACTCAGGGAGGTCCACCAGTTCGCTGTGCGCTAGCCGTGCCTCGACCCCAAGGAAAGTCCTTGGTAAGTCCGGGGAGCTGTAGGCTTGTTTCTCTGGTGGGTGGGGAGTCAAGCAGCCCCAGCCACTCTCTCCCTGGTGAAGAAATTTCTTAGAAGTTGGGCGGCAGCGCCTCAGCCTTAAGACCAGGCTGGAGAGCGTTGCCACAGGGTCAGGATCCTATCAGCGAGTTGCTGATATTTGAAGAAATTCTGCGAGCCACTTCGGTTATGGGCCAAAGGCACGGGTCGGTAGCCATTTGTAAATTCTATGGCAACAAGAATGGAGATGGCGGGGTCTTCGGTGAAAGGCAGTGTCAAAATCTGATCCCTCACGGTACTTGTTGGGCGAAAGCCACCAGGAATCCTGCACTTCAGGGGAGGTCCACGGTTTGTGGTGCGTGCCTCGACCCCCGAGGAAAGTCCTGGTAAGTCGGGGTGCTGGAGGCTTGTTTCTCTGGTGGTGTGGGGAGTCAAGCTATCCAGCAACTCTCTCTCCCTGGAGAAGAAATCTCTTGTAGTTGGCGGCAGCGCCTCAGCCTTAAGACAAGGCTGGGAGTGTCATCACAGGGTCAGGATCCTATCAGCGAGTTGCTGATATTTGAAGAAATTCTGCACGCCACTTCTTGGTTATGGGACAAAGGCACGGGTCGGTAGCCATTTGTAAATTCTAGGGCAACGAGAATGGAGATGGTGGGGTCTTCAGTGAAAGGTGATCAAAAACTGATCCCTGCGGTACTTGCTGGAGCAAGAAGCTGCCAGGAGTCTCTGCATTTTGGGGAGGTCCACCAGTTTGCGGTGCAGCCGGGTGCCTCAACCCCGAGGAAAGTCCTTGTAAGTCCGGGAGCTGGAGGCTTGTTTCTGGTGGTGGAGGGAGTCAACAGCCCCAGCCACTCTCTCCCCTAGAGAAGAAATCTCTTGTAGCCGGGCGGCAGCACTCTCAGCCTTAAGACCAGGCTGGGAGAGTGTCATCACAGGGTTAGGATCCTATCAGCGAGTTGCTGATATTTGAAGAAATTCTGCACGCCACTTCTCGGTTCTGGGACAAAGGCAGGTCGGTAGCCATTTGTAAATTCTGCAGGCAACGAGAATGGAGATGGCGGGGTCTTCAGCGAAGGCAGTGTCAAAATCCGATCCCTGCAGTACTTGCTGGAGCGAGAAGCTGCCAGGAAGTCCTGCGCTTGGGGAGGTCCACCCGGTTCGCGGTGTGTTAGCCAGTGCCTTGACCCCGAGGAAAGTCCTTGGTAAGTCCGGGGAGCTGCAGGCTTGTTTCTCTGGTGGTGTGGGAGGAGTCAAGCAGCCCCAGCCACTCTCTCCCCCCAGTGAGGAAATTATTTAGTGATGATAAGCAGACTGATTGTTCCACCACACACTAGGGATTTGTGAATCAGCAGCCACCATCCTGCTACTGTCACTCATGGTTTCTCATGTTTTCTAACCCACTTCCTGCAGTATGGACAGCCTACATGACACCATTCCTGTTGGAAGGGGACTGACATCATGGGGAAGCCACCGTGTGAAAGCACTCCAGTCACTTACACAACAAGGCAGTACTGTTGTTGTTTGGTGAGCATGACCTGCACCTGGAATCCAAGAGTACTGACTCTTCAGTGCATCCAGCACAATTCCAGGCTGAGGCTGGGAGTCCATCTGTGGTGACTCTCATCAGTTGTTAACTTGCTTACATTTTGTGTAACTTCTGCTAGGAAAGAAATCCTGATCTTATAAGTCTCTCCTGCTTAAGCCAGTTTTAATAAATAAATACAGGTTTGGATGCCTTAAGGTGTCTGTGATTGTCTAAGAGTTAAACTTTTTCCACTAAAAGCATTTCTAAGATAGCCAGTTTGCAAGTGGTTGAGTCTTTAGCTTCATCACTCAGGCTTTGCATGTTTTAATAAGCAGAATGGAGTGGCATTGGCCACGGTTAGTTTAGTCTCCAACTTGCAGCATGTCAGAAAATGCTTCTACTTTTATGACACCTTATACATAGAGACAGTTGGAGAATGCATTCAGTGCTTACTTTCAAGAGGGAGCGGCAGGCGTTGGATTGTAAATAACAAGAAACAGGACGATTATCACTTCCATAATGACAGTCAGGAGATCAGCACCTGATCAATGAACGCAGCTGTGGAAAGAAAGTAGAATATTATTTGATGTAGAAAATGCTTACCAGATTTTCAAGCTCATGCAAGAACAAAGTCTAATGAATTTAGAATCATGCAGTGCCCAATAGGAAATGGAACAATTTTCACTCATAACAGAGTGCCTGACTCCTCACTCCAAACTTTCAAATGACAGAATTACAGCACTACACATCAGTATATATTTCATATCATTTTTGAACCTAATGTAGAACAGATGATGGTCATCACATTTTCAAAATTATTGAGGAACAAAGTTTAATGAATTTCTGGAAAAATTGTAATTTGCTTTCCAAATTCTTATACTGCATCCAAAATGAGATGAAAAAGTTTTGTAAATGACTACCTGATTTCTTAAGAAAAACATTCAAGTGATAGAATTAAAACACTACCCGTCAGCTTATATGTGACATATTTTTGCAGTTAACATCCACTTTGGTACCTCTGCACAGTAACAATAATACTGGATCACACCCCAAGCCTCCACATGTTTGGTTGCTTGCCTACACCTGACCTCACAACCCTCTGTTGGTGATATCTCAATCTGTTGAAGTGAACCCTCTTAAACGGGAGTGGAGGCATGATGATCGCTTCAGGTGAAGCCAGCACCGCAGCAGATTATGCCTAGAAAACAGGGATCCTATTTTCATGTCAATGTGTAAAGTTATTATGTGAAAGGGGAAGCTAAGTGCAGATGATATGTGACATAAAAGCTGAAATATGTCTGAAGTTGATGTTTTTCCAATATTTTCTTGGACATCACAGACTCTTACAGAGCCACTACATCTTGGGGAATCATTGAGAAAACACACATTCTGGCCACAGTTCTGTTTATATGCCATATGTTTTCTGTACTTCATTTTCCCTTTATCTTTAGAACTACACACATTTACTTCAAATCAGGATATGCTGCCATGCTGCATCCTCAAAGTTAGAGATGAGAAAAGTGGTAAGGGTCACTTCCAGCAGAAGTCATCTCTGCACACACTGACCTCTCGTTGGTGTGTGCTGACACCAAATTGTTTTTACTCCCTTCCCTGATTCTGATTTTTCCTGGAGGGTCAGCAAAGAAACTGAAAGACAGGCCCTGGAAGAAGACTCTCCACTTGGGGAATGGAAGGAAGGCCTGCCAAGGTGGGAGTTACTCAGGGGTTCCGCAGCAATGGAGAGGAAACGCCAGCCTAGTCATGACCCCTTCAGAGGTTTCATCAGCCTTGTGCACTGTGTGTGGGCTGGAGGAGGTCTGAGAGTGAATGAGCTGTTCCCCTACCATGGGTCCCATGTGGTTGACAACTGAATGGTGTTGCAAAAATGCTTGAGTGAGCATGAATGCCATGCAGAGTAATAGTGAAGTATATACAGAAGGTGTCTAAAAGATGTTTTTCCAGCGCTTCCTTTGATGACATGTTGGCAGGGGGTCCGTAAGTCTTAAGTCTAGTAATAGTTTAAAAGTAAATGTCAACCTGTTAGATAAAAGGTATTACTAACACATCAATTTTCAATGGCAGAGTTGAGGGTAGTTCACAGTTTGTCTTTTATTTTATTGGATGATAGTGTTGGGGGAATCTGCTTTCCAATAACTATGTTTACCAAATGTCAGCCATTTCCTTTTGTTATTCTGGACTAAGCAAACGGTAGATACGAGACTCTGCTGACCTAAAATGATTAAAATGCATTGACTATAAGGAAGGCCCCAGCTCCCACTGTAAACCCTTGTAGGGTGCTGGAGTCCATATTCAATAAAGGACCTAGAACAAAGGACACACATGTTTGTAAGGCAGTCACTAGTCCTCTAGTTACAGTATACTGTTGGGAGTGGCAGACGGATACTCTGGTTCAGATAAATATCAACAGCTTCGACAATTAGTAATGTGCATGAGACTGAGCTTGCTTGATCCCCTCCCCAAATAGGTTTGAGCGAGGCATCTCCTGTGAGGTGGTATCACCGCTTAAAAACTCTGTTCCAGTAAAGGGCACAGTGGTTCACCTTTTCAAAATTATTTAAAAACAAAAGGCTGAATTCAGTAAAACTGCTGCTAAATAGCATTTATGAGGCATCAGGGTTCAGTCCCCACCAGAATCCTACATTAAAGAAATTATAACTTGAAAGTGTGCTTGAAATACAGCCTGTTGTGTGTAAGTAATAAATATGACTGAGTGCATGCTGATGCTTTTGGGATAATTGTACACTTTGGATAGTGAGGCATGAGAAATACTGAGGGCCTTACAAGGTAAAGTTAAGTAAGGTTTTCAAACATTTGCAATACTGTCATTATAAAACCAAAATGTCAATTTATATATTAATAACAAAATAAAACACATGGCATGTGGTAATTCATCTAATTTCATGTCTCACTCTGGAGAAGTTCTGTAAGTTCACTATTACAAAGTTCCAAAATAATGCACTTAAGGCACAGAAACCCAGGGGCAGAGTACAAATGGGTGGAGTGGTATTGATGACCACCAAGCAGAAAAGAGACCTGGTGGTAATCATATCAGATGACCTAAAGGTGGCCAGGCATGACAACAAGACAATAGGGAGGGCAAGTGGGATGCTGGGCGCATAGGAGGTGTTGCCAGCAGAAAAAAGGAGGTGGTATTGCCTCTGTATAGATTGCTGGTAAGACCTCACCTAGAGTATTGGTCCAGTTCTGAGACCACATCTCCAGAAGGACATAGACAGAGTTGAGCCAGTCCAGAGGAGGGCACCAAATGATGCAGGGTCTGCATCAAAAGTCGTAAGAGGAGAGACTAAAGGACCTCAATATGTACACCCTGGTGCAGAGGAGGGAGAGGCAAGATATGATAGAGACCTTTAAATCCTCACAGCGGTATGTAAGGTACAGGAGGAGACTATTTTCAGAAGAAAACATGCTCAACAACAAAAGGACATGCTATGAAACTGGAGGGGATAGATTCAAGAGATGTGTGGAAGTACTTTATAGAAAGAGTGGTGGATTCTCGAACAGCCTTCCAGCAGAGGTGGTGGGGGCAAAATAGTGGTGAGGTTCACGAATGCATGGGATAAGCACAAAGGAATCATAGTGGAAAGGAAGGGAAGGGAGAAAACCTGTAGATCAGGCACGGTCAGATGTAACAGTGTACAGTAAGTAGGTAGGTAGGAGAAATGGGCAGACTGGATGGTCCAGCGTCCTTATCTGATGTCAAATTTTGTTTCTATGTTTCTATTACACACTCTGAAGAGTGAAACTGGGATCATAAAATTGCTCACCTGGTTTTAGTTTTAAAACAGTAATACAGTTTCAAATGTGAAGTATTTCTGGCCTATACTAGTGTGCTAGAATAATACACTGCCATGCGACTACATTTGACCAATCGCATGTCTTGGTCTCTCTTTCCCATTTTATAATATGTTTTGCTGATCTTATTCAACATGAGCACATCATTTCCCACACACACGCTCAAAAGCAATAATGAACTATACCTGCTAAGCGTAGCCATGTCTAGGTGGCCCAGATGGCTGCATAACAGAATGGCAGGATGGAACCAAACCTTCTGTTGCCTCGGACCTCAATCTAGGCACATAGAGTTGAAGCAGAGCACCAGCAATCAGCATCCAGGGAATGGTGAGGTGGGCCTCGGTGGATCCATCAAATTCACCTGGATGGCAGAGAGGGAAGCCAGGCCATTACATATGTAGAAGAGAGCATCTGGTAGCTGTGCGCTGGTGGAACTTGGGAAACCTTGGCTTTGGTGAAGAAACTCTTGAAATGGAACAACAGTTTCTGAAGTGTGGTGGACAACATCACTTGATTCCCATTGGCATCAGAGCCTTTTCTGCTATTGAGTTTATCAGGCTTAAAGGACTTGTATAAGGAGAGGCAGAGTAGATGCAACAGATGACTCAAGAATATGGGGACCCATGGATTGGTATCTGACTTATGGTGGAGATGGTGAGCGAAACAAAAGGCAATTGTGGGCCAACTCTAGTAAGTCTATGTTCAGGGACATGACACACAAAATGCAAGCAGTGGCCAGAAAGAACCAGTCCCCTATGATCCCAGCTCTGCTCCCATCTAGATCAGTGGATTTAATGAACACAGTCAACGTGAACTCTTCCCAGGACTTCACCAGCCAGTATAGAATGTGGACACCAAACTTTGTATGAATATGCATCATCTCATAAGTAGCTGTAGTAGCTGGAGAGTAGCTGAGCAATGGAAATGATGCTGACCCAAATAGCACCAACAAAAAGTGTTCATGTAACCAAAGGAATAGAAAGTGAAGATGAATGGTGCAATGACATCACACATGTTCCTAGCCCCATTGGTTCGGCATATTTAGTGGTGTTCTTTTTTTCTCCAATCATTTTTGAAGATGAGCTGTTGCCTGTACCCAGGAGCAGGACATTAAAGAGTGGATTCCCAAATCCTGGATGACATATTTTGAGTAACCCCTTGAACAGAAGTGCTTTGGCTCCATACAACCCACAAATGACTATGACTAGTTCCAGGATCCCAGATGCTACTGAGGCCCCACTGGCCAAACAGTCCAACTGCCTCAAACACCAGTGTGAGTGTGATTGCCCCAAAGGCAAAAGGCATGATGTAGTTGACAGCTGCAGAGCAGAAGGAGAGGATGAAAGCTACAACAATGTAAGGCATGAGCCCCGCTACAGCTGACTCTGTGACTGATGGAGAATGAGGATGAGTGCTGTTGAGGACCAGGCTACTGTTTTCCAGTCCAGCTGACCATATAATAGCATCCTGATGCTGTGATATATTAGCAAGTGGGGCTGGCTCCCAGAGTCATTCGAGTTGCTCCATAGCTGCTCCACAGAGCTGAGAACACAACAAAGCCGTGCCTCCAAGGCGGTCATACTTTCGGAATGTGAGAGCCCAGCAGCAAGTTGACTCAATCCCCCAATCAAAATAGGTGAACCCTAGGTAAAACAAATGGATAAGGTTTAGTAGTAGCAGAATTATTTGTAGGCTACCTAAAATATCAAATGAAATGTGATATTAGAACTAGGAATCAAAATCTAGGACTGCTGTGTTCCGAGGATGTGCTCCTTACCAACTGAGCTTTTAGGACAGTCAGGTGGGTGGTTCTGTGCTCAGCCATCCTTACAGACTATGACATGAAACATGAAATGATGTGTTTGCCCATGCTTTAGAACCCCATGCATTTTGTACACAGTCACACTAACACTATAGAGGAGTGAGGGACTGGAAGTCGGGCAGTATTAGGCACGATTCATTAAATAGTTAAAGGGTACGTTCATGTACAGTGGCTCACATTGTCTGAAACATATGAACGTGCCTTTATATCAGGTATATTGAACTTTCCTGTATCTGGAAACAGTCCAGAGATATTGCTGACTAAACATGCCTTATATTAAGACTACACTGCCACCATTATATGGAGCTTGATGTCATAGAGGAACAAGCTGTGCCTAACTGCATGTAATCAGGCACAGCTTGTACCTCCATAATAGCACAATGTTTCATGAAATGAAGCAGTTGTATTATCAATATACAGCAGACTTAGTAAAGCTTTATTTCTGCAACTAGTTACCGTGTGCCCCTACCTTGATTAAAAGAATATTTGTGGGCTTTCAGATGGTATAGGCCTCTTTACCTGAATGTTAACTTTAGGATTATTGTAGCACAATCACCCCATGAGATGTTGCAACTCATTAACATAAATATACTGGCAATGGCAGGTTGTATACTAAAACAGCTTTAGCAGTCAATCATCAGGACACATACACAAATAGACACACACACACACACACTTTTTGTAGATGAATGCAATGACAGACATGTATGCAAACAGTCATACAGACGACAGAAACACGTTAACAGCTACTGTCATTAGCTAAAACCAACTGCATTAAGCAGAATGCTGAAATCATGAGTAGCAACTATAAAAGTTTGAAAGGAAGCCCTGCAAATAGAGTTTAGCATTTTGTAACTGACAATAGAACTAATGCCTACACCGTTGTATGTTCAATCAGACCCTGAAGAACACCACGCCACAAATTCCCTAAGGTTCCAGAGACCTTTTATTAATTTTTCATGTCCCTACTTTGTACAATTTGTTTTTCAACCCAAATAGTTTGTAACCAGGATAGTAGCAGCATTGTTGAAGGGAGCTAAGCCCATTGTCAATGCAGGGCTGTGTCACACTGATGGTCAATGGTGTTACGATTACGAAACCTATCAGTTAATAGGAGGAACTTTTGTCCCTCAAATGACTGAGGGTGCTAAGAGCAAGGGGGAAGCTGGACTTATTGGTTCTGCAAACACCCAAAATGTTCTTGTAATTTAGAATCAACTTGAAGCTGAAGTGTTTAGCCTTATTAGAACAGCTCCAATTAAAAGCCTGACTGTGCAAGTGAGGCTCCCTCCTTTCTTAGTGGAGAGATGCGCCTTTTTCTGGCATTTATTCCTCTGGATAGTCTGGATGTGTAAACTGAAAACATGGAAGAAGGAAGAGCTGGATGTTTAGACTGTGTTGGTGATTGGGGGCAGCGGAAGGAGCAGGTTTTACAGGACCAAGTGAAAAGTGATGCAAGAGACTCTGTTTATACCAGGGCTTTTAAAAGATGTTTTAATTATTTCCTTTCTGGATGGTGAGATACTCAATCCCTTGAAAGACTTAAACTGAAAGTTTCAGTACTTCTTTGTAGGCTATAGTGGTTATTTGTTTTCCAACCAACTGACTCTTCATTGTCTCTAATGTATGCACTATTTTAAAGACTCATGTACCTTGTACTCTATGCACTCTGTAATTATTCCCTATTCTCCCAGTTCTAATTGTATGTTTAGGCAATAAGGCATGACAGGGTGAGTGGTACTGTGTAATAACGTCACCCTGGGGTGGGCCAAAGGTTGAGGCAAAGCTGAGTGCTTTCACCACCCCAGGAGTGATGTAATTACACAATAACACACACCTGGAGTACCTTATTGCTATTATACAATGGCTCATTTTTAATTAATTAAAAAAAAACATTTTTATTTTTTTTTATTTTTGGTGTGTGAAAGTGTATATTTAAAAAAAGTCCAGTATACTTTTCCACCAGTAGGCTATGCTACCTGAATTATGATGTACATCTAGTTTCCCATGGCTTATAGTTGTTGTACTGATGTGTGGTGATGACTGATTTCAGTTCCCTCCCCATGGTTGTTCGCCATCCCGTTAAACGGGGCTGTACTTCAAGTTTCTTTGTTGTTGCTTTTATTTTAATTTAAATTGTGACTCTTTGTTTCTGTGGTTACTGAACCACACTGCAGGATATGGAAGTGAGCACGCTGTCACAGGATTTCAGTGGCAAGGAGGATATGGATATGCCACTTGCTTTTTCAAACTTGTGAGTAAAGGAAGCGATGGCAGGTCATGGATGGAGGTTTCTGCCAGGTATTAAAACTACAGGATTCCAAATACATTACATTTTCATGTCTGTTTTTCTTCATCTGAACAGCTTCTGTGAACCATGTGGTTGGCACTTTGGTTTGCGTGATTCATGGAAGCTGCTCAGTTCGGGAAAAAAAAAACTGGCATGAAAATGGCATGCATTTTGTTTGCTGTGATAGGGAAATGTATTTGCTCTGTGTGGGAAGCGAGTGATACAACTGCTGTTTGGGGAGAGGGTTAAACCATGATGGGCTAAGGATTTGGTGATGTTTGTTTCTCTGTGCAGTTTAAGTGGGGAATGATATTTAACACGTCATGTGGTCTTTTGTACCTGGTCTAGATACAGTGTTGTTATTATGTTATAACATTGATTTGTCTAAGGCACCAGCCAATCAGGATCCTACAATTGTTCTTGCCATGGTGTAATTCCTGATATTCACTCAGTGTATTTGAATTATATGCTCTCTGTATTGATTCCATATTTCTATTCCTCCCTCCCCAGGTCGCAACTGGAAATGAACACTGGGCTCTGTGGCCTTATCTAGTAATATATGTTTAATGAAATACATAACTTACTAGCTTACTAACTCACTCACTCACTCACTTCAGTCACAGCATTCTAGCTCTGCTCTGTGAGCCTGAAACAGTAGGTTTCCTTCAGGTCTGATTGTTTCCATAACTGCCTCTCCACCAGTGTTAAAGCACATCATCCAGCTTCCCCTTCCCCACACTCATTCTCCCTATACCTGCCTCTTATCCCCCATTCCTCCTATGTTCCTGCCTACCCTGACAGTGCTACCTTGTAGTGGCTCTTTACCTGCTTCTAGATTGAATGAAGGTCATTTTGTTGAAATGCTTGTCCAAATCATTGTACTGCTTGTCTCAGCCAAATACTGCTCTGTAATATATGATGTGGAACCTTGTAAATGAGCTCCTGTTCAAAGGTGTATCTCTGAAATATTAATAAAGAAATAAATAAAGAAAAGTTCTTTCTGAATTTGGGATATGGCCCCATTACCTATCCTTATGTCAAACCCACCTGAACCAAAATAAAATGGCACCAAACACGAAACATGGAAAATCTGTTTCTTACCTGCCAGAATGTTCTCCACTCCCTGAGCTGGAATGCTGCTGTGAAATTGGGCGAAGTTTTAGAGCCACAAGGAAAGCACTGATGGCTTTGCTCAGGAGTCCCAGCACTGCTGGCTCGCTGTAAAACACAGCAGCAAATCCTCTGGCCTGACATTGCCTTTTAACTTCTATTATACTGCAAAGAAAACATAAAGAGCAAAATTACTATGAATTCCAGTCAGGTCGCAGTTACCCTGGAACATACCAAAACATTCGACTTTTGGATTTATCAAGTACCCTTCACACATGCAGTCTTGTCCTTCAAGTTCCTTTTTTAATGCTATCTCTTAGATATTTCTTCCATCTGGTGGATATTGATGGGAGTCAAAATCCCAACATAGTGGATACTGCAGTTCTTCTGTGGCACATATCCCTCCACCATGGCACAGTGGTGTGGCTGATGTAGGTACAGTTCAAGCCTGACCTGTGCAGGCAGGCCTCCCATCTGGGTCAGACAGCACCTGCAAATTGGAAATGATGTATGGTGTGGTGCATGGTGTGGTGTATGGTGCAGTGCATGGTGGCACATGGTATGGCACATGGTGGGTGTATGGTGTGGTGTATAGTGTGGTGCATGGTGTGGTGTTTGGTGTGGAGCATGGTGTGGTGTATGGTGTGTGTATGATGTGGTGCATGGTGTGGTTATGGTGCAGTGCATGGTATGGTGCATGGTGTGGTGTATGGTGCAGTGCATGGTGGCACATGGTATGGCGCATGGTGTGGTGTATGGTGTGGTGTATACTGTGGTGTATGGTGTGGTGTATGGTGTGAGCATGGTGGTGTATGGTATGGTGTATGATGTGGTGCATGGTGTGGTGTATGGTGCAGTGCATGGTGGTGGCATGGTGTGGTGTATGGTGCAATGCATGGTGTGGCACATGGTATGGCACCTGGTGTGGTGGTGGTGTGGTGTATAGTGCGTGCATGGTGTGGTGGTGGTGTGGAGCATGGTGTGTGTGTATGGTGTGAGTATAGTGCAGTGCATGGTGTGGCACATGGTATGGCACATGGTGTGTATGGTGTGGTGATAGTGTGGTGCATGGTGTGGTATGTGTGGAGCATGGTGTGGTGTATGGTGTGGGTGTGGCATGGTGGTATGGTGCCCTTGTGTCATTCCTTTTGGCAAGCACCATGCAGCATTCCCACACCTTTACAAATGTGCATTTCTCCATGTCTTGAAATTATCTAGTGTGGTACAGATTAGGCTCTGAACTGCAAAACATGGAAACCTGGGTTTGAATCCCACAGTCCCCACTTGCATACTGTGTGACCCTGAGCAAGTCACTTAACTTTTGTGCTCACAGGTCACACCTGGAAACAAGCTTCGTTTAGTGTGCCTTCCTGGTTAAACAATTTCACCTTTCCTTTCCTTATCTGTAACTTCATTGAAGTAGGCCACACTTGAAAACTTGTATTTGTTAAGGGTCTAGCTAGCAAACAAATAGAAAAGATTTACATTTATTAATTTACAGTATTAATTTATCCAGAACGGAATAGAGGAAATAACCTTATATGGGGCTATCACCATTCTTAATATGAAACGTTAAACTGAGGTCCGAGCTCTGTTTTTGGTGGTTGTTCAAGAGAACATTAAAGTTCCCATGACAATTCTCCAGAAGACTATGGAATTTCCATGGAGTCCTGGCTGAACTTCCCACATTCACTAAAGTGCACACCCACAGCTTAATCAGGTTCAGTTTCAGTTGGTTTGCATCTGTAGCCCCCAGAACAAGGCTGAAAATAGGCAGTATTGCCTAGTCCTCCTTTCCCAGTCAACAAGAACTAAACAAAAACTAAATAAATAAACAAACAAACACATAAATAACCTCTTTGCACTTTTTAAGATTTGCACATTGTATTATTGCATCAATTTCTGGTTCCTTTGTTCATTTTACAACTATATTTTCTTATAAATAAATCTTTACTACTACTACTAACCCACTGAGACAAAATCTTGTTTTCCATGGATACCAGAAGGCAAATGAGGCAGGAGATCTCAGATATATTAGAATAACTAAGCAAAGTACTGTATATGTTATAAAATAAAAGTGCATCTTCTAAAACTAAAAATCATGTATTACAAACATATGATTTAAAATTCTTGAGGTAGAGGATAAGGACATACCCATCTTGGTAAAATAATGATAGAAATATTAAATTAGCTGTTGGGTGTTAACTTAAAAAATCCAGACCTTTATTTAACAAGCATTTGTCAATGCTGGACGTTCATTGCAGGTATTTGCAGTGGTGTTTGGCAGTATGGTGCTTTACCCTAATGCCTCCATGATTGCTGGTATTTGCACTACAAATTTTCAGCATGACCTTTTGTTACCCCCACCTCATAAAAGCATTTGAGACCTCTGCTTATGAACAGTACCACTGTTATTTTGTTAATCTGTCCTGAACGTTGATTTCCACAGCGACTACACCATTCTGCTCCACATGTGCAAAACACAGTTCGGGAGGATGTAAAATGACAGCTGTAGCATTCATAGGGAGGTGTGAAGGATGGCAATGTTGAACATCTGGAGTGAAAATACAACAATTTTTCGAACTTATGAACGTACATGGAAACTGTGCAATGAACGCCATGACACAGTCATTTTGTGGACTCTTTGTCACCAAATTTTCAACACAGGCATTTTGGGACCTCTGCTCATGAACAGTGTCACTGTGATTTTCATAATCTGTCCTGAGCATTGATTTCTCACTGTGACCACACCATTGTGCGCTGATGTGCAAAAACACATTTCAGCCAGGATGTGAAAATGTCAGCTGTACTGTTCATGAGGAGGTGAAAAATGCCAGTGTTGAAAATCTGGAGTGAAAATATTTCAAATTCTCGGGTTATGATGTGCATGGAAACTACACAACGACGCTCAGAAACAGTCATTTTTTGACATTTTTCACCAAATTTGCAGCATAGGCTTTTGTAGCCCACCTCATTAACAGTGACACTGTTGTTTAGTTAATCAATCCCAAAAGGTGATTTTGTGCAGTGACCATGAAATCACCTTTGGGGACCGAATAACTCACATGACAGTAACTGAATTCATGAGGTGGGGTCCCAAGAACCCCTGTTGAAAATGTGGTGCCAAATTTGCAAAATGCCTGAGATAGCCACCCAAGTTGAAAAAAATTTACACCATTATACAGCTTACTGTCATTTCTTCAGTTTGTGTTCGGCTTTCAAGAGTGCAGACTGGTTCCCACTCCACTGAAGATCATTGCGCCAGGCTCCGGAGGTAAGTATGGGGTGAGGGGGGGTGGGGTATGCAGAGGGTGGGTGGGTTTGGGGAGGGGGCACAAGACACAGAGGGACGGTTTCTGTTTTCACAGGTTTTAAAAAAAAAGATGTTGTGGGACAGTTTTCCCATTTACAGGGACAATGGGCATGCTGGGGTGGGGGTGCCTGGAGACAATGGGGACTGGGCACTCTGTCTGCACATACAATGTGTTTGGTGGGGGCAATAACAGGGGAGCAGGGTAGACGGCAGCAGAGGGAGGAAGTGGAGAGGATTTTATTAGCAGTCAGAGGGAAAAGGGTGATGTCAATATGTTAAATACACACACGTTACCACCGCTGATTGAAGTGGTGCTTTCTTTAACTGAAGACCACTGCAGCCAAACTGCTGTCATAGACAGCTCATGCATCCATTGGTGCAGTAGGGTTGCACGTTACACTGAGCACTGCATTGGACAGGAGGGTCACACACCTTCAAAAGTTGTACTGTCCCAAAATGTTCTTTGCACATGCATGCAAGCTAATGCAAATTAACAAGCATTTGTCAATGCCGAATGTTGCTTGCTTCTATGTGCTGCTTAGGTATTTGGAAGTCATTGAGTGCAACTATTGAAAATTCTCAAACTTACGGCATAGGAACTGCGCAACGCGCTCTTAAAACAGTCATTTTAGGAATCTTTTCACCAAATTTTCAACATAGCCATTTTAAGACCTCTGCTCATGGCCACTGTGCGAAATCACCTTTCTGAATGATTAATGAAAACGACACTGACAGTGTTCATAAGGTGGGCTCTCAAAAGATCATTGTTTGAAAATTTGGTGGAAAAATTCCTAAAATGACTGTTTTTCGAAATGCATTGCGTAGTTCCCACGCACGCCATAAGTTCACAAATTTTCAATATTTTCACTCCAGATTTTCAACCTTGCCATTTTACCACATCCTCCTTATGAACAGTACAGCTGTCTTTTCACATCTTGCAAAATGTGTTTCAGTCATGTAGCTATTAAATGGCGCAGTCGATTGCGAATCAATGTATGGGACACATTATAGAAAATCACAGAGACACTGTTCATGAGCAGAGGTCTTAAATGGCTATGTTGAAAATTTGCAGAAAAATTCCTAAAATGACTGTTTTATGAGCCAAGTGTGGCGCAGTTCCTATGCATGCTCTGTAAGTTTGCGAATTTAATATTTTCACCCAGATTTTCAACATTGCCATTTTATTACACTTCCTCACGAACAGTACAGCTGTCATTTTTCACAACATGGCCAAAGTGTGTTTTCACACTTTCAGCACAGAGATGCGTGGTCGCTGGGAAATCATTGTTCGACAGATAAAGAAAATCACAGTGACACTGTTCATGATCGGAGGCACCAAATGCCTGAGTTGACAATCTGCTGAAAAAATTCCCAACCTAATTATATTACAGGTGTGCGTTGCAGTTTCTATGTACGCCTCACTTCACCATTTTTTTTATATTTTACTGCAGATTTGCAACATTGCCATTTTTACACCTCCCCATGAACAGTACAGCTGTCATTTTTACATCCTGTTCGAATGTTTTTGCACCTGTGGTGCTAAATGCCGTAGTCACAGTGCATAAGCAGCTCGCTAACAAACTGATATTCCCTGTTCATGAGGTGGGGTCACAAAACCATGTTGAAAATTTGGAGTGAAATACCAACGAATGCCTGAGGTATTAGGGTTTCCAACCATAACGCCCAACCCTGTAGAGAATGACAGGCATCAGGGTGTGACTTGGGATTCTTGCTTGTAATGTTTATACTATTCCACCCCACCCACACCTCCGTTGCCAGTGAGAGGCATCGAGGTATGTCTTGGACTCTTCAGCCCCAAAGTTCACCCCATTCTCCTATATTGCACCCATCTCACCATATTTCCTAATGGAATGGTGCGAAGGGCCAAAGACCCCATGAACACCGTGACACTTGTCAGTGTCTGCAGGGTTGGTGTGGTGAAATGGCGTGGCCGTTATGGCTGACAACCCAAAGGCACACCCCAATGCCTGTCACTCTCTGCAGGGTGGTGGCGGGTTGGCTTCAGTTCAATACTTCACTGCCATTCCTATTACGCAGCTCTGTAACTTTACACTACCACTGCCAATGCCAGCAAGCAAACATTCGGCATTGACAAATGCTTGTCACATATATAGCCCATCTCAAGAACAACAAGGTTTTGCAGAACCTGACAAGTAATCTAGCTATAGTGCACTTCTACCTGCAGTCACACTTTTATCTTTCAAGACAGATAAATATTGAAGTTGTCCTGTACCTGTGAACATGGATTCTTTGCCTTCTGTCTGCCTTTGCTGTCCAGTTTAATTGATCCCTATCAATGATACTTTTTATATAGCAGCTCAGAAACTGGAAGGCGGAGCCTCTGAACTAATTCACAGTTTTGTGCACATACTTTCTGTTCAAAATACTTAATTGCTGCTTCCCAGAAGTGTTTTCCATCTTAATTGGAAGGAATTTCCACCCTGAGGGTTTTCCACTGCTTTGTTAGCCACACAGCATTGTGTCTCCACTTTTGTCATGTCATTTGTGATATCATTTGGATGCTAAACCCTACTGTATTTATTTACCCCATCCCCTCACCCTCCAGCAATGGGCATTTTATTTATTTATTTATTTCTGTATGTCACAAGTTTCACCAGGAAAGACATACGGAGCTGATAACAGCTCATTTCTGATGCAGCTTTGGGAGGGGAAGGGTAGAAATGTAAAATAATCCTAAACAGCAAATTACATGACAGATATAAGGAAGCAACAGACACTAAGCTACACCATAAAGCAAATTATACAACAGCTGTGCAATTTTAATGCAATTTAGGCAAGGATGAGGAGGTGGTTTAACCCAGGGGAATCAAGGAGGAACAAATAAAGTGCAAAGCGTAATAAGAGGGAGAGGCAGAAAAGCTATCCAGTGGGCATCGAGGAGAAACAGAGCCACGTGCCAGGGTAGCAGGACATAGCAGACGGGAAGCAGGAGGAGATGGGTGAAATGGAGAAAGGTGCCAGGGTAGTGAGGATAGCAGAAAGGAGGCGGAGGAGAAGGGAAGTGGGAGATGGGGTTAGCATGTGGAAAATAGAGGAACAGGGACAGGTATCGGGTGCAGATGAGAGTAGAGAAGTCATGGAGTAGGGAGGAGAGTGAGTGCTGAGATGAAACAGAGCAGATGTTTAGGAGGGAGGGAGTTCCATAGTTTGGGGAAATTGTAAGAGAAAGCAGCCTGGCCAGCTCATGATGTTCAAGAAGGGAGTGCAAGGCGAGAGCTGGGGTTACAAAGGGAGTAAGAGAAGGGTGGGGTGGAAGAAGAAGAGGTAAAGTAGGAGGGGAGGAAGCGTCAGTATTTAAAGATAAAGAAAGTGCAGTGAACAGGCATCTGGGCATCAAGGGAGGGAAGGACAGGGAGGGAATAGAGGGAGCAGTGGTGGGTGTAGGGGATAGTCCAAGATAAAATGACAGAAGGAGTAAAATGGGGGTCCAGTTTGGCTAGGGTATACTTTGAGCAGCACTTTAGACAATGTCGCTAAAGTTGAAAAGTGAGAGAATCATTTTGTGGACTACAGCTCGGTGAGCAGGAAGAGGAATGGAACCTCTATTCCTCATGCCTTGAGGAAAACGTAGATTACTCAAAATCGTTTGGCGTTCAGTTGGGATGTGCTGCTGTGTAGCTCTGTATTAATAAATGTGATTTTTGTTTTAATCAGACAACCACATGTTTGGGTTTGATTTATTTCCCAGGGTGCAGCCTCACATGATTTACTTTGTGGTTTATGGACTTTAAATGTTCGAGCTTGGCTAACTCATCTGATGACGCCTAACCTCCTGCAACTCTCTATTCCTGTAATGCAGCATGTTTAGGGTGAAGTTGTTAATGGATGATGTCCACATGCCCAGAAAAGTTGATATGATGATCCAGCCAGACTGATAGGTACTTAAATAAGGAACATCATCAATTGTGGCCCCATCTAAGGTGTGGAACGACAGAAGAGCAGTAAGTTTTTGAGCTTCTATCTGGTGCCAAAGGTCTTGAGACAATTTTCTTGGCATTGAGTGATAACTGATTAGGTCGGAACCACAGCTGGGCATTGCCGAAGTCCAGTTGGAGCCTGACCATCAGATCAGAGGGAATGAACCAGTGATCAATAGAATCATATAATCCATGTATATGTGGATGGATGCAGAGTGCAGGCAGCAGGAGGTCATTCAGGAAGAATGAAAGAATATCGGACCAAGGCCAGACCCTTGGGGGACACCAGTAGTGATAGGAAGAGGGGGGATAGGGGTCTTCTGATTCTAACACATTGAGTCCCTACCCTAAAGGTAGGAATGGAACCAATTATAGAGGATCAGAGAGCCCACTGCCTTAAGATTTGTCTAGCAGGAGGGGGCAATGCTATTTTAAGGCTTTGGCCAGATCAAAAAGATGGCTGAGGGAATAGGCCCTGATTCATGCCTGAGAGAACAGAATCAGTCAGCTGGAGAAAGGAGGAGGAGGAGGTGGAATGGTATTGACGGAATCAGACTGGAAGGGGTAAGGAGGAGGAGTCCAAGAAGGAGGAGAGTTGAAATAATACAAGGTGTTCTTGAAGTGTAGTATCGGTGGCAAGGAGGGTGATAGGGCAATAGTTGCCAGGATGGGTGGAGTTTCCACATTTGAGAAGGGGCACGGAGGTAAGGTGAAAGAGAGGCAGAAGGGAGGTGATTGAGGGGCAATTGAAGAGCAGAGGAATGAAGGAGTTTGGCATTAAGACCATCAGGCCTCTGACCCTTGAGAAGATTTAACACAAGGAAGGCCTGTAGGATGTCAGTAGTAGATAGGAGAAAAGAGAAAGGAACGGGGTGGAGGGAGGGAGAAGGAAGAGGCACTGAGGTGAAGAAAGAGTTGAATTCAGAGGCAACAGAGAGGGATGTTGCCTACCTTGAGCACTTCAAAGAGGAGGACTGGGTTGGGAGAGAGAAAGGGTATGGATGACTTTCCAGAACTTAGAGGGGTAGTTAAGGTTGTTCTGGAAGGTGAAGGAGAAAACTCAGCCTGATAAGACTAGACTCTGGTACAGGCATTTTGAAGGGCTTGATACTTAAGCAAAGTCAGGGGAGCCAGTGGACTTGTGAGTCTTCCAGGCAAGATCATGTGCACTTAGGCAGGCCATTAACTCAGCAGAAATCCAAGTGAGATGGTAACCTTGGACCCTGGTTTTCTGTAAGAGGGATGTCAATCCCAAATTTCAGTGTATCTGGTGTTAAAGTAGTCATGGGCTGAGTTAACAGATCTGGCAGAAGAGATGTGTGGACCTGGTCGGTAGCTACCATATCTGTATGGAGGAGGACAAGTCCAGTGACTAGAATGATGAGATCTGGAGGAGTTTGGGAGGGGCTTTGGGCTGGTGTATCTTTTGCATGCAGTAGACCATGTGGTGGTCAAAAATGGAGTCAGGAGGTGTGCGCATCTATGGATGAAAGTTAAGATCCCAGTCCACCAGGGAGTGATTTAGGGATTTCTTTTGTGTGTTATCTGGTTATGCTCCCACCAGCCCCTTGGTCGGCCATTCCTTCGGGCTGCCTTGGACCACTCTGACCCGCAAGGTACCTCCCACCACCATCCCATACCCATGGTCCCTAGTTTGCCTGATGTACCCTTACGGGGACTACCCCCTGTAGAGGGCACCAGGAGAGGGAGAGCTTGCCAGAAGTCATGGGAGAATTCACTGAGGCACACTGTCACAATCTTTATGGGCACTCCCGGCTATGTGGTGGGTGGGGGTACTGGCTGTCATTATCCAGTCGGCTGAGCAGGCTTTCCTATTTTCCTACCCAGCATTCCTCCCAAGATGGCTATATGCATGCAGCATCCTGGTGAACCCACCATGGCGCTGCGGTCACCCACACCACAAGGCCGCCAGGATTGGCTACCAGGAGCCACATCATAGTGAGGGCAGGCTCTAACCCCCTCCATGAAGTATGTGGCCCACAAATGCTCAAAGCCTTCCCTGCTGGCTTCCGCTCTTGTCATCCCAGCCTTGGGTGCGAACCCAGTTTGCCAGCCTGCCAGGCAATCCCCTATTGCCCAGCAACCATGGAGCCGATCCGCGATTTAGGGATTTATGATCGTGTACAGTAGGTTGAAGATCAATTGAATTAGACTGAGGACTTAATATTTTGGCAGATTTTAAATTAAGAGGGGAGAGCTAGTTCATATTAAAGTCCCCAAGGCTGAGTAATTCACTGGAAGAGGCAAGGAGGGAAATAGTGGTCAGGAGTTCAGTGACAGGTGAAGTAGGTAGGCCAGGCAGCAATAGATGCTAGCAACAGAAAAGTGGACAGAGAAAGGAGGGAGAGTTTGAGAAGAATTCATATACTGAAGGGGAGAGATATAGAGTACAGGGACAAACTGGAAGGTAGAGGAGAGAGGTAGATGGCAACACCACCACCCTTTGAGGCATGATCCTCCTGGGTGAGGGTGTATCTAGGTATAGTGACTGCAGAATCAGGATCTTGAGGAAAGCCAAGACTCTGAGATAAGTAGCACAGCTGGTTGAAGATTAACCATGAGTGGTTGCAGATGCTCGATCTTGGGAGGAGGTTTCAGGCATTAACATACCAACATACTAGATGCCAGCAGAGTAGCCTCTATTGGTCTATGAGTCTGCTTGTGCTTCAGCACCTTGATTGGGTACCACAGCCCTCTGTCTGTCTCCTTCCACTCTTACTCCATCCTCCAGTCCTGCCCCCCGGGCAAACTAGCCTCTGCTTCACCACTTGCCTATACCTGTTCCACCTCTCTTGAATCCCTCCACCATAGCTGCCTGTATCAGCTCACCAGGCAGCGTTCCATGGTTCCACCACTGCTTGGTAAGCAACCTCCTTTTCTCCCAATTTACCACCTCAATCTTCCAACTGCATCCTCTGGTGATTCCACTTCCTTCAGTCAGAAAGATCTTCTCTAGGCTTACCTTATTTACTCCCCTGAGGTACTTGAAGATCTTCAATCATGTCCCCCTGTTCCCTCCTCTCCTCCAGCGAGAACAGGTTGAGCTCCTCTAGTCATTCCTGATATGTCATATCCCCAGGCCCTGGATCATTCTGGTTGCACTCTCTGAACCCTCTGTAGGAGTTGGATGTCCCTCATTAGGTGGCTTCCAGAACTGCACACAGTACTCAAGATGTGGTCTAGCCAGCCTGTTGTACAGTGGCAAAATCACCCCTGTTCCTGAGGTAATCCCCATCGATGCATCCCAGCATCCTATTTGCCCTGACCCCAGCCTCCCGCTGCTCTGAATTATTCATGTTAACATCCACCAAGACTCCTAGGTCTCTTTCCCTGCTGTGGCCTGTAACTCATCCCTTCTCCGGTGCACACATAGTTGTGGTTTTCCTTCCCTAGTGTAGCACCTTGTACTTGGAGGGGTTCAAATTAATTTCCAGATGCAGGACCACTTATCCAAAGTATCCAGGTCCTCTTGCAGGCCACTCTCCTCCTCCCAATCCACCACCGCCCCCAGCTTAGAGTCGCCCACAAAGAGACTCATTTTCATCTGATACTGTCCTGATATTGGAAATGTAGGTGTTGAACGGGAGTGGCCCCAGGACTGATCTCTGTGGGACCCCACTTATGACCATTCCTAGAGACAAGACCTCCTCCGACCACTACCCGCTGAGTGTGACCTGAAAGCCAATTTCCAGTCCACCTAATCATCAATGATTCAATGGGCCTACCCCATCCCCCAGCTTCTCCCTTAGGCCAATGTGAGGGACTGAATCAAATGCCATGCTGAAGTCTAGGAACAGTGCATCCACTGGTCTCCCCTGTGGAGTGCTGATGTCACCCACTCATAGAACTCTCACAGGTTTTGTTTGGACACGATCTACCTGGTACAAACCCATGCTGCAGGTCAGCCAGGTAACCCATCTCCTCCAAGAAACCTCCCAGCCTTTCCTTAAGTATGCTGTCCATTACCTTCCCCACCACCGGATGTCAAACTGATGGGTCTATAGCTTCCTGGTTTCTCTCTTGATCCCCCCATGGATGGGCACAACATGCGCCTGCCTCAATCTCCTGGCACCCTCCTGTCTGCAGCGATAAGTTAAAGAGATCTGCCAATGGCGCAGTCAAAACATCCACCAACTCTCTTAGTACTCTGGGGGATAGCATCAGGCCCTGGAGATTTATCCTTTTAGGACTTGAGGCTTCCCACACCCGACTGACAGGAATATCAGCATCTGTTCCCCTGCCCTTCAGCAGAACCAGCCTGATATCTCACCCCTGGCCTACCTCCCTCAGTGGGTTGTTCTTCAGCAGGTACTACAATAGTCAGGTCTGCTGTGCCTTCTGTGTCCTTCAGCTCCTTTTCTGGAAGTTCCACAGCCTCCTCCCTAGTGAACACTGAGGCAAATACTCATTCAGTACCTCTGCCTGCTCTCCAGCCCCTTCAACCCACCCCCAGCTGTGTCTCAACCTACTGAGCTGGCCTTTGACCTTCCTCCTCTCACCAATATTCCTAAAGAACCCTTTTCCCCACCCCATATCCCCTGTGCCAGCCTCTGCTCTTTTCCAGGCCTTGCCCCCACCACTCTGGTGACTTTCCTGGTTGCAAGGTGCTAGTTCTCTATCCCTGCTCTCTCATTTTTTTTGTACCTGTTGTAGGTTGCCTTCTTCCCTTACCACCTCCTGGACCTCCTTGGTCCACTAACATGGTTTATGAGACCTACCGCTCTTGTGCTTCACTCTTCAAAGGTCCTGGTGGCCTCCTGTAGCCCCCACTTTATGATCTCCCACCTACCTTCCACGTCCAAACCTGGTTTTATCTCCCACAAATGCCCCTTGAGAATTTTCTCCCATGTTCTGAAAGTCTGCCCCTAAAATCAATCTATCATTGTCCATGAACAATCCCACTCCCCAATTTAAGCTGAAACTAGACTATGTTGTGGTTGCTCCCAGCCAGGGTTCTTCCACAACCACATCTCGCATACAGATTCCCATCTGTTAAAACCACATCCAGGATATGACCCTCCTTGTTGGGTCCATCACCTGCTGATTGAAGAATGTGTCCAGAAAGCCATCCAACAGCTTTACTCCCTGGTTACAGTGAACGTCATAGTACCCCAGTCAGTAGCTGGCATATTAAGGTCCCCCATCAACACCACTCCTTCCCTTCCAATTCACACTGCCTCTTAATGCTAGCCATCAGGCAATCCTACAGGTCCTCTCGCTAGTCCTGGGAGTCTATATACCACCTCAATTTGATCTTCCCTCCCACGGGGTTTTCAGCTGACCCGAGGGCCTCCACATTGCCTCTCTGCTTCTCCATCTCAATCTGATTTTATCCCTACAGAACATTGCTACTCCTCCCTCTGCCCACCTTTCTGTCCTTCCTTGCACAAGGTACCCACTCAGATTAAGGTCCCAGCCATGTCCTGGGGTGGCCCAAGTTTCAGTGACTACTGCTACATCCACCCCACCCTAAACCAGCATGGCCTAGAATGCAGGCATTTTATTACCCAGGCTCCCGGCATTTATTAAAGCCACCTCCAACCCTTGTCCCTACCGCCTTTACTATTCTCCCAGATCTTTCATATGTCCATCCACACCCTCCTCAGGGTACCATTTGTCCCCCCCCATGGGGTTGCAGGCCAGTCCTACTCGCGGTATGGATGGTCGGATCAGCCGGAAGTGCCCCTCCCCTTCACAAGCTTATAATAATAATAATACACACAATAAACTTTATTTATATTGTGCCTTTCCAAAAACCAAGGCGATTCCAAAAAATTAAATGCAAACAGAACAAACAGACAATAATATAAAACCGTTAAGAATAAGTACCAAACATTAATCAAGGCCATATGTCTTATTCCATAAGAAGGATTGAAGTGCCTGTTTAAGCTCCCCATGATCAACACTTTAACTGACGTGGTAGAGAATTCCAAAGGGTTGATGCCAGAAACATAAAAAGCCTGGGCACCAGCTGATTTCAGTGTGACCATAAGGATCTCTAGCAACTCGCTGTGTGAGCCGGAGTGACTCACCAGGAGGTAAGGAGTTAGGGAGATCTTTCAGGTAGTCAGGGCCCAGATCATGTAGGCTTTAAAAGTCAGTAATCCATCTTTGAAGGTGATCTGTCACTGACTGGTAGCCAGTGCAGATCTCGCAGCACCGGAGTAAGATGTGATGTTCTAGGAGTACCTGTAAGTACTGCTGTGGAATTCCTGCACCAGCTGAAGGTGGTGGATATCAACCCTTGAAGCTCAAGGTGAGCGAGTTGCAGGTCCAGGCGTGATGTCACAAAGGCATGGATCAAATTTGGCAAATCGCTGGATGGAAATCTAGGTGCTTGATTCTGGTGATGTTTCAGATGATAAAATGAAGATTTTACCATCAAGTACACTTGAGATCTTAAGGTGAGCCCATCATCTAAGATCACCCTCAGATCTTGCACCCGCTCAGAGATCAGTATCTCGACATCCCCATTAAACACCCCAGAAGGGGAGTGTCAACAGGACCCCTATCCCGATCCAGATCCAAAACCAACACCTCAGTCTTCCCAGAATTCAAATTCAACCAACTCAACCTCATCTAATCCTGGATTTCCTCCTGACACTATTAAATACAGAGACAGCTCCTTCCTGGTCAGGTGGTAGGACAGGCATTAGTTGGTATCATCGGCATAACAGTGAAAACCCAAATCTGCACTGGCCTAGCAATGTTCCGAGGGAAGCATGTAAACCGCAAACAACATGGGGAATATATAGAGCCCTGAGGGACCCACAAAAGCGAGAGGGATCAGAGGAAAAAACCTGACACCACCCTCTGAGATCTTCCGTGAGGGTATGATGTGAACCATCTGAGCACAACCCCAGAGAGTTCACAAATACATATCAGCGCCCAAAAGAACCCCATGGTCAACGGTGTGTCAGATGCTGAAGATAGATCCAATAACACCAGGATAGACTGTTTTCTGGTCTCGCCAACAGGAGATCATTGAGCACCTGAACCAGTGAGTCTCGGTACTATGCCTCTTCAGAAACCTGACTGGAGAGGTTTGTAGATGCTATGGATGGTCAAGTGGTTCTCCAATTGGGTTGCTACCGCCTTCTCGATCACATTCTCTGCAAAGGAGGAGGGTTGATAGGTCTGTAGTTAGCCAGACATTCTGGGTCCAAAGATGGTTTCTTCAACGAGGGTCACCACTGCCTCTTTCAAGGACAGGGATATACACCAGTCAAGAGAGGACTAGACTATCTGTGCTGGAGCCAGTAGATAGAATTCCACACCCTAAGAGTAAGGGGTGTGGGACCTGGATCTAAACCAGTAGGTGTAGTCGAGCCTCTGGACATTCATTCATAACATCCATGATTTCTGGTGGTCGAAGGTACTCCAGGAAAACAGAGGGATAATGACCCGTCATGAGGCACCTGCAATTAGCATAGAACATCCAAACTGATGTCTGCCCTAATGTCGGCCACCTTATCAGTGAAGAACTGAGCAATCTCATCACACTGTGATTGTGACAATGCTTTCGACGGAGCTGTAGACAGGCTGGGTTGCACAATCTGTCCATGGTTCTGAAAAGCTGAGCAGGTTGGTTCTGCACGGCAGAAATTTCTCCGACAGGAACTCTGCCTTCTTATGGGAGATTTCTGACTGATAGAATTGATAATGTTCTAGCAGCTCAGACGAGTCTGGCATCCAGGCCAGACATCCACCAGCAACGTTCTAACCTAGTCCCACTTGCATGAACTCCTCAGAACCCCATCAAACCATTGGGTTCGAGGTCAGAGGAAGAGAGGACACACAGAACTGGAGTACAGAATCCAGGGCAGAGGGTAATGTCGGTATTATAAGCCACAACCAATGCCTCTGGATCATTGCTAACTGGGAAGCTCTGATAGGTCAAGAACCGCGCAAGGCTATTAGAGGAAAAATTCCGCAGGACGGAACTTGACCATCTCCACAGGAGTTGGCCTACGGGGGCACAAAAATCAATCTCATGGTGTAGTGATCTGACTAACTGACTGGTTTCACCTCCACATCAGAAGCCTCTCATCCCCAGGAGGAAGAGACCAAGTCAAAAGAATGGCCAGCATTATGAGTAAAGCAGTGGTAACTACTCGTGTTAGGGCCCAGTGAATCTATTAACTGGAGTAAGTGTTGTCCAAATTGCGAGAGTTCATCGTCGATCCATGCATTAAAGTCACCTAGGACCATCAGCCTGAGGGACTCAAATGTCAGGTCGATAATGAAGTCTCACATTTTTAAGGAATTACTTATCTCCTGGTGGATGGTAGATGAGAACAATTGAGCAGCCAACACCTGCTACAGGCGCATTTTAAAGAAGAGGTCCTCAACTGGTAACACTGGTGCTGATCCAATTCGGTCTTAAAGCAGACTGCAACCCCCCACGGTCCAATCTTCTGACTATGTATCACCAGATACCCGGCTGGAATTGCGGCTCCAATATTGGTCCCATATTATTGTCCACAGGGTCTCGTAATGTACATCAGGTCCGGTCGAGGCAACAAGATCTGAGATTATTGCCATCTTATTTCGGATGGAGCTGGCATTGTAACGTCGCCCGGGTTGTACAGGACTCCTGGACTGCCCCGACCACCTGCCCATCACTAAGGATGGTGCCCTTGGTATGGGGACCAAACAGGATGGCCTACGCTCCTAGGTTGCACTTCACCCAGGGTGTCTCCTGGGCTTAGTCACCCAATGGGGCGTCCCTCATCTTGCTTCCACTGTTCACCTTAAACCCATCTAGCCTGAATGAAATCTGTCATCCTCATTTGAGAACTTCTTTCCTACCAGATTTAGGTGATGCCGATCCTGGGCGTACAGTCCCCAGTCTCCCGAACCCTCCCCCCCTGTCTCTCCAACTACAGTCCCCTGTGCTTCACCCTACTGTCTGAGTATCACCAGCCCTTTGGGGCGGACAAGCAGAAGGAGGGTGTACAGGTCCAGGACTGGCTCAACATCTCCTGCCACTAATAGTAGAAGTGAGATGAGGAGCTTGATGAAAAGGGAGATGCTGCTGCATTGCTGATGAGTGGAAGAGAGGTGGGGGCAACAGGAGCAGGGGAGAAAGAAAGGATTTAAGTGTTTCAATGTGGAGCCAATAGGATGGAAGGAGGAGCCACTAGAGACAGGGGACTGCGAGAGAGGGAAATCTGAGGAGGGTAGAATGGGAGGGGGGAGGAGAGGGAGGGGAGGAAGGAAAGTCATTGTGAGGGAGGGAAGTAAGGGAAAACAGGAGGGGTAGGAATGAAGGGAGATACACAGCATATAAAGACTGAAAGAATAAGGGATCAGAACTTGATAAAGGAGAACTGTGGGGGAGCCAGGACTGAGAGAGGGGGCAGGAGAGAAAGTGGACATAATTGATAATGTGGGGGCATAGTAGTAGGGAGGTGGGGAAGGAGGAGAGGAGAGGAGGAAGGATGAGTTGGCAGGAGGAAGAGAAAAGGGACAGGTAGTGCAGGTAAGCAACACAGTAATACAAAAGATAAGTGGACTCTACACTGGTAGTTTGAGCAATTTACGGAAAAGGAAAGGCAGAAAGGGCAGGACAGGTGGAGCAGTAGTACACAAGATAGCCGGGACCAGTATGTGGTATGGTTGTACAAATGCTGGAAAGTAAGAGAAAGGTGAGATGAAGGCTAGTTAGGGAAGTTTATTATTTATTTCAAATGTTTCAGGGTTCTAGAATAAAGTGCAGAAAGAGGGAAGAGGTGTCTAATCTGGTCAGGGAGGATTTGGGGCAGCACCATAGACTATGTCACAGTAGTTAAAAATAGGGAGGATCATCTTTAGATATGTTCTCTCTAGGCCGGAGAGGGATGCTACTGTTCCTATAGAGGGTACCAAGCTTGGGGTACAGTTTCTTCAGGATGGCGCTGTCTGGTGAAGCGAGGTATTGGTCAAGCTAACCCTATGATATCTGAAGAAGGATGTGTCCTCCAAAATGGTTCATCCAGGTGTGGAAGGAGGGGAGATTTGGGAGAGCCGAGAGAGTCTCTCCTAGTGCCAGAGGTCATGGAGACAGTCATTACAAAATGTGTCACTGCCCCATTACAAGCTGTGTCACTGCTCTCCATTACAAGCTGTGTCACTGCCCCATTATCAGCTGTAGCACTGCCCCTGCTACCAGCTGTGTCACTGCTCCCAGTTACCAGTCACTGCCCCTAATTACAACCTCTGTCACTGCCCCATTACAAGCTGTGTCACTGCCCATTACACGCTGTGTCACTGCTCTCCATTACAAGCTGTGTCACTGCTCTCCATTACAAGCTGTGTCACTGCTCCATTACAAGCTGTGTCACTGCCCCATTACAAGCTGTGTCACTGCTCTCCATTACAAGCTGTGTCACTGCTCCCATTACAAGCTGTGTCACTGCTCTCCATTACAAGCTGTGTCACTGCCCCATTATCAGCTGTAGCACTGCCCCTGCTACCAGCTGTGTCACTGCTCCCAGTTACCAGTCACTGCCCCTAATTACAACCTGTGTCACTGCCCCATTACAAGCTGTGTCACTACCCATTACGCGTTGTGTCACTGCTCTCCATTACAAGCTGTGTCACTGCTCCATTACAAGCTGTGTCACTGCCCCATTACAAGCTGTGTCACTGCTCTCCATTACAAGCTGTGTCACTGCTCCATTACAAGCTGTGTCACTGCTCTCCATTACAAGCTGTGTCACTGCTCTCCATTACAAGCTGTGTCACTGCTCCATTACAAGCTGCGTCACTGCCCCATTACAAGCTGTGTCACTGCCCCATTACACGCTTTGTCACTGCTCTCCATTACAAGCTGTGTCACTGCCCCATTACACGCTGTGTCACTGCTCTCCATTACAAGCTGTGTCACTGCCCCATCACAAGCTGTGTCACTGCTCTCCATTACAAGCTGTGTCACTGCTCTCCATTACAAGCTGTGTCACTGTTCTCCATTACACGCTGTGTCACTGTTCTCCATTACAAGCTGTGTCACTGCCCCATTACAAGCTGTGTCACTGCTCTCCATTACATGCTGTGTCACTGCTCTCCATTACAAGCTGTATCACTGCTCCATTACAAGCTGTGTCACTGCTCTCCATTACAAGCTGTGTCACTGCCCAATTATAAGCTGTGTAACTGCTCTCCATTACAAGCTGTGTCACTGCCCCATCACAAGCTGTGTCACTGCTCTCCATTACAAGCTGTGTCACTGCTCTCCATTACAAGCTGTGTCACTGCCCCATTATAAGCTGTGTCACTGCCCCATTACAAGCTGTGTCACTGCCCCATTACACGTTGTGTCACTGCTCTCCATTACAAGCTGTGTCACTGCTCTCCATTACAAGCTGTGTCACTGCCCCATTATAAGCTGTGTCACTGCCCCATTACAAGCTGTGTCACTGCCCCATTACACGCTGTGTCACTGCTCTCCATTACAAGCTGTGTCACTGCCACATCACAAGCTGTGTCACTGCTCTCCATTACAAGCTGTTTCACTGCTCTCCATTACAAGCTTTGTCACTGCCCCATTATAAGCTGTGTCCCTTCTGTCCATTACATGCTGTGTCACTGCTCTCCATTACAAGCTGTGTCACTGCCTCATCATAAGCTGTGTCACTGCCCCATTACCAAATGTGTCACTGCCCCATTACAAGCTGTGTCACTCCTCTCCATTTGCAAGCTGTGTCACTGCTCTCCATTACAAGCTGTGTCGCTGCTCTCCATTACAAGCTGTGTCACTGCCCCATCACAAGCTGTGTCACTGCCCCATTACCAAATGTGTCACTGACCCATTACAAGCTGTGTCACTGCTCTCCATTACAAGCTGTGTCACTGCTCTCCATTACTAGCTGTGTCCCTGCCCATTATCAGCTGTAGCACTGCCCCTGCTGCCAGCTGTGTCACTGCTCCCAGTTACCAGTCACTGCTCCTAATTACAACCTGTGTCACTGCTCCATTACAAGCTGTGTTACTGTCCCATTACACGCTGTGTCACTGCTCTCCATTACAAACTGTGTCACTGCTCTCCATTACAAACTGTGTCACTGCTCTCCATTACAAGCTGTGTCACTGCCCCATTACAAACTGTGTCACTGCTCTCCATTACAAGCTGTGTCACTGCCCCATTACCTAATGTGTCACTGCCCCATTACAAGCTGTGTCACTGCTCTCCATTACAAGCTGTGTCACTGCTCCATTACAAGCTGTGTCACTGCCCCATTACAAGCTGTGTCACTGCTCTCCATTACAAACTGTGTCATTGCTCTCCATTACAAGCTGTGTCACTGCCCCATTACAAAATGTGTCACTGCTCTCCATTACAAGCTGTGTCACTGCTCTCCATTACAAACTGTGTCACTGCTCTCCATTACAAAATGTGTCACTGCCCCATTACAAGCTGTGTCACTGCTCTCCATTACAAGCTGTGTCACTGCCCCATTATCAGCTGTAGCACTGCCCCTGCTACCAGCTGTGTCACTGCTCCCAGTTACCAGTCACTGCCCCTAATTACAACCTGTGTCACTGCCCCATTACAAGCTGTGTCACAGCCCCATTACATGCTGTGTCACTGCTCTCCATTACAGGCTGTGTCACTGCTCTCCATTACAGCTGTGTCACTGCTCCATTACAGCTGTGTCACTGCTCTCCATTACAAGCTGTGTCACTGCTCTCCATTACAAGCTGTGTCACTGCTCCATTACAAGCTGTGTCACTGCCCCATTACAAGCTGTGTCACTGCCCCATTACAGGCTGTGTCACTGCTCTCCATTACTAGCTGTGTCACTGCTCTCCATTACAACGGTTTGTCACTGCTCTCCATTGCAAGCTGTGTCACTGTTCTCCATTACACGCTGTGTCACTGTTCTCCATTACAAGCTGTGTCACTGCCTCCATTACAAGCTGTGTCACTGCTCTCCATTACAAGCTGTATCACTGCCCCATTACAAGCTGTGTCACTGCTCTCCATTACAAGCTGTGTCACTGCTCCATTACAAGTTGTGTCACTGCTCTCCATTACAAGCTGTGTCACTGCTCCATTACAAGCTGTGTCACTGCTCTCCATTACAAGCTGTGTCACTGCTCTCCATTACAAGCTGTGTCACTGCCCCATTCAAGCTGTGTCACTGCCCATTAACAAGTGTGTCACTGCCCCATTACAAGCTGTGTCACTGCTCTCCATTACAAGCTGTGTCACTGCCCCATTACAAGCTGTGTCACTGCTCTCCATTACATGCTGTGTCACTGCTCTCCATTACAAGCTGTATCACTGCCCCATTACAAGCTGTGTCACTGCTCTCCATTACAAGCTGTGTCACTGCTCCATTACAAGTTGTGTCACTGCTCTCCATTACAATCTGTGTCACTGCCCCATTATAAGCTGTGTCCCTGCTGTCCATTACAAGCTGTGTCACTGCTCTCCATTACAAGCTGTGTCACTGCCCCATCACAAGCTGTGTCACTGCCCCATTATCAACTTTAGCACTGCCCCTGCTACCAGCTGTGTCACTGCTCCCAGTTACCTGTCACTGCCCCTAATTACAACCTGTGTCACTGCCCCATTACAAGCTGTGTCACTACCCCATTACATGCTGTGTCACTGCTCTCCATTACAAGCTGTGTCACTGCTCTCCATTACAAGCTGTGTCACTGCTCCATTACAAGCTGTGTCACTGCCCCATTACACGCTTTGTCACTGCTCTCCATTACAAGCTGTGTCACTGCCCCATTACACGCTGTGTCACTGCTCTCCATTACAAGCTGTGTCACTGCCCATCTACAAGCTGTGTCACTGCTCTCCATTACAAGCTGTGTCACTGCTCTCCATTACAAGCTGTGTCACTGCTCTCCATTACAAGCTGTGTCACTGCCCCATTACAAGCTGTGTCACTGCTCTCCATTACAAGCTGTGTCACTGCTCCCATTACAAGCTGTGTCACTGCTCTCCATTACAAGCTGTGTCACTGCCCCATTACAAGCTGTGTCACTGCCCCATTACAAGCTGTGTCACTGCTCTCCATTACAAGCTGTGTCACTGCTCTCCATTACAAGCTGTGTCACTGCCCCATTACAAGCTGTGTCACTGCTCTCCATTACAAGCTGTGTCACTGCTCTCCATTACAAGCTGTGTCACTGCCCATTACAAGCTGTGTCACTGCTCTCCATTACAAGCTGTGTCACTGCTCTCCATTACCAGCTGTTTCACTGCTCCATTAACAGCTGTAGCACTGCCCCTGCTACCAGCTGTGTCACTGTTCCCAGTTACCAGTCACTGCCCCAATTACAAACTGTCACTGGCATATTCCCAGCTGAGTCAGGACCTCCATTACCAACCGTATCACTGGCCCCCCTTTACCAATTGTGTACTGCTCTCACTACCAGCTGTAACTGCCCTATTATTAGCAGTTGAAGTGCCTCCATTATCACCTGTGTAGCTGCCCTCCCATTGCCAGTATTGTCACTGGCCCCTTGCTTCCAGTATTCTCACCATCCCCTCATTGTCAGCCATGTCATAATTAAATTTATTTTTATATGTACATTTCATTAACATCATAAACAAACCTATTTACTGTGTGAAAAAAACCTTAACAATATGGAGACTGCACACTTTTCTGTTAGCCTTTGGTGTAAAACTGACGCAGAAGTACATAGCATGCTTTGTAAATACAATCAGTAATTTGTTTCTATTTAATTTGTTGCAACAGAAGCATTAATGTATGTAATCGTACATGTTTTAGTTCGGGGTGAAAGCTGTGTACCTATATCTTTTGGATATTTGAATGTTGCATTTATGAAATAAATAATAAACATATATGTATTTCTTTTCCCTGCTGTTACCAAATGTGAAATATGTATACATTTGGGCCCTTTACTCAGTGCTGAGACCGGTCCTCTTTGATGTCTTCATTAGCGACATTGCAGAGGGGCTAGTAGGCTAGCATGCCTCTTTGCAGATGGGACTAAAATCTTTAGTAGACTAGACACTCCAGGGGGTGTAGAAAGAAAGAATAGTGATCTAGGTAAGTTGGAGGATTGGTCAAGGGTGTGGTAACTAAGTTTCAATGTGAAGAAGTGCAAAATCATGCACTTGGAGTGCAGAAACTCAGGGGTGGAGTACAAAATGGTGGAAGTGATACTGGCGACCACCAAACAGGAAAGAAACCTGGGGGTAATCATACCTGATGACCAGAAGGTGGCCAAACAGTATGACAAGGCAGTGGGGAGAGCCAGTGGGATGCTAGGTTTCATCAAGAGAGGTATCACCAGTAGAAAGAGGGAGGTGGTGAATCTTCTGTATAAATCACTGTGAGATCTCATTTAGAGTACTGTGTCCAGTTCTGGAGACCACATCTCCAGAAGGACATAGACAGAATAGAGGCAGTCCAGAGGAGGGCAACTAAAATGGAACAGGGTCTGCAACAAAAGTCCTATGTGGAGAGACTGAAGGACCTCAATATGTACACCCTGGAGGAAAGGAAGGAGAGGGGGGATATGATAGAGATGCTCAAGTACCTCACGGGTACAAATAAGGTTCAAGAAGGAAGCTTTTTCAGAGAAAAAGATTCTCAAGAATCAGGGGCATACAGGGAGACATATGCATAGATACACAGAATTTGTCAGCAGATAAGGACCACCCGACCTAGCTAGTCTGCCCATTTCTTTCCTACCTTTTCTTACGTTGGAGGCTGTAGCTGATCTGTGGCTTTCCCTCCCTTCCCCATTTCTAGTATTCCAGTGTGCCTGTCCCACGTATTTTTGAATTTCTTCAGTATCTTTGACCCCACCACCCCTGCAGGGAGGCCATTCCAAGCATCTACCAGCCTTTCTGTAAATAAGTACTTCCTCACATTGCCCCTGACTTTATCTCCTTCCAACTTTAAGTCATGTCCCCTAGTTATAGTGCACCCCTTCCAAAATATGCTCCCCTCTTGTACCTTATTTATTCCTTTAAGGTATTTGAACATCTTTATCATGTCCCCCATCTGTCTTCTCATTTCCAGAGAATACATACTGAAGTCTTTCAGCCTATCTTCATATTACTTCTGGTGCAGCCCCTATACCATTTTTGTAGCCCTTCTTTGGACTGTCTCTACCTTGTATATGTCTTTTCTGAGGTGAGGCCTCCAAAACTGAACACTGTGCTCTAGATAGGGTCTCACCAATGAGCTGTACAGTGGCATCACCACATCTCTTTTTCTGCTGTTGATGCTTCTCCCAATGCACCCTATCACTCCCATATCCCTCTCCTGCTTGGTGGCCAACAGTACCCCACCCCCATTGAGTACTCCTCCCTCAGGTTCCTATGCCCCAAGTGCCATATTTTACCCTTTTGCGTTGAATGTTATGAAGTTGGGGGGGTGGTAGGCTCAAGGGGGATGTGAAGAAGTACTTCTTCACAGAAAGAGTGGTGGGTGCCTGGAACAACCTCCCAGGAGAGGTGGTGTGGGTGAAAACTGTTGTGAGATTCAAGAAGGCATGGAATTGGCATAAGGGAACCTTAGTGGTAAGATAAGGGGGGGGAAGCCGGAGATCAAGTGGGGTCTGCGGTGTCAATCTATTGAGCGATCAATCAATCAATCAAATCTTTATTTAATATAGTGCATTTCTAAATTGTGACTCAGTGCGCTTCACAACAATAATTCTAAGATTTAAAATGCAGTACAAAAACATACAGATACAAGAATAAATACAAACATTAATTATCAGTAAAAACTTTTCTAGCTTCCCTTAAAAGCTTGTCTGAATAGGAAGGTCTTTAGCTCCCATTTGAAAATATCCACTGTTGGACTGTCTCGAATCTGGCAAGGGAGGGATTTTCACAGGATTGGGTCGCAGAAGAAAAAGTGTGAGTCTCCGATGTCTTTAAATAAATTCTGGAAACTTCCAGCAAACCCTCGTCCGCAGAACGAAGGGAGTGGGTGGGTCGGTAGGATCACTTGAGGTCTTTCAGGTAACTGGGCCCATGACCAGGTAGGGCCTTATAGGTCAGCAAACCGACCTTGAAGGAGATCCGCTACCTAACCGGCAGCCAGTGCAGAAAGTGCAGCACAGGTGTAACATGACATGGCTTAGGTAGACCGGTTAACAACCTGGCCACCGCATTCTGCATTAGCTGCAGGTGACGCAGATCTACCCCCGCTAGCCCCAGGTACAGAGCATTGCAGTAATCCAGGTGTGAGGTCACAAAAGCATGGACCAGTGCTGGCAGATCAGCCAGGGGTATCAGATGTTTAACCCTGGCAATGTTTCTGAGATGATAAAAAGAGGTCTTTACCATGGCCTACACCTGTGGTCTAAGAGCCAAGCTGCAGTCCAAAACAACACCAAGATTCCTCACCTGATCAGAGGTAAGCAACTGGGATTCCCCAAGCCTCAGCTCTGAGACTCTACCAGATTGCACCCTCACCCCCTGGTGACCAGATTCCAGCACCAGTACCTCAGTCTAATCCGTGTTCAACCTCATCCAGTCTTGGATCTCAGCCAGGCAGGTGTTCAGTACTGAGACCATCTCCTGCTGCTCAAGTGCAAAGGACATGTAGAGCTGAGTATTATCTGCATAGCAGTGAAAACCCAGCCCATACCACCCTATAATGTCCTCTAGCAGTAACATGTACACCATGAACAACATGGGGGACAAAATGGAGCCCTGTGGAACCCCACACGGCAGGGACACAGGTGCTGAGTAATAAATCTCAGACAGCACAAGTTGCGATCTGTCAGTGAAGTAAGATCTAATTCAGTTGTGGACTATATCCACCAGTCCACAGCAGACTCACAGGCACTCCATCAGCACCCCATGGTCCACAGTGTCAAATGCTGCAGGGAGATCAAAGAGTACAAGAATAGAACTTCTCCCCCGATCCCTCACCGCCAGACGATCATTCAGCACCCAAATCAGGGTAGTCTCAGTACTATGCCTTTTCCTGAAACCCGACTGGATAGGCTTGTAGATGTCATGGGCTGTTAAATAGGTCACCAGTTGGCCAGCCACCACCTTCTCAATAACCTTCCCCACAAAGGGAAGATTAACACGGGTCTGTAGTTTGCCAGACAGTCCGTGTCTAGTGAAGGTTTTTTTAGGAGGGGCCTTACAACCACCTCCTTCAGGGGCCCTGGAAAGACCACTGACACCAGAAAGCATTGGACTATCTTGGCTAGAACTGGGCCAATGACATCAATGCACCCCACAAGGAGGCACATTGATCCTGGGTACAAACTACGGTAAGTTGGCCGTAACTCCAAGATGACCCTCACAGCATCTACTTCAGCTATCTGGTCAAAGTCTAATCAGACAGCCTGAGTGCCTGTGACCTCACATCTTTCACTGCAGTGCTCATTTGAGGATACTGATTGGATTTTTGACCTGATGGAAGCAAACTTATCAGCAAAGAACAGATCGAACTCATCACATCTCAACTGTGAAAAGGCTCCCTCGGACCAAAAACAGGCTGGATTACACAGCCTGTCCACAGCGTGGAAGAGCTGAGCCTGTCTGTTAATTGCTGCAACAATCTCCTTGGACAGGAACTCTGCCTTCTTACAGGAGATTGCTGATTGACAGTCTCTATAATGGACCATCCATATAAGCTTTTCCTCCACAAACCGGATCTCTGCCAGCACCTCTCCAACCTTCGACCCCTCCTCCTCATCTCCCTGAGAGCCCCATCTAACCTAGGGGACCTTTGGTGTTAGGTGAGGGGTAGAACATGGACAGGTGCGATGGAGTTGAGGCAGGGGTGTAGCCAGGGATTTCAGATCTGCACACCAAGTGGACTCACTGCTACCCCACCCCCCTTTGTTAGGGTGAGCTACCTCCCCCCCAGGGTGTAGCCAGACAATATACAAATGTACACCAGGACCATTTTGTTGCCTCATTTGGTACAATGAATACAACTTTTGTATCTCATGACAGTGGTTGTTGCCATGCGTGGGTAAATACAAATGCCATGCATTGTTCCCTAAGACACCCACATACCAGCCCAGAGCCTGTAAAGTTGTATTGTCCTTGGGATGCAAAGAGAGTATTAGTAACCAGTCCTTCTAGTTTCGACTCCTATGAATAAAATTACAGAAAGGTTCAGTATTTTCTTTGTTAGTTTTCATGAAAAAAGGAAGCAGTTCAGAGCCTATATGCTACCCCCCTTAAATAAAATTGCACACCATGTAGTGCTTGGAGTATGCCTGCCTACACCCATGAGTTGAGGGTCTCTGCAATAACCCTACTATAGGTCAGAACCAATTCCCCTGGCTCCTTGCATGCACTCATTGGACCTGATAGATCAAGCACTGTCATCAGACCCTGTGGGGTCAAACCCCTTTGAGGGTGGTACTGGACCATCTCCATAGGGGAGGGTCTATTTGGGGGGCCTCGAATGAGAATCTCACAATATGGTGGTCCAACCATGCAACTGGTTCAACCATAAGGTCAAAGACCTCCATTCCCAGAGGGAAGTTGAGGTCCAATGAATGGCCGTGTATATTGGTTGCAGAGGTAACAACCTGTGTCAGGACCAATGAACACATTAGCTGGAGGAAGTCTTGACCAAACTGTGAGAGTTCATCGTCGATTCAAGCATTGAAGTCACCCAGAATAATCCATATGGGTGACTCCAATACCATTTGACAATAAAGTCCGTGACTTCCTGCAGGAACACCTTCCCATCCCCCGGGGGACGGTAGATGAGAAGGATCCTGCAACCTACACCTGTATACCCTTGAATGGCTACACATTCAAAGGATCTCATTGTTTCTACCAGCAAAGCTGCGAGAATCAAGTGTGACTTGAACCTTATTACCATACCCCGACCCCTATTATCCTTTCTCGGATAATGTACAACAAAGTACCTGTCTGGAATATCCGATTCCAAAACTGGGACATATAGCGCAGTGGTTTGAAGCTCTGAGCTGCAAACCTGGAGACCAGAGTTTGAATCCCACAGTCCCCACTTGTATACTGCGTGACCCTGAGCAAGTCACTTAACTTCCTTGTGCTCCCAGGTCACATCTGTAAACAAGCTTCAACTTAGTGTGTCTCTCCTGGTTAAAAAAAAAGAAACAGAAAACAGTATCAAGCCAGGTCTCGGTGATGTATGACAGATCAGATGTTGCAACAAGATCAGCAATAATTGCCCTCTTGTTTTTTAATAGATCTGACATTGCACAACACTGCCCAAGAAGGATAGGTCGATGAGGCTGGTCCAGTCACTGCCCACTAATTGTGGAGCCCTTGGGTATGGGCACCAGGCAAGGAAACTCCCCCCTTTCTTGGGCCCATTTTGCCCCGAGGTGCCTCCTGGTTCCTATCACCCCAATCTGTCCCCCCCTCCACTTTATTCCCCCCATCAGCCTCCGCAAATCTCCACTTCCTTCTCCTGCGCACTATCCCCAGCTCTCTATACTGCCCATATACCTCCAGTGACATTGGGTGACACTAGAAGGATCAGAGATCGGGGAGCGTGGCCTAGCTGTGCTGAAGAAGGCTGCTTAATTCTGCTTCTCCCTGGGACTACCATCTATCATCATTCATCCTCCTGATCCCAGATTGTCAGTGTTTACCATCAAGTGGAATATAATTTTGCTAACATCATAGCTCAGCTCTGGTAAATTATTTTCTCTATATCATAACTCTATAGCTATAATTTTTCTGCATTTATACTGCTTCTCTGTGAAGGCCTACTACAATGGCTGAGCAGCTCCTGCAAAACAGCTCCCTCAGCAGAGTGGAAACTATGTTTCAACAGCTCATCTGTGAAACTAACGACTTAAAAATATCATCTCAACAAAACATCACTAACATGAAAGTGCTAGACCAAAAAATCAATGATGCAGGAGTTAAAGTTACTCAAAATTAAAGTTCTATTAACATCCTGCAAGCCACAATCAGAGATCGAGACAGAGTTATCAGAAGCCTACAAGATAAAATCGATGACATTTAAAACAGAAACAGATGCAATAACCTGAGGTTTTTGGGTTGTTCTGAAGGTGCAGAACTCGGAGACACTAGTGCATTTCTATTACATGTGCTGCCAGCCCTGCTCAAACTCCCACCTGGTCAAGACCTTACTATTGAGAGATCACACCATACTTTAAGCTGGAGGCCTGGTCCAGATCAGAAACCTAGGCCTATCATTGCAAGATTCTTAAACTATGCCCACACTGAAAAGATTATCAATAGAGCAAAACAAGTGGGAACGCTTGCTTGGCAAGATCATAGAATTTCTATTTTTAGAGAGTTCTCTAAGGAACTCTAATAAACACAGAACTTTCAATCCTATTAAAATTACCCTACACCAATGAGGGATCAAATTTGCTCTGCGCTATCCTGCCATCATGCCCCTGTTTCTGGGTGACTCAACCAAAGATTTCAACACTCCTGAAGCCTTGGCTGCATTTCTTGGTGAGCCCCAGCCTCCAACTGCCCCGTTTGGAAATACTGATGTGACCCCTTCTCCCACTGTTTCTGCAACTTCCCAATCAGACCAGCACACCCACATTATGGCTTCAAATCATGAACGCACTGAGAAACCCATATCTCTCCAGGCTGGTGCAGCACTTTCTGTCCAAATCTCATCCCGCTTGCTAGACAAAAAGAACTTGAATTCACCTTCTTCTAAACACACCTGTTGTGCAGATGCTACTCCTTCTAGGCCTACCTCTCAGCACGAGCAACATATTGGCTTCACTACACCCCTAACCCTTTCCAATTTTCTTTACTACAAGAGGACTTAAACTCATCTCAGGAAGACCTCCAGGAATCAGCTGTGGATCCTGTCAGCAATGACCTTGGAGATGCTTTACAGGGCGGCAGGTCTTCCAATTCCTCTTGGGCTGAATTGGTGACCAGCTCCCCTTTCAAATTGGCAGAGCCTCCTAAAATGAAATGGAATGGGAAGCGCAAAAAGAAATTGAACCTATAAATGATGCTTGGGCATGTGTATATATTAGTTCCTCTCGAGGTTAGTGCCTAATTAACCTCAGCTCTCTGATCACTATCAGAATTTGTCTGCCTTGCAACTGGGCATCGCATTCCTTGTGTGTGCATACTATCGCACCCAGCTGGTTTGGAAAGCGATAAGCTGTACATCGTGGTTACAGGCTTCTGGTTTAATAGCATGTCATATTATTTAGGCATCTCATTGTGACAGTCTTGGAATTTTCTATCTCAATGTAATGTCTGCTACATTATACATCCAGGTATTTCTGCATATATTACTCATAATATCAGTTTTTGAGTATCCCTAATGTTGGGCTATGTTCTTCTTCTAAAGGGACAGTTCTTATATAATGTTAGACTAATTCATATGTGCTCAATAATTTTCTATATGCATTTAGAGGTGTCTACCATCTTTTTTCTCAGTATGTCCTTCTCACTTAACCATTAAGGGAGGTTGCCTGCTTAACTAATTTGTGATCCAACAACATCCCACAAATTTGTTACCATATATAAACATTGCAAATTTACAGTAGCTTGGGGTTATATTAATGAGGTCCTCAACTAATTATTCCCTTTATCCACTACTATATCCCAGACTAACATTTAACACTTTAATGTTTTTCTCTAGACTCCTTCTCACTCCAACCCACCTTTATCTAAATTTTAAATCCCCTTTTCTTTAACCATGGTATACCAACTTCTTGTACTGTTTTATTTATCTATCACTTAGTCTTCAGTTTTACCCTACAATTAGGCATTGCAGGCTATTTTCGAGGTGTCTCATCTTTATTATTTTACTCAATGTGCTGCAATCAATAATAGATAACACAGTCTGACTCGAAGCCCTTATGATATGAATTTTTAAGCCTGTGTTGTAATCTTATAGCTGAGCTCGCTCGACCCTCTCCCAGACTTGAAATCTCACTATGTTAAAGCAACTCCTTCCTTAGGGGCAATTTTTGGGTCTGTGCTACTATTAAATACCTAGTACTCATCAATAATATATGCAGTCCCTCAAAGCCTGAACAAACTCAACTTTTACTAAAGTCATATTGCCAGAATGACTATGTATTCATGTTCAATACAAGACTTTCACCAGATACCCGACCCTACTCACTCCATTTTACCTGAACACTCCTCCTACATAAACACTTCTGTGTCTAAGCATTATGATTATACGAGTAGGTACATAGTGTTACAAAAATAAAATGGGTAGGAACTTGACTGTATGCCAAGTGATATAGTTCTGTCTCCTTTTTTAAAAAATAAATCGCTGCCTTTTTCTTTCTTTGCAAGTGAGCTGACAGTCTCAAGCTGACACACTGAACAATAAAAGCTTGTAATAACAAATATCGCACCGCTGCCAACCAATCTGTCACAAACCCACTTAGCAGGTCAGACCCTCTACTCCCAAAGTGCCAACCTCCGAGCACAGTCTTGTAAACAGTTTAACAGAACAAGGTAACCCTCTTGTCTGTTTTGTGAATTTGGATCAACCTTTGGTCTCAAGTCTTGGAGGGATTCAAACTGTGAACCTCTTGCTAGCATACCCAATGCACAGACTCAGATATTTTTGTCTTTGGGGGGCCAGATATCTTTGCCTATGGGCACCTAACCAGGTATACAGAGATGAACCCTTGAAAACTTTAATAAAGACCTCAGATTTAAAACGGTTCTCTTTCCAGTTTGGTATCACCATTCAAGCTATGCCTCGTGTCTGCTATAACCATATATACTTTTCTTACAACTAAAAGAAATTCAAAAGACAGACCAAATATGTTCTAAAAAGAATTTTACTAAAATAGATAAAAATATGTAAAACACAAAATACAGAACTGTTATATCTTTTAAAAGAACAAGGTTTAAACAGTGAAAATGCCTACTTACAGTACTTAGATTTGACTCTCTCTCTAAGTACCTGCTTAAAGTGCTTACAGATGTATCCTCTTCAGAGTCTAGGTAAAAGTGTGTCTAAGTAAAAACAGAATTATTCCTTAAAGTAAACTGTATTTGCCAACCCCTTTTGTGTAAGGTCATCTAGCTCCTCCTCTGTCAGATTGTATATATACGTATATCTAATAAAAAAAATAGGATGTATTTCCAAAGTATTACATTTTGCAACCACAGCATAACTCATATGTTTCAAATGACATCTCTTTTATCCATGCTGCAACCTCCCTCACACAGGCTTCACAGGAGCATTTACAACCTTGCACCAGTTTGCTAAACCTGGTTTCCCCTTTGGAACATTATAAAAGGGATGCTGATCTCCCCTTCAGCAGCCAAAGCTATACTTAACTTAGAAAATTCTGTAATGAGCTCCTGGCTTGCCACGTCACACCTTGTCTCTAAACACTGAGTGTGTGCGATCTCACATGTTGTGTCAGCATTTTCTCATGGCTTTCATCTTTCAGCTGAAACCTGGGGGGGGGGTGAGCGAGGTCACTCCTAGAGCATCAGATCTTCAGTAGAGACATTCAGTAATACATTTTATATTTTTAAAAAAATGATACCGCACACAGAACTGGATGTCCATGTCACACATAGTAGATGGCACAAGTACAGCTGTTCTTATAATTTCAGGACTTAGCCAACCATGATGGCATACTGTTTGTATTGCCACAATAGTGTTTCAGCTCAGTTCTTTTTTCCAGTCTAACTTAGGTTCAAGATGTATTACTACGTCTGGGATTGCATGTACTTTCTGTAATCCCCTTTTCATATATGGTAAGATGTTCATGGTCCGCTCCCCCATCCCAAGGGAATTATTATGTTCACTTTAGTTCTTGTCAGAGTTATAACTTGATAGAAATAATTGTTTACAGTTTGTATCTTGGGTTTAAGATAATTTTCTCCCAAGATTCACTTACTATTTACATGCTCTGTAGTATAGCAAGAGAGTCTTGGCAATTCCACTGACTCATATCTTGCTATGTTACTTAAAGATTTCATAGTGTGTTAGTATAACATGCATAGGGTTTGTTTAGTAACTATATATATGTCTTCTATATTCTTTTTAGTACCTCTCTTCCTTGTGAGACCCAATGGAAACATTCACCCAGGATTTAAGTATTTCCACAAACTAAATATCCTGCACGCATTTGACTGTGCTAGCTCTCTCCCTTCTTAGTCTGTAACACCCTCTAGCCCATTCAATATGAGTCCCTTACTTCCTGTTTGTGTTTTCATACTCATCTCCCCATTAACATGAGTGATCAAATTCTACATTCATGGAATATTAAGGGACTCAACTCACCTTGTAAACGAAAGCAAATACTTTCTTACCTAAAAAAGCATTAAACTCATATTGCTTTCTTACAAGAAATAAAACTTTTAATAGAGGATGTCAACAGACTCAGAAGGGATTGGGTCGGTCAAGTATATGTGTCCTCCTCTACTTCTAAAAAATGGGGGATTGCTATACTATTACATAAATCCCTTAACTGGACCCTTATCAAATCCATCTCTGATTCAGATGGCAGATGGAATATAGCCCACTTAAATACCCCTTCAGGCCCCCTTATGTTAGTCAACGTTTATGCCCCTAACTCTGATTCACCTGAATTCTTTCATAATATGGCCCAACAAATTATGAACAGTAACTTTAACAATTCTCCTATACTTGTAGGTGGGGATTTCAATTTAGCTTTGGAAGAACATTTAGACAGAAGTAACTCTTCATGTGATTCCCATCCCAGAAGTATTTCTGCACTCTCAGTGTTAATGAAAGACTTCAGTCTCACTGACATTTGGAGACTACACCACCCTAGACAGCATGACTATACTTTCTACTCACCACTTCATAAATCTTATAGCAGAAGGGGAAGGGTGGAAGGGAGGGAAGGGCAGCTTCAGAATAAGGGGTGCTAGCTGAGCATTCGAGCAGACTTGATAGACCTCTAGGCCTTTATCTGCTGGAAAATTTTGTATGTTCATATGTAACACATATATATATATATACATATATATATATATATATATATATATATATATCTACGGGTTGGGGAAGGATGAGGTTACCTGGCACAAGGGACCTAGGTTTGGCTACTCTGCACAGGGGCACCCAAGTAAATCCAACTACAGGAAGCAATAACTGTAATGTCCAGAACCAGAATTGGGATTTTTCAGTGTGGCTTTATTTATTAACTAACTGAACATAAACAAAGCACTGCATGGTCCCCCAAAGGGCTACATTACTGTATGTGCAGATTAGAGGTTAAAACAGAGTGGTCCATTTGAGGAATGAACACATTACTACAATTGTCTGGCTTTGGACCCACCAGGCACTCAGCCCAGACTTTGCATGCACATTGGATACATAGCCTGACTGGCCCGGCTCCCCTGCCGGCCACTCGACTGACAGTCCACTTGAAGAATGAACCCAAACTTTACTTGGAAAGACATCCCATCAAACAAGGAGACTCCCAAACTGTGGCTCCCCACACCACTTAAAGTCTGCGACTCCTACAGAGATTTGTTGTCATGCTTCCAATCGAATCTCCCATCAAACAAGGAGACTCCCATCCAACAATGAGTAATTTTCCCATCCTGTGGCTCCCCACACCACTTAGAGTCTGCGACTCCTAGAGAGATTTTCAAGTTGCGACCCATGTCTGGGTACCCACCCCATCACTGGCCAAGTGCATGAGGCAAGTAGCAAAAACACAGAAGAAATCCGTAGAGGTGGACCTGGTTGCTAAAGATGGGGGGTTCTCCCACCTCCAGCTCCCACAGGCCATACCCGGCCATTTCTCTGGACACACAGAAAACTTCAGACTTTAAAATGTAGATTGAACGGTGGATGACCTGAAGCACCCCCTCTACAGCGAACTTTAAATCCATTTAAAACTTTAAACAGTTGATTGCTCTATTTGTTTGTCCTAGTTGACATAGTCCTCCCAAATAGCAGTCCACATTTATTTCCCAACTGAAGAAAACAAGATGTTTGCCCCTTCAAATGGAGCCAAGCACTCACCCATTCGTTGCAGGTGCCCCACAGACGAAATACTGTAACCTTTGCTGTTATACATGGACAGACTGAACTTAAATCAGGCAGCTTTCTTCCCAGGGTGGGAGAAGGGGATTGCCCCTGGAACCCACAAAGAACTTTCCTCCCCCCCCAGAGGGAGGGGGGCACTGAGACCAGGGGAGCGGTCTCCACCACTTTAAAAGAGGTAAAATACAGGAACACTTCCTTTTTTCTGAGTGAGAGATCAAACTGCAGACTAATGCTTCCTTCTTGCATAAGGACAAATGGAAGACTGACCTTTGAATTTCCCAAAGTTCTAAACTTCACTCCCTGAGCTGGAGATTCCAAAGTGGCTCATGCAGCTGCGACAGTTCTATAGTGATGTCATCTCTCAAGTCTCAGCTGTGACTGAGGACAGAGTGAGACAGTGTGAAACCCATTTAACTGGAGTTTCACAAGCTGCCTTCCCTGCCTACCAGTAGGTCTTACTGGGATTCTAGTAACCCCGGGTAACAAAGGGGTTACACGTAGAATTGACTACTGGTTTTCTTCCCCATTCATCACTGAAAAAATTATCGACACAACTATCCTCCCGATTACTATATCAGACCATTCTCCTATAAAATTACATCTTATTTGGGGCCCACCCGCCATCTAAATCCCCCTCCTGACATCTAGACCCACTCTTATTGAAAGATCCCGATTTCTTACCTTGGATTAGATCCCAAATCCAAGAATTTCTTTACTTTAACAACACTCCTAATGTATCTCAAGGTACCATCTGGGAAGCTCTTAAAGCAACAGTTAGAGGGAAAATTATAAGCTATGTAGCACACAAGAAAAAACGAAGGGAACAGCAATTGGCCAATTTAGAGAAATCTCTTAAAGAAAAAGAAACCCAATATTATAAAAAAAAATCCAGATAATAACTCACAACTTCACCTTGAAATTCTTCAGCTTAGAATTAAAATCAATGACTTAATATCCAGGAAAGCTGAACTCGCCCTCCTTAGACTTAAACACCGTTACTGGGAACAAGGGGATAAATGTGGGAAGCTGCTTGCTTATCGACTCAAGAATCAACAGATGGAGAGACATATTGCTGGTTTGAAAGATCCTTCAGGCAAAATCCATACATATTATCCCTCAATTAACCATATTATACAATCCTTCTACCAACAATTATACTCTCACCCCACTCCCCCACAACTTGAATATATACAACAATATCTGGACAATTTACAGTTACCACTCCTCTCCCAACAAGATATGGCTTTGTTAAATGAACCCTTTTCCCTAAAAGAGATACAAGCAGTGCTAAATTCCCTTAAATCTGGTAAAGCTCCTGGGAGTGATGGTTTTTCCATAGACTTTTATAAACCCCTAGCTGGCATCTTATGCCCCTTACTGTTTAAGGTCTTCAGAAAGGCATCTTCACAAGGTAAACTTCCTTATTCTATGACAGAAGCCATTATAACCATCCTACCAAAAATAGATAAAGACCCTTCTCTCCCATCCAGTTACAGACCGATATCATTACTTAATACAGACGGGACTATTTTTGCCAAAATATTAAATACTCATTTAGAATCAATAATTTCTAAACTTGTCCACAACTCCCAAGCTAGATTTATCAAAAACAGAACTGGTTCTGATCATCTCCGCTCATTATTTAATGTAATCTAAAAAGCTAAATCTCTTAAATCACCTGCCGCAGCTATAGCCATCAACTTTGAAAAGGCATTCGATTCTCTCAACTGGACTTATTTGTATCATATTCTATCCCACTTTGGTGTCACTAATACATTTTGTACATGGATTCAATTACTAATGACCCTCCCCTCTGACTGGGTTCTTACTAACTCTACTCTGTCCTCCTTTCATCTGGCAAGAGGTACCAGGTAAGGGTGCCCCTTATCCCTCACTCTTTTTATTCTAGCTATGGAACCCCTATCAGCTGCTCTTCATCAATCCTCCATGATCCAAGGTATTCCTATTGGTAATTCCTGCTATACTTCACTATCCTTCGCTGATGACCTCCTCATTCTACTCGAAAATCTTGACGTTTCGGGATCACCCGTAATTAAGTTACTTAGCAACTTCACTTCACTTTTTGGGCTTGCTCTGAATCTAAACAAATCAGAAACAATGCCATTGAACAATTTTTGTAACCCTTCTATGAATATAATATTAGATTTTTGTTGGGCCCCTCAAAGTATCTCTTACCTTGGAATACAGATCACTTCTCAATTAGACAAGATATGGGATGCCAATCTTTCCCCGTTATTAGCAAATATTAAAAACACTCTCAACAGATGGAAACTGCTTAACCTCTCTTTTAATGGGAAAATATCCACTGTCAAGATGTCAATAGCTCCCAAAATACTGTATCTATTTTCTAATATCTTTTTAACCTTCCCTACTTTTTTTGGTCAGAATTGATGCTATAATTGGCAAATTTTATGGGAAGGCAACATTCCCAGACTTAGTCGTAACAAACTGCATTCCCACCGATCCAAAGAGGGCTTCAGGCTCCCCTGGTTCCAAGCATATTTTTAGGCCTTCCGCACTGCCCAAACTGTCAAATGGTTTAATAAACCCAGCAATAAATCACCGTTGTGGGTCAATATGGAAATATCTCTATGTCCAGGCAATGTCACCACTTCCTTAATTTATAACCCTCTCCCCCCCAATTTAAAATCTCACCCTAATATAGCATCATCCATATACTACTGGAAAATAATTCATAAATGCCTTAAATCCAACCCAACCCCTCTCATATTTGCCCCCGTTTGGGAGAACCGCAACATCACTCTTGATAATCACCCAGTTTTTTGTCGTAATTGGAAAAACAGGGGCATTTTTTTCTTGGAGGATATACTTATATCTCAGACTCTCAAATTAAAATCCTTTTCTGACCTGCACAAACAATGGAATCTTCCCCAGGATGATTTCTGGAAATATTTACAGCTACGCACGGCATGGAACCTTTATCTTCCTACTATTCCTCATCAATATATATATGACCCTTTTATTTCTAAATGGATTAAACAAACTCTAAATTAAATAGCATCATTTACAAACATATCAGAAATACAATTCCAAATCAATCTATCATTGCAAAAAATAAATGGAGTACCCTTTTAAATTATAACATAACCAATTCACAATGGCATAACTGCTGGCTATTCTGCCATAAATCTTTCAAGGATAATCGCAGTTCACTCATACAAACCAAAATTCTACATCAATGGTACAGAACTCCTGAGATTTTGCAAAAAATGGACTTAATGAACAACAATAAATGTTGGCGCTGTAACTCCTCCAATGGCAATTTGCTACATATTTTATGGCATTGTCCTCGCATACACAATCTTTGGCATCATATTAATTTCTTTACAATTAAAGTGATTGGTCTATCCTTTGCATTAGATCCAAAACATTGCATACTTGGTATTCTCAATGCTCATTTATACAAAATATCTCATTCTCAGAATAGGTGGTTATCCCTACTATTCCTTCAAGTTAAATGCCTTATACTAATGCATTGGAGATCCAACATCATTCCCACCCTCCCAAATATTCTCAAACAACTATCTCAATATGCCATCCTTGATCGTATGTCACAGTTAGCCTTTGACTGACTTAATTTATATAATAAATGCTGGCAGGACTATTTTAAATATTTAAACATGTCTACACATATAGTCACTTAATCCATGGGTTGTTATATGTTCACATTGGAATCTCACTTCTAGCACTTTCATTCCTTTTTCATCTCCTCTCTTTCTATCTTTTTATCTCCTTTTCTTCTTCCCTTTCCATCTTCATTCTTGTTTACTTTCTTAGATATTTTTCTCTTTTTTATGTTCTTCCTTTATACAATCTTACACATACTTGTATTAAATTGCAGCATAATAGAAATACAATCATGACTGCTCATATTTCTTGTTTGTATCTACTCTTTCTTTTGAACCATAAATTGCCATATTTTCTCTCTATCATACAGATTGTACTGCTACATATTGTTTTCTCAACATTTGTTTTCCCCTTAAATATCATTATATAATACTTCAGACAACATGTTTTTTCCTTCTCTCATTAAGAATTTATGTAAGTGTATATTGGAGAATGTAGTGTATTTGTATGTATAATCACAATAATTACAATAAAAAGATTAACTGCAAAAGAAAACGTCCTTAGTAATAAAAAATGGAATTACTTGAAACTCAAAAAAAAAAAAAAAAAAAAAGGATCAGAGATCACAGAGCCTGGAGGGGGAATAACATCTTCACTTGGGAGCCATTGACCTACACATCTTTACAGCTTATCCACTACTAACACTACTTTAACTCAAATCACAACAAATTAATACTAATAAAAATTACTAGCTATTAAACCTTTCACTCCCACACATATACCACTCACATTCATTCACTTCCACTCTCACTCTCCCACCTCCCCAAAAACTTCCCCAACCCTCACAAAGCAAACAGTCTCTGACAGAAAAACCTTATTTTACTGAGGAGTCCACGAGTCTGAGAAACAGTTCATAAATGGTTCTTAGCCCAAATGGCTTTGATATCAGGGCACTCTCTTCTCACACAGAGCTGCCCCTCAGTATCACTGTTCTCTAGGAAAGTAGTTTCTTAGAAAGGGGAGCAAATCCAAAAGGCAACAAGATCATATACAGTCCAAGATCCAACTACCTCAGGGTTCTCACCCCTAAGGAATTAACTCTTTGGAACTGAACCAGAAATATACAGACAGTAGGTAGGGAAAATGGGCAGACTAGGTGGACCAAGCGATCCTTATCTGCCGTCAAATCCTATTCTTCTATGTTTAAACATATAAACATAGAATTTGACAGCAGATAAAGACCGCAAGGCCCATCTAGTCTGCCCATTTTTTCTACCTTATGAATGTGCCATAGGCCTTTACTCTATCAATGGCCTATCTATTCATACTTATCTGTATTGCTCCCTTATGCCTATCCCATGCCTGTTTGAAGCCTTGCACTGTATTCATATCCACCACTTCCTGAGGTAGGCCATTCCATGCATCCACCACCCTTTCTGTTAAAAAGAACTTCCTCACATTACCCCTTAATCGGCCTCCCTCTAATCTCATGTTATGTTCTCTTGTCCTGCTATTTTTATGTTGGCTCGTGCATGCGCAGCCAACGTATTGTGGTAGTAGCAGTTTTGGAGGTGTGGTCACTGTTGCACAAATGCAGAGCACGCATCAGTAGGTGTGACCCTCATTCCCCAATCAGGCAGCATGCAGGTGCCACATCAGCAAATTGGAATGTGGCCACCAGATCTAACAAAAGGTCAGCTGCAATGAGAGCAGAGTTCTTATGCAGCATGACCACAACATGCCTCCTGACGTGCATGCAACACTGCTGCAGCCTCCTGTCAGTATGCCAATGGGGGAGCCCACTCCCTATCAGCATAATGACCCCCTTGCCATTTACAATGTATGCTGAGGGGGTGCTCAGTCTCCCTCGGCATCATGCACCCCCAACAGTTTTTCTTTGCCAACAGGGGGCCCAATCTCCATCGGCATAATGTCTCCCCCCTGCTTTTGTTGTGTGCCGAGGTGGGTGCCCAATCCCCTGTCAGCTTCAGCATCCCCCCCACAAAAAAGTTATGTGGCATGCTGGGAGTCCACCCCAGCGTGCCAAATACCCTGTAAAAAAAACTGTCCCGTGATTTTTTTTGTGTTTTTTTTAAACCTGTAACAAAGAAAACGGTCCCTCGTGGTCCCTCGTGGTCTCCCTGCCCCTCCAGAAACCCATGCCCACCCTCTGTGCACCCTGCCTCCCCACAGCCCCCCTTCACCTCATACTTACCTTCGGAGTCCAGCGCAATGATCTTCAGTGCACCGGGAACACGTCTGCACTCTTCAAAGCCGACTGCGAACTGAAGAAATGCCGGTAAGCTGTATAATGACATAAATAGAGTTTTTTCAACTTTGGTAAATTTTTTGGGCATTTTCAGGAATTTTGCTGCCAAATTTTCAACATGGGGTTATTGGGACCCCGCCTCATGAATTCTGTCACTGTCATGGCGTTATTAAGTCCTGAAAGGTGATTTCGTGGTCACTGCGTGGAGTCATCTTTCGGGATCAGTTAATGAACTGACAGTGCCACTGTTCATGAGGGGGGGGCTCTCAAAAAGCCTATGTTGCAAATTTGGTGGAAAAAAATCCCAAACATGGCTATTTTAAGAACGTGCATTGCACAGTTTCCACAAACACTTGTAACTTCGTGAATTTGTAATATTTTCACTCCAGATTTTCAAAATTGGCGTTTTTCCCCACCTCATTATGAACATTACAGCTGTCTTTTTAAATATTCTGGCTGAAATGTGTTTTCGCACGTCCAGCGCAAAATAGCATGGTCGCCGCGCAAAATCAGTTTTTGGGACAGTTTCAGGAAATGATGGTGACACTGTTCATGAGCAGAAGTCCTAAAATGCGTATGTTGAAAATTTAGTGACATAATTCCATAAAATGACTGTGTCACAAGCATGCCATACGCAGTTTCCACGCACCCTTGTAACTTCACAAATTTGCAATATTTTCATGCCAGTTGTTTAACACTGGCATTTTTTCACACCTCTTTATTAACAGTACAGCTGTCATTTTTCACATCCTGCCCTAAATGTGTTTTCGCACCTGTGGCACACAGTAGTGTGTTCATTGTATGAAATCAATGTTTTGGACACATTAACAGAATCACACTGCCACTGTTCATGAGGGGAGGTCCCAAAATGCCTATGTTAAAGATGTGGTTAATAAAATCCCCAAAATAACTGGGTTATGGACATGTGATGCACAGTTTCTATGCATGCTCATAACTTCACCAATTTTTCATATTTTCACTCCAGATTTTCAACATTGCCATTTTTTTACATCTCCTCATGAACAATACAGTTGTCATTTTCCACATACTGCCCAATATGTGTTTTCATCCCTGTATCACCAGATGGCATAGCCACTGTGCAAAACCACCTTTCAGCTAACAAACTGATAGTGCTGCTTTTCATGTTGAAAATTTGGAGTGAAAATACCAATACATGCCTACGGTGTTAGGGTCTCCAACTGTAGCACCCCACCCTGTAGAGACTGACAGGCATCAGTGGTGCGACTTGGGATCATCGGCTGTAATGCTCATGCCATTCCACCCTCACCCCTACTCCCACCCTGCAGCCAGTAACAGGCATCGTGGTGTGCCTTGCACTGTTCGGCCACAAAGTTCACCCCATTCTTCTGTACTGCACCACCTCAGCATATTTCCTTATGGAATGGGGTAAGTATAATGCTCAAAGACCCCAAAGCACACAACTACACTTGTCAGTGTCTACAGGGTAGGGTGAGGCAAAATGGCATGCGTTATAGCTGACGACCCAAAGGCACACCCCAGTGCCTATCGGTCTCTACAGGGTGGGGATGGGGTCGGCGTCATTTTAATACTCCACTGCCATTCCTACTATGCATCTCTAACTCCAGCACTAACAATGCCAGTGCCAGCGAGACAACATTCGGCATTGACAAATGCTTGTTCTTATATTGAAACATGTTAGACTCTTTCACCTTGTTAATGCCCTTAAGGTGTTTGAATATTTCAATCATATCACCTCTCTCCCTGCTTTGCTCTATTGAGCTCCGTGAATCTGTCCTCATATGTTTTCTGATGCAGTCCCTGCACCATTTTGGTTACCCTTCTCAGGACTGCCTCCATTTTGTTAATGTTCTTGTGAAGATGTGGCCTCCAGTACTGCATGCAGTACTCCAGATGGGGCCTAACCAGTGTCTTGTAAAGAGGGATTATTACCTCCCTCTTATGACTTGTGATACCCTACTAATAACACCCAACATCCCCCTAGCCTTACCTACTGCTTTAGTGGTCTGCTTGGATGATTTCAGGTCATCTGTGATGATGATGATGCCCAAGTCTCTTTCTTCCCTTGTGACTGCCAGCAACTCCCCATCCAACCTATAGGTGTCTTCAGGGTTTCTCTCTGCCTATGTGCATGATCTTGCATTTCTTTGCGTTAAACCCCAGTTGCCACTCTTCTGACCATTTTGCCAGGTTATCCAGATCTCTCCTCATTCTGCCCACCCCATCTGGATCATCTACTCTGTTGCAGATCTTGGTGTCATATGCAAACAGACAAACCTTGCCCTCCAGTCCATCTGAAACTTCACTGATGAAGATATGGAAGAGGACTAGCCCCAGGATTGATCCCTGAGGTACCCCAGTTGTGACTTGCATCTCTTCTGACTGAATACCGTTTACCACCACTCTCTGTTTTCTGCCCATCAACTGGTTTGTCTCCCAGTTGACCAACTTCTGACCCACCCTGAGCCTACCCACCTTGTTAATCAATCTTATCTGTGGAACAATATCGAAAGCTTTGCTGAAGTCATGGTAGGTGACCTCAACTGCTCCCCCTTGGTCCACCACTCTGGTTACCCAGTCAAAGAAATCTATGAGATTAGTTTGACAGGACCTTCCTGTTGTAAACCCATGCTGCCTTGGATCCTGTGCTCCTATGGATTCCAGGTGTTGCACTATCCTTTCCTTAAGGAGTGCCTCTCTAATCTTGCCCACTACTGATGTCAGACTGACTGGTCTGTAGTTCCCTGCTTCCACTCTTGTGGAGTGGGATCACATGAGCCCTTCTCCAGTCTTCTAGGTCCTCTCCTGTGCTCAGAGACTCACCAAACAGTTTTGATAATGGCTCTGCTAGTTCCACCCTTAGCTCCTTTAGTACCCTGGGATGTATGCCATCAGGTCCCATTGCCTTGTCCACCCTGAGCTTATTGAGCTCTTGTAGGACCCTTTCTTTTGTGAAGGGACTAGTGCACATCTCCCTCCCCCATGTCCATGGTGCTGAACTGTGGGCCCTGACCCACCTTCCCCTCAGTAAATACCGAGCAGAAGTATCTATTTAGGATAGTAGCCTTTCCGTGGTCCTCCTCCTCCTCACACTCCCCGTTGTCCCCTTTGATCTTAGCAATACCCCGTCCGGACTTTCTCCTTTCACTAATGTATCTATAGAAAGTCTTGTCTCCTTCTTTTACTGTTAGTGCTAGTGTTTCCTCAGTTTGTGCCTTTGCCTGCCTTACTGCTTTCCCTGCTTCCCTTTGGGAAGTTTGGTATGCCTCCCTATCTTCATCCCGCTGCATTCCCTTATATTTCCTGAAGGCCAGCCTTTTAGCTCTGATCTTTTCTGCTACTGTTTTTGAGAACCAACGTAGTTTCCTTCTTCTTTTGCACTTCCTTTTCTCTCTAGCACAATGGGATGTTGCTTCAAGTATTACATCCTTAATGCTTGCCCACTTTGCCTGTACCCCCTCACCTGTATTTCTTCTTGCCAGGGCTAGCTTAACTCTGTTGGCCATCGTATCAAAGTTCTGGAGACCCCATCTCCACAAACACATAGACAGAGTGGAGGCTGTCCAGAGGAGGGCAACCAAAATGGTGCAGGGTCTGCACCAGAAGACATACGAAGAAAGACTAAAGGAGCTTAATATGTATACCCTTGAGGAAAGAAGGGAGAGAGGGGACATGATAGAAACTTTCAAGTACCTCAAGGGAATCAACAAAGTCCAAGAGGGTATCATCTTTCAGAAAAAGAGATGTGCAAGAACAAGGGGGCACAATTTGAAGATAGAGGGGGGATGGCTCAGAGGTAATGTGAGGAAGTATTTTTTCACATAGAGGGTTGTGGATGCATGGAACAGCATCTCTGAGGAGGTTGTGGAGTCAAGAACTGTGGGGGTATTCAAGAATGCATGGGACAGACATAAGGCAGTCCCAGTGGGGGGTAGGAGGAAGTAAGCTGTTGGTTAACTAGGATCTGCAGCTTATCTGTTAGGTAGGAAAATGGGCAGACTAGGTGGGCCAAGTGGTCCTTATCTGCCGTCACATTCTATGTTGCTATGTTTCTATGGGCAAGCATGCCCTGCATTCAAAGACAAAAAACATTGAAAGCAGCTGAGATACAACATGGGCAGGTTGATAATACTGGATTAAGGACATTCATGTACATGGTTTACAGGTAAGCAAGGCATACATAGCAGAAAAAAAGTACTACACTTATAGGCAGGACTGGGTACATTGTCAAGCAGTCAAGGGATTAGAAACATCAGCAGGTGTGAGAGGTGATCAGATGGGTATGGAGTAGGGATTTGAATTGGCCAATTTTGACAGCAGTGGTAACACTGGCAGGGAGGGAGTTAAACCAAGTGGGGGCTCTGTACGAGAAGGAGTATTGGCCAAGTGATGTGTTTTGTCTGGGTATCACATATGGGGACTTGAGGGAGCTCCTAGTTGTCCTAGTGAATGTGGTGGGCTGTATGAGGGGGGAGAGACTGGGTGTGGCAAGGCCAGTGGCAATCTTTTTAGCTAGGATGCAGGTGTGGAACAGTAGCCTGTCATTGAAGTCAAGCCAGTTTAATTGACTGTATAGAGAGCAGGAGTGGGTGTTGGTGGGACATCCCAGAATGAGCCAACATGCCTTGTTTACTGACATTTTTAGGCTGTGTAAGGCAGTGTTTGTCAGCCACTCCATAAATGGTGATCCCATAGTCAACTAAGGACAACACAGAGGAGGATACAACAAGTTGGAGTGCTTCAGAGGGAAGGCAGTGTTGGTGCCTGTACAGCAGACCAATTCGACAGTTTACCGCAGTGCAGAGGTGCCGAATGTGGTCATGATATGTGAGTGCAGGGCTGAGTGTAATTCCCAGGTATTTGAAGGTGCTGGCTTGTTCAAGGGGTTGTGAGAGTGAGGTATTTATGTGCAGAGGGTATTGCCTGAATTTATTTTGGTGGTAGGAGAAAAGCATAACTTTGGAATTTTTCTGGTTTAGGACGAGTCTATGTTTGATGAACCAGGCCTCAGCCTCAGTGAAAGCAGTTTGAAGGGAGCACTCAATTTCCTGTAGGGTGGCATGGGATGCAAAAAGGGCTGCATCATCTGCATAAAGGAGGATTTTACCTGAGCAGGCCATAGGGAGAGTTTAGGTAGAAGCTAAAAAGTTGCGATCCCAAAATGGAGCCTTGAGGGACCCCAGATCATACAAGGATTGGATTAGAGTTGGTGGAGTTGATCCTAACTTTCTGGAAGCGATTTGACAAGTAGTCAGAAAACCAGGCATTTGCATCCTGGGAGAGGCCAATCTGGAAGAGAGCAGAGATGAGTAAGGGGTGATTGACAGTATCGAAAGCCTTGGACAGGTCAAGAAATACTGTGCCTGCCAGTTTACTTGTATCAAGGGCAGATTGCATAAAACTCGTGAATTCTAAGAGGGCTGTGGTAGTGCTATGACCTTTCCTGAAGTCGTGTTGTTCAGGGGAGAGTAGCTCATACTTGGAGAGGTACTTTGAGATCTGATCAGTAACAATGCATTCCAGGGCCTTAGAAGGGGGGGGATATGGGGCGGTAGTTTCCGGGGTTGAGGCGGTCACCCGCTTTGTGGATGGGTGTGATGAGGGCCATTTTCCAGATAGTGGGGAACTTACACAGGCAAAGAGAGAGGTTAAGAATGGTAGTAAGGGGGGAGATGACTTCATCCAGAGTGAGGCACAGGATTTATAGATCCAGGGTGTCTTGGCTGTGGCGGGAGCCCGTGAGTACTTTGTGGAGGTATTGTTTAGCATCACGAGTGAAGAGGGTATGGAAGCAAAAGGTGGGGGTAGGGTTGAGTGGTTTGTGGGGGGGAGTAGTCTGGCTGAAGAAATTTACAGGGAGAGTGGAGATGAGGTCTGAGAAGGCTGTGTTGAGCGTTTCTGCAATCAGCAGTGGGCTATTTGTGATAGAGCCATTGACATTTAGTTGGTCAGGGAGCAGTTGGATTTGCCCGTGAGAGTCTTTAGTTTATCCCAAAAATTTTGGCCACTTCCCCATGTTTCAGTTAGGATGGTTTTAATATACTCTGCTTTCGCTTTTCGGATAGCCCAGGTACACCTGTTTCTGGCGGCACGATAGTGCTGCCTGTTGGTGGGGCTGCCAGAGTCAAAGGCTTTTTCCACAGGCTATTCCGATGGTGCATTAGGTCCAGCAAGGGAGTGGTTATCCACGGGGTGTTGTGTCCCTTGAGAATGTTTTTGGATTGGGGAGCAAATCTATCGCAGGCTTCAATAAAGACGCTAACAAAGTGATTTAGTGCAGAATCAAGGTCCTGGTAGTAGTGTAGGGGGGACCAGTCAATGAGTGTTAATTATTGTTTTAGTTCCTCTAGTTTCCCAGGTTTTAGGGGTCTAGTGAGGATGGTCATGGGGGTTTGCTTGCATGTCAGGACCAGGTGAAGAGGACAGGAGAGTGATCACTAAGTGCATTGGCCAGCACGGAGATGTCAGTGATTTTGTGGGGGCAAGTAGAGAGAATGATACCTAAGAGTGTGGCCGTCATGTTTTGTATATCTTCTAACAGTAATATGTCTATGTCCTCCCCCTGGTCTGGAGGCCTGTAGACAACCCCTGTTCTTATGGCTGTCCCATTTCCTGTTTCCAGGGTGAACCACAGTTCTTCTGGCTTCTTATGTGTATTCTGAATTTCTGTAGCTTTGATATTTTCATTGACATAAAGGGCCACTCCACCCCCACCCCCCCCTTTTTGCACCTTGATCTCTTCTGAACAGTACATAGCTGGGTACTGAAGTCTCCCAAGTATGGTTACTGGTGAACCATGCCTCGCTAATGGCTACTATGTCCAGTTTAGCCTCTGTCATTGTTGCCTGCAGGTCTGGGATCTTGTTTCCCAGACTGCGAGCATTTGTGTACATGATTTTCCATTGGCCAGATTTTGGTGTGTTAGTTGTTGGCTGAGGTCTGGCATTTCCCCTGTGCATTTCTGTGTATGTTTCTCTATGTTCTGCATTCCTACTGTGCTGTTGTTGCTATCTTCATGGTTCAGGTTGTGCCAGAAAACAGTCCGTGGGACCAGTGCACCTACTGGTGAAAAATCAATTAATCAATCAGTCAATCAATCAATCAACCAATCAATCAATACATCAAGAAATATAGAAGACTGTGTATGAGCAATCATACACAACAATGTTATTTTTTATCAAGATGTTTACATGACAACAAGAGACCTCAAGAGCGCAACTCGAGAGGTTTGGTTGCCACAGAAATGTCGAGATTGAAAAATAGCACTGTTTGTGTATGATTGCTCATACACAGTCTTTTATAACGTATGGCAATCATCAGTCACCTCCAGATTAAAAAAAAGATTCCAACAGTAGTAAAACTGCTTTACTTATCGCCGTCTGTTGCAGTTCTCCACACAGTGACTCACTTCCTTGACCAGCTCTCACCACCGTGGCCCTTTTATCACGAGTGCACAATGACATTCAGTCTTGTTGTGCTGCACTAGTGACATACTCAGTGTAGCACAAGATCGTGATGCACTTAGTACAGCAGAATAATGCTATTCTAAGCATGGATTTCCAGGCAAAACAGCGTTCTGCCATACACCATAAATATATTGTTACAATTATATTATGCACATGACAATTGTGGGACAAAAATCCTATTTGTGTAGATACCACCACTCTTAGACATGCCTTTTCCTGTTTTTCTGATGGATCGCCATATTTGTGGGGTTGAGCAGGAGTTTCCCAGAATCTGTCTGTAATTAAATTCAATGTTGTGTTAAACCAGTTTTGTGCCTGCTCCCTGAAATATGCTTATTATTCTTTTCACTCGCTTATTAATTTGGCTATAATCAATAATTGTCTTTTAAGAGATGAGTGTGTTCTGTTTCATATTTGAAAGTGAGATTTTCACACTGTAAGAAGTTATATTCTAGAAAACACATTTTGCTCTAGTTTAATGTTGACCGAAACAGTTCAAAGTGCTGAAGTGATTTCTTAACAGTTCATGTATCGTATTTTGTTAAATACAAATACTGATATGTCCCCAGACACCACCGACACTGCAGAAGAGCGCAGTTTACCAGCCGTTCCCATACAATTCGGAGCTCCCAGATGCTGCTGACACTGCAGTAGGTACAGAGCTTTCTTTCCAGCGCAGGAGACCTTGATTTGAACTTGGTGCATTTTTCTCTGAATAGGGGGCAGCCAACTAATTTAACTGGATCCATTTCTAGCCATTTTTTTAAAGCATTTCTGGCTAACAGATGCTTCTGTATTTTGTAATTAACTTCGCTGGGGCAACAGGTGCACCTGTATTTTCAAATTAATTTCAGTTTAGCTGGTATTTAATCTACCGACTTGCTAAAGCTGGGCTGCAGTGTGACACACATTGAAACCCACTGCCTTCTTGCATGGCAGCTCCCCCCCAGCTGGCATACCTTATATAGGGTTTGTGACACCCCCCCCCCCCAGCTGGCATTCCTTGTATAGGGTTTGTGACATGTGAATTTTTACCATCACCTGACTTTCCCATTAGGAGGTTATACTGATTGTCCAGTAGAGGTCTCCAAATACAAAGACTTATCATCCACTGCTCCCTCGCCAGCTTTCAGTGCCCACAAAATGCAATGTCCCTGTGTAAGAGGGTACAGAACTCTGGAGACCTTTCCTAAGTCTGTTGCAACACCATAAAAGCTTCTTTTTATTCTTTGTCTATCTTTAATTTTCTTTTCCCCATCAACAGGAAGGCCACCTGTCTGATGTTCTTACTGTCCCTCTGACTTACTTAAATTCATCTTCTTTCCATGTCTCTGTGAGCTCTGAACCCCCCCCCCAATCACTCCTGCATGATTGTATGCAGAAACCCCTTCTCGACTGTGCACAAGCTTGCCTTTGTGAACATGCGAACTGTTCGCTACCAAGTGAAACGAGTGATTAAACCAATAAATGTTACAAGTGCCTAAAAGCAAGAAGTTAAAGATGCTACACTAAACAGAATGTAGTACGATGTAATTAGGTGTTTATTTTTTTTCCAGGTATTGAGACTGTTCGGTCTCTGTGCAGTGAGCAGCTGGGTTTGTGTGAGTAAAACCGGGGAAGAAACGCAAAGTTGTTTTGAGAGTTTCCTCTTTCCTTCATTTTGTTATTATATCCCTGTAGTGTTGGAGCCTTCTATATTAATAGAAAACAAGTCTCTTGGGTCTAAGCTGAAATATTAAATGAAGTAGAAATTATGTTAAAGCGCAAGGCAACGTTGTTTTCAGAACTGCATAGTGCTACAGTCCTGAACCACCCCTTGCTCTGACATAACATTTCATTCGGTATAAAAGAAAGAAAAAGCCTTAGAGAAATAATACAATACAAAATGGATATGGTAAAGTTTGTAAGGTAGAATATTCAGAAGCTATTCTTTAGTTTTAGAACTTACCTAAATATTTTTTTTTTTCATTTATTTCCTGTTACTAAGGATCAGTGTAAGGCTCTGCTTCTCAGCCAGGATTCTCACAAGTCTCTGCCCTAATCCTATAGTGCCGGCTGGCCCATTCTACATCTGTTTTATAGGACAGAGAGCTTGTAGGAGGAGCCTGCTTGCTGAGATAGTGACCTAATCTCTTGTGCTGTTTAAAATATGTTTTGATAATGTGGACAGTTTTATTTTGCAATTAGAATTGAAATAATGTATTAGAATATTATTTCTAGATTGAAATAGGCATTTTTTCTATTTTATGAAAAAATTGGCGGTGCTTATCCCATCACCTGACTTTTCTTCAGTATATAAAATTCTGTTAGCAGTATGAAGTCCAGTTCGCTGTAGGGCTCAGCAGGGAGCTGACCCTAACCAGACCCTAGTGCATCCTAGTGGTGGAATTAGGAACTTCTGTGAAGATCAAGTGTTATTTTTGTTATTATCCTCTTTTATTTCTTTGTCAAAAAGTTCATTTTTTTTATTTGTTATGAAGAATGCTGAATAAAGCTGCATTTCTTTGGCTCATAACATTGGTGTCCTTGTCTGAATCCCACTAATCTCTTACACTGGTGTCAGAAGTGGGATTCCTTTGAGACACTGTCTTGAGGGCGGAATACCAGACCTGGTATTCACAGTATACCATGTTGGAGTCATCAGCTGTCAGCCAGCCAGTTACCAGTCAACCCAGTCCAGGTGGAATCCAGACCTGCAGGATGACAGAGATGTCTCAAATACCTTTATTGCCTGGACTACCAGATGTAAGACGTAAGGAGACAAAGAGAGACAAAAAAGAGACTGGAGGAGATGCCACTGCTCCTGAAACTGAGGAACCTGAGGATAGACCCCCTGAGGAGGTACACGACCTGTTAAGGTGGTTGTGTGTATGCCAGATGGACCTAGAGAGACAATGGGAGGTGGATCACCTGCAGAATTAGGCCAGTTGGACAGATACATTACGAGCCATCCAAACATTAGATGCATCAAGACCACCCGCACCTAGAAAACAAGAGGGGCCAAAAGACATTAAATTGTCAAAGTTGACTGATTCAGATGATATTGAGGCATATATAATGACATTCAAATGAGTGGCAGAAGCTTGTTGTTGGCCTAAAGAACAGTGGGTGGTGCGATTAGCTCCTTATTTATCAGGGAAGGCACAACTAGCTTACAACCACTTGGACAGTGCTAAGTTAACGATTATGACTATGTTCACCAAGTTATACTAAAAAGATATGATATTAGCCTCGAGACCTACAGACAAAGGTTTAGAACCTTTAGATATCACACTGCTGCCTCCCCCCAAGACGCATATACCCAATTATGAGACTTAAGTTATAAATGGTTACAACCCACCTTGAGGACTATGGAACAAGTAATGGAAGATAGCATCTTGGAACAATTTATAAAAATTCTTCCACAAGATGTACAAATGTGGGTGAGGGAGCATTGCCCTGAGTCTGCACAAAAAGCCATTGACCTAGCAGAGGACTACATAGTGGCTAGACCTTTGAGAGTGAGAGGACACCCTGGGGCTCATGGACCCTCACCCACGATAAGAACTGCCCTCATTTCTAATACTAATCATTCTGGGGTGTTACCTGTTGTTGGGGGAAGTAATGAAGGGACACTAGAGACTACCAGGGTGGGTAGAGGACCCAATCCAGACATCATATGCCATGAATGCCAGGGAAAAGGACATATCGCCATATATTGCCCGTGTAAAAAGAAGGAACACTCACATCTAGCCCTTGCTAATTGGGGTCAATATTTGACTAGAGTACAACTAAATGGAAAATAGGTCCCTGCACTTTTGGGCTCTGGTAGCAAACAGACCCTAGTACAAGCATTTCTGAAAGAAACAGTAAGGACACAACCAGGGTTACATGTATACATGGGGATGTTCAAGCCTATCCTGTGCAACATACTACCCTGAGTGTTCAAGGGCAAGTTCACAAAATGGAAGTCGGACTGGTTCCTAGCCTGCCTGTGCTGGTGGTAATTGGACATGACTACCCTGCATTTGATACACTAATGGGTATGGACTCTAAAGTAACTGCCGTTACCACCAGGGCACAAAGCAGGCAGACATCAACATTTCCCCAGATGTTCCCTTTTGATGAGGACATATATAACATCCCTGGAAAGAACAGGAAGTCAAAGTCGAACAGAAGAAGAGCAAGGTTGTTGTGGAATTGTAAAAAGGACACTCCAATTGCTATGGGCAATTATGATGTAAATGGAATGTTTAAGATTGAGCAAACCACTGATGCTACTTTGACTCCTTGTTTTTCACCGGTTGTAGAAGCAGATAGCAAGACAGAGTGTCCCAGATATGTGATACATGACCAATTGTTGTATAGGGACTGTAAGAATCCCAAAACAGGGTGTGTACTAGAACAACTGGTGGTGCCTATGCAATATAGACAGCAATTAATAACCTTAGCCCACGACATCCCTATGGCAGGTCACTTAGGGAGGGACAAAACCCTGAGTCGATTATTATACCGTTACTTTTGGCCAGAGATCCATGAACAGGTAGCCACTTACTGTCAGAGTTGTCAGGAATGTCAGAAAGTGGCTACAGTAACCAAATCAGACACAGTGCCCCTACAACCCCTTCCTTTGGTAGATACCCCTTTTGACTGCATAGCAATGGATATTGTGGGTCCCCTGCCAAAGAATAGCAAAGGTAATCATTTCATTCTTGTGGTATGTGACTATGCTACATGTAATCCTGAAGTGATTCCCTTGCGAACAGTTACAGCCCCCAAAATTGCAGAGGAACTCTTAAACATATTCAGTAGAGTCAGAGTACCCAGAGAGATCCTTACTGACAGAGGCAGTAATTTTCGATCATGTTTACTGGCACGCCTCTATCAGACTTTTGGTATTGGGGCTTTGTACACCTCCCCATATCACCCCCAAGCTGATGGGCTGGTGGAGAGGTTCAGCAAGACTCTAAAGAAAATGCTCATGAAATATGTGCAGGACGAAGGGAAATCTTGGGACATTAATCTGCCATATTTAATGTTTGCCTACAGGGAGGTTCCACAAGCATCCACTGGGTTTTCCTCTTTTGAATTACTATATGGGAAGAATCCAAGGGGATCTTTGGATATTATGAAGGAGAAATGGGAGGGCAGAAAGGGTCTTGAAGATACCCCTACCCTCGAATACATTACCCAACTAAGACAAAGACTTACCAAATACATTACACTAGCCTATCAGTATAACTTAGGAAAACAAATAGATCAAAAGAAATATTATGACCAAGGAGTGGGACATACAAGTCTACAACCAGGGGAGAAGGTGTTGTTAATGTTACCATCCACAGAAAGCAAACTGACTATGAAGTGGCAGGGACCGTATATTGTACAAAGACAAGTCGGTCCTGTCAATTATGAGGTAGACATCCCTGAAAGGAGAAAGAGGTTACAAATATATCATGTTAACCTCCTAATGAAATGGCATGATAGAGAGCCTGTCCCTACCCTATTTATATATCCTGGACAACCTAACTCTGAATTAGAACAGGCTTACCAGAGACTGGAAGGTATAGGAGGAAGTGAAATGTTAACTATTAATCCTGACCTTGAGAGGGAGCAAAAGCTAGAACTAGACAAGATGCTCAATTCCTTTCCAAGATTGTTTTCATGCCAACCAGGAAAGGCAAAAGGAGTGGAGCACCAGATACATTTAAAACAGGATACAGTCATTAGGCAAAAACCCTATAGGCTACCTGAGAAGATGAGAGAGGATGTTATTGGGGAAATAGAGAAGATGCAGGCATATGAGGTAATAGAGCCATCTATCAGTGAATGGGGTTCTCCTATGGTAGTTGTGGGTAAGAAAGAAGGTGACATTAGGATATGCTTAGATTTTCACCGCCTGAATGCTATTTCAAAATTTATTGCATATCCTATGCCCCGAATTGATGCTATTGTAGATCGTCTTGGGAAAGCTAAATACATCAGCACCCTTGATTTGACAAAGGGGTACTGGCAGATTCCCCTAAATAAACAGGCTAAAGATAAAACTGCTTTCAGCACTCACTTGGGCCATTTTCAATGTACCACTATGCCATTTGGGCTCCACGGGGCACCAGCCACTTTTCAAAGATTGATGAACAATATTCTCAGAACACATATGAACTATATGTGCCGCTTACTTGGACGATGTTGTGGTGTTCAGTCAAAATTGGGAAGACCACTTACAACATTTGTCTCAAGTTCTAAAAAACATTTTACAGGCTGGGTTAACAGTAAATCCTGGGAAATGTGCTTTTGCTATGAGGGAGGTAAAGTACCTAGGCTTTCAGATTGGAGAAGGCCAAATAAAACCTGATATTGGGAAAGTGGACGCAGTGGCAAATAGTCCCCGCCCACTTACAAAACATCATGTAAGAGCCTTTTTAGGGCTTGCTGGCTATTACAGGCACTTTGTACCTGACTTTGCAACCATAGCCAGTCCTTTAACTGATTTAACTAAGAAAAATCACCCCACCACAGTAAAATGGACACCAGAATGTGAAAAAGCATTCTGTGCCATAAAAGGCTATTTGTGTGCAACACCTGTCCTAAAGAGTCCCAACTTCAATCTGCCTTTTATTGTACAGACATACACTTCCAATACAGGTATAGGAGCTGCACTAACTCAAATAGTGAAGGGAAAAGAACATCCAGTTATTTACATTAGTAGGAAGTTGCATTCTAGGGAAACCAAGTATTCAACTATTGAAAAGGAATGCTTTGCTCTAAAATGGGCCATAGAAGCCTTAAAATTTTATTTTTGGGGAGTGAAATTCGAGGTTTGGAAAGACCACAACCCTCTGTGCTGGCTTCAGGCTATGAAAGAAAAAAAACACGTATTATGCAATGGTATTTGGCTTTATAGCCTTACAAGTTTATTATTAGACACAGATCAGGACCTGCTAGCAAAAATGCTGATTATATGTCCAGGTATGGGGCAGGAATAAGTGATTCTGATAATCTGGTAACATCAGACCTTGGGGTAATGAAAAAATTGGCATCAGGGGATAGCCTCTGATACCGAACTATTATTGATGAGTTTTGATTTTGCAAAAGGGACCCCGAGGTGGAGCTTCAGAGAGTGGGAGGGCTGAAGCTCCATCTCTCCTTTGAGAGATCTGATTTTTTCACTACCTGCTTATAGAATTTAATTTAGACAGAAAGAAAACCCTTTGGGTTTCCACTTAAGTGGGGAGGAGTATGTAAGAGGGTACAGAACTCTGGAGACCTTTCCTAAGTCTGTTGCAACACCATAAAAGCTTATTTTTATCCTTTGTCTATCTTTAATTTTCTTTTCCCCATCAATAGGAAGGCCACCTGTCTGATGTTCTTACTGTCCCTCTGACTTACTTAAATTCATCTTCTTTTCATGTCTCTGTGAGCTCTGAACCCCCCTTAATCACTCCTGCATGATTGTATGCAGAAACCCCTTCTCGACTGTGCGCACCCTTGCCTTTGCGAATGTGCGAACTGTTCGCTACCAAGTGAAACGAGTGATTAAACCAATAAATGTTACAAGTACCTAAAAGCAAGAAGCTAAAGATGCTATGCTAGACAGGACGTAGTATGATGTAATTAGGTGTTCATTTTTTTTCCGAGTATTGAGACTGTTCAGTCTCTGTGCAGTGAGCAGCTGGGTTTGTGTGAGTAAAACAGTGAGTCAGTGTCAGTGGCTCAGTAGGTAGCACACTCGCCTTTGAGGCCGGGAGATCAGAGGGCTGTGGGTTCAGTTCCCACATCTGGCACTTGGGTTAATATCCCAGTACTGACACTGTAATGCAGCATGAGAGGGGTGCTGCATTTTTGAGGTGCCGTCTTTCAGATGAGGCGTTAAACCGAGGTCCCATCTGCCTGGATTGGTGGTAGTTCAGGTGGATGTTAAAGATCCCATGGCACTTATCGAAAAAGAGTAGGGGAATTTTTTATTGAGAAATACATAACATCAAGTACATGAAATATGAAACAAAACCAAAATCAACAATAGAAACATATACTGAAACATTGAAAGATCGTGAAATTCGTTATTACAGGTTAGGAAAAAAAAGAAAATAAGCAGTATTTATTATCAAAGGCTATCATTCCAAATCAAGACAGAAAGGTAATACTGGCCCAATAGGAAGCAAATTGTGTAGGAGAAAGACATTTCATTTCTGATTCCAGTAGGTTCAAAATTGTAGTCTCAATACAGTCAATAATAGCCAATGGACAAGTTGGTACCTGTTGTAAAACATATTTACATCTAGCCAGCCACATATAATATTTGCATGCAGCAAACAATACCCTCAAGGTGCTGGGGTGGAATGTATTCCAAAAACCAGAAAAAAACTCCAAAAATAAGGACTGAATATGTGATCCTACTTAAAAAAGGCCATTTCCACTTGTTCGTTAGGGTCTTCCAGAACAAGAGGGCATCTGTACAGAAAAAGAAAAAGTGTTCCATAGTTTCTTGATGTTAATACAATGTGGTTTGGGGCAAAACCTATCTTGTGCTGATTTATGCTATAAGTTACCACGAACTTGTAGTCTACCATGGCAGCATAACCAAGACACATCCCACATATGAGCTGGGATTCTTTTATCTTTGAGAATGTTTAGTGCAAACGTCATGTGGGATGGAGAACAAAGTGGAAGTTGTAATATTGGTTTATCAATGTTTAGAAAACAACCATATAACTGTTTCCTGTTGAGATCTAATATGGAGGATTTACTAAGTTTCCAGGACCTAAGGGTATGGATACCATCAACAATATAAGACGGAGCGGTAGGTATGTGGGAAGCTATGGGTGGGAGGTCAATCCAAGCTAACATTAGGGAATCCACAGCTTTAGCTACCCATGAGTCACAAACAGTGAACACATATTTATGGCTCTGAAAAATGTGATGTAAAAAAAAGGAAAGAAAAAAGACAGAGGGTTAATCATCCTAAACCACCCTGATTCTGGGGTAAATATGTGATATGTCTCTTAACAGGGTTTAGGCGACTGCCCCATAACATTTGAAAAAAAAGGCTAAACAACCTGGTTTCTAGGTGTTTAGGCGGACCATAAATGTGACTCAGAAGTAAGAAGATTGGGGATAAAAATCTTTTTATCACCATAACCCGTTTCTTCTTACTCAGCCTCCATGTCTTCCAGAGACGGACTTTGTTGTCACCTAGGGCCAAGCGTTTCTCCCAGTTGTAGGTAGCATCATTCGGTGTATTAAACCATATCCCTAGGATTTTCTGTGGTGTAGTACATACCCTGATACCAGACATTACCGTTGTATCAGTAGTACTGCAATGTAATGGGATACATACACTTTCTCGAGATTAAGCCTACCCCAGATACTGATGTAAAAGATTGAAAAGTTTGGATAGCTTTATCTCCCGAAGAATGATCTAGACAAAATAAAACTACATCATCTGCATAAGCAGAGATTTCAACAGGTAGTAAACTGGGGTGAGGAGTAATGCCCACAATACCTGAATTCCATTGTATCTGTCTAATGATGGGATCTAGAGCAAAAACATATAGTAATGGGCTGAAGGGGCAGCGCTGACGGAGTCCCACTTTTTGTAAGAGGGTTGGGCTGTGAAATCCATTTATCATAGGAAAAAAATAGGCTAAGGAGAGCATGTGTGAAGTCCAAGATATAAACTGATCAGGAATACCATACAGGGTTAATATGCATAATAAGAAGTCATGATGTACAGAATCAAACGCTTTTGATTGATCTAGGACAAAAAGATATCCAGATAACTTATCATGCATTTTTGTTTCAAAAATTTCACGTAATAAAAAAAGATTTGTTTGAATGGATCTACCAGGTATAGCACAGGTTTGAGCCGTATCTATCAGATCCGGTGCAACTATTCTTAAATGAGAATGCAGAATTTTAGAAAAAATCTTATAATCTGTATTTAGGAGATGTAGTGGCCTCCAGTTTGCAAGAGAGACTATATCTCCTTTTTTATACAAGAATTTTGGAATGGATAGGCCAAACCCAGATGCCGTATCCATATTGTCCAGAACATAATTAAAGACCTGAGTCAAAATTTCTAACAAATTTATTTGGAATGTTTTATAAAATTCATGTGTCAGACCGTCTGGCCCCGGAGAAACCTTCAACTGTAAATGGGAAATAGCACTGGCAACTTCTTCCTGAGAAATCCTTTTGATTAGATCAGGAATTAAATGAGCAGGGAGTTGAGGGAATGGAGCCTCCAAAAGGTGGGACATATCTCGAGGGGAGCTAGGGGCGGTGCAGAAATGGGTCCATATATAATCAGAAGTGATTGACAACATATCAGGGATAGAGGATAGTACAGTACCATGAGCATTTTTTAAACCATGCATAACAGTCGAATGAAGTCTGTCTTTAAAAGCATAAAAGGGATCAGCAGACGGGGAAATAGAAGTGCCAGTTTGCATAATGTAATCCAATGTTCGAGTACTATTGTACTGGTGAGAGAACATGCAGGCCTTTACTCTGGATATTTGTGATGAATAATCAACCGAAGATGTGGTTTGAAGAGACATTAATTTATATAACTGGTTGCGAAATGTAAGATATGTAAGATAATCTTCTCTGACAGTCTTTTTCCCTAAAGCCTGAAAAAATACGCTCAGATCTTTCTTTGTGTCTTGCCACCATTCCCACATAGAATCATAACAAATTATAACCGAGAGTCGTGCTTGGAAAAGAGTGTGTATATGAGTTTGAACAGATGTCGGGGCAAATAAGGAATTATTTAGTTTCCACTGGGAGTGATATGAGATAGACACAATAGGGGAACCAATGAAAAAATGACCAATAAGAAGACAATGATCTAAAATCTCATTAGGCAGTACTGAAATATAGCGTGGGGTACAATGGCGAGAAACAAAAAATAATCTATTCTGGTGTGATATACTGATCTATGATATGTATATCCTGCATCGAGTGGAAGAACGGTATGCATCTATCAAACCTGCATCTTTTATCAATGTGGACAAAGCTAGGGAGTCACAATAAACTTTTTTTCCTGAGGAAATCCTGTCTTTAGTGTCAATGGAACAGTTAAAGTCTCCACCCCAAAAAATGTGCTTACGTGTACATAAAAATGGCTTGATTAAATCCAACAAAGCTATACGGGCTGCTTTAGTTTGTGGACTATAAATAACTATAATCTGAAAGGAGAATGTGTGTTTGGTGAAATCAATAATAAGCGTTCTACCTGGGTGTATATCAACAATGCGGGTGATGGAAAATTGGGACAAAAAAAAGAACAGCTACACCATCTGCTGTATCATCCCCAAACGTCCAAAAAGAGGGGCCTTTAAACCATCCCTGTTTCAATTGTTGTATGTCATACAATGTAGAAATGCGAGTTTCCTGTAATAATAGAATATCCAATTGAAGGGAGTTAGCATAATGCAAAAAGCCCATCCTCTTTTTAAAGCCCTTTAGACTGCAGACATTTAGAGAGGCTATGCGGATATCCATCAGCAGATTTGTCAAGGCTAGCCACTCCCATCAGTCACCGTCATGTTTTTCCATTTCTTACCACCCTTTTTCGTTTTAGTTAGTTTTTTCCTGGCAACATCAGGAGGCTTAATTGTAGGGGTATCTATATCAGATGGAATAGCAGAAATATCAGAATCCCCATCAGAATCCTTTTTAGACAATCAAAAGCATTGGACAGGGGAATATCGGGAAGTTTAAGAGATTTTCGGGCAGCAGCCCTAGTAACCCGTCTGCCTGTTTGAAATCCCTCTTTATCAACATTAGCAGCATAGGAAGGTTGAGAAAACATAGTCTCGGTAGGAGTGTCATTGGAGGCTTTCGATTGGGTAACCTGATCCAGTCGTGGTGTAGAAACTTGTGGCCCTAAGGGTGCAGGAGGAACAGAAATAGGCAGTTCTGGGGGGGGGATATGGAAGAGCCAGAAGCAGCGGTCGGGAAGTAATATGCTCTTGTGCTTTAGCTTGTGCTTTCTGTACCAAGGCTTCAGAGTTCCAACCCTCAGATCTATTTTTGCTAGCCCACGGGCTTTGGTGATATGCATGCCCAGTTTCATTACATAAATTGCATCTAAACACATTTTTGCATGAAACACTTGGGTGTCCATATCCCCCACAAAGACTACATTTTAGTAAGTCACATGTACTACTCAGATGAGTGGTAGCACCACATTTATAACAAGCCCTAGGCTGGCCTCCATAGAAACAAACCCCCTGTCTTTTCCGAGAAAGAAACTATTTGGCGGTGTACAACTTCGAATTTACTTGAAACAGTTTCTCGAAACCTCCAGCCACCAGTCCATAGGCCATCATGGTCCAGGATAGCTTCAGGAGGAGAAAGGACATTACAGTGATTCTGTAACCAATGATAAATATCACTGATACTAACTCCTTCGTTTCTAAACATAATTGTAACAGTACGTATCGTGGGTTTGGACAAAGGAAAGACAGAAAAAGGGATCCAAATGGGATTAGTCTTCTGTGAGGTGTATAAATGCCAGAAACGGTCCAACCCAGTAGAGGTTTTAAAACTGACATCGAAAGTCTCTTCCCCCGAGATATGTATCAGGGCATAAATGTCTGAGGCTTGAAAGTGCATCATGCCTTTAAGAAGGGTCGAGCCACATAATACCTATCAGGAAACTCAGGAAGGCCACCTCTATAGCGGAGGCGTACTGCATTCCTGCGGGGGGCTTGTTCGAGTTTATTTTTAAACAGGTCGGAGACAATGGGTGTCCGACTAGGGGCCTGTTCAATGGGGCTTTTGTCCAATATAGGGATCAACGATGTAGATGTGCCTAGCCCAGGGTCCTCTATGGGGCAAATGGGGTCTGGCTGTGAGTCTAAAATGGTAAGAGAGGGGGAAATAGTGGGGTCTTGAGATGAACAAGTGGAGGGAGGAGTATGGGGGGGCAGCAGGTGTTACATTTAAGGAAATAAGTGGTGCCTCACTGACATCTGCACCCTCTTGGGGTGTTTGTGCAATACCCTTATCAGTAGCATCCATAATGTCCCCCCAAGAATGAACATTTACACTCAAGTTAGTTTTCATTACAGCATTGGTCGTGTTAGTAACAGTAGTTGGTACCTCGTTGGAGCTCATGAAAGTGGCAGGCCTGGTAGGGGAGAATAACACGCCATGTTTGGTCGCGTCCTATGTAGGATCCGGAATCCATGTCCCTAGTGCCAATTGGGTCCAACCTGCCTTGGATAAGGCATCCGATGTAGTCAGGAAGTCTCCAACATCCGACTGTGCAGGTAATCCAGAGAGCAGTAACAGGTCCACAGTGGAGGGGTCATAGAGGTGGTGAGTTGATGAGGTTTTGGCTCCGAGAGCCCTGGAGGAGAAAAAGGATCCAAAAGCAGAGAAATTCGGTCAGCTCGCGAGTCCCTGTCTCAGCGTCCGTTTTCAAGCAAGATCCGGAAGACACTGGGGGAAGCAGCGGTGTCACACACTCTGTGCGCAAGGTACTTCGTTCCGTCGAAAACACTGGCGGTGTAGGCTGGGCATTCAGTTCGTCTGGTGTACTCTGTGAAGGTCTAGCAATGGAGTCTGCACATTCCGGTAAGGCTTGCAACCGGGGTTGTATTTCTTGCTGGTAAGCAGTCGGTTCCAAAACCTGTGAGTTTGCGTTTTCCTGCAACGTTGGTGGGAAGTTCAGGAGGAGGTCTGCATCGCAGTCAGTCCGGTCCCAACTGAATCCTCCATCATGTCGTGGGATCGAAACCCTCCTACAGAGTAGGGGAATGTCCCCGTGTCCTGGCCAAATTCCTCATTCACCAAAAATACCACCAACAGCTTAATCTGGTTCAAGGTCAGTTGCCATTCATCTGTATCCCCTCCCCAGGTCATGCCTGAAAATAGGCAGTTTGTCTAGTGCACTTACCCGGTTCAACAAAAGATAAAAAAAAAAAAGAAAACAAGCATAAAGTTGTTTTGAGAGTTTCTCTTCCTTCATTTTGTTATTATATCCCTGTAGTGTTGGAGCCTTCTATATTAATAGAAAACAAGCCTCTTGGGTCTAAGCTGAACTATTAAATGAAGTAGAAATTATGTTAAGCGCAAATGGCGTTGTTTTCAGAACTGCATAGTGCTACAGTCTGAACCACCCTTGCTCTGACATAACATTTCATTCGGTATAAAACAAAGAAAAAGCCTTAGAAAAATAATACACTACAAAATGGATATGGTAAAGTTTGTAAGGTAGAATATTCAGAAGCTGTTCTTTAGTTTTAGGACTTACCTAAATATTTTTTTTTTCATTTATTTCCTGTTACTAAGGATCAGTGTAAGGCTCTGCTTCTCAGCCAGGATTCTCACAAGTCTCTGCCCTAATCCTATAGTGCCGGCCGGCCCATTCTACATCTGTTTTATAGGACAGAGAGCTTGTAGGAGGAGCCTGCTTGCTGAGATAGTGACCTAATCTATTATTTTGCTGTTTAAAATATGTTTTGATAATGTGGACAGTTTGATTTTGTAATTAGAATTTAAATAATGTATTAGAATATTATTTCAAGATTGAAATAGGCATTTTTTCTATTTTATGGAAAAATGGGCGGTGCTTATCCCATCACCTGACTGTTCTTCAGTATATAAGATTCTGTTAGCAGTATGAAGTTCAGTTCACTGTAGGGCTCAGCAGGGAGCTGACCCTAACCAGACCCTAGTGCACCCTAGTGGTGGAATTGGGAACCTCTGTGAAAGATCAAGTGTTATTTTTGTTATTATCTTCTTTTATTTCTTTGTCGAAAAAGTTTTTTTTTTTATTTGTTATAAAGAATGCTGAATAAAGCTGCATTTCTTTGGTTCACAACATTGGTGTCCTTGTCTGAATCCCACTAATCTCTTACACGCTGTCCTAGTTTCTCTTTTCAGCTGTAGTTCACCTAACAATAAGAAGTGACTGGCCTCATCCCATTTCTGTTTGCTAGCCCATTAACTCACCCAGCGGCTGTCCTTACACACTGAACCTGATTGTTGCTTAGTCTGTACCCCCCCCCATACTGACTACTACTTCTAACCCACCAAAAAGCTCCTCCAATGAATAATGGCCTGGAAAGGTGCTCTAATAGGTGCAGCACTCATTTGTTCCCTGCTGTGTGGGGATCTTCTCGCAGCTACATATCTAACCAGTACAAGGCATGCCTTTCAAAATGACTAACTAGGCACAGATGGGTACTTGTGGGTCTCAGTACATTACTTCTCTAATACTTGCTCATTTATGGTCTCCACAGAAATGGGACTTGCTGCCTACTAATGACAGGACTTAGATGCTACTTTTTTGCTCTCTGACCCACGACACTGGGCATTTATCCATGGTTCCTAACCTCCCTTAATGTGCTACTATTATCAGGAGATGTTGAACTAAACCCTGGTCCTATGGCAACAAACACATCAATATTTACTCCCATAACCCAAGCTTGGTCTAGAACAAAAGGACTAAAAATTGCACATATGAACATCCACAGTCTTCATTCAAAATTACCAGAGCTTGAAGCATGGTTCCTCTGTTATTTCCCTGACATAGCCATCTCTGAAACTTGGCTCACATCCAAAGTGCTGCTGCATGAAATTGCACTTCCAGGGTATGCAGTCTTTAGAAGAGATTGGGTATCTAAATGGGGTTGGGGTGTACTAATTTACGTTAGCACTCACCTGGCAGCCCTTGAATTGGACATACCCTCCTTGAAGGATTTCCCCAAGGAATCCATCTTCATATCTCTCACAACAGGCAATGCTAAGTCACTATGTGTAGGCTGTGTCTACACCCCCCTAATTGTGCCACACTGGCATTACCCTCCCTCACATCCTGCCTCTCTGGGCTGCACCCCACAGAACTCATTGTGTGTGGTGATAGTAACCTTAATTGGCTGGGCCCAAATCGGAAAGCATTTCAGTCATCACTAGATAATGCCCATCTTACTCAGATGATTACAGAACCCACTAGGCTTAACTTAAGATCTGGCAACCATACTCTGCTGGATTGGATCCTAGCAAGTAGGGCAGTTAGAATCAGAGCATCTGGGGTTCTCCCCGATAATCTTAAAGACCACTCGCCAGTCTACTGTATATGGAAAAACAATTCTCCAAACCCCATCCCAAAATACATTGAGGCAAGGGACATCTCCCACTTCAATGAGCCTGCCTTCCTACAAAGCCTTTTGGAAATTGATTGGTGTCCATTAAACAACCTTTCAAGTGTGGACCAGACATTTGACTACTTTATTCACAATTTTATCAATGTTGTGGATAGATTTGCTCCCATAAGACAACGCAGGGCCAAAAGCTGTTGTGCTCCATGGCTTAACAATGAGCTACATAGAGCCTCCAGACTTAACAATAAAGCCTGGATGAAATTCAAGCTCTCTGGACTTCCCTCTGACTGGCATTCCTATAGATCCCTTCAAAACAGCTGCAAAAGCACTTTATTTAGCACTAAGCAGTCATACCTAAAGTCCCTACAAACCAAAAATCTCTCCTCCCCCAAACATTTCTGGTTCCAATAAAACTATCTTCTTCATGGAAGAACTGCTGAATCCGCACATGATATGTGCCTTGATGGACAACTGCAATCTAACCCCCAGTCAATAGCTAATGAATTTAATCCCTATTTTACTGACCTAGATAGATTCTAGGTCACCTTACACACTCTCCCCACTACCCCCAACCCACCTTACCTCAGCAAACATCTGAAACCACAGAAACCACACTACCTCAGCCCTCAGATATTACCTCTAATCCAAAATTGCACCTTAAATTTATAACCAGAATGGAAGTCTTTAAGCAACTAAAAAGTCTAAAAAGTGAAGGCTCAACAGGTAGTGACACTCTGGAAACACGCTTTCTAAAAATAGCAGCCCCTGCTATTGCCTCTTCAATCAGAGACCTTATTAACAAGTCCTTTCTAACTACAATCATTCTGTCAAATGGAAAATGGCAATCATGGTGCCCATACATGGGGGGTCTAAGAACAAAACAGAAAACTACAGACCTATATCCCTCCTCTGCACATTTGCCAAACTTCAGGAGATTGCTGATCAGCTCAGTGCCCACCTACATAAATACAATCTCCTCGGTCAGCAAGAACATGGATTCCGAAAGTGGTACAACACCAACTCGGCCCACATTGAGTTCACTGGCTATGTGCAAGAGGCACTCGATCTGGGACAATTAGTTGGGGCAATGTTTATTGACTTATCCAAGGCATTTGACCTTGTGGATCACCAGCTGCTGCTCCTCAGGCTAACCTGCCTTGGACTGTCCTCTGAAATGGTGGGGGTGTTTCTCCAACTACCTGTCTGGGAGCTCACAACAGGTGAAGATTAATGGTGCCATATCCAAGGCTAGGAAAGTCACAGTAGGGGTCCCACAAGGGTCCATACTGGGCCCACTTCTATTTAGCTTCTTTGTAAACAACCTCCCAGTTGCATGCCCCTCTGCCAGAGTTCTGTTCTATGCAGACAACATGATTTTATTCCTTCAAGGCTCATGCCAAGACATGTTGACCAGGAACCTGCAGCACAACTTTGACCTGCTACAGGAATGGTTTAACACCAGTTTTCTAGTACTCAATAGCAAAAAGCAAAAGACGAGGCTTTTTGCTGGCTGTCAGAAGAGAAGATCCACATCACCTTTTATAATCGCATACAACCTGGACTCCCCTCTTGAACAGGTCTGCTCATTCCGTTATCTGTGGATTACTATCAATGAGTCCCTTTCCTTTGATGAGCATATAAGTAATATCACTATGGCTGTAGGCAGGAAACTGGGGTCACTTTATAGACTACACTTTTACCTCACCCCTGAAGCCAAGCACCAGACGGTCAGTGGCACAAACCTGCCTACCTATCTTAGATTATGGAAACATGGTGTATGGTTCAGCCATGGACACCAGCCTTCACAAAGTCCACATGATCCTCAACAAAGCCTGCAGATTTGTCATGGACACTGCTCTCCTCGCACATACTTGTGAGCTCTACATAAGGATGAAGTGGCTCCCACTCCAGGATAGAATAAAGCTACAGACCTGCCTACTAGGAAAGAAGGCTCTCCTAGGACTTGCACCGGCCTCCCTACAGGCTTTATTCAGACCTGCCCCAGGTGAGCATGCCACTAGAAGTCTCACCAGACAAGTATTAGCTGTACCCTTCAGGAGAACAGCTCTGGGGAGGCGTGCTTTCATGGTAAGGGCACCTACCTGGTTAAATGAGCTCCCCAATTCTATCACCAATATACAATGCCTACGGCATTTCAAATCCACACTCTGGAAAACCATCTCTCCTCCAGTCCACTACCTGTGTCAAACTTAATCCCACCTACATACCAGCATTCCATTTAACTGCCGCTCTCTGCTTTGCCCGGGAGTGACTTGTCCCCCTAATACCTTCTCATCCTCCTCTTCTCCCCCACCCCACCCCACCACCTACCCCTTTCTCCTGTCTAATACACCGTACACTACCTAGCTGCCCAGCTCTACTCCCACCTCCCCGCACTCCCCACCCACACCCTTCCTTCTCCCTTGCCCAAGCTGAACTCTCCTCTCCCCTCCCTTTCCACCCACCTGCACCTGCCACAACCACAACTAGGGTCTCTGCACTTAACTTCTCAGCTTGTTGCACTCATACCCCATTACTGGGGAACTGAAAAAGTGTCCGTCAACTTCATGTATTCTGACATGTAAAATTTGTAACTGTATCTGTTGCCCTATCCTAAATAGACTCTATGTTAGGTTATGTTACTACTTTGTCAAAACTGTTCTACTGCAACAAAATGTATCTTTCTATGCTATTGACGACGATCCTTTGTAAACGAGCTCTTAGCTCAAAGGTTGTAATTCCAATTTCTCAATAAATAAATAAAGTAAATGAGCAGCTCCTAGCCTGCCTCAAATGAAACAATACATTTATTCATTTCCAGCATGTTTTTTGCAAAAACCATGGCACTGATACTGCCCTGGTATGAGTCACAAGTGACATTATCAATGCTATGAGCCAGGGAATGACTACTGGAGCGATTTTTGTAGACCTCAGAAAAGCATTCGATTTGGTCAGTCATGACTTATTACTTTCCAAATTTTAGAACTGTGGTTTGAATGACCTGTCTTGTAGCTGGTTTAGGAACTATCTGACTGGGTGAATGCAGAGTGTCAAATGGGAGGGAAGGATCTCACCACCAAGACTAATCACTGATGGGGTTCCCCAGGGATCTCTACTTGACTCCCTTCTCCTCTCCTCTCCTCTCCTCTCCTCTCCTCTCCTCTCCTCTCCTCTCCTATCCTCCCCTTCCCTCCCTTCCCTTCCCGTCTCTTCTCTACTCTATATTTATCAATGAACTACCACAAAACTGCGGAGCTGCCTCAGTGCAGCTTTATGCTGATGATGCCATACTGTATAGGTCCTCTCTAGACTCAGCCCTGATTAAATCTCAACTGGTGAATGATTTTAGATCACTAGAAAATTGGCTTCTGGACAACAGACTCATTTTCAATGCCCCAAAAAAACAAAGCAATGTTATTTGGCCCCATTAAACTTGGCATTGATGTGGGTCAAGGGGGGGCAGTAGGAGTCTAACCTCTGTGCTGCACAATTAAGCAGACGTGATAGACCATTTGGCCTGTATCTGCTGGCAGTTTCATATGTTCATATGTTTGTATTAATAGACAGCATCTCATTAAGTTTACCACTCACTCCAGAGATATCCTGGGAGGTGGTCCAGATCTTTAGGTACCAAGGCATGACTCTGGACCAAAGCATATAGTTAAAGTACCGCCCCCCCCCCCAATTTTGCTGCATCAAAGCCTGCAATTTTTTAAAGTAACTGCAATGTTCTTACTTGTCATACATTTTGGAGGGGTTCTTGGTCTTATTATCCAGCTGAATCATGATTAAACCTGACCACTTTGGCAAAGTGACCACCTCCATTGGTCAGGTAAAAAGCTTCACAATGCCACACACACACTGGCACGGACATACAGAGTTGCAAGCATGCAGGGATGCAAGGACACACACCAGACACACAGGGGGGGGAACACAGGCACACACACGCACACATACATACCCACAAGGAACAACAAAGACATACTGGTACAGTCCGCTGCCATAGGGGGTACGCCCATGACCACACTTGCAAACAGGCACACACAGTATAACAGCCACAGAGTGCACCATAGGGCACACATCACCAGGCAGAGGCACACACAACACTGCTACCAGGGACATGGACAGACACAGCAGTAGTGCAGGTAGTGGCATGGATCAGAGAGTATGCGCTAGTACACAGGCAATGCCAACACAGTGCTGCACTCATCACGCCTATGCCACATGGTCCAGTACCACTGCCTCCACACATGGCAGCTGTGGCCCAAGTCACATATGTGCCACAACACATACACCAAGCCATGGCCAGCCTTGTGCATGGCTGTCAATGGCAACAGGGAACTGGACTGGGCAGCGCACCCGGCAGGCCTACCATATGGCTCCACGACCTCCTCGGCCATGGGGGCAGCCATGCCCTGACTGTGTGGCAATGACAGGCAGCTCAACAGCCACGGGGATGTCAACAAAACACCCACAGAGGTAGATGCCTGAGAACATGACCTGGTCCTCACGGGTGTATCCAACGAAACAAACAGACCATTGCTAGGTGTGTGGGGGATGAGGATAGCAGTGGGCGGCATCAGCCTCATTGGGGTCACCAGACACCAAGCTCTTGGGCATGCTCATGTTGCTACAGGGAGTCCTGCACATCCTGCTGTGACCACTGGATGCCAGTCTTGTGAAGCTCACTGTAATGGTCTTCACAATGCAGTCCAGTGAAACGGTCGTGGCCTCCCACAGTTGGTGGATCTTGTCAATCAGCTGGGCACGTCACATGTCCCCATGCTCAGACAGTTGATGCACCTTCACCCGCAGTGCACGGAACTCTGCCATGAGCACAGCCTGGCTCTCCACGGAGTCCCGCAGAAGCCGGGTGTGCTCATCTAGCCTGTCAGCAGTTGACGTATCATGGGCTTGACGCTGACAAGCTGGGGGGGGCCGCCTTCTGTGTCACATCCCTCATCTTGGAATGTTGCACAGGAGTCTGCTGTGGTGGTGGGGACTGGTTGCTGGCAGGCATGGCAGCCCCTAGGGAGTGCTGCACAGTGTCCCCGCAGGCCGTTGCAGCACAACAACACCCTGCTGAACATGGCCGGTGGACCCAGTGTTCACACCTGTGCCTCATTCAACACCTGCAGCAGTGTCTGCCAATGCAGGGGGGCACAATGGGGGTGCACATGTGTAGTCACTGGCCCACCAGTGCTGTCTGCCGCCACCTGTGGGACTACTGGACCAGGGGAAGGGATGTCGACACCAATGCACCCCAATATAAGGGTGATGTCATCACCACTGTCATAATCATGCTCATCCTGTGTAGCCGGTACAAGTACAGGGAGGTCATCTTAATGCCCCAGTCAGGCATTGGGCCACGGTGTTCTTTGGTGAACACTGAACAGAAGCATTTGTTCAGAACAGTGGCCTTTTGCCTGTCCTCTTCCACTATCCTATCTACATCCCTGATTTTAACTACCCCTCCACCCTTCTTCCTCTTTTTTAGCAAATAACTGAAAAACTGTTTCTTCCCTTCCCATACACCTTTAGCTATCTGAAGTTCCATTGGGGAGCTCCCACTGTTGCTGAAGGAATGAGCAAGATCTTACAAATGGCAGATGATAACCTCTGCAGAGGGAATGCAGGTGGAGCAGAGAATGTCTCCGACAAAAATATCTTATTTTCTTCTTAAGCTGGAAGTAGATGTCACCTTCCTACAGGAGACCCATCTGCCCTCATCTCAGGTCCTCCATTTGTGGCATTCCTGGGTGGGACAGGCCTTCAGAACATGACTGGACTCATGGAAACATGGGGTGGCCATACTGGTGACCCATAAGATACCTTTTAGATTAATCCAAGAAATTGCACAACCCCCTGAGTAGGTTCTTGCTGTTGAGAGCCTTACTGGGCCAATCTGAGGTTATTTTGGGTGCTGTATACGGCCCCACAGCTAAAGAGACCTGCCGATCTTCTTCCACGTTAATGACACATTTAGTATTTTGGATTTCCTTCCTTCTACTTCTTGGTAATGACTGGAATCTGGTGTACTGCAATAAAATGGACAGATCCAGCTCCAACCATCCTCCCTACTCCAGCACAATTGGCCCTCTGGGATATGATGGACACACTAGGTCTTCTGGACCCTTGGCGGGCCATATTTCCCACTCAGCGGGAATATTCCTTTCACTTGCTCCCTCATAATGCATTTTCTAGAATAGATTTTTTTCATGTTGGGGGTTGAGCACCTCTCTGATGTATCGTCTTGCACACACTTATCTAATGTGCTCTCTGATCACCATCCTACTTTGTTTCATTGGCATTCCTCTTCATTTATGGAAAGGGACAAGGTCTGGAGGTTTAACACTCAACTTTCAAAATCTGAGAATTTGCTTAACCAGCTCAAGTCATTTATCTCCTCCTTTCTGACACTTAACTCTCCCTTGATGCCCAGGTTAGATTTCTTAAGGGTGCCCTAAAGTGTTCCTTCAGAGTGGAAATTATATGATTAGCCTCCATAAGAAAGAAGATAATCGCTCAGGAATCTTCTTCCCTTCTGGGGCAGATTAGAGTCTTGGAGAGGGCCTTTCCCCGCGCTCCCCGATTTGGAGCACCTGAAAAACCCTCAGAGCCTAGTACAACTTCCTATTAAGTGACAAAGCTGAACACCTTATCCTTCGCTTCAGGGTTAAATATTTTGACCAAGAGGAAAAGGCGGACAAACTTCTTGCCCTACGCATGCAAGTTCAGACCATCGATAGAATTGTCCCCTCCCTTCATAACTCATCTGGTCAGCTAATTACCACCCCTCAAGAAAGAGTATTCTGCTTCCAAGAATACTACCAGGCATTGTATAGTTGTCCTTCTTCCCCCTTTAGTAATGACATTTTAGATCACTTTTTACAAGATATTCAATTGCCATGCTTGGGACAACCCCAAATTGACATACTATAGCCCCCCTGACCTTGGCTGAAATGATCACAGCCATTGAGGCTTTCCCTGTAGACAAAGCTCCTGGCCCAGATTGTTATACTCCAAATTTTTATAAAGTCTTTAAACAGTTGATAGCGCTGATACTCTTGGATACTTTCAATTATATATATAAACACGGCCTGTCTGACTTTTCACTAACCAAGGCTACCATAGTAGTACTGCCCAAACCAGATAGGGACCCATTACTGGTATCAAACTACCAGCCCATATCTCTCATTAATGTTGACCTTAAAATTCTTGCGAAAATATTGACCGGTAGGTTGAACCAAGTTTGGCATACTCTTATAAGTCCAGAACAGGCTGGCTTTGTAGCCAGGAGTCTCTCTATGGATCACATGAGAAAATAATCTCAACTGATCTCTGTGCTCAGGGACTCCCAAATGCCTTCAGTGTTGGTGTCCCTGGATGCAGAGAAAGCATTTGACAGAGTGTCCTGCAAGTATCTATTTAATCTGCTCCCAAGATACCATATCCCACTTCAGCTCATTAACTGGGTGAAAACACTCTATGCCCATCCTTCAGCATGCATTTTATGCAGTGGTGTTCCATTCTCTTCCTTTGAGCTACAACAGGGCACTAGACAAGGCTGCCCACTCTCGCCCTTCCTTTTCACCTTATTTTTGGATCCATTGATACAGAAGATTAATGCCTCCCCTATGGTTTATGGTAGGTTTGCAGGAACACGACAGTATAAGCTTTCAGTTTATGCTGATGATATTTTATTACATGTTACTTATCTTATCATGTCCCTATCTGCTAGCTTGGACATTATTAAAGAATTTGGGGGAGTATCTAATCATAAACTGAATTTATTCAAAACAGAGGTTATGCCCCTTAATGCTATTACTTTGTACTCTGAGATAGAACATTTAGGATTGACCTGGGTCCAGGACAAACTTAAATGTCTAGGTATTTACCCTTCCCGGTCCATGAGTAAGATGAAACAGTATAACCTTGATAAAGTGGCAGCCCAGCTCAGAGCTGATTTAAATTGGTGGTCTTTTATTGCCCATCTCCATTTGGGGCCGCCTGAATATTGTGAACATGAATGTCCTGCCCCGTCTTTTATACCTCTTACAAATATATAACCATTTCCTCCCCAAAATCATGGCTTTTGCAAGTTAATAGACTTATATCCTCTTTTATCTGGTGAGTTAAAACCCACCAGTGGGCACTTTATAAGCTGCAGCGTTCCAAGGCTAGAGGAAGGCTGTAAGTTCCAAACCTGTATTTATATTACCTGGCCATCAGTTTTTCCAGAATTTCCCAATGGCTATGGCCTGCAAATCACAACAACCCTACAATTAATACCTTCTACTTTGGGTGGAAATAGAACAGGATATATGTGCTCAATTAGACTTGAATTTATGAGCCTTATTCTACATCCCCCTTAAAACGTTTCCCAGACCATTGCATAACACCCCAATAGCTGAGGCTCTCCAGGTACATCTGCAAATGTGTGCTACAATTTCTGCTTCTCCCCTGAAGGACATATCGCAACCCTTATTAGGTAATCTGAATTTTAAGATTGGAAGTATCTCGCTTAACAGATCTTTTTGGCCATATGGCAAAGAGACAAGGGTAGCTGACCTAACTAATAATCAGAAACGTCTGTCATTTCATGAGGCCCAGGTTACATTTTGAATGCCCACCTCAAGCTGTTTTAAATGCATCCAAGTCTTGCATATGTTACTCTGTCATTTCAGCTCAGGGCCATGGGATAACCTATACGAACGTCAGGGTCTCACCATGATCCCCGCAGACCACCCTCACTCATGTTATTTCTTATTATTATGGCCAATTATGCTTTCAGATTGGGGACATGGAGGGCCAACCACACTATTCTTGGGACCAGATCTTGATTCCCACCTCCCCAGCCTGTAACTGGTCATGGATTTGGAAACATCTATATAAATTTATTAAGTGGGACCGTTATTGTATGCTCCAATTTCATGTTCTACATGACCTTTACTACACCTCTGACAGACTGCAAAACAGGTAAGCTTTCCTCAAACATCTGCTCCAGATGTGAAAAGTCCCCAGGAACATTGTATCACAATCTTTGGCAGTGTGATAAGGTTAGTCCTTTCTGGGAAGCAATCTGGTCCAGACTGGATCCCTCATTTGGGTTATCAGAGGCCTTCATTCTGGAAGTTTGTATATTGGGTGAATACGAGAGTATCCTAATAGGTAATCAGCGTAGACACATGGCCTTGGTTTCACTATGTGCGAGGAAGGTCATAATGCACCACTGGCTGGATCAGCATATTCCCACAGTTACAGAATGGCTTCAGGAAGTTATCTTTGCCTTACAAGCAGAGAAGATCATAGTCAGCATTTCCAACTGGAACAACACATATCAACGAATATGGGCTCTCCTGTATGCATTATTAACACGTTAGTCCTTAGTAGCACACACCAGTACTTTCTCGCTCTACCATCATATTGCCCAGAAAATTGACACCTGTCAGAGCACTTTTACTTTCCTCTTTCTGTATGGTATGTTTTTCTCCTCTGGTGGTGGGGGGGAGGGATCTGGGAGGGTTGGGGAGGGGAGCAGGGTGGGGTGATGTTTGTTTGTTTCCTAAAAAAAGAGAATTACTGAGGTTAGTACTGTGATTTACCTATTTCATGGCTCTGGATGATGTGTTACTTTAGTATATATCCAATGTAATGATGACAATTTTCCATTGTTAATACTGTCTCTGTTGGTAGTGTACTATCATCCAAATAAAGCATACTCAATGTGAAAATAAAAGATCTTATTTTCATGGGAATAGCCTCAGCACTAAAGAAAGAGGGAAACTAATTACAGGGAATGAGTGGAATATACAAGAAGCAAAATGAGGTGCCAGTGTGGTTCAGTTGGTGGCACATCTGCATCTGGGCCAGAAGGTCCTGGGTTCTAGCCCTGCACCAGCATTCAAGTTTATACCCCAAATGCTGGTGCTGCAGTGCAGTACTAGTATAGTAGGTACTGTACCATAAGTTGTGCTGTCCTTTGGATGAGAAAGGCAAGGGAACATTGTTTAACCAGGGGTAGCGCACTAAGCCAAAGCTTGTTTCCAGATGCGATATGGGAGCACAAGGAAGTTAAGTGACTTGTTCAGGATCACACAGTATGCACCTAGGTAGCTGTCAGATTCAAACCCAGGTCTCCAGATCTGTAGCTCAGAGCCTTAACCCACTGTGCTATACTTCCTCCTATGAGGTGAGATGAGATGTTAAATCATAGTCTCTTCTACCCATCGCTGGTGGGTGCCCAGGTGAAAATCAAAGAACCCTGGTCACATTTTGAAGTAGGGTAATTTCCTTGCTCCCCAGACCAGCATTCTCAATCCTAATGAAGCCAGTTCAGGCACTAGTCCCATCCCATGATGAAAGCTCTAAGTGAGGCAAAGTGCATGGGTATGGGGTTGGACTCTGCCAGCCATTTGCACAGTAATTTAACTGTTCTAAATGTAACTGTTTGGTTTGTACTTTTTGGAGCCATTGATACTTGTCTCAATTAATTGTTTAGACTGGATTGTAAGTTTGGTCCATCTTTCAGTGTTGCCAACGTTTTGTCTGCAGGCCTTCAAAGAACCAGGGCACTTTTTTTAAATAAGGAATTTTCTCTGGTCTCCTGGTTAGCATTCACCATCCCAATAAAACTATTAGGAAAGGTTGCACTATACTTGAATTGGAAGCTCCCAAAGATGCATGCACGGTGCAACAACCAAGTACTTTATTAGGCAGACAGCATACAGTGCTCTGTATCCAACAGCGTACAAATCCAACATTTAGCTAGGAAAAGCAGAGCAAAGCAAACCCACATGGAAGCTTCCTAATGTCAACCACTTGCCCTGGTGCTTCAGTTACCTGACCTTCCTCAGGGGGTATGAATGTCCCTGTGTGCATCTTTGGGAGCGTCTGATTCGGGGTCAAGTGTAGCCTTTCCTGATTGTTGTTGACTGCTTGGCTAGCCACTGAGGTTGCACCGCAGCCCATTGGTGAGCATGAGCACTTGTGGGAACCAACCAATAAAATCAGTTCAGGTAATAGACCATCACTGTGCGAGCGTATTGATGAGTGAAGTGCTTCTCACTACACACTTACAGTCACCGCACAACCATTATCTCCTTAATTTCTTGTAAAAACACTTTGGGATACATCATGTATAAAAACTGCTATGTAAATGAAAATTCTATTTCTTTTTATTATTCTGAATTGTCTGAATGTTGTAATTTACAGTGTTTTCCTTGCTACTTCTGAAAAGATTTAAGAAATTAAAAAGTGACAATTCTTCCTTCAGGAAACACATCTGTCTCAATTGTCTAATGAAATGTGTCAAATTGAAATGGAGTTGGGTAGGGCAAGTGTTTCTTCCTTGTAATCCCTCAAGATAATTGATTGCTGTTACAGTTTCTACGTAAGAGATTGTAAACAAAAGTTTAAGATAGTGGATCTCACCCTCACCCTAAAGGAAGGTTAATGGTCAGGGTTCCCAGAAAAGTTTGACAGTTTTCCAGACTGAAATTTCCTCTATCGTGCATTGTTCTATAGTCACATACATCAATGTCCTCCAGCACTAGCACCCCTTCCCTTTGCTTTTGTTTACTCAATTCAGCACTCTCCAATGTCACTAAATGGAACACTGTGAAATTCAGGGTTAGTAATGGCAAAGTGTAGTGGTGTTAATGCTGGTGGTAGTGATCATAAATATAGATCAATATTTCTTATGGAACCTGAATTGATAATTGACAAGATTTCCAGTATAAGTAACACAATATAACACACACACACAGTCACAATCACACGCAGTCACACACACACAACTACTTGGGCTCATGCACACACATAGAGTCACACACACACACACACACACTGCAAAGAAACTTATGTTAATGCATCTGTTAGGGCTGAAGTACAAAATATAAAAAGTAGAAAAAAGTATTAGAGGGAATTGTACTTTTTTTTTTTTTGTAAATCGTATAGCATACTGCATGAACAACTATTCAAAACCCACATATTCTGCCACAGAGGAGTTCTGATTCCCTCTGACCTCCAGAGTGAAGTTCAAGAAATCCAAGGCAATCAGAACCCTGAGATGGCAGAACACAATGGCTGTGCATAAAGTTGCTCATCCTGTATTTTATATAGTGTATAGTATGATGTGAAATGTGCGTGCCGTGGTTCTTCCACTTTCAGAATGAAACTGACTTTGCAGTCTCTAGTGGTTTCAGAATGTTGTTGTACCACAGAAGGATTCAATCACATTCCATGACCTTTGAACTGTGGTACTAAAGCATTTTAAAAGGGATGAAATTCTATATGGAACACCACTGTACTATATACGTTATTAAGTTTACTTATTTAATATCTGAATTAATTCCGGGTCACTCCTGAAAAAGGGACAGTTCATCTCAGTGAGCCTACCCGTATTCCAAAATCCAGTAAATACATAAATAGGTAAGTCCCTGTAAGCACAGTAAATATGTGGTGTGCTGTGCTGTTCCTCAGGATTGATATTGCTCTAACTTCCCATAGGCAAATGTGTCATTTGGGGGGAGGGAACCAAGAAGTAGGGATGCATGGATATATCCGACCCAATAAATTGATCCAATCAGATTTCTTGCTTTTTCACTATATCCAGCCCAACTGGATATTGCTACTTAAGGGGAGCGGTTCTGACATATTCATTAGGAGGCATTACTGTGAGTGCAGTTAGTCATTTTAGTTTACAATGCCAGTCAGACATTGGACATTAGACCTGACCAGACAACACTGGCTCCAAAAAGTCTGATTTACAAGAATTTTATGCTGGAAACAGAGACAGACTTAAAAGCTAAATGCATGCTGTGTCAAACAATGACATTTATAAGTCACGGTTCTTCAGTTAAAAGTTATGGGATCTCCAGCTTGTTGAACCATTTAAGAAACAAGCACAAAGTCAAACACACAAAGTTGCAAGCTGAAAAGAACGCCCCCCACCCACATGCCCGCTGAAGTAGTGTCTCCATATAGCTTCAAGGTATTTTTGTTTTTGTCAACAACTGCAACTTGCTATGGTGTGGCGTTTCAAATGTGCTGCCTTTGTCTAGATGGACTGCTGGGTCCCAATAAGGCCCCAATAACCGAGTGTGAGTAAATATTTGAATTAAGTTAAGTATGGCTCTGTATGGCTCAGCATAACTATTACATCATCATTTGTTTATCTGTACCACAGATTGCGAGGAATTTTTTCCTTTTTTTAAAAGGCAGCTAAATAAAATTCATTAAGTACATTGCCTTTTGATCGATCTTGTATTGTTGTAAGCAGCACACTACTATCCCAACCGATAGAAAAATCAATCCGATTGGATCATAGTCTGTTAGTATCCAGACCCAGTATCTGGGTAAATTCTGATATCTGTGCATCCATACCAAGAAGCGAACTGTGACATATTTATTTATTTATTTGTTTACCCAGTAGGCGTACTGATCCCAAAGACTGTTTTCAGGCATGACCCGGGCCATACAGATGGGACATATATAAGCACAGACAAGTAATTACAGTTTCAAGTACCTAGGACAGGTGAGTCTGAAAGACCTGACCACCTTTCCACTTCAGAGGGCATTCAGCGGATTTTAAAGAGGCTGGGTAGAGCTTCCCCTAGCGCTACTTCTGCTGCTTTAGGATCCTCAAAACTTGCCCATGTGCCATTGAGAAGCACCTGAAGTTTAGCTGGATACAACATTTTAAATTTAATGCCAGCAGGAATCAGTTTCTTGACCAGTGGATGAAACAGGGAACGTCTCTGTCTCACTGATACTGGCAAAGCTTGTGCCACTCTGAGTTTAGCATCTCTCCATTTAACCTCCTGTAACTCTCTTACCTTGGTGAGAAAGTGTTGCTGCTCCAAATAATTTAAGAATCTGAAGATCAGCAGCCGAAGTGGTGCTCCAGCTGGAGGCATTGGACACAGTGCCCGGTGAGATCTTTCTATGGAGTAAGTCGGGCCAAATGGTGATGGTCCTGCTAATTTTGCTATCAGCTTCTGAATGAATAGGATCGGGTCTGAGCCCTCTTCCCTCTCTGGCAGGCCAATTATCACAGTGTTGTTCCTTCTACTGTACCCCTCAAGATCCTCAATTTTTGCTTCCAGTCAGGCCATCCTTTGCCTCTTTGTACAATCTCGGGGTCTATGTGCTCAAGATTTTTTTCCAGAGATCTGTCGTGAACCTTGTTGTCCCCTGTTCGTCTGGAGATCTCCTCTAGTGCAGTCGTCATCAATTTGAATTCAGTGGTAAGCGACCTTAATTCTTCTCGGAAAGGCTTAAATTCTTCAAGAAATCAGTCCACCATCAAAAGGTTTTGCTCTGGGGAAGGAGGTGCTGCACGCCCGCTTTAAGACGGCTGAGGCCTAGTTTTTTTACTCACTTTTTCAGATGCGGGCGGCGGTGTATGTTTAGACAATGCCTGGCGCATCTCTGCTGCCATAATTTGTGGAATAATTGCAGGATTAGGTCTGTTAAGTAGTCTAGCAAGTCCTGTGCTCTAGTAGGTAACAAGAAATTGCTTTGTAGACAGGGAAAATTGAAGAAGTACAACAGAGTGAGCCAGAGCATTTGAGAGAGCTGATACTCGCAAGGCTGAATCACGTGACCCCCACAAGTACCTAGGACAGGTAAAGATATCGGTGCAGGTGCAAGTACCATTACAGTTACAAATAGGAATAAAGGTACAATGTGCAAATGTACAGCTCCAAGTTAAAACAAGCATTTGTCAATGCCGGATGTTGGCTTGCTGACATTGGCATTGGTAGTGCCGGAGTTAGAAATGCAAAATAGGAATGGCAGTGAAGTACTGAAGTAACTCCAACACCCCCCCCCCGCAGAGACTGAAAGGTATTGCGAGTGTGGCTTTGGGTCAGCCACAACACTTACGCCATTCCACCTCACCCCACCCTGCAGACAGCGACAGGTGTCGGGGCGTGCATTAGGGTATTCGGCTCTTATGTTCACCCCATTCCATAAGGAAATAAGCTGAGATGGGTGCAATATAGGAGAATGAGGTGAATGTTAGGGTGACAGAACCCAAGGCACACCTCAGTGCCTGTCAGTGGATGTTGGGCGAGTGGTGGGGGTAGAATTCTGCAAACATTACGGATGACGAACCCAAGTTACGTCCCTGACACCTGTCAGTCTCTACAGGGTGGGTGTATGGTGGAAAACCTTAATGTCCTGGGTGTTTCTTGGTATTTTCACTCCAAATATTCAACAGTGGCCTTTTGGGACCCCACCTCATGAACAGTGGTGCTATCATTTTGTTACTCAATCCTGAAAGGTGAGTTCACATAGTAACTGCGCCATTGGGAGCCACATGTGCGGAAACATATTTTGGGCAGGATATGAAAAATGACAGCTGCACTGTTCATGAAGAGATGTAAAAAAATGGCAATGTTGAAAATCTGGAGAGAAAAAATGTAAAATTTGCAAACTTACGAGCGTGTGTAGATACTGTGCAACACACCGTAATGTGGTAATATTTGGGATTTCTTTTACCAGATTTTCAACATGGGCATTTTGAGACTTCTCTTCATGAACCATGTCACTGTGATTTTGTTACTCTGTCCCAAAAGTTGATTTTGCACAGCGACTGCGCCCATTGAGCGCCACAGGTGAGAAAACAGGTTTGGGTCAGGATGTGAAAAACAACAGCTATGCTGTTCATAAGAAGGTGTGCTAAAATGGCAATGTTGAAACTCTGGAGTGAAAATATAAAAAACTGGTGAAGTTACAAGCATGCGTAGAAATCTGTCCCAAACATTGATTTCCCACAGCAACCGTACCACTGTGCGCCAGATGTGCAAAAAACACATTTCAGGCAGGATGTGAAAAATGACAGCTGTTTTGTTCATAAGGAGGTGTGAAAAAATGCTCTACCAAAGATTGCCGCGCTGACCTCTGGAGGTAAGTATGGGGTGACGGGGGTGTGGGGAGGTGGGCGCAGAGGGTGGGTATGGGTTGGGGGAAGGGGCACCACAGACAATGAAGGACCATTTTCCTGTTTATGGGTAAAAATAAAAAAAACACTTTGGGGGAAGGTTTTCTTTTTTTTAGGTTACTGAACTACATTTGGGCACAATGGGGTGAGCTCCAAGTGTGCCACCTGGGGTTTTTGGGAGTGGACTGGAGCCGACAAGGATTGGGCACCCCATCGGCAAAGAAAGCATGTCTGTGTTGGGGAGAGCATGATGCCGAGGGGGATTGAGCACCCCCCATCAGCATACAAATAAAACTGGGGGGATATGATGCTGACAGAGATTGGGCACCCCTGTCAGCAAACAAACAAAACTGGGGGGACATGATCAGGGGTGCCATTTCAGATTTCAGCTGGGGGTGCAACAACTTGTCAGAGGGGCTGTGGGGGCAGAGCCAGGGGCTGAGTGGGTTACAGAGAAAGGTCGCACTGGGAAGATGGTGCTTCCAGACTGAAAAGACAATACATGTAGGAAAGGTCAAACACTCAACATCTCATTTATTAATCACTCCAGACAGTCATGAATGTAGTCATAAATTAAAATGAGAGACCAGGACTTGGGTGAGGTGGAGGGGTATGCTGGATAGCATGCACAGTGGCAGGTGCGTGGGTGCTCGGGAACCTGCTGCCACCCATGTCTTGGGGGTCAAGGAGAGCTTACTGCCAGGGCTGGGTGTCAGGTGTGGTCGGGAGCATGCCGCAATGGCTGGGTGCACTTAGGAGTCTGAGGAAATGGCTGTGGTGGCTGAATAGTCTAAGGCCAGGAGTAGGACTTGAAATCAGGCTGACAGGACTGAGTGTGATCTCAGAAACCTACTACCCAGTGCTGACAGGGAATGGGATGACATGAGCTTACCAGTGCTTGGGGAGAGACTGTTAGCCAGAGGCTAGGGAGAGGGACTCATGAACAAAGATGATGGCTCAACTGTAGGAAGGGTATTCCAGCTCTGACTGGGGGCATGGCTGGTTTACTGTCCCCAGGCCCCAGTTTTTAATGTTCCCTCTCTTATGGGCCCACAAAGCGCCACTCTCATGTAATATGTAGCTCATCCCAGCAAGCTGCCCTCCCAAGTGCACCAAATTTAATACCAGTATTTGATTTGCTAATCACAAAAAGCATGCTTGAAGCTTTCCTTCCATAACCACCTGTCCTCCTCCACTGGAATACTTCCAAGCATCCAGCCATCCACCGACTACCATTCACCAGTCTTTCAGCGAAGATTAGGAAGACAATGACCCCCATCCCAAAGAACAACAATCCATTCATTCCTTCCTTCTTTTCCTCCTCTTCAGCCTGGAGCTTGGGCCACACTCGGCTCCCCTACCTCCCCCATTCCATTCATTACTCAGTACTTGCCTACTGAAGTGCACTCTGGACTGTCCGTCTGCAACACCAAGAGCCAGAGCGAGAGTGATGACACAGACTGTCTGGAGGAGCAGAGCACGAGTGGCAATGTAGCAGCAGGCAGTGAGGCCATGGTGGTTCACTGAATGGACCGGATGTAGGAGGAAAGGCCAGACAGTGGGAGCTGAGAAGAAGTCAGTGCCCACTGCACTGGTCTGGTAGTGCAGCAGGCAGGCTGGCAGGGCAAAGCGGGGACTGGGAGAGAGGTATTTTTTATCTCATTGGGGCAAAGTTGAAGTTTGGCCTTGGGCAGCCAAGGATGCCATTGTCACTGCAGAAAACACACGCTGGCCTTGAGCAGTCAGTGAAGTCTCACACTCTGGGAGTGACATGCTGGAAAGCCAGACTGTTTTCGGTTTACTATTCTAGTACATGTGGAAAGACACCAGAGGGAAAGGAACTAAGTAAACACATTGTCACAAAAGAAACAAAGTGGATCTGTACCTTAGAGACTGCAACCCCCCTGGGTCTTAATGAAGAAATAGATTTCTCTCCTTACCTGTAAATGGTATCAGTCCTTATTGTCTATTCAGGAACCCTCTTTTTCCCTCCAGACCTTTAACTATTTCTCCTTTTTATTTTTTAGGAAATTTACCTGTACCACACTGATCTGAAAATGCTATATGAGAGCTATACAAATGTAAGCCCACGGATTGGTTCATCACTGAGTCGGACCAGGGGATAGGAGTTTCTGAAATGTCCATTTCTGTATATTTTTATGTAACCAAATGTACCCCTCCCCCTTTTTCTTTCTTTGTATATCTGCCCTTAAAGTGAAATATTGTAGAAATAAGATTTTATACCTGAGACAAGTTGAAACAGAGCTACCCATATAACTTATGTTCCAGTAGCATAAAACATATTTGAATGAATTTGTTTTAAGGTGCATTAACATTTTTCCATCCCTTTGTATTCCTTTCCCCTATTTCCATAATTCTGAATTACATATAGCACTCACTCCCCCCCCAACACACACACACTAATAATCATCTGAACTGCTGACTAGCACCCTAGTAAAATGATATTGTGACTGATTTTGTGATGAAAACTTACAGATTCAAGGTATTTTACATTTAGGGAATATTTAAGTTTAATATCCTTTAATTAAAAAGGGTTAAAGTTAAAGAATAGATATGTGATATGTTAGCAATTTATTTGACCTCCACTTAACTATTAGTTATGCACAAGCTGAAGCTAGGATATATGTTATAATTTTGGTTCCCTTATGCTGATAGATAGTTTGTCTACGCCAGTTTGAGTATTCTTGGATTTAATAAGTGTGTGAGCTTTAGCAACCTAGGTGACCTCTGTTTATACAAGAAAGATAACTTACTAATAAGTTCTCTTCTGGCATACTCAAGTTTACGGTGTTGTTTTTGGTTATAATAGACAAGGATTATTGCTTCATGACGGATCTTGACTGTAATATCTAAATAGATTTATGAAAAATCTATACATAAAGCTATACTTTAATCATAAGAGACTCCTGAACTATGTACCTCATTGAATATCACAGCCTGGGAACTTACCTGAAAGATCATTTTGATTTTTTGTATAATATGTTTTAGGATGATTAGTGGACTGTCACTTTAAGTTCATTTTTTTCCCCAATTGTTTAACCAGGAGTAGCACACTAAGCTGAAAGCTTGTTTACGTGTACGACCTGGGAGCACAGGGAAGTTAAGTGACTTGCTTGGGGTCACACAGTATGTAAGTGGGGGCTGTGGGATTCAAATCCAGGTCTCCAGATTTGCAGCTCAGAGCCTTAAACCACTGCACTATACTGCCTCCCCATTTGTTTAAATAGTGTACATGTTTGTTGAAGCCTGAGATCCGCTCCCTGAGGAAGGCTCGCTACAGGGTTGAAGTGCTGCGGCTGTTTTTTACAGGCATGTTGCCAGCATAAATTTGTACTTCTTGCACTTTCCAAACTGAATGCAAGTGCGATTTTTTTCTTGTTTGGTTACTATTCAGTGTGCCGTACATTGTGGGACAGTAGATTCACCCTGGGGGACAGGTACATGTTGCTGCAGTCAATAAGGGTATCACGTGAGGATAGTGACTGAATGTGAGCAACTGTCAGAATGGTGACTCACACCATAGCACTATCCTTATGAGCTACCCTGAAAGGGTAGCGACCGTCTGTGAAGGCGATGGTACTGTAGGGCAACTGGAAGGGCAGAATAGCAGTGGGAAGGGGAAGGGAGGGATAGGGAAGAGGGTTTTGAGGTTATAGTGTGCCTGCTGCAGCCAAGCCAGTTATGTGGTGTGGTGGTGAGGGCAGCTATCTATGGTGCAGCAGCAGTGGGTTTGGGGCTGGGGACGGGGAGGGTGAAAATTTTGCCGGTGGGTACTGCTGCCTTCATTTTTTTGTGGCCCTCCAGAGTGTCAGCCCCTTCCCGACATGCCCCCCCCTTGAGTTAGTAATCCTTAATCAGGGGGGTGCGGGGGCACAGCCCCTCCCCCACATAAACACTTGTTATATTGCTGGATGTTTTGTTGCCGGTATGTGTATATCGACGATTTGCTTTTCGGCAATATACACTTGCCATAACAGCAATCGCTATTTTGAGATCACTATTATGACATGGAACCTCAGTAAGGTGGCTTTATAGTGCGTCCTGAATGCAAAGTGAGAGTCAAGAGAGTGGAGGGAGTCAGGGAGATTGTTCCATGACTTGGGTGCAACAAAGGAGAAAGCTCTACTACCCAAGTTTATGAATATTCTGTGGTTTTCCAATGGTGGGACGCCAGAGTTTCTCAAGGGGTGGGGGCAGTGCTGCTTGTTGAGTAGGGAGGAACAGGGAGATAGGTCTCTGTCCTTGATGGAGTTGTCCACTGTACATCCGAGGAGGTAGCTACATTATGCTTATAGGGGGAGCCAGCTGAGGGCCTGAAAAAGAGAGCGGTGGTGGGTGATGTATGGTGCCATTTGTGCAAATCTGCAGATGTTGTAGTTTTTGGTAAGTCGAGTGAGAAGACTGGCAGAGGTGTGAGTATATATGATGGCACAATAGTCAAGGAGAGAAAGGTGGTTTCCTTGAGCTATGGCAAGTTTAGCTGCTGGGGTAAGATAGTGTCTAAGGTGGTAGCCCATTGCCAATTTCTGGTTTATTCGGTGTATGGTGGTGCTAATTTGTATGGAGTGAGTTTAGGAAGGGTCAGGGGTGACACCCAGGTATTTGAAACTTGTCACATTCTCAAGTGGGTAGCCATCCAGAGCTAGAGCAGTCAGGGATGAAGAGGTGCTTGCCAGGCTAGATATCTCAGGTTTCAACCCCAGGAGCATGGTCTTAGTTTTGCTAGCATTTATCAGTAGTCTGTTACCCAGTAACCAGTTGTGTGCTGCTCAATAGTTCTGAGTTAACAGGGAAGAGAGATTTGTCAGCAAATTGGCACTGTGGAATAACACCAAGTCATCAGCATACAGGATAGCCTTACATGTGTGGCTTTCATCAGGTAGGGGGTTTATAAACAGTGGGAATAGGAGCGGACCCAGGATAGAGCCGTGGGGTACTCCAGGGGTGACAGCCTTAGCTGTAGAGGTAGCACCATTGACGGTAACCGTCTGGTATCGATCCAAGAGGTTATTCTGGAACCACGTTGCCATCTCCATCAAACAACCAAGGCCCACCAACCTGTGGTAGAACAAGTGGCAATCGAATAGGTCGAAAGCCTTGGTCAGGTCAATTAAGATGGCACCAGTGAGGTTCCCTGTGTCCATGTTTCTGATGACATGGTCTGAGAAATGCGCCAGGCAGATGCAGTGCTGTGGTGCTTTCTAAAGCATGCTGGTGTGGGCATAGGAGGTTGTATTTGTTAATGTGCTCTGAGAGTTGGTGGTGGATGATTTTTTCCAGTAGGCTGCTGAGATGAGGTAGTATTGAGATGGGTCTGTAGTTATTCAGTAATAGGGGATCACCTGCCTTAAAAATAGGTACTACCCTAGGCATTCTCCTCTTGGTGGGCACGGATGAGGTGGACAGAATGAGATTAAAGATTGTGGTCAGAGGTTTGGCAATACATGTAGCAATGAACTTCAGGAAGTGGCAGCAAAGCCCATCACTACCTGGGCTACCTCAAGTTAGGTAGGCTCTTTAGCAGCTTGAGAGTATCTTTATAGGAGATGGTCTTGAAATGAAAAGGAGAAGTTTGGGAGACCAACTTGGGGGTCCATTTGTCAGGGTGAGATTGGTGAGCAGTGTTTGAAGATGGCAGTTTGTCAAAGAGGGCCATGAGGTCTGTAAATTTATTGTTTAGGTCATTAGCTACTTCGATGGGATTGGTGAGGAGGCCTGTTGTGGTTTTGAGATGCAAGGTAGGGTGATGGGGTTCGGGTGCCATCATGGAAGTTAAAGTTGTCCAAAATAGGTGGGGGGGGGGGTTCTGAGTTTTTCAGCTTGAGGCTTTTGATAGTAGCTCACCTTACAAGTTGTAATTTACTGCTTACATTTATTTCTCAACCTCCTATACTAGTTCCATGTGTCGGGGAGGGGTAGCTTTGTGGGTGACCCATGTCGATGTCTCTGCTTTTCATTAGGGAGAGGATGTCTTTTGTGACCCAATGGGTGCATACACCTCTCACATGGCAAGTTGTTAATGGAAAGTGCCTGTACTGTATGAGCGCAAGGGCATCAGTGAGATATCCTACTGGTGATGTGATGTCTGGAAGAGAGTTTGTCAATTTACAGCCTTATTTATTCTGATTTTTGGAAAGACCTTTGAGCCACAGGCTCATTTACAGAGGTTCCACGTCAAATTGAAACAGACAGAAATATTCAAAGATAAATACAAACCACTTACAGATACTGAGAATAAAACAATAACAGAGCATTCAGAATAATATGTACAACAATACAGTTGATCTCAAGGTAAATTGCCATGTCAGAATAAAGTAAATAGAAACTACTGTCAAAGTGCTGAGAGGGAGAGGATGGAAGGTTGCAACCTTACTGCAATAGAGAGGAGCACAATAGGAGTATGAGTACTCGAGGGGAAGGGGAAGAGGGCAGAAGGGGTAGAGAAGAGGCAGAAATCAGAAGGGAGGGTACAATAGGAGGAAAGAAGGAGACATGGGGTAGCTAACGTAGAGTTGGAAGTGCCTTGATGTCACTGAGCAGGTGGGAGGTATTATAGTGGACAAAATCCCTAAAAGTCAGGTATTCAGGGGTGGGTTCTTAAATTTGGATGACCAGATGATGTAGGTTGGGACAGGATCACTAGTAGCATCAGACAGTGTACCTGCTTGGAGGATCCTATCCTCCCAATTTGTTATCATCCAGTCCAATAGGGAGTGGTTTGGGGATTTGTTATTTCTTCTAGTGGGAAGGGTAATGATTTACATGAGATTCTGCTGCTTTAGGAGGTCACTGTACTTCGGCTGCTTAGGGCTTAGCCAGTTGAGGTTTACATCACCTAGAACTATGCATTCCCTATGTGGGGAGAGCAATCTCAGATCCTCTACGAACTTTCTTAGGCCCAAGATTCCCCCATATGGCACGTTACAGCAACACCCTATGAAAATCTTCTTGTGCATGCCAAGTGTAAGTTCAGCCATGAGCCAATCACAGAGGGAGCTTTCTTCAGAGTGAAGGGCTAGGGTAGCAGTGAGGGGAATTTTGAAGTATAGAAGTACCCTCTCCTCTTTTAGGGACTGGTCTGTCACGCCTCAGCAGGGAGTAGCCCAGTAGCTAGCAGCTGGTGTTAAATGTGTTCTGTATATTTAACTATTTGTTTACTATGTGAGTAGTACAGTAGCAAATGCATCAGTGTTTTTCTTTTGGTTCACTTTTGCAGAGACCTGAATTCACAGAAATGTGGATATATCAAAGAAAATGTGGCAATGTAGCATACATATAACAGCCTTGCATTTTCTCATTACACATACATTTCTCTTTATTTTGTACATAACTTAATCATTTCTGTTTTTTGTGGCAATATAAAACAATTGTCATCATTGCTTTTTATGAAATATTTTTCTCCTTCCTATCATCCTTTTTGTGTCTCTAGGATGAGAAATATATTGACCACAGGAACGAGGAGGATACCGGGCCCTCACCATACCAGAGCACCAGATGTGAAACTGAGTAAGGTGCAGATAAAATACTACTTTATTTTATAGTGAGTACAATCACAGCGATAACATAAAAATTCAAACTGGAGGAGCCTCCACTAACACCCTATATAGACATTCACACTGGAGAGGTCCCCACTAACACCCCATATAAACAGTCACACTGGACGAGCCACCACTGACTCCCCATATAAACATTCACACTGGAGAAGCACCCACTAACACCCGATATAAACATTCACACTGGAGGAGCCAACATTGACTCCCCATATAAACATTCACACTGGAGGAGCCACCACTAACTCCCCATTTAAACATTCACACTGGAAGAGCCACCACTAACACCCCATATAAACATTCACACTGGAGGAGCCACCACTAACTCCCCATATAAACATTCACTCAGGAGAAGCCCCCACTAACACCCCATATAAACATTCACACTGGGGGAGCCACCACTAATTCCCCATATAAACATTCACACTGGAGGATCCCACCCCAGCATCCAACACCCTACATATATCCACCTTACTTGGAGAGAAACTTGAATTTGTTGATAACTTCAAATACCTTGGAGTCTGGATAGATAACAGGCTTGACTATTCTGTCCATATTGAAGAGCTACTTAAAAAGCTAAGACAGAGGCTCGGACTATTTTTTAGAATAAAACATTACCTAAACAGTGATTCCAAAAAAAGGTTAATTCAGGCCTCATTCCTATCCCTCATTGATTATGCTGATTTTCTACTGCCATTGTTCAAGTCATCTCTTACATAAGCTGGACACCCGTATCACAGGTCCATAAGATTTATTACTGACCTTCCTCCAACACCCATCATTGCTCCCTTTATATGGCAGTCAACTGGACATCATTGCAACACAGAAGAAATAGGAATGCTGTTATCTGGATATTCAAAGCGTTAACAGGCAAACTACCGACCTATATCACTGATTGCTTTACCCAAATTACAACTAGGCCATACACCTTAAGGATCAGTAAACTCATCACATTAAAGGTCCCCAATGCCTGCACCCGGTATGGGAGGGCTGCTTTCAGCTATTCCTTAGCAGTTGCATGGAACTCTCTCCAAAAATACATGAAGCTAGATAGCCTTCTACCTCTGGCATCCTTCAAAAGATTGTTCTCCACCCTTTTTCCAGAGCTCTGCAATTGCTTTTATAAAGCATAATCCCCTACCTATCTGACCCACCTCCCTTTGTCTATCCATTATATTAATTCAATTTCTTTCTTCCGAATCACCTATTATATTCTCATAAAAACTAGTTAGACCATATAACTTATATTTTATGACTGCTTTACCCTTTGTCCTCTTTTTTCCTACAGGCTAAATGGTTCTATTGTTACTTGTATATATGTAAATTGTTGTATATAATCATTTCATGCCATTGTATTGCTATTTATTCTATTCTGGTCTATGTAATAATACTTGTATCCTCATTTGTATGACCACTCAGGTCCATCTTGTAAATGAGCTTTGCTCAATGATGTTCGCCTGAATAAATAAAGATTTTGATTGATTGATTGATTGGAGGAGCCACCACTAACTCCCCATATAAATATTCATACTCAAGAAGCCCCCACTAACACCCCATATAAACATTCACACTGAAGGAGCCCACACTAACTCCCATATAAACATTCACTCTGGAGGAGCCACCACTAACTCCCCATATAAACAGTCATACTGGAGAAGCCCCCACTAACTCCCCATATAAACATTCACACTGGAGAAGCCACCACTAACTCCCCATATAAACATTCACACTGGAGGAGCCACCACTAACTCCCCATATAAATATTCACACTGGAGGAGCCACCACTAACTCTCCATATAAACATTCACACTGGAGGAGCCACCACTTACACCCCATATAAATATTCACACTGGAGGAGCCACCACTAACACCCCATATAAATATTCACACTGGAGGAGCCACCACTAACTCCCCTTATAAACAGTCACACTGGAGGAGCCCCTGCTAACACCCCATATAAACATTCACATGGGAGTAGCCCCAACTAACTCCCCATATAAAATTTAAACTGGAGGAGCCTCCACTAACTCTCCATATAAACATTCACACTGGAGAAGCCCCCACTAACACACCATATAAACATTCACACTGGAGGAGCCACCACTAACTCCCCATATACAAATTCAAACTGGAGGAGCCCCCATTAACGCCCCATATAAAATTCAAACTGGAAGAGCCCCCTCTAACACCCCATATAAAAATTCTAACTGGAGGAGGACCCACTAACTTTTCATGTTTACCTTGCTCTGTTTTATGTCTGATGCTTTGGCATGGTGTCTGCCCAGTATTTTCTTTGTGTCTGCTATTTTTTTTTCACCGGAGGCTCCCACCGTTCAGTCATGGCCGCTTCCTTTGTGTTCAGAAATATTTCTCATGTTCAGAACAATTCATGGTAAATTATGGCATTTCAAAATAAATAGGGTTCTCTTTTTAACACTGGGACATTATTATTATAGCATTATAATAGCAGGCTTCGCACATGCAGATAATATTGTTACAAGGAAATATGGTCCAGTCATATTATTCTGATATTATTTTATGACTTCTATATTGCTGATTGTAATAATAAATTTGATGATTTGTGGTATTAATCTCCTTTTCATAAATGTTACACAATCAAAAATGGTGGTGCTTTGGCACCCCGGGGCAGTGGTAGGGCTGAAAACCCTATCACGACATTTACATACATTAGTGGCAGTAGGTAGTACCTGAGCAGATGCAATAAAGTAATTTCCTTTTTTAATGGATTTCCTTACTTTTTAACATAATTAAACCTTGTTGGTTTTGTAGTTCATAATACCACATTGTATAATATATTTTATTGTGTGTCTATTACTATATGTACAATTGCTGACATTTATTAAATGACATAAGCAAAAAAGGGACCTATATTGTATTTAATAATCTAGTCACTGTGCTTTTTAACATAATAAATTAGATCATAAAAACATATATAGTACAGCATGGATTCACAGTGCGAAGGTCATGTCAAACAAATCTAACAGATTTCTTTGACTGAATGACCAGGGAGGTAGATCAGGAAAGGGTAGTGGATGTGGCCTACTTAGATTTTAGCAAAGCCTTTGATACCGTCCCACAAAGAAGGTTGACAAACAAGTAAGGCAGCAGGGGGATGGCCCCAAAGTGGTGAACTGGGTCAGAAATTGGCTAGAGGCAGGACACAGAGGGTGCTGGTAAATGGGGTTCATTCCGACAGTCCTCTTCAATGTCTTCATAAGTGACATTGCGGAAGTGCTGGATGGGAAAGCATGTCTTTTTGCAGATGACACTGAGGTCGGCAACAGGGTTGACACTCCAGAGAGGATAGAAAAACCGAGAAAAGACTTAAGCAGGTTGGAGGAGTGGTCAGAATTGTGGCAGCTAACATTCAATGCAAAAAAGTGCCAAGTCATGCACTTGGGGAGCAGAAATTCAGGGGAGGTGTGCAAGATGGGGGGAGGTGCTGGCAGCCACCAAGCAGGACAGGACCTGGGAGTACTCATATCAAGTTACCTAAAGGCAGTTAAACAGTGTGACAAGATGGCAGGGAAAGCAAGTGGAATGCTGGGGTGCATAGGGAGAGGTATCACCAGCGGAAAGAGGGAGGTGGTTATGCCACTGTACAGATCGCTGGCGAGATCTCAGCTGGAGTACAGTGTCCGGTTCTGGAGATCTCATCACCTGAAGGACATAGAGCAACTGGAGGCAGTCCAGAGGAAGTCTACTAAGATGGTACATGATCTGCATGAAAAGCCTTACGAGGAAAGGCTAGGGGAACTCAATCTGTATTCCCTGGAGGAGAGGAGAGGAGGGAGAGAGACAGCACATGATAGAAACGTTCAGGTACTTCAGGAGTATTAACAAGGCATGAGAGTGTAGCAGCTTTCAAAAAAGAAGATGTGCAAAAACAAGAGGTCGTGAAATGAAGTTGGAGGGGGAGAGGTTCAGGGGCAACATGAGAAAGTACTTTTTCTCTGAAAGCGTGGTGGATGCTTGAAATGCCCTCCCAAAGGAGGTGGTGGGGGCAAAAACAGTTAGGGAATTCAAGAATACATGGGATAGACATAAGAGAACCCTAGAGACAGGAAAGAAAGGGTGAGCTGCAGATCAACTAGGATCTGTGGTTGGAAATTGGTAGGCAAATGGGCAGACTGGGTAGGTCACACGGTACTTTCTGCCGAAAACTTCAATGTTTCTGTTGCAACGTTTGTTATTATATCACTAAACATTTTGTTCTTTTCTTGTTACATGGATATGTCTCTGAAGAAGATTTGTTGAAGGAACAAAATGGGCTAGATTTTCAGAAGTGCACCCTGAACTTGGGCAAGTGGATGCGTCGCGCAACCCAGACACGCCATAGCACAAAAATGCAATATTCAGAAGATGCGCCATAGCAATGTGCAAGTGCAACCAACGCTGAATATTGAAAGATGTGCCATGGCATGACTGGACTTGCGCCGGCACAACCGGAAATGCGCCAGAGCAACTGTGCAGGCTCAATACAGCAAATGAAGCAAGTTCCCCCAGGTGACAGGGAAAATAGCCAGGGCTGTGCAAAGGCACAGTACCATGGCACAGGAGGCAGAGGAGGCAGGGAAGAACCACAATGGCAAAGGACAGGTGGATGGTACAGATACAGTGCAGAGTGAAAACAGACCCATAGCCCCTGGACACAGTGCAGAGCACCACACAGACCCAAGCAACCAATGGGAGAGGGTGCACAATGGGCATGACACAGAGGGTTGCAGGGAATGAGCACCCCCATGACCAGAGGCCCAACAGCCAACAAGGAATAGCCAAGCAACATTGCCACCATGCTAAAGCACCATGCAGGAGTGCACTGGGTGCCACAGCACAGACACAGTGGTCCACAGGCAGACTGGCAAACAGGAACACGGTGGTATGCAACACACGCTGAACAGGCACACAGGGACACAGTTTGTAGAATAGCACAGCACAGCAGCACGGGGAAGAGAAACATAGCAGAGGTGTGCACAGTGCTGGACATGTGGACATGGGCACATGCCACTGTGGCAAGCACAGAGCCAAACCCCCCAGGCAACCCATTGAATACCATGTCAAACGGATGTGAAAAGCAAGGATGTGAGTACCCACCAGTGTCACACTGCAGAAACACCATGGGCCAGGACATGCCTGGGCCAGAGTCCAACCATGGACAAACACAGCATACTGAAGCAACAGACATGCTAGGGAGACACACAAACACACATGCATATAGGAAACCATACTGTAATAACAAAACTGGAGAAACACAGTGGAACAAAGGAGTAAGAAACAGGCAATGAAAGGCAAACAGCATGGCAAAAAGCAAAAAACAGCTGAACATGATTGTAACACCAGCCGTGAACTGTAAAAATGAAGCTTAAATAACTATGTTCAATAAGCAATGGGGATGGGTGGGACAAGGGACAGTGATGGGAGGGAAAGAACTATGTCCACAGGCAATGGGGATGTGGGGACAGGAGTACTAGGGCTATGTACAAAAATGTCCATGTCAGCCTAACGCCTCTGCTGATGGAGGTCCTCTCTCATGTGCTGCACATCTTCAATGTGTCCATGTGGCTGCAAGCAGTCTCCACGATGTACAGATGTGGACCGTCTGCCGCTGGTATACCCCAAAGGCCATACATTACAGGTATATGACACCTCCTCCCAGTACACCCACACTGCGCTGACCTCTTCCTGCACCTGGACGACCTAAGCTGGGGAAACACATAACAAGAAATGAGTGTTAGGGCCCACACAAAGACAAACCCCATCTCCCAATGGGCTGTGTGTGCATGACTGATGCTGTGTGGCCCCATAGACAACACCGCCAACACACCATGCACAGCAGACACTGACAACAGGCCAGGAAATAGTGCCAACAATGAAGGGAATGTGGCACAGGGAGTATGCCGCAAAGGGACATGTGCACATGCCCCCCACAGCGGGGACCAAGGCCCACATGTGCATCACTCGTGCAGGCCCAGCGGCATCCCCATGTGTGCACTGTTGGTTACACACAGCTACCACCAGTGACAGCAACTGGGGAACAGCACACAGGAACCATGTGCATGATGGGTCAGCCACAAGCTGCTGACAGACACTGCCAAGTGTGAAGGAAAACCAACACATGGACAAACACAGTATGCAGGCTATGGCCTGCAGAAACATAGACACATAAGACTTTGATGGCAGATAAGGACCACATGGCCCACCCAGTCTGCCCATTTTCCTACCTATTGGATAAGCTGCATATTCTAGTTAACCAACAGCCTACTTCCTCCTACCCCCCACTATAATTGTCTTATGTCTGTCCTATGCATTCTTGAATTATCCCACTGTTTTGGACCCCACAACCTCCTCAGGAAGATGGTTCCATGTGTTCACCACTCTCTCTCTGTGAAACAATATTTCCTCACATTGCCCCTGAGCCTTCTGCCCTCTATCTTTAAATTGTGCATTCTTGTTCTTGCACCTCTTTTTCTGAAAGATGCTCCCCTCTTGGGCTTTGTTGATTTTCTTGAGGTACTTGAAAGTTTCTATCATGTCCTCTCTCTCCCTCCTTTTCTCATGGGTATACATTTTAAGATCTCTTAGTCTCTCTCTTCATATGGCTTCTGTTGCAGACCCTGCACCATTTTAATTGCCCTCCTCTGGACCGCCTCCATCCTGTCTATGTCTTTGAGGAGATGGGATCTGCAGAACTGCATGCAGTACTCCAGATAGTGTCTCACCAACTGTTTATACAGAGGGATAACAACTTCCTGTTTTCTACTGTTGGTGCCTCTCCATATGCATCCCAGTATCCCCCCAGCTCTCCTTACTGCCTTCTGACATTGTTTGCCTACCTTAAGATCATCTGATATGACTACCCCCAGGTCCTTTTCCATTTTGTTGTTGTTAGTACCCCCATTGTATACTCTTCACCTGGGTTTTTGTTTCCCAGGTGCATTACTTTGCATTTCTTTGCATTGAATCTAAGCTGCCATACTTTTGACCATTCCTCCAGCCTTGCCAAGTCCCTTCTCATCCTTACCACCTCCCCTTGTGTAGCAGCTCTGTTGCAGATCTTTGTGTCGTCTGCAAAGAGGCATACTTTTCCTTCCAGACCCTCTGCAATGTCTCCCATAAAGACATTAAAGAGGACTTGTCCCAGTAGTGAACCCTGCGGTACCCCACTAGTAACCCCCCTTTCTTCAGAGTGAATTCCATTTACTGTAACCCTCTGTGTCCTATTGTGAAGCCAATTTGTTACCCAGGCTACAACCCTGGGACCCACTCCCAGGCTGGCTAACTTGTTTATTAATCTTTTATGTGGGACTGTGTCAAATGCCTTGCTAAAATCTAGGTAGGCCATATCCACAGCCTCTCCCTGGTATACTACTTTGGTCACCCAGTCAAAGAAATTGATTAGATTTGTCTGACATGACCTTCCCACTGTGAATCCATGCTGCCTTGGGTCCTGTGCACCACTGGCCTCTAGGCTAGGTACTCAACAATTCTTTCTTTCAGAAGTGATTCCATCCTTTTCCCTAGCACTGAGGTCAAACTTACAGGTCTGTAGTTTCCTGTCTCTGCGTTGCTTCCACTTTTGTGAAGGGGAATCACATCAGCCCTCCTCCAGTCCTAAGGTACCACCCCATCCTCCCATGATTTGTTAAAAAGGGTAGTCAGTGGTGTCACTAGGTGTCCCCTTAGTTCTTTTAGAATTCTGGGGCGAATCCTGTCAGGTCCCATTGCTTTGTCCACCTTGAGTTTTAGGAGTTCTTTCAGGACCCTTTCTTCTGTGAATGGACTGGTGTTGACCACCCAGCCCAGAGTGCTTCTATTGTTTGGTTTAGGTACCTCCTCTTCTTCTTCTTCTTTTGTGAATACTGAGCAAAAGTATGCTTTCAGTATCTCTGCCTTTCACTGTCACCCTCTGCCCTCCTCCCCTCCCCTTTATTAAGCTTCAGTATTCCTTCCTTGTTCTTCCTTTGCTCCCTGATGTACCTATAAAAGGTTTTATCCCCCCTTCTTAACTGAGTTGGCTATCTTTCCTTTGGTTTGGGCCTTCGCTATTCTGACTGCCTTCCCCGCTTCCTTCTGCTTTAACTGATACAATTCTCTGTCTTGCTCTTTCTGTAATTTCTTATACTTCCTGAATGCTGTCTTTTGCTTCCTAACCTTCCCTGCCATCTCTTTTGAGAACCATAGTGGTTTTTTACTCCATTTTTGTTTTCTTTATTTGCTTCACACAAGGCTTGTTGCCTCTATGATGGCAGTTCTGATTTTTTCCGTTGTTCTTCCACCCCTCCTTTCTGCCCATTTGCTAGTGCATTCCTTTGGTACTCACCCATTTTGTCAAAGTCAGCCCTTCTAAAGTCCAGTATCCTCATTTTTGTATGGCTTGATTCCACAGTTGTGTTTATTGTGAACCACACTGTGGTATGTAAGGGCACCACCCCTCACAACAGCCTACCCCAGGTACAGAGGACTGCTGCTCATGTCATGCACTTACCTGCTACTTGGTCTTCAGCCCTCAGCTGTTGCTCCATTGGCCGCCTGGCAGCCACACCTATCTGCCTCTTCCCAGGCCTGCTTGTGTGCCACCTGCCCTGCAAAGGAAACACAAGGAAAGGGGACAATGATTTCATAGATTTCATAGATTTATTCAAGCGAATAGACTTGCATCCTTAAAGCTTGCCTTTTTCTTCTAAAATTCAAAACCTGTCTGTCATTTCCCCAAAATGCAAATCCAAATTATCTTTAAATTGTTTCATACTCCCACTATTAACTATGGTCCCTGGTAGAGCATTCCAAGGAGTAACCACCCTCTGACTATACCAGTGCCTTCTTGCATTGTGTTTCCATGTAGATCGCATCAGTTGTTTGCCATGCCTTCTACTATCATGCTCATCTGTCCTAGGAAAAATTCCTAGCTCAGTTCAATAGTTAACATCTCCAAATACCCTATACAATAGGCACATGTCCCCCCCTGAACCTTCTGTAGCACAATGAATAGAAATTAAGCGAAGTCAATCTATCTAGAGATGGTTTCGTTTTCAACCCATGTATAGATTTGGTAAATCTCCTCTGGACAGACTCTAATTTAATAATATCTTCCTTATTTTGAGGGGACCACACCTGGATGGCATACTCCAAATGGAGTCTCACCAGAGCCATATAAAGTGGAATTAATACTTTTACATCCCTGCTTGCAATATATCTTAAAATGCAATTCAAGTTTTGGTTTGCTTTTTTCATCTGTGACCTACAGTGGGTGCTAAACTTAAGATCAGAACCAATTGTAATACCCAAATCTCTTTCTTCATTAGTAACTGTAAGTGGTGAGTTTGCAAGTTTATAATTATTATGTTTATTTGATTTGCCCATATGCCTTACTTTGCATTTTGTAGTGTTCAAAACTAGCTGATGAGCAGTGGTCCAATCAGAAATGCCATCTATGGTGTTCTGCAATTCCATCGCTTCTTCCTGATTTTTCACGACTGCCACCAGTCTACAATCATCAACAAACTTGTATAACCATACCCTTGGATTGATGTCTTGAAGGGAGGCTATAGATATGTTAAATAGACTAGGTCCCAAGACGGAACCCTGGGGTACACTACTAGTAATAGGAGACCAATTTGAAAATGTGCCTTTAATGGATAGTCCTTTGTTGTCTCCCCTGCAACCATGCTGACACCCAATTACAAATATTAAAATTTAGGTTGATATTTTCCAACAGATTTAATAATTCTATGTGAGGCAATATGTCTAATGCCTTAGCAAAATCCAAATACACTACATCGACTGAATTTCCATTGTCCAATTCTCTGTTAACAATTTCGTAAAAAGCCAGCAGATTTGTCTGTCAAGACCCAGATTTGGGGAACCTATGCTGTGATGGGTCCACCAATCCATTAACCTCCAGATGGAGTATAATTAAATCTTTAATTACACCTTTCAAGACCTTTCCCATTAGTGAAGTCATACTCACTGGTCTGAAATTTTCTGGTTTGGACCTAGCCACCTTTGTTAAGATGGGCACCAATGTAGCCATTTTCCAATCCTGGGGTACCTTTCCTAGATCCAGAGAGGTCTGAAAAACATATGTGAGTGGAGGGGCCAAAACAGCTGCCAATTCCCTTAATACCCTGGGATGCACGTCATCAGGACCAAGAGATTAAGTGATATCTAATTTTGATAGTCTATCGGGTTTCTCAAATGGTGAGGCTAGCCTCCCTTGGGAGGCCCCAACCTGTTAAAGGGGAGGCTCAAGCAAGTCAGAAAAAGCAGTGTATTTGAATTTTGGGTTTCAGATATTTTGTGTGAAGGGATGAGGCAAACTGAAAGATAACAGAGGAATTTATGTATTTGTTTACATTTTGGTGACCAGGAAAGTTTCACTGAGCTAAGGCTTTTTACAGGTGAGCCTGGAGAAGGGTAGCAAGTGAATACAATGCCAAAGGTAACTGCAAGAACTCAAGCAATACAAAATGAACAATAGTGCAAACAAATAGGAACCCTGAACAAATAGTGAGAGGTAACAATTGACTAAATAGGCTTGTGGCAGAACAGCCCAGTATAACAGCCCATATGCAAGGCTTTAGCAGAAAAGTACTAGGAGCAAGAGCAGGATAAAGCAAAAGGATCATTGAGGAGTTGCTTAAGAGCAGAGTAAAAGGGGGAGAGGCAGAGTTGGATAGGAAGGTTATTCCAGATAGAAGGTAAACAGAATGAGAAAACAGGCTGACCGTGAAGGTATTGCAACAAGGGGTAACAATGGTTCGAGAGTCAAAATAGCAGAGCAAGTAGGCTGACCGTGGGGGGCTTACAAGGCGGGGTTTCAATAAGCTGAATAAAGTGAGAACCAACTACTCGAAGGAGTTTCATTTTATTCCTGATGAACTGTGATAAGTATGCTATTTTTCTATTTGGAGGTCCAAGATTATTTCAATATTTGGGGGGGGGGGCGCGCTCAAGATCTTTTCCATGGCTTAGGGGAGGCTTACTATGGCAAAGTCTGAGAACTATTGCTCTAGGCCACTACACATAGAAACATAGACACATAGAATTTGATGACAGATAAGGACCGCTTGGCCCACCTAGTCTGCCCACTTTCCTACCTAATGGATAAGCTGCAGATCCTAGTTAACCAACAGCCTACTTCCTCCTACACCCCACTAGGACTGCCTTATGCCTGTCCCATGAATTCTTGAATTCTCCCACTGTTCTTGACTCCACGACCTCCTCAGAAAGGCTGTTCCATGCATCCACAACCCTCTCTGTGAAAAAATACTTCCTCATATTACCTCTGAGCCGTCCTCCTCCCATCTTCAAATTGTGCCCCCTTGTTCTTGCGCATCTCTTTTTCTGAAAGATACTACCCTCTTGGACTTTGTTGATTCCCTTGTGGTACTTGAAAGTTTCTATCATGTCCCCCCTCTCCCTTCTTTCCTCAAGGGTATACATATTAAGCTCCTTTAGTCTGTCTTCGTATGTCTTCTGGTGTAGACCCTGCACCATTTTGGTTGCCATCCTCTGGACAGCCTCCACTCTGTCTATGTCTTTGCAGAGATGGGGTCTCCAGAACTGCACACAGTACTCCAGATGGGGTCTCACCAACTCTCTGTACAGAGGGATAACAACTTCCTGTTTTCTACTGTTGATGCCTCTCCCTATGCATCCCAGTATCCCCCCAGCCTTCCTTACTGCCTGCTCACATTGCTTGCACACCTTAATATCATCTGATATAATTACCTCCAGATTCCTTTCCATTTTTATTGTTGTCAGTATCTCACCCCCCATTGTGTACTCTTCCCCTGGGTCTTTGTTTCCTAGGTGCATTACCTTGCACTTCTTTGTGTTGAATCTAAGCTGACATATGTTTGACCATTCCTCCAACCTTACCAAGTCCCTTCTCGTCCTTTCCACTCCATCTTGTGTATCAGCCCTGTTGCAGATCTTTGTGTTGTCTGCAAAGAGACATACTTTTCCATCCAGCTCCTCTGCAATGTCACTTATAAAGACATTAAAAAGGACTGGTCCCAGTACTGAATCCTGCCGTACCCCACTAGTAACCCTCCTTTCTTCAATGTGGACTCCGTTTACTACTACCCTTTGTGTCCCGTTGTCCTGCTAATTTTTTTATCCAGGCTACCACCTTGGGACCCACTCCAAGGCTGGCTAACTTGTTTATTAATCTTTTGTGTGGGACAGTATTAAATGCCTTGCTAAAATCTAGGTAGGCCATGCCCACAGCCCCTCCTTGGTCTACTACTTTGGTCACCCAGTCAAAGAAATCTATTAGATTCGTCTGGTATGACCTTCCTGCTGTGAATCCATGCTGCCTTGGGTCCTGTGCCCCACTGGCCTCTAGGTACTCAACAATTCTTTCCTTTAGAAGTGATTACATCATTTTCTCTACCACTGAGGTCAAACTAACTGGTCTGTAGTTTCCTGCCTCTTCAAGAGAAAGAGGGGGGTTGCAGTGCCCTGAGCACTGTTCCCAGGTTAGCCTTGCTACTAATAATCCTGTCCTCCAGGTGGAGGCACCCATTTCAGTACCCAGGCCCCTTAACCTGCTACTAGCCAAGCAGGCATGGGTAGTTGCCCTTGGGATAGTGCCACCAAGGGGTTACACCTGTAACTGTTTTCAACGCTGATCCTTCTACTTTTTTGCATGGGCCTCCTCGCTTATGTCTCTGCTGACTACTCCCCGTCCTCAAATTTCCCTCTTCTAATGTGTACAGAATATGAGACTAATCCCCTCCCACAAGTTACCATGCACTAATGTGTACATTTCTAGAGTCTACAGTGCTGACCTGTGTTATTACGTACGTGTTAAAAATTATCTATCTAGTTGTTGTTCCTTACTGGTAATTCTCTGACATATATTTGTGCTACCTTAAATTATTTTACTTACTGGTTGTATTACTTCCTGTATTTGCATGTATGTCTTGCTTGTTAGCTTATCAATCAATCAAAATCTTTATTTATTCAGGCAAACTTCATTGAGCAGTGCTCATGTGCTCAGTGTCTTATGTATTCATTCCTAGGTCCATCTTGCAAATGAGTCTTACTCAATGATCTTCCACCTGGTAAAATAAAGATTGACTGATTGATTGATTGATTGATTAATTGATTACCTGATAGGGACCCTGGCAACCTGATCACCAGGTAAAAAACCTGACAGGAGGCAACCCTAGCTATAACTGTATCCCAAAGCACCTACAGGAGAGGGGGAGTGGAACAATGAGGCTGCCACTTGAGACATATTCAAGCAGCATAGAGAGAGATTAGCAAGAGAGATGACAGAGCAGTTAAAGGGACACATTCATGTCCAGTGGCCATCAAAGTTGGAAAACCCATGAAAAGTTATTTTAAACAAGGTATTGGGCTCACCTGTAGCTGAAAGCACTCCAGAGATATAGATGTCTGGGTCTGTTCAATATTAATACTACACTGTAGCCATTTTTAGAACACTGTGATGTCATTGAGGAACAAGCTGTGCCCCACTACACTGAGTCAAGTATGGCTTGTTTCTCGATGACATCACAATCGTCTACAAATGGCTGCAATGTGGAATTAATATTGAATAGACTCCATGCTCTATATCTGTGGATTACTTCCAGCGACAAATTAGCACAATGCCTCATTTGAAAGAACTTTGCATGAGCTTTCAAGCTATGATGGGCACAGTTCATGAATGTGTCCCTTTAAGAGCAGGGAGGTTAACTGACATGCTCAGGATCACATAGTGAGTAAGTGACAGAGGTTCAGTTCTGGGTCTTCAGGTTTCACTGCGTTGCCCTTCAACCACTGAGCCAAACCACCTTCACAGAAATCAGGCAGGTTTTGTTTTCTACAGCCAGTTGAGCCTGTCCCTAATTATGACATAACTTGAACTAATTAGTTAAGTTCAAGATCTGAAGGCTATATTTTGTTTTTATTGAGGGTGTGACTGGAATCTGGACTCATTGCATAAATTACATCTCAGAAGGTCGCCTGTTCTGGCCTTCACATTTTCTGCTTCTTCTTTGGTGATTTGCATCAGCCTTGTGGTCACAAATGTGAATTAGGCAGCCAGATCTACATTTTTCAAATAAAGGGAGCATTTTAATTAATTAATGTATGGGAGCCAGGAAAGGCACACTGTGCTGAAACTCATTTCCAGGTGTATCCCAGGGGAAAGGGAGCATGGAGAGTGACAAACATAAGTATCAGGATATCTATAAACATTATGCAAGGCACAGTTTATATTAAACAGGTGCAATACATTTGCCCAAGTATAGTGCATCCCAGGTGTAGAGGTGGGTGGAAGCACAACCCCAATGATGGATGTTCATTATTGCATCTCATAGAAACATAGAAATCTATGGCAGATAAGGACGACTAGACCCATCCAGTCTGCCTCTCATCTCAACTTGACTAATTAGTGGAAGTGAGGGTAACATTAAAGAGATGATAGTATAATGCCTGGTGGAGGCATTATAGCACAGTGGTTAGGAGCACTGGGCCACCAACCTGCAGTGCTGGGTTTGAATCCCACTGCTACTATTTATATATTGTGTGACCCTGAGCAAGTCACTTAACTTCCTTGTGCTCCCAGGGCACACCTGGAAACAAACCTCAGCTTAGTGTGTCTTTCTTGACCAAAAATTGTAAAATAAATAAATAAAATACTTTTTTACCCAACAGCACTGAAGAGTGGTATCAAAGACTTGAGTTGTGCTGCCAACTAAGCCCACTCCAATATCATCAAATCATGCATTTAATCTGGTGGAGGATGATGGCCGAGAGGTGTTCTGGGCAAACCCTTTGGATGAAAGAGTCAAAACACCCAGTTACCATTTCTTCAGGAGCAGACCTCTCCAGAACAGTAAGGGTTTAAAATCATCAAAGGATTACTGATGGACTTTCAAAATGCAGAATTAAAGAGTGGGTCCAGCCAGCAGCAAACAACAAAACAGCCAACAAAACAAAACCAACTTCAGCAGAACTGCTTTGCACTACATTGCCCCCAAACCTGAATTACATGCCAATTCCATTCTACATAATTCTACTCAGTGTAGTAAAACTGCAACTGTATAAGCTCTGTGAGAGTTCTCCCATTACCAGACGGCATGGATAACAACTCATGGGGGAAATATTTAGAAGGGATGTGAGAAAGCATTCCTTCATGGAGATGGTGGTGGTGAGGGTGGAACATTTTGCATGGGAAGGTGGTGGAGTTGAAAACTGTAGAGATTTTAAGATAGGGTGGGACAGATATTAGCGACTGATTAAAATGAGACATGACTGGGGGGAGGGGTTGGCCAATAAATAGGCTGAGGATATGGAATAGGTAGCAACAGAGCAGATCGGATGGACCTCCATTTTTTAAACTTCCATGTTTTTATGACTCACAGGAATTACAGATCTATACCCAGGGCCCCTAGTGCTCTGTGGCAGAATTTTCTGATTTCTGCAGCATTATTTATTCATTTCTGTGGCATAATGCAGTCCTACCATTGGCTAAAAGATGATGTGATGACATAGATGACATCACCTGCCAAGCATAAAGGAGGGGCTTCAGGATAAAAAAGATGGATACGGAGCCTGGCACTATTGAAAAACTGTATATTTGAGTGAAAATTCACCAAAAACAATGAATTCTGCGGCACTATATGAATTCTGCGGCATGATTCAAATTCTGCAGAAACTTCCGCAACCGCAGAATCGCAGAATTCCAGGGGCCTTGTCTATACCTAAGGATCACAGCTGTGACTTCTTTCAGAAGTTTTGACTATAATTTCCAGTATTGCCTAGTAGAATAAGGTATTGAAATGTGATGATATTACTGTGGGGTAGATTGCCAAAGGATGCAAGCAAACTAAAGTCAACCGGGCACATTGCACTCAAACAGGATGAATTCCTGCAGAGAAATAACTTCATAGAATCCAAGTGCCCAGACAGCAGAGGGGCTGGGACTGGGGCAACACTGGTCTTCTATCATATGCAACGTCTCTGTCCCTTAATACCTTTCAAATAAATCTTTGATCTTAGAAACATAGAAACATAGAATTTGACAGCAGATAAGGACCACTTGGCCCACCTAGTCTGCCCATTTTCCTACCTAACAGATAAACTGCAGATCCTAGTCAATCAACAGCCTACTTCTTCCTACTCCCCACTAGGACTGCCTTATGTCTGTCCCATGCATTCTAGAATTCACCTACTGTTCTTGACTCCACAACCTCCTCAGGGAGGCTGTTCCATTCATCCACAACCCTCTCTATGAAAAAATACTTCCTTACATTACCTCTGAGCCGCTCCCCTCTATCTTCAAATTGTGCCCCCTTGTTCTTGCACATCTCTTTTTCTGAAAGATGCTACTCTCTTGGACTTTGTTGATTCCCTTAAGGTACTTGAAAGTTTCTATCATGTCCCCTCTCTCCCTTCTTTCCTCAAGGGTATACATATTAAGCTCCTTTAGTCTTTCTTCGTATGTCTTCTGGTGCAGACACTGCACCATTTTGGTTGCCCTCCTCGGGACGGCCTCCACTCTATGTCTTTGCAGAGATGGGGTCTCCAGAACTGCACACAGTACTCCAGATGGGGTATCACTTATGTTTAAAGAGGAAATGTCAGCACTAAGAGCCCCCCACCCAAGTGTGGGGTCCATCCCAATTTTCACTTTGTGTGCAAATACATTTTTTTAGTTACTCTTTAGTATAGTAAATTGTATCAGACTTATTTTGCTTACTTTCAGGCTGACATTTTCTGTAACTACAAATTCCAGAATCCCCTGCAGCTAATGTCAGAAAAGAACTGTAGTACTGGGAGATTCAATAGCCTGTAGTGCATGTTAGATGTTTAATAAACTCCGATCAGATGTTTGCCCATTCCACTGTTTCCCTTAGGCTAAGTACAGTCCTCTGTGACCGGGTCTGTGACTGTACTTATCCCTGAGAGGACAGCAAGATCAGGAAACAAAAAGATCAGAGCTTATATAAACTCTAACACGCACTGCATGCTAATGAATCTCTCACTGCTGCCACCCTGCTCAATTGTCAGCTGCAGAGGATTCTGGGATTGTAGTGACAGAAAATGTCAGCATGGAAGTAAGCAAAATTAGTCTGATACAATCTACTATACTACAGTAAACAGTAAGTAAAAACAAATGTTTTTGCATACGAAGTGCAAATTGGGACCAGCCCCACAGTTGGGTGTGGGGCCCTTAGGGCCGACTGTCCCCCTTTTAGAGCTTGTTTCTCTGCATTTCAAAACCCTCATGTCATGACCAACAACAGGCCTCACTATTGCTTATATGGGGATATGTGCCTAACCTATAAAGCAGTTAATAATGATTATCTTAAGGCAACTATTGGTCTGACCTAGGATGAAGGTAATTTTAAAACAAGAAGCAATTGGCATAATATCAAAGGTGACTTAATAAGGACAACTAAAAGAAGCAGTTTCTTTACACAGAGGGTTGTGGGGCTTTGGGAACAGCTTACCACCACAGATAGTCTCAAGTACAAATATAAACATGTTTAAAACTAGGCTCGAAAAATATATGGGGAACAAGAAATATGACTTCCACCAATGAGTACTTGGGTGGCGAGTTCATTAAAGAGCAAACAGACCATTGAACTCATACAACTTCTATGAGCCTATGAACCTATAATTTGTGACATCACTTTCTGTTGCCTTGGAAAGTGATACAACACCAGAACACACTATAGGGTCCAGTAGTCATCAATGTTTCATGCTTTATTTTAAGTGTTAATTTCAGTGTAACTGTGGGGTAGGAAATCATTAATTACATGCAACAGGAGTAAGTACACATTTGTTGCATGTAATTGCATAGCAGTTGCAATGCTGTTTCAGTGTAGTTACACCATAACCAAGGCCCCTGGAATTCTGCTATTCTGCGGTTGAGGAATTTTCCACAGAATTTGCATCGTGCCGCAGAATTTATATAGTGCCACAGAATACATTGTTTTTGTTGAATTTTCATTCAAATATATAGTTTTTCCATAGTGCCAGGCTTTTGCACCCATCTTGTTTGTCCTGAATCCCCTCCTCTATGCTTGGTAGGTGATGTCATCAATGACATCACTTCATATTTTAGCCAATTGCAGGGCTGCATTCTGCCACAGAAATGAATAAATCATGCCACAGAAATCAGAAAATGCTGCTGCAGAAGCCTAGGAGCCCTGCCGCAGAAATCAGAAAATTCTGCCACAGAGCACTAGGGGCCTGACTATAACTACAGTGTAGTTAAGGAAACTTAAAGTGTTACCCAGCAAAGTCTTTTCAATATAACTTAAGGCACAGTTCCCTAAGTGGGCTGTTCTATGGGGCCATGGATATTGCCCCAAAACGTACTCCCCTCTTCTCCACAAATCACTCTTCAGTGACTCACAAGTTGTAAATAAGAATCATTTCTGTTAATAGGAAGAAAAAAAAGTTTATTTTGATATAAATCTGAAATGTCTACTCAGTCCTACAAGGAACTTAAAAGAGTTAGTAAAGCCAAACATCAAGAATTACCTTCCAAGTTGTTTTGTGCAGGTTGCTGGTGAGGCCACAAACCGTGGAAACTTTCTATGGAAAATAAAGGCGACAGCATAAATCACTTGATAACTACAGATTGCAAATATTAGGGGTGGTGGTCAGGGGGTTGGGAGGGACAGACCTCCAATGTGTGCTTATTGTAACACTGTCACTTTATTGGATGGACTCCCCATAATCTCAGATGCCTTCCCACTTGTCCCACAACTTTCACGAGGTTGAATGGATCACGTGTATTAATTTGTTTGTTAGAACAGTATCTTTTGCTTCAGCATTGCTCAGTGTACCGCCTCCTCAGTCCACCTCATTGGTCTCTAGGTCTTAGGATCCTGTTTAAATCCATATTCTATTAACATCACAAATTACACAACAATGTAAAAAAAAATAGGAATAAATTATCACAAGGTGGGATTGTTGTTGAAATAACAGCCCCAAATCATTTCTTAACAACTGTCGCCCCCCCCAATCTTTGAAGAATGTCCATGATTTTGCCTCAGATATAATCCTCTGCCTCCCTACAATTTGTGATGTTGGTTGTTGCAAGGTATGCCCAGGATCATTTACATAAAAACCTAAAAATATTATTTCAATCACTACCTAAAAAAATATTGCCCACCCACATAGAAAAAAGCACAGTGAATGCACTTTCCAGCCTCCCACCACAGCACACTGTGCCCTAGATATGCACTTTCCATGGGAGTCTGGAATATAATAACCATCAATGGTCCCTTTAGTAGAGACATCCGGGGGGACACTAATGACCTGTGATAGACTCTTCAGTATACACCTCCGCAATGGAAAATATAGTTACAATAACAATAATAATACTTGTGTTTGTGAGACAGGGATAGTTTGCTGAGTCATGGACTATTGTTAATGGTTTTCAGTAACAGTTCAAGGAAGGGCAGAATCTAGCTGCAACTAGAAATGTACAGGTTACACAGTGTGACATGAAAGAAAAAAACACTATGGTACTCAAAAGAAGTGGCGAGGAATAAGGGAAAAAAAGATAGCATTCAGGAAGTATAAGGAAACACAGAATGAGCAGGACAGAGAACTGTACCAGTTAAAGTAGAAGGAAGCGGGTAAGGCAGTCAGAATAGCAAGGCCCAAACCGAGGAAAAGATAGCCAACTCGGTTAAGAAGGGGGATAAAACCATTTATAGGTACATTAGGGAGCAAAGAAAGACTAAGGCAGGGATACTGAAGCTGAACAAAGTGGAAGGTGGTTGGGCAGAAAGTGACTGTGAAAAAGCAGGGATACTGAATGGATACTTCTAGGCCCCATTGCTTTATCTACCTTCAGTTTTAAGAGTTCTTTCAGAACTCTTTCTTCTGTGAAGGGACTAATATCAACCTCCCTATCCAGAGTGCTTCTATTGACTGGATTAGGTATTTCCCCCTGCTTTTCCATTTCATTTTGATTTGTTTATCTGCTTCACACAAAGACTTGTTGCCTCTGTGATGGCGGTTTTGATGTTTCCCCCTAGGGTTGCCACCTATCCGGTTTTTGACCGGATAATCCAGTTTTTAGGGTCCTTATCCAGTCATCCGGTTTTGGTTACATGCAGTCCGGTTTTTGGGCCATTTTGAGTGCTCATATACTCTTAAAACTGATGTATCAAATCATTCACTGTTTTGGCTGCATTACATGTCCAGGTTACAAAGAAGTTCTGCTGTCACAGTCATTCAGACCTGCCTTTGTCTGTAAAACCAGACTGTCTAAGAGGTGTAAAGTATGGCCATTAAGATCCTTAGCAGTAAATTAACCTATTCTTTTCCACTCAGAATTTTAAGTATGGTATTTTACTGCTATGACAGGAAACAGTTTTTACACCTTTATATGCTTTCATGTGTTTCTTTTTGGTTTTTCTATATTATGGTAAGTTTTAAACCCATTTTTGTTAAATCAATAATCTAACTTTTATTGCTTTTATCACTACATTTGCTCTAATTTTTTGTATTACCTGAACATTCCATGATATTAGCTACACTTTGACAGGTCATTCAGATAAACAACATGGAATGGTGTATCTGAAATTGTGGAAAGTCTTAGAAATATGAAAAGAAACAGCAGTAGCTGCTGAGGTAAAGGGGAACACAGTGTAGTATTAAGGGTACCACAAGCACTGTTAATTAAGTTATCAAAAATTGGTAAAAGAATCAGAATACATGGCTGACATGGAAAGGAAAATGGGAGAGTGTTTAACAGAGGGCTGAGCAATAAGCTGTGGCTCAGCTTGGCACATCCAGCAGACCTGAATTTGATTCCCACAACCTCCACTCAAATACTGTGTGACCCTGAGCAAGTCACTTAACCTTCCTGTGCTCCTGGGTCACTCCTGTAAAATGGGCTATGTGGCCTATGGGAGGTAACCTGGTTGCCAAAGAATAAAAATAAATAACTGAATAAATAAATCAAATAAATAACAGTATGAAAATAATTTCCTATCACAAGTAATGTATATTCCAACATTACAAATGGCTTTGGAGGAGGAGTGATATACTCGCCAGTCATAAAAAAGGGGTGGAGCCAGAGGCAGAGTATGGGGTGTGGTTTCGGATCCAGTTTTTACCTCATCCAAAGGTGGTAACCCTAGTTTCCCCATTGTTGCTTCACCCCACCTTCTTGCCTGTTTGCTAGTGCTTTTCTGAGACACTCTCCCATTTTGACAAAATCAGCCCTCCTGAAGTCCAGTACCTTCACTTTTGTGTGGCTTGACTCTACAGCTAAGTTTATCATGAACCACACTGTTTGGTGGTCGCTTGTTCCCAGATGGCTACCCACTTCAAGAGCAGAGATCCTCTCTACATCCCCATTTGAGAGTACCAGGTCTAAGATTGCTCTCTCCTGAGTGGGTTCCAAAACTAGCTGTCTGAGGCATGCCCGCTGTAGGGCATCGAGAATGACCCTGCTCTTGGATGTGGCTGCAGTAAAAGTGCTCCAGTCAACATCTGGCATATTCAGGTCCCCCATCGGCAATATCTCCCCTTTCTCTGCCATCCCAAGGATGCCTTCTATCATTTCCTTGTCCATTTCATCCCCCTGAGATGGGTGTCTGTATACAACCCCTGTGCGGATTGTGGAGCCATTTCCAGTCTCCAGGGTGACCCACAGTGCCTTTCTGTTTACCCTCCTCTCCTCTTGCTTTTCTCACTCTTCCTTCCTCCCTCACATTTTGGCAATTGCTCTGACTTCCGATTCTAGACCACCCTACTTTTCCTCCACTGCAATGCTCCTTCCCTTGGCCAGCAGATTCCTCCTCCCCCCCCACCCCAACTGCCTTCACTATCTTTCCTTCCCTTACTTTCCACCATTTGCTCAAACTGGTGGCAGTGTGTCTTTCCTGGTGAAACATTTGAAATAAATAATTAACTTCCCCCTAACTGCCTTCACTCTCCCACCTTTCCCTTACTTTCCAGCATTTGCATATACTCCCTATATTGGGTCACGCTATCTTGTATTACTACTGCTTACCTGTCCTACCCTTTCTGCCTTTCCTTTTCCCATAAATTGCACAAACTACCTGTGTAGTGTCCGCTTATCTTTTGTATTACTGTGTTGCTTACCTGCACTACCTGTCCCCTATTCTCTTCCTCCTGCCAACTCCTCCTTCCTCCTCTGCTCCTCTCCCCACCTCCCAGTACTATGCACCCCCAAAATTATCAATTAATGTCCACTTTCTCTCCTGCCCTCTCTCTCAGTCCTAGCTCCCCCCAACAGTTCTCCTTTATTAAGTTCTGATCCCTTATTCTTTCAGTCTTTATATGTTGTGTATCTCCCTTTCACTCCTACCCCTCCTGTTTTCCCTTGCTTCCCTCCCTCTCAATGGCTTTCCTTCCCTCCTCCTCCCTCTCCTTCCCCTCTGCCCTTCAACCCTCCTCCAGATTTCCCTCTCTCTCACATTCCCCCTGTCTTCCTGTCTCTCTGGCAGCTCCCTCCTTCTATCCTATTGGCTCCACATTGAAACACTTAAATCCTTTCTTTCTCCCCACCTGCTCCTGTTGCCCCCCACACCCCCTCTCTTCCACTCATCAGCAATGCAAACGCATCTCTCTTTTCTTCAAGCTCCTCATCTCACTTCTGCTATTAGTGGCAGGAGATGTTGAGCCCAGTCCTGGACCTGTACACCCTCCTTCTACTTGTCGCCCCAAAGGGTTGAGAGTGATACTCAGGCAGTAGGGTGAAGCACAGGGGACTGTGGTGTTGGGAGACTGGGGGGGAAGAGTTTGGGAGGACTGGGGACTGTGTGCCCAGGATAGGCATCACCTAAATCTGGTAGGGAAGGAAGTTCTTAAATGGGGGATGACAGATTTCATTCAGGCTAGATGGTTTAAGCTTGTGAAGGGGAAGGGGAAGGGGCACTAGAATGGTCCGACCATTCATACATGGGGTAGGACTGGCCTGCAACCCCATAGAGGGGGGACAAATGATACCGTAGGGGAGGAGTGTGGATGGACATATGAAAAATCTGGGAGAATATGGTAAAGGGGCGGTAGGGACAATGGTTGGAGGGTGGCTTTAATAATGCCAGGAGCCTGGGGAATAAAATGCCTGCATTCCAGGCCATGCTGGTTTAGGGTTGGGTGGATGTAGCAGCAGTCACTGAAACTTGCCATGGCTGGGGCCTTAATCTGAGTGGGTGCCTTGTGCTATGGAAAGACAGAAAGGTGGGCAGAGGGGGAGGAGTAGCAATGTTCATCAGAGATAACATCGAGATTATGAGAGTGGAGGAAGCAGAGGGCAACGTGGTGGCCCTATGGGTCAGCTTGCAAACCCCGTGGGAAGGAAGATCAAGTTGGGAGTGGTATATAGGCCCCCAGGACTAGCAGAGGACCTGGAGGTTTGCCTGATGGCTAGCATTAAGTGGCAGTGTGGATTGGAAGGGGAAGGAGTGGTGTTGATGGGGGACCTAAATATGCCAGCTACTGACTGGGGTACTATGACGTCCACTGTAACCAGGGAGTAGAAGCTGCTGGATGGCTTCCTGGACACATTCCTCAATCAGCAGGTGATGGACCCAACGAGGGAAGGTTGTATCCTGGATGTGGTTTTAACAGATGGAAATCTTGTACGAGATCTGGTTGTGGAAGAACCCCTGGCTAGGAATGACCACAACATAGTCTGGTTTCAGCTTAAATTGGGGGGGAAGGGGATCGTTCATGGACAATGATAGTTGATTTTAGGGGACAGACTTTCAGAACATGGGGGAAATTGTCAATGGGCATTTGTAAGAGATAAAACCAGGTTTGGACATAGAAGGTAGGTGGGAGATCATAAAGTGGAGGCTACAGGAGGCCACCAGGACCTGTGCAAGAGTGAAGCACAAAGACAGTAGGTCTCGTAAACCATGCTGGTGGACCAAGGAGGTCCAGGAGGTGGTAAGGGAGAAGAAGGCTACCTACAGTAGGTACAAAAAAATGAGAGGAGACAGGGATAGAGAGAACTAGCACCTTGCAACCAGGAAAGTCACCAGCGTGGGAGGGGGGCAAAGGCCTGGAAAGAGCAGAGGCTGGCACAGGAGATATGGGGTGGGGAAAAGGGGTTCTTTAGGTATATTGGTGAGAGGAGGAAGGTCAAGGGCCAGCTCAGTAGGTTGAGGACAGCTGGGGGGTGGGTGGAAGGGGCTGGAGAGCAGGCAGAGGTACTGAATGAGTACTTTGCCTCAGTGTTCACAAGGGAGGAGCCTGTGGAACTTATAAAAAAGGGGCCGAAGGACACAGAAGGCACAGCAGACCTGACTATTGTAATAACTGCTGAAGAACAACCCACTGGGGAGGTAGGCCAGGGGTGAGGTATCAGGCTGGTTCTGCTGAAGGGGCGGGGAGAACAGATGCTGATATTCCTGTCAGTCGGGTGTGGGAAGCCCTTAAGTCCCTAAAAAAGGATAAATCTCCGGGCCTGATGCTATTCATCCCAGAGTACTGAGGGAGTAGGTGGATGTTTTGACTGCGCCATTGGCAGATCTCTTTAACTTGTCGCTGCAGACAGGGAGGGTGCCAGGAGATTGGAGGCAGGCGCATGTTGTGCCCATCCATGGGGGGGGGTCAAGAGAGAAACCAGGAAGCTATAGACCCATCAGTTTGACATCGGTGGTGGGGAAGGTAATGGACAGCATACTTAAGGAAAGGCTGGGAGGTTTCTTGGAGGAGATGGATTACCTGGATGACTGGCAGCATGGGTTTGTGCCAGGTAGATAGTGTCAAACAAAACCTGTAGAGTTCTATGAGTGGGTGACATCAGCACTCGACAGGTGGAGACCAGTGGATGTACTGTTCCTAGACTTCAGCATGGCATTTGATTCAGTCCCTCACATTGGCCTAAGGGAAAAGCTGGGGGATGGGGGTAGGCCCATTGAATCATTGATGGTTAGGTGGATTGGAAATTGGCTTTCAGGTCACATTCAGTGGGTAGTGGTCGGAGGGGAGGTCTTGTCCCCAAGGGAGGTCATAAGTGGGGTTCCACAGGGATCAGTCCTGGGGCCACTCCTGTTTAACACCGACATCTCCAATATCAGGGACAGTATCGGATGTGAAATGAGTCTCTTTGCGGATTACTCTAAGCTGGGGGCGGTGGTGGATGGGGAGGAGGGGAGAGTGGCCCTGCAAGAGGACCTGGATACTCTGGATAAGTGGTCCTGCACCTGGAAATTGAAATTGAACTCCTCCAAGTGCAAGGTGCTATACCTAGGGTGGGAAAACCACAACTATGTGTACACCCTAGGGGGGGATGAGTTGCAGGCCACAGCAGGGGAAAGAGACCTAAGAGTCTTGGTGGATGTTAACATGAATAATTCAGAGCAGTGCAGGAGGGCTGGGGTCAGGGCAAATAGGATGCTGGAATGCATCGCTAGGGGATTTACCTCAAGGAACAGGGAGGTGATTTTGCCACTGTACAACAGGCTGGCTAGAACACATCTTGAGTACTGTGTGCAGTTCTGGAGGCTGCACCTAAGGAGGGACATCCAACTCCTGGTGAGGGTTCAGAGGAGAGCAACCAGAATGATCCAGGGCCTGGGGGATATGACATATCAGGAATGACTAGGGGAGCTCAACCTGTTCTCGCTGGAGGAGAGGAGGGAACAGGGGGACATGATTGAGGTATTCAAGTACCTCAGGGGAGTAAATAAGGTAAGCCGAGATAGAATCTTTCGACTGAAGGAAGGTGGAATCACTAGAGGATACAGTTGGAAGATTGAAGGTGGTAGGATTAGGGGGGAAAGGAGGAGGAGGTACTTCACCAAAACAGTGGTGGAACTGTGGAATGCACTGCCTGGGAAGCTGGTACAGGCAGCTACGGTGGAGGGATTCAAGAGAGGGTGGGAGAGATATAGGCAAGGGGTGAAGCAGAGACTGGTTTGCCCAGGGGGGGCATGACTGGAGGATGGAGTAAGAGTGGAGGGAGAGAGAGACAGAGGGCTACAGTACCCAATCAGGGTGCTGAAGCACGAGCAGACTTGATAGACCAATAGGCCTACTCTGCTGGCATCTAGTATGTTAGTATGTTAATGCCTGAAGCCTCCTCCCCAAGATCGAGCATCTGCAGCCACTCATGGTTAATCTTCAACCAGCTGTGCTAATTATCTCAGAGTCTCGGCTTTTCCCTGAAGATCCCTGATTCTACAGTCACTATACCTAGGTACACCCTCACCTAGAAGGATCATGCCTCAAAGGGTGGTGGTGTTGCCATCTACCTCTCCTCTACCTTCCAGTTTGTCCCTGTACTCTATATCTCCTCCCCCTCAGCATATGAATTCCTTCTCAAACTCTCCCCTTTCTCTGTCCCTTTCTTTGTTGCTGGCGTCTATTGCTGCCCTGGCCTACCTACCTCATCTGTCACTGAACTCCTGACCACTATCTCCACTCATGCCTCTTCCAGTGAATTACTCATCCTTGGGGACTTTTATATGAACTAGCTCTCCCCCTCTTAATTTAAAATCTGCCAAAATATTAAGTCCTTCTGTCTAACTCAATTAATCTTCAACCCTACTGGACACGATCATAAATCCCTAAATCGCGGTTGGCTCCATGATGCTGGGCAATAGGGGATTGCCTGGCATGCTGGCGAACAGGGTTCACACTCAAGCCTGGGATGACAAGAGCGGAGGCCAGCAGGGAAGGGTTTGAGCATTTGTGGGCCGCATACCTAATGGGGGGGTTAGAGCCTGCGTCACTATGATGTGGCTACTGGTAGCCAGTCACAGCGACCTTGTGGTGTGGGTGACCACATGCCAGGGTGTGCTCACCAGAATGCTGCATGCATATGGCCATCTTGGGAGGGGGATGGGTAGGAGAAAATGGGAATGCCTGCTCAGCCTACTGGATAATGGCAGCCAGTCCCCCCACCCACCACACAGCCTGGGAGTGCCCATGATGATTCCGATCAGTGTGCCCCAGCAAATTCTCCATGACTTCTGGCAAGCACTCCCCTCCCCTGGTGCCCGCTATAGGTGGGGTAGCCCCCTGCAAAGGGGTACATCAAGCAAACTGGGGGCCATGGGTATGGGATGGGATGGTGGTGGGAGGTACCTGGTGGGTCAGAGTGGTCCATGGCAGCCCGAAGGAATGGCCGACCAAGGGGCTGGTGGGAGCATAAACAAATAACACACACAAAAGAAATCCCTAAATCACTCCTTGGTGGACTGGGCTCTTAACTTTCATCCATAGATGCCAGCACCCTCCCTGACTCCATTTCTGACCACCACATGGTCTACTGCATGCGAAAGATACACCAGCCCAAAGCCCCTCCCAAACTCCTCCAGATCTGATCATTCTAGTCACTGGACTTGTCCTCCCTCCATACAGATTTGGTAGCTACTGACAGGTCACACATCTCTTCTGCCAGATCCGTTAACTCAGCCCTTGACTACTTTAACACCAGATACACTGAAATTTGGGATTGACATGCCCTCTTAGGAAAACCAGGGTCCAAGGTTACCATCTCACTTGGATTTCTGCTGAGTTAATGGCCTGCCTATGTGCACATGATCTTGCCTGGAAGACTCACAAGTCCACTGGCTCCCCCGCTGACTTGCTTCAGTACCATGCCCTTCAGAATGCCTGTACCAGAGTCACTAGGCTTACCAAGGCTGAGTATTTGTCCTTCACCTTCCAGAACAACCTTAACTACCCCTCTAAGTTCTGGAAAGTCATCCATGCCTTTTTCTCTCCCCCAACCCAGTCCTCCTCTTCGGTCCTCAAGGTAGGTAACATCCCCTCTCTGTTGCCTCTGAATTCAACTCTTTCTTCACCTCCCATGCCTCTTCCCTTCTCCCCTCCCTCCACCCCGTTCCCCTTCTCTTTTTCTCCTATCTCTACTGCTGACATCCTCCAGGCCTTCCTTGTGCTAAATCCTCTCAAGGGTCAGGGCCCTGATGGTCTTAATGCCAAACTTCTCCATCTCTCTGCCTCTTCAATTGCCCTTCCAATCACCTCCCTTCTTTACCTCTCTTTCACCTTACCTCTGTCCCCAATGCCTGGAAACAGGCCACAGTCATACTCCTTCTCAAAGGTGGAGACTCCACCCATCCTGGCAACTATTGCCCTATCACCCTCCTTGCCACCGTCGCTAAACTTCAAGAACACCTTGTATTATCTCAACTCTCCCCCTTCCTGGACTCCTCCTCCTTTACCCCCTTCCAGTCTGATTTCCATAAATACCATTCCACCTCCTCCTCCTCCTTTCTCCAGCTTACTGATTCTCTTCTCTCAGACATGGATCAGGGCCTATTTCCTCAGCCATCTTTGTTGACTTGGCCAAAGCCTTAAACAGCATTGCCCACCCCCTCTTCCTAGGCAAGCTTAAGGCAGTGGGGCTCTCTGACTACTCTACTAATTGGTTCCATTCCTACCTTGAGGGTAGGACTCAATCTGTTAGAATTGAAGACTCCCTATCCCCCCTCTTCCTATCACTACTGGTGTCTCCCAAGGGTCTGTCCTTGGTCCGATATTCTTTTCATTCTTCCTGAATGAGATATGATTCTTTTGATCACTGGTTCGTTCCCCTCTGATCTGATAGTCAGGCTCCAACTGGACTTCAGCAATGTCCAGCTGTGGTTCCAACCTAATCAGTTATCACTTAATGCCAAGAAAATGGTCTCCATGACCTTTGGCACCAGACAGAAGCTCACAAAGCTTATTGCTCTCCCGTCGTTCCACACCTTAGATAGGGCCACAATTGATGATGTTCCCTTATTTAAGTACCTATCAGTCTGGCTGGATCATCTTCTCAACTTTTCTGGGCATGTGGACATCATCCATTAACAACTTCACCCTAAACATGCTGCATTATGCAGGAAAAGAGGTTGCAGGAGGGTTAGGCAGCATCCAGATGAGTTAGCCAAGCTCCGAACATTTAAAGTCAGCAAACCACAGAGTAAATCATGCTGAGGCTGCACCCGGGGAAATAAATCAAACCCAAACATTTGGTTGTCTGATTAAAACAAAAATCACATTTATTAATGCAAAGCTACATGGTGCAGCACATCCCAACTGAACGCCAAACGATTTTGACTAATCTCATGCTCTTCCTCAAGGCATGAGGAATAGAGGTTGCATTCCTCTTCCTGCTTGCCAAGCTGTAGTCCAGAAAATGATTCTCCCACTTTTCAACTTTGGTGACATTGTCTAAAGTGCTGCTTCAAAGTATACCCTAGCCAGACTGGACCCCCCCTATTTTACTCCTTCTGTCATTTTGCCTTGGACTATCCGACCTACACCCACCACCGCTCTCTCTATTCCTTCCTGTCCCTTCCCTCCCTTAATGCCAGATGCCTTGTTCACTGCACATTCTTTATCTTTAAATACTGGCTTGGCTCCCTCCCCTCCTGCTTTACCTCTTCTTCTTCCCACACCCCCGCCTTCCTCTTACTCCCTTTGTAACCCCGGCTATTGCCCCTTGCACTCCCTTCTTGAACATCATGAGCTGGCCAGGCTGCTTTCTCTTACCATTTCTCCAAACTATGTAACTCCTCCCTCTAAACATCTGCTCTGTTTCATCTTAGCACTCACTCTCCTCCCTACTCCATGACTTCTCTACTCTCACCTGTACCCAATACCTGTCCCTGTTCCTCTACTTTCCACATGCTAACCCCATCTCCTCCCACTTCCCTTCTCCTCCCACTTCCTTTCTGCTATCCCCTACTACCCTGGCACCTGGCTCCATTCCTCCCATCTCCTCCAGCTTCCCTTCTGCTATCCCTTGCTACACTGGCACCTGGTTCCATTTCTTCCATCTCTTCCCACTTCCCTTCTCCTATCCCCCACTACCATGGCACCTTGCTCCATTTCACCCATCTCCTTCTGCTTCCCGTCTGCTATGCCCTGCTACCCTGGCACCTGGCTCTGTTTCTCCCTCGAAGCCCACTGGATAGCTTTCTCTGCCTCTCCCTCTTATTACGCTTTGCACTTTATTTGTTCCTCCTTGATTACCCCTGGGTTAAAACCACCTCCTTATCCTTGCGTAAATTGCATTAAAAATTGCACAGCTATTGTATAATTTGCTTTATGAATGTAGCTTAGTGTCTGTTGCTTCCTTATATCTGTCATATAATTTACTGTTTAGGATTATTTTACATTTTCTACCCTTCCCTTTTCCCAAAGCTGCATCAGGAAATGAGCTGTTATCAGCTCAGTATGCCTTTCCTGGTGAAACTTGTGACATACAGAAATAAATAAATAAATAAATAAATAAATAAATAAAAATACTCATTGCTGGAGGATGAGGGGATGGGGGTAGATAATTACAGTAGGGTTTAGCAACCAAATGACATCACAGAAGTGGAGACACAATGCTATTTGGCTAACAAAGCAGTGAGAAAACCCCTCAGGGTGGAAATTCCTTCCAATTAAGATGGAAAACACTTCTGGGAAGCAGCAATTAAGTCTTTGGAACAGGAACTATGTGCACCAAAACTGTGAATTAGTTCAGAGGCTCCGCCTTCCAGTTTCTGAGCTGCTATATAAAAAGTATCATTGATGGGGATCAATTAAACTGGACAGCAAAGGCAGACAGAAGGCAAGGAATCCATGCTCACAGGTACAGGACAACTTCAATATTTATCTGTCTTGAAAGATAAAAGTGTGACTGCAGGTAGAAGTGCACTATAGCTAGATTACTTGTCAGGTTCTGCAAAACCTTGTTGTTCTTGAGATGGGCTATATGTGTAAAAATGTCTGAGCATTGTCACAAGGTGTGGGTCTGGGAGGACCTAAAAGGGATATTCTGACCAATATTACCAGGAATCAGATTCAGGATCCCAAGTTCTGATTGGTTCAGATACACCTTAGAAAGAAATCATTTGGAGCATGCCACACACCAATACTAAAGGCAGAGTATCTTATTAGAGTTAGTATTATTTTTTTATTATGATTATTATTATTAAACAGATGCAACACAACTAGAAACAGTCTTTACATAAATAACAGCAATATAAATGATGTCTACATTTTTAAAAGTTTTGAAAAAATACGTTAATGCAAGAAGACAGTCAAAGATAAACATTGTGATTGATTAATATGCAGGGATACACGGTTAAGATATATAATTTCTTTTTCCAGTCTGGCCCTGCTGAATTAGTGGCTAGCCATGGTATAATATTTATTTTGTTTTGAAATTTTGCATATCACAATAGTCTCAGGTACAATACAGTACGTGGTTTACAGGAAAGTTCCAGAGGGACAGTTGCAGCAAGGTTATTTAAAGCTTAAAGAAACTGTCACAGTTCAAGGTACAAAATATATGTGCAGTAAAAAATTTATACAAAACAGAAGGCAAGTATAAATTATAAAACGAATGCAGTTGCACCCTTATTCTCATTTATGCAGTGAAAACAAAATAACACCACCAGTAATTTTAAAGAGTATTTTAACAAGGCACTGTCCAACAGAAAGTTCCCCTAGGTGGGACAGTCCTGTTACAGTGACTTGCAGCTGTTGCTCAGTAATTAATTCCCTTTAAACTCCAGAAAAGGTAACAGACAATACACAGCTCCGACCTCATTACTGTAGGGGCACACACTAAAACTGTAGGTGCTGTTTAAACTCTACTTTTGTTTAAGACATATTAAAATAGTGGTTTCAGGGCAGAGTTTTGAAAAACTAAAAAGTAGATCATAGATTGTTCAATATTTTGTCTGTGGGCTTGCAGTTTCTATGAAAGACTAAACAAGCACACATTAAAACAAATAACTCTTAATCTGTTTGTTATGGTGTGGTTCTTCATTGTCACAAATGGCTTATGGCCTCTGCCTTAAAGTCTGAATGTAAGATTTATCATAGAAACCTGCCCGCAGAAAAGGACCATACAGCCCATCGAGTTTGCCTGAAAAAAATGATACTTGTGAGATGGTTATTTGCAACATCCACTAAAAAGGGTTGCAGATTTAACTTTTTGCTGATAAACCAACTTTATAACATGGAGAATATATACAGGTGCCGAATAATCAGGCACCTGATTCACAGATCAGAACCAGTTGGCAATACAAAGAAACTGGGCTAAGGTATTTTCCATATCTTCAACCTCATCTCTGCCACTCGATTTAGACTGTGAAGGAAATCATAAAATGGTGTAGAAGCCTGTGGCACAGCAGCACCCACCCCCCAACTGCAGAGTGAAATTTTATTTGAACATACACAGAGTAATGCCTTACTCATTTTTAAATAAAGAGTCTGGATTTTTTTTAAAGTTGTTAACACCCAACAGCTAATTTAATATTTCTATCGTTATTTTTACCAGGTTGGGTATGTCCTTATCCTCTACCTCAGGGAAGTTGAAATTATATGTTTGTAATACATGATTTTTAGTTTCAGCAGATGCACTTTTATTTTATAACATATACAGTACTTTGCTTAGTTATTCTAATATATCTGGGATCTGCTGCCTCATTTGCCTTCTGGGATCCCATGGTAAACAAGCCTTTGTCTCAGTGGGTTAGTAATAGTAGTGGAGATTTATTTATAAGAAAATATAGTTGTAAAATGAACAAAGGAACCAGAAATTGATGCAATAATACAATGTGCAAATCTTAAAAAGTGCGAAGAGGTTATTTATGTTTTTGTTTATTTATTTAGTTTTTGTTTAGTTCTTGTTGACTGGGAAAGGAGGACTAGGCAATACTGCCTATTTTCAGCCTTGTTCGGGGGGGGGGGCTACAGATACAAACCAACTGAAACTGAACCTGATTTAGCTGTGGGGTGTGCACTTTAGTGAATGTGGGAAATTCGGCCAGGACTCCATGGAAATTCCCATAGTCTTCTGGAGAATTGTCATGGGAACTTTAATGTTCTCTTAAACAACCACCAAAAATGGAGCTGGGACCTCGGTTTAATGTTTCATATTAAAGATGGTGATAGCCCCATGTAAGGTTATTTCCTATATTCCGTTCTGGATAAATTAATAGTGTAAATTAATAAATATAAATATTTTTCTATGTGTTTGCTAGCTAGACCCTTAACAAACATATGTTTTCAAGTGTGACCTACTTCAATAAAGTTACAGATAAGGGAAAGGGAAAGGTGAAACTGTTTAACCAGGAAAGACACACTAAGCTGAAGCTTGTTTCCAGGTGCGACCTGGGAGCACAAAGAAGTTAAGTGACTTCCTCAGGGTCACACAGTATGCAAGTGGGGACTGCGGGATTCAAACCCAGGTCTCCATGTTTGCAGTTCAGAGCCCTAAGCTGTACCACACTAGATAATTTCAAGACATGCAGAATAACTAGCTATACAAAAATTGCAAATTATCTAAAAGAACAAGAAGGTTCTTTTAAACACATACTTACACAATAAAACATTGATTGTATAGGGCACAGTATTAAACTATATGGTAATGAATTCCCAGATTTTGTTACTCAATATATAAAGGGTCTTTGCCCTTGATAGGTTGTTATATAAATTTATTTATTTATTATTTGATATATCGGTTTACAACCTTTGAGCCAGAGGCTCATTTCCAAAGTTACCTCGTCACATGTTAGACAGAAGCAAATACAGACAGGGTATAACAACAGTCACATAAAGCATGTGTTACAGACATTTGTCACTGACATTATTTACAGTATTTACATTAAGTACAGGATGTAGAATTTTCAGGCATTATTTACAATATTTGGATGACGAAGTTTACATCATCACAGCAGAGAGACATTATTAGCTTGAGAAAGCATCTAACAAGAGTAGTCAGTCCTATTCATGGGTTTGGTACTATTGACGTAGGTTGCAATCCATAATGGACTTTGTCATAGAGTTTGGATCAGAGAGGGTGAGAGAGTGAAATGTTAGTTGCAGTTACAGTAGCGGATATTGAAGAGGTGGTTGCGAAGAGTGGTTTTGAAGTGGGCGATCTTGGGTGCACTAGTGATGGTGTTTGGGAGTGCATTAAACCATGTGGGGGACCTGTAGTGGAAAGATCTCTGAGCAAGGGAGGTTTTTACCCTGGGCACAACCAGTGGTGTTTTCTCTGAGTTGCGGGTGGAGATAGTGGAGGTGGCAGGATGAAGAGAGGCAGAGACCCCGGGGGGGGAGACAGTTCAAGCAGTATTTTCTTGGACAGTATGCAGGTCTAGTAGCGGAGCCTTTCATCAAGGTTGAGAAGATTGGCAGAGGTATAGAGGGAGCAGGTGTGAGTGAGCCTAGGTGCACCAGTTAGGAGCCTGCAGGCCTTGTTTAAGGAGACCTGGATTTTCTGGAGTGCGGAGTTATCTGCCGCCCCATATACAGGGAGGCTATAGTCCACTAGGGATGGTATTGATGAGGTAATGGCAAGCGTGTTGGTAAAGGAGTCCAATCCAAGTGTTTGTTGCAGCACCAAGGGTGTTTATGTGGTCATGGAAAGTAAGGGCAGAGTCGAGGGTAAGTCCAAGATAATTGTAGTTGGATACCTGTTCAAGGGGGTGCTGGGTGCTGGGGAGGATGCAAAGAGGTGCACTTTTTGCTTTGTTTTGGTGGTGAGAGAAGATCATTGATTTAGTCTTTTTTAAGTTTATGACCAGTCTACGGTCCTTAAACCATGTTTCAGCCTGGGAGAAGGCATGTTGGAGGGAGTCCTGAAGGGGTGTGGGTTTATGATGCGAAGTAAAGAGCACTGTATCATCTGCATATAGTAAGATTTTTGTGGAGCAGACCTTTGGTAAGGAGTTTAGATAGAGGGAGAAAAGAAGTGGCCCCAGGATAGAGCCCAGGGGGCACCCCAGAGTGGGCGGGTAGTGTGTCAGATAGGGTTCCATTAATTTTGACGCATTGGGGCCGGACGGAAAGGTAACTGGAGCACCAGGCTAGGGGGCCTGTGGAGAAACCTAGTTGGTGGACAGAGTCGAGAAGGAGAGGGTGGCAGACCATGTCGAAGGCATTGGATAGGTCTATGAACTAGGTCTATAAATTATTACAAGATTAATATGTTTCAAAAATCTAGTGTAGTACAGATTAAATAGCAAGGTTATGAGATTTTGCCATCCCATGGAGCTTTTATTTATTTATTTTTTTATTTATTAAATTCTCGGATTACAAATACCTTTGAGCAGAAACTGCTTGTTTACAAAGGTTCCACGTCAAAGGATGAGGGTCAACATACATACAGAGGTAGTAAAAGAATGCACAATAAACAACCAAAACAACTAAAAGAAAAAATAAAGATACTCAGTTATAACATACTTTGAGATAATATTCATAAAGCGAGCACAGCTGAGTAGGCAGCTGGCTAGGTAACAATAAGAGATAGAGAGCACCATAGGCAGTTAGTTTTGCAGGCATGCGACCGGAAGAGGAAGTTGGCAGGCTAATGGGCCACTGTCCGATGGTGGTGGAAAATGTCCTGTACCGGTGGAGATGTGAAGCAGGAAAGGAGTCACAAGGAAGGCCCAGTGCCAGAGGGAATGAGACTGGGAAAGGGCAGGCTGTGAGACATGAGTGAGCTGGGAGGTGTTTAGAGAGATCTCTGTTCAACAAAGCAGTCACATTGAGTGGTAGAGGTAAGGTAAAGTTTGAGATTCCTTTTGAAGGGTCCAAGTGTAGTAGAGGAAAGTGCTTCTTTATTGAGGGAATTGAACCATTGAGTGGCTCTATAGATAAAGGACCGCTGACCATGGAGGTACGACATCTGGGAACCTGAAAGGTTAGAGATTGGGCACCACGTGTTTGTTGAGTGCCACTGTAGGTAGTAAGGAGTGAGCTAACACCAGGTGGCATGAGACCAAGGAGAATCTTTTTGGTAAGTAAGCAGGTCTGGTATTGTATTCTGCTGCGTGGGGTAGCCAGCTGGCCTGTGCATAGGAGTCACAGGTGTGAGTTTGTCGGGCTGCACCTGTCAGTAGTCTACAGGCTTTGTTGAGCAACTGAGATCTCACGGAGGGCACTTGTTGGGGCAGAGCCATAGATGGCAAGGCCGTAGTCAATGATAGAGGTGACAGAGCTGTAGATGGCTAGTTTAAAGCATCCCAGGCATTCAGTGCTTGTGTTTGTGTAGTAGTCCAATCCGTATATTGGCAGTCTTGGCAACAGTGTCAATATGCCGAGTGTAGGAGAGGGTACTATCCAGGGTAATACCAAGGTACTTGAACTCCTTGACATGTTAGAGTGGGTTCCCAGTGTGGTTCTTGATGGTGAGGGACTGAGAGTTGTGCCTGCTCTGTCGGTTACAGAAGGACATGGCTTTAGTCTTGCTGTGGTTCAGGACAAGTTTATGAGAATTGAACCAGTCTTCGATGCGATTGAAGTCGAGCTGCAGCTGGGATTCAAGGACTGTAATGTCATGGTGGCTGGAAAACAGGACTGCATTGTCTGCGTATAGTAATATTTTTTGGTGGCAGGCACTGGGGAGATTGTTGTTGAAGAGGGAGAAGAGTAGAGGGCCCAGAATAGACCCCTTGGGGACTCCAGAGTGGATCGGTTTCTCATCCGAAGAGATCCCTGCAATCCTTACACGTTGGGTACGATTATCAAGGTAGCTGGTGAACCATGGAAGGGCATCGCTGGAGATCCCAATGGAGGACAGTTGCTTGAGCAGTAGGGGGTGGTTAACTGTGTCGAATGCCTTGGTAAGTTCTATAAATACTGCCCCTCCACAATTCCCTTTGTCAAGCGTGGCATGGATGAAGGTTGTAAATTCCAGTAGTGCAGTGGTGGTGCTGTGCTCTTTTCTGAAGCCATGCTGCTCTGGGCACTGTACATTGTACTTATCCATGAATTTAACTAGCTGGTCCAACACTATTCAGCCCAGCGCTGGATAGTGTGGAGAGTGAGATAGGTCTGTAATTGTCTGCAGTGTCCTATCTCCACTTTTGTCAACTGGTGTGACAGTGGCTTTCTTCAGAGAGAGGAAATGGCCTAATCTAAGTGAGAGATTAAAGATCTTTGTAAGTGGTTCTAAGATTTCATCGAGGACTTGTGCCAGCAGTTTCAGGTCAAGGGAGTCACCACTGTACCCTTGTCCCCTAAGTGTATTCATCTAGCCAAATAAACCAGTATAATAATGCTGCCTCTGTTCAAAGTTAAGCCATTTATTTTGGAAAATATAATACTATAATAATATAATGAGGAGTCGATATGTCAATATCCTGTACAAAGTGATAGGCCTTCATAAATATAATAAAGAACTACAATAAATAAATACTATAAATAATAAATATCAAAATGATAAATAACTAAAGAAATACAATAAAGAATAAAGAATACTAATAATAAATTATACAACAAATAACCCAAATAATACAATAAAAATGCTATCTTACAAAGAAAATTCTATGGGCTGGACTTTAAGAAATGATGCTTTCAGAGTCATCTTCACTTCAGTGGGGTGCAATTGTGCATGTCATGTTGTATGTTGTAAATAACCCACCTCTCAAGTAACTGTTTAGTATACTATGCCCCCTGTCCCCCCCACGTAAATGGAACCACGCAGAATAGCTATATAGTGTATGGTGGAATGCTGTTCCACATGGAAATCCATGCCTGGAACAGCGCTGTTGTGCTGCACTCGGTGCGTCACGATCTTGTCATGCTGCATCGAGTACATCACTGGTGCAGCACAAGATTGAACGCATACGCGCATGCACAATTGAGCGGCCCACAGCTATGCAGAAGTCAGCGTGCTGCTACACATCCCAAAGTAAGCCTTAGTTTTACTTGTAGACTTGTTTGGGAGATCACGGAGTGCTGATTATGGTTGCCCATACTCTATAAAAGATTGTGTATGAAGAACCATACACAAACAATGCAGCTGTAAGATCTCGAGGTTACCATGGTAACGGACCTCTCGAGCTGCGCTCTCAAGGTCTCTGGTTACCACGGAAACCTCTCAATCACAACTGCCTTGTTGTGTATGATTGCTCATACACAATCCTCTATGTTTTCTAACATTGTGGCATTTTTTCTTACATAATGTTTTTTAATGACTACCTTTTGATGTTTATGACAAACAGCAATCGGACCAAAGCAGTGTTATCTTGTAGTATATGCCATGAATGACAGTCAAAACAGTTTCATCTAGAAGTAAATGCCATGAGTGACAGTCAGACCAGTGTCACCTGTAGTACATGCTCTGAATGACAGTCAAAACTGCATTAAGTAACAGTAACAGCTATAGTCCGCTGGGAGGGCTTTCCTAAAAATGTTGGGGATGGTGGAGGACCCCTCTCACTGTGGAAGGCTACACCATGGCTACTAGTTATGCTCTGCCTTGGGCCACATTTCAAATGCCCACATCCTTAAAATCCCACAACAGCATATTTTAATCCCATGTCATAACCTTCTTGAGATAGTTTAGGTTTGGGACACTTTTTAAAAATAAAAAAAGTTCCATGGAAGGTTTTGCTGCATAGTAACACAATGTTTGTGGTAGTAAAGAGGACTTGGGGCATCTTTTATTTGGTGTGCATTTGTTTGTTTTCTAACTTTCGGGTAACTGGGCAAGTCTGCTAGAGGAACTAACCCCATTTACAGGGGCAACTAAGACAAATACAACACATCACATACAAAAAATATTTGGCTCACTTCTCGAAGCCCTTAGAATGACGCAAGGTGCCTGTGACAAAGATAACAGATGCAAGTGGCACCTTGTGTCTAAAAATGCACTGGGGGCTATTCTAAAAAGCAGCCTGTTTCAAACGCAGGCTGCTGGCCCTAAAGTGGGCATGCACCAGCTTTGCACCACAAAATGGGCTGCAGCATGGTGCTAGGGGGATTGCGGCAGACATAGACTGCCACATCCCCAACCTTGCAATTCTTAAAACATTCCCAGAACACAATGGTCTAAGTATCATTAGACCAGCCAAGGGCTGGTCTAACACACCTAGAAATCCTATGAAGGGTACACCAATGTGCCCCCAGGCCTGCTCTCTTGTAGTAATAAGTAAGATAACCCAGGTGGTCTAGTGGACCGCTGGACCCCGATCCCCCATTACATCAATATTTAATATACCGGGTGGTCTAGTGAACCCCCCTCCCTGATCTCCATATGTATTTTATATGCCCTGGTGACCTAGCACCTCTCTGCCCCCAATCCCTGATCCCCCTGTCCTGTTATGAAGTATGAAATATTCATTGGTGGTCTAATGGATCCCCCAAGCCCGAGCCCAATCCCCTATTATATACTCTGAAATCAAATGGGTTAATAAAATTGACACCAAAATAAGAAAATAAAGATAGAATCATTTATTCAGCAGTGTCAGTGGCTCAGTAGGTAGCACACATGCCTCTGAGGCCGAGAGATCAGAGGGCTGTGGGTTCAGTTCCCACATCTGGCACTTGGGTTAATATCCCAGTACTGATGCTGTAGTGCAGCATGAGAGGGGTGCTGCACTTCTGAGGTGCCGTCTTTCGGATGAGATGTTAAATCGAGGTCCCATCTGCCTGGATTGGTGGTAGTTCAGGTGGATGTTAAAGATTCCATGGCACTTACTGAAAAGAGTAGAGGAATTTCCCTGGTGTCCTGGCCAAATTTCTCTCATTCACTAAAAATACCACCAACAGCTTAATCTGGTTTAAGGTCAGTTGCCATTCATCTGTATCCCCCTCCCGCAGGTCATGCCTGAAAATAGGCAGGATTTGTCTAGTGCACTAACTCGCTCAACAAAAATTAAATAAATTCATAACAAAAGACTTCATTTTCAGTGGACACTGCCAGCTATTTTTCTTTTTTTTTACCTGCTGCAAACTGATGTCTCTTGCCATCAGTGTGACCTTTGATGGCATGTCAAGTGCACGATTTACAAACCGCTACCACTAATTTCATTTGTCTTTTAAAAAGGCATTCTTTACATGCTGACCTTACTTCCTTGGCCCCACCTCAACCCATGCATCCTCAACTAAAAATGGTGCCACCGTTTCTGTAAACTCATGCACGAGTGAGTTGATTATTCTGTAAGCTGTATAAGTTATATTCAGGATATGAACATAAGTGTTGCGCTGAGCTCTGCAAAGAATACCTTATGTTAAAATTAGCATTATTTCATCTGCACATGGACATAGATACATAGACACTGTTGGCAGATAAGGGACTATGGCTCACCCAGTCTGCCCATTTGAGCTTGTAAGTTCCCTTTATGTTTTTCTAGAAGTCTGTTGCCCCTTACCCCTGACCTCCAGAATTCCCTTATGTCTAGCAAATGTATTCTTAAATCTTGTGATTGTTTCAGCCTCCACCACTTCCTCTGTCTATCATTCTTTCTGTGAAGAAAGTAATGTAAGTATTTTGAAAAGTAAAGCCATGACTCCAGGCATGTGCATCAGCCTACAGGAAAGTGGTGCGCTGTGCCACAATCAGTATCCGTGACTCAAGGAAGCTGCTCACACACTCTAGCTCAGGATCACACTGGACCTGGAGAAATGCATCAGCAGGTTTTTGTGGGTTGTGGGGGAACCACCTCAGTGCCATATGCCCAGCAGGTTTGTAACTTCTACATTTGGTTCCTAGTGTGATTCTGTGCTAAATAGTGTGTGCACATCACTTCTTTCTAGTCTTAAGTGTTCTGTCACTATGGCACCCCTACCCTATTGCAACATACAGCTATGTGTCCTGAGCATCCTGAGGACATCCTGTATTCCTATAAATTCTGTTCCTGCCTCCATTGATGTTGACAGTGAAAGTCTTAACAGTAATCCATTCCTTCCATAAGAGAACCTGGGCACTAGCTAGAAGCCTTAACAATGATGTGACAATGACTCACATTTAGTCTTTTGTGTGGTCTCTGTCTTGCACTGCCAGGTAATTGCAGCTCTTGAGGATGTGTTAATCAAAACAGACCATCTAGAGAACTGAGAGAGATTAGCGGGAAGATCACAGATTGCTAAAATAGGGAATTTGTATATTCCAAAAGCTTTGTTTGTACTGCATTTCTGAAGCTTCTTCAGCTGGTTTCTATGCTCATTCATTAGGCTGTCAGGACTTCGGTGACTCCCTAAACCTGCTTATGTTAATTTAAAATATTTTTTGTTTACAGCCACATGCTGATGTATCACTCATTTTTTTAAAGTCCAGAGGCTCCATTTGTAAAGGTGTGGGAATGCTGCATGGTGCTTGCACCAAAAAGGAATAACACAAAGGGCACTATGCACCACACCATGCAACACACTATGCACCACACCATGCGCCACACCATGCTCCACACCATACACCACGCGCCACACCATGCGCCACACCATGCTCCACACCATACACCAAACCATACATCACACCATGCTCCACACCATACACCACGCCATGCACCACACCATGCACCACACCATACGCCACACCATACACCACACCATGCCCCACACCATGCACCACACCATACACCACACCATACACCACACCATGTGCCACACCATGCACCACACCATACACCACACCATACACCACACCATACACCACACCATACACCACACCATGCACCACACCATACACCACACCATACACCACACCATGCACCACACCATGTGCCACACCATACATCATTTCCAATTTGCAGATGCTGCCTGCCCCAGATGGGAGGCCTGCCTGCACTGGTCGGGCTTGCACTGTACCTACATCAGCCACACCACTGTGCCATGGTGGAGGGGATGTGTGCCACAGAAGAGCTGCAGTATCCCCTATGTTGGGAATTATGACTCCCATCAATATCCACCAGATGGAAGAAATATCTAAGAGATAGCATTAAAAAAAGGGACTTGAAAGACAAGACTGCATGTGTGAAGGGTACTTGATAAATCCAAAAGTCAAATGTTTTGGTATGTTCCAGGGTAGCTGCGAACTCACTGGAATTCATAGTAATTTTGCTCTTCATGTTTTCTTTGCAGTATAATAGAAGTTAAAGGCAATGTCAGGCCCTGAGGGATTTGCTGCTGTGTATTACAGCGAGCCAGCAGTGCTGGGACTCCTGAGTAATGCCATTAGTGCTTTCCTTGTGGCTCTACAAAACTTCGCCCAATTTCACAGCAGCATTCCAGCTCAGGGAGTGGAGAACATTCTGGCAGGTAAGAAACAGATTTTCCATGTTTAGTGTTTGGTGCCATTTTATTTTGGTTCAGGTGGGTTTGAAATAAGGATGGGTAATGGGGGCCATATCCCAGAATTCCAGAAAGAACTTTTATTTATTTATTCCTTTATTAATATTTCGGAGATACACCTTTGAACAGGAGCTCATTTACAAAGGTTCCACGTCATATATTACAGAGCAGTATTTGGCTGAGACAAGCAGTACAATGATTTGGACAAGCATTTCAACAAAATGACCTTCATTCAATCTAGAAACAGGTAAAGAGCCACTACAAGGTAGCACTGTCAGGGTAGGCAGGAACATAGGAGGGAATGGAGGGGGATAAGAGGCAGGTATTGGGAGAATGAGTGTGGGGGAGGGAGGCGGATGATGTGCTTTAACACTGGTGGAGAGGCAGTTATGGAAACAATCAGACCCGAAGGAAACCTACTGTTTCAGGCTCAGACAGCAGAGCCAGAATGCTGTGACTGAAGTGAGTGAGTGAGTGAGTTAGTAAGCTAGTAAGTTATGTATTTCATTAAACATATTTTACTAGGTAAGCACACAGAGCTCAGTGTTCATTTCCAGTTGTGACCTGGGGAGGGAGGGATAGAGAAATATGGAATCAATGCAGAGAGCATATAATTCAAATACACTGAGTGAATATCAGGAATTACACCATGGCAAGAAAAATTGTAGGATCCTGATTGGCTGGTGCTCTTAGACAAATCGATGTTATAACACAATAACAGCACTGTATCTAGACCAGGTACAAAAAGACCACATGACATGTCAAAAATCATTCCCCACTTATACTGCAAAGAGAAGCAAACATCACCAAATCCTTAGCCCATCATGGTTTAACCCCTCTCCCCAAACAGCATGCAAACATACGAGATTTGCCAGCAGATAAAGGCCTACAGGTCTATCAAGTCTGCTCGAATGTGCAGCTAGCACCCCTTATTTGCAGCTGCCTCTCCCTTCCACCCTTCCCCTTCATTGACCCTCCCCCTTGTCCTGTCCCATCCCCTTTTGAAGCAGTCCACTGTTCTACTGGATACCACTACTGCAGGTAATGCCTTCCACCCAGCCACCACCCTCTCTGTAAAAAAGTGTTTCCTCATCTCCCTCCTGAACCTTCCTCCCTCCATTCTCATATCATGGCCCCTGATGTCCCTCCCCTCCCTTACTTTGAACAGCCCCTCTGCACCTGTCATGTTTATTCCTTTCATGTACTTAAAGGTTTCAATCATGTCCCCCCTGTCCCTCCTCTCCTCCAGTGAGTACATGTTCAACTCCCTCAGCCTCCTCTCGTATGATAAGTCCTCCAGCCCCTTGATCATCTTTGTCACCCTGCACTGCACCCCCTCCAGTACCTTAATGTCCTTCTTCAGATACGGGCACCAGTACTGCATGCAGTACTCCAGGTGCGGTCTAACTAATGACCTATACAGTGGCAGAATCACCTCCTCCCTCCTTGAGGATATACCCCTTGCAATACAACCCGGCATTTTGTTGGCCTTTGCAGCTGCCTTCCTACATTGTGCAGAGTTGTTCATTGACCCTGTAATAAGCACCCCCAGATCCTTCTTCTCCTCCTCTATCTGGGCTAGCAGCACTCCCCCCAGCTGGTAACTCTTCCTTGGGTTCTTCAGCCCAAAATGCAGCACCTTGCACTTTTTGGCATTAAATCCCAGTTGCCAGGTGTCTGACCAGGTTTCAAGCTTTGCCAGATCATCCTGCAACCCCTGCCATCCCCCTAGGTTATCACCACTGCTCCTACCTTGGTATCATCAGCAAACAGACTGATCTTGCTCTTGATGTCCACTTGCTTCCCCACACAGAGCAAATATATTTCCCTATCACAACAAACAAAATGCATGTCATTTTCATGCCAGTTTTTTTTTTTTCCTGAACTGAGCAGCTTCGGTGAACCACGCAGACCAAAATTGCCGACCACACGGTTCATAGAAGCTGTTCAGAAGAAGGAAAAACAGACATGAAATTGTAATGTATTTGGAATCCTGTAGTTTTTAATACCTGGCAGAGAACCACCATCCATGACCTGCCATGTGCTTCCTTTACTCATAAGTTTGAAAAAAAATTGGCATATCCTTATCCTCCTTGCCACTGAAATCCTGTGACAGCGTGCTCACTTCCATATCCTGCAGTGTGTTTCAGTAACCACAGAAACAAAGAGTCATAATTTAAATTAAAAAAAAAGCAACAACAAAGAAACTTGAAGTACAGCCCCATTTAACAAGATGGCGAACAGCCATGGGGGAGGGGAACTGAAATCAGTCATCACAACAGCAGTGTCAGTGACTCAGTAGGTAGAACACTCGCCTCTGAGGTTGGGAGATCAGAGGGCTGTGGGTTCAGTTCCCACATCTGGCACTTGGGTTAATATCCCAGTACTGACACTGTAGTGCAGCATGAGAGGGGTGCTGCACTTCTGAGGTGCCGTCTTTCGGATGAGATGTTAAATCGAGGTCCCATCTGTCTGGATTGGTGGTAGTTCAGGTGGATGTTAAAGATCCCATGGCACTTATCGGAAAGAGTTGGGGAATTTCCCCAGTGTCCTGACCAAATTTCCCTCATTCATTAAAAATACCACCAACAGCTTAATCTGGTTCAAGGTCAGTTGCCATTCATCTGTATCCGCCTCCCCCGGGTCGTGCCTGAAAATAGGCAGGATTTGTCTAGTGCACTTACCCGGTCAACAAAAACTAAATAAATAAATAAACAACACATCAATAAAACAACTATAAGACATGGGAAACTAGATGCACAACATAATTCAGGTAGTAGCGCCACCTACTGGTGGAAAAATATACTGGACTTTTTTTTAAATATACACTTTCACACACCAAAAAATGAAAAAAAAAAACAAAATTTTTTTTTTAATTAATTAAAAATGAGCCATTGTATAATAGCAATAAGGCACTCCAGGGTGTGTGTGTTATTGTGTAATTACATCACTCCTGGGGTGGTGGAAACACTCAGCTTTGTCTCATCCTTCAGTCCACCTCAGGGGTGACGTTATTACACAATACCACTCACCCTGTCTTGCCATATTGCTTAAACATACAATTAGAACTGCGAGAATAGGAAATAATTACAGAGTGCATACAATACAAGGTTCATGAGTCTTTAAAATACTGCATACATTATTTGACAATAAAGAGTCAATTGGTTGGAGAAAACAAATAACCACTATAGCCTACCAAGAAGTACTGAAACTTTCAGTTTAAGTCTTTCAAGGGATTGAGTATCTCCCCATCCAGAAAGGAAATAATAAAAACATCTTTTAGAAGCCCCTAGTATAACAAAACAGTCTCTTGCATCACTTTTCACTTCAGTCCTGTAAAACCTGCTCCTTCAGCTGCCCCCCAATCACCAACACAGCCTAAACATCCAGCTCTTCCTTCTTCCATGTTTTCAGTTTACACATCCAGACCATCCAGAGGAATAAATGCCAGAAACAGACGCACCACCCCACTAGGAAAGGAGGGGAGCCTCACTTGCACAGTCGGGCTTTTAATTAGAGCTGTTCTAATAAGGCTAAACACTTCAGCTTCAAGTTGATTCTAAATTACAAGTACATTTTTGGGTGTTTGCAGAACCAATAAGTTCAGCTTCCCCCTTGCTCTTAGCACCCCTCAGTCATTTGAGGGGAACAAAAGTTCCTCCTATTTACTGATAGGTTTCGTGTGCATAACACCATTGACCATCAGTTTGACACAGCCCTGCATTGACAATGGGCTTAGCTCCCTTCATCGATGCTACCACTATCCTGGTTACAAACTATTTGGGTTGAAGAACAAATCGTACAAAGTAGGGACATGAAAAATTAATAAAAAGGTCTCTGGAACCTTAGGGAATCTGTGACGTGGTGTTCCTCAGGGTCTGATTGAACACACAATGGTGTAGGCATTAGTTCTATTGCCAGTTACAAATTGCTAAACTCTATGTGCAGGGCTTCCCCTTTCAAACTTTTATAGTTGCTACTCACGATTTCAGCATCCTGTTTAATGCAGTTGGTTTTAGCCAATGACAGTAGCTGTGAACGTGTTTCTGTACATGTCTGTATGACTGTTTGCATATATGTCTGTCATTGCATTCATCTACAAAAAGTGTGCGTGCCTGCATTGTGTGTGTGTGTGTGTGTGTGTGTGTGTGTGTCTATTTGTGTACGTGTCCTGATGATTGATTGCTAAAGCTCTTTTAGTATACAACCTGCCATTGCCAGTATATTTATGTTAATGAGTTGCAACATCTCATGGGGTGATTGTGCTATAATAATCCTTAAAGGTTAACATTCAGGTAAAGAGGCCTATACCATCTGAAAGCCCACTAAATGTTCTTTTCATCAAGGTAAGGGGCACACCGGTAACTAGTTGCAGAAATAAAGCTTACTAAGTTTGCTGTATATTGATAATACAACTGCTTCATTTCATGAAACATTGTGCTGTCATGGAGGTACAAGCTGTGCTTGATTACATGCAGTTAGGCACAGCATGTTCCTCTATGACATCACAAGGCTCCATATAATGGTGGCAGTGTAGTCTTAATATAAGACATGTTTAGTCAGCAATATATCTGGACTGCTTCCAGCTACAGGAAAGTTCAATATACCTGATATAAAGGCACGTTCATATGTTTCAGACAATGTGAGCCACTGTACATGAATGTTCCCCTTTAACTATTTAATGAATCGTGCCCTGCTATTGTCCCGACTTCCAGTCCCTCACTCCTCTATAGTGTTAGTGTGACTGTGTACAAAATGTTTGGGTTTCTAAAGCATGGGCAAACACATCATTTCATGTTTCATGTCATAGTTTGCAAGGATGGCTGAGCACAGAACCACCCACCTGACTGTTCTAAAAGCTCTGTTGGTAAGGAGCACATGCTCGGAACACAGCAGTCCTAGATTTTGATTCCTAGTTCTAATATTACGTTTCATTTGACATTTTAGGTAAGCACTAATAATTCTGCTACTGACTAAACCTTATCCATTTGTTTTACCTAGGTGTTCACCTTATTTTGATTGGGGGATTGAGTCAACTTGCTGCTGGGCTCCTCACATTCCGGAAGTATGACCACCTTGGAGCCGCAGCTTTTATTGTGTTCTCTGCTCTGTGGGTAGCTATGGGCACCTTCGAATAACTCTGGAGCAGCTCCCCACTTGCTAATATATCACAGCATCAGGATGCTATTATATGGTCAGCTGGACTGGAAAACAGTAGCCTGGTCCTCAACAGCACTCATCCTCATTCTCCATCAATCACAGAGTCAGCTGTAGCAGGGCTCGTGCCTTACATTGTTGTAGCTTTCATCCTCTCCTTCTGCTCTGCAACTGTGAACTACATCATGCCTTTTGTCTTTGGGGCAATCACACTCACACTGGTGTTCGAGGCAGTTGGACTGTTTGGCCAGTGGGGCCTCGTAGTATCTGGGATCCTGGAACTAGTCATAGTCATTTGTGGGTTGTACGGAGCCAAAGCACTTCTGTTCAAGGGGGTTACTCAAAAATATGTCATCCCAGGATTTGGGAATCCACTCTTTAATGTCCTGCTCCTGGGTACAGGCAACAGTTCATCTTCAAAAGTGATTGGAGAGGAAAAAAAGAAGAACACTAAATATGCTGAACCAATGGGGCTAGGGAACATGTGTGATGTCATTGCACCATTCATCTTCGCTTTCTATTCCTTTGGTTACATGAACACTTTTTTTGTTGGTGCTATTTGGCTCAGCATCATTGCCATTGCTCAGCTCCTCTCCAGCTACTACAGCTACTTACGAGATGATGCATAGTTCGCCACAAAGTTTGGTGTCCACAGTCTATACTGGCTGGTGAAGTCCTGGGAAGAGTTCACGTTGACTGTGTTCATTAAATCCACTGATCTAGATGAGAGCAGAGCTGGGATCATAGGGGACTGGTTCTTCCTGGCCACTGCTTGCATTTTGTGTGTGATGTCCCTGAACATAGACTTACTAGAGTTGGCCCACAATTGCCTTTTTGTTTTGCTCACCATTTCCACCATAAGTCAGATACCAATCCATGGGTCCCACATATTTTTCGGAGTCATCTGTTGCATCTACACTGCCCTCTCCTTATACAAGTCCTTCGCAAGCCTAATAAACTCAATAGCAGAAAAGGCTCTGATGCCTACAGAATCCAATGATGTTGTCCACCACACTTCAGAAACTGTTGTTCCATTTCAAGAGTTTCTTCACCAAAACCAAGTTTCCCAAGTTCCACCAGTGCACAGCTACCAGATGCTCTCTTCTATGTATGTAACGGCCTGGCTTCCCTCTCTGCCATCCAGGTGAATTTCATGGATCCCAACCGAGCCCACCTCACCATTCCCTGGGTGCTGATTCCTGGTGCTCTGCTTCAACTCTATGTGTCGAGAATTGAGGTCCAAGGCAACAGAAGGTTTGGTTCCATCCTGCCATTCTGTTATGCAGCCATCTGGGCCACCTGGACATGGCTATGCTTAGCAGGTATAGATCATTATGCTTTTTGGGAGTGTGTGTGTGGGGAAATGATGTGCTCATGTTGAATAAGATCTGCTAAAACATATATAACATTGGGAAGAGAGACCAAGACATGCGATTGGTCAAATGTGGTCACATGGCAGTGTATTATTCTAGCATACTTGTACAGGCCAGAAATACTTCACATTTTAAACTGTATTACTCTGTTTTAAAACTAAAACCAGGTGAGCAATTTTATGATCTCAGTTTCACTCTTCAGAATGTGTGTAATAGAAACATAGAAACAAAGAATTTGACATCAGATAAGGACCGCTTGGCCCATCCAGTCTGCCCATTTCTACCTACCTACTTGCTGTACACTGTTACATCAGACCTGCCTGATCTACAGGTTTTTCTCCCTTCCCCTTCCTTTCCACTATGATTCCTTTGTGCTTATCCCATGCATTTGTGAACCCCACCACTATTTTGCCCCCACCACCTCCACTGGAAGGCTGTTCCGGGAATCCACCACTCTTTCTATAAAGAAGTACTTCTACACATCTCTCTTGAATCTACCCCCCTTCAGTTTCATAGCATGTCCTTTTGTTGTTGAGCATGTTTTCTTCTGAAAAATAGTCCCCTCCTGTACCTTACATACCCCTGTGAGGCGGGGGTGTTGCCATCTGTTTTAGATCAGAACTGGGCCTAGTGGAGGTACCGGTGGGAACTACCAAATCCTTTGAATGTATCCTGGCCGAGGGTGTGGGGTGCAGGATACTTCTCGTATGCCGTCCACCAGGTGATGGGAATGTTTTCCTGCGGGAAGTGGTGGACCTCGTTGTCGACCTGACATTGGGGTCGCCCAGATGGTTGGTGTTGGGGGACTTCAATGCCTCAGTTGACGATGAGGTCTCACAGTTTGGTCAAGACTTCCTCCAGTTAATGATGTCACTGGGCTTCACACAGGTTATTTTCTCCTCAACCCATATTGGTGGTCATTCATTGGATTTGGTGTTCCTTCTGGGGATGGAGATATCTGATTTGGTGGTGGAACCGGTCGGATGGTCTGACCATCACTCCATTGGGTTCAGTTTTGGGGCCACCCCTTGTAGGCCAGCCCCTACGGAGATGGTCCGGTATCGCCCTTTAAGGGGTGTCTCCCGATGGTCTGATGGGCGGTGCTAGACCTATCGAGTTTACCGAGGATGCATGGATCAGGTGAGCTGGTACTTGCCTATAATGAGGCAGTGGCAGAGGCCCTGGATTCCATTGCTCCTGTTCGTGTTAGTCCCTCTCACCCTTCAACCTAAGGCTCCTTGGTTTGATGAGACTTTGAGGGAGTTGAGAAGAGTTGGGCCGAAGACTGGAGAAGGTGCTAGCGGGAGGTCGGGCCAGGATTGTGACAAACTTAGATTGATGGATCACTATGTGTTCTATCAATCAGCAATCTCGTAAGAAGGCAGAATTCCTGTCCAGAGAGTGCTGCTGCACAGAATAGACCAGCTCAGCTCTTCCGGACTGTGGACAGATTGTGCAATCCAATCTGTCTGCAGTCCAGAAGAGTGTTTTCTCAAGAACGGTGCGAGGCGTTTGCTCTATTCTTTTCAGATAAGGTTGCCACAATTAGATCTGACATCCATCAAATTCTCTCCAGTGGGAGTGGTGATGGTTGGCAGGAGATGTCAGACACCCAGTTTGTGTGGTCCAACTTCAGCCTTCCTACAGTTGAGGAAATTGTGATGATCATACAATTGTTGCGTCCGACCAACTGTAGTTTGGATCCAGGCTCCACACGTCTCTTAGTGGGGTGTGTGGAAAAAATTGGCCCCATTCTAGCTGAGATAGTCTGTAGGTCCTTGGAGATGGGGATTTTTCCAAATCCTCTAAAGGAGGCGGTGGTTCAGCCTATCCTTAAGAAATCCTCCTTGGACCCGGACTGTCTGGCAAACTACAAGCCTGTCTCTAACTTACCCTTTGTTGGTAAAGTTATTGAGAAGGTGGTTGCTCTGCTGTTGAATGATCATTTGACCAGCCACAATCTCTATGACTCTCTCCAGTCCGGATTCCGGAAAAGACATAGTACCGAGACAGTGTTGATTCGGGTGCTAAATGACCTCCTAATAGCGAGAGATCGAAGATCATGTTCCATTCTGGTCCTTCTTGATCTCTCTGCAGCATTTGATACTGTAGACCATGGTGTGCTACTGGAATGCCTACGGTCTATCTGTGGACTGTCTGGTACAGTCCTCAGCTGGTTTCGATCTTACCTCGAAGGTAGGACGCAGAGAGTAGTGTCTGGGATTCTTTCCTCAGCATCAATCTCCCTATCCTGTGGGGTACCGCGGAGTTCCATTTAGCACCCATGTTGTTTGCAGTATATATGTTGCCTTTAGGAGCAATTATTAGGCAGTATGGTCTGAGTTTTCACTGCTATGCAGATGATACTCAGCTGTACATCATCCTGCGCCTGGTCATGATACTGCCTTGTCGGTTTTAATAACTGTCTTGCTGAAATCAGGACTGGATGAATGTGAGTTGGCTGAGGTTGAATCCTGTTAAAACTGAGGTGTTGGTTGTGGGCCAGGATCACGGGAGGCGGGTTATTGGTTGGATCACCCTCGGGTTTATGGCTTGGGGATACTCCGCTAATTACCTCAGACCGGGTGCGGAATCTGGGCGTTGTATTTGACGACCGCTTGACATTTAAATTCCAGGTGTCAGCAGTTGTCAAAACCTCTTTTTACCATCTGAGGAGCATCGCCGGGTGAAACGCTTAGTTTCCCCAGGCGATCTGCCCACCTGGTCCACGCTTCATTACCTCCGCCTTGACTATTGCAACCGCATCCCTAGGGCTTCCTGGGGTTGAGATTCGCCTCTGCAGCTAGTGCAGAATCGGCAGCCAGGCTGTTGACTGACTCTTCCAGGGCCAGTCATATAGCGCCTGTGCTCCGTGGTCTGCACTGGTTGCCAGTTTACTGGCGAATCACCTTTAAGGTCGGTTTGCTGACCTATAAGGCCCTACATGATCAGGGACTGGTTTACTTGAAAGATCTCCTTCATCCCTATTGTCTCCGCCGCTCTCTCCGATCCACTGACAAGGGATTGCTAGAGATTCCCAGGGTTAGTTTAAAAACCTCAGGAGCTAGATCTTTTAGTTTTATGGCCCCAACCTGTGGAATTCTCTACCTCGTCAGGTGCGGGAAAGCCCTACTGTCCATAGTTTTAAAGAATCTTTGAAGACTCACCTTTTTAGGAAAGCATACAATGATTTTTAATATTGGTGTTTGTTGTATTTGTACCTGTTTGTTTAGTATTGTATTTTATTGAAATCGTTTTATCTAGTGTTGTACAGGCGCCTTGGTTTTAGAAAGGCGCCTTAAACAAATAAATAAAGATTGAGGTTGAGATTGAGATATTTAAAGGTCTCTATCATATCTTTCCTCTCCCTCCTCTGCACCAGGGTGTACATATTGAGGTCCTTTCGTCTCTCCTCTTACGACTTTTGATGCAGACCCTGCATCATTTTAGTTGCCCTCCTCTGGACTGGCTCAACTCTGTCTATGTCCTTCTGGAGATGTGGTCTCCAGAACTGGACACAATACTCTAGGTGAGGTCTTACCAGCAATCTATACAGATGCAATACCACCTCCCTCTTTCTGCTGGCAATACCCCTCCATATGTGCCCCAGCATCCCACTTGCCCTCCCTATTGTCTTGTTGTCATGCCTGGCCACCTTTAGGTCATCTGATATGATTACCACCAGGTCTCTTTTCTGCTTGGTGGTCATCAATACCACTCCACCCATTCTGTACTCTGCCCCGGGTTTCTGTGCCTTAAGTGCATTATTTTGGAATTTTGTAATAGTGAACTTACAGAACTTCTCCAGAGTGAGACATGAGAAATGAGATGAATTACCACATGCCATGTGTTTTATGTTTGTTATTAATATATAAATTGATATTCTTGGTTTTATAATGACAGTATTAAAAATGTTTGAATACCTTACTTTATTTTACCTTGTAAGGCCCTCAGTATTTCTCATGCCTCACTATCCAAAGTGTACAATTATCCCCCAAAGCATCAGCATGCACTCAGTCATATTTATTACTTACACACAATAGGCTGTATTTCAAGCATACTTTAAAGTTATAATTTCTTTAATGTAGGATTCTGGTGGGGTTTGAACCCTGATGCCGCATAAATGCTATTTAGCAGTAGTTTTACTGAATTCAGCCTTTTGTTTTTAAATAATTTTGAAAAGGGTAAGACCACTGCGCCCTGTACTGGAATAGAGTTTTTTAAACGGTGATGCCAACTTCGCGGGAGATGCCTCACTCAAACCTGTTTGGGGGGAGGGGGGATCAAGCAAGTTCAGTCTCATGCACATTACTAATTGTCGAAGCTGTTGATATTTATCTGAACTAGAGCATCCCCTGTCTGCCACTCCCAACAGTATACTGTAACTAGAGGACTAGTGACTGCCTTACAAACGTGTGTCCTTTTGTTCTAGGTCCTTTATTGAATATGGACTCCAGTACCCTACAAGGTTTTACAGTGGGAGCTGGGGCCTTCCTTGTGGTCAATGCATTTTTAATCATTTTAGGTAAGTCAGCAGAGTCTCGTATCCACACGTTTGCTTAGTCCAGAATAACAAAAGGAAATGGCTGACATTTGGTAAACATAGTTATTGGAAAAGCAGATTCCCCCCCCAACCTATCATCCAATAAAATAAAAAGAAAAACTGTGAACTACCCCCTCACCTCTGCCATTGAAAATTGATGTGTTAGTAATACCTTTTATCTAACATGTTGACATTTACTTTTAAACTATTGCTAGGCTTAAGACTTACGGAGCCCCCTGCCCAGCCTGTCATCAAAAGGGAAATGTGGAAAAACATCCTTTTTAGACACCTTTCTGTATATGCTTCACTATTACTCTGCATGGCATTCATGCTCACTCAAGCATTTTTTGCAACACCATTCAGTTGTCAGCCACGTGGGACCTATGGTAAGGGAACAGCTCACTTCCTCTCAGACCTCCTCCAGCCCATACACAGTGCACCAAGGCTGATGAAACCTCTGAAGGGGTCCTGACTAGGCTGACATTTCCTCTCCATTGCTGCGGGAACTCCTGAGTAACTCCCCACCTTGGCAGGCCTTCCTTCCATTCCCCAAGTGGAGAGTCTTTTTCCAGGGCCTGTCTTTCAGTTTCTTTGCCTGGCCCCTTCCAGGAAGAATCAGAATCAGGGGAAGGGAGTAAAAGGGATTTGGTGTCAGCGCACACCAACGAGAGGTCAGTGTGTGCAGAGATGACTTCTGCTGGAAGTGACCCTTACCCACTTTTCTCATCTCTCAACTTTGAGGATGCATCATGGCAATATGATCCTGATTTGAAGTAAATGTGTATAGTTCTAAAGATAAAGGGAACATGAAGTACAGAAAACATATGGCATATAAACAGAACTGTGTCCAGAATGTGTGCTTTCTCAATGATTCCCCAAGATGCAGTGGCTCTGTAAGAGTTTGTGATGTCACAAGAAAAATATTGGAAAAACATCAACTTCAGACATATTTCAGCTTTTATGTCACATATCATCTGCATTTAGCTTCCCATTTCACATAATAACTTTACACATTGACATGAAAATAGGATCCCTGTTTTCTAGGCATAATCTGCTGCGGGTGCTGGCTTCACCTGAAGCGATCATCATGCCTCCCACTCCCGTTTAAGAGGATCCCACTTCAACAGACAGAGATATCACCAACAGAGGGTTGTGAGATCAGGTGTAGGCAAGCAACCCAAACATGTGGAGGTTTGGGGGTGTGATCCAGTATTATTGTTACTGTGCAGAGGTACCAAGAAGTGGATGTTAACTGCAAAAAACATGTGACATATAAGCTGACGGGTAGTGTTTTACTTCTATCTTTTGAACATTTTCCTTAAGAAATCAGGCAGTCTTTTACAAAACTTTTTCATCTCATTTTGGATGCAGTATAAGAATTTGGAAAACGAAATACAATTTTTTCCGGAAGTTCATTAAACTTTGTTCCTGAATGACTTTGAAAGTGTGATGAACATCATCTGTTCTACATTAGCTTCAAAAACAATATGAAATATATACTGATGTGTAGTGCTGTAATTCTGTCATTTGAAAGTTTGTAGTGAAGAGTCAGGCACTCTGTTATGAGTGAAAATTGCTCCATTTCCTATTGGGTGCTGCATGATCCCAAATTCATTAGACTTTGTTCTTGCATGAGCTTGAAAATCTGGTAAGTATTTTTCTACATCAAATAATGTTCTACTTTCTTCCCACAGCTGCGTTCGTTGATCGGGTGCTCATCTCACTGACTGTCATCATGGAAGTGATAATCGTCTGTTTCTTGTTATTTACAATCCAACACCTGCCGCTCCCACTAGAAAGTAAGCACTGAATGCATTCTCCAACTGCCTCTATGTATAAGGTGTCATAAAAGTAGAAGCATTTTCTGACATGATGCAAGTAGGAGACTAAACTAGCCATGGCCAATGCCACTCCATTCTGCCTATTAAAACATGCAAAGCCTGAGTGATGAAGCAAAAGACTCAACCACTTGCAAATTGGCTATCTCACGCAAATGATTTTAGTGGAAAGAAGTTTAACTCTTAGACAATCACAGACACCTTAAGGCATCCAAACCTGTATTTATTTTTTAAAACTGGCTTTAGCAGGAGCGACTTATTAGATCAGGATTCCTTTTCTAGGAGAAGTTACACAAAATGTAAGCAAGTTAACAACTGATGAGAGTCACCCACAGATGGACTCCCATCCTCAGCCTGGAATTGTGCTGAGTGCACTGAAGAGTCAGTACTCTTGGATTCCAGGTGCAGGGTCATGCTTACCAAACAACAGTACTGCCTTGTGGCATAGGCGACTGGAGTGCTTTCACACGGTGGCTTCCCCATGATGTCAGTCCCCCTTCCAACAAGAATGGTGAGACAAGAAGAAGGCTGTCCCTACTGCAGGAAGTGGGTTAGAAAACATGAGAAACCATGAGTGACAGTAGCAGGATGGTGGCTGCTGATACACAAATCCCTAGTATGTGGGTGGAACAATCAGTCTGCTTATCACTAAATGGCATGGCCGTACAGACTGCTCAGCAACCCACCACTGCACTGGGATTGGACGGGTATACTGACTCGCTGAGACTTTAGGATTTACTACTGCCCCCACAATCTTGGATCAGGGTCAGTAGGGGACATTTTTGATATAAATGACATTTGGGGCCAGGCGACACGTCAGGCTAGGAGAAGAGATGTCTTTAGAAGATGGTAGAGTGCCAGCTCCCCCTCACTCTTACCATACGTCATTTCACTGAATGTGAGGATGGAGGCAAGTGCAGGGGAGACTGCTGAGTGGGTGCATGGCATCCTTGGGACTTTCCCCGGTTACCTGAGGGGGAAACAGAAAAATAGAAATGTAGGATTTATCAATAGAAAAGGACTACTGGTCAACCCAGCCTGCCCAGCTCCCCTGCCTAATCTGTCACTGCAGACTCTAACTGGTCTCCAGCAGCCCTTTCTCCTGCCTGTCTGTTTTCTGATACATCTCTGTGTCTATCCCATGCATACAGTACTTGAAGCCCCACATTGTTATCACCTCCATCATTTCTGCTGGCAGTCTGTTCCAATCATCTACCATCCTTTCAGTGAAGTATTTCCCCATATGCCTCCTAAACTCCCCCAACCCCGAGCTTCATTGCATGCCTCCTGGTCCTGCTGCTCTTTCCCATTTGAAACAGGCTCCGTGCTACACTCTGTTCACCCCTGTGAGGGACTTGGTCTCTGTTATCTCATATCTTGCTCTCCTCTTTTCCAGGTTTTCTGTGTTGAGATTTCTAAATCTCTCCTCGTAGAGCTTTTGATGCACCCACTTCACCATTTTGGTTGTCCTCTTCTGGACTGCCTCCACCCTGTCTATGGCCCTTCTGAGGTATGGCCTCAAAAACTGGACACGGTTTATCCAGGTGAGGTCTCACCAGTGAGCTGTACAGTGGCAACACCACCTCCCTGCTGGATATACCCCTTCCCATGCTCCCCTGGATCCTACTAGCTCTACCCGCTGCATTTATTGATGTATTTCTTGGAAACAATACCTTTGAGTTATAAGCTCATTTACAAAGGTTTCACGTCAAGGAGAACAAAACAAAGTACACTTAGAACAATAAGGAATGATGCAACAAGAGAAATTAAGTGCTATAGTGTAAGGTAGGGAAGGGAGAGATTGAACAGCCGGGTGGATGAACAATGAAAACATAATAATAGGGACAGGAAAGTGCCTTGTATCAAAGTAACTGCAGGAGTCTTAGATAATTTTTTTTTATACATGAGTGTTGCAGCCAGATGACTAGGCATTGTCCATGGTTACCAAAGCACTGGGGGGAAGGGAAGTAAAAGGAGGGGCACGAGAGGAAGAGAATAGAGGAAGTGAGGGGGCAGTAGAGGACAGGGGATTAGGCAAGACAGAACGGATGGTGGAGACAGAACAGGGGGAGAAAGGGGGTGGGTCCCAAGGTAGCAGGGGATAGGACGGGAACAGGACTAGGTGGGGCTTGGTTAGCAGTCACAGATGCTTTGGGACGCAAGATGTTGACGACGTTTTTTCTTGAATGATCCTAATTTTGTCTCATTAGAGTGAATGCCATTAAGCACTATGTTGCGTCCTATCTGTTAACCAATTTCTAACCCAATTCACTACTTTAGATCCAACCTCTAGGCTGCATAATATATGTAACAGACTCCTGTGTGGCACAGTGTCAAAGGTCTTGCTAAAGTCCATATAGACCACGACCACTGCCTTCTCCTGATCTATTACACTGGTCACCCAATCAAAGAAATCAATCAGATATGTCTGAAGTGAATACCCCCCCCACCATGAACCCATGCTGCCTGTGGTCTTGCAGTGTTGCCAGCCTTTCCTTTAGGAGAGTTTCCATGAATTTTCTCACCAGTGAAGTAAGCCTGATTAGCCTGTAGTTCCTAGCCTCCTGCTTGCTGCCACTTTTATGTAGAGGGACCACTTCAGCTCTTTTCCAGTGAACTGCTGAATAAGGTTGTCAGGGGGCAGCTAGCACCTCCATGAGTTCTTTTAGTACCCTTGGGTGTATCCCATTCTGTTCCTTAGCCTTGTTCACCTTCACAGCTACAAGTCCCTTCAGGACTCTTTCTTCTGAAACTGCACTGGTGTCCACCCCACCCACTCTGTTCCTGCTACTCCCACGTGATCACCCCCCCCCACATACACACACACACATATAAACACACACACACTGTGAAAACTGAGCTGAAGTTCCAGTTTAGGATAGGATAGCAGCATTTTCTTGTTCCTCTTCTGTGTCATCTTCCTTTTCCACCATTCTAATCCTCACTCTCTCTCTCATTGTTTTTCTCTTCTTGCTTAAGTATCTGAAGAAAGATTTATCCCCTTTAGCAATCCTTTCCTCTGTCTGTTACTTTGCTCCCCTCACTGACTTTCCTGTTCCTCTGTTTTACTAGGTACACCTCCCTGTCCTTCTCCCTCTGTGTTTCCTTGTACCTCCTGAATGTCACCCTTATTTCCATCACCACCTCAGCCACTTCCTTACAGAATCATAATGGTCTCTTTTTCTTTCTGCTTTTACTCACTTCCTTCATTCTGAGGTTGGTTTCTTTTAGGGTTAACGGGTCTTGTTAAAGGCTTTTTTTTTTCTATTTTTTCATTAGAAATATGAACAAACGAACATATAAAATAGCCAGCAGAAGAAAGACGGTTTGGTCTATCACATCTGCTTGGTAAAAGATGCAGAGTCCATGGCTTATGCCAATGACCATTCACCCCTCGTTTGTCTTCCCTTCCCTCTCCTCCCTCCCTCCTCAGTCCCATGAGTTCCTTATGTATTTTTCCCAGGCCCTCTTAATGTCCCCCACAGTCTTTACTGAGGCCACCTCTTCTGACAGCTCATTTCATGTTGACACCACCTTTTCCATGTGAAAATGCTTCCTAACATCCCTCTTAAACCTCCCCCATTAACATTAAGCTATGCCCCCTAGTGGTTCTGTTGACACTCATTTTAAAGAGACATTCTCTTTCCACTCTGTTTATCCCCTTCAGGTATTTGAAGGTCTCTATCATATCACCCCTCTCTCTCCTCTCTTCCAGGGAGTACATCCTTAGGGCTCCCAGCCTCTCCTCATATGACCTATTCTGTTGCCTCTCAATCATCTTGGTTGCTCTCCTTTGGAGACTTCCTCCAGTATGCTTATACCTTTTTTAAGGTATGGATGTCAAAAGCTTATCTCATATTCTAAATGTGGTCTTACCATTGGGCTGTACAATGGCAAAATGACCTTGCTCCGCCTACTACCAAATCCCATTGTGTTACACCCCAGCATCCTGTTAGCCTTTGCTGCTTCCTTCTTGCATTGATTGGTGTGTTTTAGGTCTCTGGTTATCACCACTCCCAGATCCTTTTCTTCCACTGAAGTGGCTACCCCCCCAGGTAATACTCCATCCTAGGATTCCTGGCTCCTATGTGTATCACTTTGTACTTTTTGGCATTGAAGCCAAGTTACTAGGTTCCAGACATCTCCTGAGTTTACTGTGGGCTGCCTCAGGTCCTGTATCCCTTCCTTTGTGTCTTCTCTCCCACAAAATTTGGTGTCCTCCGCAAACAGGTGAATCTTGCCTTTAATTCTTTCCTTGATGTCACTTATGAAGATATTGAACAAAACTGGCCGCAGCACTGATCCCTGTGGGACCTGCTGCTGACCTCCTTGGTGCTGGAGAACTCTCCCCCAATAGTACTGTCTGGGTTCTTCCACTCAACAAATTGTCTGCCCACCTTACCATTTTCTCACCCACCCCTAGATCTGTTAGTTTAATTATCAGCCTCCTGAGTAGTACAAATAACAAATATCTGAATATATGAGCCCCAAATATGAATACTGAGCCTGAATTTTTAATTTGTGTATTCACTCAACACTTATGATTATAAACAGACATGATTTAATGTGGTAATTTTAATGTGGAGGGCAGAGTGTTGTTTGATTTTATTAAGAAAAGGGACACAGATGCTAAACAACTGGCTGCATCAACTCACTCCTCAGAAGATGAGAAATCATAACATTTATTTATAACCTCAGGACATTTGGAGCCCTAAGGTGTTTGGTATCAATGTCCCTGTAGCATTAACAAGCCTGATAAGGGAAGCATTAGTGCTACTTCTGTTTTGGGGTACCAGCCATCCAGCAACCTATTCCCCGAGCTTCTTTTTCTTTTAATGCTATGTTTCATCTGCTTTAGCTGCAGATGCGCCCCTTCAGACTGTCTTCCTCCAACCCCATCCCTCTGCTTCTCTGGGGTTTTCCTCACTCCTGCTTGCCCTTGACCTGAGGGTCCTGCAGAGGTGCCTGGTCACCAGACTGGGGCCTGTGGGGTGTCAAGTGTCATTCTGTGTCTTGGTCCACATTTTTGCCCTTGAGGGACCACCACATGTGTGACAGATGCACTTTGCAAGCTCTGTCTCTGCAGAGACACCCCCAGCATCCCCCATGTGGTCCCTCCTTCCTGCGGGACCCTACTGTGCTGCCACTCAGATACCTCCAGGTGGCAGGTGAACAGCAAGGCCCTGTAACCCCCCTTCCCAAGACAGGAGAGCTGCCCTGGGGTGCTCAGTCCTAGGTCCCCATCCAGCCGCCAAGCAACCGGTAGTCATTCCCAAACCTGGGTCACCAGCATGGCAGGAGGAGAGACACTCAGTTCCTCAGCCCTCCATGCTACTGGGACAGCATCCCCAAGCTTCTTGAAACTGGGATTGTATTATGCCAAGGTTCCTTTCTTTCCATGACCGGGGGGGCAGGGGGCGGTGGAGCCTTACAAGTCTAGAGACAGGAACACTACCCATGGATGCAGCAGCAGCCCCCCTATATCCTAGCCAGGATCCTGAGTACATGCAATGTTGTCATCTGCTTGCTCTGCGTATGGAAGATAACTGAATAATTAACGTGCATTTTCTACACTTGTGTTCTAGTTACAGCATTCGCCATCTTCAGTCTCATCTGTGTCTATGGAGCTCTTGCTTCACTGGGCAACTGCATCTTTGGGAAGCAGCTTCTTCCACTGGGATTCCCTCTCTTCAAGGTGAGTTTCTTGTGCCATGCTTTAGTCCAATGAATGTATGCCTGCAACACGCTTAAACCAGTTCTGTCAGTGATTTACAGAGAAGGGTGGTGAGCAATTTCCGCAATATTTTAAAAAGCTTAGTAACAGAGCAGTGGGGGAGGTGGAAGGCTTGAGATCAATTAGGGTCTACAGTAGCAAAGCAGGCAGGGACTTAGGGCAGACTAGGTGGGCCAAGAGGTCCTTTTCTGCTGACATCTTCTATGTTTCTATGCAAAGCTCTTTTCAATAGGGTACTGGTCCACATTTCTATAGGACTAAGTATGCAGTATGCTCCATCTTTATGTTGGAAATCTACTGGGGCAACTGTTTCTTTGCAGTCTCAGCTCCAGTGCTGTGAAATACGAACATACGAACATACGAAATTTGCCAGCAGATAAAGGCCTAAAGGTCTATCAAGTCTGCTCGAATGTGCAGCTTGCACCCCTTATTCTGCAGCTGCCCCTCCCTTCCACCCTTCCCCTTTATTAACCCTCCCCCTTGTCCTGTCCCATCCTCGTTTGAAGCAGTCCACTGTTCTACTGCATACCACTTCAGCAGGTAATGCATTCCACCCAGCCACCACTCTCTCTGTAAAAAAGTGTCTCCTCATCTCCCTCCTGAACCTTCCTCGCTCCAGTCTCATATCATGGCCCCTGGTGTCCCTCCCCTCCCTTACTTTGAACAGCCCCTCTGTACCTGTCTTACGTTACCTGTAAATACGTTACCTGTTCAAATTCAGTTTGCTCTGGTATTTGGGACAGATTAAATTATGGGCTACACAAATCACTAATAACATTTTTGTTTCTATTGTCATTGCTGATGTTTTAAAATACCCCCATCATAGTTTAACTTTCTTTAAATGGCATTTGCTGTATGCTCTGCATTTGATGTCAAAATGCTACATGTTGTGATCTGAGATACGTGGCAGAGCACTACATACATAAAACACACTTGTCTATTAACAGTATCTAGCCATCTTACTATCTACCTATCTGTCTGTATATCTGTCTATACAGACAGTATCTATCTATCTATCTATCTATCTATCTATCTATCTATCTATCTATGTATCTCTATCTCTCTCTCTCACTGACTCTGTGTCTGTCTTTCTATGTGTCTGTCTGTCTATCTATCTGGCTTTCCTTTCAGGAGGCAGCAGTTCAGAAATTTCAAAAAGGCCAGGCCAGCCTTTAATTCAAGGCTACCACCATTTTATGGACCGTCAGATGCCACAGATGGGGAACATGACCCTAACCACAGTGCAGTTAGGCACATCTTCCCCATACATGACATCACGATGTTCCAAAAAATGATGGCAGTGTAATATCAATAAAGGCCAAACTTAGTTGTGGATAGCTCCAAAAAGGCATATGTACCGCTGGCCAAAGTTGTTAATGTGGTCTTTATTTGTGTCAGGGAGTTAATGCCATGTTTAGTTTGCTTTATTGTGCACTGATACAGTTTATTGAATTCCACTTGGGTAATGGATACCATGCAGGAGAGACACAGAAATGCAGCAGTGACTGTAATTTTCAGTGTCATCACTCACTATCTGTGGAGACATTTAAGTTCACAGAAGACTAAATCACATAGAACACAGAAGACTAAATCACAGCTATGATCCCAACAGTGGCACTTCTATGTGGGAGACCTAGACACACAGCAGAGGTAGTACACTCAGATTCCCAGGCAGGGAGAAAAAGCATTGACTTCCACTGTATCTCCTACAGCAGTCAGCACCAGGCTCTGACAGCATGAGAGACCTTACGCTGTTGGTTATAGTCCTTGCCTATAGGATAGTGTGCAGGAGACACTTCCTATCAAGGGACACTGGGTGTCGAATCAGAGGGAGAAAACTGAGAAAACATGCTGTTCTGGTATTTTGAAAATGATTGTGGGTATGCCCACCCATGTCATTTAATGTCTGCTACTCTGGGACTTCCGCATCAATCCTTAGCCATGCAAACTTAACTGGCATCTCCCTTGGGCAGCTGAAACCTCCTGTGATCGGATAGACTGGAAGCCTTTGAAAAGGAACCTTGGTTTATCTGGAGAATGGTGGCCAGAGAACAGTGTTTCAGTGAATAACTGGGGCTAAGGCAGGCTGGAAAGGCAGAGGAACTGGGGGCTTGGGGGGGGTTAAAAATTACTAATATGTCAAGAGAAGCATACCAACCCACATGACTTTGTCAGAATATAAATGATGTGACACTATTTTCATTTAATTTTCCATCTTTTTTTAATTAGTTTCGGGAAGTCCCCAAGAAGAAAGCAAGTGTTGCCCCTCCCCCATGCCTCAGTGCTTACTCCCACCTGACCAGCGGACTGCGAACCATTGCTAAACTCTTGGATAAGGGTGAGGTTTGTGGAATCCCTACTGATACTGTGTATGCGCTGGCCGCCTCGTGCCAACACCCAGAGGCCATTGAGAAGATTTACAACATCAAGGTACAAACAGAAGGACTCCAGCACAACTTTACTTAACCCATTAAAATTCATTTGAAGTCTTGACTGAGTGTGTGCATGCGTGCATGTGTGTGTCTGTTTTTTAAAATCAAAAAACGTCTCCACACAGAAGTTTTTTTAAATCATGAAATGGGGATTCTTTTCCTATTTTTAAAAATATTTTTTTCAGATTTACAAATATTTGATCATTAACATTCACTAAAAATACCACCAATGGCTTAATCAGGTTCAATGTCAGTTGGCATTTATCTGTATCCCCCCCCGTCGGGCCCCGGGACGAGGCTAAAAAAAAGCAGAATTGTCTAGTCCTCCTTTCCTGGTCAACAAAAACTATATAAAAAAAAAGGAACTTTATTCCAGTCATGAAAGGTGTTTCTGCATCAGTCTCTCACAGTGCAGATAATCTCAGTCAGTTCACCCGGGGGATTCAATGCTGTTTGGAGTTGGACATCACATTTATATCATCAAAAAAGGTTGCTTTATTTAAGACACTGTATGAAAAGTGCAAAAGGACTATCATCTATGTGTATTTAAGTTTCCAGTTTTAAATGGCCACTGTACAGTTTCTGCAAACATTTGAGTTGCCCTACTTGCAACTTGTTTAAGTAAAGCAGTCCTGGAATATGATATAATATAGATTCATTGTACAAATCAAAGCTGAGACCTCAGAACAGTATTGATTATTTAAACAGTTATAGGAAATGTCACAAATGGTATGTCTTTTGACTTCCAGGAACGTCCCCAGGAAAAACCAGTTTGCATTTGTATCTCCAGCCTGGAGCAGCTAGCAGCAGCCCATCCCCCATTCAGCCCTGTGCTTTGGGACTTCATGGAGAGTGTCTATCCTGGGGGAATCAGTTGTATCGTCAAGAAGGGACAATGGCTCAAGAAATTAGGTGAATATATACCTTACTGATGCTAGAGTTCTCAAAATGTCCTCTCACGTTTTCAAATCATAAAACAACAAAGGGATCACAACTGTTGTTAGACCCTTCTTCACAGGTTTTAACCTTCTGAGTTTTGTAAAATGGTGAACAGAAAGGAGGTGCTATATATGTTAGTTAAGCAATGAGTTCTCAGGCAGTAAGCATTTTTGTAATGAGCATTGTCATAAAGCCCATGATGCTTTGCATTATGGGGTCATGTGTGATTTTGTATTTCTTTGAAACTTGGCTTTCCAGCCAAATGCCCTTTGGGGTAACCATTGTCTCAGTGCTTGCGCACAGAGGCTCATTGTCATAAAGTCTGACTATAACATGTGATGATCAGAAATATTGGCTATGTCATGGCTTCCCATGAATTACAGGATCAGGGCTCATCCTACGAGTTGCATCCCTCAGAAGCCCAGAGTTTGGCTATTTTATCTATATGCCTATCCTAACCTAGCTGATAAACCCCCAATGTTTATGGGATGCCATGACATAATCCTTTTATAATGCAAATCTGTGGTATTAAACTTGAAAAAACAAGACTGGGGTGCTTCCTCCCCTCTGTAAGACATGGCTACCAGTCCACTATGAGTAAAATGTGCTCGAAATAATTGAAACATAGTTCCTTCTGCATCTTTTATTAGAATATAATTTATAATAAAACAATATCCTATTCTAAGCCATGGGAATGAGTGGTATAAGGGTAATAATCAGGTAATGCCCATGTCTGAGAGTTATTTTAATGGAATATCTGGAATTAATATATATTTTATTAGTTTTAAAAAGTGTCCTTTGATAACATAGAGGATGATGTATGGTCCTCTATCAGTAACTGGTCTGTTAACCATCGAGAGGTCACCAGGGCGACTATGTAAACCTCAAGAGTGAAGCTTGAGAGGTTTACGCCGCCATGGCAACCTCGAGACAGTTAACAGTAACCGGTTGCCGATAGAAGGACCGTACATTATTTTTTATAGTGTATGGTCACAAGAAAAAATGAAAACGGCTCCTTACTTTTGAAAATATAGTCACTGCCACGGCTGTTTAGTCTTTCCCTTACTGCTGCATGCATCCGTCGGTTCCCCAGTGAAAAAAAAAGGCGCGCGCATGTGCAGACCAGTCCCTGTTGTTAACTTATCAATGTGACATAGCATCGATAGGCTAACAACATTTCTATGTCACAACACTGGAATAACAACCTTAGGAAATGATGATTTCCTAAGGTTAACAGCGTTATACTGTACATTATATATGAGTAAACTATGGGCATATTCTGTTTCACTGATTGTGTTTTGGAGCATAATAAATACTGCAGAGAGAGAAAATCAAACAATTGGAGATGGTTTGATCTGTAATGGGAATTCTGTAACCTGTCAACAGGGAACTACTTGAGGAAGCTTAAAATGTTTCATCCCCTCCTCTAGTTTTGGCAAACAAAATGGCCAGTGCAAATAATATCAGAATTTCTGAGAATAACTCCGCTAGTTACTGTTTTACCTGCTGCAGGTACTCTTTAGAAACCTCATTTGCCTTTATTTCCTTCTGCGTATTACTGACAATGAAGTTTGAATAACATTTATTTAGGTATTTCATTAATTAGTTTGGGGAAAGGAAAAACTTCACTTGGGTAACTCACCACCTTTGATGTAGGAGCAAACATAACTGACAGGGCTTTGGGCACATGTTCCCTCACTATACACTGCATTTGCACACAATATTTAGTCAGTTTTAAGCTTTTAGGCTGCTCAAAAATTGTTCACAGGAACACTCTTCCTCCCCCATTTTGCGCCTGGAACTTAATCAGACATTTAATTTCACTCCTGGAGCTTAGTTCCCCGAGTTCTTTCCATTTCCACGGCTGTCATCAAGTAAAGATTTTCTCACCAGAAAGCAAGTTAAGCTGCACACAGCTCATTTCTGGATGCATCCTGGGGAGGTGGCAAAGAAGTAATACACACCACTTATTACAAACAAGCACTGCTCCTTCATGCCTTTTTATCCCAGGAGGAGTTTCTCTACAGTACTGTTACAGACAGCCGGGAAATTGTCCTTACGTTCTACACTCCTGCCTACATTTTTCTTTAGGATCCATCTCTGATTGTAATTGTTTTTCACGCAGAGATATTTTAGGAAGTGTCCTGAATGTTTTTGTTAACATGGTGGCCTGATTGCCCTGAAGTTTAACCTCTTTAGTATTGTACTAGTTACTAGTGCAGTACATGTGTATCACAAATTGACACGGGGCGTTCTGCAAATGAGATTTGTTTCTCATAGAATCTATCCTGTAAGTGTACCTTCGAGCAATATCCCTTGCCCACATTTTGTTGAGTCCAAAAAACCCATATTATGGGGAAAGAATGGGATGGCAGACTACCAACCTGAGACAACCCTTAGACTTCTAGTCTTCCTGGCTCTGGCAGTGGATTTTCTAGTCTTAGCAGAAAGTCCTCTCAGTAGGCCATTTTACCACCTCTGGAACAAGTGGAGAGAGATTCAAATCACACTTAAGGAAATTAGTGAACTAATAATATTTGAATAATAATAATTATATTAATAACAACCTTTATCGAGATAAAAGAACTTGTAGAGATTAAGTGTCTTTTACAAGGGTGTCCTGGTCAAGGGGGAACATTACCATTTTATTAACATATAGAGAACAGAGACACAGAGAACATTTGAGGGTCTACATATTCTAATATCTAGATAATGTATCATCAGGCAAAATAACTAATATTGTATTCTGGTTCAAAACGACATGTAAACAAGAAGTTCCCACATGGACTATGGACTGTGAACGTTAAAGAAGTAAAGCAATGGTTAACAAATATGGGCATTAATTACACCTGATGCAAACTGTTTCCGTCCCACCCCATCACATGTAGAGGACTGCACCATCTGCAAGTTCCCCTTGATGCAATAAGATCTACTTTAGTGAGACACAGCTACATGTCTGAAGCAGAGACAACAATTTCAGGGCAGACTTTGTTCTGCTAAATCCATAGTCGTGATAGTGCCTGTTGTGGCTATGGATTTGAGTTCATACAGTGTATGCATAAACCACCTTGATCACTGTCCTCTGTATGTTTTATAGCACGTTAGTAAAGTATCCTGAGATATCTTGACTAGAACTGCACATAATTTTTTAGGTGGGGCTTGACCAAAGATCTTAAAAGGGGTATTATGTATATAAATCATACAGGTTTCATAATGCAAAACACCACAACGAGCAAGCTATGCTACACACACACACACACACACACACACACACACACACACACACACACACACACACACACACACACCAGTTCAAGTACTCCTACACCTCATTCTTTAAAATAAAAAGCCTCCCTCCACAGAGTGATGAATCTAGTTCAAACTGCTCCTATGGTTTTTTTTTTCGAATTTCTCCTCATCTGGCCAGAAAACTTGGATGGTTCTGGGTTCAAGTCCTGCACCAGGAACTTGGTAATTACCAAACCCTGACACTGTAGCACTGAACAGGGGTGGTGCTGCACTGCTGGCAATGCCATCCATTAGATGAGGCATTAAACCTGGATTCTTTAAGTCTACCGGTGGTAGAAGTCACGGTGAACCTTAAAGATCACATGGTAGTTTTCAGGTGCAAATGAGTTATGCTGGAAGTTCTGATCAATATTCTGTCTCTCAATGATGCATATTCTAATACAATACAGCTATGTGTGTAATATTAGTGCACCTAATAGCTGATGCACAATACAGATATGTGTGTAATATTAGTGCACCTAATACCTGATGCATAGATAGCATATACATTCTGGGCAATACCAGTATCTAATTCATTGCTTTGTAAATCACTTTGGGTACTATGTGTGTACTTAAGATGCTTGGGTACAGCCAATGTAAGAGTTGTGTATCCATGTGGTTATTCGATGTCTGTTCAGTAGTAGTGTGCTCCTCAGAGAGAAAGGATAGGCATTTCATTGTCTCCTGATTTTGCTAAAACAGCTAGTAATGATTTGTTACGAAAATGTGCAGAGAACAACTCACAAAAAACTTGCATCTTTATCTCACAACTGTGTACTCCATGCCCATGAAGTGTATGCAATATTCTGCAGCACTGTTTCTCATAACACAGGATTTTGCTGTTATATAACCCTTTAAACTCAAATCCAGAAGCAAATGGTTTGATACCTTTTATTGCACCAACATAGATGTTACAAAAAGAAAACAATGTCTAAACTTTCAGACCAACCAAGTCCTTCCTTGGAAACCTATGACAGTTAAGAGAGTCACATTCTAATGACACCCAGATCATACCTGTACATAAAAAACAAAGAACAAATTCTCATTGGTTTAAAGTACCTATTTCAAAATATAACAAATTTAAATGGAATGAATAGCATCCCATTAGCTTGCTACTACTGAGAATGTTTTCAAGGTCAAATGACATCCAATTTGACCTTGAAAAGATTCTCAGTAATATAACAGATGCCATTCATTCCATTTAAATTTGTGATTGTTTGAAATAGGTACTAAGCCAATGAGAGCTGTTTTTTCGTATGATCTTTGTGTGTTAATGGAATGTGAGTCTCTGAACAACTGTCATAAGTCTTCGAATCAAGAATTGGTTGGTCCAAAAGCTTAGACATTATTTTCTTTTTGTAACATCTATGTTGGTCCAATAAAGGTATCAAACCATTTGCTTCTGGATCTGTCCTTACAAGGACCAATACGGCAACTAATCTATTTCTGTATGTCTTTAAACTCAGACTTTTTTTCTTTCTTTTGATATTAAGGTGTAGGTGCAGCCTATGACTATGTGGGTACCAAGGACAGCATCATGATCCGTGTTCCTGACCACACAGTGACTGCTCAACTTGTAGCTATGACTGGCCCCCTGGCCATCACATCAGCCAATCCCAGTGGAGAACCAGACAGCACCCATCATGACATGGTCCTCTCGTAAGTATTGGGGATGAAGGATCTCTCAATTGCTTAAAAGAGGACAGAGAGCATTGCTGTGTTCCCAGTTTGTATTTGCTCCCTCACTGTTCTCTTTCTGTATATGTCTCTCTGTTTTGGGTTTCTGTCTCTGTGCACCGCAAAACCCACTTTACAACAGTGCCACCCTATTACTGCACCATTAGAGATGTTATGACACCACTACTTGCATAATGTAGAACTCAAAATATTTGCTATTAAATTATTTTCATATATTCACACTTGAATGTTGATCCACAAAAATATTTTAACAGTAGATATTGTTAGCCATGATCATAGCACTGTTCATAGTGTCTTAAAATAACACCCTTCAACCAGGTCAACAAGGTCATGTTGTGTGTTGTATCCTATATTTATTCATGTTGTATTCTTTGCTCAATTATGTGTCAGTTTAAAAAAACTCTACCTCTTAAAGGAAACAGTCAGCATAAAGGGCCCCCCTCACTCAAGTGTGGGGCTATTCCCAATGTGCACTTTGTATACAAAAAAATGTTGGTTTGCTGTAGCATAGTATAGTAGATTATATTAGACTAATTCTGCTTATTTCTAGGCTAACCTCTTCTGTTACTACAAATCCCGGAATCCCTTGCAGCAGACATTGGAACAGTTGCAAAGTCAATAGCCTGCAGTGCATGTTAGAGCTTTTAGAGATAGAGGTGCCAGCATTGCTCAGTTGGTAGCACATCCACCTCTTGGCCAGAAGGTTGTGGTTTCTAGTCCCACACCAGGATTGGGCTCATACCTAAATGCTGCTACCTGAGTGCAGTATTATGGGGGTGCTGTACAGTTGGAGTGTGCCATCTTTCAGATGAAACATTAAACCAAGGTCCCTTCTAAATATCCTGGTGCTATCCTGGTGGGTGTCCAGGTGGAAGGTGCCAGGGTTTTACTAACGCTCCTTCTGTTATTTCTTCTTCCACAGATGCCTCGGTACAAGATCATGGGAGTACTATGTGATGGGGACTCCAGTGAAGTGGTAGCTTCAACAGTAGTCAACTGTACAAGGATTGAAGAAGGTAAGGATCTTGTTGTTTACATTTATAGACCATGAATTATCAAAGCCAGTGAGACCCTAAGGTGAGGGGCTAAAATCAGTGCCCTGGGTAGGCACTGACTGTCAAGCAGACTCGATAGACCATAGGGCCTGTTCGGCTGGCTTCATAGTATGTTAGTATGACCCAGGTACCATCAGGGAATATTTACAAAGAGATTTGTTCCCCTTCCCTAGAGAAAGAGATATGAGGAAAGGCAACAGGATTTACAGCACTGTTCATCTAGAACATATTTGGATATGATGGGCATGAGAACTGTTCTCCATCGAGACTGATAGGGAAGAGGTGGGATGGGCTATTTAGCAGCATGCATCAGGCTCTCACCAATAGAGAGCACACACGTGCCCTCTGCTACATGGCCCCTATCCACCAGCCTGGAGCATGGGAGGTCATAGGTCACTCTTGAACCTTAGTCCCATGTACTGGGGCACAGCTTACAGCCAACAACTCATTAAAATATTCTTTATTAAAATTAATAAATTATTAATCTTCAGCACTCATTCAGCCAATCACAGGAAGGATTTACAAGCAGTGTTTGAAAAAGTGGCCAGTTCCATTTTTGAAAGTGGATGCCCATTTTTTAATTAAAAAAAAAAAAAAAAATTTTTGCACTTTAAACATATTATACATCACTCACTGGTTAAAATGAAAATGTTTAGGTGGAGAACTCTCTCATCTATATTTCTAGGTGGTGGAACTGTCATTCCTAAGTGATGGAATTCTCTATAGTAGTGAATGGAGAAATATGACAGAGGTGGTTGAACTGTAATACACTTTTTAAGAGGTGATGGAACTGAGTTCCTGTGGGCATCTGCCCAGTTCAACCCCTGTATATCATCAAACACTGACAACTGATAATACATTGATTGTGATACAACCTTCATTGCCGGAAAAGTCTATTATGGCTATAAGAGTGTTGCATCTTGCATAGAAGGCCGGAACCCCTCACCCTTCTCTCTCACCCTAAGAACATGTGATTTATTTATTTAAGTATTTTACCAGGAAAGACATACTGAGCTCAAACAGCTCATTTCTAGATGTCCCGGGGGGAGTAACTAAGAGATCAGAATACAAAATATATACATTTGCACAAATGAAGAGAGACAGAGTTTCTATGAATACAGATGGTAGATACAATGTATAGATGTGCAACATACTGTGACAGAGTACATTAGGTAAGTAGTGTAACATACACAATATTTACAAATAACTGAAGTAGTTTGGGTAACAGTACAGCTAATAGCAGCTGAGGCAGGTATACCCTGAATAATAATGCTTTAGGGTTTAGGAACAGAAGTACAATCATAAATAGAAACTTGTGTGTCCCTTATGGGTAGCTGGAGTGGAAGAAGAGTGGGATTACACATGGGACTTTGAAGGGGAGCAGGCACTCTTACATCCACAAGAGACTGTCCAGGCACCAGTGTTAAAATTTTGCTTTATGAGCTTTTGGAGCTGGGGGGGAGCCATAATGCCATATCTTTAAATTGAGACCCCCTTTCCATTATAAGTCCATGAAAGTGATGCATGAGCTACTGAGGCTAACTTCAGAGCTAGGTGGGGATCGAGCCTTGGCAAGCCCCCATGTAATTCCAACACTGCCAGGCACCCTATAAACATATAACAATGCTGAACTCTGCTGCTGCTCAGTGTTTGCTCACTGCTGCTTTGTCTCTCATTTTGGGGCGCACATTTAAAGAGCTAGTGGAGGTAAAACAGGCAGACAGGAAAATAATACAAATTTTAAGAAGTAGTCAGTTGTGACTTTTTATTTGTGAAGTATTTTTCTTTTCCTTTTGCTCATCAGAAAGTCTTCTATGTGATAATATTGTGCTGGATGTGTGGAACAGCTCTTAGCTTGGCAGCTGGCATATCTAGCTCTACTGTCCCCCACTATATCATCAGCACTGTGATCTCACTGACAGTGACATCACAGGTGAATGACATGGCAGTCACTGAATTGCTGGTCCTAAACAAAAGTGATGTCACAGTCAGTGAGGTCACAATGCTGGTGATGTAGTGGGGGGCAGTAGAGCTAGATATGTCAGCTGCCAGGCAGAGTACTGTTCCACACATCACACCTACTAACATCAGGCAAACAATCTTCTGATTAAACAAAGAAAGAAAAAAAGTACCTCAAATGTAAAAGGTAATGTTTGGCAGCTTTTAAAATATTATATTAGTTTTCAGCAGTACACTAGCTCTTTAAAGTGGGTGTCCTGTCACCAGCCAAAAGAAATCCCAGCTGGCATCAACAGAACTCCCTTTCAGAACATTCCGAAATCCATGGAATTACAACCCATTCCACTCTTCATTACTGAGGGATATATACATGAAATTATAAACCACAAAATCTATTTTAGTTAATCAAATCTGATTATTTCTTAACATTCAAGACACTTGTCTGCAAATTCTGTAGTTTTAAAATTCTGGCATTCTAAGTTTACTTGGCATATAGTACATTTCCTAGTTCCCACATGGGGGTTGTTTAATTTTCTACAAACTAAAACATTTTAAGATTCAAGTTCCATTTTTTAAAAACAGAAGATTGTAATATGATTTATAGCATGGTTATCTATCCAGTTATGGTGTCTTCTCAAGTGCTTCGTGTACCAGAACGGCTCATCTTTGCTTCAGAGTTCTCTCCAGAGAACTTGAGAATAAACTCTTATAACCTTAAGGGACACAGTAACTGAATTTATAAATATAGAATTGGATCTGGGTCCATTACATGCCATCGACAGCTGAGGCTTATTCAGGAACTGATTCCATAACCCCCTGCTTGTGACATCATAGTCATTTCCATAGCAACACAGCAGACTGATGTTACAAACAGGGCATCCTGACTTTGAGTCCAGGGTCATCCTGAGCTGTAAGTGAACTACAGGGGACACAGACTTCCCTTTCATGTCGATGCAATAAAAGATAGAACAAAGCAGATAGAACCTTCACCATGAGGAAAAGTCACTGCCAGGTGTATGGGTAGCACCTCAGTCCTATTTAGCTATAAAAACAGGGCAGAGCTGAGAAAAGACTTTAAGATCCAAATCTCAGAAAAATCTTGGTCCTACCTGTGTCACCAGAGAGTGCTCAAACAGTAACATCACAGCCCTCTCCTTCTTCCCTCCTTAGATGTGTGGCACATATATTGTGGACAATACAAAGCTACCCACTGCCTGATTGGGGCCCAGACTTGGGACTAAGCTTAGGTTCCTCACCTGGCAAGAGCACATGCTTGATACATGGCCCTAAGGCAGCCCCGTCAGTATATCTTTGCTGATTTTTGCTGCTTGTTTCACTGTAAAGGTTGCTGAGTACCCTGATGCATCCATACCTATTAACAGCTGTCTCTTCTAATTCTTGTTTCCTGCCAGGTGTCATCTCCATCCTGAGAGAGGGCTGTGTCCCAGCTGCCACAGTGATGCAGATATTTGAGAAGGTGAAAAGCCAACTGGCATGATAAAAAAAGACATGCTGGGAGGATAAGTGTGTGCTGAACAAGTGAACAAGTGACTTCTGTTACTGGAACTATGCCATCACATACGTGAATGTTAAACTCTGCACTCTGATTCGCAGGGGAAGTAAATAACTAAGAAAGTCCATGGTTCTGGCTTGTGCCCCTCTTCTGCAGCTTCAAGAATTTTCTACAATGCATATGTATCTATTTATGTATCTATGTATTTATTGCTAGGAAAGACACAGAGTCAAAATTCTTTTTAAGTGTAATTTCTGGAGCGAATCTGGCACAAGGATGTTATGTGATGTGCTCAGGGTCACACAGTATCCAGATGGTGGTTATGGGATTCATACTCTGGTCTACTGGGTCTCCAGGCTCACATTTCAAAGTTTTTAACCACTAGGATATGCCTCAATCTTTACATTATATTATAACTGCAGCAGATGATATGATATGATATGATATGATATGATATGATATGATATGATATGATATGATATGATATGATATGATATTTTTAAAGACAACAGAATTGGTGTTGGTGACCTCGGGATGGACCCATGGTGGATTCCATTTTTTGTTTGACATAACACGAACATTGCGACTGGTTGGGGTGCCAGGAGATTAACAAGATGAACCCTTGGTCTTTGTTCATCTAACATATCCTGGGTTCCAATGGTGCCTTGTGTCAAATCAAATGCCTTTTTGGTTTGATTTCTTACAACATCACTACAATTGTGCTTCCCTGGGATTCATGTGATCCAGTGATGTTAGCCAAAGTCAGAAGAGCTCAAATTGTCCTTGTGGGAAAGACTATCTGGGACACTAAGCTGTGAGGTGGCAGTGTTTAATTACACCGAAACACCACAAGAATGTACAGAGGGAGAAGATGTAACCTTTTCAGTTTTGATAGAACATACCAAATAACCTGCACTCCAAACAGCACTTAGAGTCTCTAAAAGTCCAGTTTATTAAAACTTACAGACCAGTAACATCCCACAGATCCATTGTATAAAGTGACCTTAAATGCAGCCATGCAGAGTATATCAGGACAAGAGCATGAGTCAGAGTTTCAGGATGCACAGAGGTCCCCTTCCCCCACCCTCCAAAATCTGCCATACACAAACCCTGACTTAGCTGATGGAGGAGGTCTCTATAAAGGAGTCTTTCTGTGGGTGGAGTCACAATGCAAATTATGGTTGCTAGATGTTTTTGGTCACAAATGGAGTTTTTGAGCACAAACATACAAATCGTGAATGCAGCCAACATCAGAGTATGGCACTGTGCCAATAGAATGAGGTGGTGCCTGCCGAGAGGCCATTTCATGAGGCATTACTGCCTCAGTCACCCCGCCACCAATTCTACCCTTTTAGCTTATGGGCCAGTTGTGGACTATGTTGTTTTGTTTTATTCCATCCCACACTGGTCATCCCAGCTACTCTAGTGGCCACATGACTGATGTTATTAAGAAGTCCCATCCCTGGTAGTCCCAGCCACCCCCCACCCATCCCATCTTGTTAGCAAATCATATCCCTGGTGGCCAGTGACCACTAAACAATTCAGTTAAGAAATCCCATTCCTGGTAGTCCGGTGGTCCCCCAACAAAACTTGAAAAGAAATTCCATCCTTGGTAGTCCAGAGGCCCCCAAACCATTTTGTTTATGCAATCCCTTTCCTGGTAGTCTAGTGGCCCTCAAACATTCTTGTTAAACTCCAGACCTAGTGTTCAGTGGCCTCCGACTGATCTTGTTAAGAAATCCCATCCTTGGTGTCCCATATAACCACCCTTATGATCCTCCTGTCCCCCCATCGTTGTTTTATTGTTGATCCTTTGCTGATGTTGGTCCCCACAGTGTCCTCATGGGGCTGTTTCCCACCTCTGCCATCCCCATAAAACTGTTTCTCAAAGTACTACAAGAGTCAGAGATGCTCCGACACGTGTCCAGCTGCATAGCACAGCATTGCATTGCAATTGCATGCTGGACCCATCCCGTTCCTATTGCTGGTTCAGTGCACATTTTGACAGTGCAGGAAAAGGCTTGCAAGCCCGTTATGTATAATAGTGCAAGAGGGTGCAAGTTAGAACAGTGGTACATCTTGGTCCTTTCAATCACTTTGTGCCACTAAATTACTACTGTTTATAGGGGGCCCGCCTGTTATGGAATGTGGCCTTTCTCGAAGACAACATGTGTAGAGACTTGACACTTTCCTTGGGTGCATCAGAGGCCTGTAGTGTTATTTTGGGTCACTGAGCATGCAGAATCAGGACTTGATTGCCAAGTATTCTGTATTTTATTAATTTTACAAAGAAACAGCTCCACTGAGCAGTGCTCATTCTGAGGAGGTCCTGGAAGTTGTCAAAAATCTTCCGCTCTGGTGGTCATGTTGTCAATAGATAAACATTTTTAGTTGTCATAGCTTCTGAAATACTGGTTACTTCACACCTAAACCCTAGAGGCTATTAAACCACTTAAAGAACCCCTGATATTGTGATGGCAACTGTGAAAAAACATAACAGTTATACACAATCCTGATTATATTTCATACCTGGAAGAGTTTGGTATTCCCCCTTTTCATTATAACTGTGTACATTACCGCAGAAACAGGATCTCCACCCAGTCCCCTCCATCTGCTCCTGCTGCTTGTTCTCACCCCTGATAGTGCAATCTGTGACATCAGAACCATTTCCTGATGTAATGTCACAAGCAGAGGATCATTCATACTGACTGCAAGTTAACTAGATGTTATTTATTGTAATAATTGTGGAAAGAATTCTCAGATTCATTTATTGACTGTATTTCTCTTATTTATGTAATATTGGTTGTCATATTTTATTAATTATGTTTATTTGTTGTGCATTATTGTGTTGTGTTTTCACATTCCCAGGGGCTGGTACCACCTAATGTGTGCCCGCCTCCCAGTCACAGTGCAAAGTTCAAAGTTCAATAAGTGCAAAAAATGTCAGAAACCAAAGTCATGATGTGCCCTTACTGAACATTTTGAGATATTGATTTCATGAGAATTTTTTCTCATTTGTACACCTTAGTTAATAACAATCTTGTTAGTTCAATAAAAGGTATTACCTGCAATATCTTTGTTGTTTCTGTTCTTTTTACATGTTTGTAAAGCCCAGGCATGCTGCTACAAGACATTCATAAGTAAATTTCAATTGAACGACAGTGCTGTGTTATATAAAAATTGTAGTGTTATTTTAAATAATAAAAAAACACTAAATCGTGTAAAATAAAAATAAAATGAATGTTTGCAGTATGAGTTTTGGGTTTGATGCTCTGTACTAACAGCTATACTATCTGCGTTTATCTTTTGTCAGTTTCATGAGCAAGAGAGAGGGAGCGAGTGTGTGTCTGCACAAGTGTATCTATATGCAAGTCTGTGCATGTGTGTATTTGTATGTGTGAGTGTATGTGCGCAAACACGATTGTGTGTGTGTGTGAAAAAAGTGTATGTGCATGTTTATGCATGTGAGTGTATGAGCGTGCACAACTGTGTTTATGTGTGTACACTAGTGTGTGTGTGTTGTGTGTTTTTGTGCATGTGTACGCGTGTGTGCGCGCGTGCACGTGCTGGCGCAAGGTGGTTTTAGAAACACAGAAACATTGAATCTGTTAGCAGATAAGGAGCTGATGGCCCACTTAGTCTGCCCTATTTTCCCTACCTATAGTGTCACTGCAGACCCTACTTGGTCTCTGGTCCCCCCAACCTAGATCCCTCTGTGTCTGCCTCATGTGTTCCTGAGCCTGTCACTGCTTCCACCCCACCACCTCTGCTGGTAAGCTGTTACATGCATCCACCACTTATATGAAGAAGTACTTCCTCACATTATCTCTGAACCTTCACTTAATCTTAACATGACAGTTAACCTAAGCAATATTTTAGCATGAAATTAGCCTTAAATTAGCATTCAAACTGCTTTTGTAATGTTTAACAGTCAGTTGTATTACAATGGCCCATCACTATGTCCTTCACAGTCAGAAGCCTTAAGTTGGCCTGCTAATAGCATGAAAAAGTTAAATGAGATGCAAATTAGAAGACTGGAGAAGGGCTCATGTGATCCCACTCCACAAGAGTGGTAGCAGGGAGGAGGCGGGGAACTACAGACCGGTCAGTCTTACACCTCAGAGTGGGCAAGATTATGGAAGCACTCCTTAAGGAAAGGATAGTGCAACACCTGGAACCATAGGGCACGAGATCCAGGACAGCATGGGTTTACAAAAGGAAGGTCCTGTCAAACTAATCTCTAGATTTCTTGACTGGGTAACCAGAGTGGTGGACCAAGGGGCAGTTGATGTCGCCTACCTTGACTTCAGCAAAGCTTTTGACACTGTTCCACAGAGAGATTGATAAATAAGCTAGGTAGGCTCGGGGTGGGTCAGAAGTTGGTCAACTGGGTGGCAAACTGGTTGACTGGCAGAAAACAGAGAGTGGTGGTAAATGGTATACAGTCAGAAGAGATGCAAGTCACAAGTGGGTACCTCAGGGATCAGTCCTGGGGCCAGTCCTATTCAACATCTTCATTAGTGACCTAGCAGATGGACTAGAGGTAAAGGCTTGTCTGTTTGCAGATGACACAAGATCTGCAACAGAGTAGATAGTCCAGATGGGGTGGGCAGAATGAGAAGAGATCTGGATAAACTAGCAGAATGGTCGGAAGAGTGGCACTAGGATTTAATGCAAAGAAGTGCAAAACATCACATGGAAGAGAAACCTGAAGCCACTTATAGGCTGGGAGGAGTTGCTAGCAGTCACAAAGGAAGAAAGAGACTTGGGCATCATCATCACTGATGACCTGAAATCATCAAAGCAGACCTCAAAGCAGTAGGGAAGGCTAGGGGGTGTTAGGTGTATTAATAGGGGTATCACAAGTCGTAGAGGGAGGTAATAATCCTCTGTACAAGACATTGGTTAAGCCCCCATCTGGAGTACTCGTGCAGTATTGAGCCAACCTTCACAGGACATTAACCAAATTGAGGCAGTCAGAGAGGGCAGCAAAATGGTGCAGAGGACTGCATCAGAGACATATGAGGACAGATTAACGGGCTCAATATGTATACCCTTGAGCAAAAGGAGGGGAGAGGTGATATGATCGAGACATTTAAACACCTTTGAGGCATAAACAAGGTGAAAGAGTTCTAACATGTTTAAATATAAGAAAATAGCAGGACAAGAGGACACAGCAGGAGATTAGGGGAGGCCGATTAAGGGGAATGTGAGGAAATTCTTTTCACAGAAAGGGGGTAGATGCATGGAATGGCTTACCACAAGTAAGTGGCTATGAATACAGTGCAGGGCTTCAAACAGGCATGGGATAGGCATAAGGGAGCAATACAAATGACTATGAATAGATAGGTCACTGACATAGCAAAGGCCGATGGCACATTTATAAGGTAGAAAAAGAAATGGGCAGACTGGATGGGCCTTGCGGTCCTTATCTGCCGACAACTTCTATGTTTCTATGTTTCTATGAAGACTAAGATAGTAGTTTTCACAGCAGTCTGGATGATAGTTAAGGACTGCTTTGTAGCAGTATGCTTGTACTGCTGATGGATACCTTGAATTGTTACATGACTGTTAGAAGTAAAATTAAAACTACTGCTTGGGACTGGGCTTTTACTGTTAAGTGAATGTGTGGTGCAATGCTGTTATAATGTGTGGGAGAGGCTAATAAGGGTTGAATTTGATGAATTCCTATACTCATTATGGTATTGCAGTAACATCAAGAAGTTCTTATACCCTTTTGTCTATGTCACAACAATGCCAAAACAACATTAACGCATTTACACATGCGAGTCTCCCAGATTTTGTGACTGCTTATTTTGGAGTGTACTGCTGACAAGCAACTACTGACGAATCCACATAATTCTATGGATGACCCTACAGGTACACAGATCTAGGGGGCACAGACATGATCACAATAGCTCTTAGATGTGAGTGAGGCTTGAACATGGCGTGGGGAGGGGACACAGTCTGTTGTCAGAAGAAAGGCAGAGAATAACAGGCAAAATTGGTTGGCAAAGGCAGTACTGTTTTGAATGCAGCCCGTACACTATAAAGACCAATGAACTAGGAACATTTAACAACAATGCTGTGTTCCCTTGTTAAGGTTGCTATGCCAAACCTGTCGTCCTTCACTCTCGAGGTTTACTAGGCCGGAATGACAACATCTCTTAGGGACCACAATTTTGTTACTTTTCCCCATTCATTATCCTCCATATTTGTGTTGCCATGTTAATCACAAAGCTGATTTAAATTTTATAACTTTTATACTTATTTTATGTAAATTAAATACACAGTCAAGACTAAAAACATACTTATTTACACAGCATATATTGCTATTTATGGTTTATTACCCTTTCAACATAATGCAGAGTTTAAGCAATAATAAATGTGTGTTATTATCAGATGACAGTTTGCCCCATGAGGCATGATGTGCTTCCATTGAGTACCTTTCAGCACATGAAGTGCTTTTATCAGGCAATAACCCACATCTCAAAGTGTTTTATTCCACTTCAGTGAACAGAGTTGGTAATATTAACAGAAGAAAATGTTGGTGCTCACCTCTTGCGACAAAGTGATGGCAATTCAGACCCGCTGTAACTAGATCCCAGGATTTCGTACCTTTTTGATTGTGCTTGAAGAATATTAAAATGTTTACCTTCATGGGTGGTATCCATCACATCAGACGTCAATGCATCTAAAAGGATGACATGGCTCAGTGTGAAGATAGTGATACAGTACCCAAAAATTCAAGTTTTTACAACTGAACTATAAAAAATATATCTATCTGATTCTTTAATTACGTTCTTCTGTCCCACCCACCTCCCACTAATGCATGTGGCTCCAGAGGCTTCCTTGGGCGGGAACATCTGCCAGCATGTGGTCATACGCTGTCAAGGACATTGCTGCAACCCTCCACCGGGAGATGTTGTAGAAGCTTTGCAGCGCAGTCCTCCCCCAGGAGGGAAGCATCCAAAGGACGCTCTCAACTCCCTCCCTGATGGCCTCTGCTTCTGACATCTGGGCTTATGGCATGACCCAGGGTTGCCAGCATATCAGAGTGATGAAATATTGTTCAGTGCCACAGAGCTGGCTGAATGATGTTTAACTGTGATGCTTTTAATAATACCATGATCTTTTTAATAATACAAGACAGGGTGTGTGTCTGTTATAGAACATATGAATGCCTGCAGTGGTTGTAGGCATGAGATGCAGTCAAATGTTTAACACACTTTAGGCATGCATATGTTCTGCAGCAAATGCATACCTGTTGTGTACTATTACAGTTTTTACAACGAACTGTAAAATAAAAATATATCTGAGCCTATAATCACAGTTCTCTGTCCCACCCACGTCCCACTAATGCATGTGGCTGCAGAGGTTTCCAGAGGAGGGAACATCCAGCAGCATGTAGTCACTCACCGCCAAGGACATTGCTGTAAGCCTCCACCGGGAGCTGTAATAGAAGCTCTGCAGTGCAGCCCTAACCCAGGCGGGAAGTATCCAAAGGACGATCTGAACTCCCTCCCAGCTGGACTTAGCTTCCGACATCTGGACTCGTGGCATGACCCGGGGTTGCCACCATATCGGAGAAATGAAATTTTGCTCAGTGCCACTAAGCCAGCTGAATGATGTTTAACTGTGATGTTTTTATTTAAGACAGAGTGTGTGTCCATTATAGAACATACACATGCCTACAGTGGTATCAGGCATGAGACACAGCCAAATGCTTAAGACACTTCAGGCATGCTTAAAGTCTGCAACAAATGCATATCTGTTGTGTACTATTACTCTTTTAAAATGGCTGAAAATAATCTGACTCACATTTCCATTATTGTTAATATAGCTTATTTGGAGGACTTGCACTGTATAATCCTTCTAATTCATAAAGTACTCACACTATTTCAGTCTTATTAAGGAATACCAAAACTCATATTTATGTGTAAATAGTCATTTGTAAGTAATAACACATGACAGGGTATGCATTATGGTGGCATAATCACATGCCTCAGGTGTGCTGTTAGGCACAAGGCACAGCAGAGTGCCATTAAATGCACCAGAGATGTGTAATTACGATCATCACAATAGCGCACACTGTTGGGTCTTATTGTTTACATCAAATAACATTTTTATTCAGTATAACACAACCAGAAAGCACTGCACATATAAAAAAAGAAAAGGCTATGGCCAGCCCCGTGTCTCAGTGCTAACGCTATTGCCCGTCACGCCAGCAACACGGTGTTTTGGAAGTGTACCTGAGTTGCTGGTGGTCATCTAGAGAGGGAAGAGGACGGGGCATCCGCTGTACTGTATTGCTCTCCTCTCACTTCTTTTTAAACTGTTTTCAGTGTGGCCAGAGTGCAGTGTGAGACTCACAGTGAAAACTTTCACCAGAGTGCTTCACATCAGAAAACGCCCACTGCCAATGCCAGTTCTTAGATGCTGGCACAGAGTTTCACTTTTCTTATGAACCACCGTAACAACTGGGTGTGACATCACAATATTACTGCATTTAAAAGCAAGCAAACTCTTGTTGATAAAGGGGCTCCTCAGCTATTAGGATTTCTTTACTCAATAACAAGAGAAATGTATGCAAAAATGCATTTGACATTCATTTGTGCAAAAATGCAAACCACCATCAAAAAGTGGTTGGATCAGTGTATACGAAGCTGGGATACAGAAAGTCAGTACCGTGTCAGGCACATTCCTTAATAGTTACTGCTGGTGGCCTCCTAGTAAAACTGCATCTTCAGAGTAAGTCTGGTTGATATCAAAATGTCAGTGCATGCTATAGGTCCTGTGGTAGTTTTTGCTGTGGCTTTCATGTCATTCTTAGCCATTTACATTCCTGGAAGTTAAGCTCTGTTCACCAATGTTGCATTGCAAGTTATGAATCGGACTCCAGAAAGAATTGTTGCTTAGCACAAAAGGCACTGTGCAAAGCCTCATATCTGACAGCATTTTTGCAAGTAGACACCCAGCAGTAGCCACAAAGGAAAGTGCCTGGTACAGTACAGACAGACTATAGCCCATCTTCACATGCACACATACAACCAGGTGGCATTTGCCTTTTGACACAAATAAATGTCAAATGCATTTTTCCCCACATTAATCAGTCTCATAGTACTGTGTATACTGTTTTTGGTGCTGACGTAACTCTTGACTGGTGTCGTGCAGTTTTTTTGCTTTACTTTGATGTTTTTCCCTGGGTATACATTCACCAATGTGGTGAATGAGGTACTGTTGTGCGACAATAAAGATCTCTTATCTGGCTCCTGCAGTCTATGGGATGTGGTCTGGGTGGCTTGAGGGAACATCCATTTGCACCTGTAAAATAAGAATAGCAAAGGAGTCACAAAGGATCTGTAGCTGTTTAGTAACTAACTGGGACAAATGAGGAACTCTAAATATAAAACAAATACTTATCTGATACATATGGTCATTGTCCTCCAATGCCAGGGGTGATGTTTTATGGTTCCACTGGATCTAGAGACAAAGTGGAAAACTGGTTAGTAAGAAAGTATGACTAATGAAAATGTTATTTATTTATTTTATTTATTTATTATATCATCGGTTTAAAATACCTATCAGCTGTGTCAGGTGGAAAGAGATTGCATTGGGGGGTAAAGTGGGTTGGTCAGGAAGATACCAGTATCACAGCAGCGATTCAGGTTTCAGAACTTGGGCCACTTGTGGATGTCGGTGAGTGGGACCGATATGGACAGGATTCAGTGTCCCTGGGCCCTCTCTCCTCTGGGAGGGGGGCACGCTGCTCCACTCACCAACTCCCACCAGGGTAGGATGGAACCACCAGCTTTCACATGCCTGTAGAACTGACACGGCGATGGACTGCCAAAGTAACTGACAGTCAAGGAGTGGATGTTCATCCCCTTTTTATCCACATCATGTGGGGGTCTGCATGTGGGGTGATGGTGCTGGGCAGCTGAATGCAGCAGGGATCCATTGTTGGTGTGGGGCCAACAGCTACCATCATGTACGCTCTTCCTTGCATCTAGTGGCAGCCCCACCCTCCGAGCACCATCCATATATATATATATATATATATATATATATATATTATAGTATACAGTAGTGCCACCATGAATTAGGTTGAGAGCCATTTCTATATTAAACCCAGAAGCTTTTCCGTAACTTTACAACCATTTGATGGATTTGCCTGAAATTTAGGTTATGATCAAAAACCATATGCCTTAGGATCTTCTGAAGTTTGTACTAGTCAGATATACAGCTGTGGAGTTATTAAGTATATTGATCTATGCGCGTTTAAACTTTTCTGGAATTCTGTGAGTAATACCTACAGGTCGTATGGTTTTGTGTGACTGTTCAAAATCTTCGGGAACATGCAGCCAGGGTCCCGATGTGCCTTTCAAAGATTTACGTGAAAAAATATTCAAGCAGTTCAAAAGTTATTCAAAAACAGTTTCCCATTATAAGTCAATGGGAAAAGTTAAAAGTTCAACACTTTATAAATGCATTTTTACTTTCATAAATGGGCCTGTTACTTTCGCCGTCCCGGCCATTTTTTCTTTCAGTTAGTGATCAGAAAAATGGTTGGCATTTAAATTTTCGGGACCTCTGCGCCTACTATTTTTTGTATTCACCTAGTCGGGCCCTAGGGATGTTTGCCATATCTTTATTTTGTAGTAAAACACCCCAGAAATATGTTTTTCAAATTTCTGGAAAAGTACTTTCATAAATTACTTTCGTGCTCATGAAAGTGTCACAAATTTTGTAGCATTGCAAATTGTGACAGTAATTTTCTAGTCTGTGGGAAAATGACAGCAATTCTTTGGCACTCGCTGCAAAAGAACTGTTGGGAGTTTTGAGCGCTGAAATTTGGAGGAACGCAGCCGACATCTCACAGATGTGCCTTTCAGTGTTGTATTGAAAAAATATTACACGGTGGCAAAGTGTATAGCACTCCAAAGTTGACTGATTTTCCTTAGGATAACATTACGGCATGACATTACAGGAATCCTTTGGCACCCTGCTGCTGCAAAATAGCAGTTTGGTCTTTTTTCCTGAAATTTGGAGGGAAGACAGCCAACAGTACACAGATGTGCCTTTCAGTAGTTTGGTGAAAAAAATATCACATGGCGTAAAGTTATGGCACTCCAAAATTGGCGGTTTTCCATAGGATAACATTCGGGCGCCTGGAACTTAGCAAGAAATCATTTGGAGCCCTGCTGCAAAATAACAGTTTAGTCTTTTTTTCCTGAAATTTGGAGGGAAGACAGCCAACGAACCCACAGATGTGCCTTTCAGTAGTTTGGTGAAAAAACATTACAGGGAGGCAGAGATTATGGCGCTCCCCGAACTTTCTTTTTTCCCATAGGACTTTATTCATGACGTCGCCCGCGCCTTTCAGGGCCCGTGTATCTCGGAAGCGGTGCAGAATCTACGGACTTTTATCAGAAAATTTCTTAGCCCATAATGGGGCTAAGATTCAAATTAAACAGAGACAGTTGTAAATAATATGACTTTTAAATTGTTTTTCTCGTCGTGCGGTTCCTGAGATATAATGTATTTAGTATTCCAAGATCTCATTTTCTGCGCGATACTCATTATTTTGCATACATTATTTGTACTCACTGTCTTTCTCAATGCAGGTTTTAGGGAAAACCAGCCTGTGCACTTACATTACTATTACTGTTGCCTTTTAATGGAGGAGCAGCGACACCTGGTAACAGAGAGGAGCAAGTGATGGCAACATGAAGACACTGTGACAAAGCTGGCAATGGTGAGAGGGAAGTAACACAGTTAGCAACTGAGGGGCTGACACTGCTGGCAACATGGCTACAAGTGATTTGAAGCTACATCATTGAATTGGATTTGCACTCAATATTAAAAACATAGCCAAGTCGCTATACCATTTTCACAAACACAGAATCAGCCACTGTTGGTACGAGCCAACTCAAGTTTTCCATCTGCAGCCCTAATCCTTTCCATTGCTCTCAACTGTCCCACATTATGAGGGATGCCCCTTATTGTACTTCTCTGATTCACTCTGTCCCTCATTGAAAAGGTGCTGTCAGATAGTGAAGGTGCTGCCTAATAGTGAAGGTGCTGCCTGATGGTGAAGGTGCTGTCTGATAGTAAAGGTGCTGCCTGATGGTGAAGGTGCTGCCTGATGGTGAAGGTGCTGTCTGATGGTGAAGGTGCTGCCTGATGGTGAAGGTGCTGTCTGATAGTGAAGTTGCTGCCTGATGGTGAAGTTGCTGCCTGATGGTGAAGGTGCTGTCTGATAGTGAAGGTGCTGTCTGATGGTGAAGGTGCTGCCTGATGGTGAAGGTGCTGTCTGATAGTGAAGGTGCTGCCTGATGGTGAAGTTGCTGTCTGATAGTGAAGGTGCTGCCTGATGGTGAAGTTGCTGCCTGATGGTGAAGGTGCTGTCTGAGAGTGAAGGTGCTGCCTGATGGTGAAGGTGCTGTCTGATAGTAACGGTGCTGCCTGATGGTGAAGGTGCTGTCTGGTGGTGAAGGTGCTGCCTAATGGTGAAGGTGCTGTCTGATAGTAAAGGTGCTGCCTGATGGTGAAGGTGCTGTCTGAGAGTGAAGTTGCTGCCTGATGGTGAAGGTGCTGTCTGATAGTAAAGGTGCTGCCTGATGGTGAAGGTGCTGTCTGGTGGTGAAGGTGCTGCCTGATGGTGAAGGTGCTGTCTGATAGTAAAGGTGCTGCCTGATGGTGAAGGTGCTGTCTGATAGTGAAGGTGCTGCTTGATGGTGAAGGTGCTGTCTCATAGTAAAGGTGCTGCCTGATGGTGAAGGTGCTGTCTGATGGTGAAGGTGCTGTCTGATAGTAAAGGTGCTGTCTGGTGGTGAAGGTGCTGCCTGATGCTGAAGGTGCTGTCTGATGGTGAAGGTGTTGTCTGATAGTAAAGGTGCTGTATGATGGTGAAGGTGCTGTCTGATAGTGAAGGTGCTGTTTAATGGTGAAGGTGTTGTCTCACATTGTAAAGTCAGACTTTAAGGCAGAAACTCACAACTGATGTGAAATTAAAAAAAAACTTTTCACAGAAAAGGCAGTTGTCTTCTCTGGATACTGTGTCTAATAATGTGGCATACCTTTTCTGAGTCAGTATCTGATATTTCAGTGGCAAAAGTGTATATTTAATTTCCAGCTGCTCCGTGTATGTTGTATGTCTTGTTATGGTGTAAACCTCCTTACTTACTTCTCTGTAACTATGTCTTAATCTCTGTAATTGTGTACTGATTTATGCATGGATCACTCAAAGGAACCCACTTGCAGAAAGCCCACTCAGTCAAGCAATCAAGTTTATTTGGTCAACTGTAACAGTAAAATCATAGCCATTACAAAATGCTAAAGAACTATTCATTATTACAATATAAAAGTAAATAGATCATAAAAACGGATTGTTGTTTACATTAAAACAGACAGCCACACTTGTCTTGGATACACTATATTACAATTCTTAGTACACAGAGAAGCAAATTTAAGGATAAGGCAAAGAAATTATCTATTTGAAGGCAACAATGCCCAACTCATTCCTTCTAAGGAGTGACCTTAATCAGATTTACAATTTGTTCATGGGAACAAGGTTCTAGTAGATCAGATCAAATCATCCGGTGGTCAGTTATCCTTTTTTTTCTTTATCTTAATCACTGATGACAGGAAGCTGGCAACAATTCCAGCTTCCTCAACAGTAGTGGGATGGAGGAGGAGAATAAATATGATATCATAGTTGAGCATGTTAATATTGTTTAAGGAGCTTATTTCTTGGTTCTCTATATAATGGGCATTGCACAATTATATGGGAAGTAATTTTTTTTTTTTTGAGTGATCTTTTTTTACCTCCACTCCCACTCCAGCGTCCACCTCTACTTCAGGCCACCTAGTGCTTCCATGCCACAGCTGTCCTCATCTGGAGCTCCTCCCACACACACATCACATCAAACCCCCGATTTGTCCCCGAAGTATCCCCTCGCTGGGCAGGTCCCCCTCCTCTGAGGGGGAAGGCACCGGGTGGCAGGGAACCCCAGCACACTATTTTTCCATGGTTCGAAGGGGCTGCTGTGGTGGAGGATGCTCCCGGAGGTTCCAGAGAACATGGAGCACAGTGGCCATCATCCGGTGGTGCCGAAGCTGTTTTTCCAGCTTTCTGGTTGTCCCTCCTGCATGTAGTACCCCCGGTCTCCACTGGGGATCACTACTAGAGCGGGACTTCCCACCCACCCTCACCAGGAGAGGAGAGCAGTCCTTTGGATGCTCAATCCTTCTCCTTCCCCAGCCAGCCCCCAATGACCTGAGTCCATTTCCAAACCCGGGTCGCTAGTGTGGTTTGAGGTGTGGTGTCCAGCGCCTCAGCCCTCTGCACCACTGGGTCGGCAAAATAATTTAATTAAATCATTGTTTACATAAACATTGATGATCAGAGGGTACTATCCCAGATGCTGCATTTTTGATAAGGTAGAAAAATCTTGCCCAGATGATTATTTTTCTGTATTCTGGGGTAACAGCTAGTAATAAATAATCTTCTATATTATGTGTTATTTTGTTTTAAACCATAATGCACATTGTTGGTTTCTCGTCATGTCTATATCTGTTCTTGATGCTCTTTCAAATAATTTTCTTTTAACAACAGTCTTGTATTGGATACAAATGTTAATCTTTCTTTGATACTCATTTCATAAATGTGGGTGCTTTATGTTGTTTAAAACAGCTTTTAGTGAGTTAAGCCACTTTTATTTTAAGTTATTGTGTGTCCACTTAATTTTTTTGATACAGGCACTGCACTTGGACTTGGTTTGGTTTATTATTAATTATCTTTAACCAACAGTTAATCATCCTTAGCTCTGTGAATGCTTTGATAGAAATTCTACCTAGTTCAGCACGGCACGGGGTCATAATGTTGCAAGACATTAATGCTGCATGCAAAAATCGAGCTGCCAATACAGCGCGATTTCTTGTATGCAGCATAACTACTTTTTTTTTTTTGCAGGGGGCTCTGCCCCCTCACCCTCCATTATGGGGGGCTGTGCTCCCCGAACCCCCAATAAAGATTCTCAACTCGGGGGTTAACACTGAAATAGCACAAAGTGTGAAAAATAAATAAATTCTCTTGCATCTGGGACCAGGACTCGAACTCAGTCCCAAACACATGGCCTGGGTTCCTTGCTGCCACTGGCTCACTTCATCAAGCCATGGCAGCTGCTTGGTGGAACCCTCTCCCAGCAGAGGTCTTATCCTCTGCCTGGGACAGTGAGAGGGTGCAATACTGTGCACAGCAGCATTCGCAGTATTGAACTGTCTTGCTTACAACTACAGCGCTTTTTCAGTTTAGCACTTGTGTCATATGCTCTTAAACGTACAATGTATTGAACCAGTACCATTCGGCCCTTACCATGGTTGTAGACGTGTAAGTCGGTACTTTCAGAAGAGCTTCATAAAAGTGTTGAAGAGATGTTTCTAGAGTATCTGAGAACTCGGGGGCCCAGACTTCTGCTCCATATAATAACATTGGATGGATTTTCATTTCCCCTGCTCTAAGAGCATCACACAAAGATTTTCCTCAATACTTACAGTCACATTTCAGAAGCACTTTGACAACTTGTTTAGTTTTTGTTACCCATTGTGTAATGTGCTGTGTCCGTTTTGTATTAGGAGTTATTTTTATTCCCAAATAAATATATTATTTTACTGTCTCAATTTTTTCCTTATCTAGGAAAAAAGAGACAGTGTGTTGAATGGAGCTGAGGATCATTACTTTTTTTATTTAGTTTGATCTTCAATTCTAATTCATCGCATTATTTTTTAAACCTGTTGATTTTGTTCTATAATCCACTTTGAGATAGTGAGACTAGAACAACATCATCTGCATACTCAAGTGCATGGCATAATGTTTGATTTATCTTAGGTGAGTCACATAGAATTTTATCAAATTGTAATATATCATTTATATGTAACCCCTAGGTGGCGCTATCCCAAGGGCTACTACCCCTGCCTGCTTGGCTAGTAGCAGGTCAAGGGGCCTGGGTAATGAAATGAGTGCCTCCATCCGGAGGTCAGGGTTGTTAGTGATTAATCAACCTGGGCACAGCCCTCCAGGACACTGTAACCCCCCCCCCTTCCCTTCTAGTGGCCTGAACAATATACAATAATTACTTTCACAATGACCCTTATTCACCAGACAATTACCCACACTGTTTGCACTTACCACCAGGGCTGGTTCCTCTGGCTTGACCCTGGGGACCCCCTGTAAAACAAGGTTAGGCACAGCAAATAGCAACAGTACAATACTTTTGGCACAAACTGGAACTACAGTCAGGTTAAATGCAAACAAAGTTAAATCTGATTTATTCAAGGGACTTGAACAAGGGAGGGGCAAAATCAAGTTGATTTGCTTAAAAGCTATATTAATCAGACAGTTATGCATGCAGTGCAGAGACCCTACACAGTCACACACTCTGGGTACCCAGGTAGGAAAACAGTAGGCTGGCCAGGAACATTGCAGCTGATTGGGGTCCTGTGATGGAAGAAAGCAACATGCACAACACACACTATTTGTTATCCGGAGCCGGAGGGCTCAGTTCGTGAAAGAAAAGGCAACAAGACAATCAAATGACAACACTTTTAGATTTAGCTGTTGTTGCAGGGAGCTACCCTGATGTTTACTCACGATACCCAATACCAGACACAGGCAGGATGAAATGGAGACTGCAGGCTGTTGAGCTGGAGTGCCCAGAGAAGCAGGGCCCACATGAATCAGCGAGGTGTCATTCCTGTTCAAGGCGTTAAGCAGGGGGCTGATCCCCAGGCCGGTCTCTTATTAATGACTTTCTCTGCGTAGCAGGTATTCTGGGTGGGCCAGTGTAGCAGGGCCCAGGCAAATGGAAATGGATATGGATTCAGTCTGTGGAGCTGGATACAGCCTCCAGCAAGCAAAACACAGTTCGGACACACAGTGGGGAACCAAATCACGACCCTCTATAAGCACACAGCACATTCACATGTAAGAAAATTCCACGGTACCAGGCAAATGGCTCTCCGGCCGCAATTACAGAGTCTCTGCACAATCTGGGAGTTCAGAGGTAGCTTGAAGTCCTAACAGGCCAATCGCATTCAGCAAATCTTCGGTCTTCTTCAGGTTAAAGCCTGGTCACAATTCAGTAGCTTAATTCGCTCTCCAAATTTGGATTCAGTTTGAAAAAAAAAGCACAAGTTCCCTCTCAGGAACAGCAGGCAGGCATGCAGGCCAAACCCAGGCCTTTCCACAGTTCTCCCACATGAATCCACTATAGATTGCTAATCTGCTGGCTCCACTTATGCTTGTCTTTTGGGTGGAGGGTGCCCAGCATGTCTAAAAGGGCGCAGTTAAAACATTCTGGTTGAGAGTACCCCTGCGGGTGATAGGGGGTGGTTCTTGACTTCCACATCTCCCACAGAGAGAGCATTTCTTTGATTAGCCAACTTTCAAAGTCTCTGCCTTGGTCAGAGTGGATCCGCTGGGGGGCACCATAGTGGACAAAGAAATTTTCCACTAGCACCTTGGCCACGGTAGAGGCCTTTTGATCTTTAGTTGGAAAAGCTTGTGCATACTGTGTGAAATGATCCATAACCACTAACACATTGCCAATATTCCGCTGATCAGGTTCTAAACACAAAAAGTCTATGCAGACCAGTTCCATGGGGGTGCTGGTAGTAATATTGACAAGGGGGCAGTCCTCTGAGGCAGGGCTTTACTTTGCAGGCAACGACTGCAGGTCTTTACATGGTGCTCAACATCAGCCTGCATCTTGGGCGAAAAGAATTGAGATCGTACCAGGTCGAGAGTTCTGTCAATACTGAGGTGCCCCATGTGATTGTGGAGGGACCTCAGTACCAAATCTTTAAAGGCAGTGGGCAGGACCAACTGCTGCTTGTCTACTCAACCACTGCAATCCACTGTCTCTCTGTATAACAACTGATTGTGTAACTTCAACCTGGGACCTTGTTTAAACAATAGGGCAGTTTGCAAGTCAGGTGAACGCAACTGGGACACATCTTTCCCCGCACGCAGGGCATCAAGTGCTGGCTGAATCTTAGGATCTTGGGACTGAGCACACTGGATGCTGTCATTGTCAAATTGAAGTAGTGCACTAATATCTAGAGCAGAGAAATGGCAATAGTCAGCCGCTATGCAGGTATCAGGAGGACCCAAGCAATCTACTAAATGGTCCACTGTGTCCATAGACATCTGTTCATCTCTATCAAACTTTTGGCACAATGCTCGGATGTCAGGTTCAGACAACCTGACCCAATCACTCTTGGAGACTGGCCTTCATGACAGGGCGTCAGCATCAATATGGTTCATTCCTGGCCTGTATTCGACAGCATAATCATAGGTTGATAAAGTAGAGAGCCACTGGTGCCCAGTGGCATCCAACTTAGCTGAAGTCTGTACATAGGTTAATGGGTTATTGTCAATCTTCACCAATATCTTTGACCCATAGAGGTACTCATGAAACTGGTCAACATGGGCCCATTTTAGGGCAATGAACTCCAGCTTGTGCACAGGATAGTTTCGTTCTGACGGGGTCAAGCTCCTGCTGGCAAAAGCCACTGGTCTCAAACCATCCTCATGGTCTTGACACAGCACAGTATGCAGCACTTAGGGCTTGGTAGGGTCAGCATAGGCGAGGATGGGGGCATGTGTGAGCTGGTATATAACTTCGTGGAAGGCTGCTTCACATTAGGGTGTCCAGCGGGGCCCAAAAGTTTCACCTGTTTGGAAGTATACTTTCTCGAGTTCTTTGACAGCCCCTTTCTTATATTTACAGTTCGTAGGGGAGTAACCCTGGGTGAGATTCAGGAGCGGGCGAATTACCTTGGAATAGTCTTTTATGAACCTGTGATAGTAGCCACAGAACCCCAGGAAATGTTATAGTTCTTTCATGTTATGGAGCTGGGGCCAAGTAGTCAGTGACTCGACCTTACTGGGATCGGTCTCTATCCCGTCTGCAGATATTATGTGCCCCACATACTTCACAGAGGTTTGAAAAAACTGGCACTTGTCAAGGGACAGCTTGAGGCTGAAGTCTTCCAATCAGTCTAGGACTTTAAACAGCTGGGTCTCATGCTCCTTTAATGTGCGTCCAAACACAATGACATCAACTAGGTACACTATGCATTCCAGCAAGTTCATATCTTCCACTGCACGTTCCTTCAATCGCTGAAAGGCGGCTGGGGCATCCGAAATCCCCAGTGGCATTCTCAGGAATTTGTAGAACCCCAAAGGACAGATGAAGGCGGTTTTCTTATGGTCCTCCATGGCCAGTGGAATCTAGTAATATCCACTGCGAAGATCCAATACTGAGAACCATTTGCTCCCATTCAAGCAATCCAGGGCATCTTGTATACGGGGCATTGTGTATTGATCTGGGATGGTCCACCAGTTCAGGGTTCAATAACCAACACACTTCCTCACTGACCCATTCTTCTTATGCACAATCACAATGGGAGAGGCATATGGGCTCCTTGATTCCTGTATCACGCCAGCAGCGAACATTTCCTTCAGGTGTCTCCTAACATCATCTATGTCTGCTGGGGCAAGACGTCAGGATCTCTCTCAAAATGGCCGGTCATCATGCAGGCATATATGATGCTCTACATCTTGGACATACCCCACGTCCCATTCTTTTAATGAAAATGCTTGGTTTCTCTGGGCAAGTTTCTTGCTAATCCTAGCCTTCCATTCAGCTGGCAGTGGAGAATCACCAAAGTCAAATAAGTCCGGGGTCACACTCTTCTTTTGGCCAGAGTACTTGTTATTGGGTATTACTGCAGTGTCTGTGCAGTGTACTGTAGCTAGAGTGCACCCCTCTGTTCTCCCAGACCTCCCGATCTGACACATTTCGAATCTGGACCATCACTCATCATGCATAGGCATGGGCACAGGCAGGCAAGATGCGGGGTTTAACCAATAATCCTTCTGGCAACTTTCCATCACCTGGTGCATCCAACATTAATATTTTGTTCTTTACGTTTCTCTTTAGGCGGACTTCTCCATGGATACTGCACTGGGTGTTGGGGCCAATACCAAGGAGTCAGGTTGCTTTTTCTACACTATCCCCACTGGCTCATCTGGGTCCTCTTCATTGGGTTTCTGTTGTAAGTCATATGCCCTTTTTTACTAAGATTGGAATTCTTAGGGCCCATCCAGTCAGTTGCCCTTGTTTCCCATGGCAGATTTGTGCTAGTCTCCCAAACATGTGGGCGTTTGTTCCAATTAACAGGGGAACCCCATCATACAATCCGGTGGGGGGACCCACTAGGGCCAGTGTCTCTACTTGCTCCTCTACACCAGTTACAGTTGCAGGAAAAGACAACCAGAGGTGGACATATCTTAGGTAGGGATAAGACTTGTCGCTCAGCCCCTACACATGTAGACCTTCCAGGGACTGTAATGGCACATCAGATAAGTGTTTGTCATACCAGTCCTGAAATACAATGGTCACTTGCAACCCACTGTCAAACACAGCCCAAATAGGAATACCATTCGCAACCACAGTAGTCTTCATTGAAGGGCACATTATTTTGGACCAGTCTGGAGTGAGAACAGCAGGGGCCTGAACAGACAATTTAGCCACAGATGGGTTTGAGTAAGGATGGCTGAAGCCTTCACTGCGGTCTTTCGTGCACCCCTTGACCACTGACTTGTTTTCCGAAGCTCTCCTTGAAGCCGGTTCACCACTTTCTCTAAGTCCTTCTGAGACCGGCATTCCCTCTTCATATGGCCATCCTTGACGCAATTGTGATAAATGACAGGCTCTTAGGGGCATCCTTGGGGAAAACATAGCAGGGGATGCTGGAGCATCAATGGGAGATTGTCATCTGACTTCTGCTGGTAGTGTACCACATCTCAAAAGTTCCTTTAGGGTGGCAGTCAATTCCTTGAACTCAGCCGAGAAGCCACCCTCAGTAGAGGATGCCTGAGGGTGCACCCCCAACCCCATAACAGTCACGTCCTGACAGGGGCCAGGGTCTCTGTCAGCAGGGGATACCTCATTGAATGCACCCAGCTGTACTTTTCTGACTTTCTTCAGCAACTCCTCCCCCCACCGTTTAGCCCATGGCGAGACACTCATAGTGGTCTCCATTTCGGAAGGGCCTTCCAGTGCCATGATCACTTGGGCTGCACTCACCCCATAATTACAATCTCCCTCTTCACCTTCTACCTCCCAGAGTTCTTTTATCAAGTCACAGTAGTCAGGTGGGTTACCTCTCCTCTCCTATCCTGGAGCCTTAACTGGATGATCTGGAGTTTAGAATGCTTGGCATGTTGCAGTATGTGCCCCAATCTCACACGGTTCAAATCACTGGCGGCTACCCCACCTTTCCGGTACGTTTTCTGCAGAGCTCTTTATATTCGGGTAACATACACAGACAAACTTTCCTCCTTCCATTGTTTGTACTTTGGAATTTCCACATCAAAGTGTCTCCTGACTCAGTGCTCCCAAAAGTGCCTTCAAGTACAGATAGATACTACTGAGCAGATGCATTAGGGTTCGGGGACCTCAAAAATGTAATGGCTTCAAGGGCAGGGCCCTCAAACTTTCTATGATTCTTTTCTGCTTCTCAGCCTTCGCACACTGCCACTCGGGTACCAAGGGGGCAAAATAGTCAATCCAGGTCTCCCAGTCATCCTCTCCCTGGAGGGTGGGGAGGGTGCCTGAGAAGATTCTCAACCTTCAGTAGGAGTTGTGACTAAGGGCGGGTACAGATATAGGGGCCAGCATTGGTGCTGGCACAGAAGGTGGGGCAGTACCAAGTACTGGAGTGGGAGGGGGTGTTGCCGAAGAAACAACACCAGGTGGCAGGAATAGTTTCTTAAAGTCTTCTACGGTTTTCCCTTCCTCCAGCAACAACTTAGCAAATTTCTCCTCAAAAGTCTCAGATAATGGTGAGAGCTCATCCTCCTCAGGATGTTTACTGTCTTTTGTTATCACTCTCCAGGCGGCTAGGACCCTTTCAGAGGCACTAGTCTGTGCCACTTTAGAGCTGTCCATGAGGTCACTACGTTCTACCAAGGCTATGAAAGTTTAGGCGATCAAATCAGACTGTTGACCCACCACCACATGGTTTTTTAAACATTTAACTTTGGAGAGTGCACCCACTACAGTGTCCTTACTGGTAGCCAGGGGACTATCCAGTATAAGCAGAGCATTTTGGGGGTTGATCTCCTGCCAAGTACACCACCCCACCAACAAGTGTATAGCCGTTTCTACTGGGGTAGTCATTAATCTTTAACAATAATTCGTAATTTTTGGCCACGAGAAGGCACAAAATTCCAGCGGTGCCTCCAAGATGTAACCTCTAGGTGGCGCTATCCCAAGGGCTACTACCCCTGCCTGCTTGGCTAGTAGCAGGTTAAGGGGCCTGGGTAATGAAACAGGTACCTCCACCTGGAGGTCAGGGTTGTTAGTGGTCAAGCAAACCTGGGCACAGCCCTCCAGGACACTGTAACCCCCCCTTCCCTTCTAGTGGCCTGAACAATATACAATAATTACTTTCACAATGACCCTTATTCACCAGACAATTACCCACACTGTTTGCACTTACCACCAGGGCTGGTTCCTCTAGCTTGACCCTGGGGACTCCCTGTAGAACAAGGTTAAGCACAGCAAATAGCAACAGTATAATTCTTTTGGCACAAACTGGAACCACAGTCAGGTTAAATGCAAACAAAGTTAAATCTGATTTATTCAGGGGACTTGAACAAGGGAGGAGCGTAATCAGGTTGATTTGCTTAAAAGCTATATTAATCAGACAGTTATGCATGCAGTGCAGAGACTCTACACAGTCACACACTCTGGGTACCCAGGTAGGAAAACGGTGGGCTAGCCAGGAACGTTGCAGCTGGTTGGGGCCCTGTGATGAAGGAAAGCAACATGCACAGCACACACTATTTGTAATCCGGAGCTGAAGGGCTCCGTTCATGAAAGAAAAGGCAACAAGACAATCAGATGACAACACTTTCAGATTTAGCTGTTGTTGCAGGGAGCTACCCTGATGTTTACTCATGATACCCAATGCTGGACACAGGCAGGATGAAATCAAGACTGCAGGCTGTTGAGCTGGAGTGCCCGGAGAAGCAGGACCCACACGAATCACCGAGGTGTCATTCCGGTTCAAGGCCTTGAGCAGGGGGCTGATCCCCAGGCCAGTCTCTCATCGATGACTTTTTCTGCATAGCGGATATTCTGGCTGGACCAGTGTAACAGGGCCCAGGCAAATGGAAATGGATATGGATTCAGTCTGTGGAGCTGGATACAGCCTCCAGCAAGCAAAACACAGTTCGGACACACAGTGGGGAACCAAATCACAACCCACTATAAGCACACAGCACATTCACATGTAAGGAAATTCCACTGTACCAGGCAAATGGCCCTCCGGTCGCAATTACAGAGTCTCTGCACAATCCGGGAGTTCAGAGGTAGCTGGAAGTCCTGACAAGCCAATTGCATTCAGGAAATCTTCGGTCTTCTTCAGGTTAAAGCCTGGTCACAATTCAGTGGCTTAAATCGCTCTCCAAATTTGGATTCAGTTTGAAAAAAAAAAGCACAAGTTCCCTCTCAGGAACAGCAGGCAGGCATGCAGGCCAAACCCAGGCCTTTCCACAGTTCTCCCACACGAATCCACTATAGATTGCTGCTTGAAATATCTCGAGCTGTTACTTCTTCACTTTCCAGCTCAAATCTAACTGAAACTGCAAGCAGTGTGGGACTTTCCCCAAGATCCAAAAGGTTCGGTTGGCTGATCTGTCTGTCAGTCACAACAAGGGCTCCCCCTCCAGGTTATTTTAGGTGCCAAAAGCCCCAAACTACAATTCCTACAAGTTTTAGCCCTACCAAACCCCTATAAGCAGGCTCCATTTTAGAGTCCCAAATGTACTAATTGGCCCATTCTGCAGTCCAGGACTGAGATGATGGAAACAAACAAGCTGCAAAGAAGGCAGGTTAGAACAAACTGCAATATTATTACTAATCTAACAAATGATCAGCAAACAAGTACATCTTCTAACAAAGATCCCTCTCAGATTAATTATGACTGCAATCCAGACAGCTCTTAAAGAGACATTATGCAGAAGATATACAGGCACTCTCTGGCAATACATTTAAACTGCTAAAACGCAGAACACCAGCCCGGCAGTCAGCATTTAGGCAAGCTCAAGGAAGACTTTTCGGGAACCCCCATTTGTAGGGGGTTACATATATAAATACTGAATACCATCAGAGTCAGAAAACAGCCCTGCTTTACTCCTCAGTTAGTAGGGAAAGGGTCTGTTAGGGTACCTTTGCTGTCATATCTAACTGTTGTATTTATACCTGTGTATAGTTGATATATGGGGACAAATAATGAGTGGTCTATTCCTTTCTGGATTAAAATCTCCCATAATAGATTCTTATTATTAGAGTCAAACGCAGTACTAAAATCCACAAATAATGTGTACAATTTCACTTTTTTTAAATGAATGTATTTTTTCATTAAATGTGCAAAACAAAAAAATATTGTTTATCATAGAAAATGCAGGTCTAAAGCCTGCTTGAAAGGTGGAAAGAAGTTTCTTGTTATCCACCCAGTTCATGACTTTATTTAATAGTATTCTTATAAAAACTTTAGAAACGATTTTAATAAACTAATGGGGCGGTAGTTGCCAGGATAATAGACCAAGCCCTATTTATGTACTGAAATAATAATATTTGTTTTCCCTGAGCTTGGAGTGTATTTTTATTTTAAACAAGCATTGAATTAATTTGTTAGTGTGGGAATCCAAAAATTACTATGTATTTAAAATTTTTTGCCTGGGATTGATTCTGGCCCAGGAACCTTCTTGTTTGCTAGTTTGTAAATGTTATCTTTCACTTCTACAGATGTAATTATTACAGATGCTGTCAAAATTTCTGTGAGCAATTGTGGAGTTTGTTCAAACTGCTCCAAAAGATCCACTTTAGTAAACATTTTTTATAGTGTAATATAATAATTTATAGTGTAATATCCAAGTTTCTTTTGATATGTTGGAAGTTAATGATGTATGAGACGTGACTGTGCCGTTTGCTACCACTGTCCAAAAGGCTTTTCTGGTCTTTTTTTTTGTATGATCCGGTACATTTCCATCCATTTGTTGGTCTGGTGTTCTAATTTTTTTTATTTTTAGGTAAGCCTTATATTGTTTTATTGCTTTGTTTAGGTAACTGAAGTTTATCTTAGTAGTGTGTTTTTAACCCATCTGACTGTAGCTATGAGTTTCCTTTTTTCTCTAATGCATGATTCATTGAGCCAAGTTTCATTTTTATTATTTTTCTTTTCTTTACATAAATTTTATTTCGAATTAGGGTAAATAAAGTTGCATCTTGCTAGCTAGCTCTACCATTGGTGTCTCTTCATTAAGTTTTTCGGTTAATTGTTTTATTTCAAGGCTATAATATGTTATTTACCTCCTCCATAATTAGGCCAGATATTCATAGTTCTTGTTTCACGGTTACATTGGCAGATGACAGTTGGACTATTCAGCTATCATCAGGAGGGTTGATTTCCTGTGTAGTTATTTTTAGAACAAGGGAGCACGGTAGCTTTCAGCTCTCGTATTAATCTTTATGTTTACATGTATATAATAGGTGTCTGTATTACAAAGTAAATAATCTATTGTACTTTGGCTATGTATACCAAAGTAGGTGTTTTTTCCTTCTTCATCACCCTTCAGTCTACAATTCAGGATCAAAAATGAATTTTCATTTTTCATGTATAAAGTTTTGTAATTTTCACATTATAATTTATGTTCTTATCTTAGCTCTTGCAGTTACAGACATCTCCTATAGCCATATAAGTTACTAATAATTCTATCTTATCAAAGTCTGCAATTCTATTGCTAAAATCACCAGCAATCAATAATGAGGCATTGTGGTACTTATGTGAGATGGTGTAATAATCAGTACTTAGACTAGTGCAGATTTCATTGGGGTCCTATATACTGTTTTGGGGGTGATGTAAGTGTTTATGATGATTAATAGGAGATTTTTCCAATTTACCACCACTATGACATAATGTTTCTGGGTTTTGAAAGCTTCAATAAGTTTTAACCCTGTTTTGATTTTGATGTACATGACCAAACCTCCTATCTCTTGGCCATATTTTTCTAGTCTGATTGCTGGCAAATTAATTGCTACATATCCATTTAATTGCTTCTAGTGCCCAAGTTTCTTGAAAAGCCATAATCGTAAAAGCAGTGACAAACTCGTGCCATTCTCCATCAATTGCTTTACCTATCAGATGTCCCACATTCCATGATAGAATGTTTAATTCATTACCCAGAAAATCCGAGCCATTGGTAAATATTTCATCGACCCCCTGTTGTTCTGGCTGTCATGTTTGTGTATAAAGTGTCACAGGATTAACACAGGTATTATTCATATCTACAGTTAGTATATCTGCATGCTCAAGTCGGTGAGCTTTTTTCATTATTTGCTTTACTAGCTCAGGAGATTTGACATGTACATCAGTTTGGTCCCCAGTTCCTTTTTCTTGTACTATCTTAATATAGTGAACATCATTTTTTATTGAAGTCAGTATCTAAAATCCCTGCTAGGAGTGGGGCAATAAATAAACAAACCAAAAGGGGATTATTTTCTCTGTGCAATCTTCCTACTCTGAAGATTACATAGATACATAGACATAGATACATAGACAGTGTCGGCAGATAAGGGCCTATGGCCCACCCAGTCTGCCCATTTGAGCTTGTAAGTTCAGTTTGTTTTCCTAGAAGTCTGTTGCCCCTTACCCCTGACCTCCAGAATTCCTTTATGTCTATCCCATGCATTCTTAAATCCCGTGATTGTTTCAGCCCCCACCACTTCCTCTGGCAATCATGTTTGGACTCTCATCAATTGCCTCCTGTGCTATGCAGGTGGTTGGAGCAAAATCCCATTTTAGGAAACTGAGAACAGACTGAAAAGTTCTTATCTTCAAAATTGTTCAAAGATGTTTTATGCCATGTGTTATCTTGTCTATTGTTCTCCAAGTTACTGGAGCAGATATCTGAAGTCCTAAATATTCCAATCTTCTCTGTTTAGACCATACTTGTTTGGCAAATCCCATAATAGACATCATTATGTATACAGGGAGATGGGGGTCACGCCTGTCTCTAAACACAGTTGCTATGTTTTCTTCAGCTTTGTATCAGATATGTGGTCAGGTCTTTCAATGAGGCAGTAGTTTCCCATTGTTTCAGATATATTCCAAGAATTCTTACAACAGTTTCATCTCCTGTTAAAGAGATCTCTAGCAAACATTCTGCATTCTCATTAGCTTGTTCTGTTCTCTCTGGTGCCTGGTTCTTGTTCTTGTCTATCTCTGTCTTTTGCTGTGTGGCACTATTTAGCGTTTCATAGCTTTTTGCTTGTATAACCTGGGTTTGAGTATGTTTATTGTTGACCCCCTCCTCTGCAGTGTTGATCTTGCTGTTTGTATGATGAATTGCTAAATTAGATTGCTTATATGTAGTCCTGTTCTGTTCTATATTGCTGTCATCAATCATATTGGCTCTCAGACTAGTTTGTAAATTACTTGGTGCTTCCTTTTGTGTTTTCTTTTTATCTTTCTTCCCTTTTTTCCAGTCTCTTCTTTTTCTTATCACCGTCATCTTTTGGGTTTTCTGGGATTATTACTAAGGAGAAAGATAATTTTTGATGGTAATTTGTCATTGTAGTTTATCTATTTTGTTATTTAATTCACCCATTTGTTCTTGGATTGTATTGCTAAAGAGACTCTAGCAAAGCGATATTTGCCATAAAAGGGTACGCTAGTGCCAGTGGCGTAGCATGGCTGGCATGGGCACTGGTGCAAGGAAAGAAATGGGCCCCCCTGCCCCCCATGCAAGAAGATCTCCTCCTCTCAAACTGCCTCCCCAGTCCCAAGTCCTTATCTCCATCCCAGTCTCTGCTCTCTAACTTGTGACCCTTCCTCTAAGACTAATTCAACTTCTTTTTTTAGCAAATGAAAAACCCTGCGTTCCTCCTTCCCCTCACCCCTAAAGCCAAAGCAGCCCACACAATATGCAGTGGTGTGGCTGAAGGTGGGTGAGGCATTAGAGAATGGTGTAGTTAAAGGAGAACTGTGCTGAACCTATAAGTCACCATTCCCAGTAGATGCTTTTTTTCATATATTTGATCCCTATCTTTATTTTTATTTTTATGTTGTCTTGTGCACGTAGCACAAGCAACATTTTGTGGCAGCTTGCTGGAGTAGCAGATTGTGGAGGTGTGGCAGTGTTGTGGACAATGCCGCCACTGCTTTTTGGGGCTTGTTTTCGTGGCACCAGTGAATGAGCACACTGTCTATGACAGCAGTTGAGAAGCATGCCACCAACTTCAGAGAAATTCACTGCTGCAATGAGGGAGCACCCTGTCATTGCAGGGCGTGCCTTGCCTGCTGAAACATTTTAATAAACATGGTGGTGGATGTTGCCGTCTGCCTCTGCCAATCCTTAGAAAACCAACTACGGGGTGCCCAATCCCCCTGTCAGCATGTTTATAACCCCCCTCAAGATTGTGTGGCACACTGAGAGCCCACCCCAGTGTGCCTTATGTGCTCTGAAGCCGACCGCATCGGCATGTTCCTGCCACTGCCCCAACCCATTTTGTGCCACACTGGGAGCTCACTCCAGTGTGACCAACATACCCCCAAAAGTCATGGGGCACACTGGGAGCCCACCCCAGTGTGCCCAACAGTTGTTTTATTTCACCTGTAAATAAAGAAAATCTTCCTGCTATGTCCATTTCTGAAAAAAGAAAACAGTCCAGAGTGCACCACTTCTCTAACCTGCACCCACCCTCTGTGCACCCCACCTCCCCACACACACCCCTCACCCCATACTTACCTCTGGAGGTGCAGCACCATGTTCTTTGCTGGAGTAGGAACACGTCTGCAGTCTTCAAAGCCAACCGCGAACTGAAGAAATGCCGGTAAGCTGTATAATGGCATCAATGGGGGGGAGGGTTCAACTTAGGTGGCTATCTTGGCCATCTTTTTGACTTTTGGCTCCAAATTTTCAACATGGGGTTCTTGGGACCCCACATCATGAACTCAGTTACTGTCATTTTGTTATTCAGTCCCAAAAGGTGATTTTACTGGCCAGTCCCTTGGCTGACAAAAGCCAGCCGGTTATATGTTCTGGCGCTGATCTGCCCCCTCTCTGATGTTTCATATATGCAGTTATGGAGCTACATATCTGCAAGTATCTCCAGAAATCTTCCAGCCATAAACCTGCCCTTTGGGCTATCTCCCTGTAAGGCTTAATATTTGTCCCACTTTTCTCCAGGGCATCCCCAAGGATGACCATCCCTGCAGCCTCCCAGTGGTTCCAATAAAAGGGTTTGTTATGTATTAAAAGGTGCCCATTCCCCCAAATGGGGGTTTGACGTAATGGGTGAGAGTCTAGGTTTAGTTTTTTATGTACCAGATGCCAAACTTTAACCAAAAAGGCAATTGTGTGGTAGGCAGCGAGCTCTTTAGGAAGGGATTTATATAACAGCAGAGGAAGACTATGCACCTGGGCTAGTGATTTCTCCATATGGGCCCATTGGGAGGAATTGGGAGTTGTGGGGGTAAGTCAAGTCAGAGTCTGGGTCATAGAGTAAGCCCATTTGTTCCTTCCAACCATGGAGGGCCCCAGCCACCCTCCCTTCACTCCAGACTTTCAACATTACCATTTCTTCAGATCTCCTTATGAATGGTACAGCTGTAATTTTTCACATCCTGCCTGAAATGTGTTTTCACACATCTGGCACAGAATGGCATGGTCACTGTGGGAAATCAATGTTTGGGACAGATTAACAAAATCACAGTGCCACTGTTCATGAGCAGAGGTCCCAAATGCTTTCATGAAGTGGGGTCACAAAAAGCCCATGTTGAAAATTTGGAGTGCAAATACCAACAAATCCCCAGGGTGTTAGGGTTTCTAGCTGTAATGTCCCACCCTGTAGAGACTGACAGGTGTCAGGGGTGTGACTTTGGATTGCCGGCTGTAATGCTTATGTCATTCCACCCCCCCACCCTGCAGCCAGTGACAGCCATCAAGGTGTCCTTTGGACTCTTTGGCCCCAAAGTTCACCCCATTCTCCTATACTGCACCCATCTCAATGTATTTCCTTATGGAATGGGGTGAGCGTAAGGCTTGGCAACCCCAAGGCACAACTCAACACTTGTCAGAGTCTGCAGGGTGAGGGTGAGGTGAAATGGCATGAGCATTATGGCTGACATCCCAAAGGCACACCTCAATGCTTGTCAGTCTCTGCAGGGTGGCTTGGGGTTGGCGTCAGTTCCATACTTCACTGCCATTCCTATTATACATCTCTCTAACTACTGCACTACCAATTCCAATGCCAGTAAGACAGCATTCGGCATTGAGAAATGCTTTTTATGTTTGCTTGCATGCATGTGCAAGAAACATAGTGCCACCATATGAGTTTTCGTAGGTGTGGCACACCCACTTCCATTGCCCTCAGCGTTTTTGCAGGCGCGGCCGCACCACACCAATGAATGCCCCAGCTGTTTATAACAGCAGTTCAGATTGCCGTGCCATACAGTTGAAAGCAAAAGTCCACTACAATCAGTGGTGGTAACATGTAGGCAATTTGCATGCTGCCCTGCCATCAGCAGTATGCAAATTGCCTCCACGTGATTGTAGCGGTGGTTGTATGCATGCACCCCCCCCTTTGTTGTGTGTCGAGGGGGTGCCCAATCCCCTCGGCTCATGCACACTCCTCCCAGCACACTGTATGTCCGACAGGGGTGCCCAATCCCCATCAGCTCCAGTGCTCCCTCCCCAAAAAAACAAACTTCCAGCTGCAATGCTGGGAGCCCACCCTTATGTGGCAGAAGTCCAGCGTACTCCCGTGTCTCCCCCACACTGTATGGACAACGGGGGTGCCCAATCTCCTGCTAGCTCCACTGCCCTCCCAAAACTTCCAGGTGCCACATTGGGAGCACCACCCCAGCATGGCAAAAGTCCCACGTCATCCATTAAAATAAAAAAATTAAAAACTGCAGCAAAAGAAAACGGTCCCTCGTTGACTCTCTTGCCACCCCCGCAACCCACTCCCACCCTTTCTGTACCCCACCTCGCCACCCCCCCACCCTGTACTTACCTCCAGAGGCTGGTGCGATGATCTTTGGTGGAGTGAGAACACGTCTGCACTCTTCAAAGCCAACCACAAACTGAAGAAATGCCAGTAAGCTGTATAATGGCATAAATAGGGTTTTTTCAACTTTAGTGCGTATCTCGGTCATTTTTTTCAAATTTTTTCCCCAGATTTTCAACATGGGATACTTGAGACCCCGTCTCATGAATTCAGTGACTGTCATTTGGTTATTCTGTCCCGAAAGGTGATTTCGTGGTCACTGCACAGAATCACCTTTCAGGACCGATTAATGAAACGACAGTGTCACTGTTCATGAGGTGGGCTCTCAAAAAGCCTATATAGCAAATTTGGTGAAAAAATTCCCAAAAGTGACTGTTACGAGTGTGCATTGCACAGTTTTCATGCACACTCGCAAACTCTTGAATTTGTAATATTTTCACTATGATTTTCAACACTGGCATTTTTTCACACTGCCTTATGAACAGTACAGCTGTCCTTTTTTACATCCTGGACGAAATGTGTTTTCTCACTTCCATCACAGAATAGTGCGGTCACTGTGGGAAATCAGTGTTCGTGACAGGGTGAGAAAATCACAGTGACACTGTTCATGAGCAGAGGTCCTAAAATGCCTATGTTGAAAATTTGGTCCCAAGTCTATAAAATGACTGTGTTACAAGGTGCATTACGCAGTTTCCACGCACACTCGCAAATTCGTAAATTTGTAATATTTTTACTCCAGATTTTCAACATTGACATTTTTCCCCACATTCTTATGAACAGTACAGCTGTCATTTTTCACATCCTGGCCGAAATGTGTTTTCACACTTCCAGCACAGAACAGCGCAGTTGCTGTGGGAAATTAGTGTTTGGGACAGATTAAGAAAATCACAGTAACACTATTCATGAGTGGAGGTTCCAAAATGCCTATATTGAAAATCTGGTGAAAAAATCTCCCAAATAATTGCATTACGGGAGTGCATTGCGCAGTTTCTATGCAAGCTCGTGATTTCACCAGTTTTTTTATATTTTCACTCCAGATTGTCAACATTACCATTTTTTTACACCTCCTCATGAACAGTACAGCTGTCATTTTTCACATCATGTTGGAAATGTGTTTTTGCGCCTGTGGCGTTAATGGCACAGTCACCGTGCAAAATCACCTTTCCGCTAACAAACTGATAGTGTCACTGTTCATGCGGTGGGGTCACAAAAAGTCCATGTTGAAAACTTAGAGTAAAAATACCAAGACATGCAAAGGGCCTTAGGGTTTCTGACCATAATGCCCTACCTTGTAGGGTCTGACAGGCATCCACCGTACCCTGTAGGGACTGACAGGTGTCAGGGGTGTAACTTGGGATTGTCGACAGTAATGCTCATGCCATTCCACTCCCCCCTTCCCACAGCCAGTGACAGCATTTAGGTGCACCTTGGACTCTTTGGCTCTAGAATTCACACCATTCTCCTATACTGCACCCATCTCAATGTATTTCCTTATGGAATGAGGTGGGTGTAAAGCCCAAACACCCCAAGGCACACCTTGACACTTGTCAGTGTCTGCAGGGTAGGGTGAGGTGAAATGTCGTGACCGTTATGGGGGATGACCCAAAGGCACATCCCAATGCCTGTCCCTCTCTGCAGGGTGGGGGTGGAGTTGGTGTCAGTTCAATACATCACTGCCATTCCTATACTGCATCTGTCTAACTCCTGTACTTCCACTGCTAATGCCAGCAAGCAAACATTTGGCATTGACAAATGCTTATTTATTTTTTTCACATTTGGTAACTGCCACCAGGAAAGGCACACTGAGCCAAAGGCTCATTCCCAGGTTTCCAGGTCATTGTTCCATCTTTACTGGCACTTTAGTAAACACAGTGGGTGTTTTTGACTAACACACTGCTGGTAAGTGCCATTTTAGAACTGTATGATGTAGTTTATGTGCCTTTTTGGGCCATAGAGTTCCAGAGTAGAACACAAATGCATTGTGAAAACAAAGAAAGTTCTTTAACGAGGACATAAAGTACTGTATATCATACAGTTCTAAAATGATACTGCCCACCACAGTAAAAAGCAGAAACAGACAGTGAATTTACTAAAAGGCCAGTACAGATGGAACAAAAACAGAATATGAACCAATATTAGAAACCCGTCTTCTACAGAAAACACAGGCTTGGAGATTCAAGGCAGTTCTCCTTTAAGTCTGCTGTAGAACTCAAAGCCTTAGCCTGCGCACTGCAGCTATCCATAACTGTCCGGTGATGGTGTTTCTTCTTCTTCTGAGTGCCTGTGCGACTGACATGATGATGTCAGGTCCTCTCTCCACCTCCTGCCCTCCCCAACTCACTGCTGTGGCATGGCCATTGGTCAGGAGACTCAGGACTGACGGGCAGGCTGAAGTCTCCTATTCGCTGCCTCATCTGTCAGTCACAGTGACAGTCCCATCATAGCTGCACATTTAGATGGAATCAGAAATGAGTGGTGGATGATGGCAGTTCCTCTTCAACTCGGCTCCTCCCAAGTCCCCCCAACATGGTATACTGGTTAGTCCGTCACATAGTGCCACTTTCTCTCATCAGAACAAGTGGCGTGGTGGTGGGCATGCAGCATGCGTGTGCCTCAGTCAGACTGAATGGTTGGGTAGCGCACCCCCCTGCTCCACATGCACGTCTCTCTCAGTCAGATGGGCCCTTCCAGCTTGAGGGCCCCGGTGCAGTTGCACCACCTGCACACTCCATTTCTATGCCCCTGGCTAGTGCTTTTAAAGTGAATTCTGTTATGTTTTTGGGCATTGCTCAATTATTCTTGATTCTAGCTGCATTTACTCTACTTCTTTATCTAATTCGGCAAACACTGTATTTGGAGATCCTAAGAAATTTCAAGATGCTGACAGTTCTACTGTTTCCCTAAAGGGGGGGATCCAATTAGTCATTAGTAAATCACATCTGTTTAATCTTAGATCTAAAGGGCTAAATAGTTCTAGTTTAGCTTCAAACTTTCCCTCTGTTACCAGAAATGGCAATAGCTTCAGTTTCCAGTAATTCTCCATTAGAGATATTAGACTGGGCTGCATTCTTATGATCATCCATAATCTCCTTATTTGATTTAAAAGGTAGAGGTGAGAAACAATCTGTAATCATTTTCTTTTGGATGGGTTTCAATTCTGCTTGTTTCTTCCTTTTATTATTTTTTTACCTTGTTTTTACTTTTTTTGGGGCTAAGTTTTCCTGTCCTGATTTCTGTCTAACTGTTTTTTGTCTGACTGGTAACAGTCCTGATCGTGTTCCTCATTTGGTGATTTATTATTTCTTCTAGCATTTTGTTGTGCTGTCTTCTGGGGCTGTGGAAGTGTTATTTTAAACTCTTCTGCACCGTTTTTACTGTTATTCACATTGCTGTTCTTTCTCACCAATTGTATAGTAGTAAACTTTTGTTTTCATTTTCAGTTGGGGTGGATGTAGCTAAATAAAAGTTATCCAAAAAATACACACATTGCTATCTTTCTCTTTTTCTGATTTGTTATCTAGGACTTTCCCACTTCTGGTATTCATCCTCTTGATAAATGCTGTTTATCTAGTATTTAAAATAGGTTAAAAAAAAACATTAAGTAGGTTTTCTCTTGTATTGTTAAACCAGCAAAGTGCCTATCCGGTTATTGATTAACAGAGCAAAACACATAACATTTCACTACAATGCTGACAAATAATATATCAGATCAAAAAGTTGTTATGGTACTTCTTATAATAGTAATAAAAATAAAGTATTTTGTGAGACACACCCCCAAAGAATGAGTCTATTTAGTTAGTCTGCATAAAAAACAAGGATGGTTCTGTTCCTTAGCATCTGTGTCTCAGTGATGTTCTTTGAATTCTTTGAATTTTTATTCAGATATACCAGATTTCCGAGGAAAACAATTTCAATATTTCAGGAGGAATCAGGATGTTCTTTATGGGTTCAGATGTACGATACTGTATGTTCTTCTGTATTTTTTCAAATGTCTAACCTCAGAGTGACTACCTTGTCTGTAAAAATATAGGGTATCACAGTTGGTCTCTTCAAGTAGAAACATCAATAAAATCACTTAGGAAGAAAAAGAGAAAAGACCTTTCAGTTTCAAAATAAATAAAATGGAGTAATGGAGTAATTACTAATTCCTGTAGCTGCAATGCAAAGCTAACTGCCCCATCCTTTATCATAGAAAGAAAAATCTAAGCTCTTGTTTATAAATAATAAATATGGTTTAAGATTTCATCATGCCAGCTTGAAACTGTACTTTTAGTTCTTACTTTTTAAATAGCATTATGTGGTGCAGTGGAGGTCAACTAAGTCAGCTCTGTGTGTTCTGGCTGCAGAGGTGAGTCCTAGTCGCTTGGATAAAAGTACAGTTCTCCAAGCCTCTTTTGATGCTGTGGTCCTAGGTCTGCACACATATAAGCAGCCAAAAATAGCAGCAGCCACCTCAAGGTCCAGGTGAGGAATGGTGATCTGACCCACAGAATGCCATGAATGCATTAAGAAAGGTTTGATCCCCTGACCTAGAGGCACGAGATTCAAATTCAAAAAGTAAAGTTAATTTCGTCTAAATATACAAAACTGCTATAATAATTTCAGTTGCTTGCAAAGTGCCTCCCCCTTTTTTTTCTTTTAAAAAGGAGGTCCTTGCCCTGCAAGTAAACTTATGGTAAAAGTTAATTTATTGAAGAAAGCTTGAAAAAAAGTATACCTATCCTAAAACCTGACCAAATGACTAAGTGGCTATATGTGCTCAGCAATAGAAAGCAATGAAACAAATACTTCCCCAGGTAGCAGTTTTAACTATAAACAGCCGCAAGATGTATGCTTTGAGTAAGCATAAAGACTGAGGGATTAAAAGTAATCATCTTCAGTGCTATTTCAGGGTTGTTTTCCCGGACAGTCAAGCAATGCCCAAAAATATACTGCTTTTTTTCACTTCCCTTCTAAGGGTTGCAGTGGTTCTTGCTTCCTGGTTGCCAAGGTTAATACTGTCACTGCAGGTTTTGGATACAGAGTGCTGTTCCTTCACTAAATCCGACTCTCCGAAGAGCTCCTACCTTCTCTTCACTTTTGGGGGGAGGCTCCCCCACCTCTAAGACTCCCTCAACCTTGGAGTTAGAAAACAGGGTGACAAAAAACAGGGCTTTAGTTACAGGCAGCACAAGCCTGACTAGAAAGAGACTGAGAATTTAAAATAGATTTTTTTGACAATCATTTTACCTTTTCTAAAAGAATTAAAAGCTTTCTCAGTCTCCAGCTACTCCTGCTTCTCCTCAGCAGCTTAGCATGTAGCTGTGATTCCTCAGTCTGATCCACTCAGTCAACAAATGAATAAATACAGTAACTAACTAATTAAATAACTCTATGCTAAACTTTCTCAGTTCACTTATCCAGTAAACAAAGGATAAAAAGAGCTTTAAAAAAATTATATCCAGGGCCCACCTCTCATTTATCCTCATTTTCTTTCCAAATTCTGGCTCTCCTTTCTCCCTCCTTCCATCCCTCCTTCCCTTCCTCACTCCTTTCCTCCTTCTCTCCCTTTCACCCTCCCCCCTCCCACCTTCCCTCCTCCCCTTACTTCCTCCTCCCCTTCCTCTTTCCCTTCCTCCATACCTTCCTCATTTTCTCCTTCCTTCCCTTCCTCCCTTTCTCACTCCTTCCCTGCTTCCTTCTGCATTCTGAAGTGGGCAGTGTAGTCAGTCATGTAGACAGGCTGTACCACTTACTGTGACATACAGGTGAACTCCCAGTATCCACCTGTGCCTCCCATCATCCTCCTCTTCAGACTCGGGGCCCCTCTTTAGCCAGTCTTGCATCAGCATGGAGAGGAGCCATGTAGAGTAATCCCTGTTGTTCAGTGGGAGGCTGTTAACATAGCACTGGTACTGCTCTCAAGTGGACTCTCTAACATTATCTTACATCTATATCCCAAATTGTTTTGAGAAAGTAATAAGGTGACCTACTGTGAATTGAACCCAGGCCCCCAGAATACCATCCTGGTGCACTAAACGGTGAGCTACAAGTCCACATGGTTGAACCTGGTGTTATGTTTACATTCCTAATCTTAAGCTTTTTAACCTTCCATAGTAGCACAGCACGTGAACTGTGTTTATATCCAGTAACTGAAACCCAATATTCTCCTGCTACTGTCCTGAAAATCCAAATCAAGTGAGCTGTGTTTCTGCTGTATCACATTCTCACGTTAAGTACTTTGGGGTTCTAGTTCATAATTGTGTTACTGGTGATATGGTAAGTTTGCAGTCACTGTGAGAGATATCTGTCAGGTATAAGAGTACAGTAACCTTTCACTACAACAAATGGTTTTGAAGCTACTGAACACGTTCATTATAGCTCCCCGTTTGTTGCAACGAGGGGAAGGGACAACAAAAACAGAAAGGGCAACTGTCCATACAGGGGGAGCATCACAAACAAAAGGGCAACTGCCCATGGATGTGGGGATGACCAAACAGAAAGGGCAACTGCTCATACAAATGGGGGTGGGAAAAAAAAATCAAAGAGCAGCTTCCCATCAAACTGGGGAGAACAAAAACAGAAAGGGCAACTGTCCATACTGGGGGCATCAAAACAAAAACTGGCTGGTCCACCGGTGCAGCGGTAGGGCTACCGCTTCCAGCGCCATGACCCAGGTTCAGGAACGAACTCGGGCGGCTGGAGGGCTGGCTGGGGGGAGGAGGATTGATTGCCATGGGGATGCTTTCCTCCTTGAGGCGGGGTGGGATGAGGGTCCCGCTGCGATACCGCCACCTGGGTGACCATGGGTGGAGGTGCAGCAAGACATCATATAAGGGAGGGAGGACGTCTGCTGGGAGCCGGAGCATTAGCATGTCACGACGTGCATCGCTCCATGGACCCCCTTGCGTGCAGACGTCCTGTGGGTTGGGGGCAGGAAAGTGGAAAAACCCTGTGCTGGGCTCCTGTAGATGGAACCCGGCTGTCCTGAGATAACCCTTAACCAGGCTCTATAGATGGGGCTGGTGATGCCTCTGACACATACTTGAGGTGTGAGAGGGGACTAAGGGGGGGGGTTCCTCTCCTCCCCGCCCGGGGGGTAAACCGAGGCAGGATGGGGATTGGCTAACCAGTACCTGGAGGGAGGTACCTGGGGTGGGACTACGGGAATACACAGCCTAGGGATCCCTGAAGAAAGGAATCTAGTACAGCGAGAAGGGGACATAAAGAGAAAGCATAAAAAAAAAAAAATTACAGCTGCCCATAAATGGGGTGGACAAGAAAAACCAAAAGGGTAAGTGCCCATACAAATGGGGAGAGGGACATCAAAAACAAAAAAGACAGCCACCCATAAAATCGATGGGTGGACAGCAAACACAAAAAGGGCAACTGCCTGGGCAAAGGTGGGGTCAACACAAACTAAAAGGGATCCCACCCATTAAACAAAACAGAAAGAAAGGGGCACCTGCCTGTCAGTAGCATTACCATCTGTTGTTATGGGTTCGCAGGTGATGGTGGTGGAGGTGGTTGGTGCTGCTGGTGCTATACTGCAGCTGAGAGGTCTCCAGTTGCTGTCATAGTCTCTTCCATCCTCAGGAATCAAAGAGTCGTGGGCCTCACGGCACAACCTGCATACAAAAATAAAGTCAAAATCCCAGGAATACTTCACCAGACTTCCTTTTATTCACACACAGCAGTGAATACAGCCTTTCTGGGTACAGGAATCAGGTAGCACACAAAGCTCCTAACGTTTCACCTAACCATAGGCTTTTACGAAGATGTTGCCCTCTAGTATAAACGTGCTTATACAGCCCAACAGGGCAGAGGTCACGTACATAGTTTAAAGTGCTACATTTGTGCAAATTCCTTTTAAACACATAAAACATCACACTACTTTTGTACAAAAACACCTAAAAATTGTGTACGTATATTCATTTTACTATAAAACAATAGGTCACCATTCTATGTTATGCCTTGAGAAAGAGGTATGTAAAGCTCAAAAATGTTTTGCTTCTGTCCTAAGAGAGTTTTTACATTTTAAGTATACTAATAAATATGTTTTTTATCCTACAAAAACTAAGAATTTTTTTTTTCTCAGTGGGAGCCTTAGCATGGTCTTTTAAACTGTCCCAACAGTACAGGACTGCAGATACAGTGAGCATGCCATGCCACCGCACAGCAGGACAGACCCGTGCAAGGGACAATTAAAATAGGCGGGCATGCTAGATGTGGAACTGCAGCACAAGACACAGCAGCATCAATCCAGGGTGCAGCAAGCTGTGGAACAGCCTGAGGTGCCTGGAGCTGCACACATCCTGCACCCGGTGTTATTGTTCATGAATAAAATATAAAGATTAAGGATGTGCTACTCGTCAGGTAGCTGGAACAGGTAGGTCAGGAATCAGCTTTTTTGGGTCAGGTAGGGTAGTTCAGCCAATTTATTACCTTACCCGACATAACGGGGCATTTTGCGGGTTGGGTACTGTGGCCATGGGCAAGACCCCTGGAATTCTGCGGTTCTGCGGTTGTGGAATTTGCCGTAGAATTTGCATCATGCCGCAGAATATATATAGTGCTGCAGAATTCATTGTTTTTGGTGAATTTTCATATAAATATACTGTTTTTTTCATAGTGTCAGGCTTTCTTTCCCACCTCGTTTATCCTGAAGCTACTCCTCTATGCTCAGCATATGATGTCATCGATGACATCACATCATATTTAGCCAATGACAGGACTGCATTCTGCCAGAGGAATGAATAAATCATGCCGCAGAAATCAGAAAATGCTGCTGCAGAAGTCAAGGAGCCCTGCCGCAGAAATCAGAAAATTCTGCAGCAGAACACCAGGGGCCCTGGCCATGGGTAACGGGGCATGTAGCGGGTAATAGTAAAGAAAACAGACTTTTTCTGCAGAGCCTGTGGGATCCTGGGATTCATGCACCACTCCAATCAGACATTAGAGGCAGTCTGTGGGATCCTCACAGCAGACAGGAGCACATGACACCAGCCTGACAATCCGATTAGACAGCGCTGGTGTCTGAGCTCCCTGTCTGTGTGAGCGCGCTGCAGAAGATGGTCACAGCTTAGAAGAGAAGGTGAGATCAGTTGGCAGCTCAGTGTTCACAGCTGAACCTGAACCCCCCCCCCAAAGAAATGTTAAAAAGCAATATTAAAGTGAAAAAAAAAAAAAAAAGCACACGGAGACTAGGAGGGAACTTGAGGACTGAAGAGGGAAGGGAAGGGATTGGGAATCAGGCTCGTTTGTCTGAGTGACTTGGGGGAGGTAAGCCAATAGGTGCCCTGACCCTGTGCATTTCTGCAGTAGTGAGAGCTATTTACAGCACTCATTGTCTGTGCCTGACACTGTGTGTGACATCTAGCGTTACTTTGTCTCTGAAGCCATTTTAGGCTGTATAGTCAGTGTCTGTTGGGTGCCCCTAGCCCTGTGTGTATCTGCTATTCTGTGTCTCTGCATGAAGCCATTGCAGCTGCATTATACACAGCATGTTAGGTGCCCAGAGACCTGTCTGTGTGTATCTCTTAGTGAGAGCATTTTAGGCTGTATAGTCAGTGTCTGCTAGGTGCCCCCAGCCCTGTTTGTATCTGCTATTCTGTGTCTCAGCATAAAGCCATTGCAGCTGTATTATACACAATCTGTTAGGTGCCCAGAGACCTGTCTGTGTGTATTTCTTAGTGAGAGCATTTTAGGCTGTGTAGTCAGTGTCTGCTAGGTGCCCCCAGCCCTGTGTGTATCTGCTATTCTGTGTCTCTGCATAAAGCCATTGCAGCTGTATTATACATAGTCAGTTAGGCACCCTGAGCCCTGTACTCTGTGTATCTGTTAGTGAGAGCCATTTACGTTGCCTTGCTGTATTACAGAGTGTCTGTTGGTGCCACGAGCCTCCTGTGTGTGACATCTAGCTAGTCTTGTCTCTGAAGCCAGTTCTTTTGATGCCATCAGCCCTGTGTATAGCTGCTATCCACTCCGTGTCTCTGCATAAAGTCATCGCAGCTGTATTATACGTAATCTGTTAGGTGCCCAGAGTCCTGTCTGTATGTTTATCTCTTAGTGAGAGCATTTTAGGCTGCCTGGATGTATTACACTCTGTCTGTTAGTTGTCCCAAGCCCTGAGGGAGACACATAGCTACTCTGTGTCTACAAAGCTATTGCAGCTGTATTGCACAGTGTCTGTTAGGTGCTTCAAGCCCTGTGTATGACATATAGCTACTCTGTGTCACTGCATAAAGTTGTTTTGGCTGTATTACACACTGTTAGGTGCCCTGAGCCCTCTATGTGACATATAGCTACTCTGTGTCACTGCATAAAGCCATTTCATCTGTATCACACACTGTTAGGTGACCTGAGTCCTCTGTGTGACATATACTATAGCTACTCTGTGTCTCTGCATAAAGCCGTTTTGGCTGTATTACACACTGTTAGGTTCCCTGAGCCCCCTGTGTGACATATAGCTACTCTGTGTCTCTGCATAAAGCTGTTTTTGCTGTATTGCACACTTTTAGGTGCCCTGAACCCTGTATGTGACATATAGCTACCTAGTGACTCTGAATAAAGCCATTCCATCTGTATTACACACTGCCTGTTAGGTGCCCCAAGCCCTGTGTGTGTGACATATAGCTACTCTGTGTCTCTGCATAAAGCCATTTTGCTGTATTACACACTGTCTGTTAGGTGGCCCAAGTCATGTGTGTGACATATGGCTACTGTGTGTCCGCATAAAGCCATTTCAGGGTTTTTGGCTGTATTACACACTGTCAGCTGCCCGGAGCTCTGTTTGTGACATATAGCTACTATGTGTCTGCATAAAGCCATTGTGGCTGTATACACACTGTAAGGTGCTCCGAGCCCTGTGTGTGACATACAGCTACTCTGCATCTCTGTATAAAGACATGTTGACTGCATTACACACTGTCCATTAGGTGCCCTGAGCCCTGTGTGTGACATAGCTACACTGTGTCTCTCTGCAGTATAGTGAAAGCCATTTCAGCTGTATTACATTGCCTGTTAGCTTTTAGGTGCCCTGAGCCCTGTCATAGCTACACTATGTGTGACATCTCTCCATGGCATAGTGAAAGCCATGGCTGTGTCTACTATGTCTCATATTTCCCAGACTAAGTCTACTAAAAAGAAGCACAGTGCTGGTGCACGTGCAATTGAAAATGATGTGAACAATATGAATCCTAGCACTAATGAAGATCATAGCAACCGTAATAATAACATCACCAGGACTGGCACTAAATGTCCTCCTGAACCGAAAAAGCATGTTATCAATGAAATGATGGTAGAATTTCAGAAAGAACTGACAGGAGTTACTCACAGAGGTACTGAACATTTTGCAACATATGCCAGGAGACTTCCCAGCTGCTGAAGCAGCATGCAAGGAGGGGGGAGGCATCCTCCTCAAATATAACATAGGAACATAGGAACACAGGAAAGTGATGGCAGAAAAGGATCGCCAGGCCCACCTAGTCTGCCCATTTGCCCATTTGCCAGGCCCACCTAGTCTGCCCATTAACCTCAGATGCTGAGGCAGTGAATGCTGATAAAGAAGGTGATAGTGGGGACTGGGAATAGGATAGCCCAGGGTATGTCCCACCGAATGATGACGGCACTTCCAGTTCTTATGAATCTTGAGGAAATGAGGTTGAGACTAGTTTTAATAAAGGGGGTTGGAGAGAATGCTACTGTAGGGCATGAGAGGCAAGTGCAGAAAAAAAAATCATATACAAACGTAAGAATAAGATGACCATGAATGGGAAAAATTCATGTGAACAAGGAAATGGCAGTGTATACTTTTCTCCAGGTCCCTGGATTGTACAAGAAATAGTGCCAGGCACCATAGTACAGAGCACAAAGGGTAAATCTTTAGTGTGGAATTTATTTTATATTGACTGCAGACAACTCTTGAGCTGTATGCAGTCCATGCAAAAAGAGTGTCAGTCATGGTGGCAAAGCGGGACATTTTGAAACATTAGTAATGATATGACATGCAAAGGCAAAACACCTAATTGAGTGGGGCAGGGCAAGGGACAGTGTGGTAGGTATGGGCAGTTGTGGAGGTGGTGGTGACGGTGACCGTAGTGACAATGAACTGGAAGTAGGAACTGACATTGAATCACTTGGGGTCAGATATTCAAAACTTAGCCCTGGGGCTAATTTAGCACTGCAGTGTGTGCTAAATTAGCCCATAACCATTAGCACGCTATATTCAAAGGAATAGTCCCGGGGCTAAAGCAGTTGAATACAGTGAGCAAATGAAGCCGTGCAAACAGTGCTGGTAGTGCAGTGCAAAAATAGCCTGCCAAATAAGACAGCTCTGAATATAGCAGCCGGGAAGGCCAAACTACAACAGCAGCCCCTTGAACACAGAGGTGGAGTAAGGCAGGGCTGCAGTAGGTGGCCAATACTGGGGAAAGTAATGGAGTGTTGCACAACAACAGATAACAGTGCAGTCCACACAAAGCAAAACTGTGTTATGCTATTGACAGGTTAGCCCAGGGCAAACACACTAGCCCTGCGTTAACACTTTGTCCCAAGCTAACACATTAGCCCTGGGAAAAAGTTTGCTATATTCAAAGCTCCTATGCAAACAAGCCTACTTAGGCAATTCATGTGCAAACAGACACATTAGCATCTCATTATGGCCTGCTTAGCATACATTACCATATAGTTTGCCCGGTGCTATTCCATGGTGCACACAGCTCCACCTGTATGTCTGACTGGAATTACAGGCTGGAAGCTGCAGGCCAGGGTGTGCACAAAGCTCCACCTGTATGCCAGACCTGTGAATAGCCAGGTATCTGCAGGTAATGGGTGTTGGCAGGCTCACTCAATGCATACCTCACATCCATTACTCAGTGCAATGTGGGACACAGACGTTCAGAATAGAAACATAGAAACATAGACTTTGATGGCAGATAAGGACCGCTAGGCCCATCTAGTCTGCCCATTTCCCTACCTACAGGATAGACCACAGATCCTAGTTAACCAACTGCCTATTTCTTCCTACCCCCCACAAGAATTGCCTTATGTCTGTCCCATGCATTCTTGAATTCTCCCACAGTTTTAGACCCCACAACCTCCTCAGAAAGGCTGTTCCATGCATCCACTACCCTCTCTGTGAAATAATACTTCCTCACATTGCCCCTCAACTGCCCTCCTTCTATCTTTAAACTGTGTCCCCTTGTTCTTGCAAGTCTCTTTTTCTGAAAGATGCTACCCTCTTGGACTTTGTTGATTCCACTGAGGTACTTAAAAGTTTCTATCATGTCCCCTCTCCCTTCTTTCCTCAAGGGTATACATATTAAGCTCCTTTAGTCTCTCCTCATATAACTCTCTTGCAGACCCTGCACCATTTTACTTGTCCTTCTCTGACTGCCTCTATCCTGTCTATGTCCTTGTCGGAGATGGGGTCTCCAGAACTGGACACAGTACTCAGATGGGGTCTCACCAACTGTCTGTACAGAGGATAACAACTTCCTGTTTTCTGCTGCTGATGCCTCTCCCTATACATCCCAGTATACCCCCAGCCCTCCCTACTGCCTTCTCACATTGCTTGCTAACCTTAAGGTCATCTGATATGATTACCCCAGGTCCCTTTCCTTTTTGTTGTTGTTACTACCCCCATTGTGTATTCTTCCCTGGGTTCTTGTTTCCAGGTGCATTATTTGCACTTCTTTGCATTGAATCCTAGCTGCCATACTTCTGACCATTCCTCCAACCTTGCCAAGTCCCTTTTCATCCTTTCCACACCTCCTTGTGTATCAACCCTGTTGCAGATCTTTGTGTCATCTGCAAAAGGCATATTTTTCCTTCCAGTCCCTCTGCAATGTCACTGATGAAGACATTAAAAGGACTGGACCCAATACTGAACCCTGTGGTACCCCACTTAGTAACCCGCCTTTCTCTTCAGAGTGGACCCCATTTACAATTACCTCTGTGTCCTGTTGTCCAGCCAACGTTTACTTCAGGCTACCACCCTGGGTCCCACTCCCAGGCTGGTTACTTTGACTATTAATCTTTGTGTGGGACTGTGTCAAACGCCTACAAAGTCTAGGTAGGCCATGTCCACAGCCCTCCCTGGTCTACTACTTTGGTCACCCAGTCAAAGAAATCTATTAGATTTGTCTGACATGACCTTCCCGCTGTGAACCCATGCTGCCTTGGGTCCTGTGCTCCACTGGCCTCTAGATACTCAACTATTCTTTCCTTCAGAAGTGACTCCATCACTTTCCCTACCACAGAGGTCAGACTGACAGGTCTGTAGTTTCCTGCCTCTGTCTTGGTCCCACTTTTGTGAAGGGCAATCATATCCGCCTTCCTCCAGTCCGCGGGTACCACACCATCCTCCCATGATTTATTAAAAAGAGTAGCCAGTGGTTTCACTAGTTCCTCCCTTAATTCTTTTAGAATTCTGGGGTGAATTCCATCAGGACCCATTGCTTTGTCCACCTTCAGTTTTAGGAGTTCTTGCAGAACCCTTTCTTCTGTGAAAGGACTGGGATCGACCCCCCTATCAAGAGTGCTTCTGTTAATTGGATTAGGCACTTCCCCCTCCTCTTTTGTGAATACTGAGCAGAAATATTCATTCAGTATTCCTGCATTTCACTGTCCCCCTCTGCCCACTCACCATTCATTCTATTCAGCCTCACTATCCCTTCCTTTGTCTTTCTACGCTCGCTGATGTACCTATAAAAGGTTTTATCCCCCTTCTTAAATGAGTTGGCTATCTTTTCCTCAGTTTAGGCCTTTGCTATTCTGACTTCCCTCCCTGCTTCCTTCTGCCTTAACTGGTACAGCTCTCTGTCCTGCTCCTTCTGTGTTTCCTTATACTTCCGAATGCTATCTTTTCTTCCTGACTTTCACAGCCACCTCTTTTGAGAACCATAGTGGCTTTTTCTTTCATTTTGATTTGTTTATTTGCTTCACACAAAGGCTTGTTGCCTCTGTGATGGCAGTTTTGATAATTCCCCATTGTTGCTCTACACCTCCTTCTAGCCTGTTTGCTAGTGCTTTTCTGAGGCACTCTCCATCTTGCCAAAGTCAGCCCTCCTAAAGTCCAGTACCCTCACTTTGTATGGCTTGACTCTGTAGCTGAGTTTAACGGAACCACACTGTTTGATGGTCACTTGTCCCCAGATGGCAACCCACTTCTAGATCTGAGATCCTCTCACTGCCCCCGCTTGAGAGTACGAGGTCTAAGATTGCTCCTCACGAGTGGGTTCTGAAACTAGCTGTCTAATGCCTGCCACCTGTAGGGCATCAAGAATGGCCCTGCTCTTGGATGTGGCTGCAGCAAATGTGCTCCAGTTAACATCTGGCATATTCAGGTCTCCCATCAACAGTATCTCCTTTCTCTGCCATTCTAAGAATGCCTTCTATCATATCCTTGTCCATTCCTTCCCCTGACATGGGGGTCTGTACACAACCCCTGTGCGGATTGTGGTGCCCTTTCCAGTCTCCAAGGTGACCCACAGTGCCTCCTCTCCTCCCTGTTTACTCTTTTGTTCAGTTGCTTTTATCCCTTCCTTTACATAGAGAGCTACTCCTCCCCCTCTTCTCCCCTGCCTGTCTCTCCTGTAGGTTATGTACCCTGGTATGTTAACATCCCAGTCATGGTTCTCTGTGTACCATGTTTCTGTGACTGCTACGATATCCAGGCATCCCTCTTCCATTAAGGCCATCAGCTCAGGGAGCTTGTTGCCCAGACTATGGGCATTGGTACTCATTACCTCCATTTCCTGATGGCCTTACCCTTTGCCCCATCCCTGTCCTTCTTGCCTTTGTCACTTTCTCCATTTACCCCTGCCCTTCTCCCATCGACACCTCTATGTTGGTGTTTGCCGACTTACTACCATGATTATTTGGGGGCTAGGATTTTCCTGCTCCTTTCCAGTGCCTCCCTTGGCTAGTTTAAAAGCTTGCCAATGAAGCATTTAAACCTATCACCTAGGATCCTGGTTCCCTCCCGGACAGATGCAGCCCATCATGCCAGTATAGGCTTGCATCACTCCAGGTAGACCCCAGTCCCCAATGAAGCCAAATCCTGAGCTCCACACCAGTTTTTCAACCACTGATTGAATCCCATGGTGCGGAACACCCTAGCCTCTCCTATGCCATAGATGGGTAGCACCTCCAGAAGGTTACCTTGTGCTACTTGACTAAGGCCCTCCCCAATTCCACAAACTCTTCCTGCATTTCTCTAATCCCTTTCTTAGCCAGGTCATTTGTCCCTAGGTGGACAATGACATCCAGCTCCTCCCTGTGCAGCTGCTCCGCAATCTTGGGATTCGCTCCTGTCCATCCAAGCCATGGTGCCAGGCAGGCACCTTACCTCCTCTCCCTTCCTCCCCAGTTCTACCTTTCCTACAATGGAGTCCCCACCAGGAGTTGCCTTCCCTGCAGGGTCCCCTGCCACCCTCCTGTGGGTCTCCTTGTGGAGTTTCCCAGCATCCTCCTGGTCTCCACTGTGGGTGCCTCCATCAGAGGAACCACACTTTGCCAGAATGGCATAGGAATTGGAGAGGTACAACTGGAGGATGCACCTCTGTTCCACCACCCTCACTCTCCCTAAGCCCACTGCGTCCAACCGCCTCCTCTTTCTTGGCAACCTCTGAGGCAACGGCAGTGGCACTGGTGGTCCTGGATGGAAGAGGAGATCCCACAAATCCTGGCCAACTCAGCCTGGAGATGAGCAACCTCCTCCCTCAGCCCAGAGAGGTGCCTGCAGATGGGACAACACCACATCCTCCAGAACATCTCCCGGAAGACTGCTGCTCCACAGCCACTGCACTGCACCACTCCAATCATGTCTTATTTCTGGCCCCTTAACTGTTTGCAATCCTTACTCTTTCCTCTCTTTTTTTCTCTCTCTCTCTCCTTACTTTCTGCCTGCGTGCCCTTTAAGCTCCTGATTGTCCTGTTCTGAGACAAGAATATCCTATATTTCTCAGTAGACCACTTACTTGCCCAGAGGCAGACCTCCAGCAGCTAGAGGGGGCCGGAGAGCTACTCTTGCCCTACTAGGATGGTGGGTCCTTGGTGGTTCTGTGATCACTCACTTCCTGCCCCTAAACAGGAAGTTCCTGTTGTCAGTCAAATCCTGTGCCTATAAAAATAGAACTAGCTTTGGGGGGGGGGTGAAGGGGAGGGAAGGAGGGCAATATAGTCCCAGCAGAGAAGTTCAGTCACACAGCAGTCCTTTCTCCTGAATGAGGGTCAATGAGGGACACTGCTCCCCAGAAGGAAGGACACATCCTGAGACATGGGGAAACACACACAGAACACTATGGTAACCATCACCTTTGTATGTACAAAGGTTAATGTCATGGAGCACCATAGAACAGATATGCCTGCTGTCATGTCCAGATGTACAGCACATTCACTGTGAGTGCACCACAGATCCCATGAGGGATGAATGTGGGTCAGGGCTATATTGAGGGGTACACTGAGGGATGTCCCTCATAATGAAGGACACTGTAGAGGTATGTATACATATATATATGTAGTGTGTCTACCTCTGTCTGTCTCTAGGGCATTCAGGTAAAAGGTTGATTTAGCTGATCTGATGAGCTTGGTGCAGGTGTTGCACCACTCCTGGAAGGTAGACCAGCCGGTAGCTGCTTTTGAGTGTCTGGCTGTGGCCCATAGGTGATCCCTCTTATTCAATGCTTGTTTTAGTTCTTTGGTGAACCATGGGCAGGAAGTTTTTCTGATTCTGCTTTTGACAAGTGGGGTGTATTTGTTGATAATGTCAGTGACACTGGCGTTGAATCAGGAGGCTGCTTCATTAAATAAGGTGGCTAGGTAGAAGCTCTGCCAATTTATGTTATTTAGGTTAAATAGGAAGTTGGCAGAACTGAATTTACGGAGACTTCGTTTTGTGATGAGTTAACACTGGCGACTGCTCTTTCTGGGCACCTAATGCAGACAACAATATTGTGATTGCTTAGATCATTGTGGGATACAGTGGTGTAAGTTATTTTATGTGGCCTATTTGTGAGTATTAAATCTAACAGGGAGCTTTTGTGTTGATTTTTTAAGTTGGGCCTGGTGGATTCAATTATGAGTTGTGCTAGACCTAGTTCATCACATAGCTCTTTCAAAGTGTTAGCTTTCGGATTGGACCAATCTAGATTGAGGTCACTGAGGATGATGGTTTCATTGGTGTTGGTGTCTAAAAAGTTGCGGAGGTGCAAGAGCAGGTCTAGGCCACCTAAACAAGGTCTATAGCAGGCTAGGATGTTAACTGATTCTGCCAGGGATAGGGATAACTTGATTGCTAAGGATTCAAATAGTTTATGTTTGGTAGTGGTGTCAAGTTCCACTGCTGTCAATTTCTTATTCACGTATATTACCAATCTCCCACCCCCACCCCTGGTTGGTCTGTTGAGCCTGAAGGTGTTATAGAAGGGCAGGGAGATCTCTTGGTCTGTTATAGAACCTCTCAGCCAGCTGTAGAAAAATACCAAGGTATGCTCAATGCTAACAACAAATTTAGGAATATTTCATCCACAGTACCAAAGATCACATACAGAAAAGGTAGAACCACTAGAGCATAAGTAGTATGTGAGATTCTACCTAGGGGTTTATCTCTAGCACCCAAGGGTAACTATTGGTGTGACAATTGCAAGAACTGCACTAACACATTGGATTGTAAATATTTGTTCATCCCAGGAGAGCTAGAAAGTATTACCACAATGAGTTTCTCAACTGCAACATGTCCCAGGTTAGTGTATATGTTCACTTGCACAGGAACAACACAATACAGCATGCTCTGAAAGGGATGCTTATAGCATCTTGTCTGAAATTGCACCACCGTGCAAACAAAACTGGCTCAATTAATATCAAAAAATATCTTATCTGCTCACAGTTCAGTCAGAAAAGTGACACAATTACTGTTGGCATGGTGGTGGCACTACTGCTAGCAACACCAGTAACCCGGGTTCAGGAATGAGCATGGATCATCGAGGCTAGCCGGGGAAGGAGAGGGATTGAGTCCCCCAAGATGCTCTCCTTCTCTCAGGGTGGAGGGTGCCATGTCCCACTACAGCATTGCCAGCTACAGATGTGTCGGTGGTAGGGTGCCTAGGAAACGGCATCCTACACATCTGTAAGGGCAATGCTGAAACCAATTCTGAACCTATACTTACTGTTGTTTAAATATCTGTATTATACCCCTTCCCAGCCATTGCCTTCACATTTACCCTTGGTGTTTGTTATCTGGTGATGGGGAAAGGGAAAGGAAAAATTGTTTAACCAGTAAAGGAACGTTATGCTAGAGCTTGTTTACAGGTGTGACCTGGGAGCACAAGGAAGTTAAGTGACTTGCTCAGGGTCATGCAGTATGCAAGTGGGGTACTCAGACAGCAATGCATCACTCAGCTCTGATGAAGCACTGAAGCACAGAATTTGTTATCAGCAAAGGATCGTCTGGTCCAAGTCTGCCCAGATGGTCCTTGCCTACTCTATGTCTTCAGACCCTAACTGGTCTCCAGCAAGCTTCCCTTCTCCCTGTCTATTTACTAATATTCCCCTATGTTTATCCCAAGCATGCTTATACAGTAGCTCCTTTGCCTTCACTACTTCTTCTGGCAGACTTTTCCAGGCATCTACAACTCTTTCAGTGAAGGGTTTGTCAGGAGGTCTAAACCTCACTCTCAGGTTCTTGGCAATAATGGGCATGCAAGGAATCACAGACACATTGTGTAAGAGTAATAAAGCTTGTTTATTACTACCAAAAGGAAAATCACAGTTGCCCTAAACAGTTCTTACCATTAGGAACTGGGAGCCAATGCTAAGCACTCCCTATACCTCGTGGAATCTCTGTGTCTCCTGGGGTCTCCGAGGTAGAAGACATAATGTCTTACATTATATACCTAAGATAATTACCATGGTTACTGTAAGAAAGAAACATTTCTAGTTACAGAGATGAACCCTATTGGCTAAATTAGAGGTGGCTCCTCAGTCCAAGATAACATTATACAATTTTGTTATAGTCATCACTTTGTAGAAACAGAGGTATAGTTTGTACACAGCCATGTAGTAATACAAATCATCAGAAGATGGCAATGCTGACTCATATATCACAACACTACAAGGACACAGGTGTCCTAGCATCTTGCAAGCAAGAAACACATATGTATATTGGAAAGTAAAGTGTATAGCAATTATGTGCATACATATCCTCACATCTACTCTTATACGGTAGATGCCTTTAGCCCTATATGTTAGTATAACATATACCTAAATGCTAGCTGTCTGTGGTGTACCTCTGGGGTACAAATTAGGTGCAGGGACTTTGTGTAACATCCCTCTTGTTGCCTCAAAGGGCAACACAAGCAAGAGTAAGGAGGTGGAGAGAGCAGGTTTCATTTACAGACCCGATGCACGAACTTTGAAAAAGAACTCCAGCTGCTCGTGGTGTTGGCATAATGTGCGCCGTGAGGCAGCAAAGCATAATAATAAGAAAAATATAAAAATGCTTGTATTATAACAAAACCTTTAAAGGTAATCTCTAACCAAGTGTTAGTAAGTGCACTATTCAAATCACCATCATTAATAAGGTCATAAACTGTATGCAGGTTTGGAAATATTATTGCTGATGTGGATGAGATGAGTATCCTTCCTCTGAAAGAGTAAGCAGATAATTGGGGTTGCCATCAATGATATCAGGGTCTATAATAGGGACAGGGTAATAACTGTGTGCCCAATAATAGTAGTCTGGTGTGGTACAAAACAGAAACTAGAATCATTAATAATACATGTCTTTTCTCTGTACATCAATTGCTTAAAATTAGTTACCACACAAAATTCACCATCCGAATTATATTGCATTTTAACAGTAGGCAGTCTCCATTTTTGTCACTGTACTGGCAAGTATAAGTCTGTTTGGAAATCTGTACTGACAGACAGTGAACCTCTTTCCAATAAGACTGGTACAATTGAGAATCATCTGGAGCAGATGTTGAGTCCTGGTATTCTGTGCCATTGGTGGCGATGTCATCATCCATGGAAAAGGACCAATTGATACTGTCTGGGAATATCCACATACAGGTTTAATAACATCAAATACGCCACATCGACACAAATAAATATACCTTCTTTGCACAGCAACTCTGTGCGGAGTAATCCACGTATCAAGAAGAGGGTACCAGTAGAGGAGGCAAGTCAAGGCGTTCTTTGTAGATGTCATCATCAAGGTGCCCAATGGAGTGAATGGATGCTAGTTTATCAAATATACTCTAGTAGGATCAAAATGTGGTAAAGAAACAGTGAAAGACACAAACACAGTATCCTTAATAGAGCATTTCTTAGAAGTAAAGCAAGGACCAGTGTTAGGGTGTCTGGTCAGAAATCCCAAGTTTCTAGCAGTAGAAATAGGGATAGTGAGAAACTGTAACATACACATGGCAACACGGTTAGTGGATTTGCAGTGAGGGCAATACCATTTAGAGATGCGTCTGTCATGAATAACATCTGGGATTCTTCCAGATTCGAGATCATGGAAGAGATTGTTGATGGTAGTGATAATGTATGATCCATATGCGGAACCCTACCCTATTTTAATGTACACATGGATCCTTTAACTTTGACATTAAACCTCTCCCCTCAGAACACAGCCCAGCTGAGGAGCTTGCAGCAGGAGACTAAAGAGGTAAAGCCTCCTTTGTGGAGAGGGTGTTACCCTGTTGGCACTGTGTGCTGACTGCCCCCACCCACACACACAGCTCTACATTTATTGCTGTTAACTAGTCACATGACATATCACATGATCACCACCTCTTTTTTTTTTTTCCAAGTGCCCACTTTCCCATTTGCAGTTTATACTCTCCAACCATTCGGGAGTGCTGTGCTGCAGTGCCCCTCCAGGCACCCTTCTGCTCACTCCCTTCCTCTCTGTACCTAATATTAAATTTCTCTCACTGAGCACTAGGAGTCATTATACTGCACTCCCTATCCCTGTCTCTTCACTAGTCTCTTTCTCAGCTCACCTCCCCACTACTCAGCCTTTTTTTTCTATAACTCGTTAATAGTCTCCTCAGGATCTCAAACCCAGTACCATTAATTCCAAAGTCAACTGCTCTACCTCTAAGCCATTGAGTCAGGCTAATTTCTCTTACTAATTTACAGCTCTTAAAGCTACTGGCTACCTTGTCTGCTAAAAACAAAACAGTTTAGTTTCATGCTGTCTTGGTGAGAGTCTCAAACCCTGTGTTCTTGACTCTAAGGTCTGCAGCTCTACCTCTAGGTCAATGAGTTTGGGCTATTTGATGCATAGTACTTTACAACTCTTAAACCAACTGGCACCTTAGTCTGCTAAAAAATAAAATGCAGTTTCCAACTGTCTTGCTGCAGATCTCAAACCTTGTGCCCAAGCTCTGCAGCTCTAAATCTAGGCTAACAAGTCAGGCTATTTTCTGCTCAGTACTTTACATCTCTTAAACCTACTGGCACTATAGTCTGCTAAAACAAAAACAATTCAGTTCCATACTGTCTTGTTGCAAGCCCCAAACCCTGTATCTCCCACACCTAAATCAGCAGCATGGTCACTAAGCCAACAAGTCAGGCTCTTAAGCTTTGTCCCCCTCCCCCCAACCACTCCGTGATCTTTATAACACTTATTACTGTGTCCTCCACCGCCATGAGTCTCCTGCTACTAACCATAGCCCCCATCTTCCTACTAGCTGATGCTCCACTTCTCCCCCATCATGGTGAACCGGAACCACCTATCACCAGGCTCCTCACCTTAGCCCCCCTCCTCACCTCTACCACTGATCCATACCTCTCACTCTACCAATGGGCCATGCCCCCCTATGCTCCAATGCCCCTACTGGTACTACCGTGGTGTTGCAGTGGACACTAGTCTTCCTGGCCTCTCCCTCTCTACATGACCTACCCACCCCCATCTCCATACATTGCTGTTCCCCCTCCCTAATGGTGCCTAAGCTCATGAAGAAATGTTTAAAATTGGCTTCCCTGCACACCTTTCTACTACTACCCCTTATTTCTGGTGACGTTCACCCCAACCCAGGACCCCCCTCCCCCCCCAGGGTTACTACCCACAAGAGCCTCATAACCGCCTCCCTCAATATATGTAGCCTCCTCAAGAAATTTGATTCATTTCAGGGATGGGTTACCTAGAATCGCCCCAACGTCATCTCAGTAGTTGAAACCTGGCTCAACAGCCACACCCCTGATTCTGCAGTCTCACTTCCTGGTTTCACGCTCTACCGTGCCAATAGAACCTCAAAAAAAGGGGGTGGTTGTGCACTGTATGTCCAGGAATCATTATAGTGTCTCGCCTTACCCTCCCCATCCCTCAAGCATGGGGCCCAATCTCTCACACTGAAGATCACACTTGCCCCAAACAGAACCTCTCTGTTCTTCTCCTCCGTATACATTCCTCCCCGAAATCAGAAGACCACTTTCCACTCTGTCCTCACACATCTCCAGACTCTCCCTGACAATGCTGACATCATTGCCCTCGGAGACTTTAATACAGACTGGCTGGCTGACACATCAGCCCCTGTTAGGGATGCTGTAGCTGCTCAGAACTTGGCCCCGCTTGTGACCACTGCCACAAGAATCAACCAGAAGACTGGTACTGCCAACCTCCTTGATCTAGTGCTCACCAAAGTGCCACACAAAGCTACACAGATCAGGGTGCTACCTAATGCCCTGAGCGACCACTCCTCAGTGCTCTGTCACTGGTCATATAGTGTTAACAAGCCCCCCTCAAAACTATCCTACAACGCCGCCTCAAATCCGGCAAACTTTGGTCCCTTAGACAGTACCACCTAACTACTGACTGGTCCCCCATCAGAAATGCATTGAACATTGACTCTGCCCTCAACTATTTCATTGATACTTTCAACACTGCCTGCAACTGGTATGCACCCCTAACCAAACAAAAAATTAAAAGTGCTGACACAACTTGGCAGTATAGTGCAGTGGCCTAAGGTTCTGAGCTACAAATCTGGTGACATCCAGCAGAGCAGACCTGGGTTTGAATCTCACAGCTTCCACTTGCATACTGTGTGACCCTGAGCAAGTCACTTAACCTCCTTGTACTCCCAGGTCACTCCTGTAAAAAAAGCTTTCAGCTTAGTGTGCTATACCTGGTTAACCAAATAAATAAAATAAAAATCACAAGCCCTAATGGACCAGATGCGCAAATGAGACAATCTGTGGTACATTGTGCAGAATACTAGTAAACCCACTGACAGGCAGCGCTCCCAAGAAGCATGCAATAAATGTACATGGAGTATTCGAAAAGCAAAGACTGAGTACTACAAAACTTTGCTCACCACCACATATGGCTCAGGTCACAAATTTTGGGACTCACTCAAAATGCTAAGTGGCAAAGCCTCCACCACTCCTCCTACCCAGATCACGGCCAACGGGTCTATCACCACAGACCCAGCCCTTATCGCAGATACACTAAATGACACCTTCTCCGACCTTACAGGTGTTCTCCCCCCAAATTTTTTCTCCCCACCCACCCTCTCCACCCCTCATTCCACTTTAAAGCAGTTTCTTAGCGTGACGCTGCCCCTCTTTTACTCAAAGCCCTCAGCAAATCTCATTTTAGTACTGATACACTAGACCTTAAATTGCTTAGACTCACCTTCAATGAAGTTCTCCCCCCTCCACCATGCTTCTGAACCGCTCCCTTTCTCTGGGCCAGTTTCCCTCCAAATGGAAATCTGCCCTCATCACGCCTATCCTTAAAAGTGGGGATCACACCCTGCCTGGGAACTATCGCCCTATATCAATCCTGCCTCCCCTCTCTAAAACCTTGGAGAAAATTGTGGCCATCCAGCTAACTGACTACCTTTCTAAATATAGCATCCTGTGTCCTGAACAACATGGCTTCCGCCATAACCATAGTACCTTCACTGCCCTCTTAGACTTTACAAATGCCCTCCACACATCCCTGGACACTGGCTACACTGCTGGCGCTGTCTCCATAGATCTCTCTCTAAGGCATTTGATACAGTGCACCACTTGCTTCTCCTGGATTCCCTCACTCAGATAGGCCTCTCCCCTGAGACCACTGACTGGTTTGCCAGCTACCTGTCTGAGAGAACCCAGACTGTCCGGATTGCCCATTCCCTGTCCTCCCCCCCTCCAAGTCAGGTCTGGGATCCCTCAAGGCTCTAGTCTTGGCCCACTACTCTGCTCCCTGTTCCTCAACACCCTGCCGAAAGCCTGCTCTGGGAAACTTCTATTGTATGCTGATGATGCCATCCTCTACAGCTCACACACTGATCCCACAGCCCTCTACTCGGCACTCCAGAAATCCTTCTCAGAAGCTGAATCCTGGTTCATTCAGCATAGGTTAGTATTAAATTACAAAAAAACTAAATCCATGATGTTTGCACACCCCCAAAACAAGAACCTAGGATAACCCTTGCTCATTCTGAACTCACTAAATGACCCCCTTGAACAGGCTACCACTTACAAATACCTTGGTATCACCCTAGACTCTGGTCTCACCTACCATGACCACATCTGGATACTGAGCACTGCTGTCAACATATGTATTGGTCTCCTTCACCACTATAAGCACTGCCTCCCTTCAGAATCTCTCCACCTAGAAGCCTCTGCATCTATTCTATCTCTAATAGACTATGGAATCATCATTTATGGTGCAGTTGATGACACATGCCTACACAAGATTAGACTGGCCCTTAATAAGGCCTGCAGATTTGCTACAGGCTGTGCAAGGCTCACACATACCTGCACCTTTTACGCCTCGACAAACTGTCTCAACTTTGATGGGAGGCCAAAATACCAGGCCTGCGTCTCCGCTAAGAAAATTACATCAGGGTTACTCCCACCTGCCCTCTCCCCACTACTTCAGGCATCACTGTCTACCCGCCTCACACAGCAATCAGCAACAACCCACTTCAGGGTACCTCGCTGCAAGACCACCTCGGGCCAAAGAACTTTTCAATATCTGGCCCCACAGTGGTTCAACTCATTCCCAAACTCCTTCCTCACTGAACCCAAACTTGGTCAGTTCAAGTGCCAGCTAAGAGACCTAATCACCCAGGGATCAGTATGTGACTGCCCCTAAACCTGACCTCCCATTCTCCCACCCCACCCTCCATGACTATGGACCCAACACTGGTCCAGCCGCCCCTGGGTGTGCTTATACCATGACAATGGACTTCTCTGTCCAGCTTTGGCCAACAAATAACCACCTGGGCATGTCTAGCACCATCGCCCTGAAGTGTATGCTTGTACCTGCAACCTTTTGCACTTTGCACCTTTGTTTAGCAGCACTCTGTTACTCTGTATTCTCAGCTGCTATATTGTATTATTCTGAAAACATTTTGTAACCATTCTGTAACCATTGTCTGTAATTATTATGTTAGTTCTTACTTTGGTCACTGTTGTCTCTGTTTTATGTAATGACGTGGAACCTTTGTAAAGGAGTCTTTGACTCAAAGGTGTTATCCAATATTTATCAATAAACAAAAAATAAACAAATAATATTTCACAGGCAATGTATTGCTTATCTGATTCCTTATTGTTTTGGGCAATAAGGGTGTTAATCTTATCTTTAGAATCTGTAAATGCCTTAGCGATGTCGTGCGTATTGTATACAGTGTATCTTTCTTCCTGACTAAGGCCATCCACACCATGCAATAATGGGGGTATGATGTAATTGCTTATACCAGTTTCAAATTTCTGTGAATGTGCTTTGATAGTGGCAATGTCTGCTTTATTCCAGATAGACATGGCAGTACCAAAGACACCAGTGAGGGTACCTGTGGCACCAGTGACATCAGACATGTCATGTGTATTTCTTTTATGACTTTGATCATCTGTCTTGAGTTTTCTTCTAAAATTGCCTCCATGTTCAGTGGTATGTACCCTGGCAATAGGGTCTTGGTTACAAATCTGAAAGGCTGCTAAGCTATTAAGTAACAAAGTACTATAAAACAATGATGTGTTTGTAGTATGACACATACCAAATGCTTTCCTATTCCAGTAAGTCAAGTTAAACAAAACAGGTATATGCATATATTGTAAGTTGTTAATCAGTGAGCCAGGTAAGGCAGTGGCTGTGAGACCACTACGAGGACCAGGTGTTTGTTTTGGACATTCTAAAAGTTGTTTCTCAGGTGGGGGAGGGCTAACACAGATAAGTACATGGGAGCTAATGCCATGTTGTGTACAGCACAAAATTTCCTGGCAGAATCTTTAGACAGTGAATTACAATATGAGGGGCCAATTAAGGCAGTGACATTGTATAAACCAGAATGTCTAAGAGAGGTTTGGTGTAAGGACAAAGTACTATTTGAGGATAATTTAGCATTGGGCTATCCATGGAAAGTACCCTTGGAGAGTTTGGCCATGGGGAGTATTTGTCCTTGAGACTTGGTCTGCCACTCAATTTATAGGGTAGATTTATCAGGAGCAACAACTGAGGCAGTGAGGTAGGCATCTGAACCTTCCTAGAAAGTAATCAGATTGTTGGGGAATATTGATGGAGACTCCCTCTGGGGTAGTTGCAGGTGGATCAAGGTGAGGAAGGAGGTGCTTTACCATGCCTTGGATGCAGGGGATAACTCCTGAGATGAGGAAAAAATGGAAAAAGATAGCCATCTTGTCAGTGTATCTGAAAAGGAAAATCAAACATTAGCAAATTAGTACTATTCTGCTCAATGGGGTGAGGAAAAGTAATTATACTCCTTTATACAGTTTCAACTGGTTCACATGTAACCATTTGTCAGTCAGTTTGTTGTTTTGCATGAGTCTAACCTGATAGGCTGCTGGACTGAGCTTGTTGACAATTGGGTAGGGTCCTTCCCACTTATGGAGAAGGAATGTGTTGGATGCACAAATCTGAGGACCATTACCTGATCTCCAACTTGCCAAACCACTTTGTATGTGTGTTTGTCAAATTGAATTTTGGACTATTGCTGGGCCTTGTCCATACAGTTTGCATCATACAAATGAGTGTGTATGAGGTCTTTTCTGAGTTTTTCCACATACTGGTCCACTAAGACACAGTCTGCAGTGGGGGTGTGCAGGTCAAACAACAGGTGTTCAGGTAATCTCATATTTATACCAGTCATCACCTCAAAGGGTGTTAACTGGGTGGTGGCTGAGGGCATACCCCTAATTGTCATAAGGAGTAACAGCAGCAGGGAATCCCAATCCTTGGGAGTGTCCTCAATGAATTTGGAAAGCATTTGCTTAATCCATCTGTTGGCCCTCTCTACTTGACCTGATGATTGTGGGTGATATGGTATGTGGAACTTCTGATGAACTCCAAGGAGTTCAAGGGCTTCTTTCATCAACTCACCTATAAAACTGGTTCCTTTGTCTGAGTCTACCTTGAGAAGTAGGCCCCACCTGGAGAAAATCTGTTCCACCAGGATTTTGGCAGTGGTTTTCGCAGTGCATGTCTTAGTGGGGAAACTTCAACCCACTTCGAAAAGAGATCAGTTACCACAAGGGTGTATTTCTTGTTTCTGCTGGTACTGGTTAGGGGACCAATAAAATCAATCTGTATGGCATGCCAAGGGCCAGAATGCAGCTGTGGTAGTAGTTTTGCATGTCGTTTTGTGGGGATGGGGTTGTTTTGCGCACAAATAAGGCAGTTGTCTATGTACTGTTTGACATCCTTGGTGATCTTGAGTCTCTGGAGTATGTTTTCCACTCCCTGGTATCCACCAGTGGGGGTATCATGCACTTGGTGAAGAAACTTGGATCTGAGATGATGAGGGACCACCCACAATTTATTGAGGGTGTAATCTGGTTGGTACCAAATGAGCTTGTCGTCGGGGACAGGTGTAACTTACCTTCATGCCTTCAGTAGGGGTTATGGATAGGTAGATTCTTCTCAGTATCTTTGTCTAGGAATCTGAACACGTCTTTGAGTTCAGAGTCAGCAAGCTGTGCTTCTGGCAAATCCAAAAGGGGGAGAAGGGTTCAGGTTTCTTCCTGACTGCTGCAATGTGCACAGCTGCCCTGGCCTCTGGGTGATCCATCATCCAGGTGTCCCCCCCTCGGGCCCCTTCCTTTGCAAGGGTGTCAGCAGTGTCATTGAAGGCATGATAGGGGTCATGTATAGAGTGGGCCTTAATCTTGTGTACATAGAGTTTGTGTGCAAATTTCTGTGCCAGTGAATGAATGTATATTACCAGTTCCTTGTGTTTCACCAGGGTGCCATCAGAAGTGATAAAGGAGTTCTGCAAGAAAGGAAGAAATTCTGTAAGAGAGCAACAAACCAAGTTAGAGTCTGTAAAAATTATGGTATCCTCGGTTCCATGCTGGATGAACTCGAGGGCACAGGCCACTGCTGCCATCTCCGCATACTGTGATGATGCCACACTGCAACGTTTTGGAAATCTTAACACTCTTACCAAAAGGGTAAATTACTAATATGCCCATTCCTACTATCTGTTCTCCCTGATAATAGGAAGCTGATCCATCTGTAAAGACACAACACAATGAGGTATTCTCAAGTAGTTGTGGTGTGGCAGGAAGGAAAGGACCTGGATCTGAAAAATCAGGTGGCTGCAATGTACAGTCATGGAGTTCTCCTTGAAAAAGGAGACCATGCACCAGCATGGATGGCATTTTGCTTGGGTAGACCTTGATGTCTCTGTCCTGGAGAAGGAGGGACCAGTGTGTCAGTCTGGTATTGGAGACTGACCCATCCTTTACTCTATCTGATAGCAAAAAGGTTGTTATGGTGTGGTTTGTGTTAATGATCAGTGGGGAGTACCTAATGATATACAGAAAGTGCTTGATGGCCCAGTAGGTGGCCAGAAGGTTCCTTTCACAAAGGCTGTACTTCTGTTCCACTGGGGTCAAGAGCTGTGATGCATATGCAATGGGTCTCAGGGTGCCATGGACCTTCTGGGCCAGCACTGCAGACATAGCAATGTCAGAGGTGGCAGATTCCATATGGAATGGCAAGGCTGGATTGGGGTTAACCAAAGCTGGGGCTGAGGCCAAGACCTGCTTCAGTGATGTCACAGCTTGGGTGTGAATGGGGAGCCAAGTCCAGGGGACATCCTTTTTCAGTAGTTCATACAGAGGGGTGGCCTTCTGAGCAAAATCATGAATAAAATCTCTAGAATAATTTACCATACCTAAAAACCTCCTAAGGGTGGCCACGCTGGTAGGCAGCGGTGGATCTTGCAATCCATGTATCTTCTTCCAGTTAGGGCTTCGGCCTTGATCTGTTATCCTCAGACCCAGAAAGAGTACTTCTCTCTGACATAGTTGTGCTTTTGCTGGGTTACATTTGAGGCCTTCCCTCTGGCTGAGGGTCAGTAGTTCGTCTAAGAGATCCAGATGTTGTTCCTGTGTGGCTGTGGCCAACAACAGGTCATCCACATACTGCAAAAGACACTGGGTAGTAGAGAAATCCTCAAGGGATCATGTGCAGATGGAACAGAGAGGGGCTGTTATGGAACCCTTGTGGTAAGCAGGTCCACATGTACTGTCTACCCTCAAAGGTGAAGGCGAACTTATATTGACTTTTGGGAGCCAATGATAATGACCAGAAACCATTGGAGATGTTCAGGGCACTAAACCATTGTTGGTCAGGGGTCAGTAGTCATAGCACATCTGGTGCTGATGCCACAGTTGGGGCACAACTGGAGGTGACCTGGTTTAGTCTCCTGTAGTCAATAGTAAGTCTTCAGGCACCCATGGTTTTTTTCACAGGCCACGCTGGGGAATTTACAGTGGAAACACATGTCCTGATCACGCCTTGCTTGAGGAGTGATTTAATTGTTTTCCTAAGAGAAGGCAAGGCCTCAGGTGGAAAGGTGTATTGCCATTGCCCGTTGCCTCTCGTGTGCTGGGCCTGTCACTTCAATCACAGTGTGCATCCTGCCACAATCATGCTTGTTAGTGGCAAACACCTCCAGATGCCTTTGTAGGATGGGAAGGAGCTTTGGGAAAATCTCATGGTTCTTGAACAAATCTATGACATCATACTCTGTTGTTTGAAGAACTTGTCACAACGACATGTGAGTCAGGGATCATGATGGTGTGATATTGTCCCAGAATCTGTATTAGTAACATGTTGGCTAGGTCTACCACACTAGCCCTGTGGTGCCAAAAGTCAATACTGATTATACTAGGGTGATCATGCAGTACCATCAGCTGAAAGGTGTGATATGACTTCAGGTGTCCCAGTGCCACAGGTAGTGATAGGGAATGGTATGCAGGTAGCCTAGTTCCATCTATTCCAGACATATTGGTCTTCTATCCGGTAGACCAAGGTGATGTGTCTGGGCTGTCATCCTGTAATACAGACATAGCCACGCCTGTATCCAGCAGTACTGTGAGTAGGCGGCCCCCAACCTCGGCCTCTGTGCAGAGCCTTCCATTTGTATCCAAGGCCAGCTTGTTTACAATATGGACTGGGGCCTGTAATTGTCATTGGAAGCATGGGGAAGCTCTTGAAAGAGAGTCTGGGCCTGGTTCCTGTGAACCATCTCACCATGCTGTACTGATGCTCTATATGGAGCTGCTTCCGTGTTCAGACCTGTAGGGGCCTGAGGCCTGCTCTCCTGGTTGTATCACAGCAAGGACCTGTACTGGAACAGCATCCGCTATGGAGCGCACTTTCTCAAGGAGGTCTCGGAGACTCCGGTTCTTATTGGCTATTTCCCTATATGAAGGGCCTAGTCTCTGTTGTTTACCCTTATTGTTCTTGTGGTATTTCTTATTCTTATGGTAGTTCCAGTTCCCACCCAGGATTGCTGTTGTTGTTGGGCCTGCTGGGGGTATTGGTTATCTGTGGGGAGGGGCTGTTTCTCTTGGACCTGCCCCTCCACTATGTAGTACATCGTGGCTTCGGAATGGCTCCACAGCAGCTACCTTCTTGGAACTGGAGCCTGAATCATGGATGTAGAATTGATAAACTCCATCTGTTTTCTGAAGAATATCGGCAAATCTCTCCGTGTTGGGGTAGGTGGTTGGCTCTACCTTTTCACGCACTACAGGGATCATGTTCTGAAGGAACAGGGTTTTGTATTCAATAAGGTCCACATCTGCAGCTTCTCCTGCAAGGTGCTTCCCTGCTCGGTAGGAAATGCAGAGCCTCAGGTGGAAGGTTGCTGGACTTTTCTTCACATTCTGTTTCACAGGGTATGCGAGCATCACTCCTACTACACCTGGGTTGTGTGCAGTAATGAGTTCAGATGCTACTTCGTCAAAGGTGTGGTGTGGCCGTCCTGTTGGACAGTCTCAGGAGTTTGCCCACAGGCCAGGATCAATGGTCTGGTGTAAGATCTGGACCTGGTAGTCTGCAGCGAGACAAAGCATTTCACATTAGCATGCACCTTCTCCAAGTGGCAACTGAGATTATTGGATGGGCTCATCCGACCAATGCTGTCAGCTATTTGCTGAACAGAGTGAGCCACTTGTAGGGGATTACTGGGATGATCAAGCGAGGTAGATTACCTTGGGCACCCTGCAGGCCTTCCTGAGCTGCAGCTTCAGCCCTGTCTGGACCATTCCTCCTTAATTCCAGCCTTCTGTAGGAGCTGCTTAATCTGAGTCCGGAGGACCCGTTTGTTTTCCTTGGGGATGGTCACATTGTCCAAGGCATTCTCAATCATTTTCTCTATCTCCTGCCTGTCATCCACATTAATAACAGTGATCGGTGGTGCCATCGGGACGAGACCTGGGTCTACTCCCCCTCCATCATGGGGGTCACCATGTTTGCGTCGTCCATGATGAGCGTCATGCTGTCGATGACGTAGGGACGTGGTGTCATGTGACGGGGGTCCGCCATGTTGTGGATGGTGGGGAAGGGTGTCTGGGCCATAGTAGGGGTGTGACTGGGTCTTGTACTGGGAGATGTTGTCATCTGACTCCTCCTCCTCAGATGAAGTCGACATGGCAGGGGCTACGCCTCCCATCACCTTGACTTGACCAGCTAGCACCACTCGCTGATGGTGCAGTTTCACCATTTTATATTCACAATCCTCATGATTCACTTTTGCAACACTCTTATCCACATCATCCTGCATATGCTTCTGTAACACTGTACACGGCGCTCAATTCATGGTTGTCTCTAGTAGCTACTCCTAAGTCATTACGTACCAGTTTATCTCATCCTGTAACTCTCCCAACTCCTCACGGATCTGATCATTCATTCTACTTAATAAGTCATTCATTTGCAAACCCTGCCCCTTATCCTCTACCAAACTTTCACACTCCTGCCTCAACATACAACATTTCTGCTCGCTTGCCTGAGCAGAGTGATGCAAAATGGAATCCTTTTCATTCCGAAGAGTCTGGAGCTCAGACTCTAAATCCTGCTCATGTCTTACACATTCAGTTTCCTGCAATCACATCTCTTGCTTAAGAGATGAGATTTGCAGTTCAAGGGTTTGAAACCTTGCTTCGGAGGCTTCCAAAGCAGCATAGAGAGCCGTGACCAACAGCTGTTTAGCTTCTCGCTTTCTGGCTGTTTGTCTCATCTCTGAGTACTGGGTTGAAATCCCCAGTATGGGGTTTTCAGATTGACTTGCGTTCCACATGAAGTCAGTCCATCCTCCATGGAAGGCAAGGAAGTTTGAGACATCGAGTCTCAGATCTGGGCAGATATTTGATACGGTGGCCATTGTGTGGGAGGGGCGAAAAAATCAAACTGTGAAAAGGCGGCTGTGCTGTGTATCGATCCACAACAGGTGCACTAGTTCACAGGTGGGCTACTGTGCACTTGTAAGCTGCAATTCAAAACTGCAATGGGGTGAGGTGAGTTGGCATTGACCACACCCAGTAAGCAGGCAGACTTTGCAAGTGATTACAAGTGTGTGAAAATGGGAGAGGTGATGTGAGAATGCACACCTACTGCTCCCGTTGGGGAGGGAAAGTTGTAGCAACAAGTGAAAACTTTGCAAACTCCAAATATTGCTTGCTCGAGGTCGCCAATTGTCAGGAGGTATAAACCTCACTCTCAGGTTTTTGGCAATAATGGGCATGCAAGGAATCACAGACATGTTGCATAAGAGTAATAAAGCTTGTTTATTAGTACCAAAAGGAAAATCACAGTTGCCTTAAGCAGTTATTACCATTAGGAACTGGGAGCCAATGTTAATCGTTCCCTATACTTTGAGGAATCTCTGTGTCTCCTGGGGTCTCAGAGGTAGAAGACATAGGCCCAGATATTCAAAAGGGTTGCGCCATGCGCAACAGGGTTGCGCATGCGCAAGTCCTACATTGCGCCATTCTGCGATATTCAGCAGGAGGCAGTTGCGCCACTGAAAACAGGTTGAGCAACAGCGCAATGCAAATGAATGCATGCTCAACAGGAGGGGGAGGAACCATGCATAAACTGCGCAACCCGATATTCAGTCGGGTTGTGCAGAGTTGTGCAGGCGCAACCCCCAACCTGCGCCTGCACAACTTTGAGCCAAAAAAAAAAGGATCAAGTTGAGGGCCACCCACAGGTGAGCTGCTGTATTGCAGGGTGCAACACAGCAGCTGCCACCCGTGGCTGGCCCCCAACTCAGTCCCTGTGCCCCCCCACCAGCCCGATCGCGGGCAGAACGTAAAACAACCCCCAAACATCTCCCAATGCCCGATCGCGGGCAGAGCGTGAAACAACCCCCAGTGCCCGATCGCGGGCAGGATGTAAAGACCCCCAACCCGAATATCTCCCTGGTGGTCCAGTGGACCGTAATGCCCGATCGCGGGCAGAATGTCCAGTGACAACCCCCAAACATCTCCCTGGTGTCTAGTGTCCCCCACCCCACCAACCCTGAAGCCCCACCACCCTGCTCCCCCCTGGCGGCGGCGGAGGCGGCAGCATCCACCTGCCTGCCGCCCGCCACCCCATGACTGACTGTCCGGTGGGCTGCATGCCCATTAGTGCAGAGCTAGAGCCAATGGGCATGCAGCCCCATACCGTATGACAGTCAGATTTGTGAATGAACCCATTCACAAATCTGGACTCCTCTATATAGAACTGCTGCGCCATTAGCTCTATTCTCTACCAATGGGCATGCAGCCACGAACGATCAATCGGCCAGCCAGCCAGGCGGCAAGCGAGGTGGGATGCTACCGCCACGCCCGGCTGCCGGGAGCAGGGTGGTGAGGGCTTCATGGGTGGGTGGGGTGGGGTGGACACTAGACACCAGGGAGATGTTTGGGGGTTGTCACTGGTATATGCCCGCGATCGGGCATTACGGTCCACTGGACCACCAGGGAGATATTCGGAGTTGGGGGTCTTTACATTCTGCCGATGATGGGCACTGGGGGATGTTCCACGTTCTGCCCGCGATCGGGCATTGGGAGCTGTTTGGGCGGGGGGTTGTCATGATACATTCTGCCCTTGATCGGGCATTGGGAGAATGTGTGTGGGGGATTGTTGTCATGATACGTTCTGCCAGCGATCGGGCATTGGGAGCTAGTTTGGGCGGGGTTGTTTTCACGTTGTGCATCGGGCTGCAGGGTGCGTCGGTCCCCGATGGCTGCTGCCTGGCAGGGCGGCCAGGCGCAAGTCCTCGGGGATCGGCGCACCTACATGCTAATGGCATGCAAATGGGGCCATAATCAGATGCAAATGGCCCCCCCTGTGCCTTGCATGAATTATGGCCCCATTTGCATGTCACCTTTTGAATATCGGAAATTTGCGCATGGCACAATGGTACTTGCGCCACCGCAAGTTTAATGCTCAACTCTGACAACTTGTGGTGGCGCAAGTTCCACTGCGCCATGCACAGTGGCTGTGGCTGGGGGGTGATATTCAAAGGAGTTGCTTAATAGCGCAACTCCTTTGAATATCGCCCAGCCACTCTCTTGTAACTATTTTGAGCAAGCGCGAGGCTTGCACCTCAGAATGGCGCGAGTTTGAATATCGGGCCATAATGTCTTACATTATATACCTAAGATAATTACCATGGTTACTGTAAGAAAGAAACATTTCTAGTTACAGAGATGAGTCCTATTGGCTAAATTAGAGGTGGCTCCTCAGTCCAAGATAACATTATACAATTTTGTTATAGTCATCACTTTGTGGAAATAAAGAGGTACTGTTTGTACATAGCCATGTAGTATACAGATCATCAGAAGATGGAAATGCCGACTCATATATCATAACACTACAAGGACACAGGTGTCCTAGCATCTTACAAGCAAAATACATATGTATATTGGAAAGTAAAGTGTTGTACAATTATGTGCATACATATCCTGACATCTACTCTTATCACGGTAGATGCCCTCAGCCCTATATGTTAGTATAACATATCCCTAGATGCTAGCTGTCTGCAGTGTACCTCTGGGGGTACCAGTTAGGAGTGCAGGGACCTCATGTAACAGGTTCCACCATGTCGGTTCAACATCCATCTAGATTGACTCGACACTGCAGTGTTCTGAAAATGGATGGTGACTATCATGCGCAATTGTGCCGCTTAATCACCATTGCCACCAAAACACTGGAGCACATTCTGGCTGTTTGCAGAGGGCTTTGTCCCATGCACCCCGGAAAATAATATAATCACCTCCAGGTCAGAGGTGTAGGGGTAAGAGCAGAACACACCTGAGTCGCAGCGATGGTAGGCCCTGCAAAATCCTGATCACTGGAATGACTGTGGATTGGGTTGCAGTGCCCACAATGCCGTTGATGAAAAGGTTTCGAAGTGCTGTTGGCACACCTCAGTGAAGTAGTGCTTCTTTGCGGCTGTCTTAAACTCTCCCCTCCAGCTTCATCATATGCCCTTTGGTTCTGGCGCTCTTTCTCATTTGAAAGAGACTCCCCTCCTGCACCCTGTTCACCCCTGTAAGGTACTTGTAGGTCTCTATAAAGGCCATGGAGGACTCGAAGCTCAGCAGGGAAAGAACTCAGCAGCTATCAGTGACCATCTGAAAGAACACGTGAAGTAGAGAACAGGCTTGAAACATCAATCTAGCCATTTGTGAATTTTTTTTTCCCCCGGAATTAACCAACTATATCTGAAATACTGCTAGCACTGCCAAGCAAGACGTTAATAAAACTTGAATAAGAGATTATGGACAGAATGCATAGAATGCAACTACAGTCATCCTAGCATCTAGCATTATGAGCTTCCTTTTTTTTTACACTCTAATTAAAATTTATTTTTTGAAGGGGCACAATTTGAGAATATTTATATTAAGTTGATGAAAACTAAAATAAAACTAAAATAATTTGAGTATATCAAAGCCTTCTCCTGGATTGCAATATCAGATCCAACAACTTACTTTAAAAAATGGTTAAATTTACTTTTTCACAGAGTACTAAGATGACCCCTCCCCCCCGAAATGTATGGGCAACTAGAAGAATAAAATTATGCCTCGGACACTCTTTTCTGGTATAGAAACACAGATTGAGTTTAAAATATTTCTTGAATGGTTTCGTGGAAGACTGGGCTGGCAGTATAGCTTAGGAGTTAGATTAATGAGCTGTGAATGAGTGTAATACATCCAGCAGATCTGGGTTTGATTCCCACAACCTCCTCTGAGCAAGTCACTTAACCACCCCAGTGCTCCCAAGTCACCCCGAAACAAGCATTGTGCCTAGTAGGCCTTACCTGGTACCCAAAGAATAAATAAATAAAATAAATAAATAAGCTTAGACCACTTAAAAAATATATGATTTAAAGGGTCTGATAGGAAACAGGCAGTTGAAGAATTTTGAACCAGTACATTTACTATAAAGTTCCTAGTACTCACAAACCTTCTATAAGGGCCTTTGAAGAAAGACAGCCATGTGTGAAACATGTCAAGCAGTTGTTTGTGTCCTGTTGGAGAATAAAATGAATTGTTGAAGAAATCTGTGTGGTGGCATCCCTTATGCAAGGTTTGTGAGTGCTAGGAACGTTACAGTAAGTGTATTGTATGGCTCCTGTAGCACCACTATCCTAGTGCACACTCTGTTGCCAAGAGTTTTGAACCAGTAATTGTCATTCCAAAATGTCAAGATCTGTGAAACCCTTGTTTCTGAGCAAAAGTGCAATCAATGTGACTTGGCTATCTGAGTAACGGATAACATTTAACATGATTACCTATTTGGGAGATTTTAAAGCACTACTGATAAGTAGTTTGAAAGTTATCTCCCTTTGGTGTTACTACACAGGACTTAATGCCTTCCAGAATAACATGAGGTGCTGTTCTGCCCTTTCTTTCATGCCGAGAGATACCTGGCTTCTATTGATCATCACCTCTGAACAGGAGATATTTAGATATGCACTCATTTGAAGGAAATCATTTATGTATACCAATATATAAAGGAATTCACAACAAATATTTTTATATATCAGTAGAAGCATTTCCAGGCAAAAGGGCAATTTCAGCAAGCAGTGCCTTGAATCCTAGGGCATTCATAGATTCATAGATAATATGAGTCGGAAGCCATTGGCCTTTGGACTCGACCAAATATAACTATGAAAACTCAAACTTCCTAATACCCATATGTGTATCTAAGGCAGTCTTAAAGGATGTCAGGCTACTGCTCAGTACTACCTCTGCAGGTAATCTAGTCCAGGTACTAACCACTCTCTGGCTAAATCATGCACCTCGTCTTGATATCTTATAAAACTCTCCCTTCAATTGTCGGCAGTGGAACCTGCTCTCCCTTTCTGGTTCTTTGTGTTCTAGGCCAACACATTCCCAAAGGTTCTTATTATTAAAAGCCTCGCACACCAGGCAAAGGACTCCCCTGATTTTCCTGTATTCCAAAGAGTACAGGTCCAACTCCATCAACTTTACACTTTATTTATTTATTTCAAAACTTTTACCAGGAAAGACATATTGAGCTGGTAACAGTTCATTTCCAAATGTGTCCTGGACAAAGTTTAACAAAGTTTCAAATAGTTCTTGGTCTAAAGGACTGAGATTGTATTTGACAATGATGCTTTAAAGCTGAACAGAGAAATGTTTTTATTTATTTGAAAATGTGTTACTGAGAAAGGTACACTGAACCAAGGCTCATTTCCAGGTACAACCCTGGGGAAGGGAACAGAGGAATATTTATTTATTTTATTTAGCTTTTGTTAACCAGGTAGGTACACTAGACAAGTTATATGCCTATTTTCAGGAACGACCCAGGAGAGTACAACAGGTATAACAGGGTACAACAATACAGCATAGTAGGTGAGCAAGTACATATACATTTTGTGGTTAGGTACGTTGAGTCAACAAGACAGCGGGCAATATACATTTGTGATTAGGTACATAGTCAGCAAAACAACAGGCATTGTACATTTTGGTGGTTAGGTGCATTGAGTCAACAAAAACAGCAGACAATATATAGTGCCAGTGGTGTAAGGCAGGTGTTAGTTCAGATTGTGGTTCAGGGAGTAGTGTGCCACATGGCTTGTGACACCCAGGACTCCATGCTAAGGGGACTTTAGGCATTCGCAGCATGAAGCCAGCTTGAGGTGCTCCCATAGGGAGCACCAAAGGCATTTATGGGAAGAGGCGGTGCTGGACCTGCTCAGGGAAGGAGTTCCAGAGCCTAGGGGCGTGTGCTGCATAGTCCCTGTCACCCATAAGGTGCGGGTGCAGGGTACATTTAGTAGCCCTGGGCCCTGGGATCTTAGGGGTAGGATGAGCAGTCAGCTGGGAGAGGGCTGAGCCAGTCCGGGGGGTGCGGTGCTGATCACTTTGCTCACAAGGCACCCTATACAAAGTTTAGGTGATTGGTTGGGGATAGCCAACCTAGCTTTTCATAGAGTTCGCAGTGGTGGGTGAGGCGGGGGGTGGCCATAGAGAACCGGCAGATGTTGTTGTACGTCGTGTTCCACCTAGTGAGGAGGGCCTTTAAGGTACGTGCAAATAGGTGGCGATCATAGCTGAGGAAAGGGAATAATACTCCCCTTGCAAGAGCCAGACGAGCAGCAGGGGTGAGGTTGTATCTAGCCCTATAGGCCAGCCCTAGCTTGCAGTTTACGCCTCTGCAGATGTTGTGGCTGTGACTCCCTAGGTCCAGTTGGGGGTCGAGCGTCACACTGAGATATTTGAGGAGGTCACGGTGAGAAGGGAGGTACTGTCAGCACAGTCGTTTTGCAGAAGGACTGGAGGCACATATTTTGGCTGATGGGCGAATAGCATGGCCTGAGTTTTTTTCTAGTTGAGGACCAACTTCTGTTGGGAGAGCCAAGCCTGGATATTCTTGAAGTCCTCAGATAGGTGGTGGTTTAGAGTGACTGGATCATGGGAGTGGGCCAAGAGGACCAGGTCATCCGTGTACATGGTGACCCTACGCCTGGTAACTACAGCAGGGAGATTGTTAATAAACAGAGAGAAGAGTGGGGGTACCAGAACTGAGCCCTGAGGGACACCAGAGGTCACAGTCGGGGGGGAGTGGAGAGGACTTTATTGAATTTGGTTAACTGTTCTCTACCATGTAGGTAGTCAGTTACCCATTTCAGAGCTGGGGGGGACAAGCCAAGGACCTCATCTGTGTGCAGAGCAAGTCATGGTCAACAAGGTCAAAGGCCTTGGATAAGTTAAACACAGCTCCAGAGAGTTGTCCCTGATCCATGGCTACTCTGATGCTGGAAGAGACAGAGATCAGTGCCATGGTTGACTGCTGCCCTTTGCAAAAGTCATGTTGGGCAGGGGACAGCAGTTCATGGGTTTGGATATACTCCATGAGTTGTTTAGCTACAACCTTTCCAGGAGCTTGCTGACAGCTGAAAGGATGGCGATCAGCGATGGTTGTCCGGGACTTTAGGGCTGCCCTGCTTTAGCACAGGGACAATGCTGGCAACCTTCCAGATATCTGGAATCTCACCCGTGGCAGGGACAGGTTAAAGATGTGGGCCACGGGAAGCAATATAGGAGGCTCCAAGTTTGAGAAGCTTGGGCTCCAAGTTATCTAGGCCAGGACTGGAGTGCTGGGAGAGGCCATTGAGAAGGGCCCATACCTCGTTTACCGACACCGCCCTTAGGAGGAAAGGAGGACAGGAAGAGTCAGGCTCCTGCTGGTCCATGGATGTGGGGCAGTTGTCGCTCCTGGCCGTTGAGGTATGTAGGGGAGACAGCAGGTAGGTCAGTGAAGTGGGAGTTGAGAGCGTTTGCAATCATATGCGGGTTGTTGCAGGAAGCTTCTCCAATAATCATGTCGGCAACTCCAAAGTTGGAGTGACCACTGACCAGGGTTTTGATGGTTCTCCAGAACCTTCTAGGGTCATTAGAGAGCTAAGAAGGGCAGTCTTACAGAAATCGCTTTTAGCCCCTGATGGCTTTTTGCACTCATTTCTGAGTTTTCTGTATTGTTGTAGCAGGGTCTGGTCACAAGAGCATTTAAGCGGGCCCAGCACTTGTCCATCACTCACATAAGGGCGAGAAGGCTCCCATGCAGCCACTGTGTAGCTGACCCCCGGACCCTCCATCTTGTGATAGGAGCATGCCTGTCTTGCAGATCCACAAAGGAGTTGAGAAACGCAGCAATGACTGTGGAGGGATCAGGGGCACTATAGACTCCTGACCAGTCAGTGAGCCTTAGTTCCTCCGTGAATAGATCCGGATCAAGTCTAGTGAAGTTTCGAATGTGGATGATTTTGTGAGGGACCTTTGGGGAAGGGATTTTCCATACACAGAAGACCAGGGAGTGGTCTGAGATGGAGTCGGATAGGGTCCCCACAGAGGAGATCTTCTCAGGACGGTTTGACAGGATCCAATCCAGAAGGATGCTGGTGGTTCCGTTTGCTGCCCGTCGGGTAGGCTCCTGTACGAGTTGCATCAGGGTTAGGGTGGCAAGCAGGGGCTCGAACTGCCTGACATTTTTACCGGCCCAGTTTAGGTTCACATCACCCAGGATTAGGAGTTCGTTGTCTCCGGTGCAAGGGCCAACAGTGTCCAGGGGATGGGTGAGGTCCTGGAGCCTTCCCTTAGGGGGGTTGTAGCTGCACACCACATGTAGTTTTTTTGCATTGCCGAGTAGGAGCACGGTGTGAAGCAGCTCACAGGGAGACAGCAGCGAAGGTCAGTGAGTTACTAGAGATACTTTAAGGTGGCTCCTATAGTAAATCAGGATGCCTCCTCCCTTTTGTTCAGTCCTGTCCAGCCGTATGAACTCATAGCCTGGAAGCCCACAGGCTGAATCAGGAACCAAGGGTTTGAGCCAGGTCTCCGTGATACCCAGGATGTCAGGCTTATAGACTGTGACCCAGGCGGTGAGCTCATCCATGTTGGGAAGTAGGCTGCGAATGTTAGGTGAGCCACTTTCAACCCCTTGCCCAGCCACCATTCCTAAAGAGTTTCAGAGGCCGGGGTGGTGGAGCCAGGATTAGGTTCAATGTCTCTGGCTAGGTCTGGGGTCAGTAGGAAAAGCCACAGAAGGTGTCCTCTGAGGGAGGACCACCACCTGGGCATGGGCTTTCAGGCCAGGCGTCGCCTGACTCTGGTGCGAGACAGTATGAATCTTGGTATCAGTCCACTAGTTGGATGGCAGGGACTTGCAGTGTCAGCCAGGAGATTAAAGAAGGTGAAGTCAGTCACTACCGGGAGGGAGTCCATTCTCGGTCACCACCATGCCAGGGGCAGTAGTAATATGGAGGGACACAAGTCCCAGAAGGAGAACAGCAAGGATTACGAGGCAGGGAGGGGATGGTGAGGAGGTTCCCCTGGAGATTCCATTTTAGAGGCAGAGCCCAGCTGTTTGCAGGATCCCCACATCAAGAGGATGTGTTGAGTAGGGACACCTGAGGTGAAGAAGAGGAAAGAGGAACCTGTGTGGAGCTTGGGTGGAGTATGAGGGTAACCACCCAGAACTCACGTAGTGAGGAGGGTCCTTTGGGCAGGGATGCAGGACCCTGTGGGACTATAAGGCAGAATACGGGCTGTGGTCTGAGTAGAGCAAGGAACTAATGTACACAGTGATGGACTTACAAATACAGTAATCACATAAGTAATGAACTTGTAGTGCAATTAATCATGTTAGCCTAACAGTGGTAGCGTCACGGAGGAGCAAGTCCAGTCAGGCTTGGGCGACCAGCAAGGACTAAGAGAGACCTAACAGGTCAGATAACAATTGCTAGTAACACAGGTGCCAGGACAAGTTCGTGAAAATAGAGGAATGGAGCACAGCAGATCGTTTTACAGTTCATAGGCAGTGAATAAGTTCATGAAGCAAGAGGAAAGGAGCACAACAGAATATAGTACAGTTCAGTTGACAGTGATAAAGCAGTATCAGTACAGCACCGCCTCTGTGAGCTGATAGGATGCAGCAAGGCCAGTAGGCGGACAGCAGGATTTAATGGGAGGAGGAAAGGGGTGAGCGGCGGGCCGAAAATTTTCTTTAGTGTTCCAAGCGTTTCCCGAGGAGGCCAGCGGAGCTTGCAACTCAAGCCGGAGCTTGCAACTCAAGCCGGTTTTTTCTGCAGGTGAAAGTGCGAGAGGGGGGGAGCCCTCCAGCTCAAGTCTCCCTCACTTCCCCTCCGTCGGCGAATGTTGTGTCCCTTGGGGTCGTGCTCTCTTTAAGACAGGAGGGCTCGTGAGGTCGGCGAAACAGTGACCAATCTGTGAAGTCACAAAGGCACAAAGGGCAGAGCAAGATGGTTCCAAATTCGAAAATCCCCCAACGCTCTCAGATTCAAAGCAGGAATCGCCGTTTAGGTAAGGACAAAGGGATAACAAGAATTAAGTCGTTTTGTAAGTCTCCTGCATCAGCAAGGGTGTTTCGTCAGTCCCAGGGCTGAACATTTTCTTTAGTGTCCTGAAGCGTTTCCCCGAGGAGGCCCGCCGGAGCTTGCGACTCAAGCCTTCACCTCCACTCGGGTTTCTTTCTGCAGGTGAAAGCGCGAGGGGGGGAATCCTCCAGCTCAGGTCTCCCTCGCTTCCCCTCCATCAGCGAATGAATATAAAATACTTAGCACAAACATAGTACGCAGTTACAATAAAATGCCATCAGAGAACATGATGATATAGGAATAAGCACACGATGAGCAAACAAGACAAAGCCTTACAGACACACCAGCACTGGTGTAAGAGGCAGATGCATGGGAATTTTAGGAGAGGAAAACAGGAGGCGGGGGGAGGAGGCCTCACCTGATACCTGAGAGAGGAGGGAGGCAGTGAAGCAGAGGGATGAGGGAGCTTGTTCAAAGTGATGGAAGATGTTGGGTAAAGACTGATTTCACAGCAGAGGAGTGTGGATGTGGGATGGGAAGTGCGATGATCCCTGGAGCAGAGGGAGCAGGAGACAACAGGGATGAGGGTGAGTAGTGAAGAGACATAGGAGGAAGGGATCCAAATCAATACTTAGATATGAAGGAAGAACCTGAATCTGGCAACATGAAGGATTTTCTTTGATATCAGTATAGAAAACTTATTTAGCAACTCCACTTGGACTTGTCCGATGATGGATTTATTATCAAATCTACAATCAACATGACAATTTGATCTCTTTTGTATTAAGGACAATTGATTGTCTTTTTTAATTTGGCTTCCTTTCCTAATGTCTAAGACATAATTGTCTATATTTAATTTTCTTTGTAATTTTGAATGTGTTGCACTAAAAACTCATGTGACAGGTATAACAAAGGGAAGGGAAAAAATTGAGATGATCTTCAGATGTGCTGACACCGAAGTAACAAAATATTGATTTTTTGGGGAAAAAAAAGTGTATTTCACTAGTAATAGTTCACTACCAATTAAATTCCAATAATAGTTCTCTAGCTTTATATAGATTAGGACATGGGAAGTTTTATTTATTTTATTTATTTAAATTTTGGTAACCGGGTGAGCCCACTGGGACCAGAGGTCCCTTTTTTAGGGGCGACCCGGGATTAGTTACATAAAAACATACTTTCACACATTGGACAACATACAGTGGTTGCAATTGTTACATACATTGGAATGACAGTAATTACAAATGACAGTATAAGTTACACCTTTGATACAGTACAATGGGGTAGCATTATAGTCTCTGACAAAATGGAATGACTTCCAAATTTGGGCCCATGGCAGTTTTTGATAGCCACCGAAAACAGAGTTATCTGAACCCCTGGGGACAGAATAAATTGAACTTGTGAAGTCTCACACTCTTACGGTTTTACTGTCCTTGGAAAATCAGTATCCTTCTGCATAGGATATTAATGAGTGTGATAGCAAAATCCCCTCCAGAGCAAATCTGGTGGAAGGACTACTAACCTCCCCCACAGCCATTCTAAAACAAGGAACTCCTGTTGTTCAAGTTCCATTTCCAGGGTGACTGATGGTGTTACTGGAAATGTTCTTCATGAAAGGTATGAAGTACACTGCACAAAGGAGAGAGGTGCAATGTGTGGCATGTACTGCTAAAGAGATAATGATAGTCCTTACTACTGACTTGTCTAACTGATAAAGAACTAGCTTGACAATTAGTTCTTCAGGATGTTCAAGAACAAAAGGAAAGAGGGTACATGATGTCACTGAAAGGAGGAAGATACCAGGGTTGGGGGGAGGTTTCAATCATTGCAACAAAATAGCTTTTAACCAAGAATATAATTACAAAATATAACATATTACTGGAACATTATAAACACAAGATGACCACAGCAACATGAGTTAACACTAAACCTTCAAGATTCAAACAATCCAGTCTGTAAGGAAACACAGGACTGGGAAACTGGATTAATACAACAATAAGTACCTAAACATATAATTAAGCAATAAGGCACGACAGGGTGTGATATATCATGGGATATCGTGCGCACGCCGGGTGGTTGGGCACGGGCCGCGGGCGGGAGTCGTCAAACCGAGAAGTGACGTATATCCTACTATATATCACACCCTGGAGTGCCTTATTGCTATTATGAACAGGAGTAATGATTTTATAAATAAAAGAGAAAAAAAACCTTTAAACCTGTTAAAAAGCTTTTTGGTAGTGTAGGAATACATTTAAAAATAGTTCTAGAAGACAGCAGGTGGCGCTGTTGTAGTTGGAGCTGACATAATAGGTAACAGTATTGTGATGGTGTGACCTGTGAACTCTACAACAGTGTCTTTGTCTGTATCCACCCCCCGCAGTAGATGATCGCAGTAACGGAAATTATATTGAAAATGAAGCCAACGAGCAATATCAGTGGATTAGGAAGCAGTGGGTTTGAGAGGACAATTGTGTCTAGCGATGCCGCTTTGAATTCTGCGTGCCTGCGATACTTGGGAACCGTCTGCCTGGTCAGTGTAGCCTGTGAGCGCAGCAGGTTGGTTTATGATGTCTTTCATGTTCATTTTAATGTTGTTGGTCCTGGAGAGAGCAGGCAGTATCGTTGGTTTAAGCGTGCGAGTTCGTTTCTTTTTTTTTTTTTTTAAATAGCGCCGGACTACAAGTATGACTTGCTCTGGACTGCGGAAATTAAGAACACTGCGCGGTCAGTGAGGAGGCTGGTGACGGAGGTTTTCTGAAGCCGTGATGATGCAGCCCGATATCATCACGGCAAAACCTCTCGCCAATCATCTTCCTTCATTTACGATCGCCGGTTCATAATACAGTATGCAACATACACAGGCCTGGGTTTATGTAACATGTTTTTGATGTGTGTTTCAAATATATTACAAATGTGTTTTTGGTATTGTTGGGAAACAAACAGTTGTGCTCACAGGAGTCAGGATGGACAATAGGGATGGGGGACTGAACAGTCCCGATCAGGAAGGATACATAGATACATAGATACATAGACAGTGTCAGCAGATAAGGGCCTATGGCCCACCCAGTCTGCCCATTTGAGCTTGTAAGTTCAGTTTATGTTTTCCTAGAAGTCTGTTGCCCCTTACCCCTGACCTCCAGACTTCCTTTATGTCTATCCCATGCATTCTTAAATCCCGTGATTGTTTCAGCCCCCACCACTTCCTCTGGCAGGGTGTTCCACTTGTCCACCACCCGTTCTGTGAAGAAATTCTTCCTCATGTTTCCTCTGAATCGTCCTCCCTCCAATTTCATCCCATGCCCTCTAGTCCTGGTACATCTTTTTCGCTTAAAAATAGTGTATTCCTGCACCCTGTTCCTCCCTGTGAGATACTTGTATGTCTCTATCATATCCCTTTTCTCCCTCCTCTCCTCCAGGGAGTACATGTTCAGTTCCTTCAACCTGTCTTCATAGGACTTGTGATGCAATCCATGCACCATCTTTGTTGCCCTCCTCTGAACCTTCTCTACCCTGTCTATGTCCTTACGTAGGTAGGTCTCCAGAACTGTACACTGTACTCCAGGTGGGGCCTCACTAGTGTCTTGTATAGTGGAATTATGACCTCCCTTTTCCTGCTGCTGATGCCCCTGCCTATACATCCCAGCATCCTATTTGCTTTACCTGCTGCCTTGTCACATTCCCTACCTTGAGGTCATCAGAGATGATAACCCCAAGATCCCTTTCCTGTTTGGTGCATGCTATATCCTCACCCCCAACTGATATATTGTGCCAGGTTTTTGTGCCCCATATGCATTATCTTGCACTTCTTTGCATTGAATTTCAACTGCCAAACTCCTGACCATTCTTCAAGTTTCTGCAGGTCACTTCTCATTCTGTCTACACCTCTGGTGTGTCTACTCTGTTACAGAGCTTTGTGTCATCAGCGAACAGTGAAATTCTGCCTTCTAGGTCCTGCGCAATGTCACTGATGAAGATGTTGAATAGGACTGGTCCCAGCACTGATCCCTGTGGTACCCCACTGGTCACTCTTCCCTCTGTGGAGTGACAGCCATTTACCACCACCCTCTGTGTCCTGCCACCCAGCCAGTTACCTACCCACCACACTACTGTCCTGCCCACACCCATATTCCCCAGTTTGTGTAGTAGTCTTCTTTGTGGCACAGTGTCAAAGGCCTTGCTGAAGTCCAGATAGGCCATGTCCACTGCCCTCCCTGATCCACCTCTCAGTCACCCAGTCAAAAATTCAACAAGGTTGGTCTGACATGACCTCCCCCTGGTGAAACCATGCTGCCTTGGGTCCTGTAGTCCATTGACAACCAGATGTTCCACCAATCTCTCCTTCAGTAGTGCTTCCATGATCTTCCCCACTACCGAGGTGAGGCTGACTGGTCTGTAGTTCCCTGCTTCCTCTTTGTTCCCGCTTTTGTATAAGGGGACTACATCTGCTGTCCTCCAGTCTTTGGGTGCCTCCCCTGTTTCCAGTGATCGGCTAAACAGGATAGCCAGAGGTTCAGCCACCACCTCTCTTAGCTCTTTAAGGACCCTGGGGTGCACCCCATCTGGCCCCATTGCTTTATCAACTCTTATTACTTCCAGTTCCTTCAGGACCCTTTCTGTGTAAAGGGACTTGTGTCCATTCTGCACCATTCTCACCCTCGTGCTCCTTCAGACCCATTACCCTCCTCTTCCTCAGTAAAGACTGAGCAGAAATACCTGTTCAATATGTCAGCTTTACTGTTGTCATCCTCCACGCAGCCCCCATCCTCCCCCTTCAGTCTCACTATCCCTCCCTTTGTCTTTCTTTTTTCACTTATGTACCTGTAAAAGGTTTTGTCCCCTCTACCCACTGATTTTGCAATGTGTTCTTCTGTCTGAGCTTTGGCTTCCCTTACTGACATCCCTTCCTCCTTCTGCTTCTCCTGGTACTTCTCCCTATCCCCTTCTGCCTGTGTCTTTTTGTATTGCCTGAATGCAATCTTTTTGGCTTTCACTTTCTTTGCTACCTTTTGAAACCATAATGGTCTCTCTTCCTTTCCTCTTGCTAACCTGCTTAATGCATAATTCTGTTGTTCTTGTAATCCCCATTTTAAATACTGCCACTGTTCCTCGACCCTGATTCCTGTCCCATTCCCTTAATGCCTCTTTCAAGTATCTCCCCATTTTCCCAAAGTCTGCCCCTAAAATCCAGGATATGTGTTTTTGTGTGGTTTGGTTCTGCTCTTTCTGTGATTTCAAACCACAATGACTGGTGGTCACTGTTCCCCAGGTGCTCCCCACTGTTACCCCCCATCACACTGTCCCTGTTTGTGAGCAGGTCCAGTATTGCCTTCCTGCCGAGTTGGTTCCATGACCAGTTGCTTGAGGAAGGCACCCTGAAGGGAGTCCAGGATAAATCTGCTCCTAGTTGATGCTGCTGCTGGGATGCTCCAGTCCAGTTTCATAGAGCTTTCTGGAAGAAATACTCCAACAGGGAAAGACTTTACTCAAGATGTTATATGAGCCGCCAGGCCCGTCTGCCCACCCGAGACCCACAAGCCATACACAGCACACAGTTACTTTAGGCTGCAGATGGCACTGCAGACACAAACCACAAAGGGTTATGCCACATCACCTGGTAGAGCTAGGACACTCAGGCGAGGGGGAATGATTCACTGTCTGGGACCAGGCAGATAGTGATCTTTTACAAAGGAGATGTTTTCTGGATAAGGGACTATGGATAGCCTGTCTGACATAACTGTAACATCCTGGGACATCAGGGGGTTGAACTCCCTAATCAAATGAAAAAAAAATATTGGCCCAATTAAAAAGCCTTACATGCCACATAGCCTTCCTCCAGGAGACTAAGCTTACTAACCAGGAGGCCTGTAAGCTGAAAAGGGACTGGGTGGACAGAGAATACCACAGCATTTCAGGCAAATCCAATAAAGGGGCCTCCATCCTACTCCATAAGAAATTGCAGTGGAAGGAGATCCATCATGAAGCTGATGCTGAGGGACGATGAGTTTTAGTCAAGCTAGCCATGCCAATAGGCCCAATTGCTAGTAAACTACGCTCCAAATAAGGATGCTTCCACCTTTTTCAATACCATTTCCAAAAAATATTGGACTAATCTCTGGGCAATCCTGGAATTCTAGTGGGGAGAGATCTCAGTTTGGCACTGGACTTCCTGTTGGACAGGTCCAACTCAAGGCCAGAACCCCATACTAACTCACACAGAGCCCTCATGGGCTTGTTCACCCTGCACCAGCTGGCTGATATATGGAGACTACACCACCCAGCTGTTGAAGATTTTAAACATAGAAACATAGAAACATAGGCTTTGACGGCAGATAAGGACCGCTTGGAACACCTAGTCTGCCGATTTCCCTACCTACAGGATATGCTGCAGATCCTAGTTAATCAACAGCCTATTTCTTCCTACCCCCCCAAAAGAATTGCCTTATGTCTGTCCCACGCATTCTTGAATTCTTCCACAGTTTTAGACCCCCCACAACCTCCTCAGGAAGGCTGTTTCATGCATCCACCACCCTCTCTGTGAAAAAATACTTCCTCACATTGCCCCTGAGCTGCTCCCCCTTTATCTTCAAATTGTGTCCCCTTGTTCTTGCACATCTCTTTTTCTGAAAGATGCTACCCTCTTGGACTTTGTTGATTCCACTGAGGTACTTAAAGTTTCTATCATGCCCCCCTTTCCTCAAGGGTATACATATTAAGCTCCTTTAGTCTCTTCTCGTATGGCTTCTCTTGCAGACCCTGCACCATTTTACTTGCCCTCCTCTGGACTGCTTCCATTCTGTCTATGTCCTCTGGAGATGGGGTCTCCAGAACTGGACACAGTAACTCCAGATGGGGTCTCACCAACTGTCTGTACAGGGATAACAACCTCCTGTTTTCTGCTGGTGATGCTCTCCTATACATCCCAGTATGCCCCAGCCATCCCTACCGACTTCTCACATTGCTTCTACAACCTAAGGGGCATTGTCAGCTTTTCACTGCGTTTCAGTAATTCCAAACAGTGTACTTCTTGGCACACACCAATGAAATGTGCACCTTAGAATGCCCCTATAGAACTAAAAAAGTATGCAGCCCTACCTGTTTTGTAATATTTACTGAAATTCCCTTTTGGCGTCCGGCTTTAATTGATCCGTCACGGAAACAGACAGAAGTTGGAAGCGTGCATCATGGTGGTCACAGACCTGAAGTGCAGTTTACAGCATGCATACTCTAAAAATACATTGCCTTTGTAATTTGTACTAAAAGGAACTGCTCCCAGTGCTTAAAAACACAAACCGAGCACCACAAGGCTTACAGTTTACAGTTTTAAACAGCAGCCGAAATCCCGCACATGTGCAAGGGCAGGATACTCTTGCGCATGCGCGAGATCTTTGCCATGTTACTTTTGCGCATGCGCAGGATTTCGACTGCAGTCTAAAACTGTAAAATGTAAGGTTTGTGGTGCTCGGTTTGTGTTCGTAGGCACTGGGAGCAGTTCATTTTAATACAAACTACAAAGACAATATATTTTTAGAGTGGGCATGCTATTAAACCACACTTCAGGACTGCACTCGTTCATGATGCGCATTCCCAACCTTCATATGCTTCCGGTAGAGGGTCAAGTAAAGTTGTGATGCTTGAAAAGGGAATTTCATTAAATATTACAAAAACAGGTAGGGCTACATACTTTTTAGTTCTATGGGGGCATTCTAAGGTGCACATTTCATTGGTGTGTGCCAACAAGTACACTGCTTGGAATTACTGAAAAATGCAACTGAAAAGCTGATAGTGCCCCTTTAAGGTCATTTGATATGATTACCCTCAGGTCCCTTTCCATTTTTGTTGTTGTTAGTATCTCTCCCCATTGTGTGATCTTCCCTGGGTTTTTGTTTCCCAGGTGCATTATGTTGCACTTATTTGCATTGAATCCAAGCTGCCGTACTTCTGACCATTCCTCCAACCTTGCCAAGTCCCTTCTCATCCTTTCCATGCCTGTCTGTGTATAAACCCTGTTGCAGATCTTTGTGTCATCTGCAAAAAGGCATACTTTTCCTTCCAGTCCCTCTGCAATGTCACTTATAAAGACATTATAAAGGACTGGACCCAGTACTGAACCCTGCGGTACCCCACTAGTATTTATTATTTATTTATTTATTTTATTTAACAGACTTTAGGATTACAACCTTTTTCCCAGGTGTATTATTTTAACCCTCTTTCTTCAGAGTAGACTCCATTTACAATTACCTTCTCTGTCCTGTTTGTTCAGCCAGTGTTTTACCCAGGCTACCACCCTGGGACCCACTCCCAGGCTGATTCATTTGATTATTAATCTTTTGTGTGGGACTCTGTCAAATGCCTTGTTAAAGTCTAGGTAAGCCATGTTCACAGCCCCTCCTGGTCTACTACTTTAGTCACTCAGTCAAAGAAATCAATTAGATTTGTCTGACATGACCTTCCCGAAGTGAACCCATGCTGCCTTGGGTTCTGTGCCCCACTGGCCTCTAGGTACTCAACAATTCTTTCCTTCTGAAGTGATTTCTTCACCTTCCCTACCACAGAGGTCAAACTGACAGGTCTATAGTTTCCTGCCTCTGTCTTGCTCCCACTTTTGTGAAGGGGAATCACATCTGCCTTCCTCCAGTCCTCAGGTACCACACCATCCTCCCATGATTTGTTAAAATAGAGTAGTCAGTGGGGTCACTAGTTCTCCCCTTAATTCTTTTAGAATTCTGGGGTGAATTCCGTCAGGCCTCATTGCTTTGTCCACCTTCAGTTTTAGGAGTTCTTTCAGAACCCTTTCTTCTGTGAAAGGACTGGGATCGACCCCCCTATCCAGAGTGCTTCTGTTACTTGGATTATGCACCTCCCCCTCCTCCTCTTTTGTGAATACTTAGCAGAAGTATTCATTCCGTATCCCTGCTTTTTCACTGTCCTTCTCTGCCCACCCACTGTCCATTCTATTCAGCCTCAATATCCATCCCTTTGTCTTTCTATATTCCCTGATGTACCTATAAAAGGTTTTATCCCTTTCTTAACCAAGCTGGCTATCTGTTCCTCAATTTGGGCCTTTGCTGTTCTGACTTCCCTCCCTGCTTCCTTCTGCCTTAACTGGTACATTGCGCTGTCCTGCTCCTTCTATGTTTCCTTATACTTCCTAAATGCTATCTTTTTCTCCCTAACCTTCCCTGCCACCTCTTTTGAGAACCATAGTGGCTTTTTCTTTTGTTTTGATTTGTTTATTTGCTTCACACAAAGGCTTGTTACCTCTGTGATGGCAGTTTTGATGTTTCCCCATTGTTGCTCCACCCCTACTCCTAGCCTGTTTGCTAGTGCTTTTCTAAGGCACTCTCCCATCTTGCCAAAGTCAGCCCTCCTGAAGTCCAGTACCCTCACTTTTGTATGGCTTGACTCTGTAGCTGAGTTTATCGTAAACCACTCTGTTTGATGGTAACTTGTTCCCAGATGGCTACCTACTTCTAGATCTGAGATCCTTTCACTATCCCCATTTGAGAGTATGAGGTCTAAGATTGCTCCTTCATGAGTGGGCTCCAAAACTAGATGTCTGAGGCATGCCACCTGTAGGCATCGAGAATGACCCTGCTCTTGGATGTGGCTGCAGCAAAGGTGCTCCAGTTAACATCTGGCATATTCAGGTCCCCCATCAACAGTATCTCCCCTTTCCCTGCCATTCTAAGGATGCCTTCTGTCATATCCATGTCCATTCCCTCCCCCTGACATGGGGGTCTGTATACAACCCCTGTGCAAATTGTGGTGCCATTTCCAGTCTCTAAGGTGACCCACAGTGCCTCCTCTCCTCCCTGTTTACTCTTTTGCTCCGTTGCTTTTATCCCTTCCCTTCCCTTACATAGAGAGCTACTCCTTTACCTCGTCTCCCCTCCCTGTCTCTCCTGTAGGTTGTGTACCCTGGTATGTTAACATCCCAGTCATGGTTCTCTGTGTACCATGTTTCTGTGACTGCTACGATATCCAGGCATCCCTCTTCCATCAAGGCCACCAGTTCAGGGAGCTTGTTGCCCAGACTACGGGCATTGGTACTAATTACCCTCCATTTCTTGATGGCCTTACCCCTTTTTGCCCCACCCCTGTCCTTATGGCCTTTATTAATTTCTCCATTTACCTCTGCCCTTCTCCCTATCGACATCTCTATCTTGGTGTTTACCTCACTTACTACCCTGATTTTTGGGGGGGCTAGGATTTCCCTTCTCCTTTACAGTGCCTCCCCCTCTTGCTTAGTTTAAATGCTTGTCAATGAAGCATTTAAACCAATCATCTAGGATCCTGGTTCCCCTCCTGGACAGATGCAGACCATCACGCCAGTATAGGAATGCATCATTCCAGGTAGACCCCCAGTCCCCAATGAAGCCAAATCCCTGAGCTCTGCACTAGTTTTTCAACCACTGATTGAATCCCATGGTGTCGAGCACCCTAGCCTCACCCATGCCATAGACAGGCAGCACTTCCGAGAAGGTTACTATGCATGCTACTTGTTTCAAGGCCCTCTCCAACTCCACAAACTCTTCTTGCACTGCTCTGATCCCTTTCTTAGCCAGGTCATTTGTCCCTAGGTGGACAATGACATCCAGCTCCCTCCTCCATGCAGCTGCTTCAGCAATCCTGAGGATTCACTCCCTGTCCCTCCAAGACATGGCACCAGGCAGACACCTTACCTCCCTCTCCCCTTCCTCCCCCAGTTCTATCCCCCTAACAATGGAGTCCCCCACCAGGAGTTGTTTTCTTCCCCTGTGAGGTCCCATGCCACCCTCCTGTGGGTCTCCTTTGTGGAGGTTCCCAGCATCCTCCTTGGTCTGCACCATGGGTGCCTCCATAGAGAAACCACACTTTGCCAGAATGGCATATGAATTGTGGAGAGGTACAGCTGGAGGGATGTGCCTCTGTTCCACCCCTTCACCCTCCCTGAGCCCACTGTGGTCCAACCGCTCATCTTTCTTGGCAACCTCTGATGCAACGTCAGTGGCCCTGGTAGTCCCTGGGTGGGAGAGGAGGCTGCCCAAGCAATGGCTAGTAGGCCACACTATTGGCTGACCTCTGGGGGTCACCCCAAAGGTGGACAATACTTATGTTGCCCTCTTATATCTATTGAACCACGCCCCACTAGTGCTTACACTGTCAGTTGACCCTGATATTAAATGAAATCAGCAGCATGGAGGCTTGACCCACTGCTGCTACAAGATACTGACTTTAAGGAATTGGTAAAGGCAGAATCTGCCACATTTTTTCAGGTTAACCCCCCAGACTGTGCTTCAGCTGCAATTATTTGGGAGGCATATAAGGTCACACTCACGGGACTGATTATCAGCTTCACATCACACAGGAGGAAGCAGAGGGAGAGGGAGAAGGCATAATGATCTGCTCAGGGCTACAGTTAGAGGAAGCAGATCAGTTCTTGTGCTCCTTGATCTCTCCTCAGCTTTTGACACTATGGATCATGTCGTGCTTCTCAATTGGCTCTGTGAGTTTCGTGGCCTCACCAGTACGGTAATCAAATGGTTTGTGTCCTATTTCTCATACAGAGTGCAATGGGTGGTGATGGGGACTTTCTCCTCCTCCTCCCCCATGCCTCTGCCTTGTGGAGTACCTCAGGGCTCGATCTTGTCACCAATATTGTTCGCAGTGTACATGCTGCCCCTAGACGAGATCATTTGACAATATAGTGTAGAGTTTCACTGCTATGCAGATGATACCCAGCTATATTTGTCTTTTGCAACCGGAACATCCAAAGTTTTTGATGTACTTAACAGCTGTCTGGCTAAAATCAACCACTGGATGACTTCTAGCTGGCTGAGACTCACCGCAGCTAAGACTGAGGTACTGGTGATCAAGCCTGGTCACGGGTGTGATGGGTTGCTACTGGGGGCTGATTTTGGACTTGTTCTGGGGTCTGCACTGTTGGCAGTTTCTCCGAGGGTGCGAAATCTGGGTGTGATCCTTGATTGTAGATTGACCTTTGAAGATCAGGTGTCATCTATAGTCAGCAGTGGTTTTTACCACTTGCAGAACATTGTCCCGATTAAGCCCCTCATTCCACCCAAGGACCTGCCAACACTAGTGCATGCCTTTATGACTTCGAGGCTCAATTACTGCAATGCTCTATACTTCAGGGTCACAGGAGGGACCCTCCGCAGACTGCAGTTGGTGAAGAATGCAGTGGCCCAATTGCTGATGGGCCTTTGAGGTCCAGTCATGTGACTCTGGTCCTGCACTGGCTGCTGGTCAGGTGGAGGTTCCTTTTCAAGGTGGGTCTTCTCACCTTTAAGGTCCTATATGTGCTGGGTCCTGGTTACCTGTCTGAGCTCCTGATACCAGTGTTCTCTGCTTGCTCCCTCCACTCCTCTGAGAGGGGCCTCCTGGACTTTCCCAGGGTTCAGCTCAGGAACTCAGGAGAAAGTGCTTTTAGTGTCTAGGGGCCAGCCCTGTGGAACTCGTTTCCATCTGCAGTCCAGGAGGCTCCCTCGATTGAGGTGTTTAAGGGGAGGCTAAAGGTCTACCTCTTTAGCCTGGCTTTTGACTGCTGATGCCATCTTTAGTTCTGGCCAGTCTCAGAAGATTGACCTCTGGAAACCTTTTAATACTGCAGAATTTTTAACTCTGCAATGGTTTTAATGAGGTTCTATTATTTATTCTAATTAACTGCTGTATGTTCTTATTTATGTTTGGCATCCAGAGCCTCCGGGATTGGGTGTCTTATAAATAAATTTGCCTTGCCTTGCCCAGCTAGAAGTTGAACTAAAAATTAAGGAGGCTGAGTATAAAGTAATGCCTCGCAGGCTTAAGGACCCCAAACAAATCTCGGATCTGACTAGACTCAGAATCCAACTCAACACCCTAGCAACAACTAGACAAGCCAAGTTACAAATAAGACAAACTCAAAATAAATACTAGGCAGAGGAGAAAATCCGAGAAGCTGTTAGCCTTCAGGCTCAGAAAGAAACACGCAGACAGACATGTACAGGGGATGAGGAATAACAAAGGTAAAATGGTGTATGAATAATGGAAATTAGTGAGACCATGTCTGATTTCTATCAGAAGTTGTACCTTCCACACAAACTGGGATAAAGCCAAATTCATGGCCTTCATGGGCAATCTACCCTCCCGGCCCTGTCACAAGTCCAAAACAAACCAGTTACTGCCTCAGAACTCAGCAAAGCTATACTAAGCATGGTGCAGCATAAAGCCTCAGATAGTAATGGATACTCCAGATTTTTACAGACTGGTGCACCCAGAGGTGGCTACCCATGCTGTGTATGTTGCAGGAAGCCCACTCAGAAGGGGAGTTACCACCCACTCTAAGAGAAGCCTGATTACCATCCTTCCTAAAGAGGGAAAGATGACACTAACCCTGGGAGTTACAGGCCCATATCCCCAATAAATGCTGATGCCAAAAAACTGGCTAAAGTTCTGGCGGCTAGACTGTAGAAACTTCTGCCCAACATCATCCACCCCTCACAAGTGGGCTTTGTAAAGGGGAGACATATTTCAGATCCTCTATGAGCCCTAATAACTCTGATGCAGACTGCGGCAGGCCTCCCTTCTCCTGCAGCAAAGGTAACCACAGACTTTGAAAAAGCCTTTGATTCGGTAGAGTGGGAGTACCTGCACACAGTCCTGGATCACTATAACATAGGGCCTTATTTTTCCTCCTGGATCTGAACCCTATAGAGGAAAGCCAGTGGCAGGGTCATTACCAACTCTACCCTATCCCCAGCTTTTGAACTGCACAGGGGTACAAGGCAGGGCTGTCCCTTATCCCTTTATCCCCATTGCTTTTTGTGTTAGCCATGGAACCCTTGTCAGCAGCTATTCGTACTCACCCAAGGATCCAAGGAATACAGGGGGACATAAGCACCACCATGGCAAACTGTATGCAGATGACTATTTGATAGCGACAGGGATATCAAAGATAGTATACAGCCTATTCTGACTGAGTACTTTAAAGGCATTTGGGGACATCTCTGGCCTCATGAATCAACATCTCCAAATCAGAGGTACTCCCCTATTGAGCTTGGCTGGCAGGAATTATGCTCCTGTTTGGGCCCAATTGTCCAAATAAATACTGAGATGGGAACTTCTGCATTTGTACCTGGCAGGAAAGATAGCTGCTATAAAACTGATGCTGGCTCCAGGATATATTGTTTGTCTCTCTCACATACCATCATGGGAGCAGACGGGGGGGGGCAGGGGGGACAACTATCCCAGGCCCAGTGGCTCAGGGGGGCCCAAAGGTGCCCTATAAGAAAACCTGTAATAGGGGATGTGAGGCTAAGGGGGTCCTGTCCTAAAGGTGTGTCCCAGGCCCAGAAGTTTCTATTGGCATCCCTGCATACCATTAATACTCCCGGAGATATGGGAAGAGATATTCCACTCTTTAATGAACAGGTTCCTGTGGGGGCATAACAAACCTAGTTATAGCAGAGCTAAACTTAGGGCCTCCTGGAGGAAAGGGGGATGGAATCTCCCTTATTTCTCCAAATATTCCTATGCCTTCCTTGCAGCCAACTAGGTATGTAAAGGTATTGATACAGTGGCCACCCCCAATGTGGTTGGGCATAGAAACTGTTGTCTTGGGCGGCATCTCCCCATTCAACTTCCTGAGTTCCTTACTACCAAAAAAAGCCCAACTATGGATGACTATTAAGGCAAGCCACCAAGCCTGGAATAAACTGGGGAAAAAGGGATAACAAATGTCTAGGCCTTGGCCTCTTGATTCTCCTGTGGAACAACCCACACCTATGTACAGAGGATCATCCCATTAGGTGGGACACTGGTATCAAATGCCAGATTTACACCTTTAAGGATTTGGTGCAGGAGGAAAACAACACCTTTGTCTCCTTTCAGTACTTGAGAGAACACAACCACTTACCTAAAGAGAGTTTCTGGCAGACCTACAACTTAGAAGCCTGTACCTTAGTTGGAAAAGGAAAGAGTGTCTTTTCCCACCTGTGTCAAATCTCCCAACACCCCCAAAGTCAGACTACCTCTTATGAGCTGGTCCCAGAAAACCAAGGGTTTAGCGGAGAAAATACAAGGTTGGATGAAAGATTGTGCCCCGGACCCCTCTGCGTCTGCTAAGGCCAGGTGGGCAACCATGCTGAACTCAGTAATTTCAGACCAAGAATGGAGCAGGTGCTGGAAAATAGCTCATAAAGCTTGTGTAGACTAGTGTAGCAAATTGGGAGAAGGGTGCAGCATTCCATAGGTCGAATGGGAAGAAAACCCCTCCCCCCTCAGCTAGTGGTCAAACAGGAGTTCAGCATGTTTGCAGTTCATTTGCATCACCAGGTAAGGAAAAAGGTCCAGCTCCCCATAAAATGTACAGGGGAAATGCCAGACCTCACCCAACATCTAACACACCAAAATCTGGCCAATGGAAAATCATGTACACAAATGCTCGCAGTCTAGGAAACAAGATCCCAGACCTGCAGGCAGTAATGACAGAGGCTAAACTGGACATACAGGCAATTAGTGAGACGTGGTTTACCAGTAACCACACTTGGGCGACTTCAGTACCTGGCTACGTACTGTTCAGAAGAGACCAAGGTGCAAAAAGGGTGGGGTAGAGTGGCCTTGTATGTCAAGGAAAATATCAAAGCTACAGAAATTCAGAATACACATATGGAGCCTGAAGAACTGTGGGTCACCCTGGAAACAGGAAATGGGACAGCCATAAGAACTGTGGTTGTCTACAGGCCCCAGACATGAGGGAGGACACAGACACATTACTGTTAGAATATATACAAAACATAACAACTAAAGGGGGGTTCTGATAATGGGAGTCTTCAATATGCCAGATACAGATTGGTCAATACCAGCAGGAACATCTGCCAGAACTAGACACATGGTGAATTCCCTGCGGGGGGAAGGCCTCAAACACCTGGTACAACAACCCACAAGAGACAGGGCTATCCTAGATCTAGTACTGACTAACTGGGAAAGGATCACAGAGCTCCAGGTAAAAGATCAACTGGGGGCCAGTGACCATCACATGATATGGTTCAATTTGACTACTACAACTAAATCATCCCATTCCAAGGCAAAAATATGGGACTTCAGAGGAGCTGACTTTGATAAGATGGCCAGCAGAGTTAAGCTAGCCCTGGCAAAAATAAATACAGGTGAGGGGGTACAGGCAGAGTGGGCAAGCATTAAGGATGCAATACTTGAAGCAACATCCCATTGTGTTAGAGAGAAAAGGAAGTGCAAAAGAAGAAGGAAATCACTTTTGTTCTCAAAAACAGTAGCAGAAAAGGTCAGAGCCAAAAGGCTGGCCTTCAGGAAATATAAGGGAACACAATGTGATGAAGATAGGGAGGCATACCAAACTTCCTAAGGGAAGCAGGAAGGCAGTAAGGCAGGCAAAGGCCCAAACTGAGGAAACACTAGCACAGACAGAAAAGAAGGTGACAAGACTTTCTATAGATACATTAGTGAAAGGAGAAAGTTCAGAGGGGCTATCACTAAGATCAAAGGACATAAGGGGGCATTTGAGGAGGAGGAGGACAATGTAAAAGCATATATCCTAAATAGATACTTCTGCTCAGTATTTACTGAAAAGAAGGTAGGGCAGGGCCCACAGCTCAGCACCATGGACACGGGGGAGGGATGTGAGCACTAGTCCCTTCACAAAAGAAAGGGTTCTACAAGAGCTCGATAAGCTCAGGGTGGACAGGGCAATGGGACGTGATGGCATACATCCTAGGGTACTAAAGGAGCTAAGGATGGAAAAGCAGAGCCATTATCAAAACTGTTTAGTGAGCCTCTGAGCACAGAAGAGGTCCTAGAAGACTGGAGAAGGGCTCATATGATCCCGCTCCACAAGAGTGGTAGCAGGGAGGAGGCAGGGAACTACAGACCAGTCAGTCTTACCTCAGTAGTGGGCAAGATTGTGGAGGCACTCCTTAAGGAAAGGATAGTGCAACACCTGGAATCCATAGGAGCACAGGATCCAAGATAGCATGGGTTTACAAAGGGAAGGTCCTCTCAAACTAATCTCATAGATTTCTTTGACTGGGTAACCAGAGTGGTGGACCAAGGGGGAGCAGTTGATGTCACCTACCTTGATTTCAGCAAAGCTTTCGATACTGTTCCACACAGAAGATTGATTAATAAGCTGGGTAGGTTTGGGGTGGGTCAGAAGTTGGTCAACTGGGTGGCAAACTGGTTGACGGGCAGAAAACTGAGTGGTTGTAAACTGTATACAGTCAGAAGAGGTGCAAGTCACAAGTGGGGTACCTCAGGGATCAGTCCTGGGGTGTCCTCTTCAATATCTTCACCAGTGACATTGCAGATGGACTGAAGGGTAAGGTTTGTCTGTTTGCAGATGACTCCAAGATCTGCAACAGAGTAGATGATCCAGATTGGGTGGGCAGAATGAGAAGAGAGCTGGATAAACTAGCAAAACAGTCGGAAGAGTGGCAACTGGGGTTTAAAGCAAAGATGTGCAAGATCATGCACATAATGAAGTGAAACCCTGAAGCCAACTATAGGCTGGGAGGGGAGTTGCTGGCAATCACAAGGGAAGAAAAAGACTTGGGCATCATCATCACCGATGACCTGAAATCATCCAAGCAGACCACTAAAGTAGTAGGTAAGGCTAGGGGGATGTTAGGGTGTATTAGTTGGGGTATCACAAGTCAGAAGAGGGAGGTAATAATCTCTCTTTACAAGACACTGGTTAGGCCCCATCTAGAGTACTGCATGCAGTACTGGAGGTCACACCTTCACAAGGACATCAGCTAAATTGAGGCAGCCCAGAGAATGGCAACCAAAATGGTGCAGGACTGCATCAGAAAACATATGAGGACAGATTAATGGAGCTCTATATGTATACCCTTGAGCAAAGGAGGGAGATAGGTGATATGACTGAAACATTCTAACACCTTAAGGGCATTAACAAGGTGAAAGAGTCTAACATGATTCAATGTAAGAAAAATAGCAGGACAAGAGGACACAGCATGAGATTAGAGGGAGGCCGATTAAGGGGTAATGTGAGGAAGTTCTTTTTCACAGAAATGGTGGTGGATGCATGGAACGGACTACCTCAGAAAGTGGTGGATATGAATACAGTGCAGGGCTTCAAACAGGCATGGGATAGGCATAAGGGAGCAATACAGATGAGTATGACTAGATAAGCCACTGACAGAGCAAAGGCCGATGGCACATTTAAAAGGTAGAAAAGAAATGGGAAGACTGGATGGGTCTATGGTCCTTATCTGCCATCAAGTTCTATGTTTCTATGTTAGCCTTCTAATTAGAAATAAGGTTTTGCATATGTGGTACCGCTTTCCCACCAGCTGAAAAAATGGGCCTGTTCACACAGGATGCTTGCTGGAGGTGCAACAATCCCAATGCAGACCTGCTCCACATCCTGTGGCAATTTGGACCATTGCAACCAACCTGGGCTAGGGAAATACACTTCTTCTCAAGAATCCTTGGTCTGGCACTTTCCACCAATCCTGGTTTTTGGCTATTGGGCCTAATCTCAGGAGGAGAACAGCTGAGAGATAGCCACAGGTCGTGGCTCGCCCAGGCCTCTGTAGAACTTGTCAGATTAATTCTGAAATGATGGAGGACCCCAGATGTTCCTGTGTATAGTGAGTGGTACCAGGCTATAGAATCCCAGGTATCCCAAACAAGAATAGCCCATTTTGAAAAAAATACAGGAAAGCATACCAAGAAATCTGGGCCCCATACCTGATGGCTTTTCTCCCTCATACCTCAACTCTAAAATCTATATGTTCCAAATATTTACTGAAACCCCCATGAATTTTCTTTAAGCTAAGGACAGATTTATGTATTGCAACTGATAAATTATGTGTTTGTGTGTCTGATGTGTCCAATGTTACATCTCAATGCTTTCTACACTTGAGTGTACAACCTGAAAATTGTTTGCTGTAATTTCTCTGTTTATAACTGTGTTTACATATTGTAAAACCTTACCCTTCAATAAAAAGATTAAATGTAAAAAGAAAACAAAAAGCATTATGGCCCCCCGAGGGCATTTTCAAGCCCCACTGACCACCAATGCCTACTTTATTTAACATAAGGGCTACTAGCCCATCCCTAGCCTTCACTAGCCCATCTGGGCTACTAACTAAAATACTGGCCACTCAGCCACCACTATGGGCAAGGGATTTTAGCTCAGCTCCCCTTCCCCAAACCTCACTCTCTTTCCTCCCTTTCTGCTTTTTTTACTGTTTCCCTTTTTGAACTAGCCTATTTTCTCTTTTATTTTCACAGGTCTGACAGGACAACAGCTCCTACCTATACCAGATAAGTATAATTTTATTTCTATCCTGTCCCTTTTGCTGCTGGACCCCCTTATAAGCTACGGATCCTTTGTAACCCCTTTTCTATTTTTATTTTACAGGTACACTGGTGTCACCCCTCAGGATTCCTACCCTGACACCCTGTGGCAGGTAAGTTCCTCTATTTTACATATTATTTTGCTGTAGATCCTAGTTAACCAACAGACAACTCCCTCCTACCCCCCTTTACAATTGCCTTATGTCTGTCCCATGCATTCTTAAATTATCCCAGTGTTTTTGACCCCATGACCCCCTTGTAACTTGTTTATTAATCTTTAGTGTGGGACTGTGTCAAATGCCTTCTTGCCATTTGTTAATGAGAGGGAGAGACACAGAGAGATCTGACCTGAATATCCCCCACTGAGATCAGTTGTCTCAGAAAGGATATCCTGCACAACAAATGCCAGAAATAGTAGTAGTAAGTAGTAAAAAATGTTATTCATTATAATTAATGAATTGGTTACTCGACTGTGTCGAAACTCATTTCCAGTGAGATCCATTAAAATACCTTACAACAATAAAGTACTAACACTTGTGACTAAAACACTTGTGACTAAAAACAACATATAACAATACAAACATTCAATATAAATAAAACTATCACATAACAATAAAGTTCTCACACATATAACTAAGAACAACATTACTTACAATACAAACATTCAATATAAATAAAAACTAACACATTACAATAAATCCTTAACATCTCAACTAAACAATAATAGAATATATGTAGGGAAAAGGAAGACAAATCTACAATATTGCACACACTCATACTTAACCACCCCTCAAGTATACTTTATTAATTTTATTTTTGAGATACCTTTAACTTCCTTGAGCTAAACCAGTTCTTAATTTGTCTAGTCCTTCTTTTACCATCATAGGTTCTAATCTCAACTGGTAATATGTTCCATAGGGTTGGACCTTGATGAAAAAAATGTCCTCTTCCTATTTTCATATTATATTTAGATGGCAAGTTTTTATTCCTCTTGCTGCTCGGAGGCTAGATTTTATCTTTCTTACTTGCAAGCCATCTTTTATATATCCTGGGACTTTGTCAGAGAAACATTTTTCCATATACAATAGCACATGCAAAGATCTTCTATCTTCTAATTTGAAACATGCTAGTTCTTCATAAAGGTCCTCCCTATGGGTCCTTCTTGGGGCCATAGTAATATATTGTGCCATTTTATTATATACTATATCTAATCCCCCTAAAGATATTAAATTAGCCCCCATATATAACAAATCTCCATAATCCAATAATGGAAGTACTGTTGTATTTATTAAATGATTTCTAATTTCCTTTGTTGTACAATGTCTGATCCTATACAATGCCCCCAGATGTCTATTAATTGTTTTTATTAAATATTCTGTATGTTTGTCCCATTTTAAGGAACAATCAAAATAAACACCCAAATGTCTGTAACAATCTACTTGTTCTAAACTTTGGCCATCATATGTTTTTATCTTCATAAGCCCCTCAGATTGATCAGTACATATTCTTCTTTGAAAGTACATTATTTGGGGTTAATTTGGATGAAACCAACAAATTTTGAAGTTCATCAAATGCCATTTGTAATTTACTTTCAATCAGGTCCAATTTGTGTCCTGATAAATAAATTACAGTATCATCAGCATATAAGTGGAATTTTATTTTGGAATTAGAGAATTTTATAGAATTAATATATACATTATACAACAGTGGTCCCGATAATGAACCCTTTGGAACACCCATTTTTATTGTGGAAGTATTTGATTTCCACTGATTAATCACCACAAACTGTCCTCTATCAATTAAGTATGATCTAAACCAATTCACAGCCCGGTTGGATAGGCCAGTAAACCGAAGCCTGGACAGGAGGATATTGTGGTTTAAAGTGTCAAATGCCTTAGAAAGGTCCACATAGATGGCACCCACTGATAAACCCCTGTCCAGACTTCCAGATAAAAAGCCAATGACCTGTATAGTGCAGAGGTGGAAAGCTCTAAAGCCTGATTGATATTTATTTAAGATTTTATTTTGCTCAAAATAATTTGAGACCTGTTTACAAGACCCTCAAAAATCTTTTGCAGTTATGGGCAAGAGAGAAATAGGTCTGTAGTTATCCAATTTTTCCTTCCTCCTGATTTATAAATCGGTACCACCTTTGCAATTTTCCGCATTCTTGGAAACTTGGATTGAGATAGTGACATATTGTACAATTCAGTTAAGGCATAAGCAATTATTGGGGCAGCAAACTTTAGCATCAAACTGAGTATGCCATCATTTCCCTCAGCCTTATGTACATCTATTTTACCCAAGGCTTCAATCACCTCATACACTTCAATGGGAAAAAATTAAAATTACTTTGAGTAAGTATCGTTCTTACACATAGTATCATCCAGGTTCAATCTACCTGGTGTAGCCTTACTTTTTACTGCCAAAGATTCTTGAAGTCCCAGGCCTACTGTTGTAAAAAAATCATTAAACCATTAAATGATGTCAGTACACTATTTCTGACATTTGTATGTGCATGACAGTAGTCAGATTGCCATTCTTTGTTGGGGACTATTTTTCCAGGTGGCAGGATGCAGTAATCATTTTGGCTTTTAAACAATAAAAACAAAATTACATTGGGGAGCCTCAAACAGCAATACCAACAGCAAAGACTAACTTCTGGCATTAACAAGTGCTTGTTTAGTTTATAAACAAGTCTAACCAGGTTACTCAACATGAGCTGAGTGTGTAGCTCTTTTATAATTGCTGAGGTCAGATGACATATACATTCAAACACATGTTCAACAACATCACAATACAATTTTAGAAATGATTGTAAACAGGTTTTAGCTTAAAATATGCTAATACAATATAGCACATTTAACAACTACTATATTTTAGAAAAGTCAGATTTTAATGATAAAACCAATTCACATGAAACATTGATTTATTTATTTGTTTGTTTAGTTGTTTATTCATTGAAAGAGTTTAACTACTGAGCCAAAATAGCTGATTTCAGAGGCATCCTATGGAGGTACAAAGGAGAAACCAAAGTAGTAGCCACAGCTCTAAGTAAGGGGAGTGCCAACCTGTTTCACTCACCTCAGTTATGAAATACTCTTCAGAAAATGTTTTTAGTGAGTACCAGCATTCATCTAACATTTGTAAATACCCCCACACTCCAAAGAATAGTGTTTCATAGCATAACTGGTGATTTAAAAGGAGCATTTTTTTTCCAGATTTACAGCACTCCAACGCATCCCAATTTTGTTTTACTCTCTATATTTTAAAAAATGGTGAGTAAATTACTCCTACCAACCAACATTATCTGGAGCATTGTTGGCACTTGATCAATTCTTATCTAAAAACAAGCATTTGTCAATGCCGAATGCTGTCTCGCTGGCATTGGAATTGGTAATGCCAGAGTGAGAGACGCATAATAGGAATAGCAGTGAAGTATTAAAATGATGTCAACCCCACCCTCACCCTGTGGAGACCGACAGGCATTGGGATGTGCCTTTGGATCTTCAGCTATAACGCTCATGCCATTTCGCCTCACCCTACCCTGTAGACACTGACAAGTGTCGTGGTGTGCTTTGGGGTCTTTGGGCATTATACTTACCCCATTCCATAAGGAAATATGCTGAGGTGGGTGTAGTATAGGAGAATGGGGTGAACTTTGTGGCCAACAGTACAAGGCACACCACAATGCCTGTCACTGGCGGTAGGGTTGGGGTTGGGGTGGAATGGCATAAGCATTACAGCTGATGATCCCAAGTCACACCACTGATGCCTGTCAGTCTCTACAGGGTGGGTGTTACAGTTGGAAACCCTAACACCGTAGGTGTGTGTTGGTATTTTCACTCCAAATTTTCAACATTGGCTTTTTGTGAACCCACCTCATGAAAAGCGGCACTATCAGTTTATTAGCTGAAAGGTGGTTTTGCACAGCGGCTATGCCATTTGACGACACAGGGATGAAAACATGTGTTGAGCAGTATGTGGAAAATGACAACTGTATTGTTCATGAGGAGATGTAAAAAAATGGCAACGTTGAAAATCTGGAGTGAAAATATGAAAAATTGGTGAAGTTATGAGCATGCAAAGAAACTATGCAACACACTTCAGTAACCCAATTATTTTTGGGATTTGTGACCATGCCATTGTGTGCCACAGGTGTGAAAACATGTTTAGGCAGGATGTGAAAAATGACAGCTGTACTGTTCATAAGGAGGTGTAAAAAAATTTCAGTGTTGAAAATCTGGCATGAAAATAGTGCAAATTTGCAAAGTTACAAGGGTGCGTGAAAATTCCAAAAAATGCCCGAGATATGCATCAAAGTTGAAAAAAACCTATTTATTCCATTATACAGCTTACCAGCATTTCCTCAGTTCGCAGTCAGCTTTGAAGAGTGCAGATGTGTTCCTGGTCCACCAAAGATCATCGCACCAGACTCCAGAGGTAAGTATGGGGTGGGGGTGTGGAGAGGCAGGGTGTGCGGTGGGTGGGCGTGGGGTTTTGGGAGGGGCAGGGAGACCACAGGGACTGTTTTCTTTTTGAAAGGTAATAAAAAAAGCAGTATCGCAGGACTGTTTTTTTTTTTTTTAACAGGGGCATGTGGCACGCTGGAGTGGGCTCCCAGCATGCCAACTGACTCTTTTTAGGGGGGACAGCTGTAGCCGACGGAGGATTGGGCACCCCTGCCAGCACACAACCAAAGGGGGGTGACATGATGCCAATAGGGACTGGGCACCCCATTGGCACACAACAAAAGTAGGGGGGTTACACAATGCCATCGGTGAGTGGGCTCCCCTGTTGGCAACATCACTTGGGCACTGAAGCCGACAGGGATTGGGGCCCCCATCAGCAAAGAAAAACTGTTCGGGGGCACACATGATGATGAGGGGGATTGGGCACCACCTCAGCATACATTGTAAATGGGAGGGGGGTTATTATGCCAACGGGGAGTGGGCTCCCACATCGGCATTCTGACAGGAGGCGGTGGCAGTGTTGCATGCACGTCAGGAGGTGTGTTGTGGTCACGCTGCATGAGCGCTCCACTCTCATTGCAGTGGGCCTTTTGTTAGATCTGGTGGCCACATTCCAAATTGCTGATGTGGTGTCTGCATGCTGCCTGATTGGAGAATGAGGGATGCACCTACTGATGCATGCCCTGCATTCACCCAACAGTAACTGCGCCTCCAAGTCTGCTACTACCGCAATATGTTGGCTGCGCATGCGCGAGCCAATATAAAAACTACATTGTGTTTAAAAATGTACTCTGAATTCCACACTGCCCAGATATTTGTACGTATCAGAATTTGGCTTTACTCACCTCATTTTCAAAATGAGGAGTACAGTTCTCATCTAAAAAAATCTTATCTTGAGCCCTGACAGTGCCCAGATACAATAACAGTGTCACAGCATATGATGAACAATGTAACTCTGGCTTTTATCTTGTATCTTTATACTTATATTATATTTTATGTTGTGTGTGAGAGGGGATGACAAGAGAACCATAGCAACCACACAGCTCACCTATGGTAGCCATAACTGGCCAAAAAGTATTAGCTAAAAAATAAGTAAATGTTAATGCAAGCAGGGGAACTATTTGACATTTAAATACAGATAAACTGTATTTTTTCACTATTGAAAGCCTATACATTTTCATTTCTATCGCCATGTAAAGTACACAAGGCCATTTCATAAGCACAATAAGACACTCCGGGATGTGCGTTAGACACTTCTAACGCACAGCCAGGGGCTGAAGGCACTCGGCCACGCCCCTGGCCATGCATTAGAATTATTTAATACACACCCTGTCATGTCGTATTGCTTACTTATACAAAGTGCAGTGATGCATAATTTAGGGAGACCCGCTGTAACATATTGTACAAATTGCAGTGCTGAGCAATTTGGGGAGAGCCACAGTAACCCGTTTTACAAAGTGCAGTGATGAGTAATTTTAGGAAGAACCACAGTAGCCCATTGTGCAAACTACAGTGCTAAGCAATTTAGGGAGACCCACTGAAAGCTGTTGTATACATTGCAGTGATAGGTCATTTAGGATACCCATTGTAACACATTGTACAAAGTGCATTGATGAGTAATTTTAAGGAAAACACTAACCCATCACACAAAGTGCAGTGATAAGCAATTTAGGGAGACCCACTGCAAGCTGTTGTACATAAGCAGTGATAGGTCATTTAAGGATTCCACTGAAACCCACTGTACAAAGTGTGCATTGATGAGTAGTTTTAGGAAGAACCGCTATAACCCATTGTACAAAGTGCATTGATGAGTAATTTTAGGGAGAACCCATGTAGCCCATTATAAAAAATGCAGTGATAAGCAATTTAGGGAGACCCACCATAAACCAGTGTACAAATTGCAGTGATAAGCAATTTAGGAAGAACCACTGTAACCCATTGTACAAAGTGCAATGATGTGTATCTTAAGTGAGATCCTCTGTAACCCATTGTACAAAGTGCAGTGATGAGTAATTTAGGGAGAGCAACTGCAAGCCATTGTACAAAGTGCAGTGATGAGTAATTTTAGGGAGAACCACTGTAACCCATTGTACAAAGAGCAGTGATAAGCAATTTAGGGAAACCCACTGTAAACTGTTGTACAAAGTGCAGTGATAAGTAATTTAAGGAGACAGACTGTAAACCAGTGTACAAAGTGCAGTGATAAGCAATTTAGGGAGAACCACTCTAACCCCTGTACAAAGTGCATTGATGAGCATTTATTTATTTATTTATTTATTTGTACATCAGTTTACAAACCTTTGAGCCAGAGGCTCATTTTCAAAGGGACCTCATCACAAAGAGGACAAATACAGTAAAACAAATTTGTTACATCATAACAGAGTACAACAATTGGTAAAACATGCTGACATATATTGGTTACAATTTTAAAGTTACAGGATTGGCAGAGCATAGGTTAGTACAGATGTTTAGTACTTCAAAATTTTAGGAAGAACCACTGTAACCCATTGTACAAAGTGCAGTGATAAGCAATTTAGGGAGACCCACTGTAAACTAGTGTACAAAGTATAGTAAAACTTAAGCGAGACCCTCTGTAACCCATTGTACAAAGTGCAGTGATGAATAATTTAGGGAGAGCAACTGCAAGCCATTGTACAAAGTGCAGTGATAAGCAATTTAAGGAAACCCACTGTAAACCAGTGTACAAAGTAGAGTAAAACTTAAACGAGACCCTCTGTAACCCATCGTACAAAGTGCAGTGATGAGTAATTTTTGGGAGAGCAGCTGCAAGCCATTGTACAAAGTGCAATGATGAGTAATTTTAGGGAGACCCACTGTAAGTCATTTTACAAAGTGCAGTGATAATTTAGGGAGTCCACTGTAAACCAGTGTACAAAGTAGAGTAAAACTTAAACGAGACCCTCTGTAACCCATCGTACAAAGTGCAGTGATGAGTAATTTTTGGGCGAGCAGCTGCAAGCCATTGTACAAAGTGCAATGATGAGTAATTTTAGGGAGACCCACTGTAAGTCATTTTACAAAGTGCAGTGATAATTTAGGGAGACCCACTGTAAACCAGTGTACAAAGTGCAGTGATAAGCAATTTAGGGGGACCCACTGTAAACCAGTGTACAAATTAGAGTAAAACTTAAGCAAGACCCTCTGTAACCCATTGTACAAAGTGCAGTGATAAACAATTTAGGGAGACCCACTGTAAACCAGTGTACAAAGTGTAATAAAACTTAAGCGAGACCCTCTGTAACCCATTGTACATAGTGCAGTGATGAGTAACTTAAGTGAGACCATCTGTAACCCGTTGTACAAAGTGCAGTGATGAGTAGTTTAGGGAGAGCAACTGCAAGCCGTTGTACAAAGTGTTGTGATGAGTAACTTAAGCGAGACCCACTGTAACCTTTTCTTTTGCTGGGCTCTCAGCCCATGGATTTCTGGTCCTCCTTCCTCCCTCCCCTTGGGGCTTCTACCTTGTGGGGCCCCTCTAGCACCAGTGGCACTCAGTATTTTAAATTTGGGCTTACGACCCACATCTCTTTTGCTCCTATCCTCCCTCCCCCCCCCACTCCCGGTGCCTGTGGCATGAGTAAAACAAACAGCTTTTGACACACGGCCAACTCACCACTATGGCTCAGGACTGCTTCGGTTGCTGGGGGTTCTGTACAGGTTGCTGGGGAGCCATGTCTGGCCTGCTCATTTCCCCTAGACCAATATCTTGTGACACCCCTTTGGTCTGCTCTTGAACTGCTTCTCCTACTCCATGGGGCCTGAGAGAGGAAGACAGATCACATCGGGGGGCCGAGCTTTGATCTGACTGACTGTGATGCTGCTGCTGCCTTTTCGTGGAGGAGAGCAATGCCAGAGGAGTCACGGACCACGCTAAGGTATGTTTTCCATGGCCAGGCTCTCCACATCCTCCACCCTCCTTATCAAGCCACTGATTCTCCTCTAGCCACTCCCCATCCCTTTTATAGGGCAGGGGAGGTTACTTGGCAGTCCTGGGGATTGGGGCTCTGTTACTCGGGAGGCGGGGGGATCTTCTGCCCACTGTCCTCCCTTCTCAGTGTCAATGGCGCGAAATTAAACAAAGGACAGGGAGGGGTCAGTGGGACTGCAAGGAAGGAGAGGTCTACTGGAGCAATTAAAAAAAAACCTTTACTTTTCTGACTCAAGGAAAGGTCCCAGGTCTTTCTTTGTGGTGCCCCCAACTCAGGGACACTCCAATTGTAAGACTGCAGAGGGATTATTTCATAAATGAAGGCATATTAGGGGTAATATTCATTATCCTGAGGGAAATAATTGAGTTTTCTTCTCTGAGAAAACCCCTCACGTAAAGACAATGTCACCTACTGAGCTACAGGAGGCTCTGTAAAGAAAGGGCTACAATTAGACTGAATGATACAGGACAGGGCTGGGTATACGTTCTGAAATGTGCATGTAGGGCATGATTAAGAACTCAGAGCTAAAACACATTTTACGATTGTAATATATGCATCTGATAAAACATAGCAGTAAAAAAAAAAAAACACACTGTCTGATAGTGCAAGCCTACATAAGGTGCCACCCCCACCGCTATATAAAAATTCCCAGTGGATCCATAGTGCCTGCTCACTCTAGTCCAATGTAATGTGGAGCCACAGGAGATCCTCTTGAAGATCTAATGTTACTGGCAAGTAACAAACCTTTCCTCACTAAAGCTGGTTTCCCCTTCTTCAAGGAAGCAATAACCCACGGCAAGGTATGGGGTTATAGGATTTAATCCATGCCCCAGTGTGGATGGGGTTATTATGCTTATAACATGAGTTATTCATTATTACAAGCATGTAAAAATGCTTGCAGATACAGGCTCTAAAGGTCTATCAAGCCTGCTCAAATGTGCAGCTCACAGAATAATTTACTGCAGCTGCCCCCTACCCTTATGCAGTCCCCCGATTTATCACCCCCCACCACCATCACCACCCCCTCCCCAGTCTCTCCTCAGTTTTAACCATTCCTTTTTTTAACTCTTTGATCACCTCCATTTCTCCCCAAACTCTCTCAGGCCACCTAACTCACCAGTCTGTTCTACCACCTACCATGGTCTCCGCTCCTCACATATATTACTGCCCCTAACTGGAGTCAAGCTGGATCTCTCCCCAGCTCTAAGCCCCCTGAGGTGGGGCCTCCTTTCCACTTCTGGCACTCTATCTACAATTTAGAGCACCCAGCTGGCCCAGAGAGGTGGCTAAAGGGGTTGAGACAGAGACCCGGTGTTAGGCATGTGGCAGCCTGGCCTTTTAGGGAGCCGTCGCCTATCAGGGATGGAGGGGGGTTTTCCTTAGTAGTGATACTCCCACTCCAACCCAGCCTTCATTGGAGCCAGAACGTGCAATGACACCAGCGTCTGCTGAGCTCCACACCCATTGCTAACCAGCTGCAATGCAGGCTCTTCACTTACCTCTAGCTGTTGCCAAAGGTCACTGAGGAGTGACGCAATGTCCTACTCCCTCCCCGGGAAGGGAGAGCTGTCCTCTGGATGCTCAATCCCTTCCCTCCCCTGACGGCCCAGGATCGTTCCCGAACCCGAGTCGCCAGTGTGGTGCGAGGTGAGACGTCTAATGCCTTAACCCTCAGCACCACCGGGCTGGCTTAACCATTCCTTGACTCTTGACTATTCAGTTAGAACCATACAGAAAACATTTTTTCCTTGTTTAAATGGAAGAGATGTCTCTGTATCTTGCCACTGTTAAAGAAGTTCCTGGCAAAAGATAGAAACACAAATCTCCGAAACATAGTCCTAACATGATTTCTGACATCTGATTTCCATAACATATATGCAAACAGTTGAAAAATGCTTTACTTTGTCCCCCCAACACACAAACAGACAGTGAGACACATGCTCCTCCCAGCATGCAGTACTGCCACTGCTGTTGTCTCTCTCTTTTCCCTGTTTACACAGCAGCAGCAATTTACTCACCAACGCTGCCTTCCGCTGCACTGTGACTTAATGTGGTGCTGTTCTATTTACACCTGAGCTTGATGTACCACAGATTGCGCTGAGAAGTGTCTGGGGCTTCTGGAGAAATGACATCCGGTGACTTGTGTCTGGGAAATAGGGTATCAAGCAGCGGATCGAGCGCATCGATCATTCACACTGCAGCAATCCGCTCAATCCAGTATCGCCCCTAATTTCCATCGGATTAAAACCTGAGTTTGAGCACACTTAGAGTGATGCAGTGAGTGTCCACACCACTGTCTTTGCAGCGCATCAACGGAGGACGAGTTGATGTGCTGCAAGATAATTAATAAATGGGGCTTTGTCTCTCTCTCTCTCTTCTCTCTGCCTCTCCCGAAAACAGCTGCTAGAAACTTAACTACTGCTATTGTCTGTCTCGCTTTCATTCTCGCTCTGTCTCTCTCTCCCTCTCCTCCTCTCTCTCTCTCTCTGTCTCTCTCTCTCTCCACTCCCCAACTAGTGACTTGCAGCTCACTCTCCATATCTCTCTCTCTCTCTCGCTCTCTTTCTTGGTCTTCCAGTATACTGCTCACCTCTCTCTCTCTCTCTCTCTCTCCCACTGTCTCTCACACACTCCAAATGGTGACTCTAGCTCAGTCTCCATATCTGTATTCTCTCTCTCTCTCACTCCCCCGGTCCTCCAGCACACTGAATTCTTTTTTTGTATACTGCTCATCTTGTGTTCTCTCACTCTCTCTCTCCCCAACTGGTGGCTCACAACTCACTCTCCATGTCTCTCTCTGTCGCTCTCCTAGCACACTGAATTTTGTTTTGTATACTGCTCAGCTCTCGCTCGTTCTTTCAGTCCCACCAGTGGCTCGCAACTCACTGTCCATGTCTGACTCTCTCTCACTCTGACAACACACTGAATGCATTTTTATATACCGCCAGCACCATCACTGGCAATGCGCTCCCCATGCAGCTACTATAAGATCACATCATTGGGAACAACAATCTGTCGAGAGAGAGAGAGAGAGAGAGAGAGAGAGAGAGAGAGAGAGAGAGAGAGAGAGAGAGAGAGAGAGAGAGAGAGAGAGAGAGAGAGAGAGAGAGAGAGAGAGAGAGAGAGACAGCTGCAGCCAACAGAGCGTTGAAGTGACTAATGTAAACTGCATCGCTTTCTCTGCACCTTGTGACCTGCTTACAGTGCTCCTTCTCTATACATTTATTAAACTATTTCTCTGGTGAATGTGGGATGGGGTATCAGACTTGGTGTAGGCAGCCCCAACCATACAGATGTGGGATGGGGGCAGCAGTACTCACACCATGGCTCGCAAGCCACATGCGGCTCTTTAACTCTTCGCTTGTGGCTCCTACAGTGCCCTAATACTCTGGCTACAGTGCAGCTCTTTAGCTGTCAGCTTCCAAGAGAGCAAGCACTGAGCGATCGTAAGCGAGCATGTGAGCAGAACCAAAATGTAGTTTTAGCAGGCAAGAGAAGTGAGTGTGCGAGTAGTGTCTGTAGCTTTGCCCATAACTGGCAGTCAGGTGCTTTGTGACAGGTATAAACCGCAATGTATTGTTTCTGTGCTGCTTTCTTGAGGTAGAGCTTGCTGGTGTATTAGTTGGACTTCTGCGATCTTTAAAAAATGGGGACCAAGTATAATCAGGTTCAGAATTTAAAGGGTGAGTGTTTTTCTCTGATATATAAAGGTCTTGCCCCCCTCCTTTTGACTTGCCACATCCATTTTCCTTGTATCTCCTAAAAGAAAGTTTTGTAAACACTGCACAGTACCAAACAATAATGGGGAAAAAAGTGTCAATATTTTGCCAGTTTCTACAGTCCTCACCAGTGGAGGTTGTCCTGCTGCGAAACTGATGCAGCTTTAAACTCGGGGAGGGGTCTCAGCAATCGCTTATCCCAGCAAACTGCTTGCAGATGATAGACCGCTCATAAACTAACGTATCCTGTGGCTTTTAAAATACAGTGGTCATTGATCATCAGTTTTGTTTCAACATGGGAAATGGGAAACATAATCATGCATCTTGCAGTCCTCTGACCATTATTGGGCTCTTTATGGTGAAACCCAAACAATTAATGATTTCCACTGTATAACAATAGTGCCGAAAGGCTAAAGAAATATAGCATATAATAAATAAAAGGCTATAAATATTTAATAAATGAAATATAGGAAAAAAAATAAAAAGGCTGAAGAAATATGGGATAGTGCAAAGGGAGTGGTGTATAATTAAATTTAAAATAATAAATACAAATATATTAAATTTAGTGTGACATGTATCTTGTGGCTCCTTGGCTACCGCTGACTGCTCATGTGGCTCTTGACCCAGTCAGGACTGAGTATCACTGGACGGGGGCATCACAGTTGGGGGAGGAAGCTCCACACCACTTCGCTCTCTGTCAATTTTAATGCCTGCTTTTCTGCTTGATTTTCTTCAGCAGCTAAGGAGTCCTGACGATGCCCAGAGATATTGCTTCTGGGAGATTCACACCAACTGTGGATTAAATAGGAAATGTAATCCATGGTCAGGTGATACTTGTCAACCAATTAGGGTTCCTTGTTTTTCAAACCCATGTTATAAAGTTCCAGATGTAATGTTACCAGTAAGTAACAAACCTTTCCTCACTAAAGCTGGTTTCCCCTTATTACTGTATGTTGGCTCGCTCATGTCGCCAGCTAACATATTGCACTAGTAGCAGATTTGGAGGTGCGATCACTGTTAGGCGATTGCAGGGCACGCACAGAAGGTACATCCTCATTCCCTGTACTGGCAGCTGCAGGTGCTGACACCATTCATATTTCAGGTAGCCACCGGATCTTAGAAAAGGTTTGCTGCAATCATGCAGCGGCACAATAACATGCCTCTGATGTGCCTGGTGAAAGCGCCTGCAGAGTGCCCCACATTTTCTTTTGCCGACGGGGAGCCCACTCTGTCGGCATAATAACCCTCCCATTTACAAATGAGGCCAAAGGGGTGCCAATCCCACCTCGGCATCATGCGCCTAACAGTCTTTCTTTGCCGATGGGGCCCAATCCCCATCGGCTTCAGTCCCTCTTCTCCATTTATTTTGCTGATGGGGAAGCCCACCCTGTCAGCATAATGTCCCCACCTCGCTTTTATGTGCTGAAGGGAGTGCAAATCCTCTGGCCCTTGTCTCCCCTTCAGTATGTACTGATGGGGGTGCCCAATCTCTGCCTGCTACAGGATACCCCCAAAAATACTTAGGTGGCATACTGGGAGCTATCCTCAGTGTGCCAAATCCTCTGAAATAGAAAACCATCCTGCAATGTTTTTTTTTTTTTTAAACCTGTGAAAGAAGAAAACGGTCCGTCATGTCTCCTGCCCCTCCCCACCCTCCCCACCCTCTGTGTGCCCTGCCTCCCACATCCCCTCACCCTATACTTATCTCAGGAACTCTGGCATGACGATCTTCGGTGGACCGGGAACACGCCTGCACTCTTCAAAGCCAACCACTGAACTGAAGAAATGCCAGTAAGCTGTATAATGGCATAAATAGGTTTTTTGAACTTTGGTATATCTCAGCCATTTTTGGGAATTTTGGCACCAACTTTTCAACATTGGGGTACTGGTACCTCCTCATGAACTCAGTCACTGTTGTGGTGTTATTCAGTCCTGAAAGGTGATTTCATGGTCACTGTGTGGAATCACCTTTCGGGACTGATTAAAGAAAGGACAGTGCCACTGTTCATGAGGGGGACTCTCAAAAAGCCTATGTTGCAAATTTTGTTGAAAAAATCCAAAAAATAGCTCTTTTATGGCATGTGTTACACAGTTTCCACGCACGCACATAACTTCATGAATTTGTAATATTTTCACTCCAGATTTTCAAAATTGCAATTTTCCCACACCTCCTTATGCACAGTGCAGCTGTCATTTTACATATCCTGGCTGAAATGTGTTTTCACACGTCTGGCGCACAATCGTGCAGTCACAGCAAAATCATTTTCAGGACAGTTTGAGGAAATGATGGTGGCACTGTTCCTGAGCAGAGGTCCTAAAATGCCTATGTTGAAAATATGGTGCAGAACGTCCATAAAATGACTGTGTTACAGCGTGTGTTGCGTAGTTTCCACGCACTCTTGTAACTTCGCAAATGTGCATATTTTTATGCCAGATTTTCTACACTAGCATTTTTCACACCTCCTTATGAACAGTACAGCTATCATTTTTCACTTCCTGCCCAAAATGTGTTTTTGTACCTATGGCGCATAATGGCATGGTCGCTGTGGGAAATCAACTTTGGGACAAATTAACAAAATCACAGTGCCACTGTTCATGAGGGAGGTCCCAAAATACCTATTTTGAAAATGTGATTAAAAACATCTGAAAATAACTGTTACCATGTGTTGCACTGTTTCTATGCATGCTCATGACTTCGCCAATTTTTCATATTTTCACTCCAGATTTTTAACATTGCAATTTTTTTACACCTCCTCATGAACAATACAGTTGTCATTTTTCACATCCTGCCCAAAATGTGTTTTCATCCCTGTGTCACCAAATGGCATAGCCACTGTGCAAAAGCACCTTTTAGCTAACAAACTGATAGTGCCGCTCTTCATGAGGTGGCGTCACAAAAAGCCTATGTTGAAAATTTGGAGTGAAAATACCAACAAATGCCTACAGCGCTTGGGTTTCCATCTGTAACTCCCCACCCTGTAGAGACTGACAGGCATCAGGGTGTGACTTGGGATCATTGGCTGTAATGCTCACACCATTCCACCCCACCCCCACCCCCACCCTGCAGCCAGTGACAGGCATCAAGCTCTGCCTTGGAGTGTTCGGCCCTAAAGTTCACCCCATTCTCCTATATTACACCCACCTCAGTGTATTTCCTTACGGAATGGTGTAAGTATAAGGCCCAATGACCCCAAAGCACACCACAACACTTGTCAGTGTCTACAGGGTAGGGTGAGGTAGAATGGCATAAGCATTATAGCTGACTACCCAAAGGCACACCCCAATGCCTGTCAGTCTCTGCAGGGTGATGGTGGCGTTGGCTTCAGTTAAATATTTCACTGCCATTCTTATTATGCATCCCTAACTCCTGTGCTGCCAATGCCAATGCCAGCGAGACAACATTTGGCATTGACAAATGCTTGTTCAAAGTTCCAGTAGTCCACACATGCTGTTAACTGCAGAGATCTCTAGTTGTGAATGTTGATTACTGTGTCAAAATTTAAGTCTGATCCAAAACACCTTGTATAACTTCTATCTTCAATTAGAAGCCTCTCATGATTAGAAGCTGCCCTTATTTAAAAGCTGCATCAAAAAAAAGATTTTCTAATAAAAGCCACCATTGAATTTTAGCCGTGGTTTCTAATTGTAGATATTTGGCATTGACTGGGCATAGAAAGTGATGGCAGAAGGAGACCATACGGTCCATCTAGTCTGCCCATAGGCCTACCCCCTCCCTTAACTGCTAGTCAGTGTGGTGGTGCCTTTGTAACTGTCCCAAGCGTTCTTGAAACCTACCACTGTTTTTGCCCCCACCACTACCTGAGGGAGGCTGTTCCATGCATCCACCACCCTCTCGGTGAAGAAAAGCATGTGTGTGTTACCTCTGAATTTGCCCCCAGTCCAGCTTCATGTTGTGCACCCTAGTTCTTGTGTGCTTTCTGACTTGGAACAGTTCCTGAACCTGCACCTTGTTTATTGCATTTAGGAACTTGCAGGTCTCAATCATGTCTCCCCTCTCCCTCCACTGCTCCAGGGAGCACATGTCCAGGTTTTGCAGATGCTGTTTATAGTTTTTGTTCTGTAGGCCATATATCATTTTTGTAGCTCTCCTTTGCACTGTCTCAGTCTGTTCATAACCTTTTAGGTGTGGTCTCCAGAACTGTACGCAGTACTCCAGATGTGGCCTCACCAGAGATCTATCGAGTGGCAGGATGACCTCCTTTTTCTGCTGGCGATCCCTGCCTGTGCAGCCAAATATGCCATTTACCCATAGTCGCACTTTCACACACCATTTGGTCATATTTAGGTCATCCACTATAATTATTCCCAGATCCCTTTCCTGTTTGGAAGACTCCAGTTGTACTCCTCCCAGGTAGTAGTCCTCTCCTGGGTTGGCCCTTCCTAGGTACATGACCTTGCATTTTTTGCATTAAACTTGGTTACCATGTTTCTGACAAATTTTCCCTAGAACCTTAAGGTCGACATTCATCTTTTCTACCCCACCTGGAATGTCTACCCTATTGTTTATTTTGTGTCATCTGCAATAAGCTCACCTTCCCTCTAGTCCTCAGTTATGTCACTAATAAAAATAGTGAATAGGATTGGACCGAGTACTGATCCTTGCGGCACTCCACTATCTACTCCTCTTTCTTCTGAAAGTGAGACATTTACAAGAACTATCTGTGTCCTTCCAGTGAGCCAGTTCCTTATCCAGTTCACTACTTGCAGGATGTGCTCCTCCCCGACCAGTTCAATCACTGCGGACTGTACTTCAGTTTAAGTAATCGGTATTAATGTTATTTCACTAACCTTAAATGACAGTGCACATAATAAGGTGTAGCGTGTGTAGTGCAAATAAATACGGCGCTTCACTGTGCCTGCACACCACGCTGTTCACCCAGGGCCTCCATCCCCGGATAGTGCTATAGAGAACTGAAGTTTACATTCTCGGACCTGTTCTGCCAGTTCAGCAAGAGCAGTGAGAATCTGTTTTGTTAAGTGCAGTAGCAGTAGAATGCTGGGATTCCAGAGGTATGGTGTATTGCAGTGGATCGGATCACACCTCTGCCATGACCACGTGGTTTTGCAGTTTGGTTTTCCAGTGAGTTAGCGGATTGGTCGTGCCTACAAGGTGGACTGCGCTGGAGCAGTATCAGGTAAGAAATCATGTAGGGAATAAGGGAAACACAATTCTGATCAGTGTGCTTCTACCAATACTATTACTGTTCATTTATTTATTTTGTTTTTCAGCAAAACTGCAGGAGAGCACCAATCACGCTAAATAAAGGGATAAGTCTGTTTTGGGTATTACAGGACACAGCTTGTCTCATTGTAAAAATTTTGATCTTGGTAATGCAGTGAAATGTGAAATGTGAAGGATTTTTTTTGACATGGAATTTAAGGAGAACTTCATGATCTTAGTTCAAAACAGTCAGCAGAGCTTGGTTTGGCAGCATTTTAATAAAAGTTGCCCTCTAATACTAGCCACCATTGATTAGAAGTTGCGACAAAAAACAGAATTGTTGAATAGAAGCTGTGGCTTCTAATCAAATGTATACCATAATCATTGTATTTTAAAATGGACACTTTGTTATAGAATTATATGGGTTTTTATTGTTTTACCTGCTTCCCTATTTATGTAACCAGGTTTCTGTATGCTAATGGTAGCCATTGAAAAGAAGCCACTTGGCTCACTGGGAATTGTCCCTGTTCATGCTTGAATAAATAAAACAATGTTCTAATACCACTATTATTAGGTTGCAGCCATAGCGCTTCCTTATTTTATTTCTTATTTTGATTAGCAACAATAAATTCCCCTCTAAACTGAGGTGAATTAAACATAGCAACATATAATTCATTGGCTGACAACGACCACTTGGCCCTCCCAGTCTGGTCACTTTTTCCCTACCTGTACTGTCACTGCAGACCCTACCTGAAGTCTGGCTACTCACCCCTCCCTGCTCTCCTACCAAGATTTCTTTGTTCCTATCATATGCAGCTTGAGGTCCACCACTGTTATCACACCCACACCTCTGCTAGAAGACTGTTCCACCACTCTTTCAGTGAAGAAGTACTTCCTCACATCTCTCTTAAATTTCCCCCTTCAAGCTTCATTGCATGTCCCTTGCTCTCATGCACATTCCCTTCTGAGAAACATTCCCCTCCTACACCTTATTCAGCTTGTCAGGTATTTATACAGTAGGTCCCTATCATTTCCACCCACCTCCTTTCTTCCTGGATGTACATATTGAAAATAAACAGAATCCTTCAGCAAAGTATAATCATAAGCCATTTGCCAAGTTAGTCTTTTTTATATATTTATAGGAGATCAACGTGCCCTTACACATTCTTAGGGTATATATCCTGTAAAAATATATTTGTCCACAGTATCTTGGTCTAGTTACATAGCTCAATTAATATTTGTGATAGTTCCCCATGCAACTGTCTGTAGTTTTGTGCCTATATATATATATATATTTTTTTTTTAAATGGTAAGAAACATCTGAGAAAATCCAGACTCCCAATTGGATGAAACATACCACATGACCATATATCATACCACAATGACCACATGCCTGCACTTCTTTTCATCCCTCAGAACCTCATGGTCCTTTTACAAGACATATAACTGACTACAGGGTGTGTGGCTGTGCTCTGATACGTACACCTTGGGTTGCTGAATGCACTCTGTCTGTGGCCTTCTGCATCACTACACACACAATGGTGTGCGGTTATCAGAGCATGACTGCACGCCCCATAGTGAACTATCTATTATATATGATATATATTACAGAGTAAGTGTATTACCCTCACTTTAGCTTTATTTCTTGCGGTTATCAGATACTATCCCAGCACATTTGTGAAGCACGCTTCTACTCAGTGATATTATTTCTCCTCTGAGGAATGAAAAGACGTGGAGGCATGTGGTCTTGTGGTATAATACATGGTCATGTGGCATGTTTCATCCAACTGGGAGGCTGGATTCTCACAGATTTTCCTTACCCATTTTAATATATATATTGTGGTAGCACAGTAGTGCTACCATAGTTAGGATGAGGAGCCATTTACATGTTAAACCTAAAATATATATATATATATATATATATATATATATATATATATATATTATGGTAGCACATAGTTAGGGTTGAGTAGCCCTTTAAGGTTAAAGGGTGAAATTTTGCACTTTAATAACTTTGCCACCATTCAATGGATTTGCCTGACATTTAGCAGACACGGGCATAACCATAGATCTTGGGATCTGCCAAAGTTTGTACCAGTTGGATATATGGCTGGAGTTATTAAGCGACATCTGTGTGCATATTTACATTTTTTTGTGCAGTATTTGCTCGTGCGTACAGGTCGCATGGGTTGCGTGACTGTTCCGAAAACTTCATGGAACGTGTGGCCAGGGTCTCCGATGTGCTTTTTGAAGGTTTCGTGAAAAAATATTAAACGGTTCAAAAGTTATTCAAAAGACAAATTCCCATTATAAGTCAATGGGAAAAGTTAACAAAAAGTTCAACACTTTCGCAAATGCACTTTTTAGTGTTGCAAATGGCCCTATTAGTGTCGTGAGTCAGCCTTTTTTTTTTGAGCTACTGATCACAGAAATGCTTGGCATTTAAAATTGGGACCATCTAGAGACATAATTATTTTGTGTTTACCTCTACGAGCCCTGAGGATGCTAGCCATGTCTTTATTTTTGGATTAAACACCCCAGAAATATGTTTTTCAAATTTCTGGAAAAAGTAGTGTCACACTCACAACACTTTCACAAATTTTGTGAAAGCTTTCGCAAATCACGACACACTACTTTTCCAGACTATGGCCAAAATAACAGGAGTTCTTTGCCACCCTGCTGCAAAAGAACAGTTTGGTCTTTTGAGCTGAAATGTGGAAGGACAGCAGCCAACATCTCACAGATGTGCCTTTTGGTGTTTTGGTGAAAAAATATTGCATGGATGCAAAGTTACGGCACTCCAAAGTTGACATTTTTTCCCATAGACTGAAATGGTGGCGTATGCCGCGCCTTTTGGGGCTTGTATCTCGAAAGCGGTGCGAGATACATAATTTTCATCATGACAATGTGTAGCCCTGTGGGCTATCTATTCAGCAAAAATGTAGCCAGGAAAATCATGAATCATGTAAAAAAAATTTTCTACATCGTACGGTTACTAAGATATAAACAATTTAATATTCCAACACCTCATTTTTGGCTCCGAGGCCCGTTATTATGCATACATTCTTTGTACACACTGTGTTTCACTATGCAGCTGTTAGGGAAAAACAGGGTATGCACTTCTGTTAATGTTACAGTTACTGTTTCCACTTGCGTTTACATACCCGTTTGTGTTACCGTTCCTGTATACACCACCGTGTGCGTTACCCTTTGCGTTCTTGTTTGAGTTTGCGTTACTGTTACCACTTGCTTTCCACTACTGTTTGTGTTTATGTTTTGTATTTCGTCACCGTGTGCATTTCCATTTGCATTTATGGCAGCCCTTTCATTTGCATTTGCGTTTGTCTTTCGTTTTGCGTCCTCGTTGCTGTTACTGTTACCATTTGCCTTTCCTATTGCGTTAGTGTGCCTGTGCACATTATGGTTTGTGTTTCCATATGTGCTTGCATTTCTTTTTCTGTTTCTGTTTCCTTTGGCATTATTGTTGCTATTACCATTACCATTTGTGTTTACAATTGCGGTAACGTGACTGTGCTCGTTACGGTTTGCATTTACATATGTGTTTGCATTTCCTTTGGCGTTATTGTTCATGTTAACTTTACCATTTGCATTTACAATTGCGGTACCATGCCCGTGTACATTACGGTTCGTGTTTACGTGCATTCTTCCATTTGTGTTTTTGTTTCTGTTCCCTTTGGTGTTCTTGTTGCTGTAACACTTAACATTTGCACTTACAATACCAGTGCTGTCACTGTGCATGTTACCAGTTGCATTTTCATACATGCTTGCATGTCTGTTTGCATCAGTGTTCGCTTCGGCGTCACTTTATGCTTGCGTTTCTATTAACATTTGCTTTACCATTTACATTTGCTTTGCCATGTGTGCAACTGTTGCCACCTCCGTTGCAGTTCCTGTTACTATGTAACAAGACATCACGTGGTGGTGCCCCACACTCCCTCCACTGCATTCCATTCAGTATTTATCGTCCTCATTCTCAAAAAGAAGGGAAATTAGAGGCAAAAAACTAGGTTTAATGCATCAGTTAGGGTTGTTCCACAGTGACAAAAGTGAGGAAATTCAGTGTTAGGGTTCAAAAACCCCCTTGGACCCCCCAACCCACCCCCCAACCAGCATCGGGGTGCACATTGGGGTTGTCGGACCTAACTCTCACCCCATTCTCCTATACCTCTGCTTGTTACACATGTGATGGGTGAGAGTTAGGGCGTATGACATGCGCACCCTGATACTGGTTGGGGGTGGCTGGGGGCTTTCAACACTAACACCAAATTCCTCACTTTTGTCACTGTGGAACAACTCTAACTGATGCAATAAACTAAGGGTTTTGCCTCTCAAATATATATATATATATATATATATATATATATATATATATATAAATATATACATATATTCTATGCACAAAACTTTGTTAATGCATCAGTTAGGGTTCCTCTATAGCAAAAGCGAGAATTCAATTTAGGGTTTCACACACCCACCCATCCACCCCACCAACAGGCATCGGGGTGTGCATTGGGATCATCAGCCTAACTCTCACCCCATCCCATGTGTAAACAAGCAGAGGTGGTGCAGTGTAGGAATGGGGTGAGAGTTAGGTGATGACCCCAACGCACACCCTGAGGCCTGTTGGTGGGGGCAGAGTAGGGGTGGGGTGCAAGGGGTTGGAACCCTAAAATCGAATTTCCTCTCATTTTTTGCTGTAACTTAACTGATGCATTAACAACGTTTTTTGCATAGAATTTCCTCACTTTTTAAGAAAGAATAGAAAAGTAGAAAGTTGCACAAGTTGGTGGGAGCATGGGGCCAACTTGTGAGTGCCAAGCCACATTACACACCCAATGACTAAAAAGTACATTCATAACAGCAAGGGCAGCCACCAAACAAATGTGAATCTAGTAGAACAATAGAAAGTGCTGTCCACCAAACGTAAACTGTGCCACACAATATCTCCACAAGAAACATATTTTCTGACATGTAAACACCTCTGTTAACATCTACAGGACATGCCGTCAACACCCTCCAAATTTCAAGTAAAAAGACCAAGCTGTGTCCAAGATATGACATGTCAAAATTTGAAATGTTCATTTGTCAGACTGGTGCAGTTCTGGACCTGTTGACATTTAACACATATAATGACTGAAAACTACATCCATGACACTAAGGCTAGGTATCCTATTAATTTCAAGCCACCACCACAAGCAAGACACTGTCCACAACACATAAAGTGTGTCATGCAATATCTCCACAAAAACATTTTTCTTTGACATGTAAACACCATAATTCACATCTACAGAACATGCCGTAAACACCCTCCAAATGTCAAGTAAAAAGACCAAACCATTTCTGAGATTTTCAATGTCAAAGATTGGTAAAATTTCCCTATCTATTCCATTTTAAAAATTCTGGCCATCTTGTCCTTCCCTCGCGATCAAAGATGGCGATCAAAGAATCTCATGATTAAAGAATTTGCAGTCTCACGAACAAAGAATTAAAAATCTTGTAAATAAAAAAAAAGATGGAACTGCGGTATTCCACCACCATGGTTCAACAGAACAAAGCCCCCTGAGTAAAACCCACCCTCATTTGACTTACTAGGACACACCTGAGCTGAGAAAATAGATTTTTAAATTGGGCCATCTTGTTCCTCACTCGCGATGCACTATTGCAATCAAAGAATCTCACAATCAAAGAATTTGCAGGCTCATGATCAAAGAATTTGCAGGCTCATGAACAAAGAATTAAAAATGGTGAAACACTAATTTTTCATCGTTTTGAACAAAACCAACTGCATGCCTCAATAGAACGGACCCTCCTGAGCAAAACCCACCCTCATTTGTGTCCCTAGCCCACCCCTGAGCTGAGATATTAGTATTTTTAGGTCGCAATGCAAGATCTCGATAAAAGAATCTCACGATCAAAGAATTTGCAGGCTCGCAGTCAAAGATTGTTAGCGAGTTGTGAATTAAGATTTTAAAAGCTTATAACTCTATTTTTTGACTGATTTGGATGAAACCAAAGGCATGGATTGATGGATCAGAGCCTTCTGAGTAAAACACATCCAAGTTTTACTTCAGAAGTGACCCCTGAGCCAAGATATTTGTGTTTTCCAATTGGAAAATAATAAACAAAATGGCGGACCTCGCGATCAAAGAATTTTGAAAATCCTCGGGGACAAAGATTCTTGAACCGTGAGGCTACAAATTCTTTGATCGCCAGGCGGGACCAGATGGCCAGAACCCCATTCTTTGTTCGCAAAACATATATATAAATTTTCCCATTGACTTATAATGGGAACTTGAAAGTGGCATAACATTTGAATGCCTTAATATTTTTTTACCAAATGAAAAGTGGCATGTTCGGCCATCAAGTCTCTTTCAAATGAGCCATCTCAAGAGTGGCACACCACACGATGGCCGTGCAGGGCCACGTCCAATATCCTAAAGGCTGCCTCCAAAAGCGGATAATTTTGCATTATTCAGTGCTTTCATACGCAAAGACCATAAGTCCGACTGATACGCAATTTGGCAGATCAAGAGATCTACCAAGTCCCAAAGAGCATACCACATTTCAGGCAAATCCGTTGAAAGGATCCAAAGTTATTAATGCCCAAACTTTTGACTTTAGTATGTAACTGACCGCTGAACCCTAACTACAGTGGCGCGACGTGCTATATATATATATATATATATATATATATATATATATATATATATATAGATGAGGCAAAAGCTCCATTTAATGCATTAGTTAGGGTTGTTCCACAGCCACAAAAATGAGAAATTAGGTTAGGTTGAAAACCCCCTTGGACCCCCTACCCCAATCGGCATTGGGGTGCGCATTGAATCGTCAGCCCTAACTCTCACCCCATGATATGTGTAAAGCAGCAGAAGTATAGGAGAATGGGGTGAGAGTTAGGAACAACGTCAATCGCAACTGCGCTAAAGAAATGATAACAATCAACAACTGGTATCGCTGAGAACAATCCTAACTAATGCATTAAGATTTTACCTCTAATCCTTCTTTTTGAGAATGATAACAAGAAATAGTAATGTAATGCAGCGGCGGGCCCAGCGCTCCGCCACATGATGTCTTGTGGCATAGTAACAGGAACAGCAACACAAACAGAAGCACTAACAGTGGTGCACTATGGTAACACAAGCACGAATGAGAACAGAAAGGGTAACGCACATGGTGGCGTGAGCGGGAACGGTCTGCCACGTGATGTGTTGTCACATAATAACATGGTGCCTGCAAGCGGAAATGTCAATGGGCATGGTAGCGCAAAGTGAAACAGAAGAGAAACAGTACTGCTAGACAAAATGGCAAAAATAACAGAAAGCATAGCGCAAATAAGCGAAAGGATACACGCACATGGTGGCGCAGACGTCAGCAGGTAAGTGAAACAGGTCGGAACACATAGCGGAAAGGGCAACAGTAACAGTAATGTAAGCTCACAGGCTGGTTTCCCCAAAACCTGCATAAGAAAAGACAGTGAGTACAAATAATGTTTGCATAATAATGAGTATCAGCAGAAAATGAGAACTTGGAATACTAAATAGGTTATATCTCAGGAATCGTCGAACATAGAAAAAAAAATATAAGTAATGTATTTACAACTTCCTGCTAATTTTGTGCTTAGCCCCATTAGGGGCTAAGCATTTTCAACGAAAGTCCGTATCTTGCACCGTTTCGAGATACGGGCCTGAAAAGCGCAGCAAATGCAATAATGTTATCCTATGGGAAAAAAGAAGTTGGTGCCACTGCTTTTGCCTCCCTGTAATATTTTTCACCAAACCACTGAAGAGCACATCTGTGGGCTGTTGGCTGTATTCCTCCAAATTTCAGGAAAAAAGACTAAACAGTTATTTTGCAGCAGGGTGCCAAAGGATTCCTGTAATGCGTCGGGCGCCGTAATGTTATCCTATGGGAAAAACCATCAACTTTGGAGTGCCATAACGTTGCCGCTGTGTAATATTTTTTCAATACAACACTGAAAGGCACATCTGTGAGATGTCATCTGCGTTCCCTCCAAATTTCAGCCCAAAACTCCCAACCGTTCTTTTGCAGCGGAGTGCCAAAGAATTTTTGTTATTTTGGGCATAGTGTCAGCAAAGTAGTGTCACAATTTGCGAAAGTGTCGCAAAAATTTGACAACACTTTCGTAAGTCAAGACTACTACTGCAAAATACTTTTCAGAAATTTGAAAAACATATTTCTAGGGTGTTTTACCCCAAAATAAAGACATGGCTAGCATCCTCAGGGCCCGACTAGGTGAATACAAAAAATTAGGTTGCTAGAGGGTCTCAATTTTAAATGCCAACATTTTCTGATCACTAACTGAAAACAAGATGGTGGATTTGCGACAGTAACAGGGCCATTTGTGACAGTAAAAAGTGCATTTGCGACACTGTCGAACTTTTTAACTTTTCCCATTGACTTATAATGGGAAATTGTTTTTTGAATAACTTTTGAACCGTTTAATATTTTTTCACAAAATCTTTGAAAGGCACATCGGGGACCCTGGATGCATGTTCCCTGAAGATTTAGGGCCGGTCGCGCAATCCGTACGACCTGTAGGCACTACCGTAGAATTTCAGAAAAGCGTAAACGTGTGCGCAGATCATGCTTAATAACTCCGCAGCTGTATATCCAACTGGTACAAAACTTGGCAGATCCCAAGGCCTATGGTTCTTGATTGTGTATTCCAAATTTCAGGCAAATCCGTTAAGCGGTTGCAAAGTTATTAAGGTGCAAAGTTTTGGGGTTTAACATAGAAATGGCTCCTCAACTAACTATGGTAGCACTACGTGCTACCATAATATATATATATATATACACACACACATATATATATACATATACATATATGTATATATATATATATATATATATATATGTACATATATGGCAAAAGCTGTGTTTAATGCATCAGTTAGGGTTAAAGTGACAAAAGTCAGGAAATGAAATGTTAGGGTTGAGCCGTTGAGCCCCTAACCCCACACAACCACACACACATCCTCCACAGAGTGACAGACACCAGAGAGTGCCATGGGGTCATCAGGCCCAACTCTTACCCTATTCCATGTGTAAGCAGGTTGACATGTTACAGTAAATGAGAATGGGGTGACTGTTTGGCCTCATGACCTCATGGAACACCCTGGCATCTGTCACTCTGTGGAGAATGTGTGTGTGGGTTGTGTTGGGGGGTAAGGGCTCAACCCTAATGTTTCATTTCCTGACTTTTGTCGCTTTAACCCTAACTGATACATTAAATGCAGTTTTTTGCCATGAATTTCCTTACTTTTTGAAAAAGTCTAATATAACTAGTAAAAAAAACTGTATGGTCCCACCAAGTTGCCCATTTCTGCATAACTATATGCATCTGTCGGAGAGCGGGCCCTCAGGCCCACTTTCCCACTTACGCATAACTACAGAGTGATACAGCAGCCCAATAGGGCAAGGAACCCTTCTAACATACATTTGACAATATCTCATTAACCGTGCAACCCACAGAAAAAATTCCACTGCATGCTTACTCTATGGTTTAAAATCTTGTTCCAACAGCATAGATCTCTATGCTGCCAGTGGTGAAAACTCTAAATCTCACTTCATTTTTGAGATAACAGCAATGAAAGGAGTGACAGACACTGCAATTTAATCCTATGGGGAAAATGTCAACTTCGTCACAGCATATCTATGCAACCACTTAATTCCCCAACACCTAAACAGCATAATTCACACATGTAGGGCATCCTCTCAACACCCTGAACATTTCAAGTAAAAAGACTAAACCATTAATGAGCTGTGCAATTCTGAAGTTTTTACACCTTTAAAAATGTTTCAGTCATGAGATAGCAAAATCTTAGGCTGCGAGATAAATCCTAGTTTGTGGCCTAAGAAAATGCTAGTCTGCGAGGCTACATCTGGTCATGCCAATCTGGACCATCTGGCCATCCTCAGGGATATCTGGTCATGAAATTCTGGCTATCTGGTCATCCCTTCATGAACTAGGCTCACAGACTAGGATCGTCTTGTGGACCAGGATTTTGCAGGCTCACAAAAGAAGATCGTTAGCGAGTCACGAAAAAATAATTTTTAATTTTCAAACACCTATTTTTTGACAAAAATGAAGCAAACCAAAGTCATGGCTTTGTAGAGGGGGTCACCCTGAACAAAACCCATGTCTCATGTGGCCCAAAAGTCACCCGTAGAGAAAGCTACGACATTTTGTTTGACTGGAAGACTAAAAACAAGATGGCAGCTTATGAGCTAAGAGTTTTTCTGATGGACTAGAATGTTCCTTCACAAGATAGCAAAATCCTTGACTGTGAGGCAGTTCTTAGGTCACAAAATATACATACAAATTTTGGGCTGAACTGAGCATGCTCAAAAGTCACAGATTAAAAATTTTATAACTTTTGAATGGATTAATATTTTTTTTGCAAAGCCAAATCTGGATTGTTCCTTGACCCAAACTCTTTCAATGTTCCAAATTTCAGACCAAAAGACCACATGGTGTGGTCGCACTGGTATGGGCAAAAAAACGCATCAAAACTGGAGAAAACTGCATTTTTTTGGTGTTTCACTCGCACAGATACCATATGGCCAACCAAAAAGCAACTTGGTAAATCAAGAGAACTATCATACTGGACAGTGCATTCCAAATTTCGTGCAAATTCATTGAACAGTTTAAAAGTTATTAATATGCAAAATGTGATGTATAACATTAAAGTGCCTACTCAATCATAACTATAGGGGTGTGACCACACTCCTATAATATATGTATATATTTGTATGTCTATATACACATATATAGATATAGATACATATAGATATATATAGACACAGATATACTTATATACTTTTATGTGTACACTACACCAGGCACAAAGTGGGAGGAATGCAGATGCAGGAAACTACAGACCTGTTAGCTTGACCTCAGTGATAGAGAAAATGATGGAATCACTTCCGAAAGAAAGAATTGTTGAGTACCTAGAGGCCAGTGGGGCACAGGACCCAAGGCAGCATGGATTCACAGTGAGAAGGTCACGTCAGACGAATCTAATAGATTTCTCTGACTGGGTGACCAAAGTAGTAGACCAGGGAGGGGCTGTGGACATGGCCTACCTAGACTTTAGCAAGGCATTTGACACTGTCCCACACAAAAGATTAATAAACAAATTAGCCAGACTGGGAGTGGGTCCCAGGGTGGGAGACTGGGTAAAAAAATTAGAGTGGGTCCCAGGGTGGGAGTCTGGATAAAATATTGGCTGGACGTCAGGACACAGAGGGTAATAATAAATGGAGCCCGGTGTCAGTTGCTCAGTAGGTAGCACACTTGCCTCTGAGACAAGGAGATCAGAAGGCTGTGGGTTCTATCCCCACACCAGGCACTTGGGTTAAATCCCAATACTGACACTGTAGTGCAGCATGAGTGGGGTGCTGCACTCCTGAGGTACTGTCTTTCAGATGAAACATTAAACTGAGGTACCATCTGCCTGTTAAGGTGGATGTTAAAGATCCCATGACACTTCTTGAAAAGAGATGGCGATTTTTTTATTAATAAACATCAAAAACAAACTCATACAAAAACATAATTCAGTGTTACATCATACAAAGACAAAAAGAATATACTCCATAACGTAGACAATATACAAAAAACATGCGCTATATCACATACATATTACCACATCCATGTTCTCTCTAATATTAGAGAATTTCAGATATTTCAATAAATCAGATTAAATGCCTGATATTCTAAATAATTTCCTAACATACTAAACATATATAGAAATGCGATATTATGTATTCACATACCGTGCATGGTAGAAATCTTATACATTACCCCCCGCCTCGAGAGCAAGCGAGGCTTCCTTCCTATTTAAATTTAATAAAAAAGGATAATCCATTCCACCATTTTTTAACCCCATAACCCTGATTATTTAAAACATCTTTTTGGCAAACTGAGAACATAGCTTGTTCTACCAACAGGCTCAGTGTGTGATAAGACATCCATTGTTGTTGTACTGATCATTGGCACCTAGCCTTCCATATATAAAACTTTAAGCAACAAAATAACACCATTAAGGTTTCAGAATGATATTTACACAGTAATTGGGGACAATGCCCTAACATTAAAGATTCATGAGTTACACATGCCAACCATACTAACTTCCATTTTGTGGCTAACCAAGGCCAAAGGGGTTTAGAATAGGAGCAATCAAATAAAAAATGCTCAATTGTTTCTACCACCTTACAACACCCTAGATAAGGGCAATTTCTTTCATCTATAGGTTTATTCTTCACATTCCCTCTAAGATTATTTCTGCCATACATCATTAACCATAGGATATCCCACATATTCGGAGGGATCTTTTTATTTGTCAGCTGTTTTAGAACTCCATCTCTTAGTCTCTCCAGACAGTTCCTAAAATCAGCCATTTGGGATGAATTCTCTAAATATAGTTGTTTCCCAGAGGTCCAACAAATGTGAGACTTTGTAATTTACTATTTAAAAGCTTAAATAATACTCCTTTCACCCATTCGGGAACCTGCATTGACCTAGATATTTTAGGGGGAAGAACACCGATCCATGCATTCAAAAACCCATGAATGCTCAAAGAAAACCAACTCCTTTGAGCACTTACTCTATTCTTGAAAACTATTCTAAAATTCTAGAAACAAATAGGGTCAAGACAAAGGTAACCGGATCAATTATCCCCAATCCTCCCTCTCCTTTAGATAAGTATAAAAAACATCTTTTAATGGGGTTTAATCTAGTTCCCCAGACCATTTAGAAGAAAATTGCATACAATCTGGCCTCGAAGTTACAAGGTAAAGGGAAAATCATGGCAACATAAAGTAAAATAGGGATAATAAATTGCTTCAATGCAGCAATTCTTTTAGATTTGGACAGTTTCCATGATTTCCACCTATTGACTTTTACCTCAACCAACTTCAGAACCAAGTCCCAATTTTCCTGAAATAAATTCACTGGTGGGAACCAAATCCCTAAAATATTTGAAGCGGTCACAAGATACTCTGACTTCACTGATGTGCCTAGATCTTCCGTCCATCTTTCCCAAGAAAAGGGCTGATCACTTCCCTAAGTTAAGTTTGGAATTAGAAACCACCGAGTACTTGTTAACATCATTTAGGACAGTTGGAATTTGATCCGCATTACCCAGAAAATACAAATATCATCTGTATACGCTTGTACCCAAATTTGTTCCACCCCTACATGGCCAACTACCCCAACCCACCCCCATGAGTGATGTAATAACCTGATTAAAGGGTCCAACAAAAGGATATATAATAATGGGCTTAACGGACAGCCTTGCCTAACCCCAGTCCTCATTAGCAACCCTTTCATAACCACCACATTAATTATGGGAGAAACCACCACTTAGTCATATAACAACTGCAGTATATGGATAAACCCTTTTGGGATCCCATAATATGCAAGTACCTGGAATAGAAACTTGTGGCTCACCCAATCATAAACTTTACTCTGATCCAGAGATAAAATGCAAGCATTCCCAGTTTTATTGCCAAAATAAGATATAACATCCCTAACTGAGAAAAGGGCATGTTGAATTTTCCTGTCTGGCAGGCCACAAAATTGTGCAGGATGAATTAAATGCTGTGTGACCCTACTAAGGCTATTTTGTATAACTCGAGCTAAGATTTAAAATCAGACTTCAATATAAAAATGGGCCACCAATTGTTAATATCGTACCTCACACCAGATTTGAATAAAAAAAAAACAATAATCCAGAAGAGAATTCTGTAGGCAAAGTACTTCCACTCAACATGTCTTCAAAGACAGTACAGAGGCATACCGCAAATTCATGTGGAAATAATTTATAAAGTTCATAGGACTGGCCATCCGGTTCTGGGGATGTTCCTCCTTTTAACTGAGAAATTACAACCTCAATCTCTGAAGCTAAAATGGGAGAGTCCTAACCCACCACTACAGGAATGGGGAAATCCAACTTTATTAATTGTAGAAATTCTACAATATTAGAATGAGAAGGTTCTGGAGTCAAAAAATATGAAAAACTGTTTTTGTATCATTTGCTGTATTTCCTCTATATCATTAGTTAAATTCCCCTTTTCATTTATCAGAATCTTGAAGTCCATTTTATCCTTTCTATTTTTAAAGGCCTCAAAAGAGTCACCTCCAGGAGTTTTCTGGGTCCCATATTGTAACTCAGTATTCAATAATTTGGCCCTATCATATTGTTTTACCCTCATTTCGGCTTTTAAGTCATTGATTTGTGAGTCATAGTTCACACATGGACTAGATTGTAATCCAAAAAGATATTGTAGCTGAGTTCTTAATTTGAGATATTGAAAATAGTCAGATTTCACTTTTTCCTTCCCATATTTCATTAACTATAGGGCAATGTCATGTTTCGTTTCCAACCACCACCAGTATAAATTCTCATATAGAAATGCCATTGAGGTCCAAGCCCACAAAAGATGGCTCAAACCATCCAGAACTTGGTGTTCTAATAGCATACTAGAGTTTAACTGCCATCTCTTCGGTGGACGGGGACACTTGGGAGATATGGAAATAATTTGTTTAAGGCAGAAATGGTCTGAAAATTTCAAAGGCAATGTAATGGGAGGGTGGCAAAGTTTTTAGAAATAAAAAAATTATCTATGGTAGATGTTAGTTTACCTTTTTAAATGTAAATGCAGGACCCTGTAAAAGAAAATCCTCACAGATGATCAGCTCTGCTTGGGATACACATTTATGCAAAGCATTAGAATCACAATATATTTTTTTAGTCCCCACCTTAGTCCTATCCCAAGGAAGCCCACAGTTGAAGTCTCCCCCAAAAACTATAAATGCAGTGGTATAGACATAGGGCTGGATCTGTTTAAAAACATAAACCCACTCAGCTTTCGATTGAGATCCATATATTGTAATTAACCTATAATTCAAAGTATCCCATACTCCATCCAAAATTAAAACCCTCCCAGGGATAAGGTCAATCAACTTGACTAACTTAAATTTATAGGCACTGAATAAAATGGCCACTCCGTCAGCTGAATCCGCCCCAAAGGACCAGTATGATGGATCCCAATGCCATTCAGCTTTAAATGATCTAACTTGCTCCAGAGATCACATCCATGTCTCCTGGAGGAAACATATATCAAAGCCTTGTTGAACCAAAAATTAAAAGTAAGCACCTCTTTTCTCAAAATTAAGTAAGCTGTGACAATTACATGAACCAAACACCACCATTTCAAACCAAGATTAGCACACACTATCTAGGGACCTTTTTTCCTTTTCTTTTTTCCCTTTGTATTCTGTAAACTCTGGTCCTTCTGTCTCATTCTTTTGGGGGGTTGGGGGTCTACCACTTCGATGTCCGAGTCTTCCTCCACTCCCCCAAGCACATCAAAGGAGTTTGATACAGGAATCCCTCCCTGTTCTGCTTGTGAGGTGATGATCACTGAATTCCTAGTTACCCTTCTCTGGGGTAATGGAGCTATGCCTTGTTGTTTACCCACCACCAGGCTCTCACTCCCTTTGTCATCTGAATAACAGACAGGTGCTAAATTAGACCAGATCTTGGTCTGACTCTGTTCTTTGTCTTCCCCATCAAACCCTACCAACCTAGCTTTTGTAGTACTAGAACTTCCTTTTTGGTCTGGAAGGACTGGAGGGGGTGACACCATAACCTCCCCTGCAACTGTGGGGTGAGAGGGATCTCCTCACAAGAATCCTAGGCCTTTTTAAACAGGAGTTCTGGGCCAATCACAGAAGTTCTATTTTTTGCTGCCCATGGACACTCTGAAAAAGTGTAGGCAGATTCCTCACAGAGGTCACATCGAGTCAGATTGTTACATTGAATTCTCACATGACCCACTTCCCCACAATTATCACACCATGGGATATCACAAGTACTGGAAAAGTGGGTCTGAGACCCACACTTGTACCAGGCACCAGGTTGACCGGAATAAAAACAAAGCCCTCTATCCCTGCCAAGCAAAAAGGAATTAGGAATATGTTCAATCACATAATTTTCTTGCCTCAATTTAACCTTGTATTTCCACCCCCCTGTCCAAAATTGTTCTGAATCCAACAAGGCCTCAGGTGCACTAAGAACCTCACATTTCTGTGACAACCAATACAAAATCCCTTCAACATGTACCCCTTTATTGCGGAACATGATTGTTACAAATCTAATAAGGGGTTTTGTCAGTGGTATAACCAAACAAGCATTTGTCAATGCCGAACATTCACTTGCTGGTATTTGCATTGGTGTTTGGCGTTTATGCAGACCCTCCCCATTGTATCCATGTCCCTTCAGCATCCATATCCCAACAGAGTACCTCTCTGCAACTTCTCTTGCATCTGAGTAACATTTCACCCTCATACTTCTTAAATATCTGTCTTAGGAACCCTAACGCCCTGGTTGTGCTCAAGGGTACGAGCCTGTGTGGAAACTGCGCAACCTGCACTTGTAACACAGTCATTCAGTGGAATTATTTCACCAAATTTTCAACATAGGCATTTTGTCACCTCTGGTCATTAACAGTGTCACTATAATTTTCTTACTGTGTACCGAATCCTGATTTCCCACAGCGACCACGCAGTTCTGCAACGGAAGTGTGAAAACAGATTTCAGCCAGGATGTGAAAAATGACAGCTGTACTGTTCATAAGGAGGTGTGAGAAAATGCAAATGTTGAAAATCTGGAGTGAAAATATGACAAATTCGTGAAGTTATGAGTGCGCGTGGAAACTGCGCAACACACGCCCATAAAACAGTAATTTTTTTTGGAATTTTTGCACCGAATTTTCAACATAGACATTTTAGGACATCTGCTCATGAACAGTGTCACTGTGATTTTCTTACACTGTACCAAACATGATTTCCCACAGCAGCCGTGCTATTGCACACCAGAAGTGAGAAAACACATTTTGGCCAGGATGTGAAAAATGACAGCTGAACTGGTCATAAGGAGATGTGGTAAAATGGCAAAGTTGAAAAGCTGGAGTGGAAATATTACAAAATTCACAAACTTACAAGTGTGTATAGGAACTGCGCAACGCACACTCGTAACATAGCCATTTTATGGACTTTTGCCACCAAATTTTCAACATAGGCATTTTAGGACCTCTGCTTATGAACAGTGTCACTGTGATTGTCTTACTCTGTAGCGAACACTGATTTCCAGACGCAACCACTGTATTTTGCGCCAGAAGCGTGAAAACACATTTGGGCCAGGATGTGAAAATTGACAGCTGCACTGTTTAAAAGGAGGTGTGTAAATATGCCTATGTTTAAAATCTGGAGTGAAAATATTACAAATTCACTAACTTACGAGTGCGCGTTGAAACTGCGCAATGCATGCTCGTAAAACAGCCATTTTTTGGAATTATTTCACCAAATTTGCAACATAGGCTTTTTGAGAGCCCACCTCATGAACACCAATGCTGTTGTTTTGTTAATCAGTCCCAAAAGGTGATTCCATGCAGGGACCATGAAATCACCTTTTGGGACCGAATAACGCCACGACAGTGACTGAATTCATGAGAATGGGTGTCAAGAACCCCATGTTGAAAATGTTGTGTCAAAAGTCAAAAAAATGGCCAAGCTATCCACCTAAGTTGGAAAAACTCTATTTATGCCATTATACAGCTTACCGGCATTTCCTCAGTTCGCAGTCGGCTTTGAAGAGTGCAGATGTGTCCCCGGTAAACTGAAGATCATCGTTCTAGTCTCCAAGAGATAAGTATGGGGTGGGGGTGTGGGGAGGTGATGCATAGAGGGTGAGCATGGATTAGGCGGGGGGCAGGGATTCACCGAGAGACTGTTTCTTCTTTCCAGGATTTTTAAAAAGAAAAAAAGGATGCTTTTGGCACGCTGGGTGGGCTCCCAGTGTACCACGTACTATTTGTTTGGAGGGACTGGGCCAGCAGGGATTGGGCACCGCCGGCCATACAGTGTGCGTGGGTGGGAAGCTTGTGAGCACGCTGAGGTGGGCTTCAGCGTGCCAACTGGGTGTTTGAGGGCAGGCTGCAGCCAATGGGGATTGCGCACTCTATTGGCTGCTAATAGTATGCTGTAGGGTGCATGATCCGAGGGGGGGAGTGGGCACCCCTGGCACACAACATCGGGCAGTGGGAGAACACTAACCATGGAGGGGGAGGACATTAGCAGATGGAGGAAGCGGGAGGGTTTTTTAATGCTGAGCTGTGCATGACAGCAGTTTGGCTGATCAGTATGCAAACTGCATGCACGCTACCACCGCTGACTGCAGCAGACCTTTTCTTTGAAGTGAAGACCAACACAGCCGAACTGCTGTCATACACAGCTCAGCATGTATTGGTCCGGAAGGGTTGCACATGCTACACTGAGCACTGGATTCGGGAGGAGGGTCACACACCTCCAAAGTTGTACTGTTGCAAGATGTTCCTTGCACATGCATGCAAGCGAACGTAAAAAGGGGACCATAAAGGAGAAAACTTAAGCAGATTATAATGTTACCAGAATAAGTCCAGTAAGAAGGAGGAACGGAAACTAATATCATAGTCGTCCTCTCCAAAAATGTTAATGAAGGCAAACACTTCCTATGGTGAAAATCGAAGGGAGTCCATAAGAAGGAGTTTCCCCACATACTGCCTGTCCGGCCTAATCTCCAGGCCACCCTTGTATCTAATCCTTACGGCATTCTGCCATGGAGCTGCTTCTTTCTTTATTTGGTAAATAGGTCAGACAATAAGGTTTTTTTGGGGGGGGGGGTATGTGTTCCTCTGACCCTTCATTAATATCTGCTATCAATACAGAGTTCGTAGGATAGGGCCTTCAGTCTTCTTGTCATTGTTCCCAGGGTCTGGGCCTACCACTTTGGTAGTTACTACCCCCTCAAGGGGTTTAGCAGTTTTGCACCTGTCTGAACCTTTGTCTTTATCCAGAATTTTATTTAAATTCTTTTGCACATCAAGCTCACTTGAGGCTATATGAGGCAGAGGTCTGCATTCTGGATTTGTTTGGGGTAGGGGTTTATTCCAGTCTGGGTCAGGAAGCCACTGGCCACTGCTGGTTTTGATCCATCTGGCTTCCTGCAAAGCTTTTTCTGGGGACCAAGCATGAAAGGGGTCAGTAGTTATAGGTTATACCACTATGGCACGAGAAATAGCAGCTACAGTAGTACAAGATGACTGTCCCTTTGCAACCTCTCTCATATCCCCTGTGTTTCTCTGGTCAGCCACTCGCTTCCCTAATGGCTGTTGAAACCTCACATTTCTATTAGCCATAGTAAGTGCAGCTCGCTTAATTTTATTTTCTTCCTGCACTTTAGCAAGCCCATGGTACCTGGCTGGAAAGGAAAATACTGTAGCATTCTCATGAGGCATAGTTTTGGAGACATATTTTACATGATCATTCCCCAACTCACTGTCCATGCTGTGTATAGTGAGTCCCCCACCCCACCGCACTCAGACCAGACTTTCCACTCACTCCAGGGATAGCAGTCAGGGAGCTATTAGAAACATCCATAAAAATGTGAGCAACATCAGGACCATCAGTAACTCCGTGACTTAAATCTTGCTTTTCCAACTGTAAGCCATCGCGTGGAGTACATGCCTCATCAGCCACTGCTATTTCAATGGAATGCCCCACAGAGATATCGTTAAAAATTTCCTGTGGTGAAACTGATTGTTTCACCTCCTTGCTTGCAGCACCCACGGCTGCATCACCGCATTCAGGAGTCGAGCAACCACACCCAGTTACAGGCGCGGTCAAAGCCAGCAACCTTTCTACTTCAGCACGTAACACATAACTGCGCTTTCTTGTTAGCATGCCTGCAATCTTCTGCAGCTATCTCACACAGCATCTGGTGCTGTAAACCTTATACAACACCTTCCACAACCATAGGAGCCTCGGGTTCAGCATTCGCACTCGCGGTGATATCCAGAAGAGGTAAAGAAACATTTTCTCTTTTCACAGCAAGTAAATCAGCCCCTGCATCCAGCGGCATAACTTCAAAATCTTGCTCCAAGAACAGTGGGGACTTCTGTAGCACATCCTTCTCATCCATTGCTTCACCAGTACTGGTCATCCAAGCAACAAACAAGGGTTTCCCCGACAGCACAGTAGGGGAATTTCCCCGGTGCCCTGGCCAAATTTCACCCCTTTCGCTAAAAAGGAAACACCAACAGCTTAATCTGGTTCAAGGTCAGCTGGCATTCGTCTGTATTCCTCTCCCCTGGGTCATGCCTGAAAATAGGCAGAATTTGTCTAGGCACTTATCCAGTCAACAAAAACTAAAATAAATAAATAAAAATAATAGAAGGGGGGGTTACTAGCAGGGTACCACATGGTTCAGTACTGGGTGTGATGCTTTTTAATGTCTTTATGAGTGACATTGCAGAGGGACTGGAAGGAAAAGTATGCCTCTTTGCAGACGACACAAAGATCTGCAACAGAGTTGTTACACAAGGGGAGGGTGGAAAGGATGAAAAGGGACTTGGCAAGGTTAGAGGAATGGTCAGAAGTATGGTAGCTTAGATTCAATGCAAAGAACTACAAAATAATGCACCTGGGAAACAACAACCCGGGGAAGAGTACACAAATGGGGGGTAGGTATTAACAACAACACAAATGGAAATGGACCTGGGGTAATCATAGCAGATGACCTAAAGGTTAGCAAGCAATGTGAGAAGGCAGTAAGGATGGTTGGGGGATACTGGGATATATAGGGAGAGGCATCACCAGTAGAAAACAAGAAGTTGTTATCCCTCTGTACAGACAGTTGGTGAGACCACATCTGGAGTACTGCTGCAGTTCTGGAGACCCCATCTCTGCAAGGATATAGACAGGATGGAGGCAGTCCAGAGGAGGGCAACTAAAATGGTGCAGGGTCTGCAACGAGAAGCCATACGAAGAGACTAAAGGAGCTTAATATGTATACCCTTGAGGAAAGAAGGAAAGGGGGACATGATAGAAACTTTGAAGTACCTCAAGGAATCAACAAAGTCCAAGAGGGTAGCATCTTTCAGAAAAAGAGATGTGCAAGAACAAGGGGACACAATTTGAAGATAGAGGGGGGAACGGTTCAGGGGCAATGTGAGGAAGTATTTTTTCACAGAGAGGGTTGTGGATGCATGGAATGGCCTTCCTGAGGAGATCATGGGGTCAAACACAGTGAGGGAATTCAAGAATGTATGGGACAGACATAAGGCAGTTCTGGTGAGGGGTAGGAAGAAGTAGGCTGTTGGTTAACTAGGATCTGCAGCTTATCCAGTAGGTAGGGAAATGGGAAGACAAGGCAGGCCAAGCTGTTCTTATCTGCTGTCAAAGTCTTTGTTTCTATGTTTCTTAGATAGCCAGTCTTATGGTTCAGATTTATGGTGTTCCTCCTTTTGTGCTTCTCTCACACAAACACAGGAGGAGAAGTGTTATCACTGATGTAGAAGTGTGCGTCACAAATGTGCTGGGATAGTATCTGATAGCTGCAAGAAATAAAGTTAAAGTGATATCTAGAAAGTTTTGTCATTGACTTTATGAATTCCACATCTGATTGCACTGCCAGTCTATACATTTCACTCTTCCTGTAGTGTACAGAAATTCCTCACCTCTTTGGAATGTTGCAGTCCTCATTGGAAAAACACATAGTCACCCTATATCCGTTGCCACTGAAGGCAAGCAGAAAGCTAAGGCCATTAGGTCTGGAGTCCAGAGGCAGCATCTGTGCTGCAGCCAGGATAGCTGAGAGGACTGCTTCAGAAGGGTGGGTAGCTGGATGCCAAGTGTCATCAAATTCCATTGAATGAACCTGAGGGTTAGAAGCTGTGTCACACTGGTCAGTAGTGGGGCATTATAGGATTTCCATTTCTCGATTCAGAACGTGTCTGAAAGGTGCTGTACATTGATCCTGCCAGCTCATTGGCAAATCACTAACTAAAACACCAATAGTTTATGGGATATTGTCAATGTAGGAAGAATGCTTCCCAGCACACAGTCATAATATTTCATTTTAAGAAGATGTAACAGTTAAAAGAAATATGTATGTCCAGTTTGTGATTACTGAAGCGCAGAAAACACTACTCATTACAGATTACTGGGTGCCTGCTCTGGCCATATACATTAATGGAGACAGCCTCCATTAGCTCTGCATCCCCCTTCTGATCTTTAATGAGTCGCTATGACTGTGTCTGTAATACGCCTTTGTCAGATGATTTCATAAATGAGGTTTTATTTGAAATAGGGATTTCACTATTAATAGAAAAAAAGTATTATATAGCCCTGTCCCCCTCTAGTCACCTGTAACACCAGCAATGTTTAACTGTTCTCGCCCTACTTGCTCCCCTCCACCCTCACCGCTAACTGAGGCCCTTTAAACCATAAGCCTTGCACGCACCTCACAGCCCTCGTGGCTGTGACTGCAATCCATAGCCCTGTTCCCCTCTAGTCACCTGTAACTCCCAGCACTTTTTTAGCTCTTCTCACCCTACTTGCCCCCCTCCACCCTCACTCCTTCCTTTCTATCCCTGACAAGGCCCCTGGCTGCTGTAGCTTAGTTCTCATATACTAATTCTACCTTTAGAAGCATTACTCTCAAATTGATTGTACAATTTATAGTTCTACATATTCTCTAGTTTTTTGTACCATTCTGTAACCATTATTCATGGTATGTTATTTGTTTTTGCACTATTGTTGAACCTTTGTAAAAGAGTTCCCAGCTCAAAGGTATTGTAATCCAAGATCTAAATAAATTTTAAAAAAATTAAAAAAAAATACACAATTTTTTTTATTTTTTATTCTTAAATTTGTTAACTGGATAATGACACTGGGTAAAGCCCTTTTTTAGGTCGACCCGAAAACAATCAACAATAAAACAATACAAATACATAACTAACAATATGCTAACAATTACAAACATAGTTCAAGTTCAAGTTCAAGTTTATTTCAGGAAAACTCCATTGAGCAAGCTCATTCACAAGGAGGTCCTGTGACATAAACACTTAAAGTACAAACATAGATAGGTAATAACAGTATATACATGAAATGCACGTTACATGATACAGGCTGGATATACATACAAGGGTACCACATAGGGTGACCGCAGGTGGTAAACATTAATATGACACAGGGATGAGACTTACATGTTGCATACTGATAAATGAAACATGATGACTGGTGTGTGCAATACATATATTTTGGCAGCTAGAACAAACAACAGACTACAACTGATATGGGGGGGGGAGTGATTTGATAGAGTAGCAGTGGAGCGTAAGCATAGATAAAGCCAGGAGTAGAAGGGGAAGGGAAAGCAGTTAATATGACAAAGCAATTATACCTTACCAGTGGATAAATATGGCACACATGGGGAAGGAAGAGACTTAATGACAGTTACAGGTGTCTTTTATTTTGGCTGAACTTAGCGATTTGTAGAAGTTTATTGAAACTGTGCTAGTTAATTTCAGTACGGTTTGTAATTGGTTCCAAATGGCGGGAAGGGCATATGCAATAGCACGTTTACCAAAGGAGGTCCGTGTCCTTGGTATGTCAAGCATAATAAAGTCAGATTTTCTTAACAAGTATGCACTATGCGAGATATTAATAAGGGAAGAGAGATAGCTTGGCAATTTCTGCAGGAGCAGTTTAAGAGTCCATAGCCCAGCATGGAGCAGGCGTCTAGTAGTAAGGGATGTCCAACCAACAGCTGCATATAAGTCACAGTGATGTGAACAGTAAGGGGAGTTGGTAATGAACTGTAACGCATGGTGATAAAGGATGTCCAGTGTACTTAGATTTGCAAGAGTGGTAGAGGAATAGATTACATCGCCATAGTCGAGTAGGGGGAGAAAAGTGGTATGTACAAGCTTGTTTCGAGTTTCAAGGGGGAAAAGGGGCCTATTTCTGTAGAAGAAACCTAACCTTGCTTTTAACCTTCTAGAGACATCTTCGACATGGTCATTGAAAGATAATTATGTTGATCCAGATACCCAGATATTTAAATTTGGTTACAACTTCCAGAGGCTCGTTTAGCGTGGTGACAATGAAGTCTTGGGCAAGGATATTGGGGGGCTGTGACAACACTGCGGGGAGAATATCATCACTTTAGTCTTCTTAGCATTGAGCAGAAGCTTTGCCTTTATTAGATTATGCTCAAGTTGTCGAGAAGTCCGCTTGAAGCACTCCCTTGACTTCAGATAACGATGAGCCAGAAGTATACAACACAGTATCATCTGCAAAAAAGTGCAGATTGGACGTAGATATGTTAGCATCTAAGTCATTAATGTACAAAGAAAACAAGATAGGGCCTAAGATGGATCCTTGGGGGACTCCTCTTGCAACTGGCAAGGCAGCAGAAAAAAAACCTTCCGCCTTTACTTTTTGGGATCTTCCAGGTAGGTAGCTAGAGAACCACTGGGTGGTATGGTATGTGGCACCCAACTTTGCAAGGCAATTGACTAATAGTTTGTGATCAACAGTATCAAAAGCTTTGCTGAGCTCCAAAAAGACTGAGCCAGTTACCTTCTTAGCATCTATAGCAGAGATCCAATCATTGGTTACTTTTGCTAGTGCAGTGATTGTGCTATGATTAGCCTGGAAGCCGGATTGAGCTGGGTTAATGAGAGAGAAGGTTTCTAAATGAGATTTTAACTGAATATGGATCAGTTTTTCAAGAACTTTAGAAAGGATAGGCAATATGGAGATAGGCCTAAAGTTGTTTACATAGCATGGGTCACCAGATTTAAACAGAGGGAGGATATGTGCTGATTTCCAGCAGGACGGCACAGTAGCAGATGTAATGGAAAGATTGAAGATGTGGAGAATTGGGGCAGTGAGATGGGCGTAGCTGACCTTAGGAAAAGGGTTCCAAGCCATGATCCCCTGCGCTTTTTGGTGTCTAAGTTAAGAAGAGAATCTTCTACTTCTTTATAAGTTATCTCCCAATTGGAAGGGGCTGGGTGCAGGACTAGATGTGGGGGAGGTTAGCTCACCACAGCACCAGCATAAGGTGACGAGTCAAAGCTAATTCAGCTGTGGCAAAGTGGGAGTTAAGTTCCTCCAGGATTAGGGACTTGTTTTCCACAATCTTGCCACTTGCAACTATCTTTGTTGGGACAGAGGGGCCATGGGCCGTCCTTCTATAGCTTTGATAGTCTTCCATATTTTATGAGGGTTACCTTTAGCTTGTTGAGAGTAGAAATATAATAGTTAGCTTTAGCAGAATGAAGTTTTTCACACAGTTATTCCTGGCTGTTCTAAGGCCTGCCAATCCGAAGATTCTTTGGAATGTTCTAGCTTTAGTCAGAGCTATCTTGAGCTATAAGGGCTGCCTTGAGATCCGAGGTGAACCAGGGTTGGAATTGTTCTGTACCCTTACTTTGATGAAAGGGCATGCTTATTTATTTTGTAGTGAGTTTGTCATTAAGGATGTAAGCTGCCTTGTTGACATCTTTGGCTAGGTAGAGATCTTGCCACCTGATCATGCTCAGGTCAGATAGGAAGTTTACTGCACTGAATTTGAGAAAGGATCTTTTTGTTATAAAGATGGGCTGCGGCTGGGCCTTAATTTGAGATCTTATGCAAGCAACAATTCCATGATCGCTCATGTCGTTGTGAAACACTGCCGAATTAGATATTTTGTGTGGATGGGTGGTTAGTACCACATCTAGAATGGAACTGTTGGCAGTATAAAGAGTGTTGTTCCTAGTGGGTTCACTGAGTAATTGCCCAAGACCTAGCTCGTCACAAAGGGATTTGAGGCCGTGTGATTTAGGTGACAGCCAGTCCACATTTAGATCTCCTAGAAATATTGTTTCAGTTTTGCATCTACGAACATGGATTTCAAAAGATTAAGGACTTCATTACCACCAGACGGGGGTCTATAGCCACCTAGGATAGTGATACATTCCGAGGAGGGGAGATGAAGGCTCAGCGAAACGAACTCAAATTCCTTGGCTAGAGATTTGCAGCTAATATTGGTGACCAAGTACTTAGATTTGGCGTAGATAACCACACCCCCGCTTCTAGACTCTCTATCTGCTCTAAATAAATTGTAGCTCTGCAGTGACATTTGTTGATCAGTGTTCGTCTTTTTTAACCACGACTCAGTAATTATGATAAGGTCAGGGTTAACATGTGCAGCCCAGGCTTGCAGCTGTACAAGTTTTTTAGGCAGGCTTAAAATGTTGACCATCATCATTTTGAGACCTGTGGCCTCAGCAAAATCGATAGGCGACGTAAGTTGTAGGAGGGGGCCAGGGTTGAGCTCCACATTTCCTGAGCAGAGAAGAAGCAGAAGTATAACTTTCTTTAAGGAGCTTATAAGAATGGAGACTGCTTTTTTATTTCTTCGCGGTAACCCATATCGTGCTGTGCAAGAGGCAGCACCACTGTAATGACAGTTTATCGTGATCAATGTAAGTGCTTGAATAGACATAGGTGAGAACAGTAGAAAGGGGGCGTAGGCTAACCGGGGGGAATAGGCTAAATGGGGAGAGGAGAATGACATAGTGTCTGCAGGGTAGACCGTTATAACTTTAGGTATTGATAAGGTACATTGGAGAACTGAATTGCATTGAGGTACTTCGAATTGCACTGTATTGCTGAGAACTCTGCACCTTAGGAGCAATAAAAACACAATAAAGAGGCCATGGTCCCCAGATTGAGTGGTCTGTGATTTGTATTAGTGCAATATTTTCTAGGCAAGTAATTTGCCCACCTAGGTACTCACTTAAAACCTAGATGAGAAAATACAGCAGAAGGGGAACAAGGAGAGCAGGAGCAGCTTAGTTGGTGGTGGGGCTCAAGAGATATTCACACAGGGCAGTCTTATTGGCCACACTCAGATACCAATCATGGGTTGGCAGCAGTCGAAACTAGGCCAATGAAGCAGTAATATGATATAGGAGGCAGATCATGAGCATTTAAAGTAGGCCTGGGGGTGGGGGAGAAAATTTCAGGTCAGAGTGAGAGCTGAGAAGTCAGAATTAAGAAGGGAACACTGTAACAGGCTATAGAGAAGGTGCCCCAATCAGAGCAAAGCAGGCAAGCGGGCGTACCAATCACAATCCCCCTAGGGCAGTGCCGCACCAATCAAGGGTGCCCAGGCGTGCTGGCTCTCTGCAGAGGATTCTATCGGTATCTATCGGTATGACAGCGTAGTGTAGGTAATAATAGGGTGCTCAGCATCTATCTGACTTGAGTCTGAAGGGTGAATGGCAGACACTGAGGGCTTCCTGTTTTCAGCTGCAGAGCTGTCGCACAGGCAGTTTTAAGGAAGTTGTCAGCCTGTTGAGTGAAGCTTAGGGGAACCTCAACTACAACCACCCCTTGTAGCAGCACCGGGAAAGAAGTAGAATGATAATGCAGGCCATATTGCCCACGAATGAGTACAGTGATTTATGTAGGAGACCAAGAATCCCTCTAGTGGCAGGTCTGTATAACCTGCTAATGGAAAACTAGCCACTTCAAAAAAAAAAAAGACAGATAAGATAACAAGTGACATTTAAATTTAGCCTTAAATCCTATTGCTGAATTAATAGATCTAAGGGAAAGAGGCAATTCATTCCACAAATGAGCAGCAGATAACACAAATGATTGTAAATCAGAATTTCCCTTGTTAACAATTGTCAAAATAACTCCTTGATTTGAACGCAGATTAAAGGGGTACTGTCAGCTTTTCCCTTCGATTTGTGCTCAATTTCCATCTGACATTCTGCAAGCACATAATTGTAAGTCGGTGACTGTAGATTGCCTGTGAATAAAACAAAAAGTAAGCAGCTTACCAATTTTCATGAGCTGGTGCCCAAATCCCTCTAATGCGCAGTCACGGAACTTTCTCGCACATGCGCGGGGTCTTTTTCCAAGCCGCTACTATGCATGCGCGTGATTTGGGCCCCAGCTTTTCAAAGTATTTTACGCTGGAATGAGTCCTCGGTTTTTATTTGCAAACACATTGAATAATTTAGCATATCCTTCTCTTATGGATTTAATATTTTTTGGCATACTGATGTTAAAATGTGCTGGTTGGGACCGCGGTCCCGGTAGATGCACGTTCTCTGCGTGGAACGGCTTCCGGGGGCATGGAGGTTTAAAGTCAGGACGCCAATAATGTAAATAGTGTTTAAATCATGACAATTAGTAAGCTGCTTACTTTTGGTTTTACTGGGAGGCATTCTACAGTCACTGACTTACAATTATGTGCTTGTAGATTGTCAGATGGAAATTGAGCACAAATTGAAGGGAAAATCTGACAGTGCCCCTTTAACCTGAGAATCCCTAAATTCCACCAAATCAGATAGTGGAAATGAATTCCCAGCATAAATAGCATTATGTGTCAAATTACCACACACATAGGCAAACTTTAATTTGGGAGATAGCCAGCCCAAAGAAGAATACAAGACACAATGATGTGTCAACTGAGGGACACCAAGAACAAATTGACAAATATTATTATAAGCCACACTCAGAACCCTACCCTCCCTCACCCCCAAATTAAAATATAAAGGAGAAACAAATGAGAGTGACATAGTGGATAAGACTTCACCTTGTGCCAGACCCCTATACTGCCTGTTCCACTGATGTCACCTTGTTGTTTGCTGGGTAGAAATGCTGTTTAGTTCCCCCTTGGTAGCAGGGAGTGTTAGTCAGCACAACATTTAATCATCTTTGCTTTTAATAACAGTGTTGTGTGGGTAAAAACATTAATATGCCCATTTTCTTCTTTACATCTTCTTTCATTCCTGAGATAAGTGGTTTTGACATGTTTAAAAGTTTTGACTCTCTTGCCATGCAGATAGTGAAAAGAATTAAACAGCTTTGTGTGTTGCGGTGCTGTTTACTATCAGAAACGTGTGCTAGCACTGCCTTAATACATCTGCAATATGAATCCAGTATTTACAGTTAGAAAGGAACCACAACAGAAGACCATGTTTAAAATCAGTAATTACAGCCATCTTTATTGACTAGAATTAGGTTGCAAAAAATATTCTATGATGACAATTTTTTGCAGTCAAACAAATATTGCTGTTTCAAGGAAGCAACAGTTTTCTCTCAAAACGCCATGTGCAGTAGGGGCAGAATTACATAAACCAGCAGCAAAGGATGCAGGGCCAGGCATATCTATTGTCAAACATCTGTTGGTTTCATGAATGCAGGCTAATGGAAATGTAACGTAAAAATCCCAACAGAAACCTATTATAAAATTGGGAAACATCAGAGACAGAGAGAGACTGTGCAGCCTCTCGTCCAACTCTATCATCAAACGCAGTGTCCTGCACCGTCTTTCATTCAGAGTTACCCTCTAACATAGAAGAAAGGTCAGGTCGGGCTGTCACTGTTTGGATAACATTGTAGCATGCCCCATCACTTGCTCATTGTCCATTTGGATAGTTGATGTCAATGTCATATTCTATCTCTTATCTCATTGTGTATTCTGACTTAGTGTTCATTCAGAAACAGTGTGCTAGCAGTAACTGATTATAACAGATCTACCTTTATCTATTGTCTACTGCTGCTGTCTCCCTGAGACCCCCATGAGAATGAGATGCTGCTTCTCAGGGGGCTAGCATGGTTGAAACAATTTCAGATAAATACATTTTTTTTTAACTTTCTTTATACGGTCTGTGAAACCGGGCATCTTTCTGGGGTACCCACTCAGCTGGGTCTCTACTCCTTGCCTGAACCCTCACTTGCCAGTGTCTTCCCCTGACTGCCCAGGCAGGTCCAGACCCCCAGATCACCCCCTGGGGTGGACCCACCACTGCCCCTGCCCCCACCCCTGCCTCTGCCCCCAACCGCCCCCCCTTTGGTGGTCTTTCTGGAGTTAGAGGGGCCTACCTGGTGTTGGGTCAACTGCAGAGTCCACTGGTGTGCTGGGCCGGCTGCGCAATGTGGACCTGCCCCTGAACTCCCATTCATCTCCATGGCTCCACAGTGGGCTTTTCTGGTGTTGTTTCACCCTGCAGGCTTGGGCGTGCAATAGAAGCTGGACACAATGTACCACCACCTGCCAAACTCCTCTCTCGCTCTGTGTGAGCCTCCTTGACTGCGCTGCACCCGACTGCTGCCAGGTGCTGCAACAGAGTGGCATATCCCCAAAGCCCTCCCCAGGGAAGGGAGGGCAGTCCAGTGGATCTCAATCCCTTCCCTCCCCTGCTGACCCCCAGCAGCCCAGCTCACTCCCGAACCCGGGATGCAGATGTGGTGCGAGGTGTGTTGTCCAGCGCCTCAACCCTCAGTGCCATCGGGCTGGCTCACTGATAAATAAATTAATAAATAAATACTTACAAGGCAATTCGCAATTCCTTTTCAGAGAATTCTAGAAGGAGCTGGAAGGATGTGGGAGTAAAGGCTCCATGATGGAAAAAACTCACAGCTGGTCTGGGGGGGTCTCTGAGGGATTCTTAGGTCCCCATCAGCTGTAACATAAGCCATAAAACCCAACAGCAAGTTACAGGCACACTGTGAGTAAAATGAAGTCTAAGTTGGTAGTCATTTTGTGTTTAGAGATGCACCATTTTGTTTCCTGTGTTGTTAAAGCAGAGATGGCTGACCTTACCATCTCCATTGAAAGTGTGTTCAAGAACATGCAGCCTCATATAAGGATGAAAAGTAGAAGTTACTGAAAACTCAGCCAAAGAAACACACCTACTGAGCTAAATAAAAACACTGGAAAAGTCGGATTGTTTTCCTACTCAGACTTACACACGTCAACCTCCGAAGCAAGATCTTACTTAGAGGAATGGCTTACTGCTACTCCATTGGCAAAAGCAGCCAACGTTGGGGAGAGTTTTAATCCTTTCCTCCTGTAAATGGTGCTAACATGATCAGAAGAATACACACCCTGTTGGGGAGAGAAGATTGTGAAGAAAGAGGCTCAGACAAGCAGAATCAACTTGTTTCCAGTTTTTTCACTTAGCTTTGTTGAGAAACAATAAATAACTTAACTGAGTAACGTACTGTACTTCCTGTTAAAAATGGTGGCGATAGTTACCAAGAAGACCATCAACAAGACAACATTTTTGCCCAACAATCAACCCCCCAGAATAAATTCTGCCGACTCCCTGGGTAATTGCAAACGATTTCTGAAGTAATAACTTTCAGGTCAGTACAATAACCTTGCATTTTTGACAAGTACTTGTTAAGTTCAATATATGTAAGTTATAGAAACAGAGAAACATAGAATATAGAAACACAGAAACATAAAATTTACCAGCAGATAAGGACCACTTGACCAGCCTACCTAGTCAGCCCATTTTTCCCTGCCTATAGTACCACCGCAGATCCTACTTGACCTCTGACCCATTTACCCGCCCCTTCCCTTTCCCTAAGAGTCCATTATGTCCATACCATGCATTCTGGTACCCCACCACTGTTTTCACTCCATACAAACATATAAAATTTGCCAGCAGATAAAGGCCGAGAGGTCTATCAGGTCTGCTCGAATGTGCAGCTAGCACCTCTTATTCTGCAGCTGCCTCCCTCCCACCCTTCCTCTCCATTGATCCTCCTTTGCCTCTGTCCCAGCCCCTTTGAAGCAGTCCACTGTTCTACTGAATACCACTTTTGCTGGTAATGCATTCCACCCAGCTACCACCCTCTCTGTAAAAAAGTGTCTCCTCATCTCCCTTCTGAACCTTCCTCCCTCCAGTCTCATGTCATGGTCCCAGGTGCCCCTCCCCTCCCTTACTTTGAACAGCCCCTCAGTACCTGTCTTGTTTATTCCTTTCATGTACTTAAAGGTTTCAGTCATGTTCCCCCCATATCTCCTCTCCTCTCCTCCAGCGAGTACGTGTTCAACTCCCTCTGCCTTCTCTCATATGGAAAGATCCCCAGCCCCTTGATCATCTTTGTTGCCCTGTGTTGCACCCCTCCAGTAACTTAATGTCCCTCTTCAGATACGGGTGCCAGTACTGCACGCAGTACTCCAGGTGTGGTCTTAACTAATGATCTATACAGTAGCAGAATCACCCCTCCCCCGAGGATATACCCCTTGCAATGCAACCCAGCATTTGTTGGCCTTTGCAGCTGCCTTCCTACATTGTGCCGAGTTGTTTGTTGACCCTGTAATGAGCACCCCCAGATCCTTCTCCTCTGTCTTGACTAGCAGTACTCCCCCCAGTTGGTAACTCCTCCTTGGGTTCTTCACCCCAAAATGCATCACCTTACACGTGTTGGCATTAAACCCCAGTTGCCAGGTGTCTGATCAGGTTTTCAGTTTTGCCAGATCATCCTGCAACCCTTACCATCCCCATAGGTCATCTATCACCGTTCCCATCTTGGTGTCATCAGCAAACAAGACTGATCTTGCTCTTGATGTCCAATGATATGTCTACAATGAATATCCCAAACAACACTGGTCTCAACATCGAGCCCTGTGGAATACCGCTCATCACTACCCTTGGGGATGAGAGCTCCCCACCCACCACCACTCTGTTGCCTTCCCTGAAGCCAGTTCCCTACCCATCTCACCAGCTTTGCACCTGCCCCTGTGCCTTCTAACTTACTTCTCAGCCTCCCATGTGGAACCAAGTCGAATGCCTTACTGAAGTCCAGATACAGGACATCCACTGCATGGCCCCTGTCCAATTACCTAGTTACCCGGTCATAGAACTCCACTAGGTTGGTTTGGCAGGATCTGCCATGTATGAAGCCATGCTGTCTGCTATCCTGTAGTTCTTTGGCCTCCAGAAGGGCTACCAGCCTCTCCTTCAGGATAGTCTCCATCAGCTTACCCATGATGGATGTGAGGCTCACCGTTCTGTAGTTCCCCGGTTCATCCTTGGGGTCACTCTTATAGAGGGGAACCACATGAGCCATCCTTCAACCCTGAGGTACACACCTTGAGTGTAGTGAAGCATTAAATAGGTCTGCCAAAGGTCTCACAAGGACTTCTACCAGCTCCTTCAGTACCCTGGGGTGGATGCCATCTAGGCCTGGTGCCTTGTCCACCCTCAGAGCCCTCAAATCCCCCAGAACTGTGCCCTCCATGATTTCCCTGTCTGTCACCCCTCCCCCCTGTTTCTGCTGTTCCTCCCCCCTTGGGTATCACCCCCTTCTTCTCCTTAGTAAATACCAACCAGAAGTAATCATTTAGTGCTTCTGCCTTTTCGTCCCCTGCTTCCACCCAACCCCCTCCTTCCTAATACTCACTATGTGGTCCTTACGGTTCCTTTTCTCCATGATGTACCTGAAAAAGTCCTCCTCCCCCTTCTTAATCCCTTGTGCCACTCTGAGCTTCATAGATGCCTTGATTCCCCTTGCTGCCCATGTCACCACCTTTTATTCCTTCAGGTACTCCTCCCTGTCCTCCCTCTCCCTGTTTTCTTGTACCTCCTAAAGGCAGCTCTTTTCCTTCTTACCTTTTCCATGACCTCCTTACTCACCTAGCTCTGTTTCCTAGCCCTAGTCTTCTTGCTTTGGGCCTTGCTGCAGGTTCTAGTTGCCTCCACTATCCCCAGCTTTATGAGCTCCCACCTCTGAGTTAGTGCCCATACTAGGTTGAATTCTGGCCAGAAACCCTTTTACCACTTTCCCCATCCTCCCAAAGTCAACCCTCCTGAAGTCTTGTGCCAGATTCCACTCCTTCCTTGCCCATATCCAATGTGAGCCATACTGAGTGGCGGTCACTCTCTGCCAGCGGTTCTTCCACCCTAAGTTCCCTCACTAATTCCCCATTTGCCAGCTCAAGGTCAAGGATATTCCCTAACCTGGTTGGTTCACTGACCATTTGCATCAGGAAGCTATCCTGGAAGGCATCCAACAGTACCTGCTCCCTTCTATTCCTGGTTGTTGGGGTACCCCAGTTCACTCCTGGCATGTTGAAGTCCCTCATAATTACCACACTACTCTTCTTGCAGGTCCTCCCGATCTGTCCTGCTAGATCCCTGTCTAGCGCCTCCATCTGAAAGGGCAGACTGTACACCATTTTCATCCTGAGAGTCCTATTCTTGGAATCCTGGAGTTGCATCCAAAGTGACTCTGTACTACCCTCCTCTCCTTCCTCCCTTACACACTTCAGTCCTTCTCTCCCATATACTGCCACCCCTCCCTTCCTTTCCCAATCACTCTATCCCTATGAAATAGCCTGTACCCTGGTACAGACAGGTCCCAGTCATTATATTGGGTGGCCCATGTTTCCTGTGATGGCTGCAATGTCCACCTGTCCCTCTGCCATGAGCGCCTGTAGCTCTGCAGTTTCCCTCCAACTACCTCTGCAGGAAGACTGTTCCAGGAATCCAGCACTCTTTCTGTAAACAAGTACCAGATCATATTTCTCCTGGATTTACCCCAACAACACACACACACACTTCTTCTCATACCCCTTTGTTCTTCAGCACCTTTTTCCTCTGAAAAATACTTCCTTCCTGTACCTTTTTTAACCCCATGATGTATTTAAAGGTCTCTATCATATCCTCCTCTCCTCCCCCCCTTCCAGGATGTAGATATTAAGATCATTAAGTCTGTCCTCATAGGACTCCTGATGCAGACCCTGCACCATTTTAGTTGCCTTTCTCTGGATCTCCCCCACTCTGCCAATGTCCTTCTGGAGATGTGGTCTCCAGAACTGGATATAGTACTCTAGGTGGGGTCTTACTAATGTTCCATGCAGAAGCAATACCACCTCCCTCTTTCTGCTGGTGATACTCCTCCCTGTGCATTCCAATATCCCACTAGCCCTCCCACCTGATTTGTCACATTGCATGGCTACCTTTAGGTCATCCAGTATGATCATCCTCAGGTCTCTTTCCTGTTTGGTATTCATCAGTACCACTCTTTCAATTTTGTACCATGCCCCTGAGTTTCTATGTCCCAAGTGCCTTACCTTGCAGTTTTCCATAGACATAGAACAGTGGTTCTCAAGTGGTGAGACGCGCCTCCCTGGGGAGGCGCGGGCCCGTTGCAGCGGAGGTGCAGTGAGTTTCCAAGTTTTACTGCAGTGTACTGCTAAAATGCTGCCTATGTATATGTGTCTAATGCTGGAGCTAAGGGATCCTGAGCCAGCCAATCTGAGGGTGAGAAAAGGTCTTGAACAGACCAACTGGGAGTAGGAGAAATGTGACCAATGGCAGGGGAGGTAACTGCAGCCAATCAGTGCCAGAGTTTCCAAGCCAATGACCTCTTTGCCTCCTATGTTGATGTCGCTGGTCCCGGAAATAAAGGTGCAAGCCATGCGTGTGAAGAAATGGACGCTGGATTCGTTTTGCTGCTGAGATCCCCTGCAAGCTGTCTGCCTCCAACTGCTGAAGCCACCTGCTACCTTCCACCACTGAAGCCACCACCCTCCACCACTACAGTTGCTGCCTTCCACCGCTAAAATTGCTGTCCTCCCCCACTGAAGTCACCGATCGCTGAGGCTGCTGCCCTCCGACTGCAAAGGCCTTCTGACTACTTGCAGTCACTGCCCCCGTTACGCCAAGCTACTGAAGCTGCAACCTGTGTTTGGTGCCTCTTGCTGACCAGGCCCTCCTTTGGTAAGAAACCATCCTGCTGTTATATTTTTGCTCTGGAAGCCTAACGTGGTGCGAAGATGGGGAGCAGCAACATACAGCAGCCAACTATTGTTAATAATTTATAAAGTTGTTGTTTTGCTGCTTGTATGGGACACGGGGAGGAAAGCAGCAACATACAGCAACCAGCTATTGTTAATAATTTATAAAGTTGTTGTTTTGCTGCTTGTATGCAACACGGGGGGGGCAGCCATAGCCGGTTTTAGGCACCAGCGAACCCTGCAGTTGCTGGGGGCCCCCTGCTAATTAGGGGCCCCAGCCAGACCAAGAGTACCACTTAAATTTATTTTTAATTATTATTATTCATGTTGAATGTAAAACAGCACCCAAAGACATCACTAGGCTCTGTGGAGCCTTTTCTTGAGGTGTTGTAACATCATGAAATGATTCACTAAGGTGTGCCCTGTCCAATCAGAGGCTAATGAACAGACATTGATTGAATGGACAGTGGGGCCCCAAAAACTAACATTGCTACCACTCCCTAAAAACACAAATATAACTGGTTGTATAGAAATTAAAATGTTGTGCATTCTGGACAAAATAAAATATGAAGTATGTTGTGGATGAGGAAGGGCCCCATGCCTTGTCTTGCTGGGGGCCCCCACAACCCTAAAGCCAGCCCTGGGGGCAGCAACATACAGCAGCCAGCTATTTTTAATAATTTATAAAGTTGTTGTTTTGCTACTTGTATGGGACGGGGGAGGAGCAACATACAGCAATCAGCTATTTATAAAGTTGTTGTTTTGCTGCTTGTATGGGACACGGGGGTGGGGGGGCAGCAACATACAGCAGCCAGCTATTTTTTTTTCCCCAAGAACCACTGATCTGCCTTACCTTTTCCGTCCTGGCTTCGCCCCAGGTCTATCCGACGCCATCCCCTCAGACTTACCTTCTGACGACCTCATTAGGCGCGATTTTACGGCGGCGTACCCCCATATGGCAGGGTGGTGAGAGCACTCCTCCAGAGCTCAACCAACCCACCAGGATTCAGTACTGTCACACCCAGGTGCCGTAGTCCCACGCGGAGACGGCCATCATGCCGCCGCCGACAGTGGCCCTACTTTTTCCACTTTTTCCTTCCCCCTAAGCTGGCTGGCCTGCAATGACACCAATGGCCATGAACGTGCGTGCATCTGCCCACATTCTGGCCAGGCGTCAGCCCACGACTGCTGTACTTGTGCTCCCGGCAGCAGTAGTACCTCCGGTCTCCACCGGGGGTTCCCCCTGCACCGGGATGCCCCTGGATCCCCCCCATGGAAAGAAGAGCTGCTGATCGGGCGCTCGATCCTATTCCCTCCCTGCCAACCCCCAGCACCCGGGCTCGTTCCCGAACCTGGGTCGCTGGCGTGATGCGAGATGTGGCGTCCAGTGCCTCAACCCTCAGCGCCACTGGGCCAGCGCAGCCAGCTATTTTTAATTTATAAAGTTGTTGTTTTGCTGCTTTTATGGGACACGGGGTGGGGTGAGGAATCATCAGCAGCATGTGTTATGGCCTATCTCAGCAGCCAACAAAGCTGCATTTTTGCTACTATCATGGGCGCATGGGGAGGGGTTGGAGGTGGTGGTGGGGCCAGCATACATGATTCCTCTCTCAGCAGTTGGTTGCAAAGCTACTGTTTTGCCACCCAGTTCCTGACAGGGGGTTTGAGGTGGTGGTCATACATGGTGCCATACATTGTGCCTCTCTGTGCAGTTCACTTGTATTTTATTGTGATTGCTGGGACGAAGCCCATGAGTTTTTTTCTTTTTTGGGGAAGGGTCATACATGATGCATCATGCTGTTGTGCTATTGTATCTTTATTGCTGGTGGAATTGTTGGGACGATGGCTGTGGTGGTGGGGGGGTCACACATGATACATCATGCTGCTGTGCTATTGTATTTTTATTGCTGGTGGTTGTTGAGACGATGGCTGTGGTGGTGGGGGGGTTTCATACATGATGCATCATGCTGCTGTGCTATTGTATTTTTATTGCTGGTGGTTGTTGGGACGATGGCTGTGGTGGTGATGGGGGTCATACATGATACATCATGCTGCTGTGCTATTGTATTTTTATTGCTGGTGGTTGTTGGGACGATGGCTGTGGTGGTGGGGGGGTCATATATGATACATCATGCTGCTGTGCTATTGTATTTTTATTGCTGGTGGTTGTTGGGATGATGGCTGTGGTGGTGGTGGGGGTTCATACATGATGCATCATGCTGCTGTGCTATTGTATTTTTATTGCTGGTGGTTGTTGGGACGATGGTCGTGGTGGTGGTGGGGGGTTTCATACTTGATGCATCATGCTGCTGTGCTATTGTATTTTTATTGCTGGTGGTTGTTGGGACGATGGCCGTGGTGGTGGTGGTGGGGTTCATACATGATGCATCATGCTGCTGTGCTATTGTATTTTTATTGCTGGTGGTTGTTGGAACGATGGCCATGGTGGTGGTGGGGGGTCATACATGATGCATCATGCTGCTGTGCCATTGTATTTTTATTGCTGGTGGTTGTTGGGACGATGGCCGTGGTGGTGGTGGGGGGGGTCATACATGATGCATCATGCTCCTGTGCTATTGTATTTTTATTGCTGGTGGTTGTTGGGACGATGGCTGTGGTGGTGGTGGGGGGTCACACATGATACATCATGCTGCTGTGCTATTGTATTTTTATTGCTGGTGGTTGTTGGGACGATGGCCATGGTGGTGGTGGGGGGGTCATACATGATGCATCATGCTGCTGTGTTATTGTATTTTTATTGCTGGTGGTTGTTGGGACTATGGCCGTGGTGGTGGTGGGGGGTCATACATGATGCATCACGCTGCTGTGCTATTGTATTTTTATTGCTGGTGGTTGTTGAGACGATGGCCATGGTGGTAGTGGGGGGGTCATACATGATGCATCATGCTGCTGTGCTATTGTATCTTTATTGCTGGTGGAATTGTTGGGACGATGGCTGTGGTGGTGGTGGTGGGGGTTCATACATGATGCATCATGCTGCTGTGCTATTGTATTTTTATTGCTGGTGGTTGTTGGGACGATGGCCGTGGTGGTGGTGGGGGGATCATACATGATACATCATGCTGCTGTGCTATTGTATTTTTATTGCTGGTGGTTGCTGGGACGATGGCTGTGGTGGCGGTAGTGGGGGGTTCATACATGATGCATCATGCTGCTGTGCTATTGTATTTTTATTGCTGGTGGTTGTTGGGACGATGGCCATGGTGGTGGTGGTGGTGGGGGGTTCATACATGATGCATCATGCTGCTGTGCTATTGTATTTTTATTGCTGGTGGTTGTTGGGACGATGGCTGTGGTGGTGGGGGGGGTTCATACATGATGCATCATGCTGCTGTGCTATTGTATCTTTATTGCTGGTGGAATTGTTGGGACAATGGCCGTGGTGGTGGTGGTGGGGGTTCATACATGATGCATCATGCTGCTGTGCTATTGTATTTTTATTGCTGATGGTTGTTGGGACGATGGCCGTGGTGGTGGTGGTGGGGGTTCATACATGATGTATCACGCTGCTGTGCTATTGTATTTTTATTGCTCGTGGTTGTTGAGACGATGGCCATGGTGGTGGTGGGGGGTCATACATGATACATCGTGCTGCTGTGCTGTTGTATTTTTATTACTGGTGGTTGTTGGAACTATGAGCCTGTGTGTTTGGGGTTGGGGGTGGGGGAACCGTACAAGATGTCTCTTGTTGTGAAGGGCCTGCATGGTGGGGGGGGGTCATACATGCCTCTCGGTGTTGTGCAATGTTGAAATAGCAAGTTTTCTGTAGTGCTACACATTGTCAATGGGTGATCATACCAACTGGGTATTATGCACCCCTACCTGCTCGCTACAATGCTGGGCCACTGAGGATTCCATGCAGAAACAGAAATTCCCCAGTTGTGTTGTGCCATTGCAGGGACCAGAGTTACTTTCTCTTCTCTCTGAAGAATGAAAGATCATATTTCAAGACTTCAGTTAGGTCTGCAATTCTGCTCTGCTAGTTGGGGCTTTGCACTGTGTATTTCGTGTGTGGGCAGAACCTTTGCCATGGGGGCAGATGAGAGGCAGCAGAGTAATTTTTGAGGTGTTAATATGCAGTTTGGGGTGCTGCATTTTCTTTGCTGATTTTGTTTCTGTTTTTGGAATGCCCCAGTGTTGTCGGACATGCATGCATGTGCGTGTCCAGGATGCTTTTGATTGCATTTTTTGATAATTCCAAAACTGTTGAATCGTATATAATGGATTGCTTTCTGGTAACCAGTAGAAAATGCACTCATGAAGAAATAGTTGTTGCTGACCCAATGAAGTACCAGTTCCTTAAGCAAAGCACAAGGCCAGAAGGTACGACGAAGAATACCTGAAGATGGGATTCACTTGGACTGGGACCAGTGAGGCACCTCGGCCACAATGTGTGATCTGTACCAATGACCTGGCACAGGACAGCGTGAGACCCTGAAAGCTTCGCTGGCATTTGGAAACTAAGCATCCCAGCCCCCTTTCTAAATCTTTGGAATTTTTTCAAAGAAAGCTGCATGAACTCAGGGGCCAAAAAAAATTGGTAGAAAGGCATGGCACTGCACCGACTAAAGCTGTGGAAGCCTCACACCATGTGTCATTGAGAATTGCAAAAGCAGGGAAACCACACAACATTGGCGAGCAATTACTACTTCCTGCCACAAAAGAAATGTGCTCCATAATGCTGGGAGAGAAAGCAGCAGGGGCGGAGGAATAGCCAGTGTAGCCGGTGCAGTGGCACAGGGGCCCGACACATGTAGGGGCCCAATTGATTTCTCAGTTGGATTTCGATCACGATCGCAACATCGTCACCGACCCCTACCTGGCCTGTCCTGATCTAAGCTGGTCTCACACCCGGAGCTACAGGCACGCACGGTCAGTACTGGGCAGTCGTCACCTGCACCATCACAAGAGGGTGCTGCTGCCATGCTGGGGAGAGTGTGGGGACTCGAGACTGAGAGCTGGTCCACCATCCCCCTTGAGTCAGTCAGCCTCATCATAACACACTTCTTGGACAAGACCGGAGGTCAAGAAGAGCCTCTCTGCACTCTGCTGGTACTTTTTTTGTTTCTCTAATCTCTGGTCTGTTTCTCGGAGGCCGAGGCACAACTGCTCCGCTCCCGCCTCCCTTCCCTGGATTACCCGTCACCTCACCAGACGTCCGAGCCGCTCCAAGAGCTGAGGGCTTCTTGTTCTACCTGCCCATGCTTCTAATCTGCTAGCTAGCATGTAACTTATTTCAGGACAACAAAAACAAAAAAAAAATTTGCGATCTGCAGTACTTTTGCAATCGAGTGCCCGATGCTTCAGTTCACCCACAGTTCGGTTGGGTTATGGGTAACGGGTTTGGGCGGGGGTTGGGTTGGGTACAGTGTGCAGTGTACAGTGTGTACGGTCTATGGGGGGGATGGGCTCAGGCTGACCGCAGCCGGGAATCGGATGCTGCTGCTGTGCTGACTGTGCTGCACTGCTGCCCTGGGAGGCCGGCGGGTGGTGGGTTGGGTCCCATGCAGGGCATGATGATGAGATGAGCTGCATGATTGATGGGCAGCATGGGCGGGCTGCGGGCAGGTGATCAGGATGAGATGGGGGGGGTCCGACTCCTAACCAATGCCAAGCTCCTTGATATGCCTGCACCACATGACTGACTGACACGTCCTCTGCTGATTGGATATGGACACTGTCAGTCATTCTGTGGTAGGTAGGGCTGTGTGGGCTGAGCGGGCTAACTAAATGAACCGTTGGAGCTTAGCTGGTCACATTAGATCGCACACAGCGCAGCAATAGACAGTTGTGTGGTTACTGGCTTGAGTGACTCAGAGACTGCTCTGTGCGCTCTCTGTCTGTGTGGACAGACACATCTCTTTTGAATCGTCGTTGATAATTGATTCAATTGTTATTCTTCCAAGTTCCTTCCCTCACAATTGTGACTGACTACTTGACTGTTTTTTTTAATTTTTTGTGATCAGCACTGACTGATGAGACAGACTTATTATTAGTGCTGTAGTACTGGTCGAGGAGGACGAGAGGATATGTCTACAGTCTAGCATAGCAGCAGGCAGGCTGTTGTTGGTGGCCAGGGGGCTTTAGGCCAGGGAGCTGGCAGGTGCTGGTGCTTAACCTGCTGCTCACACAAGTTCCACAACTTATAAAAGGCATAGCACTGCAGCCAAGCCAGCAGGGTATAGCCACCTTAGCTGGAGGTTAAGGTTTTCTTTTTTTTTTTTGGTGACTGTGTGCCTGTGGATGGGAGCCAGGGAGCCGTGGAGGTCAGGAGTCCCTAAGTCCCTTGTCCCTGGGGGATCACTGAAGTCTCAGTGTGAGACTGTGTGAGCAAGACTAGTATTTCTAAATCTTGAATGTTATGTGACTGACTGTGTTTAGGCAGTACTACCACTGACTGATTATTTTACTGGATGACTTGCTACTGAGGATTTTCTAACTGAAAGAATTAGAAAGAAGGCTTGGGCCTTGGACCTAGCTTGCTTGCTGCTGCCTGGGCTGGGCGGCTGAGCTGACAGTGGGCATAACAGTAGGCTACTAGTAGCTAGCAGCACTGACTGACTGCAGAGAACACAGCTGAACAGCCAGTTACTAGTATTCTTTTCTAAAAACAAGAGAAAAAAAACTTACTGGGCAGGCAGAGTGCTGTTGTTCAATCCTTGTCTTTCCAATCCTGTTTGAGCTGGGGAATGAATTTTTATCATAGCAGTAGCAGCCTAGCAGGATAATACACCTTAGCCCTTAGCTGTAGGGAGGGTTTTTGCTGCAAATAAGGAAAGTAAAAAAAAGGAAACCTAATTGGGCAGTAAGACAGCCGAGTGTTGTCGGGAGCGCAAGGGTAGGGTATAGGCAGCAGTCACGTTAACCCCCAGCTGCCTGAGTTGGGTTTTTGTGTTTTGCAAACAACAAGGACATTATCATTATAAAAATAAAAGTTATTGGGCAGCACAGCACTGCTGAAGGCTAGCTGTGTTCCTGTTTATCTGAGCAGCTAGTTGGGCGTGTGTAGGGACTGGACTCTGCTACATATAACAGCATTTAGCATAGCAGCAGCCACGTTAGCCCCCAGCAAACAAATAATAATACTGTGATACAAATAATATTGTACTACTAGTATTTGTTGTTGCTTGCCAGTCTGCTGGCTGGCCTAAACCCAGTAAAGTCTCTCTCTCTCTCGGTGACTATCAATCATCTTTTTTTAGTCTACAACAGTTGTTACAGTAGTGAGTAGTACTGTTATGTACTCACAGTGAAAGTGAGTCTGTAGTAGTTTCACTGTGTTTACTTGCAGCAGCAGCAGTGTGTGAGACTACTGAGAGGAGGAGGCCTGTTGCCTGTGACTTTTCCTGTGTCTCCAGCCTGCCAGGCAGTGGCCAGTGGCCAGCCTGTATCTTGCTTTGTGTGCTCTTCTGCTGTCCTGTGTGAGCTGACTGAGTCTGTCTCTGCTCTTGTCATTATCTGCCTAGCTACTCCAGATTGAAGGCAAGCAAACAAAAATAACTATTTCAGTAAATATAAGGGTTTTTTTGCTAAGCTACTGGTGTGAGTTCAAAGCAACAGCTTGTAGAAAGCAACTGGTGCGGCACTTCACTGGGAATCGTGTGTGTACTGTACCAGTTAATTCAGTAGTGCTGCAGTTTAAAAGAGTCTGAGGTAGAATTTCATTTACACATCACTGCGCAACAAGGTGGCAGTTGTTCAGTGAGTGGAGAATAATTTTATATTGTGATTTACATTTACAGCACTGTATGTTGTAAATACAATACTGTAGATAAGATTATAATTATAAATACAGTTTATTGTTAGTAAAAGATGCCTCCTAAATACAAAAGTGGTGCACAAAAGCGTAAACAGAAGAAGGAAGAATTGCTGTTGGCTGCAAAGCTTCCTAAAATCAATGCTTTTTTCCAAACTGAGACTGATTCTGACACACCTGATAAGACTGAAACTGAAATTTGTGAAAATGACACAGACACAGAGAAAGACAGTGGACCTAGTGCTTTGGCTGAGATGGCCTGTGCAGATCATGTTGATCCTGAAACTAACTTTGCTAAACAATCTGAACAAGAACCGGACATTAAAAGTGTATTGGAGAAAGAACGTGACAAAACAGCCAATGCTGCTTTTAACAGTGGAGAAGAATCTGCTTTTCCAAGTTTTTCTCCTGTTGATGACAGAAACCCCACAGACAGAGGTCATTTTCCTTTAGATATAAAGGATAGCCAAATAAAAAGGCATATCATATCACAAGGTTCGTGTAAACCCGACGGACCATTTCCACAAGACAAAAATCAAGACGGGCGCTGTTTCTCCAGAAGCTATTACAATATTACAACAAAGGCAGGAGTTACATTACCACGTACTTGGCTTTGTTACTCCCCTAAATTAGACTGTGCATATTGTGAGCCATGTTGGCTGTTTGCTGATCGTAGTGCACCTGCTTATAATGTTGTATGGGTTAAAGGAGTTTGAGACTGGCGTCACCTAAGCAGCAAAATTGCATATCATGAAACATCAACAATTCATCTAGAATCTTGCTTAGCGTATGAGCAGTGGCGTTTACATGGCACAATTGATGAAGATTTTGAAACTCAAATACAAAAGGAGAAAAACTTCTGGAGACAAGTTTTGGAACATCTGATCAATGTGACTCTTACATTAGCTATGTGCAATTTACCTTTCAGGGGAAACAGAGAGGTTTTAGGGCAAGTAAATAGTGGGCATTTTCTTTCAGTCATGGAACTGTTGGCCAAGTATGATCCCGTGTTAAAGCAACTCATTTCCATGCCCAGTGGACCAATTCACTATCTTAGTCATACTATACAGGATGAACTCATTGAAGTTTTGTCAAAGCGTATTGAGCAAGATATTATTGATGAAATAAAAGCTGCACCTTTTTTCTCTGTAATAATGGATACCACCCAAGACATTGCAAAGACTGACCAACTGAGTCAAATTTTTGGTATGTCACAATAGAAAGGGATGAAAGGGACATGGCAACAGAGGTGAAAATCAATGAATCTTTCCTTGGCTTTCAGGAAATTAGTGATCAGTCTGCTAGTGGACTTGAGAACATAATAATTGGTTGCATCGAACAGAAAGGTTTAGAGTTATCTAAATGTCACGGTCAGGGGTATGATGGGGCCTCTAATATGAGTGGTGTGTACTCTGGTGTGCAAGCAAGAATATCCCAGAAGGAACTGAATGCTGCATACATTCACTGTGCTGCTCACAACTTAAATCTCACACTGAATGATTCTGTTAGAGGAATACCAGAACTAAAAAAATTTTATGTTGTGATTGAAAGACTATACACTTTTTTTGGCCACAGTATAAAATGCTGGGCCATGTTATCTTCATTTGCTTTCACATCAGGCCTTTCCAGCAACATTACTTTGAAAAGGCTTTGCCCTACCCGATGGTCATCCCGCTATGAATCACTCCTTGCTCTGAGGTTTTGGTATTTAGATATTATGAAGGCACTCACAAAAATAGTTCTTCAGAGCAAAAATGGAGATGAGTGCAATGAGGCTTTGGCATTAAAGAAATTATTGGAAAATTTTAGTTTCATTTTTCTTGTTGTGCTCCAAACAAAGACTCTGGAAACAGTTAATGCTGTCAAAACTGCTACAGTCTAAAGACACAGACCTTTGCAAAGCAGCAAACTGACTTCACAAAGCCAATGAAGACCTACTCACATTTCGAAATGAGTTTGATGCAGCCAAAAATTCAGCAACTGCATTATCAGAAAAATAGGGTGTACAAGCAAAGTTTTAAGAAAAGCGCATGAGAAAGGTCAAACGCCATTTTGATGAGCTATGTGAAGATGAAAGACTTGCCGACTCAGAACAATTTTTCAAAGTGAATGTGTTTTACAGGTGCCTTGATATAATAACTGCACAGCTTTCAAATCGATTTCAAAGCTTGCAGGCAATCACTGATGGATTCAGCATAATCCAGCCAAGCACCCTGATTTCTGCAAGTGATGGTGATCTGCATAAAGGAGCTGAAAAACTGGCCCATCATTTCAACAAAGACATTTCACTTGCTTTTCCTGGACAGTTGCTTGCATTCAGATCTTGTTTGAAATCTGAAATCTCCAAACAATCATCAGTGAAAGATTTGGCAAAACTGTTCATTGTTGACAATAGTGTATTAGCATCCAGTTTTCCAGAAGTCTGTACTGTGCTTCTGCTGTTTCTCACCATCCCAGTAACAGTAGCCAGTGCTGAATGCTCATTTTCAAAACTTAAACTTATAAAGAACTACTTAAGGAGTAGTATGGGACAAGAGAGAATTTGTGGGTTGGGACTCTTATCTATTGAAAATGAATGAGCAAGAAAAATTAACCTACAGCAGATCATTGATGAGTTTGCAGAATGAAAGACACGCAAAAGGCGATTCAAATAGATGAGTAGAACATATTACACTGTTATGTATTACTGAATATTCCTTGATATGTGAATGAGGGAGGAAGTGGGTGAAAGGTGTGTAAAATAAACAGGTAAAAAAAAAACCTTGGGGGGCGGGCGGTTGATATTCTATGGTGGTGGTGGGGGGCCCAAAATTACAACCTGCACTGGGGCCCATCTTTCTCTTCCTCTGCCACTGGAAAGCAGCAGTGCAGCTAGATGCCATTCCTCGCTCTAATGACACAGCTTGTCGCTGTATTGAGGACATGTCTGCTGATGTTAAGAAACAGATACTGGAGTCTGTTTGGCGAAGCCCATACTACTCATTACAGATCGATGAGTCCACAGATACTGCTGATGCTGCACAGCTCCTGGTCTATGTCCGTTATGCCACAAAAACAGATGTCCTTGAGGAGATCCTGTTTTGCCGACCACTACCTACATGAGCAACTGGGGAACAACTGTTCCAGATGTTGAATGAATTCATTATGTAGGAAGGTCTTGGCTGGGGCAGATGTGTGGGAATTTGTAATGATGGAGCACTGCCAATGACTGGCCAACACAGTAGCATGGTCACAAGGCTGCAAGCAGTGGCCCCTAATGCTGTGTGGAATCACTGCATGATCCACAGGGAAGTACTAGCAGCCAAGAGGATGCCAGCTGATCTCCAGAAGGTCTTGGCAGATGCTGTGAAAGTAGTGAACTTTATCAAGGCACGGCCAGTAAATGCAAGACTTTTTGCTGTGCTGTGTGAGGAGATGGGAGCAAACCACAAACAATTACTGTTGCACACAGAGGTTTTTTGGCTGTCCAGGGGAAAAGTGCTAATCCATCTCTTTGAGTTGTACGACAAAGTTTCTATTTTCCTTGCTGACTGTGGCTCTGCACTTGTGGAAAAATTCCATGATTCCCAATGGCTTGCCTTGCTGGCATATCTAGCAGATGTTTTTGACTGCCTGAACACACTCAATGCCTCCCTTCAAGGTCGGGACACCAAAGTGTTCATGGTAAGGGACAGGATTGAGGCATTTTGTCAGAAGCTCCAACTATGGTCTTCAAGACTGCAGCAAGGATTGGCTCCCACATTTCACACACTGGAGGATTTCCTACAGGAAAATGAGCTTTCAATCGACAGTGTCCAGATGGTCATTTCAGAACACTTACGTGGGCTGCAGGAGAAGTTATGTGACTATTTCCCAGAATGCCAACAAGAGGAGCGTAACCAGTGGATAAGGAATCCTTTCATTTTTAAACCAAGGTCTGAAGACAACCTACCATTGAGGGAGCAGGAAAGCCTTATTGACCTGGCTACAGGCCTAACACTGAAGGCCTCTTTTGGACATTTACCACTTTCCAAGTTTTGGCTGTCACTGGGATGTGAATTTCCTGAATTAAAACAACAAGCTCTCAAAATCCTCCTGCGTTTTGCATCGACCTACTGTATCTCTGTGAGTCTGGATTCTCTGCACTGGCTGCCTTGAAAACAAAGTACAGGTCCCACCTCAAAGTTGAAGATGACTTGCGCTTCTTCCTCTCAGCCATGCAGCCACGAATCCAGCAACTGACAGCAAAAAAACAGGCTCATAGGCTCCCTTCAGCTGACTGATTTAAAAAAAAAAATCCAGTATGTCTGTTGCCTTTTGATGACTGCAAAAAACAGCCTTATGGGTTCCTTTCATCTGACAGATTTTAAAAAATACACACTACATTTGGTGCTGCTTTTTAATGACTGCAAAGGTGCTGCCTTTTAATGCTTCAAAACTGTTTCCTTCTGCTGACTTTATTAAAAAAAATATCCAGTACATTTGGTGCTGCCATTTTTGACTGCAAACAAACTGCCCACAGGCCACCTTTACCTGACTGATATCCAGCACTTTTGGTGCTGTCTTTTGCTTGTGTTTTGCACAGTAGCTGTGATGTCTTTTTAACTGCAGTTTTGCACAATAGCTGTGGAGTCTTTTAATTGCAGTTTTGCATGATAGCTGTGATGTACAGTGCAACACTAAATAAATATCCGTTCATTTTATCTGTTTTGTGATTGTGCATGAAATTCATTATATGTTGCAGTGTATGCTAATGCAGTGGTTCTCAAGTGGTGAGGCGCACCTCCCTGGGGAGGTGCAGGCCCGTTGCAGGTGCGCTTGAGACTTGGGAAGGCCTGGGTTTTTCCCCAGCACCATAGGGGCAGCCCAACCTGGCAAAGTCTGAGAACCCCTGACATAGAAACATAAAAACATAGAATTTGATGGCAGATAAGGACCGCTTGGTCCACCTAGTCTGCCCATTTCCCTATCTATCGGATAAGCTGCAGAGCCTAGTTAACCAACAGCATACTTCTTCCTATCCCCCACCAGAATTGCCTTATGTCTGTCCCATGAATTATTGAATTCTCCTACTGTTTTTGACCCCATGACCTCCTCAGGAAGGCCATTCCATGCATCCACCACCCTCTCTGTGAAACAATACTTCCTCACATTGCCCCTGAGCTGTACCCCCTCTGTCTTCAGATTGTATCCCCTTGTTCTTGCACATCTCTTTTTCTGAAAGATGCTACCCTCTTGAAATTTGTTGATTCCCTTAAGGTACTTGAAAGTTTCTATCATGTCTCCCTCTCCCTCCTTTCCTCAAGGGTATACATATTAAGCTCCTTTAGTCTTTCTTCACATGGCTTCTGTTGCAGACCCTGCACCATTTTAGTTGCCATTCAATGGACTGCCTCCATCCTGTCTATGTCCTTGTGGAGATGTGGTCTCCAGAACTGCATGCTGTACTCCAGATGGAGTCTCACCAACTGTCTATACAGACGGATAACAACTTCCTGTTTTCTACTGGTGATGCCTCTCCCTATACATCCCAGTATCTCCCCCAGCCATCCTTACTGCCTTCTCACATTGCTTGCTTACCTTTAGATCATCTGATATGACTATGCCCATCCATGTTAAAATCCAGCTGCCATACCCTTGACCATTCCTTAGGTATTCTCAGGTCTCTGTTCTTCCTTTCCATACACTCCTGGAGTGCCACCTCTATTGCAGATTTTGGTGCCATCTGCAAAAAGGCAGATCTTCCCTTCTAGCTTCTCTGCTATGTCAATTATAAAGACATTAAAGAGGACCTGTCCCAGCACTGATCATTGAGGAACCCTGCTGGTCACCCCCCCTTCCTCTGAGTGAACTCTGTTTACCACCATCCTTTGTCGCCTATCCCCTAAACAATTTCTTAGCCAGTTTACCACCGTTGGACCCACTCCTAAGCTGCCAAGCTTGCTTACTAGCCTCCTATGTGAAACAGGGTTGAAAGCCTTACTGAAATCTAGGTAGGCCACGTCCATTGCTCCACCTTGATCTAATGTTCAGCCTCATAAAATGATGTTTTGTACTGTGTCTTGTTGATGTACCAAGCTTGTTTACAGCTCTTTCCTCTAATCTCTAGGTTATATTTGAACCCCTTTGAGTGATTAAAGCACCAGGGCTTTCTCTGTGGACCAGTGACATAATCCTTGACTTTCTTGGATATTTGATGTGGGACACATGGTTTCTTTAAGTGTCCGGACTCTTAAAAACCCCTCCAAAATGTTGCAACAACCCACTGCATCAGTACAGGAAAGCAAGAGTTTTCCTGTAAGTTTATTTGGCATCTTGCAGCAATTAAAAAATAGTGTATCATTTAGGGGTCACATCATAGTTCCTTTCTGGACAAGTGATTTGGACTAAACTGTTGATGTTGTGTCACCATCAAAACTAGCAAAGAAATGGGGAAGAATTTGGTTTCATGCAGTGCCTTACATACAAACTGTATCTAGGGTTGTCACCATTGAATGAGTCAAAAACCAGATCCTAAGCTCCGCCCATAGCCCCACCCATTTTCGTGACTCATCATGCAGTGCTCCTCCTCCAAAGTAATTTATTATATCAATGAAAGACAACACTTAAAGAAGCAGCTCAACAAAAATATTTAGATACTGTACTGTACCTGTTAAAGTTACTTTCCTAGATTCTTCCTAGTTATTTATTTACCTAAGTATTTATTTTTTATTGACATTGGTTTACCAGATAAACATACAGAGATAAAAGAAATCTCATTTACAGACGTGATCTGGGAGACACAAGGGAAACACTGTAAATAGCATACAATAGTATACATGGTATATAATAATACATAATAAATAAATTGTTTCCTATAATGTGTACTTTATATATTTTTTGACTCCATTTCCTTTTCATGTCCACAATACTATTTCAAAGCCAAAGAAGTGACCATACTTTTTTCTTGAGGAATAAAAATTATTTAAAACATTTAAAAATGCCTAATTTCTGTTAGAGATGAACATGTTTACCAGCAAATGAAAGTGGAAGACAGCCGGCTCTGTTACTGTTGCAAAAGGTGGAGGCAGCTTTGCTGCTATGCCACTTTAAAGGAAAACTACACCCGCATATCTTTTATATTTTGTTTCCATGTCAACAGACAACTCTTTTCATATAGCTGTTAAGAGATGCATGCAACTGCCTTAGTCCATTTTCACACTTCATGCTAGTCCCTGTAACTGTCCTGGAAGACTCCATTTGGTGGTTATTGAAATCTCATTGTGTCTGAGAGTGCATTAGCATATAAAATCATGATGTGTAATCAATTTCTAAAGTCCCCATTATGTCTGTCTGCTTAATTAGTCTTCAAAGAAAAAAGCTGCAAGATGGTATGAAGTACCAGTTTTACCTTCAGCGAGCTTTGCAACCTGAGTTGTAATGCAGAGGTTTTCCCTTTAAACTTCATTCAATTCATGTTTTTCCAGAGAGTTTTTGCAGGGTATTTGTTCTTTCAGCATAGAGATACATAATACAAATGGTTGATCTGACATCACGTTCTCATATGGTAATGCAGTTCTCAGTGACAATGAGATTTCAACAGCCATGCAATGGAGACCCCCAGGGCAGTCGCAGGAGCTACCATGAGCAGTGAAAACAAACTAAAGGTAACACACATAGCCCTAACAGCTACAGGAAAGGAGTTGTCTTTTGACATTTTGTATTTATTAATTTAAGGATTCAGAAATTACCTTTGAGCACAGGCTCTTTTATAAAGGTTCCACATAGGGTTAACAGGCTAACAGACATGTAACAGCACAAATTCAGGATAAGTAGACAACGAACATTAGGTAACAGCATTACAAAATCATTTCTAGTACTAAAAATTAGTACAGCGATAAGCAAAAACAAACAAATGGCATGGAAACAAAATTTAAATGATATGAGGGTGTAGTTTTCCTTTATGGTATAGTGGAAAAGATTAGGTTAAGCAAGTGCTAATGATGCTAATGGCCATACTTTACACCACCCAGGTTGACTGCTTTCACAAACAAAGGGCTATGTTGACAACAGAACTTGTCTGTAACCTGTACATGCAGCTGAAATAATGAGTGATATGATTAAATCTGTTTCAAAAGTATGTGAGCACTCAAAATGGCTCAAAAACCTGACCAGCATGGAGCAAAACCAGCTGTGTCTGCCCTTGATTGGGTGCTCCTTGAATTCCGGTGGCCGTGACTGAAAAGGCAGCCAACCACACTGCCTCCCCTGCCCAATGGCAAGCTCTCCTCATCAGACACTGTGTCTGCCCTTGATCGAGTGCTCCTGGACAAACTTACATCAGAGGCCTTCGTACTTGGTGACTTTAACCTTGATTGGTTCTCACAAAGTGTTCCCCATTGAAAGATCTCTGCAACACCCTCGGGCTGACCCAAATCATCACTGAGGCTACCCATCCTAACAACAAAAATCTAGCACATAGCACCTTATTAGATCTGATCTTAGTAAACAAGCCCCACCTCATTACCCACTCTGGTGTATTCCTAAATGATCTCAGCGATCATTGCCCCATAGCCTGTGTAAGATCCTCCCCATGGCAAACATCCACTTTCAGATATACGTACAGGAGAAGTCACCATAATTTCAACCTTACTGCCTTCGGTTTTGACCTTCAAAACTCAAACTGGCAAGACTTCTACCGATCTACCTCCGTGGATGAGGCACATGATCTCCTACAGGGTATAATTCTTGGGGTCCTAGATTGACATGTTCCACTAACAAAAGTCTGCATCAGGGAAAAATCTTGCCCTTGGTTTACTGCTAATTTGAAAACCTTGCTGAACCACAGGGATGCACTATGGAAAAAAGCATGGAAATCTAAGCTCCCAGCAGAGTGGTCCGCATTTAGAACCATAAGTAACCAATGTACCAAGCTTACTCATGCTGAGAAAGCTAGATACTTCAGAGACAGCTTAGCTTCTTCCTGTAACAGTCCTACAAGATTCTGGAGAACATTAAAGGAGGTGGCAGGTCACCATCCTCCTAGCTCCCTCCCTGCAAATCGCCACTGGTAACTGCTTCACCACTGATAAACAAACTATTCTAGATCTCTTCAATAACCATTTTGCTTCTGCTGGGCTAGCATTTGATTCCTCTCCTGCTAATACCCTACACAAGAGCCTCACAGCCCAACGCCCGCCCAATAACTCACTCACCTCCATCGCCCATGTCATTCCCTTCTCCTTCCGCACGGTCACTATAAAAGAAGTGGAGAACCTTCTCCTATGTCTAGATACCAGCACGGGCGCTGATCATATTGACCCATATTATCTAAAAATAGGCAATTACTTGCTATACCCACCCATTACACACCTCTTCAACTTGTCTCTCTTGCAAGGCCTTCTCTTGCAGGTCTGGAAAACAGCACACATTGTCCTGCTCTTCAAATCTGGTGACCTGCATGACTTAAACAATTACTGACCTATATCACTCCTTCCCACTCTGTCCAAAATACTTGAGAGAAAATCGTCAGCTCTCAGCTTAGACAGTATCTAGAAACCTTCAACCTCCTGAACCCAGTACAGTCCAGTTTCAGGCCTCATCATAGCACAATCTCAGCCCTCGCCAAGGTCTCCAATGACTGACTAAAATAGCTGAATGACAAAAAACATGTATGTGCCCTTTTCCTTGACATTAGCAAGGCTTTTGATATTGTGGATCATGGCCTGCTCCTGCTTTCCTTACAAAACATCAGTCTAGAAGCCCAAGCACTAAAATGGTTCTCTGATTGCCTAACTGACCAACTACAGCAGATAAAAGCTGATGGGGACCTCTTGCTGCTTAAAACTCTTATGAGAGGCATGCCCTAAGGGTCAATCCTTGGCCCTTTACTATTCATGATCTACATAAAGAACATTAACTTTGGTTTAAAACCTGCCCACATTCATCTCTTTATGGATGATACGGTCTTTTACTTGGACAGGCCCACCCCAGAGCTTGCTTGCAGTGACTTGCAATCAGAATTCAACAGCCTGCAACAGAATCTCCTGCACCTAAAGCTCCTTCTAAATGCTAAAAAGACCAAGGTAATGCTCCTCTCTCCTCCTGCAAAAGCACCTGGACACAGTATTGGACCCCAAATTACTACGCTACTTGGGGAAAAGTTGGAGTTCATATCGAAATTTAAGTACCCAGGTTTCTGGGTCAACCATAAGTTGTCCTTTACTATTCATATCGAGGAACTTGTGAAAAAATTTAAACAAAAGCTAGGTCTGTTCTTCCACATCAGGCACCTACTCAGTCACAAAGCTAAAATCTGTCTGGTCCAATCCACCTTTCTTCTTCACCTCGACTATGCAGATTTTCTCTACGGACAAGGTCCCAGCACCACTTTGGCTAAACTAGGCACCCTCTACCACCATGCATTGAGATTTATCACTGGAGCCCCATTCTCCACCCATCACTGCTGCTTACTGAACTATCTGCCTGCCTGCACCACTGGGAACTACACCCTTAGGGGCCTCTCGTATATCACCTTAGCTGTTCCTAGGGTCAGAACCCGATGGGTGAAGCCACCATTAGCCATGCCCTGCCTGTACTCTGGTACAGAGTACAAAAAATGCTTAACATAGCAGTGCCTATCAAGCTGGTCACTTTCAAAACCCTGCTCACATGCCTCTTCATAGAGACCGGTGTAACCCCTACAAATGGGGGTTCCCAAAAGTCTTCCTTGGGTGTGCATAAATGCCCACTGCCAGGCTGGTATCCTGTGTCTTAGCATTTTAAAAGTGTTTGTATGAGAGTGCCTTAATGCTGCTGTACTCTGTCTCTTTAAGAGCTGCCTATAACATGGTGCTTATTTAATTTGGAAGGGGGCTGAGTGTTTCTATGCTCGAGTCCCACCCGGGCTGCTAGATAATTGCTCCATTCTGCCATCGCTATTTGTGCAGAGGGAACTCTGTTAGAAGCTGTACTTACTGTATCTGCTGATTATCTATTAGAATAGTAATGATATTGTAGTTTGTCTAACCTGCCTTCTTTGCAGCATGGACAGTTCTGTTTATCACCAACATCTTGGTCCTGGACTTCTTATTTGGACCAATCAGTACCTTTGGGGGCCCTAAAATGGAGTCTTCCCCCAGGGGTCTTGTGGGAGCAAATTTCTGTAGGAATTGTAGTTTTTACATTTTGGCACCAAAACAGACCTGGAGGGGGAGCCTTTGCTTTGACAGACAGATGAATCAATGAATCAAACATTTTGGACCAATGGGAAATTCCCAAGCTGCCTGCAGCAGTGAGGCAGAAGTGAGTTGGAACTGGAAGAGTAAGCAGCTCCAGCTCGAGGAGCTGCTGCCCCACAGGGTAGCATGGGGACTGGCAGGAAGGCTGAGTCTGGCCTGCCTGCCTTCGGCTCTCCCACATGGAGAGAAAAGAGGAGCTTTATTTTGGACTACATCTCCGAGCCATTTTGTTGTGCCCCAATTAATGGGCGTGATGAGCAGTGAGTCAGTCTGCAGCTACAGTTTGGAGAGTAAATAGCTTGAGTGATTCGAGCAGCAGCTCCTGCATTTTTCACGCGGAAGATTGGTGGAAAGGCTGAGTTTGGACTGCCTGCCTGCTGTCCCTCAAGAGGGAAGCCTTTGAAAGGCTTAGCAATCAGACTGTATCTGAATTGGAGTGTGATAAAGCCACTGAAGAGTGACCAGGTTTAAACATGAAGAAGACCGAAGATCTGCCGTACGTGATCAGCCTGTCAGGACATCCATTCACCATAGAACTCCTGGTTTTGTTCAGAGACACTGATATTGCAACCAGACTGCTATCTGTTTGGTGGTGTGGTGATTGCTTTACTATAAATGTGCTGTAACCTGCTAGTAGGTTGCGATTTGGTTCCCCACTGTTTAATTGTGCCTTGCTTGCTGGAAGTTGCATCCAGCACCTACCGGATTAAATCCGCATTCTTCTCCAATTGGTCTGGGCCTCCACACTTTGGCTCAGCCAGCTACTCATGCCACAGAGAAGAACATCGACGAGAGACCTGCCTGGGGATCTGCCCCCTGCTCAACATCATGAACAGGAATGACACCACGGTGAATCGTGTCGGCCCTGCTTCTCCTGGCAAACCAGCAAGTCATCCTGCAGTTTCCATTTCATTCATCCTGTGTTCTGTACTGGGTAGCATGAGCAAATGCCAGGGTAGCTCCCTGCAACAACATTTGTAATCCAAGATTTAAATAAATAAATAAAACAACAGCTCAATCAAAGTGTGTCATCTGATTTAATTGTTTTGTCTAATCATCATGAACTGAGCCTAATGGCTCCGGATTACAAATTGTGTGTGGTTGTGCATGCCTTTTTTTTCCATCACAGGGCCCCAACCAGCTGCGATGCCGGCCTACCCCGGGCAACACATCAGGCTAGCCTACCTCACCAACTGGGTACCGAGCGTGTGTGTGACTGCATTGAAGGACTAAAAAGTGCATGCATAATTGCCTAACTAGGTCAGTTATAGAATCAGTCAATCTGATTACGCCCCTCCCTTGTTCAAGTCCCCTGAATAAATCAGATTTAACTCTTTTTGCATTTAATCTGACTGTGGTTTCAGTTTGTACCAAAAGCACTATACTATTGTTATATGCAGTGCCTAACCTTGTTTTACAGGGGGTCTCCAGGGTCGAATTGATGGAAGCAGCCCTGGTGGTAAGTGCAAACAGTGTGGGGAATTGTATGCTGAATATGGGCTACTGTCAAGGCCCCTGGAATTCTGTGGTTCTGCGGTTGCAGAATTTGCCGCAGAATTTGCATCATGCCGCAGAATATATATAGTGCCGTAGAATTCATTGTTTTTGGTGAATTTTCATATAAATATACTGTTTTTCCATAGTGTCAGGCTTTCTTTCCCACCTCGTTTATCCTGAAGCCCCTCCTCTATGCTCAGCATATGATGTCATCGATGACATCACATCATATTTAGCCAATGACAGGACTGCATTCTGCCAGAGAAATGAATAAATCATGCCGCAGAAATCAGAAAATGCTGCCGCAGAAGTCAAGGAGCCCTGCCGCAGAAATCAGAAAATTCTGCCGCAGAACACCAGGGGCCCTGGCTACTGTGAAAGTGTTTGCTGCATGTTGTCTAGGCCAGGGTTTCTCAAATGGTGAGGCTAGCCTCACTGGGGAGGCCCCAACCTGTTAAAGGGGAGGCTCAAGCAAGTCAGAAAAAGTAGGGTAGTTGAATTTTGAATTTAAGATATTTTATGTGAAGGGATGAGGCAAACTGAAAGATATCAGGGGAATTTATGTATTTATTTACATTTTGGTGACCAGGAAAGTTTCACTGAGCTAAGGCTTATTTACACGTAAACCTGGAGAAAGGGAGCGAGTGAATACAATGCCAAAGGTAACTGCATGCACTCAAGCAATATAAAATACAAACAAATAGGAACCCTGAACAAATAGTGAGAGGTAACAATTGACTAAATAGGCTTGTGGCAGAACAGCCCAGTATAACAGCCCATATACAAGGCTTTAGCAGAAAAGTACTAGAAGCAAGAGCAGGATAAAGCAAAAGGATCACTTAGGAGTTGCTTAAGAGCAGAGTAAAAGGGGGAGAGGCAGAGTTGGGTAGGAAGGTTATTCCAGATAGAAAGTAAGCTAAATGAGAAAGCAGGCTGACCATGAATGTATTGCAACAAGGGGTAACAATGGTTCGAGAGTCAAAATAGCAGAGCAAGTAGGCTGACCGTGGGAGGTTACAAGGTGGGGTTTCAATAAGCTGAATAAAGTGAGAACCAACTACTAGAAGGAGTTTAATTTTATTCTTGATGAACTGTGATAAGTATGCTATTTTTCTATTTGTAGGTTCAAGATTATTTCAATATTGGGGGGGGGGGGAGCTCAAGATCTTTTCCACGGCTTGGTGGAAGCTCACTGTGGCAAAGTCTGAGAACTATTGGTCTAGGCCACTAAACACAGAAACAAGAATTTGATGACAGATAAGGACTGCTTGGCCCACCTAGTCTGCCCATTTTCCTACCTACTGGATAAGCTGCAGATCCAGTTAACCAACAGCCTACTTCCTCCTACCCCCCCCACTAGGACTGCCTCATGCCTGTCCCATGCATTCTTGAATTCTCCCACTGTTCTTGACTCCACGACCTCCTCAGGAAGGCTGTTCCATGCATCCACAACCCTCTCTGTGAAAAATACTTGCTCACATTACCTCTGAGCCGTCCCCACTCTATCTTCAAATTGTGCCCCCTTGTTCTTGCACATCTCTTTTTCTGAAAGATACTACCCTCTTGGACTTTATTGATTTCCTTGAGGTACTTGAAAGTTTCTATCATGTCCCCCCTTCTTTCCTCAAGGGTATACATATTAAGCTCCTTTAGTCTCTCTTTGTAGGTCTTGTGGTGCAGACCCTGCACCATTTTGGTTGCCCTCCTCTGGACAGCCTCCACTCTGTCTATGTCTTTGCGGAAATGGGATCTCCAGAACTGAACACAGTACTCCAGATGGGGTCTCACCAACTGTCTGTACAGAGGGATAACAACTTCCTGTTTTCTACTGTTGATGCATCTCCCTAAGCATCCCAGTATCCCCCAGCCTTCCTTACTGCCTGCTCACATGGCTTGCACATCTTTATGTCATCTGATATAATTACCCCCAGGTTCCTTTCCATTTTTATTGTTGTCAGTATCTCATTCCCCATTGTGTACTCTTCCCCTTGGTCTTTGTTTCCCAGGTGCATTACCTTGCACTTCTTTGTGTTGAATCTAAGCTGCCATACATTTGACCAATCCTCCAACCTTGCCAAGTCCCTTCTCATCCTTTCCACTCCATCTTGTGTATCAGCCCTGTTGCAGACCTTTTTGTTGTCTGCAAAGAGACATACTTTTCTTTCCAGTTCCTCTGCAATGTCACTTATAAAGACATTAAAAAGAACTGGTCCCAGTACTGAACCCTGTGGTACCCCACTAGTAATCCTCCTTTCTTCACTGTGGACTCCGTTTACTACTACCCTTTGCATCCCATTGTCCAGCTAATTTTTTATACAGTCTGCCATCTTGGGATCCACTCCAAGGCTGGCTAACTTGTTTATTAATCTTTTGTGTGGGACTGTATTAAATGCCTTGCTAAAATCTAGGTAGGCCATGTCCACAGCCCCTCCTTGGTCTACTACTTTGGTCACCCAGTCAAAGAAATCTATTAGATTCATCTGACACGACCTTCCCGCTGAGAATCCATGCTGCCTTGGGTCCTGTGCCCCACTGGCCTCTAGGTACTCAACAATTCTTTCCTTCAGAAGTGATTCCATCATTTTCTCTACCACTGAGGTCAAACTAACTGGTCTGTAGTTTCCTGCCTCTTCAGGGGAAAGAGGGGGGTTACAGTGTCATGGAGGACTGTTCCCAGGTTAGCCTTGCTACTAATAACCTTGTCCTCTGGGTGGAGGCACATGTTTCAGTACCCAGGCCCCTTAACCTGCTACTAGCCAAGCAGGCAGGGGTAGTAGCCCTTGGGATAGCGCCACCTAGGGGTTACACCTGTAACTGTTTTCAATGCTGATCCTTCTACTTCTTTGCATGGGCCTCCTCGCTTATGTCTCTGCTGACTGCTCCCCTCCCTCAAATTTCCCTCTTCTAATGGGTACAGAATATGAGTCCACTCCCCTCCCACAAGTTACCACGCACTAATGTGTACATTTCTAGAGTCTACAGTGCTGACTTGTGTTATTACGAATGTGTTAAAAATTATCTATCTAGTTGTTGTTCCTTACTGGTAATTGTCTGACATGTATTTGTGCTACCTTAAATTATTTTACTTACTGGTTGTATTACTCCCTGTATTTGCATGTATGTCTTGCTTGTTATCTTATCAATCAATCAAAAATATTTATTTATCCAGGTGACCATCGTTGAGCATTGCTTATGTGCTCAGTGTCTTATGTATTCATTCCTAGGTCCATCTTGCAAATGAGTCTTACTCAATGATCTTCCACCTGGTAAAATAAAGATTGACTGACTGATTGATTGATTGATTGATTAATTGATTACCTGATAGAGACCCTGAAAACCTGATCACCAGGTAAAAAAACCTGACAGGAGGCAACCCTAGCCATAACTGTATCCCAAAGCACCAACACGAGAGGGGGAGTGGAACAATGAGGCTGCCACTTGAGACATATTCAAGCAGCATAGAGAGAGGTTAGCAAGAGAGATGACAGAGCGGTTACAGGGACATATTCATGTCCAGTGGCCATCATAGTTGGAAAACCCATGAAAAGTTCTTTCAAACAAGGTATTGGGCTAACCTGCAGCTGAAAGCAATCCAGAGATATGGATGCCTGGGTCTGCTCAATATTAATACTACACTGTAGCCATTTTTAGAACACTGTGATGTCATTGAGGAACAAGTTGTGCCCAATTACACTGAGTCAAGTATGGCTTGTTTCTCGATGACATCTCAATCGTCTACAAATGGCTGCAATGTGGAATTAATATTGAACAGACTCCATGCTCTATATCTGTGGATTACTTCCAGCTACAAGTTAGCACAATGCCTCATTTGAAAGAACTTTGCATGGGCTTTCAAGCTATGATGGGCACAGTTCATGAATGTGTCCCTTTAAGAGCAGGGAGGTTAACTGACATGCTCAGGATCACATAGTGAGTAAGTGACAGAGGTTCAATTCTGCATCTTCAGGTTTCACTGCGTTGCCCTTCAACCACTGAGCCAAACCACCTTCACAGAAATTAGGTAGGTTTTGTTTTCTACAGCCAGTTCAGCCTGTCCCTAATTATGACATAACATGAACTAATTAGTTTAGTTCAAGATCTGAAGGCTGTATTTTGTTTTTATTCAGGGTGTGACTGGAATCTGGACTCATTGCATAATTACATCTCAGAAGGTCGCCTGTTCTGGCCTTCACATTTTCTGCTTCCTTTTTGGTGATTTGCATCATCAGCCTTGTGGTCACAAATGTGAATTAGGCAGCCAGATCTACATTTTTCAAATAAAGGGAGCATTTTAATTAATTAATTAACATATGGGAGCCAGGAAAGGCACACTGAGCTGAAACTCATTTCCAGGTGTATCCCAGGGGAAAGGGAGCATGGAGAGTGACAAACATAAGTATCAGGATATCTATAAACATTATGCAAGGCACAGTTTATATTAAACAGCTGCAATACATTTGCCCAAGTATAGTGCATCCCAGGTGTAGAGGTGGGTGGAAGCACAACCCCAATGATGGATGTTCATTGTTGCATCTCATAGAAACATAGAAATCGATGGCAGATAAGGACGACTAGACCCTTCCAGCCTGCCTCTCATCTCAACTTGACTAATTAGTGAAAGTGAGGGTAACAATAAAAAAATGATAGTATAATGCCTGGTGGAGGCATTATAGCACAGTGGTTAAAAGCACTGGGCTACAAACCTGCAGTGCTGGGTTTGAATCCCACAGATACTATTTATATATTGTGTGACCCTGAGCAAGTCATTTAACTTCCTTGTACTCCCAGGGCACACCTGGAAACAAGCCTCAGCTTAGTGTGTCTTTCTTGACCAAAGATTGTAAAATAAATAAATAAAATACTTTTTACTTGACAGTACTGAAGAGTGGTATCAAAGACTTGAGTTGAGCTGCCAACTAAGCCCACTTCAGTGTCATCAAATCATGCATTTAATCTGGTGGAGGATGATGGCAGAGAGGTGTTCTGGGCAAACATCACCTGCCGCTAATAGCAGATGTGAGATGAGGAACTTGATGAAAAGAGAGATGCAACCACAACATAGTCTGGTTTCAGGTTAAATTGGGGGGGAAGGGGATTGTTCACGGACAATGATAGTTGATTTCAGGGGGCAGACTTTCAGAACATGGGGGAAATTCTCAAGGGGCATTTGAGGGAGGTAAAACTAGGTTTGGACGTGAAAGGCAGGTGGGAGATCATAAAGTGGGGGCTACAGGAGGCAACCAGGACCTGTGCAAGAGTGAAGCACAAGGGCGGTAGGTCTCGTAAACCATGCAGGTGGACCAAGGAGGTCCAGAAGGCGGTAAGGGAGAAGAAGGCTACCTACAGTAGGTGCAAAAAAATGAGAGGAGACAGGGATAGAGAGAACTAGCACCTTGCAACTTCACCCTAAACATGCTGCATTATAGAGGAATAGAGGTTGCAGGAGGGTTATGTGGCATCCAGATGAGTTAGCCAAGCTCCGAACATTTAAAGTCAGCAAACCACAGAGTAAATTATGATGAGGCTGCACCCTGGGAAATAGATCAAACCCAAACATTTGGTTGTCTGATTAAAACAAAAATCACATTTATTAATACAAAGCTAAATGGTGCAGCACATCCCAACTGAACTCCAAACGATTTTGAGTAATCTCATGCTCTTCCTCAAGGCATGAGGAATAGAGGTTGCATTCCTCTTCCTGCTTGCCGAGCTATAGTCCAGAAAATGATTCTCCCCTCTTTTCAACTTTGGTGACATTGTCTAAAGTGCTGCTCCAATGTATACCCTAGCCAGACTGGACCCCCCCCCCATTTTACTCCTTCTGTCATTTTGCCTTGGACTATCCGCCCTACACCCACCACTGCTCCCTCTATTCCTCCCTGTCCCTTCCCTCCCTTGATGCCAGATGCCTCATTCACTGCACTTTCTTTATCTTTAAATACTGGCTTGGCTCTCTCCCCTCCTACTTTACCTCTTCTTCTTCTTCTTCCAAAACCCCCACCCTCCTCTTACTCCCTTTGTAACCCCGGCTATCACCCCTTGCACTCCCTTCTTGAACATCATGAACTGGCCAGGCTGCTTTCTCTTACAATTTCCCCAAACTATGGAACTCCCTCCCCCTCTATGCATCTGCTCTGTTTCATCTCAGCACTTACTCTCCTCCCTACTCCATGACTTCTCTACTCTCACCTGCACCCGATACCTGTCCCTGCTCCTCTACTTTCCACATGCTAACCCCATCTCCACCCGCTTCCCTTCTCCTCCCGCCTCCTTTCTGCTATCCTCACTACCCTGGCACCTTGCTCCATTTCACCCATCTCCTCCTGCTTCCCGTCTGCTATGCCCTGCTACCCTGGCACCTGGCTCTGTTTCTCCCTTGAAGCCCACTGGATAGCTTTCTCTGACTCACCCTCTTATTACACTTTGCACTTTATTTGTTCCTCCTTGATTCCCCCTGGGTTAAAACCACCTCCTCATCCTTGCCTAAATTGCATTAAAATTGCACAGCTATTGTATAATTTGCTTTATGAATGTAGCTTAGTGTCTGTTGCTTCCTTATAGCTGTCATGTAATTTACTGTTTAGGATTATTTTACATTTTCTACCCTTCCCCTTTCCCAAAGCTGCATCAGGAAATGAGCTGTTATCAGCTCCATATGCCTTTTCTGGTGAAACTTGTGACATACATGCATAAATAAATAAATAAATAAAATACCCATTGCTGGAGGGTGAGGGGATGGGGTAGGTAATTACAGTAGGGTTTAGCAACCAAATGACATCACAAATTACATCACAAAAGTGGAGACGCAATGCTATTTGGCTAACAAAGCAGTGGGAAAACCCCTCAGGGTGGAAATTCCTTCCAATTAAGATGGAAAACACTTCTGGGCAGCAGCAATTAAGTATTTGGAACAGGAAGTATGTGCACCAAAACTGTGAATTAGTTCAGAGGCTCCGCCTTCCAGTTTCTGAGCTGCTATATAAAAAGTATCATTAATAGGAATCAATTAAACTGGACAGCAAAGGCAGACAGAAGGCAAGGAATCCATACTCACAGGTACAGGACAACTTCAATATTTATTTCTTGAAAGATAAAAATGTGACTGCAGGTGGAAGTGCACTATAGCTAGATTACTTGTCAGGTTCTGCAAAACCTTGTTGTTCTTGAGATGGGCTATATGTGTAAAAAATGTCTGAGCATTGTCACAAGGTGTGGGTCTGGGAGGACCTAAAAGGGATATTCTGACCAATATTACCAGGAACCAGATTCAGGATCCCAAGTT